>CM060921.1:334182154-335669654 GCA_030737875.1 Allium sativum
TATTTTCTATATTGTAAATATCATTTTAAAACAACGATAATATATTAACAAAAAATGTTTTTTGACTAAGAAATTTTTTCCGACAACTCACCCGTTCAGCGGACAGTAACAGCTACAACCACTACATGGAAATGCTCCTCCTCGCCTACTTCACTTGACTTCGATGGAGCGGAAGGGAGGGTTTGCTGCGTTCGAGGCGAAATGGAGGGGACTAAGGGTTTGCGGGTTCGTCGGAGTGGGCTAGAGGCGGCGAGGACCACCTGCAGTCGGCGAGGTAGTAGGGAAGGGAAGCCAGGGGTTAGGGTTCTAGGGATTGGAGCTTCAAATCGGAGGGGAGAGGGGGAAAAAGGGGGGCGACGTGAGGTAAGGGGGGGGGGGGGGGGGGGTTGGTCGGAGGGGAGGCGGTTGGGTGGCGGCGAGGCGCGCGAGGATGAACGGAGGGGGTGGCGACGGGATTAGTTAGGTTTTTTTTATTTATTTCCTATTTCCGAAAAGTGTCGGGGGAGGAAGAGAGAAGGTATGGGGTGGAGGGTGATTAAATAATTTTATATTATATTATTTTATTTTTATTTCAAATATGTTGACTTTTCATTCAACCGCCAAACGAGACCCAATGACTATCGCCCATAGCGTAATACCCCCATTCTGAACACAATGAGAAATGTTTCATAAGTTGATTCGGCTGTTTCGATCAGTTTCCGTTTAAATTAAACTTTAAATCTATATATTCTATTTTAAACGTACATTTTAAATTACTGGCGTCACATACGGACTCGAAAAATTCCAGAAAAATATTTCTAGATTCGTATTGACGATATGGTCCTAACAAAACTAGTTTCGTCAGATTCTCAGACCGTTTGAACAATGGTCATTTTCCAATCGATTAAAATCAACTAAAACTGGCCAAACGCGTTTTCCTTTGCCACGCTCACATATTGAATCGAAAAATTATGAAAATTGGAATCTGGAAATAACATTCCATCACGGATCCAACAAAAGTGGTTTCGTCGAAATCCGAGGTCGTTTGCAAAATTTCCATTTTTAAGGGCCTGAATTCCATAGCGACTATTCAGAATTTTCAACTGGGCATATCTTTTGATTCCCGCTATGAAATTTTGATTTTTCGGATTCGTTGGAAAGATAGTCACAATTAGATTCCATTATTTTTGGTTTCATTAAAATCCGGTTTATTTTTCACTAGGTACATTCAATTGAAATTTGAAATCGAATTATCTAACTACCGCGCCATTTTCAATTCCTTTTATAATTATAAATAATTATTTATATTCTAATGACGATCTATATGAATATATACGTTCTAATTCTATTCAAAATAATTTTCTCGTCGATATTATTTTAAAATAATTCATTTAAAATAATCAAAATTCATTAAAATTGTCAAAATAAAAATTTTAAATTGGCTCGCATTTCCGGGTTGTTACAATCTCCCCCACTTAAAACTTTTCGTCCCCGAAAAGGAACGAAGCCGAAAGTTGTTTAACTAATCAACTCAACTTTTAATATTTTCGCTACGGCTTAGGTTCTTCAACTTTTCGGTTTCTAAGAACTTTTCAAATTTTTCAAAAATTTGGCTAACACCCTAAATTTCCGAAAAATTTCGCCATAACCTCCCCTGCACCGGGAGCACCGGGAAAATCCCGAAATTGCCATATAGGCCTTCTGATCTCAAAAAGAAAAAGAAAAAGCCAAGCGGCTAGCCAATCGGCTCATAAAATCATCATCACCCAAACAAAACAGTAAATTATGGTAAACATGTACCTATTTGTCGGGCAAACAATTTATTTCTCTGCTCTAGCCTCCTTGCTATGACCTGTTCAATGTAAGTACATGTATATGCAAGCAAATGCGACCAATTTTCAATACAATTCAATATTTGATACAATTAGGCATAATGGTTCAAAATTATCAAACAAATAAACAAACAACACAAACATCAATCAATTAGTGAATTAGAGTTTCAAATTCATAACTTTGATATATATACAAAAAATCATGTTTTTGATGCCAAATCACAACAATAAATTTATCTATATAAGTTTTGGTTCTCACAACAGTTTATGGAAATATATAGATATCACACTTTCGAAACACGAATACAAATTCTGATGATGATATATCAACCATCAGAATCATCTCCGGGTGTCTAGAATGTGATTCTATATCTATCTAGTATATTAAAACTTCGAATATACGTTCATGACGCGTATATGCAAAATATTTATATATTGGATTGTCCAAATTCAAAATAAATAAATATTCAAATACGTATAAAACAATTTAAATTTCAAAACAAATTTTGTTTTTCATTTGAAAAATATACTCTACACACTCGTTCTAGGATACTACTGATCCTATCTATAACAAGTCATTCTAATTGGATAATACTAATCCAATATCTGATGAATTCTTTCGTATGGTTCTAATGTGTCTTGTTCTCGAGCTCTGTAAACCAAAGCTCTGATACCAACTGTGACGGCAAGAAATTTCGCTCGATCCGAATCAGTCGTTAAACCAATCTAGACCGTTCGAAAACCCTGATCGTTTTGAGAACATGAAAAATTGGAACGCAAATAGAAGAACATTTCATTGTTTACTACAACAATTCCATCAGAATACAAGAATATACAGAGTATGAATAAATATTATACAACAAAGAATTTCAGAGATTTAAATACAGTACTGCAGCGGAAAAATAATACAAAACACAACTAAAAGTAATACACGGATACAGATCTTTCCGAGCATCGTTCCAGCTGTAAATCATGATCCTGTGAATATAAATCTGCAAAACCAAAACTACTAGCTAACCGTGTGGAAAATAGGGGCACCCAGAGTTTAGGTTAAAATAATAAACTCCAGGTCAGTCATGTGACTGGTGTGAGAACTAAAACAGTTATTTAAAACTTTACTTTAAAAAAGAGTAATTCAAGGGACCACGCCGTATAACACGGAACGGGTTTCCTCCCAAGAATACCAGTGCTTAAAACAAACAGCGCAATGCTAAGTAAAGAAAAATGAAGCTGTTATAAGACCCAGGTCCCATCACACAATGCAACGCAAGCCGGAGGATAGGGTTTTAACCTTATAACAGACAAACATGCTTGATACGTTTAAAACAAATCATTTGATACTATTATAAGTGCATAGTGTCCAAACAATTTCAATCATAAATATCAATCATAGACGGCATAAGTGCCCCATCCTACTATGTCGCCATACTAGGCTCTACAAATAAAACCGAAATACACGTATTGGAAATTGGATTTCCGTCATGAGTCGAGGCAAGGGGCAAGCTCCTCTCCGCTTCGAGACACTCTAGCAAATGCCTCGGGACTACACACTCTGGGTAACCCCTGGATGCTTCAGGGCCAGTCCTCTCTTACGTTTGAGGATTAATTATTCTTGAACACACGTTTCCCGGTCCTTACAGACCTAAAATCGAGGCGCCTCATCCAACAACCACATAGGTGAAAAGTATATAAATGTCAGGGCTGGTAAGTCACTGACACCACCAAAGCTAGAAAGAAACGTCGTGTTCTCCCTGCAGTCCTTATCCCGTTTTTGACTCATACCGAGGTGTAAGGCTCGCGAATTCACGTTATACACAAAGCTACGCAACAAAGGCCGTGCTTTGATCATCAACCACAAGACTTTGCTTTTCAACAGAAGCCTTGATCAATTGCCACTTAGGCGTGCCACACAGGCAATTCATGCCATGCGACTGATGTCCATCGATATACAACCTCTGAGCTCGTACGTCTCAGAGAAGGGCGTTAAGCAAGAGAATAAATTCTCCGCCGCCAAATAGATGTATATTTAATAGAGATCAATCAACACAAAATAAAATCCAATGTCAGACACACAGTCCATTTACAAGTTCGTTCTGGGTTTGAACGAAACCGGAGGCACTTTCCTCGCATATCCATCAATCTCTAAGTACGTCTGGACGACCACCAACTGATTCCCTCATCTTGGGTGTACAGCCCAATCAAGATCATCAGAAATCACCCAAACGATGTGAAGATTTCCGGTCTTCAACCACCGTCTTCATCTTCGACATATCGTCGAATCGGTTATTCAGAATGGGTATAACCCCGGCCTTTCTAAATGACCCGTGTATATAATAAACAAATGTTACACAAACACAACATATGCCTCATTCCAATTCATTAGTCACTAACCATAAATCAGTAAGAGAGCAATTCCCTAAATATTAACCCCGAAGGCCGAAACCAACATCAGATCAATACCCAGGAAACCAGTCTTCTTAACTAACCCACAGCTAGTTTCTAAATTTCAATTCTTAGGGAAAGGTTCCCCTTAATTTTATCAAAGATAAATTCTTTAAAATTTATTCTTTAATCTTCCATTGGATGTTATATCAAACCAAATTATGGTTTTCCAAACTAGTCGAGATTAGCGAACCACATCGAAGTAATTATTTATTTTATTTCCCAATCCCAACCTATTCATCCCATGAAGAAAAACTGGTAATACTCCATATCTAATACCACGGTGTTATCGGTAAAATTAATTACCATTTCACGTTCAAATCTAATTAAAGATTTAACTATCGCTTTGGAGCAAAACTGGTGATACTCCATTCTCGCTCACTTTCCAAATTTGATAATTTTCATTATCAATTCACATTTCAATCTAATTACAGATTCATTAAAACTCCTTTTACTGGGTCAAAGAACTAATGTCATTTAAAACACAGTTCACGATAAACCCAAATCACCTTCTATTTATTATCGGGTTAAAGAACCGGTGTTATTTAAAACACCCTTCACGATAAACCCACAAATCAATTCTATTTAAAACCCATTTCAAATCCAATTTATTTATTTAAAAATAAATGGGTTTCAATTTTAGTTCAAAACTAGTTCATTTCGATAAAAATCTATTTTTATCTTTTCAAATATGGAGTTTTTCATCCCAATTTTTTCCAAATCATTTCTTATGATTTTACACAATTATTACTATTTTTAATAATTTTATCAAGGCTCGTACAGTCGATTTCCAACAACGTCCATCGAACTGCACTTACAACGACCTTTTCCAAATTTGATTTGGACGAATCTCCAAATCCAACCATTAGATTTCAAATTTCTAATATTCGTTAGAAAGCTCTTTTCGATACGAACCCAACGGTTCTGGTTTTAGGAGAATCCGACGGTCGGATCTCCCGTAATGTCTGTTCGAAATCAATGGTCGAAATTCACGAACTGCCGCGGCGCGTTCTATTCAGGCCCTTATATTATATATTTATATAATATATAATATATATTTCTTTGATTTCTATTTAAAACGAATTTTATAAATAGTTTTAAATTCGTTTCAAAAACGTTTCAACTTCCATTTCCAATTCAAATCAAAATTGAATTCTTCCTTATAAATTCGTTTTAAATTCATTTCAATTTAATTCAAATTTCGATTCAATTTGAATTCATTTCAAATCGATTTTTATTCTATTTCAATTCGTTTTCAATTCAATTCGAATTCGTTTTATATTCAATTCAATTCGAATTCGTTTTATATTCAATTCAACTTGAATTCGTTATATATTCAATTCAATTCGAATTCGTTTTATATTCAACTCGATTCTATAAAAACGAATATAATCGATATAAATATCGTTCGCGTCAAAATAGCGCATCTCTAATCAACACGGCTTTATATATTACAATATTTCCGTTATTCTATTCAACAAATGAATATTTATCCTATTCAATACATGAATCTATATTGTTGTCTACACATGACTAATCTCAACGAATGAGTACTGTCCACGTGTGACTATTTTTGTTATTTAATATATTTTATAAAAATTATGGTATCTATCGTTTGATTTCAAATCAGACTCCAACCGTAAATTAGTAAGAGAACGATTCCCTGAATATTAACCCCGAAGGCCGAAACCAACATCAGATCAATATCCAAGAGACCACTCATCTTATCTATTTTCCAATTAGTTTCTAATTTTATATATGATAAAGATGTAAATTTTATTGTTAAAATATTTCTTTCAACACATGACTAATCTCAACGGATGAGTACGGTCAACACATGAACCTTTATTTTATAATGATAAAGATGTAAATTTTATTGTTAAAATATTTCGTTCAACACATGACTAATCTCAACGGATGAGTAAGGTCAACACATGAACCTTTATTTTATAATATTCTTTATTTTCTAAATTGGAATGAGGCCCAATCAATTACCATAAAAAGTTAATTATATGGATTCCATACAACACATGTATATAATAGCGATGATACATAATCAACCATCATCCAAAGTGCACTACACTGTATAAGCATCAAATATAGATATCTAACGCTTATAACAGCCTGTCAATCAATCGATCGACTTACAACTAATTATTGGGATTAGTGTATGCTGTATTTTATCCCAATACCCGTGTGGGGTTTCAAACAATCAAACACATATTTTATTTGTGCAGTTGGCCGATGTGTAAAATTTATCGTCCCAATCAATGTCCTTCAAATAGGTGTACATAAACAAACCGTCCGGTTTGTAAATGAATATTTATTTTATTCACATTCACGTTAAAAATTATATTTTTAACGACCATAATATTTTATTCAACCTATGAATATCCTATTCGGTTCATTTATTAGATAAAATGATATCTTTATTTTTCTAACTTATTTTAGAAAATTTCGGTGGCATAACGGCACGATACTAGAAACGGGACAAGGCCTAGCCTTATCCCCGGTCTAATTATGGCCCACGCCATACACATATCAATCAAATCCATTCCATTTCACCAAACAATCAAATTCAAATCAAATAATCTAACCAACTACACAACCAAACAAACAAGTCCATGGTCTGTGGACGAGGGTGTCGGGTGCAACTAAACACCGTCTGCATCCTAGTATATTTTTATAACTAGAAAAGAAGATTTAAAGTGAGATGTTCTCACCAAACTATCCCAACTCCACGACACTTCAAATGTAGAAATCTTCGTCGTTCCCGCCTTTCATCACTTTCATTGCCCGTAGCCACTACATATATAAAAAATCACATCCTTATATTGTTACTATATAGATAAAAATTCTATTTTTACATCGCTATCATAGATAAAAATTCTATTTTTACATCGCTATTATATAGATAAAAATTCTATTTTTACATCGCTATTATATAGATAAAATTTCTATTTTTGCATCGCTATTATATAGATAAAAATTCTATTTTTACATCGCTATTATATAGATAAAAATTCTATTTTTACATCGCTATTACATAGATAAAAATTCTATTTTTACATCGCTATTATACAGATAAAAATTCTATTTTTACATCGCTATTATATAGATAAAAAATTCTATTTTTACAGTGGTGTTCATATAATAAAGATTATATTTTTATCACGCTATTCTCTACATAAAGATTTCGACTTTTCAAATATAAAGTTTTCGCCTTTTCAAATATAAAGATTTCGCCTTTTCAAATATAAAAATTTCGCCTTTTCAAATATAAAGATTTCGCCTTTTCAAATATAAAGATTTCGCCTTTTCAAATATAAAGATTTAATCTTTAACTTCTACTTCTAATATAAAGATTGAATTTTTATTTCACTACACATATAAAGGTGATATTTTTACAATTTTACCTATATAAAAATTTCGCCTTTTCAAATTTAAAGATTTAATCTTTAACTTCTACTTCTAATATAAAGATTATATTTTTATACTTCTACAATATAAAAGATTATATTTTTATACTTCTACAATATAAAAGATTATATTTTTATACTTTCTATATTGTAAATATCATTTTAAAACAACGATAATATATTTAAAAAAACGATTTTTGAATAAGAAAATTTTTCCGAGAACTCACCCGTTCAGCGGACAGTAACAGCTACAGCCACTACATGGAAATGCTCCTCCTCGCCTGCTTCACTTGACTTCGATGGAGCGGAAGGGAGGGTTTGCTGCGTTCGAGGCGAAATGGAGGGGATTAAGGGTTTGCGGGTTCGTCGGAGTGGGCTAGAGGCGGCGGCGACCACCTGCGGTCGGCGAGGCAGCAGGGAAGGGAAGCGAGGGGTTGGGTTCTTGGGATTGGAGCTTCAAATCGGAGGGGAGAGGGGTAAAAAGGGGGGCGACGCGAGGTAAAAGGGGGGGGGTTGGTCGGAGGGGAGGCGGTTGGGTGGCGGCGCGACGCGCAAGGATGAACGGAGGGGGTGGCGACCTGATTAGTCTGGTTTTTTTATTTATTTCCTTTTTTTGAAAAGTGCCGGGGGAGGAAGTGAGAAGGTATGGGGTGGAGGGTGATTAAATAATTTTATATTATTTTACTTTATTTTTATTTCAAATATATTGACTTTTCATTCAACCTCCAAACGAGACCCAATGACTATCGCCCATAGCGTAATACCCCCATTCCGAACCCAATGAGATATGTTTCGCAAGCTGATTCGGCTGTTTCGATCAGTTTCCGTTTAAAGTAAACTTTAAATCTATATATTCTATTTTAAACGTACATTTTAAATTACAGGGGTCACATACGGACTTGAAAAATTCCAAAAAAATATTTCTAGCTACGTATTAACGACACGGTCCTAACAAAACTAGTTTCGTCAGATTCTGAGACCGTTTGAAAAATGGTCATTTTCCAGTCGATTAAAATCAACTGAAACTGGCCAAACGCGTTTTCCTTTGCCACGCTCACATATTGAATCGAAAAATTATGAAAATTGAAATCTGGCAATAACTTGACATCACGGATCCTACAAAAGTGGTTTCGTCGAAATCCGAGGTCGTTTGCAAAATTTCCATTTTTAAGGGCTTGAATTCCATAGCGACTATTCAGAATTTTCAACTGGGCATATCTTTTGATTCCCGCTATGAAATTTTGATTTTTCGGATTTGTTGGAAAGATAGACACAATTAGATTCCACTATTTTTGGTTTCGTTAAAATCCGGTTTATTTTGCACCCAGTACATTCAATTGAAATTTGAAATCGAATTATCGAACTACTGCGCCATTTTCGATTCCTTTTATAATTATAAATAATTATTTATATTCTAACGACGATCTATATGAATATATACGTACTAATTCTATTCAAAATAAATTTCTCGTCGATATTATTTTAAAATAATTCATTTTAAATAATCAAAATTCATTAAAATTGTCAAAATAAAAAATTTAAATTGGCTTGCATTTCCGGGTTGTTACATTTTATATGACGAAAGTTAAGATGTTTATTTAAATAAAAATATGACTTTTGTTCATATAAAAATATGATTTTTATTCATATGAAAGTTATGATTTTTAATAACATAAAGATACAATTTTTGTGAATGAAAAGATATGATTTTTAACAATATAAAGTTATGATTTTTATTAATATAAAAATATAATTTTTATGTAGAAAGTAGCATTGTTATAAAAACATGATTTTTTATGTTGAAAGAGACATTATAAAAAATATGAATTTTATATTGAAAGAGAACTTATAAAAGTGTGATTTTTATACATGTAGCGATATTATAAAAATCTGATTTTTAAATATATGAAACGTCATTGAAAATATGATTTTTAGTTTAAATTTCGTGAAACAGATTGCGTTGGAATAAGAACAGCGAATCTGAGTGACAATAAAGAATGGAGGAGTGGATCCCAAAGGTGAGAACTTCTCACTCTAATTTATTTTCTAGTAAAAAATATATACCAGGATGCAGACGGTGCTTAGTAGCACCCGACACCTTTATTTGAAACCATGTTTGTTTAGTTGTTTGGTTGATTGAATTGTTTGTTTGAATTTGGTTTTGGGAAATGAAATGAGTTGATTAGAATTTGGTTTGTATATGGCGCGAGCCATTATTAAACGAGGGATAAGGCTAGACCTTATTTCGGTTCTAGTATCTCGCCGTTATGCTACCCAAATTTTCTAAAAATGTTAAAACAATAAAAATATCATTTTTATTGTATAAATGAACTGTATAAAATATTGGTGTGTTTAAAATAAATATTTTATAGTTAAAAATATAATTTTTAACGTGTATATGAATAAAATAAATATTCAATTACAAATCGGACGATTTTTTTATGTACACACATTTGACTGATATTGATTGGGATGATATATTTTACACATTGCCCAACTGCACAAACAATAATTAGTGTTTGTAGTTTGAAAACCCCACACGGGTATTGGGAAGATATTGGACATACACTAATCCCAATATTTAGTTGTATGTCAATCAATGGGTTGACAGACTGTTGTAAGCGTTAATTTTTTATATTTAACGGTTATGCAGTTGTGTAATGCACTCTGGATGATGGTTGACTATGTTTGATTATTGTTGTATACATGCGTGTATGAAATCCATATAAATAAAATTATATGTTAATTGACTGTGTCCGATTCCAATTCGAAAAGAACGAATATTTCAAATTAAAGAATATTTTAAAATGACGAGTAATGAATATTTTAAAATAACTAATATTTTAAAATAATATTCAATAATGGATCAAAATATGATTTTGATGTCCGATTTGGGATGGACACGAAAATATTTAAATATATAAAGCCGTGTTGATTATATTAACGCCATTTTGACGTGAATGATATTATATCAATTTTATTCATTTTTATAATGAATATCGAAAAGGAAGTGATTTCAAAATCTAATGTTTGAAAATATTATCATTAGAATATTCAATTTTGATTTAAAATTGAATGTGAAGTTGAAATCGTTTTGAAAACGAATTTAAAACGATTTATAAAATATGTTTTAAATGGAAATCGATGAAATATATGTATTATATATATTTAATGGCCTGAATAGAACGTGCTGTGCCGCAGCAGTTCGCTAAATTCGACCATTGACTTCGAATTGACATAACGGGACATCCGACCATCGAATTCTTCTAAAACTAGAACCGTTGGGTTCGTACCGAAAAGATCTTTCCAACGAATATAAAAGATTTGAAATCTAATGGTTGGATTTGGAATTATGACTAAACCAAATTTGGAAAAGGTCGTTGTAAGTGCAGTTCGATGATCGTTTATGGAAATCGACTGTACGGGCCTTGATAAAATTATTAAAAACATTAATTATTTGCGTAAGATCATAATAAATGATTTGGAAAGAATTTGGATGAAAAATTCCATGTTTGTAAAGATACAAATATATTTTTATCAGAATGAGCTAGTTATGAACTAGAATTATAATCCAATATTTTTAAATAAATAAATTGGATTTGAAATGGTTTTAAAAATAACCAGAATTTCCAATATATGAATTGGAATAGATTTGAATTAAAATTATCTTCGGAACAATTTGATATTGGATTCTGTGATTATACGGATATTGATATGGGAATTTGGAAGATATATATATATATATATATATATATATATATATATATATATATATCGTTATTCCCAATACGATATTTGTTGATTTCAGAATTTGATATTGAATATAAGCCAATATAATTTCTATTCAGGGCCTTGTATTTAACATCAAATGAGATTTTGGGTTTTTCGTGAATGGTGTCTTCAGTAACACTGTTCTTAAACCCAGTTGAGAAAAAGAATAAATCTTTTAATTAAGATTTAGTGAAATTTTCCAATTAATTAAGATTTAATTGGAATTGAATAAAAGAATTTGATTTTGGGTTTGTCACGAATGGTGTCTTAAATAACACTGTTCTTAAACCCCATGTGAAAAGAATAAATCTTTTAAGTAAGATTATTAGAGTTTCTAGTTAATTACAATTTAATTGGAATAAAATGGGATGTGAATTGGGTTTATTGTGAACTGTGTTTTTAACGACATTCGTTCTTTAACCTGATTTACAATGAAATGTGATTTGGAATTTATAAATCTTTTTATTAAGATTTAATGGAAATTTTCCAAAGTGAAGTTTTCCAAATTAATATATTAAATTGGAATTGAATGGAGTTCGATTTGATAATTATCGAAGTGAGCTTCTGTGGAGGAAGATTATTAATATATATGGAATTTAAAAGGCTTTGTCGTTATTCCATTTACATTATTAGTCAGACACGGAAATTGATATTGATTATATATTGATCTGTTTTCCGTGAAGATTCCATAATTAATGTAATGTGATTTGGGTTTATCGTGAACCGTGTTTTAAATGACATTAGTTCTTTAACCCAGTTAAAGACAGGATTACACGTCTAACATTGTATTTCGAACTGTATGGTTGATCTCTGCTAAATATATATTTGTTAGGTGGCGGAGGATTTATTCTCTTGCTTAACAACCTTCTCTACGAAGAAAAGCTTAGAGGTTATATATCGGTAGAAATCAATAGTACGGTGTAGATTGTCGATGCGACGTGTTTGTGTTTCCAAAGTTAAATAATCATTAATATTGATTTTTGGGAATATTAAAACTAAGTGGAGTTTTAATGAATCATTAATTAGATTGAAATGTGAATTGATAATTTAAATTATCAAATTTGGGAAATGATCGAGAATGGAGTATCACCAATTTTTCTCCAACCAATAGTTAAATCTTCAATTAGATTTGAACGTGAAATGGTAATTAAATTAACCGATAACACCGTGGTGTTAGATATGGAGTATTACCAGTTTCGCTCCATGGGATGAATAGGTTGGGATTGTGAAATTAAACAAATGATTACATCAGTAAGGTGCGCTAATCCCGACTAGTTTGGAAAACCTTAATATGGTTTGAAATGATATACAAAGGAAGATTAAAGAATAAATTTAAAGAATTTATCTTTGATAAAATTAATGGGAACCTTTCCCAAAGTATAAGGATATTTGAATAAAAGAATATTCTGGATTGGAATGAGGCGTATGTTGTGTTTTATAGCACTTGTTTATAATATACACGAGTTATTCGGAAAGGCCGGTTTTATACCCATTCTGAATAACTTATTCGACGATAAGTCGATGATGAAGACGGTGGTTGAAGACCAGAGGTCTTTACATCGTTTGGATGATTACTGATGTCTTGATTGGGCTGTACACCCAAGACAAGGTAATAAGTGGTGATCGTCCAAACGTACTTGGAGATCGACTGGAAAGCGGGGACCTCTCTCCTGTATTGGACATATGGGACGAGGAATAAGGTGCCTCCGGTTTCGTTCAGACCCAGAACGAACTTGTAAATGGATGTGTGTATGACATTGGATTTTATTCTATGTTGATTGATTTCTATTAAATATATATATGTTTGGTGGCGGAGAATTTATTCTCTTGCTTAACGCCCTTCTCTGAGACGTACGAGCTCAGAGGTTATATATCGATAAACATTAGTCGCATGGCATGAATTGCCTGTGTGGCATGCTGAGATGCAAGTGATGAAGGATTCTGTTGAAAAGCAGAGTCTTGTGGTTGATGATCAAAGCACGGCTTTAATATAACATAGATTTGCGTATGGCGTTAAATCGCGAGCCTTACACCTCGGTATGAGTCAAAAAGGGGATAAGGGACCCATGGAGGGCATGATGTTTCTTTCTAGCTATTGGTGGTGTCATGGTATGGAGCCCAGACATTGGTTATATTTTTACCTACGTGGTTGTTGGAATGTGAGGCGCCTCATATATATCGGTTACTACGGAGCCGATGGATATAGGTCCTATAGGACCGTGAAACGTGTGCTCAGGAATAATTAATCCTCAAACGTAAGGGAGGACCGGCCTTGGATGATCCAGGGGTCTTCTGCGGGAGATCCTGAGGCATTTGCTAGAGTGTCTCGAAGCCGGTTAGGAGTACATCCCTTGCCTCGGCTCATGACATAAATCCAATTTCCAATACGTGACATTTCGGTTTTGACTGTAGACCCTAGTATTGGCGATATGATATATGGTACCCATGCCGCCTATGATTGATACATTTATATTTGATTTTTTTATACATTATGCGCTTGTAATAGTATCAAATGATTTGTTTTAAACATACCAAGCATGTTTGGCTATTATAAGGGAAAACTCTATCCTCCGGCTTCCGTTGCATTGTGTGATGGGACCTGAGTCTTATAATAGCTTCATTTTTCCAAAAAGCATTGTGCTGTTTGTTTTATGCACTGGTATTTTTTGGAGGAAAACCGTTCTGTGTTATACGGCGTGATCCCTTGATTTACTTTATTTTCAAAGTAAAAATTTAATAACTGTTTTAGTTCCTACACCAGTCACATGACTGACCTGGAGTTTATTGTTTTAACCTAAACTCTAGGTTCCCCTATTTTCCACACGTGCAGCTAGTAGTTTTGGTTTTGAGAATTATTTCTTTTCCAGGATCCTGGATTTACAGCCGGAGCTATATTCGGAACGCTCTGTATCCGTTTATCTCTTTCAGTTGTGTTATATATTATTTTTCCGCTGCTATGTAATGTATTTTAATCTCTGATATTTTACAATGTGTAATAATTATTCATACTCTGTTATATTCTTGTACTCTGATATAATTGTTGTAATAAGCAATGAAATGTTCTTCTGTTTGCATTCTGATTTGTCCCGTTCTCAAACAACTCATTCTTTCTCCTCTCTTTGGAGACCGGGGAAGTTCGGGTCGTTATATTTCGTGTGTATCTTATAGGTGGGTTTAAAAAACCCCATGAATTAACTTGGGTTACAGGTGTGGTTCTGGCTGTATTGACTGCATCTTTTGGTGTAACTGGTTATTCCTTACCTCAGGACAAAATTGGTTATTGGGCAGTAAAAATTATGACAGGCGTGCCTTACGCTGTTCCTATAATAGGATCTCCTTTGGTAGAGTTATTACGTGGAAGTGCTACCATCAGAGTAGCCGAATCCAAAATACAGCTTATGATCCAAATCATTATTATAACTTCAAAATATTGTCTCTAAAAAGAAATAAAGAAGGTGCACTACTAATGCCCAAAGCAGCGAACATCAACAACACGGGGAGAATATATGTATGTAGTACGTGGAAGCCTCATGTTCGTCTCCGGACAGCTAATCGCACATCACCACCTGATATGCCTCTAGTCTGCTCGTTTAGGAGCACCCAGATTAATAAGAAGAGACATAAAACTCTAGGTCAGACAAAAGTCTGGTATGAGCGATAGCAGCAAAGTAAAGCAATAACAGGTATAAATAATCATACCTGAAGCTGGACCTGCAAACAAAGAGTTAGCAAAACAAGATGTACAATACTATAAGGTAACACTTACATAAATTGTAAAAATGGGAGTGTGCGTGTCATGGTGATAGTAAATGTCAAACATAGCAATCATCCCCACATCTCTCACTCAGTGCGTAAAGCATACGATATCCACCACTTTGATCACCAAATCTATTGGGGCCATGATGACAACTCCATACAACTATTGCTATGACCATACTTCCCTGGTCTATAATCAATAACCCTACCCAGTCCACACATCCCTGGCTCTAGGTTAAGGGCCAATTAGTCCACACTTCCCTGGCTCTGGTTTGTCTACATGCCCCCTCTCTTCAACGGTGAACCAAAGGTATAGATATTGATAACCCCTTTGCACACGTCCCGCAGCAAAGCCAAAAACAAAAATTAACTCGTTGGTTCCCATCTGGATCCCAAGTGATAACTACCCACTTGGACTTCCTTTGCATCTTGGGTTTTGGTTGAATTGGTGTTCGGTTCGGGTCTCCTCCTTCTATCCGGTTCGGTTCGGGTCTCCTCCTCCTTTTCGGTTCGGTTCGGTTCGGGTCTCCTTCTCCTATCCAGTTTGGTTTGGGTCTCCTTCTCTCCTTTTCCTATCCGGTTCGGTTCGGGTCTCCTTCTCCTATTCGGTTCAGTTTGGGTCTCCTTCTCCTATTCGGTTCGGGCTTCTTTCTCTTATCTAGATCAGTTCGGGTCTCTTTTTCCTATCTGGATTGGTTCAAGTCTCTTTCTCCTATCTGGATCGGTTCAGGTCTCCCTAAGCGGTTCGGATCGGGTCTTCCTCCTAACCGGACCTGAAAATCTGCAATTTTTTCCAACAAGCTATTTTCACCAAACAACGGCGTTTTCAACCATTCTAACCTTTCTATGACATCATAAAACATTCCAAAAAGCCATAACAACATATAGAATCAATCTAAAACATTAAAACATCATTCACATGAAATATTTTAGATCAAACATAACCAAAAAGAAAGATTGTCCCCTTAATCCCCTTAACCATGTTTTAACAATAAGATTAGCAAACTTAATCCAAATTATTCCAAATTATTCCAAATTTCACCAGTGAAATAAAATAATATTTTAGAATTTTCACATATTTTTCCAGATTTTTATGATGCATAATTTCGCTACCACTAATCACCCCTAATTAGCCGTAATTAGTGAATAAAAGTGCAAATCACTCACCTTAGCCACAAATAAATTATAGATCTGAAAACTCCACTGATTTGGATCGAATTCCTATGTGTTCCAGCAGCTCTATCTCCATTTTGATGCTAATCTGACTTAATTTGATGTAGTTTTCTTAATTTGTGATTAGGAAGTGATTAGGGATGAATTTAGAAGGTGGAGGCCATTACTAAGGTTAGAGGAAGGTAAGTGGTGGCTGGAAAAATGAAAATGAATCATCCTCTAACTCTTTTCAGCCCTCCCATAACCCTAATCCCGAAATGAGTTATGTTCCTAACCACTAATCACCTAATTAATCCCAATTAAGCTGTTTTTCCATCTTCAAACCTAATTTCAACCATTTCTCCCAAACGGTAAGACCGTTTTTACTGTGACCACTCTACGGAAAGGTAAACCGTCATCCGAACCTAATGGAAGTGGTTTCAGGTCAAAGCACCTTACCAATCAAAAGTTATAGGCGAAACAAGATTCGCCAAGGGCAAAACATTCATTTAAAATTTGGCAAAAATCGTGAACATGAGAAATGACCCCAATAGTCGTTCCCCAAAGTTACACGACCATATGACTTCGTATAAAAATGAAATAAATATTCTACGATCCTCTGATGCATAAAATATGGGTCGTTACAGAGAAATCAAACCTTCAACAAAACTTTCCTACCTCTATTCGGCACACTAGCCACAAGAGCATGCACCTGCCCTCAAGAAGATCCTGTCCTTTGTCCCTGTCCTTGCTTTTTCGGGCACTCCTTAGAAAAGTGTCCGACCTCTCCACAATGAAAACAAGCGTTCTTTCTTTTCTTACAATCCTTGATCACATGACCCTCTCGTCCATAAGATGACATTTCCTCTTCTCTCGAGCTTTGCCGTTCTTACCGCCCTTCTTTTGTTGCTTTTGTTCTTTCTTGGGCCACACTTTCTTGTTTTGTGTTTCCTCAACCTTAGCTTCTTTCTTTTCACCTTTACCCTCCTCATACATCAATGCCATATCAACAAGGTTCTCAAAAGTTGCTCCCATCGGAATATGAGACATAGCTAACCCATGGAGGGGTTCATTCAATCCTGTAGCAAACCTCAAAGCCTGCTTGTGCGGGGAATCCACTAGTTCCAAACCAAACCTCGCCAATTGATTAAACTTATTAACATATTCTCTAACAGCCATGCTCCCTTGCTTAAACGCCAAAAACCTTTCCATTTTCATACTTTACTCGGCTTGAGAAAGAAACTTCATTTCGAATCTCTATCGAAAATCATCCCAAGTCTCCACTGGACGTCCCGCATGTGTCACTTGCCACCAAAACGAGGCCTCATCTTTTAGCGCCAGGAGGCTAACTGAATCTTCCTACTATCAGCAACTTCAAAAATTCCAAACAAATCCTCCGTTTCTTTGAGCCAATTTCCTGCCTCCACGAAAGTCTCAGCTACTTTGAATGGTTTCCCGCCCATAGCACGGAAATCTTCGCATACTTAGAGAAATTATCAGCACGCGGAGAAGGAGGAACAGCGGCTGCAGCTGGGGGAGGAACGTCTGCTTGACCATTGGCAGGCACCTTGGCATCTAGATATGTACGGAACCAACCTGGTAACGTGACGCCCTTAGTAATATTAGGTTCCCCAGATATGCTGAAAAGAAAAGGAAAAGGGATTCAAACAAAGAATTGAAAGATATTACATATGGCTTTGGGGAATATGTTTTTCAAAGCAGACTTTTCTTTTGAAAATGCTTTCTTTTAAAGCCTCTTAAAAACAATTTTCAAAATCTTTTATTCGATCTAGTAACCTTCAGCTCTGATACCAAATGTGACACCCCACGTCCATTAATGTCACTCATTAAGAGAATGCATTAAGTTTCGTGAAGCGTTAAAGGTAAATAGAAACATTACAAAACAGATGTAAAATAGTAGCAGAATTTAAAACTTTATTAATCATAAAGCATCGTGGTTTAAACATAGTTACATTATAAGTCTAAAATATACAAAATCCAATACATCAACTTTAATCTTCTGTCTTGTACTAAAATCATCAGAGTACAATAATAGAAGAAGCATAGTTCCCCATAAATATAGCCATAGTAAAGAAAGTACGGAATCAAAGCAGTACATCTAGCTGCTCCATGTAGAATGAAAGAAGAATCCTGATCAAGATTGAGTATTCCCACCATGAGAACCTAAGGGGGAAACGGAAGAAAAAGAAGAGGAAACAAAATAGGTCAGACATAAAGTCTGGCGAGTCCATTTACATTTAGCATATAAATAAATAAAAGTATCATGACGTGCATATAAACTGAAAAAAAGAGATATAACATATAAGGTAGGTATGACAAGGTAAACTTGATAAACAAAATAGAACTTCCAATGCACTTCTCTACTACTTTTCTCTTTCTTTGCACCAATACTAGTATAACTGTAATATGATGATCCCAAAAAGCATAAGATGGTAGAATTAGGTGTACTTCTAGTGAGAGGTTTTAACCCCATACAATACAGGTAGCCTAACAGAACCGACGAGTGTTATCCCCAAATGATAATAATGGGGTCCTAAACAGACATGACTAGATATTCCCAAATTACTAGCCTAATCTTTCGGCTCCTTAACCCTTGTAGATACCATGTGTTTGCCCCACAGCAAGATGTATCACTTCGTAAAGTGGCAACCCTGATACAAACAAGATGCGCAACCATATCTACGGATGTTACGACGTCTTAATCCTCCCTGGTCCAGGCCCATTCACGCACATGATCCTATCGGAATGCGCCGCCCACACCTCCTCTCTAGTGACCTCTTACAACCAGCTCAGTAAGCATGCCTTGACCCCGACCTAGTTCAGGGTTTTCCGTTTGATACCGATATAGGTTATTGACTAATATGGGTCCTACATACAAGATGATACAAGCTTCCCCCAAGGATTGTATCCCCAGTACTAGGTCTTCCACAGGTTATTCTTACTAGTTTCTCAAGATTGCATAACCCCTGACAGGTTAAGTTTGTGGGCCTATATGTACAAATATTACACACCAAACCAAGATTAACTTAACCTTCCCACTGATTCAAGCAAGTTTACTTAATCCCTATTCAAGTTAACAGGTTCATGTACTCCTTAAGGATTAAAACAGGGCAGGTATTACATGTTCACTATCATTTCCATTTATAGCTATAATGCGCTAGACCTCCCACATTAAGTCTATAACTTGTGCATGTTGGATATGCCGGTTTGGTCTGGGTAGACTTCCTATACAAGTCGGACTTAACCACGTGTCTTAGCACGTTACGTGTTTATACACTTAGACACCTCACATTAGATTCACCATTTGTGGTCGCTGGATATGACGGGTGGTTAAGGGCAGACTTCTACCACAAGTCTAATCTAACCTCGTGTCTAAGTGCGGTAACAATTTCTTGTTATTGTAATTCTAGGCATTTCATTCTTTATTTAATAATTATCCCTGTTTCATTATAGGTTTTCATGCCCCTTTTCCAAGTTATATTCATCATTAACCATATGCCCCTAAATTAAAATCTAAATCACAATTTGAATTATGCCCCCAAATCCATTTTTATGTATATAATTCAAGTTATGCCCCTAATTTCCCAATACAAGCTATGCTTCAATTTTTAACGTTTTCCCTTCATTTCCAATTTTGCGCATTCACATATTTCAGCGTTATGCGTAGGCTCGAAGGTAGCCTAGCTATAAAATAAAAAGGGAAAAGAAGAAGCGAAGGGAACAGAAATAAACTGTGACGATCCCAAAATCCGAGGAGCGGTATTAAGGATAATCATTAGGAAATAATTGGAGAGCAAATGTGACGGCCGAGAATTTCGCTCGATCCGAATCAGTCGTTAAACCGATCTAGACCGTTCGAAACCCCTGAACGTTGAGAACAGGACAAAACAGAACACAAACAGAAGAACATTTCGTTGTTATTACAACAATCCCATCAGATACAAGAATACACAGAGTATAAATGAATAAATTACATTCAATAAATATCAGAGATTACAATAAATTACATAGCAGCGAAAAAATAATATAAAGCACAACTGAAGGTGATAATAGCAGAAACAATAAATAAAATAATTTTACATGGATATGACAGCGGAATCACAACATGTAGGAATAGTCAGAATAGCATAACATGGGATATACTTAGTAAATAAAAGGATAGTGATCAGTCATCATCGCCAGAGGCGGAATACATACATGCAGTGAGACATAATAAGAGTATCAGTCTACATCGCCGAAGGCGGAATACATATACATATAGTGAGGAATACGGAAAGTAAATCAGTCCCGCTCCTCGGATTTTGGGATCGTCACATAAGCATAATAGCAAGATGGACATACAGTGACCGAAATAGGCATAGCAACTGAATAAGCATATAGTGACAAAATTGGGCATAATGACAAGATACACATATAAGAACACATCTGTTGAACATGTGATAGTAGAACTGATTAGGCATAGTGACATGATCATAAACAAACATGATGAGATCTAATCAATGAATTAGACATATAAATAACGACAGATCTGACATGATTCAATTAGTCACAAGCTTATCTCTAATTTATAATATGTCAAGATTAACTTAGATACAAAGGTTATTGCAGATCTGATATGATTCAAATAGTCATAGGCTTAGATCCAATTCATAAAATGTCAAAATAACTTTTAAGTATTTATATCTAAAAGTAACGTAGACTCGCTGTGATTGGATCTAAGAAAGAGAGAAGAGTAATTGCAGATGTTGAATCACGTATCTCTAAACTTGATGACTTGATTGTTGAAGAAGAAAGGCTATTTCAATCTAGGCAGAGACAACATCTAGTTCTCCATTGTTTTTGGTATGTAAAAACAATGAGAATGGGGTCTTATTTATAGCCTAGGTTTCACGAATTTGGTCAGAAAACAAGTCTACATACGCAGAAATGAATTTTGCTCGGATCTGCGGGGTGTCGACATGGGTGTCGACATGGGTGTCGACACCCCCCTTATGGGGTTGACCCATGGGTCGACACCTCTGGGTTATGTCGACCCCCACGGGTCCAATTCTCTTGTGCGTATACAAACTTCTAACCTTAATAAATTCTCCATATGATGTCCGTTTTATGCAAACTCGTAGTCTATCTCAAGTAGAATTCCAAGACAAACGCAATGGCGCATTCCATTTTACTTAATTCCTAATATTTAATTAAGTATTCTTTAATTTATCATTTTAATGTGTTATAATTTATGGGGTGTTACAACGAATTTTTTCTTCGATCTCCCGAGTTACATCCTCTTGGTTATCTCCATATTGAACTTCCATCAATTTGACTTCCTGGTTGTGTAGCTTCTTAAATTCTAATCCAAGAATACATGTAGGAACCCGTCTAATTGTCGTCTCCCGTTCTACCTCTACTTCCTCAAGCATATTCGGCTCAACTACTTCTGTAATATCATGCAAACACTTCTATAAATGAGAAACGTGGAAAAAATCATGAATGCCGGATAGTCTCTCTGGTAGCTTTACTCTATGGGCCATTTGGCCAATTCTTTCTATTGTGGAAAATGGCCCTACGAATCTTGGTGCCAGCTTCCCTACAGATCCAAAGCGAGCAACATTCCTTAATGGTGATACCTTAATGAAAACAAGGTCTCCCACCTCAAACTCAATGTCAGTCCCCCTTTTTTCTGCATAGGACTTTTGCCTATCCTGAGCTATCTTCATACATCTGTGGATAAGGTCAATCTTTTCTAAAGTTTCTCTAACCATATCTGGTTCAAGTAGAAGTCTTTCTGTAGATTTGCACCAACAAGTCGGTGATCTATAAGGTCACCCGTACAATGCTTCGAAGGGTGCCATGCCATTGCTAGCATGAAAACTGTTGCTGTAGGCGAACTCTACTAAAGGAAGATGCTCTTCCCAAGTCCCTCCGATTTCTAGGATACACAGTCTTAAAAGAACCTCAAGGACTCTATTCACCCTTTCCGTCTATCCATCGGTCTGAGGGTGATAAGCGGTGCTCAAACACAACTGTGTACCTAATGCTTCTTGTAAGCTCCTCAAAAATTCATTAATGAAAATAGGGTCATGATCACTTACGATACTGGAAGGTACTCCATGAAGACGGACTATCTCATGAACGTAAACTGCTGCGAGCCATGCTGTCGTCCTCTTACTCTTAACTAGAATGAAATGAGCGCTCTTAGTAAGCCTGTCTACTATAACCCAAATACAGGTGTTGCCTTTCCTTGATCTAGGAAAACCATCGATGAAATCCATAGAGACGCTCTCCTACTTCCATAGTGGGACCTCCAAAGGATAAACTAAACCACCGGGCTTCTTTTGCTCAGCCTTGACTTGGTGGCAAATCAAACATCGAGAAACAAACTCCGCCACATCTTTCTTCATCCTAGCCCAAAAGAAAACCCTCTTCATATCTCTATACATCTTATCACCACTTGGATGAATAGTCATCTTAGAATGATGGGCTTCCTTAAGGACTGTCTTCAATAGACTCCCAACTTCGGGAACACAAAGCCTCCCATCTTGTCGCAACCACCGTCTATCATCTGTGGAATATCTACTGAGGTGACTAGAAGTCTCCCCTCTGATGAGCCTATCTAAGATGTATGAAATATGTGGATCCTCTCGCTGTGAAGTTACCTATCCAATCCAAAAGAGTAGGTCGCACCTCTAGTGATGCCAATAAACCAAGTATAAACTCAGTGGAGGGTCTAAAATTAAAAGTCGATATAAAGTCCAAGCTTTTCCTTTCCACGAACAGATGACTTAAGGCCATCCTCTACCTACTCAATGCGTCTGCCACCACATTACCCTTGCCAGGGGTATAAGAAATCTCAAAGTCATAGGATGCTAGGAACTCCATCCACCTTTGTTGCCTTAAATTAAGATCCTTCTGCGAGAACAAGTACTTGAGAGATTTATGATCGATGTACAACTCGAACTTCTCTCCAAGTAGATAATGGCGCCATGTCTTAAGCGCGAATACTATGGCAGCTAGCTCTAAGTCATGGGTAGGGTAATTCTTCTCATGAACTCTTGGCTGTCTACCCTCATAACACACTATCCCTCTCTCTTGCATCAAAACTGCACCAAGCCCTTTACCACATGCATCAGTGCATACTGTGAACACTTTGTTCCCATCGAGCAAGATCAAGACAGGGGCTATTGTCAGAGCCCTCTTCAATCGCTGGAAAGCATCGTCACAATCTACATCCCATGAAAATGTCAGATTCTTCTTCGTCAGCCTGGTAAGTGGGGATGATATCTTTGCGAAGTCCTTAATGAACTTCCTATAATAGCCCGCTAATCCAAGAAACTCCTTTCCTACGTTGCATTCTTTGGGATATACCAATCTTGAACTACAACTACCATTGCGGGATTTACTGCTATCCCATCTTTAGAGACCACATGCCCTAGAAATCTCACTTCTTTTCTCCAAAAAAGACATTTGCAGAACTTCACCTTAAGCTGGTGCGCACAGAGAGTTTTCAAAACGTCCCTTAAATGGTGGGCATGCTCTTCCTTGCTCTTCGAGAAAATCAAGATATCATCAACGAAGACCACAACAAATTTATTTAGAAACTCCTAGAACACCGTACTCATCAGATCAACAAAATAGGTGGGTGCATTCGTCAACCCAAAAGGCATAACAAACCACTCATAGAAACCATTTGGAGTTCTAAAAGTGGTCTTGTCTATACTGTTCTTGGCCACCCTTAACTGGTCGTGGCCAAGTCTAAATGAGAGAAAACAGATGCACTAACAAGCTAGTCAAACAGATCATCTATCCTCAGAAGTGGGTGCCTGTTCTTCTTGGTGAGTTTGTTCAACTCTCTATAGTCTTCACATAAGCGAAGTGAACCATCCGCCTTAGTTGCGAATATTACAGGAGCACCCCATTCAGATATGCTTCGCGTAATAAACCCTTTCTCAGGTAGCTCCTCAACTTGCTTGCTAAGCTCCCTCCTTTCTCTTGGAACCATGTGGCGCACGGGCAATGCAACTGGCTTTGCATTGTCCACCAAGTATATATGGAAACCAATCTCACGCCTCAGAGGTAAGCCTCGAACCTCCTCAAAAACATCAGGATAATCACATACTACTGGTACAAATCGCATATCATCGATAGATGCATCTAGTGACTCTAGGAAACTATGCATGACAGACCCTTTTGGGTCACAAGAAATCTCGAGGGTCCTCCAGGGCAAGTCAAAAGTCTAATGAGCCTCCTCTCATAATCCATAATGGCACCATACATGGTTAGACAATCCATCCCTAATATCAAACCATATCCCATGAAACCAAGCACATATGCGTCACACTCAAACTCGACGCCCAATACAAATATTCTCAAACCCCGACAAATCATAAACAGATGAGCTATACGACAAATGGGGTTAAAGACAACAATGGAATCCAAAACCATACTAGTACTAAGGTGCAGAGACTCAACCACAGAATCAGACATAAAAGAATGTGAAGCTCCAGATTCAAAAAGAGTTCTAACTGGATGATTGGAAGGAGAAATCAAACCATCAACGGAAACTTTCCTACCTATATCTGGCGCACTGGCCACGAGAGCATGCATCTGCCCTCGAGAAGATCCTGCCCTTTTGGCCTTGTCCTTGCTTCTTCTGGAACTCCTAGTGTAGTGTACGACTTTGCCACAGTTGAAACAAGCATTCCTCCTTTTTCTACAACCCTTCACCAAATGACCCTCGCGTCCGCAATCATGACACTTCCTCTTATCTTTAGCCTTGTCGTTCTTCCCGCCCTTCTTTTATTGTTTTTGTTGTGATTGTCCTATCTTGGGCCATACTTTCTTGTTTTGTGTTTCCTCAACCTTAGCTTCTTTCTTTTCATCTTTATCTTAACTTTATCAGGCTTCCCTTCTTGGGCCACCATTTTTGTCCTCCTTGGGCTGTGCTCCTCAGACCTAACTCCCTTATTCCCCTCTTCACCGTCCTTGTGTAACATGTTAATAAGTCTGTCAAAAGCTTCCTCCATCGCATGGAAATCCTTACTAAGCCCGAGAGAAAATTAGCCGTAGGTGAAACTACTGCGACTATAGATGGAGGTTGTTCACTTCCTTGCCCTTCGACATGTGCCATAGTTTTAGCATGCCTACGGAACCATGCCGCAATGGGGACACCCTTCGAGAAGAATCGTTTTTCCTTGACATGCTGAAAATAAAAGGAAAAGGTGGGGAATATGTTTTTCAAAAACAGTCTTTTCTTTTGAAATGCTTCCTTTTTAAAACAATTTTGAAAATAATTTTCAAAATCTTTTATCCGATCTGGTCACCTTCAGCTCTGATACCAAGTGTGACACCCCACGTTCGTTAATGTAACTCATTAAGAGAATGCATTAAGTTTCGTGAAGCGTTATAGGTAAACAGAAATATTACAAGATAGATATAAAATAACAACGGAATTTGAAACTTTATTAAGCAGAAAACATCGTGGTTTAGAAAATAGTTACATCATGAGTCTAAAATACATAAAACCCAGTACATCAACTTAAATTTTTTGACTTGTACTAAAATCATCAGAGTACAATAAAAATGAAAAGAGCGTAATCCCCAAAAACATAGCCATAGTAGAAAAGGTACGAAATCAAGCAGTACATCTAAGCAGCTCCAACAAGAAGGAAAGAAGTATCCTGATCAAGCTAGAGTATTCCCACCTTGAGAACCTATGGGGGATGGGGGGGGGGGGTGGATGAGAAAGAAGAGGAAACAAAGTAGGTCAGACACAAAGTCTGGCGAGTCCAGTTACTTTTAGCATATAAATAAGTAGCATCATGATAGGCATATAAACTGGAGAGATAGATAACAACATATGAGGCAGGTATGACAAGGTAAACACGATAAACTAAACAAAACATATATGTATAGCGCTTCTCTAATGCTTTACTTTCTCTACACCAATACTAGTATCCCCAGAACAAGATGATCCCCAACAAGTACAAGATGGTAGACTTAGGCGTACATCTCCCGAGAGGTTTAACCCAATACCATTTAACAGGCAGCCCAACTTAACATACCGGAGTTACCCCTAAGGATAATAACGGGCTCCTAAACATACCAGAGTCTAGATGTTCCTTAATTACTACCCCTATCGATCGGCTCCTTAACTCCGTATATACCCTGAGCTGTCCCCACAGTAGGACGTATCACTTCCTAAAGTGGGAAACCTTCATTTTCAGGATGTGCACAACCATATCTACTGATGTCACAACGTCTTATTTTGCAGGACAGGCGGGCCCATGCACGCACATGAGCCCGATGGACCATGCCGTCAGACACCGTCCCCTCTTTAGGATCTCTTACAATCAGCCCAGTAAGCATGCCCCGGCTCCGACCTAGTTCGGAGTACTCATTTTGATACCTATATATGAGTTATTGACTGAAACGGCTCCCACATACAAGATGATACAAGCTTCCCCCTAGGCTTGCATCCCCACTACTAGGATTTCCATAGGTTATGCCATACCAGTCTAAAAAGATTGCATAACCCCAAAGGTTAATTTTGTGGGCTTGTATATAAATATTACCTACCACCCCAATATATACTTAACCCACCCACTATTTCACACAAGTTTACTTAACCTCTATTCAAGTTAACATTTTCATGCAATCCCTATGGATTCAAACAGGTTAAGCATTCAAGTTCATCGCCATACATTTTTATGGTTATAATGCCAAGACCTCCCACATTATGCCTACAACTTGTGGATGCTGGATATGCTGGACGGGTCCGGGCAGACTTCTTCCATAAGTCGGACTTAACCTCATGTCTTAGCACATTACGTGTTTATGCACTTAGACCCCTTACATTAGATTGACCATTTGTGGTCGCTGGATATGCCAGGCGGGTCCGGGCAGACTTCTACCACAAGTGTAATCTAACTTCATATCTAAGCGTGGTTATAGTTTCTAATTACTTTAAATCTAGGCATTTTCACTATTTAACAATTATCCCTATTTCATTATAGGTTTTCATGCCCTTTTCCAAGTCATATTCATTATGTACCATATGCCCCAAATTAAGATCTAAATCACAATTTTATTTATGCCCCAAATCCATATTCTTTTATTTAATTCAAGTTATGGCCAAATTTTCAAATACAGGTTATTCCCCAATTTTAACGTTTTCCCCTCGTTCCCAATTTCACGCGTTCGCATATTTCAGCAGGTATGCCTAGGCTCGAAGGTAGCCTAGCTATAAAATAAAAATGGAAAAGAAGGAGGGAAGAGAATAGAAATAAACATAATAACATATGATGATAGGAATAGGCATGGCAACTAATAACCATATAGTGATAAAATTTGGCATAATGACAAGATAGGGATATAGGAATAGATCTGATGAACAAGTGATGATAAAACTGATTAGGCATAGCGTCATGATCATAAACAAGCTTGATGAGATCTAATCAGTGAATTAGATATACAAATAATGACAGATCTGACATGATAAATAGGCATAGGCTTAGATCCAATTTATAGTCATGTCAAAATAAGTTTGATACACAGGTTATGGCAGATCTGATATGATTCAATTAGTCACAGGCTTAGATCCAATTCATAGACATGTCAAAAATAACTTTTAAGTGTTTATATCTAAAAATAACGTAGACTCACTATGATTGGATCTAAGAAACAGAAGAATAATTATAGATGTTGAAGCATAAATCTCTGAATTTTTCTAACTCTTGTTGTAGAAGAAAAATAGGCTATTTTAATCTAAGCAGAGGCAGCACCTAGTTCTCTATTGTTTTTAATGAATAAAACAATGAGAATGGGGTCTTATTTATAGCCTAGGGTCAACGAATATAGCCAAGAATTCAGTCCACGTTCAGCAACGAGAATCTACCCAAATCTGTATGGGTGTCGACATGGGTGGTGACACCCCCTTGGTGGTGTCGACATGGGTGTCGACACCCCTGTTATAAGGTTGACCCCTAGGTCGACACCCATGGGCGGGAATTTTCCCGCTCCCTCTCCGCTGTTCGATTTTTGATTTTGTTTGAATTCTGGATTTATTTTATTTTTATATATATTTGTCTTGTGCATATATATATACTTCTAACCTTAATAACTTCTCCATACGATGTCCGTTTTACGCAAACCAAGTGTCTATTTTGACCAGAATTCTGAGAGGAATGTAATGGCGCAGTCCGTTTCACTTAATTCTGTTTAATTAAGTATTCTTTAGTTTATCGTCTTTAGTGTTGTTAAAATTACCGGGTGTTACACCATGCCAATATAATCATTTTTGATAATGTACATGTTGATGAATATCTACAAATATGTTTTGTAGTTTTGCATCTTCAATTCATACTTGATTTTGGGTTATATATATATATATATATATATATATATGTATATTATACACACACACAATCTGCTGTATTGATATACAGTGATAGTTATATAAATTCATGTCTGTTTACACCATTGAAAGTTTTGTGTTTGGCAATCAAATATCAAGTTACTTTTAATAATTCTTTTCTGATACAAACTGAAATGTGAACGGATATATACGTTCTTCATAACTGATTCATATTCATGTCTGATGAATTTTGTATCATTGGAAATTGTTGGATTTTATGGCTAAAGCTATGAACCTGTAATTCATGTTGTGTATGTATATATAAGTCTATATCTAAACAAATGTGATATGTTAATAATGAAATAAAATTTGTACCTCATACATCAAATTATATCAAGTATCTTGATAAATATATACATGCATTTTTGCTTTAATCGTCCATGAGAAAACTATTAATATGATGTATATATCCCTGATAGATTTTTAAAGCTAAGCCGGTTTTTATAGTGGTCGTAACCACATCATTATAAAAAATAATGTAAACAATTATTACAGGAGCTATTCATGCTAACTAACTACTATAAAACATTAGCAACTAAACAAGTCACTAAAAGAACCAAAAGGAAAAATACAACTTTCCACTCCAAACTTGATGTCAGCCAAGCATTCATTCCATACTGCAACTTCATTCTTCATATCACCATTGAAATTAATGTTATTCCTATGCTTCCAAATGACTCGCACAAAGGTCCTTAACATGATTAGAATCAAAATGTCTCGCCTTGGATCAAATGTTGATTAGAATCAGAATACCCCTGATAGATTAGCAGTATGTAATCTATGTTATTGAATACATAAAAAAGGATTATAAGAAGTTGTTTGCTTCCTTGGGTGAAATGTTGATTTATTTAATTCACTTGATAAATTACTGTGGTTCATTTCATGCTTCAAGATTTTGTGCAAGCAAAACAAAAAAAGACTTGTTTACAGCTTTAGTCATACAAATTATATACATTATGAATGTATGGATCCATGGTAGACTAATAAATATGTACTTATCATTACTTTTTTATGTTAGAAATGTTTATAAACAATATAACATATGAATGTTTATTTGTTTATGACTGTGATGCTTAGCTAATTAAACAGTGTTGAAATTGTTTCAGCAGATGGTGGCAGCAGTGTACTCATGATTTGAGACTAGCCACTGCAACAAACATAAGTTCAAGGACAAACAAGTTTGACTTGTTTTAATCTCAAAATTTTTGTTTATATGTAAATATATGTAACTTACTATTTGCATTTGATGTAAATGTGTCTGTGTAAGACAACAAGAAAATTGTTGGATATGTAATCTCGTATGAATTAGAAGTATAAAATAGGTTCTTGTAACATGCCATTTTAATATTTGCTTATTTGTCTGTATAACTAGAAGAACGTTGTTATATATTAGATCTATTTATGTCATGGGCATGGAATTTTAACTTTTGTAACCTTGTTATATATTTTTTAAATTGGCTGCTACTGGATTCATTGATTATTAGCTTAGAAGCATTGACAAATGAAACTACTGTATATCTCTGTAATTAACAATTGGTTCACTGGTTATAATAAGCGTAGAAGCTCGTTACTGAATATACCTTTTTTCTGGATAACATATATGGCTGAAAGTAAATTTGTTTACATATAGCACGTGTATAATTCCTCAATGCAAAAGTTATGTTAACCATTGTTATTAAATGTTCAAAATTAAATAAGCACACTTCCTATAACATTTAAATTTATGTACTTCATGTATTTAAATTCAATTACATATATATTAATACATATATTTTGATATATGTAAATAACTCTAATATTGTTTCCCACTACGAATTATAAATTCCCTCTAAAGCAAATTTTGTTATATTAAGTCATGTTGAGGTCTTCCAATAGCACACCCATCAATGCCCAATCTCATTGGATGTAGGTAATGCCAAAACATTGTGCATTCTCTTATTATGGTTATATGCGGTAGGAGTAATTGTGGTGCTTCTACTGTATTATTGGGTCTGATTTAACTAAGGCTGCATAATAGGATTATGGCCTTAGAGACAATAGCATGAATTATTCTATATTTTGAGCAAATGAATAATACTGAACAAAATGTTCATCATACGATCCAAGAGTTATATACATGATATAATTGACATAATTTGTCTACCTAAAAGGTTTTGTTTTAGGACATAGCCAAAGCTTGGTCAAGGCATGACTAGATACGGATCTTGGAACACCATTTTGTGTGTATATATATATAAACAAAGGGATGTTAATTTGAGTGGGAGCGTATTTTAGTTTAAGTTATACATTTATGTTAATGTAAAATTTTCATTGTAAAAAATTTGAATTTATATTAAAAAAACATTACAGAATCAGTTATTATTTATTATCTACTGTAGATGTTAAATAATAAATAACTCCAGTAGTTAAAATTAATCCTTAAGAAGGATAAATTGAATTAAATCAAATTTCTTGACTAACATTGAAATTACATGATTGTCCTCAAATAAATTAAATGAAATTGTTTTACAAATATCGAAGATCTAAAATCAAAGTTGAAGTGTGACTTCAACCAAATACGATATAAATGTTATAACAATCTACTTATACATTTCTAGTATTAGAAACTAGATATGAATCACGTAAATATATGTAAATTTACAAGAAATAGTAAAATAAGTAGAAATCTGATAAAAGGACAAGTGGACTTACGATTAGACATAAAGCAAATGTTGCTGAATTTTACATAGGAAGTTGATTCTTGTTATATATATATTGGCTTAATTAAATATATAAAATAATTGTTATTCCATTTAAAATAAATGTTACAATATATCTTGTTTAGACAAGTTTAATTTTCATTTGTAATAAAAGAACAATTGTTATTCATTTTATTTAAATGAAATATCGTATGGAATTCCATAAATAGTTAATGATTTTTTATAAATCCTTAACTATGATGTACTTGACATAAATACCGAGCGGTTTAAATTTAATGATTTAAATCTGGCACACCTTTGGCATTTTCAGTTAGCTAATATAAACAAGAAAAGAATATCAGAATTCCATAGTGATGGAATTTTGGAATCATTTGATTTCGAATCTTATGAAGAATGCAAATCTTGTTTATTACGCAAAATAATTGAATCACCTTTCACTTGACACAGTAAACGGGTGATAAGTATTGGGTCTTGTACATAATGATATATATGGAGCAATGAATACATAAGCTAGAGGCAAGTTTTATTACTTCATTATATTCATTGATGATGTCAGTAGATATAGATATGTGTATCTTATGAAACACAAATCAAAATCCTTTAAAAGGTTCAAAGAATTCAAAAATAAAGTTCAAAACCAGTTTTGATAGAAAGTAAATTCAAAAATAAAGTTCAAAGCCAATAAATTTAATTACTATCCAAATGAGTTTGGAATTGTTTCACAACTCACTCCACCTAAAACACCATACTAAAATGGTGTGTCTGAAAGGAGAAATCACACCTTATAAGATATGGTACGATCAATGATAAGTCATATAAATCTTCCAATAAAGTAATTTTAGAATAATTGCATTTATCCTACTAAAATGAAGGTGAAGATTCCATATAAGATACAAACTAAGAAATTTCCTAGTGTGTCTAATGAGAAGATTCGGGATGTAAGGCATTTATTAAACGTCCTTCCTCTGGTGATATCGGACCCAAATCAGATAACCATTTTGTGGAATATCCAAAAGAAACAAATGGATATTATTTCTATAAATTCTCTGAGAATAAAATGTTTATTGCTCGAATTGGTATCCTTTATAAAGGAGGTATCCCTTATAAAGGAGAGACAGACTCTAAGATACGAATAGGAATGAAATAGAAATCAAAATGTCTCGGGAACCACAAAATACCATTGAATCTTGTACAAATAAGAAATTGAGTAGGAGTGACATAATAATTCTAATGTTATATATTGATAACACATTAATTATTTTGAATAATGTTAGTTTAAAAACAAGAAATAGATACTGATTCTAAGAAAGAAAATGTTTGGATTAAGAAGTTCATAATTGAACTTAATTCATTATTGATCCAATGATTTACATTGCGATAACAATATGGCTGTTACTCAGGCCTAAAACCTTAAACTCAATATCAATCCAAACATATATTTAAGTAATATAATTCTTATATGAAGTTGGTCACAGAGGAAATAAACATATCTGCAAAGTTGCAAAAGTTGTAATGTTGCAGACCTACTAAATTAAACTCTGTTGCAGCAGTTTAATAGTCACACTAGTTTCATGCGTATACGGTACATGAATGATTAACTCTAGTGCATGTGTGTAATGACTCGAACTTCCCTGCAAAGGAAAGCCCAGATTGAGTTGAAAACAAGACAAATCAGAACAGAAGCATAGGTCTGAAGTCAAACAAAGAAAGAAACTCCAAGCTTCGTCGTTCCACGAACAATGGACTCAAAGATAGCCTTTTTCTACTCAAGGCGTCTGCCACCACGTTACCCTTACCAGGGGTATACGCTATCTCGAAATCATAGGATGCTAAGAACTCCATCCACCTTTGCTGTCTTAAGTTTAAATCCTTCTGAGAGAATAAGTACTTCAATGATTTATGGTCGGTGAACAACTCGAATCTCTCACCAAGAAGATAATGGCGCCAAGACTTAAGTGCGAAAACAATCGCGGCCAACTCTAGATCATGGGTAGGGTAATTCTTCTCATGCACTCTCAATTGTCTCCCTCCATAGGCTATTACCCTTCCCTCCTGCATCAAGACTGCGCCTAATCCTGTTCCACAAGCATCGGTATAAACAACAAACGGCTTACTCCCATCCGGGAGCACTAAAACTGGAGCGGTGGTCAAAGCTCTCTTTAACCGTCGGAAAGCATCATCACAATCTACATCCCACGAGAAAACCAGATTCTTTTTCGTCAAGCGGGTTAATGGGGCTGATATCTTCGCGAAGTCTTTGATGAACTTCCTATAATATCCTGCCAACCCCAAGAAACTTCTTACCTCGGTAGCATTTCTAGGAACTTTCCAATCCTGGATAGATACTATCTTTGCGGGATCCACAGCTATCCCTTCCTTAGAGACCACATGCCCTAAGAATCGCACTTCTCTTCTCCAAAAATGGCATTTAGAGAATTTAGCTTTAAGACTATGCGCTCGAAGAGTCTCCAACACTTCCTTGAGATGTAAGGCATGCTCTTCTTCATTCTTGGAAAAGACCAAGATGTCATCCACAAAAACTACTACAAACTTATTCAGATACTCTCTGAACACTCTACTCATGAGATCAACAAAGTATGCGGGGGCGTTTGTCAACCCAAATGGCATCACTAGCCACTCATAAAAACCATCCGGAGTCCGGAAAGCAGTCTTCTCTATACTGTCCTCCGCCACTCTTAACTGATGAAACCCTGTAGCTAAGTCCATCTGCGAAAATACTGACGCGCCAACCAACTGATCAAAGAGATCATCTATCCTCGGTAATGGGTGTCTATTCTTCTTCGTGAGCTTATTAAGTTCTCTATAATCCACACAAAGTCTGAGGGACCCATCCGCCTTCGTGGCAAACACTACTGGAGCTCCCCACTCCGATATACTTCGCCTTATGAACCCCTTCTCAAGCAACTCCCCTACTTGCTTATGAAGTTCTCTTCTCTCACGAGGAGCCATGTGGCGTACTGGCAAAGACACTGGTTTGGCATTATCCACCAAATAAATTCGGAAATCTATCTCCCGCTTCGGAGGCAAACCCTTTACTTCTTCAAACACATCCGGATATTCCCGGACTACTCTGACAGAACACAAACTCTCGACCGAAGCATCGAGCGATTCAAGATAACTTAGCAAAACAGATTCCATGGGATTGCAAGAGATCTCGAGAGTGTTACCCAAGCGGGTCATGAGCCTGACAACTCTCCTTTCGCAATCAAGAACGGCACCATTACTGGATAACCAGTCCATGCCCAAGATCAACCCATAGCCCGTGAAGCCCAATACAAAAGCATCACATCTAAACTCAACGCTAAGTATAGAAATCTTCAAACCCAAACATATCATAGACAGATATATGGAGCCCCCAATTGGGTTTGAGACAACCAAGGGATCATCAACTAGACTGGTGTCTAAGTGCAGTGACTCAACTAACGATGATGAGATAAAAGAATGCGATGCGCCAGAGTCAAACAAAGTACGAACTGGATGATCAAACAGAAAAACCAGACTTTCAACGGAAATAGTTCTACCTCTCTGCTGAATCGGTGGAACTGAGAGAACCTGAACTTGCCCCCCTGACTGAGGTGGTGCTATAAGAGCTTGCACCTGGCCTCCTGAGGTAGACCCCGTCTTCTGCCCCTTCTTTGGGCAGTTTTTCACAAGATGCCCTGCTTCACCACAATGAAAGCAACCGGTTTTCTTCTTTTTGCGACAATCCTTACTAAGGTGTCCTGGTGTTCCACAATTGAAGCACTTCTTCTTCGTCTTCTTTTTGTCACCATTGCCTTTTCCGCCCTTGCCTTGTTGTTGCTGTTGCGGTTTCTTCTGATCCCCCTTTTTCTCTGGTGCCTTAGAATTCTTATCATCCTCATGCATAAGTGCCATGTAGACAAGCTTCTCAAAAGTGGCCCCCATAGGAATGTGAGTCATAGCTATTCCTTGCAATGGTTCGTTCAAGCCTCTAACGAACCTCAAAGCCTTCTTCTCCGGTGTATTCACCAACTCTATGCCAAACCTTGCTAATTGATTGAATTTGTTGACATATTCTTTCACCGTGAGATTCCCTTGCTTCAAATTCAAGAACTTCTCCATAAACAGATTCTCTTCCGCCCTTGAGAGAAACTTAGCCCCAAACCTTTGCTTAAAATCTGCCCAAGAGTCAACAGGGCGTTCTCCATTAGTGACCTCCCACCAGAATGAGGCCTCTCCCTTCATTAACCAAGCCGCCAACTTGACTTTCTTTCCCTCTTCCACTTCAAAGATATCTAGCAACTCTTCCACTTCCTTAAGCCAATCTCTAGCCTCTACGAAAGTCTCTGAACCAAGAAAAGGTTTTCCTCCTATAGCCTTGAACTCCTTGCAAACCTTAGCAAAATTATCCACTCTAGGCTGAGGAGGAGGAGCGGTTGTCTCTGGTGTAGTAGCATTGGCCGGACCCGCAGCCGCGGCCCTAGCCTCTTGCAACCTCCTATACCATAGTGGTATAACTAAACCCTCCGGGATGTTAAGATCTTCAGCCATGCTGAAACGAAAGAGGAAAGATTCAAAAAGGAGATTCCGAAAGATAAAGATATGGCTATTGGGGATTATGCTTTTCTTTTTCAAAAACTTTTTCTCTTAGAAGACATGCTTTTAAAAATCCTTTCTTCGAAAATACTCTTAGAAAGTAGTTTTTCTCAAAAATTTTATCTGTTCTGGTAACCTTAAGCTCTGATACCACGTGTAACACCCCACTCCCGCTATGATCACTCACTAAGGGAATGCCATAGCATTGGTGGAGTATTTTAGTGAATATAGAACAGAAAAATTACAACAAGACAGATATAAATAGTACTTGAAATTTTAAAACATCATCTCATAACAGCGGAAGTAAAACATGTCTGGTTACATCATAAAACCACAATAAAGGTCAAGTACAATATCCATCAAAATAAAGAAGTACATAATCCCACTCTCATACAATAGCCAAACAAAAGAAAAGATAACTGGATAACTGGAGCTTTACATCTATCCAAGCTCCTAAAGACTGGAACAGCAATCCGATCAAGCTCCACTACTGCTAGGATCCACCGTAGGACCTGAGGGTTGGGAAAAAGATAAAAACAACAGGGTCAGACATAAGTCTGAGCGAGTCCTATAACTTTAACAATACAATCGTTAAAGTAACCAGAGAAGACATAAACTGATATACGGTAACATATAGGGATGAATGGCTACCCTAAGCAGTCAACTAAACGAAGATAAAGGATAAAGACGCATCTACCCTCCCTAAGGTAAATTACTAAACTGCACCACACCAGTCGTTCCTAACTTAAAGGTTGATCCCACCCAAGGACTTATAAAATTTACTAATTAGTACCTGCGTACCCCTAGGTGACCAAGTAGGCGCCACGGGGCCCTACAATCCACTAGGTGTACACACTACTTCCCATTCGATCGGCTCCCTAACGTAGATACCCGTGCTGGCCCCACCGTGGGATGTATCATTCCCCAATGTGGCAACCTGATGGAACTAAAGGTGCACGGCTTATATCTACTCGATGCAACAACGGCTTACCTACCAGCCCGGGCCCACTCACGCATATGAAGCCCGTTGGACTTGCGTTGCCACCGCTAACCCGTTTGCCTCTTACAGTCAAGCCCAGTATGCGTGTCCCGTCCTCGACATGGGTCGAGCCCACAAAGATACGTATGGGTTACTGGTTGAAATGGGCCTCCACAAGCTACCCACCTAAGCTTGTCCCTTTTTCTAGTATATCCCACTTAACCCTTTAATCATGTTTTAATTACATGTTCCATTTTGGTTAAGTATTCTAATCGTATTTTCTATTGCCACCCAAGGCAACCACTAGATTTTCTCATGCCACCCGAGGCACCCACTTAACCCCTCATGTCCCTCTACATGCTAATATGGTTAAGTGTTTCTTAATTAATTAATTAAGAACGTAACCTTTGTAAAGACCTCTCACATTAGACTGTCTTTTATGACCGCTGGTTAAGCCGGTTGGGTCCGGGCAGCCTTATGTCATAACAGAGTCTAACCTCGTGTCTTTACATTAATTACGTATTTAGTTTGTGCCTAAGACCTCTCACATTGGGCTAACATTTGTAGCAACTGGTTAAGCCGGTTGGGTCCGGGCAGTTTTACGCTACAACTGAGTCCAACCTCGTGTCTTAGTCAATTAATTACACCTAATTAATCACCCTCATAATTTTATATTAATTATCCCTAATTAATCAAGTTTTCTTAACATGGGTAGACCTAACTTAATAGGTAAATTCCCATGGGGTAGACCTAACTCAATAGGTAAATTCCCAACACATAGTATGGGTACACCTAACCAAATAGGCAAATTCCCATACTATGTTTATTTATTTTGTGTTATGCATAATTATATTAATTTCACACAATCTTATTAACTTATGCATTTAATTACCCCATTGTTCCCACGTAATTTCGTTCATGATATAACACATATAAAAGGTGTCAACTTGCATATGAATGAACATGTTTCAAAGGTGCCATCTTGCATATTAACAAACACATAACTTGCATATGAACTTGCATAACATGTCACATAACTTGCATATAATATGTCACATAACTTACATATTCATTTTGCATAACAAACTTGCATATTAGCTTATAGACTTGCATAATGTGTCATCATGAACTTGCATATTAATAAACATGTAACTTGCATATTTACATACATGTAACTCGCATATTAACAAACATGTAACTTGCATATAAAGAAACATGTAACTTGCATATTTACATACATGTAACTTGCATATTAACAAACATGTAACTTGCATATTAACAAACATGTAACTTGCATATTTACATACATGTAACTTGCATATTAACAAACATGTAACTTGCATATTTACATACATGTAACTTGCATAGCATATTACCATGAACTTGCATAACATGCATATGATTACATAGCCCACAACTTGCATATTTAGCATCATGCAAACATAACATACATCATATTAAACTTGCATAAGCTTACATACTCAACATGCATAAACATAAGATTAATGCTAACATCATATCATATGATTCAAAGCTCATTAACCCACATACAAAACCATAAATCTCATCACATCTCATCTAATTAGTTTACCAAAAGATCATCAAAGTGATAGAAACTCACAACTAGCAACTTTGAACACCAAATGAAGAAGATTAAGATGCTAAGAAGGAATTAGAAGTTGATTAGAGAGTGATTAGTATGCAACCCTCTTCATAAAATTAGTGGAGGCCATGAGAGCTAGCATTTTGCCATAGTTTAGTCACTAGGTTTAATTATGAATGAATTAGGGTAGGTTAGGGTCTTATTTATAGATTAGGCAAGTGTTTTAGGCCATAGGATTAACCCTAGATTCAATCCAAGCCATCAAAGCATGTCTTGGGGAAGAAGTCAAGTGTAGGAACCATCTAGGGCCTTTAGATTAAAGATGGACCATGAGAACCATTCAAATGCAAAATCTGCACTTGAGCGAATCGGCCCACGGGTTGACAGCCAAACACCCTGGATTAACCCCTAGTCGACCCAGCAGGCTCGGGTCGACTTCAAAAATCGGCCGGTTCGGTTATTCCCCTCTCCCAATTCGCTGTTTTGAGCATTTTTGCATATTTATTTATTAAATTTTCAATTATATATATATATATATATATCAATATATATATATATATATATATATATATCTACACAACCCATTTCACTTAATTAAGTATACTTTAATTTGGGAATTTTCGTGAAACTTCGCGAGGCCATATCTTGGTCATACGGACTCCGATTTTCGAAAACTCGGACTCTATTTCGCGTATTTTTCCGAGACGAACGCAATGGCATAGCCCGTTTCCCTTGATTCCCATTTTAGAATTAAATTCTGCCTCGATTTATGTTATTACAGGTTATTGAAAATACGGGTTGTTACATTCTCCCCTCCTTAAAGGATTTCGTCCCCGAAATCTTCAAGTTAGGAAGAACGTATCCTACCATCCAATCATCCATCTACTCAAAGCATCATCCACGAGCAATCATTGTCCTTACAAGATTCTAAATGCTGGATGGATATATGCAAAAGTGTGTGTATATGTACTTACCTAATGCAAAAATCAGGCGGTTACTGATACAGTAAACCTCCTTAATGCAAACCATGATAGTGCCATGCATCCAATATGTATGCGAAACCCTATTGACACATACAAATTTCTACATGCGTGCACAACCATACACAAAAATGCATCATCCATATGATAACACAGCCATGATACATCCATCAATCTAACTACCACATCCATTTATGCAATATGCAACATGAAGTGACTGAGCCGATCTAGTGCCTAATGTGTGTGTATATGCATCCACGAGCAACCACTAGCAAACAATTGCATCCATATGCATCCACCAACCATAACATGTTTCAAACACATGTTTCAACCATAGGTTTTACCCTATCTAAAGGTCATAGGTATTAGCGAGAGGATATACTAAAGATAAGATAAGTACTAGACAAGCAATAAAGGAGAAGTTAAAAGACATACTCTCAAAAAGAAATGGATACAAAGAACGCATCTTTGCTTCCGTCTCCCAAGTAGCATTGCTTTCGTCATCTCCCCATTGCACTTTAACTAGCTGAACTTCTCTGTTCCTCAACTTCCTAGTTTCTGACCCAAGGATGCGAGTAGGAGCTCGTCGAATCGTCGCATCACGCTCTACCTCTACATCTCTAAGCAAGCTCGGCTCTACCACCTCCGCGGTCTCATGTAAGCACTTCCTCAAATGTGATACATGGAATACATCATGAACACCACTAAGTCTGTCGGGCAACTCCACCCTATATGCCATCCGTCCAATCCTTTCCTTAATAGGAAACGGCCCAACAAATCTCGGTGCTAACTTCCCTACGGACCCAAAGCGAACAACATTTCTCAATGGAGATACTTTGACAAAAACCATGTCCCCAACCTCAAACTCAAGATCCGTCCTTCTCCGATCCGCATAAGATTTCTGTCTATCTTGCGCTGCTTTCATCCTTTTTCGAATTAAATCAATCTTCTCTGAAGTCTCTCTAACCATATCCGGCCCAAGCAAGATCTTATCCGTAGATTCCCACCAACATGTAGGAGATCGACAAGGCCTTCCATAAAGAGCTTCGAAAGGAGCCATACCAATACTGGACTGAAAGCTGTTATTATATGCGAACTCCACCAAAGGAAGATGTTCTTCCCATGTACCTCCAAAATCCAAGATACAAAGCCTCAAAAGATCTTCTAAGATACGGTTCACCCTCTCAGTCTGACCGTCCGTCTGAGGATGATATGCGGTGCTCAAACACAACTGAGTCCCTACCGCCTCTTGCAAACTTCTCCAAAACTCACTAGTGAAAATAGGATCTCGATCACTCACAATGCTGGATGGTACGCCATGCAATCTAACAATCTCTCTAACATAGACTGAAGCAAGCCATGGAGCGGTCCTCTTACTCTTTACGGGTATAAAATGGGCACTCTTGGTAAGTCTGTCTACCACAACCCAAATTCCCGTATTGCCCTTCCTCGATCTCGGTAACCCGTCGATGAAATCCATCGAGACACTATCCCACTTCCACTGTGGAACTTCCAATGGGTGTAGCAACCCACCGGGTTTCCTTTGCTCCACTTTAACTTGTTGGCACACTAAGCATCTAGCCACATACTCGGCCACATCTTTCTTCATACCGGCCCAGAAGAAAACTCTCTTCATGTCTTGGTACATTTTGTCTCCACCGGGATGAATAGTCATTCTTGAACGATGTGCATCATCCAAAATAGCCTTCTTCAAACCCTCATCTTGCGGTACACAAAGTCTACCGTCTCTATGCAACCATCCCTTATCATCTATGGTGTATCTACCCAAATGGCTGGACGACTCCCCTCTTATAAGCTTCTCTACCAACACAACCAACTGTGGGTCGTCTCGCTGAGCCTCGCCAATCCGTCTCAAAAGAGTAGGTCTAACCTCCAAGGATGCCAACAAACCAGGTACAAAATCAACAGAAGGTCTGAAGTCAAACAAAGAAAGAAACTCCAAGCTTCGTCGTTCCACGAACAATGGACTCAAAGATAGCCTTTTTCTACTCAAGGCGTCTGCCACCACGTTACCCTTACCAGGGGTATACGCTATCTCGAAATCATAGGATGCTAAGAACTCCATCCACCTTTGCTGTCTTAAGTTTAAATCCTTCTGAGAGAATAAGTACTTCAATGATTTATGGTCGGTGAACAACTCGAATCTCTCACCAAGAAGATAATGGCGCCAAGACTTAAGTGCGAAAACAATCGCGGCCAACTCTAGATCATGGGTAGGGTAATTCTTCTCATGCACTCTCAATTGTCTCCCTCCATAGGCTATTACCCTTCCCTCCTGCATCAAGACTGCGCCTAATCCTGTTCCACAAGCATCGGTATAAACAACAAACGGCTTACTCCCATCCGGGAGCACTAAAACTGGAGCGGTGGTCAAAGCTCTCTTTAACCGTCGGAAAGCATCATCACAATCTACATCCCACGAGAAAACCAGATTCTTTTTCGTCAAGCGGGTTAATGGGGCTGATATCTTCGCGAAGTCTTTGATGAACTTCCTATAATATCCTGCCAACCCCAAGAAACTTCTTACCTCGGTAGCATTTCTAGGAACTTTCCAATCCTGGATAGATACTATCTTTGCGGGATCCACAGCTATCCCTTCCTTAGAGACCACATGCCCTAAGAATCGCACTTCTCTTCTCCAAAAATGGCATTTAGAGAATTTAGCTTTAAGACTATGCGCTCGAAGAGTCTCCAACACTTCCTTGAGATGTAAGGCATGCTCTTCTTCATTCTTGGAAAAGACCAAGATGTCATCCACAAAAACTACTACAAACTTATTCAGATACTCTCTGAACACTCTACTCATGAGATCAACAAAGTATGCGGGGGCGTTTGTCAACCCAAATGGCATCACTAGCCACTCATAAAAACCATCCGGAGTCCGGAAAGCAGTCTTCTCTATACTGTCCTCCGCCACTCTTAACTGATGAAACCCTGTAGCTAAGTCCATCTGCGAAAATACTGACGCGCCAACCAACTGATCAAAGAGATCATCTATCCTTGGTAATGGGTGTCTATTCTTCTTCGTGAGCTTATTAAGTTCTCTATAATCCACACAAAGTCTGAGGGACCCATCCGCCTTCATGGCAAACACTACTGGAGCTCCCCACTCCGATATACTTCGCCTTATGAACCCCTTCTCAAGCAACTCCCCTACTTGCTTATGAAGTTCTCTTCTCTCACGAGGAGCCATGTGGCGTACTGGCAAAGACACTGGTTTGGCATTATCCACCAAATAAATTCGGAAATCTATCTCCCGCTTCGGAGGCAAACCCTTTACTTCTTCAAACACATCCGGATATTCCCGGACTACTCTGACAGAACACAAACTCTCGACCGAAGCATCGAGCGATTCAAGATAACTTAGCAAAACAGATTCCATGGGATTGCAAGAGATCTCGAGAGTGTTACCCAAGCGGGTCATGAGCCTGACAACTCTCCTTTCGCAATCAAGAACGGCACCATTACTGGATAACCAGTCCATGCCCAAGATCAACCCATAGCCCGTGAAGCCCAATACAAAAGCATCACATCTAAACTCAACGCTAAGTATAGAAATCTTCAAACCCAAACATATCATAGACAGATATATGGAGCCCCCAATTGGGTTTGAGACAACCAAGGGATCATCAACTAGACTGGTGTCTAAGTGCAGTGACTCAACTAACGATGATGAGATAAAAGAATGCGATGCGCCAGAGTCAAACAAAGTACGAACTGGATGATCAAACAGAAAAACCAGACTTTCAACGGAAATAGTTCTACCTCTCTGCTGAATCGGTGGAACTGAGAGAACCTGAACTTGCCCCCCTGACTGAGGTGGTGCTATAAGAGCTTGCACCTGGCCTCCTGAGGTAGACCCCGTCTTCTGCCCCTTCTTTGGGCAGTTTTTCACAAGATGCCCTGCTTCACCACAATGAAAGCAACCGGTTTTCTTCTTTTTGCGACAATCCTTACTAAGGTGTCCTGGTGTTCCACAATTGAAGCACTTCTTCTTCGTCTTCTTTTTGTCACCATTGCCTTTTCCGCCCTTGCCTTGTTGTTGCTGTTGCGGTTTCTTCTGATCCCCCTTTTTCTCTGGTGCCTTAGAATTCTTATCATCCTCATGCATAAGTGCCATGTAGACAAGCTTCTCAAAAGTGGCCCCCATAGGAATGTGAGTCATAGCTATTCCTTGCAATGGTTCGTTCAAGCCTCTAACGAACCTCAAAGCCTTCTTCTCCGGTGTATTCACCAACTCTATGCCAAACCTTGCTAATTGATTGAATTTGTTGACATATTCTTTCACCGTGAGATTCCCTTGCTTCAAATTCAAGAACTTCTCCATAAACAGATTCTCTTCCGCCCTTGAGAGAAACTTAGCCCCAAACCTTTGCTTAAAATCTGCCCAAGAGTCAACAGGGCGTTCTCCATTAGTGACCTCCCACCAGAATGAGGCCTCTCCCTTCATTAACCAAGCCGCCAACTTGACTTTCTTTCCCTCTTCCACTTCAAAGATATCTAGCAACTCTTCCACTTCCTTAAGCCAATCTCTAGCCTCTACGAAAGTCTCTGAACCAAGAAAAGGTTTTCCTCCTATAGCCTTGAACTCCTTGCAAACCTTAGCAAAATTATCCACTCTAGGCTGAGGAGGAGGAGCGGTTGTCTCTGGTGTAGTAGCATTGGCCGGACCCGCAGTCGCGGCCCTAGCCTCTTGCAACCTCCTATACCATAGTGGTATAACTAAACCCTCCGGGATGTTAAGATCTTCAGCCATGCTGAAACGAAAGAGGAAAGATTCAAAAAGGAGATTCCGAAAGATAAAGATATGGCTATTGGGGATTATGCTTTTCTTTTTCAAAAACTTTTTCTCTTAGAAGACATGCTTTTAAAAATCCTTTCTTCGAAAATACTCTTAGAAAGTAGTTTTTCTCAAAAATTTTATCTGTTCTGGTAACCTTAAGCTCTGATACCACGTGTAACACCCCACTCCCGCTATGATCACTCACTAAGGGAATGCCATAGCATTGGTGGAGTATTTTAGTGAATATAGAACAGAAAAATTACAACAAGACAGATATAAATAGTACTTGAAATTTTAAAACATCATCTCATAACAGCGGAAGTAAAACATGTCTGGTTACATCATAAAACCACAATAAAGGTCAAGTACAATATCCATCAAAATAAAGAAGTACATAATCCCACTCTCATACAATAGCCAAACAAAAGAAAAGATAACTGGATAACTGGAGCTTTACATCTATCCAAGCTCCTAAAGACTGGAACAGCAATCCGATCAAGCTCCACTACTGCTAGGATCCACCGTAGGACCTGAGGGTTGGGAAAAAGATAAAAACAACAGGGTCAGACATAAGTCTGAGCGAGTCCTATAACTTTAACAATACAATCGTTAAAGTAACCAGAGAAGACATAAACTGATATACGGTAACATATAGGGATGAATGGCTACCCTAAGCAGTCAACTAAACGAAGATAAAGGATAAAGACGCATCTACCCTCCCTAAGGTAAATTACTAAACTGCACCACACCAGTCGTTCCTAACTTAAAGGTTGATCCCACCCAAGGACTTATAAAATTTACTAATTAGTACCTGCGTACCCCTAGGTGACCAAGTAGGCGCCACGGGGCCCTACAATCCACTAGGTGTACACACTACTTCCCATTCGATCGGCTCCCTAACGTAGATACCCGTGCTGGCCCCACCGTGGGATGTATCATTCCCCAATGTGGCAACCTGATGGAACTAAAGGTGCACGGCTTATATCTACTCGATGCAACAACGGCTTACCTACCAGCCCGGGCCCACTCACGCATATGAAGCCCGTTGGACTTGCGTTGCCACCGCTAACCCGTTTGCCTCTTACAGTCAAGCCCAGTATGCGTGTCCCGTCCTCGACATGGGTCGAGCCCACAAAGATACGTATGGGTTACTGGTTGAAATGGGCCTCCACAAGCTACCCACCTAAGCTTGTCCCTTTTTCTAGTATATCCCACTTAACCCTTTAATCATGTTTTAATTACATGTTCCATTTTGGTTAAGTATTCTAATCGTATTTTCTATTGCCACCCAAGGCAACCACTAGATTTTCTCATGCCACCCGAGGCACCCACTTAACCCCTCATGTCCCTCTACATGCTAATATGGTTAAGTGTTTCTTAATTAATTAATTAAGAACGTAACCTTTGTAAAGACCTCTCACATTAGACTGTCTTTTATGACCGCTGGTTAAGCCGGTTGGGTCCGGGCAGCCTTATGTCATAACAGAGTCTAACCTCGTGTCTTTACATTAATTACGTATTTAGTTTGTGCCTAAGACCTCTCACATTGGGCTAACATTTGTAGCAACTGGTTAAGCCGGTTGGGTCCGGGCAGTTTTACGCTACAACTGAGTCCAACCTCGTGTCTTAGTCAATTAATTACACCTAATTAATCACCCTCATAATTTTATATTAATTATCCCTAATTAATCAAGTTTTCTTAACATGGGTAGACCTAACTTAATAGGTAAATTCCCATGGGGTAGACCTAACTCAATAGGTAAATTCCCAACACATAGTATGGGTACACCTAACCAAATAGGCAAATTCCCATACTATGTTTATTTATTTTGTGTTATGCATAATTATATTAATTTCACACAATCTTATTAACTTATGCATTTAATTACCCCATCGTTCCCACGTAATTTCGTTCATGATATAACACATATAAAAGGTGTCAACTTGCATATGAATGAACATGTTTCAAAGGTGCCATCTTGCATATTAACAAACACATAACTTGCATATGAACTTGCATAACATGTCACATAACTTGCATATAATATGTCACATAACTTACATATTCATTTTGCATAACAAACTTGCATATTAGCTTATAGACTTGCATAATGTGTCATCATGAACTTGCATATTAATAAACATGTAACTTGCATATTTACATACATGTAACTCGCATATTAACAAACATGTAACTTGCATATAAAGAAACATGTAACTTGCATATTTACATACATGTAACTTGCATATTAACAAACATGTAACTTGCATATTAACAAACATGTAACTTGCATATTTACATACATGTAACTTGCATATTAACAAACATGTAACTTGCATATTTACATACATGTAACTTGCATAGCATATTACCATGAACTTGCATAACATGCATATGATTACATAGCCCACAACTTGCATATTTAGCATCATGCAAACATAACATACATCATATTAAACTTGCATAAGCTTACATACTCAACATGCATAAACATAAGATTAATGCTAACATCATATCATATGATTCAAAGCTCATTAACCCACATACAAAACCATAAATCTCATCACATCTCATCTAATTAGTTTACCAAAAGATCATCAAAGTGATAGAAACTCACAACTAGCAACTTTGAACACCAAATGAAGAAGATTAAGATGCTAAGAAGGAATTAGAAGTTGATTAGAGAGTGATTAGTATGCAACCCTCTTCATAAAATTAGTGGAGGCCATGAGAGCTAGCATTTTGCCATAGTTTAGTCACTAGGTTTAATTATGAATGAATTAGGGTAGGTTAGGGTCTTATTTATAGATTAGGCAAGTGTTTTAGGCCATAGGATTAACCCTAGATTCAATCCAAGCCATCAAAGCATGTCTTGGGGAAGAAGTCAAGTGTAGGAACCATCTAGGGCCTTTAGATTAAAGATGGACCATGAGAACCATTCAAATGCAAAATCTGCACTTGAGCGAATCGGCCCACGGGTTGACAGCCAAACACCCTGGATTAACCCCTAGTCGACCCAGCGGGCTCGGGTCGACTTCAAAAATCGGCCGGTTCGGTTATTCCCCTCTCCCAATTCGCTGTTTTGAGCATTTTTGCATATTTATTTATTAAATTTTCAATTATATATATATATATATCAATATATATATATATATATATATATATATATATATATATCTACACAACCCATTTCACTTAATTAAGTATACTTTAATTTGGGAATTTTCGTGAAACTTCGCGAGGCCATATCTTGGTCATACGGACTCCGATTTTCGAAAACTCGGACTCTATTTCGCGTATTTTTCCGAGACGAACGCAATGGCATAGCCCGTTTCCCTTGATTCCCATTTTAGAATTAAATTCTGCCTCGATTTATGTTATTACAGGTTATTGAAAATACGGGTTGTTACACTAATGTTATATATTGATAACACATTAATTATTTTGAATAATGTTAGTTTAAAAACAAGAAATAGATACTGATTCTAAGAAAGAAAATGTTTGGATTAAGAAGTTCATAATTGAACTTAATTCATTATTGATCCAATGATTTACATTGCGATAACAATATGGCTGTTACTCAGGCCTAAAACCTTAAACTCAATATCAATCCAAACATATATTTAAGTAATATAATTCTTATATGAAGTTGGTCACAGAGGAAATAAACATATCTGCAAAGTTGCAAAAGTTGTAATGTTGCAGACCTACTAAATTAAACTCTGTTGCAGCAGTTTAATAGTCACACTAGTTTCATGCGTATACGGTACATGAATGATTAACTCTAGTGCATGTGTGTAATGACTCGAACTTCCCTGCAAAGGAAAGCCCAGATTGAGTTGAAAACAAGACAAATCAGAACAGAAGCAGAAGAACATTTCATTGCTTATTACAACAATCTACATCAGAGTACAAGAATACACAGAGTGTGAATAATTTACACATTGTAATATATCAGAGATTAAAATACATTACATAGCAGCGGAAAATAATACAAAACACAACTGAAAAGAATATACGGATACAGATCTTTCCGAATATTATTCCAGCTGTAAACCAGGAGCCTGTGAACATAAATCTGCTAAACCAAAACTACTAGCTGCCCATGTGGAAAATAGGGGCACCAAGTGTTTAGGTTAAAATAATAAACTCTAGGTCAGTCATGTGACTGGTGCGAGAACTAAAGCAGTTATTAATTTGATTCTTGAAGTTTGGTAAATCAAGGGACCACGCCGTATAACACGGAACGGGTATTAACCCCAAGAATACCAGTGCATTAAACAAATAACGCAATGCTAATTAAAGAAAATGAAGCTATTATAAGACCCAGGTCCCATCACACAATGCAACACAAGCTGGAGGATAGGGTTTTACCTTATAATAGCCAAATAATGCTTGATACGTGAAATTTAAGCTTTTATTATTGCTATAAGTGAAGAAATCAACATCAAATATAAATGTATCAATCATAGGCGGCATAAGTGCCTCATACCACTATGTCGTTATACTAGGCTCTACAATCAAAACCGAATTGTAACGTATTGGAAATTGGATTTCCGTCATGAGTCGAGGCAGGGGATGTACTCCTCGCCGGCTTCGAGATACTATAGCAAATGCCTTAGGATCTCCCACAGAAGACCCTTAGATCCTCCAAGGCCGGTCCACACTTATGTTAGTGGATTAGTTATTCCTGAACACACGTTTCCTGGTCCTATAAGACCTATACCCATCTGCTCCGTAGAGACCGATATATCCGAGGCGCCTCGCATTCCAACAACCACAAAGATAAAAATAATATAAATGTCAGGGCTTGCAAAATGCCAACACCACCTATAGCTAGAAAGAAACGTCATGTCCTCCTTGGGTTCCCTTATCCCGTTTTTAACTCGTGCCGAGGTGTGAGACTCGTGAATTAACGCTATACACAAAGCTATGCTATATTAAAGTCGTGCTTTGATCATCAACCACAAGACTCTGCTTTTCAGTAGAAGCCTTGATCATTTGCATCTCCGCATGTCACACAGGCAATTCACGCCATGCGACTGATGTCTATCGATATATAACCTCTGAGCTCGTACGTCTCAGAGAAGGGCGTTAAGCAAGAGAATAAATTCTCCGTCGCCCAACAGATATATATTTAATAGAAATCAATTAACACAGAATAAAATCCAATGTTAGACACACATCCATTTACAAGTTTGTTCTGGGTCTGAACGAAACCGGAGGCAGCTTATTACTTGTCCCATATGTCCAATACAGGAGAGAGGTCCTCGCATATCCATCGATCTCCAAGTACGTAACACCCTGAATTTTCTGTGAATATTAAAATTAACAAATTTAAGAATACTTAATTGTTAAAGTGAGAACTAAGGGAAACGGTTTATGCCATTGTGTTAATCTCGAAATTTTGCTTGGAATAGAGTCCAAGTTTTCGTAAATCGAACTTCTTATGAGGAAGTTATGGCCTTCAGAAATTTCAGGAATTTTATATAAATTAAAAATAGTTCAGATAAAAATTCAAATTTCAAAATTCAAACAAGAAAGCGGGCTGGGCGGGATATGTCCCGCCCAAGGCCAGGTCGACCAAGGGGTCGACCTGGGGTTCGACCTACCCTATAGAGGTCGACCAGGGGGTCGACCTACCCCCGGGGCAGATCTGAAATTTAACGATCCTGACTTGTTGCTGAGTCTTACCTGACCTGCTGCTGAGTCACTAGGGTAGAGGTGGCAATTCTAGATAACTTTATCTAGTCTCGACGGATGGGATTGCTTCTATGATAATCTAACGGCTTAGGTTGATTTAAACTTCAATATAAGTACGCTTAGACTCAACCCTTAAACCTAAAAAAATTAGACTCTTGGCTATCATGCTGCTGCTAGAGCAGTTCTTCTTCCTAAAGCTTAGGGATTTGCAAGTCAGAATTCTAATTCAAACGATGAACAAATTATTCTCTTCTCTAACCTATCTTTGTGAGTACAATTTCTTTCACAAAATAATTAATAAATTAATTATGATGAGTTATAATTGGATTATGAGAACATGTCTATTGAATCATGTGATGTTGTTTAACTTTGTTATCATTTGTTGGTAAACATATGACAGTTTTGTTAACTTATGTTAGTAGATCTATTTCATATATCCAATCACATATGTTTAACTTGATTCATTTTGTGACGTCATTTTATATGCAAGTTTGAGATGTAAATCATATGCTAGTTTATATGTGAATCTTATGCAAATCTGTTTTTACATACGCTAGTTTGTATGTGAATTTTATGCAAGTTTGTATGCGAATTATACACAAGTTTATATGTGAATCAACTATATACATATGCTAGTTTACATGTAAAACGCGTGATATTAGTTTACATGTTTAAATTCATGATGTTGGTTCATATGTCTAAACACATAAGCTAGATTTGATTCATTTTGTAACATTTACATGTCTAGATCATATGCAAGTGTAAATGTAAATCTTAATTTACATGTCTAAATTATTTATGCAAGTTTATATATAGGTTTGGATGTGAATCATATGCTACTTTATGTGTAAGATTGTATGCGAATCATATGTAAGTCTTAATTTAGATGTCTAAATTGCATATGCAAGTTTAATACAAGTTTGTATGTAGATCATATGCAAGTTTATCGAAAACCATGTTAATATATGCAAGTTCACCTTTGTGTGTACAGATCTATGCAAATCATATCTTGTATAATTTGATCCATGCCAGTTTGTAGTTTACGCAAATTATGCCTATTGCCTGTGCAAGTTATTGATTATGCAAATTCATGATTATATAAATTATAATCATCCAAGTTTTGATTCATGCTAGCCTATTTTTATTTGCGAGTTAGATCTATTTTTACGTGTTATGCAAGTTGTGATGTTTTTGTGAGTTTGGCTATTTGTTAGCCTACGTATTATATGTATTACACATACGAACAACGAGGAGGCAATGGGAAAATATTAAATATTAATATTGTGAAAATTGGCATAAAATGGGTCAAAAACATATAATAAATTTGAGACATTAATTGGCGTAATTTATATGCGTAGAAATTATGGACATAATTTAGGTGACAATTATGGACATAGATTAATTTGGAAGTTATTGACAATTTGAAATAAGGGTATTAATTCAAATTGGGGTTGAATAATAATGCGTAATATTAAATGCCTAAGGCACGAAGTTAGACTCGTTTGTGGTATAAGACTGCACGGACCCGCCCGGCAAATCCAGCAACCACAAACGATAGTCTAATGTGAGAGGTCAAAGGCGTAAATTAAATGAGTAATAAATGCCTAAGACACGAGGTTAGACTCGTTTGTGGTATAAGACTGCCCGGACCCTCCCGGCACATCCAACAACCACAAACGACAGTCTAATGTGAAAGGTCATAGACATAATTAAAATATACTTAGAGACGAGGCTAAGTCTGGCTTGTGGTGGAAGTCTGCCCGGAACCGCCCAGCATATCCAGCGGCCACAAGCTATCTACTTAATGTGAGAGGTTTGTACATTAATAATTAATTAATGTTGATCAAAGGTGAACATGAATGACAAATAAAAGTTTTGTTGAGTTGAGTAATTCTCTAGGTACCAATCTGATGTTGATTTCGGTCTTCGGGGTCGATACTTAGGGAGTTATTCTCTTAACCAATGTATTTGTGAACTAAGATGTACTTAACCATAAATTAAGTAAAACATGATAAGTGGATAGGGTTAAGACCAGCTTAACCAATAATCTGAAAAGTGGGTAGGGTTAAGACCAACTTAACCAATAATATATATTGATCTAATAAGTGGATAGGGTTAAGACCAACTTAACCAATAATATATAAGTGGATAGGGTTAAGACCAACTTAACCAATAATATATAAGAGGATAGGGTTAAGACCGGATTAACCAAATGTACATATATTGATTTGATAAGCGGATGGGGTCAAGTTAAGCTTAACCAAATACACATGTTGATTTGATAAGTGGGTAACATGGGTGACATGTGGGATATAATTATAAACACTTAACCAAGTTGAAACATGTAAGAAGACATGAATAAGAGGGCGTTAAGTGGGAAATCCTAGTGGGGACCAAGCATAGGTGGAAAGCTTGTGTCAAGTGTGGGGACCCTTTTCAACCAGTAACCCATTTAGTATGTAAGTTAGCTCGATCAAGATCGAGGACGGGGCACGCATACTGGGTTTGATTGTAAGAGGTCAAAACGGGTTAACGGTGGTAACGCAAGTCCAACGGGATCATGTGCGTGCGTGGGCCCGGGATGGTAGGTAAGACGTTATTGCATCGTGTAGATATAAGCCGTGCATCTTTAGTGGTATCAGGTTGCCACTTTGGGAAGTGATACACCCCACTATGGGACTATCACGGGTATCTACGAGTTAGGGAGCCGATCGAATGGGGAAGGTAGTGGGTACGACTAGCGGAGATAGGAGCAGGCGGCACCTATGAAGACAGCTAGGAGTTCAATTACCTTGTTATGAATAAATGTTGAAATTAGAATGGGGAGGGTAATGGGTACAACTAGTGGAGATAGGAGCAGACGACACCTATGAAGACAGCTAGGGGTACACGAAACTACCATTATGATTATTAAATTCAGAAGGCGGGATCAACTTTAGGGTGACTAGTAATGGTGCAGTATAGTAATTATCCTATAGTGATTAGGATCGAGATTAATGCCAGAATATTCCTCTTGTTCGTTTTGTCTTGCCCACTTGTTTCACAGTCATTACTTGTTTTACTAGTTTATGCCTTATCCTAATTACTTTAATAATTATATTGTTAAAGTTATTGTACTCACCAGACTTTATGTCTGACCCCCTTTGTTTTCGCCTCTTTTCTTCCTTCCCCCCTCCCCCCTAAGGTTCTCAGGGTGGGACTAGTGCTAGTGGAGCTTGTTTTGGATCTTTCTCTCTCTTTGGAATTGCTTGGATTGCTGAAAGTAACGTTCAACTCATCTCTTTTATGGCTACTTATGTTAGGGTTATGCTTTTTTACTTTATGTACTCAGAAAACAATTTGTCAAGAGGGATATTAAGTGTACGGTTTTACTGTTGGTTTATGATGTTGTTGTAATCAAACTATTTCTCCCCTCCAATAAAAGTTGTTTTAATTTTTCAAGTACCAATATATGTATTTGTCTTGTTATATTCTGTTCTATACACTAATTAGACTCCATAAAAGTTAATGCATTCCCTTTGAGAGTGACATTAATGAATGTGGGGGTGTTACACGTGGCATTAGAGCTGAAGGTTAACAAAACAGATAAGAGATTTAAAAAAAAAAACCGCTTTCAAAAGCATTTTTATAAAGAAATACTTTCAAAAGTATGTTTTAAGAAGAGTATTTTTAAGAGTAAAGTTTATTTTTAGAAACAGAACCCCCAAGAGCCATATATCTTTCCTTCGATTCTCCGTTTTAAATCTCTTCCTCTTTCCTTTTTGAATTTCTTCCTCCACATATAGATGCTTTTTCTAAGATATGTAAGAACTTTCGTACGATGGGCGAAAAACCGCTTCATGAGACTGGGACGTTTGTCAAAGCTAGAAGGAAGCGAAGGATTTGTTGGTATGTTTAAGATAGACGATGGGAGTAAGGTTCAATTAGTTGCTTGGTTAATGAAGGACGAAACCTCATTTTGGTAGGAGGTCGCGAATGGAGAATGTACCGAAGAGACATGGATAGGACACACGATAACAAAATAGATCCAAAGAAAGGAGGTAAGAATAACAAGGGGCCAAGAGAAAAGGAAGGGCCACACTTGTGAAATACTCGACTACTTAAATAAAGACGTTAGAAAGAAGAAGAAGACTAGTTGTTATCGTTACGGAAGAATTGGGACTTCTTATTAGGATCGTCCAAAGATGTAAAAGGCAAAGGTAAGGACAAAGTACAGGATCTTCTAGAGGGCAGAAGCGTTCCCTTACGGCTGGCATACCTGATAGAGGTAGAAATATCTTGGTTGGAAGTTTGGTTTTCTTTTTGATCATCCTGTTCGAACCTTGTTTGAATTCTGGCACTTTACACTCGTTTGTTTCTACTTCGTTAATTGAAACACTGCATCTAAATACTAGTCTTGCTACGGATCCCACAGTAGTCTTAAATCCTATTGGTGGTACGACTCATCTTTCGATGATTTGTAGGGATTTGAGAGTGTCTATCTTGGGCATTGGGTTTTAATGCAATGCCTTCGTTTTTGGCTTCATGGGCTACGGCTTGATTCTAGGCATGGATTGGCTAGCCGGATACGGTGCCATCCTAGACTGTGAAAGAAGGGCAGTTAAATTGTTGACTCGTTATGGAAAGACCCTTGATATTTCTTGTGACCCTAGAGGTCCGGTGATGCTTAGCTACCTAGAATCTCTTAATGCGTCCAACGATGATTTGGAATCTGTTCGTGTGGTCCGTGAATATGGTGACATCTTCGATGAAGTTCGGGGTTTACCCCCGAGGCGCGAGATAGGCTTTCGTATGTACCTAGCAGATAATGCAAAGCCAGTTGCATTACCAGTGCACCACCTGGCTCCGAGAGAGAAGGGAACTCAGTAAGAAAGTGAAAAAGTTGCTTAAGAAGGGGTTCATAAGAAGAAGCATTTCAGAATGCGATGCTCCAGTTGTTTTTGCTACAAAGGATGATGGTTCACTTAGACTGCGCATGGAATATAGAGAGATGAATAAGCTCACCAAGAAGAACATACACCCATTGCCAAGGATAGACGATTTATTCGATCAGTTGGTTGGCGCTTTAGTTTTCTCGCAGCTGAATTTGGCTATAGGATTTCATCAGCTAAGGGTGGCTGATGACAGCGTAGATAATACTGCATTTAGAACTCCTAACGGTTTCTTCGAGTGGCTCATCATGCCTTTTGGTTTGACGAATGCACCCGCATACTTCATTGACTTAATTAGTAGGGTGTTTAGAGAGTTTCTAAACAAGTTTGTGGTAGTTTTTGTAGACGATATCTTGATTTTTTCTAGAAGCGAGGAAGAGCATGCCCTATATCTTAGGGAAGTCTTAGAGACCCTACGAGCGCATCAACTCAAAAGCTAAGTTCTCCAAATGCCATTTTTGGAAAAAAGAAGTGAGGTTCTTAGGACACGTGCTCTTTAAGGAAGGGATAGCTGTGGATCACGAAAAGGTGGTGGCAATCCAAGATCGGAAGATTCCTAAGAATGCAACAGAAGTAAGAAGCTTTTTAGGGCCAGCTGATTATTATAGGATGTTCATTAAAGACTTCGCGAAGATATCAGCCCCACTTACTCGGTTAACGAAGAAGAACTTGACTTTTGCTTGGGATGTTGACTATGACGATGCTTTTTAACGTTTGAAGAGGGCTTTGATGACAGCTCCAGTTTTAGTTTTGCCAGATGGGGGTAAGCCATTCATAGTATATACAGATGCTTGCGGGACAGGACTTGGAGCAGCTTTCGATGCAAGAGGAAAAGGTGATATGCAAAAGGCGGCAAGTACGAGCATCGCTTATCATCCACAGACAGATGGACAGACAAAAAGGGGTGAATAGCATCCTTGAAGATTTTTTGAGGTTATGTATCCTAGATTTTGGAGGGACATGAGAAGAGGCAACGAGCTTAGTGGTATTCACGATGAGTTTCACGTTTTGCATTTGCGTACGTGCTTACATGAGTCTGCAGAAGTGGTGGAGCCAGGTATACTAGAGGAAGACGTGGAACGAGAAGCGACTGTGAGAAGAGTTCCAACTCGTATCTTGGGTACGGAAGTCAAAATCTATGCAATCGCGAAGTCAAGCTTGTTAAAGTTCAATGGAGTGACGATGTGGAAGATGCGACTTAGGAAACTGAGAGAAAAATATGCGCAGCCTACCCTTTTGTTTTTTAGGGTAACTCCTTGATCTCTTTTTCCATATGTTTATTCATGCTTATATCTATCTTTTAAGTATATCTCCTCGATCCTATTCTTTATCCATAGGTAGAAACCAATGGATGTAAACATGTATTTGAAACATGTTATGATTGATGGTTGCGAGTGGTTGCAAGTGGTTGCCAACGGTTACTCGTGGATGCATGTACAGACACATTAGGCACTAGATCAGCTCAGTCACTTTCATATTGCATATAAATGTGTTTGCATATTTAAATTAATGGATGTATAATGGTTGTGTTATCATATGGATGCTGCATTTAGATGAATGGTTGTGCACACATGTAGAAATAATATGTATCGTTAGGTTGCATACATAATGGACGCATGGCACTATCATGATTTGCATTAAGGAGGTCAACTGAATCAGTGGACCGCCTGATTTTGCATTGGATAAGGAGCATATACACACACTTTTTTCATATGTTCATATGGCATTAGAAATCTTGTAAGGACAGTGGAGCCTGTGTTTGATGGTTGAGTAGATGGATGATTGGATGGTAGGATATACATTCTTCTTGACTTGAAGATTTCAGCGACGAAATCCTTTAAGGAGGGAGAATGTAACACATTGAATTTTCTGTGAATATTAAAATTAAAAAATTTAAGAATACTTAGTTGTTAAAGTGAGAATTAAGGGAAATGGGTTACACGACTGCGTTCGTCTTGAAATTCTGCTTGGAATAGAGTCCAAGTTTTCGTAAATCAGACTTCGTATGAGGTAGTTATGGCCTTCAGAAGTTTTAGGAATTTTATATAAATTAAAAACAGTTCAGATAAAAATTCAAATATCAAAATTCAAACAGGGAAGCGGGCTGGGCATGATTTGTCCCGCCCAAGGCCAGGTCGACCAGGGGGTCGACCTACCCTATACAGGTCGACCAGGGGGTCGACCTACCCCCCGGGGCAGATCTGAAATTTGACGATCCTGAGTTGTTGCTGAGCCTCACCTGACCTGTTGCTGAGTCACTAGGGCAGAGGTGGCAATTCTAGATAACTCTATCTAGTCTGGATGGTTGGGATTGCTCCTATGATAATCTAACGGCTTAGGTTGATTTAAACTTCTATATAAGCACGCTTAGACCCAACCCCTAAACCTAAACAAAATCAGTCTCTGGGCCACCATGTTGCTGCTAGAGTAGTTCTTCTTCCTAAAGCTTAGGGATTTGCAAGTCAGAATTCTAATTCAAACGATGAACGAATTATTATCCTCTCTAACCTATCTTTGTGAGTACAATTTCTTTCACAAAATAATTAATAAATTAATTATGATGAGTTATAATTGGATTATGAGAACTTGTCTATTGAATCATGTGTTGTTGTTTAACTTTGTTATCGTTTTTTGGTGAAAATATGAAAGTTTTGTTAACTTATGTTAGTAGATCTATTTCATACGTCCAATCACATATGTTTAACTTGATTCATTTTATGATTTCAGTTTATATGCAAGTTTGGGATGTAAATCATATGCTAGCTTGTATGTGAATCTTATGCAAATCTGTTTTTACATATGCTAGTTTGTATGTGAATCTTATGCAAGTTTGTATGCGAATTATACACAAGTTTATATGTGAATCAAGTATATACATATGCTAGTTTATATGTAAAACATGTGATATTAGTTTACATGTTTAAATTGATGATGTTGGTTCATATGTCTAAACATATATGCTAGATTTGATCCATTTTGTGACATTTACATGTCTAAATTATATGCAAGTGTAAATGTAAATCTTAATTTACATGTCTAAATTATATATGCAAGTTAATATATAAGTTTGGATGTGAATCATATGCTAGTTTATATGTAAGATTGTATGCGAATCATATGTAAGTCTTAATTTATATGTATAAATTGCATATGCAAGTTTAATACAAGTTTGTATGTAGATCATATGCAAGTTTATCGAAAACCATGTTAATATATGCAAGTTCACCTTTATGTGTATAGATCTATGTAAATCATATCTTGTATAATTTGATCCATGCCAGTTTGTAGTTTATGCAAATTATGCCTATTGCCTATGCAAGTTATTGATTATGCAAATTTATGATTATATAAATTATAATCATGCAAGTTTTGATCCATGCTAGCCAATTTTTATTTACGAGTTAGATCTATTTTTAAGTGTTATGCAAGTTGTGATGTTTTTGTGAGTTAAGCTATTTGTTAGCCTACGTATTATATGTATTACACATACGAACAACGAGCGGGCAATGGGAAAATATTAAATATTAATATTGTGAAAATTGGCATAAAATGGCTCAAAAACATATAATAAATTTGAGACATTAATTGGCCTAATTTATATGCATAGAAATTATGGACATAATTTAGGTGACAATTATCGACATAGATTAATTTGGAAGTTATTGACAATTTGAAATAGGGATATTAATTCCAATTGGGGTTGAATAATAATGCATAATAATAAATGCCTAAGACACGAGGTTAGACTCGTTTGTGGTATAAGGCTGCTCGGACCCGCCCGGCAAATCCACCAACCACAAATGGTAGTCTAATGCGAGAGGTCAAAGGCGTAAATTAAATGAGTAATAAATGCCTAAGACACGAGGTTAGACTCGTTTGTGGTATAAGACTGCCTGGACCCTCCCGGCACATCTAGCAACTGCAAATGGCAGTCTAATGTGAGAGGTCGTAGGCATACTTAAAAGATGCTAAGACACGAGGTTAAGTCTGGCTTGTGGTGGAAGTCAGCCCGGAACCGCCCGGCATATCCAGCGACCACAACCTATCGACTTAATGTGAGAGGTCTGTACATTAATAATTAATAAATACTGATCAAAGACGAACATGAATGACAAACAGAAGTTTGATTGAGTTGAGTAATTCTCTGAGTACCAATCTGATGTTGATTTCGGTCTTCGGGGTTGATACCTAGGGAGTTATTCTCTTAACCAATGTATTTCTGAACTAAGATGTACTTAATCACAAATTAAGTAAAACATGATAAGTGGATAGGGTTAAGACTAGCTTAACCAATAATCTGATAAGTGGGTAGGGTTAAGACTAACTTAACTAATAATATATATTTATCTGATAAGTGGATAGGGTTAAGACCAACTTAACCAATAATATATAAGTGGATAGGGTTAAGACCAACTTAACCCATAATATATAAGCGGACAGGGTTAAGACCGGCTTAACCAAATGTATATATATTGATCTGATAAGCGGATAGGGTTGAGATAAGCTTAACCAATAACGCATGTTGATTTGAGAAGTAGGTAACATGGGTGACATGTGGGATATAATTATAAACACTTAACCAAGTTGAAACATATAAGAAGACATGAATAAGAGGGGGCTAAGTGGGAAATCCTAGTGGGGACCAAGCATAGGTGGAAAGCTTGTGTCAAGTGTGGGGACCCTTTTCAACCAGTAACCCATTTAATATCTAAGTGAGCTCGATCTAGATCGAGGATGGGGCACACTTACTGGGTTTGATTGTAAGAGGTCAAAACGGGTTAACGGTGGCAACGCAAGTCCAACGGGATCATGTGCGTGCGTGGGCCTGGGCTGGTAGGTAAGACGTTGTTGCATCGTGTAGATATAAGCCATGCATCTTTAGTGGTATCGGGTTGCCACTTTGGGAAGTGATACACCCCACTGTGGGACCAACACAGGTATCTACGAGTTAGGGAGCCGATCAAATGGGGAAGGTAGTGGGTACGGCTAGCGGAGATAGGAGCAGGCGACACCTATGAAGACAGCTAGGAGTTCAACTACCATATTATGAATAAATGTTGTAATTAGAATGGGGAGGGTAGTGGGTACAACTAGTGGAGATAGGAGCAGGCGGCACCTATGAAGACAGCTAGGGGTACACGAAACTACCATTATGACTATTATGTTCAGAAAGTGAGATCAACTTTAGGGTGACTAGTAATGGTGCAGTATAGTAATTATTCTATATTGATTATGTTAGCCCACTTTGTGAACTGGGCAACACAAAGTCAAGATGTGAAATGTTGAAGAACATAGAAAGCATCATAACGGATCGGATCGAAGAGATGTTACGATTCGGATCGAAGAGATGCTGCCACTTGGATCGAAGAGACACTGCTATTCGGATCGGAGGGCTACCTACTATCAATCGGACCGGAGGGCTACTTACTACCGGGTTAGAACGGAGCAAAGAAAAGTGGATATGGACATAGTTTTAGGTTAATCCGGGTCGGATCGGATACCCCGATCCGAACCCCCTCTGCAGGCTCCTCCGAGCCGAACCTGTAATCCACGCCACTTCCCCCCACGATCGCCTGAAGATGTGGAGCGGTTATGACTAGTTCCTACCCACGATAATCTCTATTCTGATGCGCTGTCAGCACTGGAGTCCATCCGAACCCGAGGACGATGGGATGGAGGACACGTGGCTCCGATCCGGATCGGGTTCTGCCTAAATTTCCACCTATAAATACCTTGCCTGGAGACGATTCAAGGGATCTTCTTTTTGGCACTTTGAGAGTTCAACCACTTTCATAAACCGAATTCCAGCACTCCCGGATAATCCAAATCGTCTTTCAACATTTGTTTTGAGACAATTGAGTGAATGTATGTGAGTTGTGAGTGAAATTGAGTGAATATCTCATTGTAATTGCAACTATATCATCGAGAATAGTGATTGACAAGTGGACGTAGGCTTTTCAACGCCGAACCACTATAAATTCTGTGTCTCCATTTTACTTTTGATCTTATTTTAGTCTAATTTTAGTCAATTTGGGTGTTAGAACCACTTTTAGGTCTAACATTTTGGTGCTTTCACTGAGAACATCTGAATTCTCTGTTTTTCGAGATTATCGTTCTACTTTTTGGACCGTTGAGTTCAAAGAAGTTAATCCTCAAGTTTCGGCGCTCCTGAATATTTGTTGATTGATTGTTGAAAAACTATGGCCAAAGGAAAAGGCAAGGAAGTTCAAACTAGTCGAGGGAACGGAGTTGGTGAAGATCAGCAAAATGCGGTTGTGACAAGGTCTCGTGGGCAGAGCTCGGCAGTGGAACGAACTGATACAGGAAATCCGAACCGCACTCAAAGGGAGAGCTCCGATCCGATCCGGGTAGGAGAATCTGAAGCAGTGCACTCCCCCAACCTGAACCGACCCGAACAACTCGCACTACACCGATCCGACTTGGCTTCCCAGCTCCGACCCGAACAGGTCTCTCAGCTCCGACCCGACCTGATTGCAAATCTCCGAACCGACCCGACACTTGGTGATGTTGGAACCTCTACTCGAGCCCCCACAAATGCTCCGACTCCAGCCACCAGGGTCAATGATCAGGTCAATCCATCCGCGCCTATTACTCAAGGAGATTTCTCACGCCTACTTGACATGCTTGAGAGTACTAGGGAGGCTATGAAAATCCACGAGCGCACCAATCTCATGATGCAAGAAAACATGAGACTCATGAGCAGGGAAATTAGTGAACTCCGTAGACAGAGAACCCCATCCCCGGTTCACCACACACCAATGGACCAGTCTTCTTCTTCTGAGGAAGAACGGCCCCGTGAAAGAAGGCCGCTCGAACGACCTCAGAATTTGGAGCAGCTGACGTTCGGGTCTTTGGGGTCCCGCGAGGATGCTGCACGAGTACTAGGACCCAATGATCCAAGCTTTAGAGAGCCTATGTTGTTACCGATGCAGGGATCCCATGCATTACCTAGAGACCCTAACCTTACCAATCCCACTCAGGGGCAGATGCTCCAGCCCCTTCCTCCCGAGATCGACCGGGAGCATAGGGAACGAAGCAGAGCAGAAGCAGCTCAAAGAAGAAGAGCATCCCCTGAGCAAGAGCCCAGAGGAAACCCAAACATCAGAAGAAGGGCATCTCCTGAACAAGAGCCCAGAAGGAACCAGGATACCAGGGCTAGGGAGCCTTAACGACCCCTGACTAATGCTGACGTATGGGCAATGGTACGCCAGATTATGTCCAAAAGCCGGAACTACACCAATGAAGATTATGGCATTGAGCGAAGCCATACTCCTTTCACTGATGACATCCTCAACTTTCAATTTCCCTGACATTTTAACCTGCCGTAGATGGACAAGTACAATGAGAGAACCGATCCGGGACAACATTTGATGCGATACTCATGGCTCATGAATGCTGCTGCTGCCCCTGACGCAGTAAAGTGTAAAGCATTCCCGATCTATTTAGAAGTTGTGGCGCTGCTATGGTTTACCCGACTTCCACCTCGGTCAATATCGAATTATAGGGAATTGAGCGAACGTTTTATGAATCAGTTCCGACTCCATACCCAAAAGTCTAAGAGTGTTATTGAATTATCAAGAATTAAGCAGGCGCCGGGATAGTGTTTGAGGTCATATCTCGACCGTTTCAACTTAGATGTGATTGAAGTTAGTGACCCACACGAGCCCACCATCTTGATGGCCTTGATGGAAGGACTCGATCCTGACTCCGAATTTGGAGATTACCTTTCTGGGAAGCCACCTCCCACGAGAGAGTTGTTCTATGAAAAGGTCAATATTCAGTTAAGATGAGAGGAGGCCAGGGAAAACCGAAAGAGAAAGTCTGGAGCGGCTTCAAAAGAAAATGTTCAGAGTAATGTCGCCGTGAAGCAGTCTAGAGAAAGTTCTGGAAAAGTTGAGGTGAATGTGGGAAACAAGAGTGGAAACGATAATAATGGAAATGGGGGAAACAACAACAACCTTAACGCGAATAGTAACAGAAGAAATAGAAATAGGGGAAGTGATCCTAACAAAAGACCCCGGTTCCAGACTTATGAGAATTATACACCGTTGAACGACACTCTGGAGAACATTTACTTGGATACATACAATGTTTTGCAATATAAAAGACCGCCACCTCGCGACTCAACGGAGAAAGAAATGGCAACTGGAAAGTTTTGTTTGTTTCATGGAACTCATGGGCATTCAACCAACGAATGTCGACATTTGAGGGACGTGATTGAGAAGCTGCTGCGCGAAGGAAAGTTGGATGAATATAAGGTTGCCCCGAGAGACAGGGGGCAAGGAGAACAGGCTCCAAAACAGATCTAATCCGCTCCCAAGCCTACAGCGCAGCAGAAAGGCAAGGGAATTGTTATCAACTCCATAGTGGGTGGACCCCACCCAGCGATCCACCGCTTTAGAGCAATGGATCAATATGTAAATGCAGATAAGCACGTAGATGTGGATGAATGTGATGATTTGGAAGATATTGCCCCCATAAAGCAACAGAAGACAATGTTTGATGACGTGGTATTCCGTAGTAGAGATAATACCGGGATCCAATCACCCACCGACGATACGTTGGTCATTACCACCACCATTGGGCCGACATTGGTTCATAAGGTGTTAGTGGACAATGGAAGCTCTGTTAATATTTTATTTAAAAAGTCATTCGATCAGATGAAGCTTGAATCTGAAGATTTGAAGCTATGCGAAGGTTGGATCCGAGGATTCAACGGAGCATCGACAACTCCAATGGGGTACATAGAATTGCCCGTAACCTTGGGGCAAGGAGAACGCCGAAGAGTACGGATGCTTCAGTTCGTAGTATTGGACGTAGATTCACCTTATAATGCATTTTTGGGAAGGCCTGCCCTTGCTGAGTTCAGGGCTTGCATCGCCCCTTGGTGTTTATTGCTTAAGTTCCCAACTGAAGCCGGAACCGGAGTAATGAGAGGAGATCAAGTCTCCGGACGGGCCTGCTATGTTGCCGAATTAAAGATGTTGATGAAGGGACTTAACATCGAGAGTAAAGGTGCCTCGCCTCCTCCAAAGGAGGGCTCGGCGTAGCAATTAGAGGGATCGGCCCCAAAGGAGTTGCCCAAAGGAACGCTTGAAGACCTGGATCCCAGAAAAGACGCGGAACCAGAGACTAGAAATGCAACTCCTAATGAAGCGACAATGGACATTCCCATTGATGAAGCTGATCCAACAAGAGTTTTGAAGATTGGATTCCAGTTGGATCCACGTCGAGCCAAAGAGCTAACTGAATTCCTGAAGGCAAACTTGGACGTGTTTGCCTGGACCCACGCCGACATGTGTGGGATATCGCCATCCGTCATAAGTCATTCACTAAATGTAAACCCGAAACACCCGCCTGTAAAGCAAAAGAGACGTATGTTGGGCCCAAAGAGGTCGGCCGCTCTGAAAGAAGAGGTGGAGAAGCTGAAACAGAACGGATTTATTAGGGATTCAACATATCCCGACTGGATATCGAATCCCGTCTTAGTAAAGAAGCCAAATGGAAAGTGGAGGACTTGCATTGATTTTTCAGATTTGGACAAAGCTTGCCCGAAAGATAGTTTCCCACTTCCCAGGATTGAACAGCTTGTAGATTCGACAGCGTGACACGAACTTTTTTCTTTCATGGACGCATATTCCGGGTACAACCAAATTCCTATGCACGTGCCAGATCATGAACACACGAGCTTCATTACAAATTTGGGGTTATACTGTTACGTGGTCATGCCATTCGGATTGAAAAACGCCAGAGCCACTTATCAGCGCTTGGTGAACAGGATGTTTTATAATCAAATAGGGATGATTATGTTGATGATATGCTTGTCAAATCGAAACAGTCCCCCAGCCATACGCAGGACTTGGCAGAAATGTTCGGTATCCTGCAAAAGTATCAGATGAAGTTGAATCCTTTGAAATGTTCATTTGGAGTGGCATCGGGAAAGTTTCTAGGCTTCATTGTGAGCTCCCGAGGGATTGAAATCAATCCCAGCCAAATAGCAGCGATTAGAAACATTGAAGAACCGAGGAGGATTAAAGATGTCCAAAGTCTTGTGGGGAAAGTAGCCGCGTTGAGTAGGTTTATCTCCAAAGCCATGGACAAATGCGTCCCATTTTTTGATTTGATTAAAAGGGGAAAGAAAAACTTTGAGTGGACTCCGGACTGTGTTGAGGCCTTTCAAAATTTATTGGAATTGCTAGAAAAACCGCCGATTTTGTCAAAGCCAGTGGATCACGAAGAGTTATTTGTTTACTTAGCAGTTTTGGCTCACGCTGTTAGCACAACCTTGGTTTGAGAAGAAGACAAAGTGCAAAGGCCAGTATATTATGTAAGCAAGAAATTGGCAGCGGCAGAACGCAACTACCCAAAGATTGAGAAGCTCGCTTACAGCCTCCTAATCGCCTCCCAAAAACTTCGTCACTATTTCCAAGCTCACCCAATAACCATATACACTGACCAACCTCTAAGGCAGGTGTTGCAGAGACCCGAACCATCAGGACGATTGATCAAATGGAATATTGAATTAAGTCAGTTTGATTTAAATTTTCAGCCGCGGAGGTCAATCAGAGGGCAGGCTCTGGCTGACTGTATAGCAGAGTTCACAATCCCAGAGGAGGAAACAATCGATGACAAAGTGGTCAAATCCGAAGATGAGTTAAAGTTAGATCCATGGAAGCTATACACTGACGGAGCCAAGAACAACTGAAGGTCCGGAGCTGGAATCGTCTTAATCACTCCTGAAGGACGGTCGTTATATTACGCTCTACGATTAGAATTTTCGGCGACTAACAATGATTCTGAATATGAAACCCTGATTGCCGATTTGAAGCTTGCTAAAGACCTTGGAATAAAAACGTTGGACATATTCTGCGACTTCAAAATCGTAGTTTTCCAAGTGCGAAAGGAGTTTGGGGCTCGAGGACCTCGACTCATTGCCTACCTCGGGGAAGTGGAAAAGCTGTTGAGCCACCTGGAGCGGTACAACATAACGCATATCCCAAGAGCCGAAAACCAAAAGGCAGATAGGTTGGCAAAGCTAGCTAGTTCCGACAACCCGGAAGAAACTGAAACAATTCCAATTGAAATGTTGGAATCGCCAAGTTTTGATTCGATGGAAATTGAGTTCGCTTTCGAAGAGGAACCGGAGAAGGAGTCGTGGATAACCCCAATTAAGAACTTCCTTAAGAATGGAACACTCCCATCAAAGAAGAGTGAGAGACGGGCTATTGTTTGCAAGGCTACCAGATACATCCTTCAAGATGATACTCTTTATAGACAAGGATTTTCTATGCCCCTGTTACGATGCATAGCGCACAACGACATCAAACGTGTACTAAGAGAAGTACACGAAGGTGAGTGTGGAGATCATACAGGAGGTCAGACTTTAGCGAAAAAGATATTGCGGTATGGATACTTCTGGCCCACAATTAATAAAGATGCAGCTGATTATTCACGACGCTGCGACAAGTGCCAGAGATTCGCCAAAATTCCCAAAGCACCGTCGACCCAACTCAAATCGATGGTGAGTCCTTGGCCTTTTGCCACGTGGGGAATTGATATCATCGGAGTTCTACCAATTGCTAAAGGAGGAGCGAAATATGCAATAGTCGCTGTGGATTATTTCACGTAGTGGGCGGAAGCTGAGCCCCTAACCAAAATCACGGCGAGAAAGGTGATAAGTTTTGTGGTTAGAAATATTATATGTCGATTCGGGATCCCAAGGACCATTATAACTGATAACGGAACCCAGTTCGATGGTGCCGAATTCAGAAATTTCTGCCAGAAATATAAGATCGACAAACGGTACACTGCGGTTGCCTATCCGCAGTCGAACGGGCAAGTAGAAGCAATAAACAAAGTTATAAAATCCATCCTCAAGAAACGGTTAGAGCGCGCAAAGGCAAAATGGGTTGACGAATTGCCCTTAGCTTTGTGGGCATATCGAACAACATTTAAGACAGCTACCGGTCATACCCCTTTCTCTCTCTCTCTTTTGGTTCAAAAGCAGTAATCCCAGTAGAGCTTGAGGTTCCCTCTCACCGGGTGACGTATTATGACCCAATGACGAATCAGGCACTGTTACTCGAGTCTCTTGATGAAATCGAAGAAAAAAGGGACGAAGCAGATTTGCGCGTGGCAAGACATCGACGTCAGATGGCACACTATTACAACAAAAAAGTTCGCCTTAGGACTTTTGAACCAGGAGATTTGGTGCTAAAGAGAGTCTTTCCATCCCTTTCTCACCTCGGTCCAAAGTGGGAAGGACCCTTTGTCATCCAACGGAAACTTGAAACAGGAACCTCCAAGTTAACGACCGTAGATGGCGAAGAGGTACCTAGGGCATGGAATGCCCAACACTTGATGCGATATTTGGATTAGAAATGTTGTACTCTTTTTTATTTTTCTTATGAACTCTGTAAAAAAGCACGACTTGCCTTAGGAAAATCTGATGATATGAATAAAGGACTATAAAGTGGATGTAGGCTACGACTTAGCCGAACCATTATAAAAATATCGTGTGTCATTTACTTTCATGCATTATATATATCTTCATCTACTATTCTGTTGCGATTATGGAATAAAAGATGATTTAAAACCTGAAAGGTTGAAAACAGTTTATACGCGAGAAAAAGCACAACGACTGTTTGTGAGATAAGACATAAAAGAATGGGAAGACGACATTCTTAACTCTAACTCTCGAGAATTGAGAGAGAGTATAAAGGACGGGAAGACGACGTCCTCTGAGGCGTGAAGGTGCACCCAGACAAGAGACCGCCTCCGTAAGAACTCTAACCTGAGTATCAGATAGGAGAGTATAAAAAATGCCAGAAAAAAACGACAGGCATTGACGGCAAAGAGAATGCAACCCCGTCGAAAAATCGGGGACATTCAGACTACTTGATTAAGTCTTGAATAGTTTTTTTTGAGATTGACTGGGGGCATATATGTATACACATATTTCCCACCATAACTTCATTACACAACTATAGTAAGACATGCATTCTTACATAAGTGCAAAACTAATGACTAACGGACATTGCAGAAAACGAATTATTTTTTTATTTACAAATGAATGAATTTGTACAGGAAAACAGGCAAAAAGAGGGTGCAAGGGCCACCCTTACAGCAACAATTATTGGTCAATCAAACGCTAAAATAACGCAAGGCACGTCATCATTTGGACTTTGAAGAGGGCTTGGACTTCTTAGCAGCCTTCTCTGCATCTCTCGCCTCTTTCTCGGCCTCCGTCAGGATGCGCTTTGACTTTTTCTTCCCTGAAGCTGAGGTGCTGGAATCAGTCGACTTCTTCCCGGAAGGCGGAGCGCTGGAATCAAGAGAAGACTTTTTAGCAAGTTCCTCTGTAATGGATCTAGTCGAAAGCTTAACAACTAACCTTGATCCCGCATCCACTACTGCGAGGGGCTTAAGGCTTTCAGGGTCTAAGTCTTCAGATTTAAGCTGCATGCGTTTATCTTGGTCAGCTTTCAGTGTAGCTAAGGTAACATCATCAGCGCTTTTTGACTCTCCGACTATCGCCACCTCCGGATCTTCCTCATGTCCCCATCGCCGCAATCGTCCTTTAAGGCATATATCATTTCGTCATCACGAGGAGTGTCAGCCTTAGACGGTTCTCTTCCTTCTCCCAAATCTATGGGAGCAGCCTTGTCCTTTCCCCCTTTGGCCTTCTCCGTAAGCTCCGCCCCAGAGGCGGTTCCCTGGGACACATCTGTCTTTTCGGATGGCTCAATACCTACAGAGTGAGAAGCAATAGTTATCAACTCAGGAGAAAATAATGGGTTTTTCATTGATTGCTCAATCACGTGGCGAAAGGTAGAGATAACCTTGATGAATTGAGGTGAAAATGTAGAGATACCTTCCGAAGACTTCTCGGCTCGTGTTTTAATTTAATTCGCCAAAACCCTAAACCTCTCCCTCAACCTCCGACAGTTGTTTGCGGGCTTCTTCAGCGGATTTGATAGCACACTCGACGTTACCCTCCGCTAGGGCAGCCCTGTTCTCCGCCTCCATTAGCTTAGAAGCCAAGTCAGCATTTTTCTTTTCTAGTTCAGCATTCCTCCTTGCTAACTCGGCATTTTTCCGTTCAAGGTCAGCGTAAGCAAGGCGCGTTTTAGCAGCATCTGACTTAGCATCTTCGGCTTGCTTTTTTAACTCAGAACGCTCTTGAGTATGGGATTCAAGCAAATCATGGTAACGTTTTTGCATATCTTCAAATTGTTGTTTGAAGCTAGTAGCATCCTGTTGAGCAACAGCAAGCTGGGCCTGCGTATCCTCCAAATCTTTTCCTAGATTCTTTAAGGCCTTTGCATCGTCTTCAACGGTTTTTTGCATCGAATCAGCATTCGTGATTAAAGCACGGATGATTCTGGAAAGGTTGCGTGAATACTTGAACATTTCAGAATACTGTTTCTCGACCGCATCTATCTTTGCTTTGGCCTCATCTGCCCACCTTGAAGAAATAGGCTCGAGGGCAGGTAAAAAAGTCAAGTTCTCGAAGTAATGTTCAGGAAATTGCTCCTCCAGATACGCCCGCTTAAATGTAGTTTCAGCTTCTAGCGGCGGAGGGGCAGGAATTGTCAGCTCAGTATCCCTGTGCGTGGAGGACTCAATAGCCTCTTTATCCGTTCTAGACCGTTTAGCAGGGACCTTACGCTTGCTTCGTGACTCAGTATCTTTTGGCGGACTCCTCTCCCTGTTGCGCTTTCCTTGAGAAGAGGTTGAGTCTTTTGGTTGCGGCCTGTCCTTTTCCCGATGACCTTGGTAACCTTTATATCTCTTTGGGTCCGTCCGGACAGGAGAGCGAGAACGCGAGGTTCGAGAGCGATAGGGTTCATAGGGCTCATAGGGCCTTCTCTCCTCCCTACTGCGATCGTCGCGGCGATCATACTCAGTATCATAAGGTGGATTAGACAAGCTGCGACGGAGTTTCCTAATATCGTAGTAAGATCGGGACATCATGCCTGCACAACAAGACAAATGAAATTTAGAATCAATATTTTCACAAAGAGAAAGATGCAGTGAGATGTAATGTTATTGTGTAAAGTGTGTCCTAAGTGGTGTTTTTCCCCCCAACCAACCCGAGTCCGAAGCTAGACTAGTACGGGCGGGCTCTTTGGCCTTAGCAGGAGTGGCCTCCTCGGAAGAAGTGAAAACTAAAGGATTCTTCCTACAATCCTCTGAAGTGCAAATGGTTTTAGGTAAGGGGAGATCCCCCAAACCCTGAAACAGGGGGTCATCAGTGCTAGGGACATCTCCCTCAGAAGCATCGATCGGAGACTCTTTGGAAGAAGTCGACCTTTCCGGAGAAATGGCAGCCTCGGGAATAGTATACCCTTCGCGATGCTTTTCGTCCATGTTAGCCAATTCATCATCTTGGGTAGAAGAAGGAGAAGGTGAAGCTTGAAGAGGCACTGTAGGAGCTCTCGAACTTTCGTCCGTTTTAGGGATTACGTCCACTGGGGGAATATATACATACGGAGCCGTCCCATGACCAATGCTACGAGTAACAGATAGCAACCCATGAAAATGAAGATATTCGTCCTTAAGGACTTTGTCAATAGTTAAAAACTTCTGATCGCCATTAAGGAGCTAATGCATCCGGTCAAAGAATACTTGGTCTGATATTTGTTTTGGGTTATCGACTGCAAACAAAAAGAAAAACGAATTAAGGCGACGGCTTAAATGTATAGAGTCGAGATTTAGAAAACTAGTGCTTTACTTGATTTCGTCCACCTCCTAGCGCACCCTGGTTGTTGCTTCACATAAAACCATTCCAGCCTGGAATCCCCAGCTTTACTACCGAATGGCGTTGGAATTATTTTCCTCTTAGGGACAGACTCAAAGTAACAGAAAGAAGGAGTCTCTCGAGTCCGATGCTTGAAGTTATAGAAGAAATGAATGTCATCGAAAGTGAGCTCTATGCCTCAGATCTCACGTTACGCTACATATAAGGTGTACATGTAAGCATAAGAATTAGGGTGCAGCTGCATGGGGGCAATCCGCATTTGTCTTAGAAAATCGACGATGAAAGGAGAAAATGGAGGGATAGCACCGACCATGCACATCAACCGAGTAATTGCCATATACCCTTCTGGAGGGTTGTGGGGATGGTCAGTTCTCGAAGGCACCAGGGTGTCCCTTTTTAGTATCCCATATTTTAGACAAATTCGGATTAGTCTGTCATTGTCGATTGTCGATTCAACAGAATCTTGGGGTGATTCCAATATGACGGCAGATTCAAATTCATCAGGGGCTCGGTCGTCACCAATCCCTCCTTCCTCTTCACAACCTAGGGAAACTCCACCCTCCGAAGGCACATTGTCGCTTTCGCGATTTCCAACCTCGTAGTCTGAGCCCTCATCATTCCATTCTGGATCCGAGGGAGAAGATATGTCCTCAAGAGTAATTTTGTTGGATGTCTCCGGGGCCTCCTTCTTCTCGGCTAGTCTAGAAGAGCGTCTGTGTCTCATGGTCACAAAACTATTGAAGAAGCAATAACACAAGTTAGAGTAAATTAGCCCGTATCCCCCCGTGCATGTGTGCAAACTAAAGTGTAAACAATGTATGCAGAAAGTGTAAAGTTAATATTTGAAAGTGCGACGCAAAATTTTGGCAAAGTAATAAGGATCAAGGTAGTTATTGATGTCCAGTTATGTTCGCAAGGCACTATCCTAACTGTCCATTAATTTGAAGAATATGCCAAGAGTTGATTGGGCTAGTTAAACGAGTTTTTATGCCTTAAGATGGATTACCCTTCGGTTCGGTTCGGACGCACTCATTGGGATTGGATCGGGGGCGTAGCCCTGCCTTGGGCTCGGACAACATTTAAAGCTCAGGAATCAAAATCGGATCGGCTCGGAAGTAGATTCCCTGAGCGGTTTGAGTCGGATCACGCAGTCATGCCTCTCCTCCTTTATCTTATAGTCCGACCCGATCCGATTAGGTGAGCTCCATTCCCCCCTTCTTAAACTACTTGCCCCGACCCGATCCGACCTTCTAGATTTCTTTTCTTTTTCCCTTTCTCCACTTTCCATACTCCATCGCCCGAACCGACTCCCTGTGATCTTCTTCTTCTTCTTTAATCTTAAACCCAACTTCATCCCTGAGACCCCAGCCATGACCGAACGAACTACGACTCCCTCTCCCAACGCCTCGAAGTAGCAACGAAGCCTCCAACATTGATAACAAAGGAAGAGGGTGTTGTAGCGTGGAAACCACATCTAGGTCGGTCGAATTGACTATAGATTTCAATTAAACCCTATTATCATGAAGTTGATCAAGGATTTAAACCTACCAAGATGGATGAGTTGGAGATTCGCACGAGAATTGTAAAAAGTTTTTCTCTTTTGAATTCTGGAGTTTCAGAACAGAACTCGCAAAACGACAGAATAAAAAGAAAGTGAAAGGAAAATGAAGGCTGGACTTATATAAAAGCAAGGTGACTATTCGTATTCCCGTTCGGACCGGATCGACAGCCCAGTAACGCAGCTTGGCCCACTAGTCCAATGCAAAATAGAAGAAGAAAGGGATCCGTTCGGGTCGGAATCCGAGCCAAACAAAGTGTCATATCTCAGCATGGCATGTGAATTAAATTAAAACTCGAAGAAGAGGATGAAAGCACAAGAAAAAACAAAGGAAAGATTACCTAGAAGGTGATATGCAATGATGATCAAAGCATGCTCCGTCTCCAACAGAAGCATCATTTGAGGGGGAAAAATGTTAGCCCACTTTGTGAACTGGGCAACACAAAGTCAAGATGTGAAACGTTGAAGAACTTAGAAAGCATCATAGCGGATCGGATCGGAGAGATGTTACGATTCGGATCGAAGAGATGCTGCCACTTGGATCGAAGAGACGCTGCTATTCGGATCAGAGGGCTACCTACTATCAATCGGACCGGAGGGCTACTTACTATCGGGTCAGAACGGAGCAAAGCAAAGTGGATAAGGACTTAGTTTTAGGTTAATCCGGGTCGGATCGGATACCCCGACCCGAACCCCCTCTGTAGGCTCCTCCGAGCCGAACCTGTAATCCACGCCACTTCCCCCCACGATCGCCTGAAGATGCGGAGCGGCTATGACTAGTTCCTACCCACGATAATCTCTATTCTGATGCGCTGTCAGCACTGGAGTCCATCCGAACCCGAGGACGATGGGATGGAGGACACGTGGCTCCGATCCGGATCGGGTTCTGCCTAAATTTCCACCTATAAATACCTTGCCTGGAGACGATTCAAGGAATCTTCTTTTTGGCACTTGAGAGTTCAACCACTTTCATAAACCGAATTCCAGCACTTCCAGATAATCCAAATCGTCTTTCAACATTTGTTTTGAGACAATTGAGTGAATGTATGTGAGTTGTGAGTGAAATTGAGTGAATATCTCATTGTAATTGCAACTATATCATCGAGAATAGTGATTGACAAGTGGACGTAGGCTTTTCAACACCGAACCACTATAAATTCTATGTCTCCATTTTACTTTTGATCTTATTTTAGTCTGATTTTAGTCAATTTGGGTGTTAGAACCACTTTTTGGTCTAACAGATTAGGAGCGAGATTAACGCTAGAATTCCTCTTGTTCGCTTTGTCTTGCCCACTTGTTTCACAGTCATTCCTTGTTTTACCATTTTATGCCTTATCCTAATTACTTTAATAATTATATTGTTAAAGTTATTGTACTCAACAGACTTTATGTCTGACCCCCCCTTTGTTTTCGCCTCTTTTCTTCCTTCCCTCCTCCCCCCTCAGGTTCTCAGGGTGGGACTAGTGCTAGTGGAGCTTGATTTGGATCTTTCTCTCTCTTTGGAAGTGCTTGGATTACTGAAAGTAAAGTTCAGCTCATCTCTTTTATGGCTACTTATGTTAGGGTTATGCTTTTTTACTTTATGTACTCAGAAAACAATTTGTCAAGATGGATATTAAGTGTACGGTTTTACTGTTGGTTTATGATGTTGTTGTAATCAAACTATTTCTCCGATGCAATAAAAGTTGTTTTAAATTTTCAAGTACCAATATATGTATCCTTGTTATATTCTGTTCTATACACCAATAATACTCCATGAAAGTCAATGCATTCCCTTTGAGAGTGAAATTAATGAACGTGGGGTGTTACACATGGTATTAGAGCTGAAGGTTAACAGAACAGACAAGAGATTTTGAAGAAAAAAAAACTGCTTTCAAAAGCATTTTTATAAAGAAATACTTTCAAAAATATGTTTTAAACAGAGTATTTTTAAGAGAGAAGTTTATTTTGAGAAACATATCCGTCAAGAGCCATATATCTTTCCTTCGATTCTCTGTTTTAAATCTCTTCCTCTTTCCATTTTGAATTTCTTCCTCCACGTATAGACGCTTTTTCTTAGATATGTAAGAACTTCCGTACGATGGGCGGAAAACCGCTTCAATGGACTAGGACGTTTGTCAAAGCTAGAAAGAAGCAGAGGACTTGTTCGTACCTTTAAGGTAGATAATGGGAGGAAGGTTTAATTAGCTGCTTGGTTAATGAAGGACGAAGCCTCATTTTGGTAGGAGGTCGCGAATGAAGATTGTACCGGAGAGACATGGATAGGACACACGATAAGAAAATAGATCCAAAGAAAGGCGGTAAGAATAACAAGGGGCCAAGAGAAAAGGAAGGGCCACACTTGTGAAATACCTGACTACTTAAATAAAGATGTAAGAAAGAAGAAGAAGACTAGTTGTTATCAGTACGGAGAAACATGACATCTTATTAGGATCGTCCAAAGAAGCAAAAGGCAAAGGTAAGGACAAATTACAAGATCTTCTGGAGGGAAGACGCGTTCCCTCACGGTTGGCATACCTGATAGAGGTAGAAATGTCTTGGTTGGAAGTTTGGTTTTTCTTTTTGATCATCCCGTTCGAACCTTGTTTGAATTCTGGCACTTCACACTCGTTTGTATCTGCTTCATTAATTGAAACACTGCACCTAAATACTAGTCTAGCTACAGATCCCATAGTAGTCCTAAATCCTATTGGTGGTTCGGCTCATCTTTCGATGATTTGTCGGGATTTGAGAGTGTCTATCTTGGGCGTTGGGTTTGAATGCAATGCCTTCGTTCTTGGCTTCATGGGCTACGGCTTGATTCTAGGCATGGATTGGCTAGCCAGATACGGTGCCATCCTAGACTGTGAAAGATGGGTAGTTAAATTGTTGACTCGTTGTGGAAAGACCCTTGATATTTCTTGTGACCCTAGAGATCCGGTGATGCTTAGCTACCTAGAATCTCTTAACGCATCCAACGATGATTTGCAATCTGTTCGTGTGGTCCGTGAATATGGTGACATCTTCGATGAAGTTCGGGGTTTACCCTCGAGGCGAGAGATAGGCTTTCGTATGTACCTAGCAGATAATGCAAAGCCAGTTGCATTACCAGTGCACCACATGGCTCTGAGAGAGAGAAGGGAACTCAGTAAGCAAGTGAAAGAGTTGCTTGAGAAGGGGTTCATAAGAAGAAGCATTTTGGAATAGGGTGCTCCCGTTGTTTTTGCTACAAAGGCTGATGGTTCACTTAGACTGCGCATGGACTATGGAGAGCTGAATAAGCTCACCAAGAAGAACAAAAACCCATTGCCGAGGATAGATGATTTATTCGATCAGTTGGTTGGCGCTTCGGTTTTCTCGTAGCTGGATTTGGCTGCAGGATTTCATCAACTAAGGGTGGCTGAAGACAACGTAGATAAGATTGCATTTAGAACTCTTGACGGTTTCTTCGAGTGGCTCGTCATGCCTTTTGGTTTGATGAATGCACCTGCATACTTTGTTGATTTAATGAGTAGGGTGTTTAGAGAGTTTCTAAACAAGTTTGTGGTAGTCTTTGTAGACAATATCTTGATTTTCTCTAGCAGCGAGGAAGAGCATGCCCTACATCTTAGGGAAGTCTTAGAGACCCTACGAGCGCATCAACTCAAAAGCTAAGTTCTCCAAATGCCATTTTTGGAAAAAAGAAGTGAGGTTCTTAGGACACGTGCTCTCTAAGGAAGGGATAGCTGTGGATCACGAAAAGGTGGTGGCAATCCAAGACTGGAAGATTCCTAAGAACGCAACAGAAGTAAGAAGCTTTTTAGGGCTGGCTGATTATTATAGGAAGTTCATTAAAGACTTTGCGAAGATATCAACCCCACTTACTCGGTTAACGAAGAAGAACTTGACTTTTGCTTGGGATGTTGACTATGACGATGCTTTCCAACGTTTGAAGAGGGATTTGGTGACAGCTCCAGTTTTAGGTATGCCAGATGGGGGTAAGCCATTCACAATATACACAGATGCTTGCAGGACAGGTCTTGGAGCAGCTTTCGATGCAAGAGGAAAAGGTGATATGCAAAAGGCAGCAAGTATGAACATCGCTTATCATCCACAGATAGATGGAAGGACGGGAAGTGGTGGATAGATTCCTTGAAGATCTTTTGAGGTTATGTATTTTAGATTTTGGAGGGACATAAGAAGAGGCAACGAGCTTAGTGGTGTTCACGATGTGTTTCACGTTTCGCAATTGCGTACATGCTTACATGAGTCTGCGGAAGTGGTGAGCCAAGTATACTAGGGGAAGAAGTGGAACGAGAAGCGACTGTGAGAAGAGTTCCAACTCGTATCTTGGGTACGGAAGTCAAAAAGCTACGCAATCGCGGAGTCAAGCTTGTTAAAGTTCAATTAGCGAACTGCTGCGGCGCGGACGTTTTATTCAGGCCATTATATATATATATATAATACATATATTATATATATTTCGTCGATTTCCATTTAAAACGTATTTTATAAATCGTTTTAAATTCATTTTCAAAATGATTTCAACTTCATTTTCAATTTCAAATCAAAATTGAATATTCCATATCATCCATATATAAATGATAGTATTTTCAAAACATTAGATTTCGAAGTCTCTTCCTTTTCGATATTCATTATAAAAATGAATAAAATCGATATAAATATCTTTCACGTAAAAATGGCGTTAATCAAATCAACACAGCTTTATATATTCAAATATTTTCATGTCCATCCCAAATCGGACATCAAAATCAGATTTTGATCTTTTACTGTATATTATTTTAAAATATTCATTATTTTAAAATATTCATTATTTTAAATATTCATTCGTTCTAAACTGGAATCAGACATAGTAAATTACCATATAATGTTATATATATAGATTTCATACAACACATATACACAACAACAATCAAACACAGTCAACCATCATCCAGAGTGCATTACACAACTGCATAAGCGTTAAAATGAATAAATAACGCTTATACGGTCTGTCAATCAATCGATTGACATACAACTAAATATTGGGATTAGTGTATGTCCAATATCATCCCAATACCCATGTGGGGTTTCAAACAACAAACACTGATTATTATTTGTGCAGTTGGGCGATGTGTAAAATATATCGTCCCAATCCATATTAGTCAAATGTGTGTACAAATACAAATCGTCCGATTTGTAAATGAATATTTATTTTATTCATATACACGTTAAAAATTATATTTTTAACTATAAAATATTTTATTCAACACATGAATATTTTATTCCATCCATTTCACATCACAAACAATTTTCACAGCACAATATAATCAAACAAGTCGTCCATGGTCTATGGACGACGGGTGTCGGGTGCTTCTAAGCACCGTCTGCATCCTATTATATATTTTAAATAGAAAATAAATATAAAGTGAGAAGTTCTCACCTTTGAGATCCACTCCTCCATTCTCAATCATTTCTGAATGGTTCTGATTTGGATTCGATTCTAGTCAGTTCCATCACTATCCTTTCCCGCTGTTCATAGTAAAAATCACATTTTAATATGATGTTTATATTAAAAATCACCCTTTTTTATCACTACTTCATATGTAAAAATCATATTTTTATAACGATGTTTATATAATAAAAATCATATTTTTATTTAACCATTTAAACAATAAAAATCGTATTTTTACTTTGCTACATATGTGATAAAAATCACATTTTTATATTGCCACTTCATATTTTTATATCGCTATAAATATAATAAAAATCATATTTTTATCGCTACTATATATATATATATAAGAATTTTTTTATTATGCTACTTAAATGATAAAAATTCTAGTTTTACATCGCTAAAATTTCTATTTTTATACGACTAAAAATCATAAATTTATATACATAAAAAATTATCTTTATGTTAAAAATCATATTTTTATATAATTAAAAACCATAACTTTAATATATATAAAAATCACAACTTAAAATAAATAAAAACCCTATTTTTAATAACATAAATAATTAAAAATAAAACTGAAAACTCACATTTTATTTGAAGAAAATCCATTTTCGGTTGGAGGAGGGAAAGCAGGCGGAGGAGGAGCGGATTCAGGTAGAGGGCGGTGGCTGTGGGGCGAGTTCAGGCGGTGGGCGGCGGATTTAGGGCTGTGGGGGGCTAGGGTTCGCGGTGGAGAGAGAAGGGAGCTGAAGAAGGAGGTAAGTGGTTGCCTGAGGAGGAGAGGAAGGGGGGAGGCTTTCCGGCGCACCCTGGGGAGGCGCGACAATAAATGTCGACAAGGGGGGCTGCGCTTTTTCTCCTTTTTCCTTTTTTTATTTTGAACGGTGTTGACTGAAGTGGGAGAGAGAGAGAGGGGAGAGATTATATAATTCATAATATTTAATCCTTTTAAATTTCTAAAAAGAAACTTTCATTTTCGAACTCCAAACCGAACCCACCTACTGTTGTCCACAACTAATTACCCCCATTTCGAACACAATGGGATATGTTCGGTAAGCCAATTCGGCTGTTTCAATCAGTTTACACTAAATTTAAAATATAAATCATTATATTTTAAAATTCAAACGTGCATTTTAATTTACCGGGGCCACATACGGACTTCAAAAATTCCATAAAAATAAATCTAGCTATGTTTTGATGATACGGTCCTAACAAAATAAATTTTGTCGAATTCGGAGACTGTTTGAAAAATGGTCATTTTCTGGTTGATCCAAATTGACTGAAATTAACCAGACACGTTTTCTTGTGCCTTGCTCACATATTAATTCCAAAAATTATGAAAATTGGAATCTACCAATAATTTGACATTCTGGATTCAACAAAAGAGGTCTCGTCGAAAATGGAGGTCGTTTGCAAAATTTCTATTTTTAAGGGCTATATTTCCATAGCGACTATTCTGAATTTCGAATTGGGCATAACTTTTTATTCCCGCTATGAAATTTTAATTTTTCGGATTCTTTGGAAAGATATTTTCAAATAGATTCTAATATTTATGATTTCACAAAAATCCGGTTTATTTGAATTCTATACATTCATTTGAAATTTGAAATCGAATTTTCAAACTACCGCGCCATTTCCATTTCCTTTTCTAATTAAAATAAATATTTATATTTTAATTTCGATTTAAATAAATTTATACGTTCTAATTCTATTCAAAATAAATTTCTAGTTGTTATTATTTAAAATAAATCATTTTAAATATTCAAAATTCATTAAAATTACCAAAATAAAATTTTTAAATTGGTTCTGATTTTCAGGGTTGTTACAATCTCCACCACTTAAAATCTTTTCATCATCAAAAAGGGATGGGGCTGAAAGTTGTTTTACAAATCAACTCAACTTTCATTCCGGCGTTTATTCTTCAAATTTCAGTTTCTAAGAATTTTCAAATTTTTCAAAAATTTGGCTAACACCCTAAATTTTCGAAAAATTTCGCCATAACCTCCTTTGTATGGGGAGCACTGGGAAAATCCCCAAACTGCCACACAGGCCCTCTCATCTCAAAAACAAAAAGAAAACGCCAAGCGGCTAGCCAATCGGCTCATAAAATCATCCAAACCCAAGAAATTAGTGAACATGTACCATTTTGTCGGGCATACAATTTTATTCCTCTTCTCTAGCCTCCTTGCTATGACCTGTTCAATGTATATACATGTATATGCATGCAATTTCAAGAAATTTTCAATTCAGCCTAATATTTGATACAATTTGGCTTAATGGTTCTAAATTTTAATTAATCAACCAATAATCAAACAACACTACCAGCAATCAATTAGTTGATTATCTTTTCAACGCATAATATATATATATATACATATAAATCCATTTCTGATCCTAATTCACAACAACAGACACATCTAGTTTTAGTTCTCACACCAGTCAATTGGAAATATATAGATATCCCACTTTGGAAACTCAAAAATAAATACTTATGATGTCATGACAATCATCAGTACCATCTCCGGGCGACTAGAGTGTGATTCTACATCTATCCAGTATACTAGAACTTTGAATACACATTTTCAAGGCGTATATGCAAAATCTTTATATATTGGATTGTCCAAATTCAATACAAATAAAATATTCAAATACGTATAATAGGGTTTAAATTTTCAAAACAAAGTTTGTTTTCACTTTATTTTTAAAATAATACTCTTTCGACTCATTCTAGGATACTACCGATCCTATCTCTAATGAGTCATTCTCATTGGATATTACTAATCCAATCTCTGATGAATTTTTTCGTTCGGTTCTAATGTGCCATGTTCTCGAGCTCTGTAAACCAAAGCTTTGATACCACGCTGTAACGACCCGAACTTCCCCATAAAGGAAAGCCCGGATTGAGTTGAGAACATGAACAATCAGAACACAATCATAAGAACATTTCATTTATTATTACAACAATCTACATCAGAGTATAAGAGTACAGAGGGTATGGATAATTTACACATTGTAAAATATCAGAGATTAACATACATTACATAGCAGCGGAAAATAATACAAAACACAACTAAAAAGAATATACGGATACAGAGCTTTCCGAATATCATTCCAGCTGTAAACGGGGATCCTGTGAATATAAATCTACAAAACCAAAACTACTAGCTGCCCTGTGGAAAATAGGGGCACCCAGAGTTTAGGTTAAAATAATAAACTCCAGGTCAGTCATGTGACTGTTGTGAGAACTAAAACAGTTACTAATTTGATTCTTGAAGTTCGGTAATCAAGGGACCACGCCGTATAACACGGAACGGGTTTTAACCCCAAGAATACCAGTGCATTAAACAAACATGGCAATGCTAATTAAAGAAAATGAAGCTATTATAAGACCCAGGTCCCATTACACAATGTAACGCAAGCCGGAGGATAGGGTTTTACCTTATAGTAGCCAAATAATGCTTGATATGTGAAATTTAATCTTTTATTATTGTTATAAGTGAAGAAATCAATTTTAAATATAATTGTATCAATCATAGGTGGCATAATTGCCCCATACCACTATGTCTCCATACTAGGCTCTACAATAAAAACCGAAATGTCACGTATTGGAAATTGGATTTTCGTCATGAGTCGAGGCAAGGTATGTACTCCTCGTCGGCTTTGAGACACTCTAGCAAATGCCTCAGGATCTCCCGTAGAAGATCCTTGGATCCTCCAAGGTCGGTCCACACTTATGTTAGTGGATTAGTTATTCCTGAACATATGTTTCTCGGTCCTATTAGACCTATACCCATCGGCTCCGTAGAGATCGATATATCCGAGGCGCCTCACATTCCAACAGCTATAAAGATAAAAATAATATAAATGTCAGGGCTTGCAAAACCCCGACATTACCCATAGCTAGAAAGAAACGTCATGTCCTCCTTGGGTTCTTCCCTTATCCCCTTTTTAACTCATACCGAGGTGTGGGGCTCGCGAATTAACGCTATACACAAAGCTATGCTATATTAAAGTTGTGCTTTGATCATCAACCACAAGATTCTTCTTTTTGAAAGAAGCCTTGATCATTTGCGTCTTCGCATGCCACACAGGCAATTCACGTCGTGCGACTTATGTCTATCGATATATAACCTCTGAGCTCGTACATCTTAGAGAAGAGCATTAAGCAAGAGAATAAATTCTCCGCCGCCAAACAGATATATATTTAGAAATCAATCAACACAGAATAAAATCCAATGTCAGACACACATCCATTTCCAAGTTCGTTCTGGGTCTGAACGAAACCGGAGGCACCTTATTCCTCATCCCATATGTCCAATACAGGAGAGAGGTCCTTGCATATCCGTCGATCTCCAAGTACGTCTGGACGATCACCGCTTATTATCTCGTCTTGGGTGTACAACACAATCAAGACATCAGTAATCATCCAAACGATGTGAAGACCTCCGTTCTTCAATCACCATCTTCATCATCGACTTATCGTCGAATCAGTTATTCAAAATGGGTATAAATCCGGCTTTTCTGAATAACTCGCGTATATAATGAACAAGTGTTATAAAAAACACAACATAAGCCTCATTCCCATTCTGAATATTTTTTATTTAAATATTCATATCCTTTGGGAGAGTTTCCCATTAATTTTATCAAAGATAAATTCTTTAAATTTATTCTTTAATCTTCCTTTGGATATCAATTCAAACCAAATTAAGGTTTTCCAAACTGGTCGGGATTAGTGCACCTTACCGAAGTAATCATTTGTTTAATTTCCCAATCCCAACCTATTCATCCCATGGAGCCAAACTGGTCATACTCCTTATCTAACACCATGGTGTTATTGGTAAATTTAATTACCATTCCACGTTCATATCTAATTAAAGATTTAGCTATCGCTAAGAGCAAAACTGGTGATACTCCGTTCTCGATCATCTTTCAAATTTGATAATTTAAATTATAATTTCCCATTTCAATCTAATTAAAGATTCATTAAAACCCCACTTAGTTTTAATCTTCCCAAAAATCAATATTAATGATTATTTAACTTTGGAAACACAAATATGTCGCATAGACAGTCTACACCGTACTATTGATTTTTACCGATATATAACCTCTGAGCTCGTACGTCTCAGAGAAGGGTGTTAAGCAAAAGAATAAATTCTCCGTCGCCAAACAGATATATATTCAGCAAAGATCAACCATACAGTTCGAAATACAACGATAGACATGTAATCCTGCCTTTAATTGGGTTAAAGAACTAATGTCATTTAAGACATAGTTCACGATAAACCCAAATCACATTCCATTAATTATGGAATTTTCATGGAAAAACAAATCAATATTTAATCGATATCAATTTCCGTATCTGACTAGTAATATAAATGGAATAACGACAAAGCCTATTAAATTCCGTATGTATTAACAGTCTTCCTCCACAGAAGTTCACTTCGATTATTATCAATCGAATTCCATTCAATTCCAATTTAATATATTAAATTGGAAAATGTTACTTTGGAAAATTCCCGCTAAATATTAATAAAAAGATTTATAAATCCCAAATCACATTTCACTGTAAATCGGGTTAAAGAACGAGTGTCCTTAAAAACACAGTTCACAATAAACCCAATTCACGTTCCATTTTCAATTCCAATTAAATGTTAATTAATTGGTAATTCTTCTTTAAATCTTAATTTAAAGATTTATTCTTTTCACAATGGGTTTAAGAATAGTGTCATTTAAAACACAGTCCACGACAGACCCAAAATCCCATCAGTCTCTAACCGTAAATTAGTAAGAGAACAATTCCCTAAGTTCTAATCCCGAAAGCCGAAACCAACATCAGATCAATAACCAGGAAACCATTCGACTTAGCTAATCTCCAGTCAGTTTCTAATTTTCTTATCTCCATTGGGTTTAAGAACAGTATTATTAAAGAAATCATTCACGAAAAACCCAAAATCTCATTCCATTGTTAATCGGGTTAAAGAACAAGTGTTATTTAAAACACCGTTCAGGATAAACCCAAAAACCAATTTTAATTTAATCCCAATTAAATTTTTAGTTAATTGGTAAACATCATTAAGTCTTAATAAAAAGATTTAATCTTTTCTCAACTGGGTTTAAGAACAGTGTTAGTGAAGACGCCTTTCACGACAAACCCAAACCCAATTTGATATTAAATACAAGGCTCTTAAAAGAAAATATATTAGCTTATATTCAATATCAAATTATGAAACCAACAAATATCGTATTGGAATAACGATATATATATATATCTTCCAAATTCCTCCACAATATCCATATAATCACGGAATCCAATATCGAAATATCCCAAAGATACTTTTGATTCAAATCCATTTCCAATTCTTAAATTGGAAATTTCTGGTCATTTTTAAAACCATTTCAAATCCAATTTATTTATTTAAGAATATTGGATTATAATTCTAATTCATAACTAGTTCATTTCGATAAAAAAAATATTTTTATCTTTTCAAATATGGAATTTTTCAACCCTTATACTCCATTCCTCTTTCCCCATCACAAACATAGATCGAAGAATTTTTTTTATTTAAAACCGCCGGTGCGATTCCCCTCTGACCACCGCACCACCGCACCGCACCCCCCTCCCCCAGACCTCGCCGCCGACCCCCTCTTTCCTCCTCCCTCTCCAGCGCCTCCCCATTACCCTTTCCCCGATCGAAAACCTCTCCTGACCCATAACCCTAGGTCGAGACAGCCACCTCAAACCGACCACCTTGCCGCCACTACCCTCTGAAGTCGCGGACCACCCGACGCAGCAGCACCCTCCGATGACGGCTGAACCCCCCTCTCGCAATGCAAACAGTGAAGAAACCCCCTCCCTTCAATAGATGTGATTTCGTTTTGTTTTAATTTCAAAACTGAATTTTTATTTATGTTAAAATTGAATTTTTATTTATGTTAAAACTGGATTTTTATTGTATGAAAAGGTGAGATTTTTATTTATGTAAAAGTTGAGATTTTTATGTATATCATCATATATAGAGTAGTGATTTTTAATAATAATAAAAATATGATTTTTATATCATAGGAATAATAAAGATATGATTTTTATGTCATAGGAATAATAAAAATATGATTTTTATATCATAGGAATAATAAAAATATGATTTTTATATCACAAGAATAATAAAAATATGATTTTTATAATATGAATAATGATATGAAAATATTATTTTTAGTTAGATAAAAATATAATTTTTATCATGGAAGTAGCAGTGTAAATGAGTGATTTTTACATACGTAGTAGAGATATAAAAATACAGTTTTTATTTATAGAGATTTGAGATTAAGATATGATTTTCATCTATATAGTAGCGTTATAAAAATGAGTTTTTTTTATAATGAAGTATCATATTAAAAATTTGATTTTACTATGAACAGCGTGAAAAGGAGTGAGATGGAACCAATGGTAATCAAAACAAAAATCCGAGCCGTTCAGAAAATAACTGAAGGAGTGGATCCCTCGGTGAGAACTCCTCACTTTTAATTTATTTTCTAGTTGAAATATATACTAGGATGCAGACGGTGCTTAGCAGCACCCGACACCCATTGTCCATAGACAATGGATGACTTGTTTGTTTGATTGATGTGTTGTGAAAATTGATTATGTGATGTGGATTGAATAAATATTTTATAGTTAAAAATATAATTTTTAACGTGTATATAAAATAAATATTTATAAACAAATCGGACAATTTGTTTATGTACACCTATTTGACTTATATTGATTGGGACGATAAATTTTACATCGCCCAACTGCACAAATAAAATTCAGTGTTTGTTGATTTGAAACCCCACACGGGTGTTGGGATGATATTTAGCGTACACTAATCCCAATTGTTTAGTTGTATGTCAATCAATAGGTTGACAGACTGTGTAAGCATTAATTAAGTAAGTTTAATGCTTATGCAGTTGTGTGGTGCACTCTGGATGATGGTTGATTATTTATCTTTGCTATTATATACATGTGTTGTATGGAAATTCATATAATTAACATTATACGGTAATTGATTGGGCCTTATTCCAATTTGGAAAATAAAAGAAAATTCATGTGTTGAATAAAAATATATATTCATGTGTTGAATAGAAGAAAATTCATGTGTTGAATAAAAGAAAATTCATGTGTTGAAGAAAATATTCATTTATTGAATAGATTAACGAAGTTATTGAAATATATAAAGTCGTGTTGGTTAGATATGCGCCATTTTGATGCGAATGATACTTATATCGATTATATTCATTTTTATAATGAATATAGAAAAGGAATTGATTTTAAAATCTAATGTTTTGAAAATATTGTCATTTATATATCGATGATGTGGAATATTCAATTTTGATTTGAAATTGAATATGAAGTTGAAATCGTTTCGAAAACGAATTTAAAACGATTTATAAAATACGTTTTAAAGGTAAATCGATGAAATATATATAATATATTTATATTATGTATATTACGGCCTGAATAGAACGCGCCGCGCTGTGGAAGTAAGCGAATTACAACCATTGACTTCGAACGGATATTACGGGAGATCGGACAATCAGATTCTCCTAAAACCAGAACCGTTTGGTTCGTATCGAAAAGCTCTTTCTAACGAATATTAGAGATTTGAAATCTAACGGTTGGATTTGGAATTATGTTCAAATCAAATTTGGAAAAGGTCCCTATAAGTGCAGTTCGATGGCCGTTGATGGAAATCGACTGTACGGGCCTTGATAAAATTATTAAAAATATTAATAATTTGTGTAAAATCATAAGTAATGATTCGGAAAGAATTGGGATGAAAAATTCCATATTTGAAAAGATAAAAATAGATTTTTATCGAAATGAACTAGTTTTGAACTAGAATTATAATTCAATTTTTTTTAAAATAAATAAATTGAATTTGAATTGATTTCTGGGTTTATCGTGAATGGTGTTTTAAATAACACTTGTTCTTTAACCCGATAATTAATGGAATGTGAATTGGGTTTATCGTGAACTGTGTTTTAACAACATTCGTTCTTTAACCCGATTTACAGTGAAATGTGATTTGAAATTTATAAATCTTTTGTTAATATTTAAAGGAGATTTTCCAACGTAAAGTTTTCCAATTTAATAAAATAAATTGGAATGGAATGGAATTCGATTCGGTAATAATCGAAGTGAATTTCTGTGGAGGAAGACAACTAATATATCCGAAATTTAAAAGGCTTTGCTGTTATTCCATTTATATTATTAGTCGGATATGGAAGTTTATATCAATTATATATATCGATTTGTTTTCCATGAAGATTCCATTGTAAATGGAATGTGATTTTGGGTTGTCGTGAACGGTATCTTTAATAATACCGTTCTTAGACCCAACGGAGTTAAGAAAATCGGAAAATAACTAGAGATTAGTTGAGTTGAATGGTTTCTTGGGTATTGATCTGATGTTGGTTTCGGCCTTCGGGGTTATTAATTAGGGAATTGTTCACTTGCTAATTTTCGGTTAAAGGCTGATGGAATAAAATGTGATTTTGGGTTTATCGTGAACCGTGTTTTAAATGAGATTGGTTGTTTAACCCAGTTAAAGACAGGATATGATTTCCCAAGTAAAACAATCATTAATATGATTTTTGGGAGGATTAAAACCAAGCGTAGTTTTAATGAAACTTTAATTAGATTGAAATGATCGAGAATGGAGTATCACCAGTTTTGCTCCAGGCGATAGTTATATCTTTAATTAGATTTGAACGTGAAATGGAAATTGAATTTATCGATAACACCGTAGTGTTAGATATGAAGTATTACCAGTTTTACTTCATGGGATGAATAGGTTGGGATTGGGAAATTTAAAACAAATGATTACTTCGGTAAGGTTCATTAATCCCGACTAGTTTGGATAAACCATAATTTGGTTTGAACTGATATTCAAAGGAAGATTAAAGAATAAATGATGGAATTTATCTTTGATAAAATTAATGGGAACCTTTCCCAAAGTATAAGAATATTTGAATAAAAGAATATTCTGAATTGGAATGAGGTGTATGTTGTGTTTGTGTAACACTTGTTTATTATATACGCGAGTTATTCAGAAAGATCGGGTTTATCCCATGCTGAATAACTTATTCGACGATGTTTCGAGGATGAAGACGTTGGTTGAAGACCGGAGGTCTTCACATCGTTTGGATAATTATTGATGATCTTGATTGGGATGTACACCCAAGAGGAGGGAATCAGTTGGTGATCGTCCAGACGTACTTGGAGATCAATGGATATGCAAGGTGCAAGGTGCCTCCGGTTCAGACCCAAAACGAACTTGTAAATGGACTGTGTGTCTAACATTGGATATCATTCTGTGTGATTGATGGATATCGGTTGCGTGGAGTGGTTTGCCTGTGTGGCATGCTAAGATGCAAATGATCGAGGCTTCTGTTGAAAAGCAGAGTCTTGTGGTTCATGATCAAAGTACGGCCTATGTGGCATAGCTTTGGATAGTGTTGATTCGCGAGCCTCACACCCCGGTTGTGCACAAGAAATAGGAGAGGACCTCAGGGAGGGAATGCATTTCCTTCTAGCTAGGGTGGTGTCAGTGACCTACCAGCCCTGACATTTATATTATTTTCACCTGTGTGGTTGTTGGATTGCGAGGTGTCTCGGATATATCGGTGACTATGTGGAGCCGATGGAGTCATTTGGCTCATTTACACCACAAAGGGCGGGGAAACGCAGTGTTCAGGCATTTTAATCCACATCGGTGGACCGGCCCTGACGATCCAAGGGACGATGCGTTTTGTTCCTGAGACATGGGCTAGATTGTCTCGAAGAGGTGAGGATGATCCCTTGCCTTGGTTCACAGATGGAAAACCAACTTCCAATACAACATTTTGCGGTTTTATTTGTAAATCTATATATTGCGACATAGTGGTATGAGGCACTTATGCCGTCTATGATTGATACTTATGATTGAAATTGTTCTGACACTTTACACTTATAGTAATAATAAAAGATGAAATTTAGTGTATCAAGCATTCTTTGTCTATTATAAGGTAAAACCCTATCCTCCGGCTTGTGTTGCATTGTGTGATGGGACCTGGATCTTATAATATCTTCATTGTTCTTTATTTAGCATTGCGCTATTGTTTTATGCACTGGTGTTTTTGGGAGGAAACCCGTTCCGTGTTATACGGCGTGGTCCCTTGACTTACCTAACTTTAGATTAATAACTGTTTTAGTTCTCACACCAGTCACATGACTGACTTGGAGTTTATTGTTTTAACCTAAACTCTGGGTGCCCCTATTTACCGCACGGGCAGCTAGTAGTTTTGGTTTAGCAGATTTATATTCAAAGGATCCTGGTTTACAGTTGGAACGATATCCGGAAAGCTATGTATCCGTATATCTCTTTCAGTTGTGTTTTGTATTGTTTTCCACTGCTATGTAATGTATTGTAATATTTGATATTTATCAAATGTGTAATATTTATTCATACTTTGTATATCTTGTATTCTGATGAATTATTGTAATAAGTAATGAAATGTTCTTTTGTTTGTGTTCTGATTCGTCTTATCCTCAGTACAATCCCCGATTTCCCGTAAGGGGAAGTTTGGGTCGTCACACGATGAAACTAATTTTGTTGGATCCGAAATATTAAATTTTTGTTACATTTCAATTTTCATGATTTTTGGAGTCAGTATGTGGCCGTACGGGATTTTAATGTGAAAACAGTCGATAATTTGACTTTAAAAATACGTTGTGTGAGCAAACGGATTCAGAATTCGACGAAACAAGTTTTGTTGGGTCCGTAATGTCAAACTGTAGCTGCATGTCCAGTTTCATCAAAATTGGGTATTGTATGTGACCACAAGGATTTTTAATCGATGAATACAATTAGCGATACGATAAAACTAATATACAAAACTTAATTTATAAGCTATCTACCACTGTATAAATACCCCTCTACTCCTAAACCCTTGTTTTCTTTCATTTTGATGGTCAATGGAATTCAAGCCGCCACAACCTTCTTCCAACATGAGCAAATACATCTCTTCAAAAATCAAACAAAAATCTTTAAATTCCAAAACCATTATTCTCGTAATCCTCAGAACTTGCTTCTCATTGCTATGCCCTAATTACAAGGTGTGATTCATTTCTGGGTCAACGCATCGGGAAAGCTGATGAGGGCGTGGAGTTCGCAGGTGATGTGGCCGTCACAGAGAGGGGATTAAGCTCGAGATTAGGATGAACAGGGTGGAGAGAGATTACGAGTAGCACGACCTTTTGGATTCTGGTGATGAAAGGCGATGTGAATGTCACGGTGGTGCACGTGTTGGATCGAAAACCACGATGGGGTGTTTTGTTCGAAGTTGCGATGTGGTGAGGGGTCAACCTCCAATGGGTCTCGCGACGGGGAGGATACTGTAATAACTCGGAAAATCCGAACCAATTTAAATTTTTTACTTTGGCAACTTTGATGAATTTTGGATATTTTAAATAATAATGATGAGAAATTTATTTTGAGTAGAATTAGAACATATATATTTATTTGAATTGACGTTAGAATATAAATATTTATTTTTATTAATAAAAGGAATTGAAAATGGCGCGGTAGTTCGAAAATTCGATTACAAATTTCAAATATGTACAGGATACAAAATAAACCAGATTTTAGCGAAAAAAATATATTAGAATCTATTTGAGAATATCTTTCCAACGAATCCAATAAATTGAAATTTCATAGCGGGAATAAAAAGTTATGCCCAGTTGAAAATTCAGAATAGTCGCTATGGGGAATATAACGCTTAAAAATGGAAATTTTGCAAATGACCTCCGTTTTCGATGAAACCAATTTTGTTGGATCTGGGATGTCAAGTTATTGCTAGATTCCAAAAATCATAATTTTCTGAATCAATAAGTGAGCGTGGCGAAGTAAAATGTGTTTTGACTGTTTCAGTCCATTTGGATCGACCAGAAAATGACAATTTTTCAAACGGTCTCCAAATTTAACGAAATTAGTTTTGTTAGAACCGTATCGTCAATACGAAGCAAGAAAATATTTTTTGGGAATTTTTAGAGTCCGTATGTGGCCCCGGTAAATTGAAATATGCATTATAATTCAATATATATATATATTTATATTTTGATTTTGATGGAAACTGATCGAAACAGTCGAAACAGCTTACTGGACATATCCCATTTTGTTCGAAATGGGGGTATTTAGCTCAGGGTGACAGTCGGTGGGTTTAATTTCGAGTTCGAAATAAAAAGTTGCTTTTTGAAATTTAAAATATAATAAAATATATAAAATATATAAAATATTATAACCTCCTACCCTCCTCTCTCTCTTCACTTTAAATCGAAAAAAAACCCGCCTGTGCCCTACCCCCTCCGCCACCGCGGACGTCGCCCCCCTCTCATCGCGCCACTTCCCTCTCTGCGCCATGCCTCCCCCTCCAGCTCCCCTCCCTCCGTCAGCTCCTCGCTCCACTTTTCACCCAAATCCGAAGCCCCTCCAGCCATAGGAACCCATGCCGCTGCCTCTATTGGCCATCCACCACCACCTCTGTCGCATCCAACCCCCTGCGTGCCCCTCCTCAGCCCCATCTCCGACATGACCCTTCCTTCCTCCAACACAGACCAGAAAAGCCCCTTTCTTTTTTAATCGATTGTTAATGCTCGTTGCTACGCCGATTTGGGTCTTCTTCAGTTATTCGGGAAAGGCCGGTGTGTTCTCCTTTTTATTTCCATTTATTTAGATAATAAAAATATGATTTTTATATTATATAAATAATAAAAATATGTTTTTTATATTATAAAGATAATAAAAATAAGATTTTTATATTATAGAGATAATAGAAATATGATTTTTTTAATCGTTTGAAAGGCAATGTAAGAATGTTATTTTTATATATTCATTAGCGATAGAAAGATTCATTTTTTATCTATATAGTAGCGGTATAAAAATGTTATTTTTATCTATGTAGCGTTGTTATAAAAATATGGAATTATTTTTAGAAAGATAAAAATATAATTTTTAACCTATATATGTTATTTATAAAATTATCATATAAAGAAATATAATTATTGATTGGTTAAAAATATAATTTTTAACGTAGTTATACTACATGATCGACAATCAAAGCATGACGGAGTGGAACCCAAAGGTGAGAATTTCTCACTTTAAATTTTATTTTCTAGTTAAAATATATATACTAGGATGTAGACGGTGCTTAGCAGCACCCGATACCCGTCGTCCACAGACCATGGACGACTTGTCTGTCTGTCTGTCTGTTTGATTATGTCGTGAAAATTGATTGTTTGAAGTGGAATGGAATAAAATATTTTATAGTTAAAAATATAATTTTTGACGTGTATATGAAATAAAATAAATATTTATAAACAAATCAGACGATTTGTTTATGTACACACATTTGACTGATATGGATTGGATCGATAAATTTTACATATCGCCCAACTACACAAATAAAATTCATTATTTGTTGATTGAAACCCCAGACGGGTATTGGGATGATATTGGACATACACTAGTCCAAATGATTAGCTGTATTCAATCGATTGGCTGACAGACTGTTATAAGCGTTGAATATTTATATTTAATGCTTATGCAGTGTAGAATGCACTTTGGTTGATGGTTGACTATGTTTGATTGTTGTTGTGTACATGTGTGTATGAAATCCATATAAATCAAATTATATGGTAATTGACTGTGTCTGATTCCAGTTCAGAAAAAAGAATATTTTAAAATAATATTCAGTAAAAGATCAAAATATGATTTTGATGTCCGATTTGGTATGGACATAAATATATTTTTAATATATAAAGCCGTGTTGATTAGATTAATGCCATTTTGACGTGAACGATATTTATATGGATTTTACTCATTTTTATATTGAATATCAAAAAGGAAATGATTTTGAAATATAATACTTTGAAAATACTATCATCTATATATCGATGATATGCAATATTCAATTTTGATTTGAAATTGAATATGAAGTTAAAATCGTTTTGAAAACGAATTTAAAACGAGTTATAAAATATGTTTTAAAAGGAAATTGATGAAATATATATATTATGTGTATTATGTCCTGAATAGAACGCGCCGCGGCAGTTCGCGAATTTCGACTATTGATTTCAAACGGACATTACGGAAGATCCGACCGTCGGATTCTTTTAAAACCAAAACCGTTGGGTTTGTATCGAAAAGAGATATCTAACGAATATAGAGATTTGAAATCTAACGGTTGAATTTGGAATTATGTCCAAATCAAATTTGGAAAAGGTCGTTGTGAGTGCAGTTCGATGGCCGTTTATGGAAATCGACTGTACGGGCCTTGATAAAATTATTAAAAATATCAATAATTTGTGTAAATCATAATAAATGATTTGGAAAGAATTGGGATGAAAAATTCCATATTTTAAAAGATAAAAATATATTTTTATCGAAATGAACTAGTTTTGAAATAGAATAATAAATCCTATATTTTTAAAATAAATAAATTGGGTATGAAATGGTTTTAAAAATAACCGGAATTTCCAATATATGAATTGGAATGGATTTGAATTGAAATTATCTTCAGAATATTTTGATATTGGATTTCGTGATTATAAGGATATTGTGGATGAATTTAGAAGATATATATATATATCGTTATTCCAATACAATATTTGTTGGTTTCAGAATTTGATATTGAATATAAGCCGATATATTTTCTATTCAGAGCCTTGTATTTAATATCAAATTGGATTTTGGGTTTGTTGTGAATGGTATCTTTAATAATACTGTTCTTGAACTGAATGTAGTTAAGAAATTAGAAACCTACTGGAGGTTAGTTAAGTTGAATCGTTTCCTACGGTATTGATCTGATGTTGGTTTCGGTCTTCGAGGTTAACACTTAGGGAATTATTCTCTTACTAATTTATGGTTAGAGACTGATTGGATTTTGGGTTTGCTGTGAACTGTGTTTTCAACGACATTCATTCTTTAACCCGATTTATATCGAATTAATATTTGGAATTTATAAATCTTTTTGTTAAGATTTAACGGGAATTTTCCAAAGTAAAGTTCTCCAATTTAGTGTATTCAATTGGAATTGAATTGAAATTGGTCTTTGGGTTTATCGTGAATGGTGTTTTAAATAACACCAGTTCTTTAACCCGATTAACAATGGAGTTAAGAGAATCAGAAACTAACTGGAGATTAGTTAAGTTGAATGGTTTCCTGGGTATTGATCTGATGTTGATTTCGACCTTCGGGGTTAATACTTAGGGGATTGTTCGCTTGCTGTAACACCCCGTGTATTCTATAACAGTGAGATCCACAAATTAAAGTATAATTAATTTGAAATCAAAGAATTAAGGGAAACGGGTTACGCCATTGCATTCGCCTCGAAATTTTGCTTAAGATAGAGTCTGAGTTTACGCAAAATGGATAATGTGTGAAGAAGATATCTTTAATTTAAATATCGCAGCAAAACATGAAAAAAAAAGAAGAAAGAAGAATGGGAAACGAATAATGTTTAGCATTGTTCTAGGGTTTGTAAGCAAAAGACTTAGTAGCTCATTTGGTTGGAACACATGACTTGCATACAAGGGGTACAGAGTTCGATCCCCGCCAGCGCCCTATTTTTGTTTTAGGGGAATGGCTTAAAATAGCCTAGTGTGAACGCAGTTCAAAAAGTGGTTTAGTGTGAAAATGGGTAATTGGGAAGATAGAGAAAAAAAAATGAATATATATATAATATATATACATATACGCATATATATATATATATATATATATATATATATATATGACGTGTACGCATCATGTAGCGTACGTTGCGCATTTTTGGTTGTCAAGGATGTTTTTTTTTTTGGCCTTCTCCAACTTTTATTTATGACAAATTAAAGGTAAGAAAATATTTATTCATATATAAATAAATATTTATATATGGGTAATTAATACGGTAAAGGGGAAAATGTATCTATTAAATACGTATTTACGTTTGAATTGGTGAACATTTAATACGCTGAGTCATTTCTGACTCATCGCTGAGTCAATGCTGAGTCATTTCTGACTCATGGCTGAGTCAATAGGATAACTCTATCCTGACTGAACGGCTATTGTTGAATCAAGCTCCATCGACGGTCTAAAACAACTCACAAACATTATAAAAAGGACCTAAGACCTAGCCTAATCATACTATTTCATTTTAGCCTCAGGCCGCCGCCATTAAACCTAGAGCTCTGAATTAAAAATATAAAGAATAAAATTATAGAAGATGGAGGACGATTCTTGAAGGCTACAACTAGAAGCTACAACAACTACGACGCTTTAGACAACGAATTCGAGACTAATTGATTTGGGATTTTTAATTGCTTCATATTGTAAGTTCTATGTTACATTTTAGGCAAAAACGCTAAAACAATATGGACGTGCGATGAATTGAAACCGAATTTATGAACTATTGCTAATCCATTGTTTATATTATTTATCGTTGAATTATAATTTGGGGATATTGCTATGGCAACGTTGCAAGTTAAACTTGTCATGATTTTGATGTTGTTATGAATCACTTGGGCTTAATTGTTTGGCAAGTTGGACTAATACATGTCCATGAAATCGCTATGTTTATTGAAATATTTATGTTGATTAAACCATGCCTATGATGCTAATTAGACCATGGCTATGAATATTGATGGAATTATGCCTGTGGTGTTATTATACCCATCATGATTTATGAAAAATAGGGTATTGCTAGGCTATGATGAAAAGTTGAAATTGTTATAATGTTAGATATGTTAAAAACGCTAAGTTGGAATCATTATGTCTATCATGTTAATTATGTTAAAAACGCTAAATTGGAATCATTATGTCTATCATGTTAATTATGTTAAAAACGCTAAATTGGGATCATTATGTCTATCATGTTAGTTGAGAATCATTATGTTAATAATGCTAAGTTGGAACCATTATGTTTATAATATTAGATGAGAATCATTATGATAAATTGGAATTATTATGTCTATGAGAATCATTATGTTAAAAATGCTAAATTGGAATCCACTATGCCCATTAGGATTACTATGCCTTTAATGTTTCATGTTTATAATAAAATTTTTATGATGCCGCAATGATTATTATGCCTATGATGCAAAGTTGAAAACATCATGTTAAATTAAGTTGGAATCATCACTATGCCTAGTTATCACCATACTAGTATTGCAACTATGTGATATGTTATAGCCTGTTTATTATGCAAGTAATGTTATAACTGTCACATATGCCTATCACATGTTTGGTATTATTCCCCTTTATCTCTTGAACTGTTTATACTTGTGAACGAAGTACTTTATATACGTTGGGGATACGATTGGGTAGAATAGGCAAAACTTGAATTAATTATAAGCATAAACTATGAAATTTGGCATAAGTAGAACATGAAATATGGCACGAAAAACTTGACTTGAACATGCCATAACTTGACTTTAAACATGCCTTAGTTGGGCACGAAGTTGACATATGAACATGATATCAAAATTCTGATAAGAACATGGGCATGACTTTAGAAAACAAGAAAGTGGCCAACTCGAGGTTGGGTTGAGTTTGTAGTGTAAATCTGCCCGGAACCGCCCGGCAAATCCAGTTGCTACAAACAATAGGATCCAATGTGAGTAGTTGGTCACATCGCGCTTGAAACCCGAGGTTGGGTTGAGTTCGTAGTGTAAACCTGTCCGGAACCGCCTGGCAAATCCAGTGGCTACGAACAACAGGATCCAATGTGAGTGGTTCGGTGCATTAACGAATCAATTAATGCCAAGTAGGGTTAAGTCATGAACATGAAAAGACAACTTAACCAACTTGAACACGATTTGAAGGGCTAAGTCATGAACTTGAAAACGACGACACTTAGCCAACTTGACATGACACGTAGGCGGGTTAAGTCGCGAACTGAAATGACATGCTTAACCATCTTGACATGACTAGACTAGAAAAGGATTGAGTCACGAATTACATGACTTAATCTGTTAGGCGGGTTGGGTCACGAATTACATGACCTAATCTATTAGACGAAACCCTAGACACGACCCCTTTCAACAGTAACCCTCTAGATGTATCAAGGTACCCTGGGGCTAGGCCGGGTGGGGGCACGATTACTGGGCTGATTGTAAGAGGTGAACGGCGGCAGTGGGGTACGCCAGTGTAGGTTCGGCGGACTACGATCGTGCACATATCCGGGGCAGACACTGGGTATCCGTAGATTTATCTGTGCATCTTGAATCGTGTCAGGGGTTGACACCTTAGGGCTGATACACCCGAAGGTGGACCCAGCACAGGTGACTACATTCGTGATTAGCCGTATGACACGGACACTTGACGAGCTAGAACTTGTAGGGAGCCGATCGACTAGATAATCGCTCCGTAGGACCCCGTACTTGGGTCAGACCCCGTTTCAGGGTCATTTCATGATATTGGGCCATGGGATTTATTTCGTGATTAACTTGTGACACGGGCTTAGTATACTAGTGAAGTCGATGCAACGGATCTCGAACGTGTGATGCTTTACTTGACTTGTCTTGACTTATCCTGATCACCTTAGTCTATCTTGTTCACCTTGACACTATTCTTAAGTCTAGTTCCAGTTCATACATGATAGGTTGTTTTAACCGTTTTTACACTGAAAGTCACTAGAACTTACTCAATCTTTATGACTGACCCTTTTCCTTTCGCCTCTTTTTCTTTTCGTTCCCCCCAGGTTCTCAGGGAGGAATAACTAGCTCTTAGCTTGGATATCACTTGCTTTGGCTCAGCATGTACGGTTTGCTATGGCTGCTTCTTTTGACTGCACTTGGGGAATAAGCTGTTTTACTGTTTTTAAATTACTGCTTCTTTGGCTATTATTACAAGACAGTTGTAATGAGGTTACTTGAAATGTTTGTAAAAGACATGGTTTAATTTGGAATGAAATGAAGTTCTGTTTTGCTCAGAAATTCTTCCGCTGTTTACTTAATTATTTATTTATGTTCTGTCTTGTGATAATTCTGTGATGTTATCTCGATAATACCTCTCCAAAACTAGGGCATTCCCTTTGTGAGTGACCCTAGCGGAGGTGGGGTGTTACACTTGCTAATTTACGGTTAGAGGCTGATGGAATGGAATACGATTTGGGTTTATCGTGAGCTGTGTTTTAAATGACATTAGTTCTTTAACCTAGTTAAAGACAAAATACGGTTTGAATTGAAATCCAAAGGAAGATTAAAGAATAAATTTTAAAGAATTTATCTTTGATAAAATTAATGGAAACCTTTCCCAAAGTATGTGAATATTTGAATAAAAGAATATTCAGAATTAGAATGAGACGTATGTTGTGTTTTTATAGCACTTGTTTATTATATATGCGAGTTATTTGGAAAGGCCGGGTTTATACCCATTCTGAATAACTGATTCGACGATATGTCGACGATGAAGATGGTGGCTGAAGACCAGAGGTCTTCACATCGTTTGGATGGTTACTGATGTCTTGATTGGGCTATACACCCAAGCCGAAGTAATAAGTGGTGATCGTCCAGGCGTACTTGGAGGTCGACGGATATGCGAGGACCTCTCCCCTATAATGGACATGTAGAGGGGTGGAATAAGGTGCCTCCGGTTTCGTTCAGACCCAAAATGGACTTATAAATGGATTGTGTGTCTGACATTGGACTTTATTCTGTGCCGATTGACTTCTATTAAATATACATCTGTTTGGCAGCGGAGAATTTATTCTCTTGCTAACGCCCTTCTCTGAGACGTACGAGCTCAGAGGTTATATATCGATAGATATTAGTCGCATGGCATGAATTGCCTGTGTGGCATGCTGAGATGCAGTGATCAAGGCTTTTGTTGAATAGCAGAGTCTTGTGGTTAATGATAAAAGCACAACTTTAATACAGCGTAGCTTTTTGTATAGCGTTAATTCGCGAGCCTCACACCCCGGTGTGAACCAGAAACGGGAGGACATCAGGGAAATGGATATATGTTGGTTTCTAGCTAGGAGTGGTGTTTTGGGTTTTACACGCCGGGACATTTATTTATGTGGATGATGGATAGCGAGGCGCCTCGGTTATATCGGTCTTTGCAGAGCCGATGGAGTCATTTGGCTCATTTACGCCCCATAAGGCAGACTAGCATATCGTTTATGGTATTATTAATCCACTCCGTGTGGACCGGCCCTGACGATCCAAAAGCTTGACAGAGTACTTGCCTGAGGCTCGGGCTAGACAGTCTCAAATTCAATAAGGACGATCCGTTGCCTTGGTTCACAGATGGAAATCCAACTTCCAATATGTGACAATTGCGGTTTTTGATTGTAGTGCCTAGTATTGGCGACATGATATATGGTACCCATGCCGTCTAGGATTGATACATTTATATTTGAAGTTGTTTTATACACTATGCACTTATAATAGTATCAAATGATTTGTTTTAACGTACCAAGCATGTTTGGTTATTATAAGGGAAACCCTATCCCCCGACTTGCGTTGCATTGCGTGATAGGACCTGGGTCTTATAATAGCTTCATTTTTCCAAAAATCATTGTGATGTTTTGTTATATGCACTGGTATTCTTGGGAGGAAACCCGTTCCGTGTTATACAACATGGTCCCTTAATATATCTGATTTAAAGTAAAGTTTTAAATAACTGTTTTAGTTCTCACACCAGTCACTTGACTGACCTGGAGTTTATCGTTTTAACCTAAACTCTGGGTGCTCCTATTTTCCACACGGGCAACTTGTGGTTTTTTTTTGTAGATTTATATTCACAGGATCCTGGTTTACAGCTGGAATGATATTCGGAAAGCTCTATATCCGAATATTATTTTCAGTTGTATTTTGTATTATTTTCCGCTGCATTGTAAATTGTAAATCTCTGATATTTTTGTTCTGTATATTATTCATGTATACTCTATATATTCTTGTATTCTGATGAAATTGTTGTAATAAGCAATGAAATTTTCTTCTATTTCTGTTCTGATTTGTCTTGTCCTCAAGGCAATCCGTTCTTTCTCTTCTCTTCAGAGACCGGGGAAGTTCTGGGTCCTTACAGTGGTATCAGAGTTGTGGTTTACAGAGCTCGAGAATAAGACACATTAGAACCGAATGAAGGAATTCATCAAAGATTGGATTAGTAATATCCAATGATAATGACTCGTTAGAGATGGGATCAGTCGTATCCTAGAATGAGTGTGAAGAGTATATTTTTAAAATAAAAACAATATTGTTTTGAAAATTTAAACCATTTTATACGTATTTGAATATTTATTTTTAATTGATTTGGACAATCCAATATATAAAGATTTTGCAGATATGCCTTGCAAACGTGTATTCGAAGTTTTAATATACTGGATAGATATAGAATCACACTCTAGTCGCTCGGGGATAATTCTGGTGATGTCCGGACATCATCAGTATTATGTTCGAGTTTCGAAAGTGGGATTTCTGTATGATTCCAATTGACTGGTGTGAGAATCAAAACTAGATAGGGATTATTGTTGTGATTTGGCATCAAAAAACTGATTTTTGGACTATGTATCAAAGTTATGAATTTGAAAAGCTAATCAACTATTTGATTGATGGTTGTGTTGTATGATTATTCCTTTAAACCAACATATGAATGAAAGGTAAATTTAGGCCCAGTTGAACTAAATATTGAACTGTATTGAAAAATGTTTTGCATGCATATACATGTGTATCCATTGAACAAGTCATTGCAAGAAGGCTAGAGCAGAAGAATAAAATTGTATGCCCGACAAATAGGTATATGTTTATTGTATTTCTTGGGGTTTTTGATGATTTTATGAGCTGATTGGCTAGACGGTTGGTCGTTTCTTTTTCTTTTTGGATTGGAGAGGCTTGTATGGTGATTTCGTGTAACGACCGGGAATTCCGCTCGATCTGAATCAGTCGCTAAACCGACCAAGACCGTACGAAACGCCTGATTGTTTTGAGAACACGACAAATTAGAACGCGGACAGAAGAACATTTCATTGTATATTACAATAATTCCATCAGAATATAAGAATATACATAGTATTAATAAATATTACACAGAAAATATCAGAGATTTAAATTACATTTAAATACATCGCAGCGGAAAATAATATAATACACAACTAGAAGTAATACACGGATACAGAGCTTTCCGAGTATCGTTCCAGCTGTATATCAGGATCCTGTGAATATAAATCTGCAAAACCAAAACTACTAGCTGCCCATGTCAAAATAGGGCACCCAGAGTTTAGGTTAAAACAATAAACTCCAGGTCAGTCATGGGACTGGTGTGAGAACTAAAACAGTTATTAATCTTTATTTTAAAATTAGATAAATCGAGGGACCACGCCGTATGACACGGAACGGGTTTCCTCCCAAGAATACCAGTGCATAAAACAACAGCGCAATGTTAAATAAAGAACAATGAAGCTATTATAAGACCCAGGTCCCATCACATAATGCAACACAAACCAGAGGATAGGGTTTTACCTTATAATAGCCAAAGAATGCTTGATATGCTAAATTTCATCTTTTGATTCCTAATCAGACTCCAACCGTAAATTAGTAAGAGAACGATTCCCTAAGTATTAACCCCGAAGGCCGAAACCAACATCAGACTAATACCCAGGAAACCACCAATCTTAGCTCGTTTCCAGTTAGTTTCTGATTTTATATACATTCATAAATATCAATCATAGGCGGCATGAGCGCCCCATCCCACTATATCGCCATATATAGGATTACAGTCAAAACCGCAAAGTCACGTATTGGAAGTTGGATTTCAATCTATGAACCAAGGCAAGGGATCGTCCTTACCGAAATCGAGACGCTCTAGCCCGTCCCTCAAGAACAGAACGCATCGTCCCTTGGATCGTCATGGCCGGTCCACTGATGTGGATTAAAATGCCTAAACACTGTATTTCCACACCCTATGGGGTGTCAATGAGCCAACGAATGACTCCATCGGATTCACATAGTCACCGATATATCCGAGGCGCCTCGCAACAGCATTCATGACAAGCCCAAATCACATTTGATATTAAATCTAAACAAAAAGATTTAATCTTTTTCTCAACTGGGCTTAAGAACAGTGTTAATGAAGACACCATTCATGACAAACCCAAATCACATTTGATATTAAATACAAGGCTCTGAATAGAAAATATATCGGCTTATATTCAATATCAAATTCTACGACCAACAAATATCATATTGGAAATAACGATATATATATATATATATATATATATATCTTTCAGATTTCCATAACAACATCTGTATAATCACGAAATCCAACATCGAAATATTCCAAAGACAATTTCGATTCAAATCCATTCCAATTCAATTATTGGAAATTCTGGTTACTTTTCAAAACCATTTCAAATCCAATTTATTTTAAAAATAAATAGAATTCTAATTCTAGTTCAAAACTAGTTCATTTCAATAAAAATCTATTTTTATCTTTTCAAATATGGAGTTTTTCATCCCAATTCTTCCCAAATCATTTCTTATGATTTTACACAAATTATTGATATTTTTAATAATTTTATCAAGGCCCGTACAGTCGATTTCCATCAACGGCCATCGAACTGCACATACAGCGACCTTTTCCAAATTTGATTTGGACATAATTCCAAATCCAACTGTTAGATTTCAAATCTCTAATATTCGCTAGAAAGCTCTTTTCGATACGAACCCAACGGTTCCGGTTTTAGGAGAATTTTGACGGTCGGATATCCCGTAATATCCATTCGAAGTCAATGGTTGAAATTCGCGAACTGCCGCGGCGCGGCGCTTTCTATTCAGGCCATTATAAATATAATATATATATTATATATATTTCGTCGATTTCCTTTTAAAACGTATTTTATAAATCGTTTTAAATTCGTTTTCAAAACGATTTCAACTTCCTTTTCAAATTCAAATCAAAATTGAGTTTTCCCTTACAAATTCGTTTTAAATTCACTTCAAATTGATTTCAATTCAAATCGATTTTTAATTCAATTTCAGTTCGTTTTCAATGCAATTTTAATTTCAAATTAATTCAATTTCAATTCGAATCCATTTCTATTCAATTTCAATTCGAATTCAATTTCATCCAATTTCAATTCGAATTCATTTCTATATATTCGATTTTGAAATCACTTTCAATATTCATTATAAAATCGACAAAATTCCCGTTTGTGTTAAAATGGCGTGTAACTATTTAACACGGCTTCACATTTCTATTTTCAAATATTTATTTTTCAAATATTCTGTTCAAATATTTCTTATTTTTCAAAAATGGAATGAGGCCCAATCAATTACCATAGATTTTATTTTTATGGATTTCCATACAACGCATGTATATTACAGCAATGATAAATCAACAACCATCATCCAAAGTATGTTCTACATTGTATAAGCATCAAATATAAATATTTAACGCTTATAACAGTTTGTCAATCAATCGATCGACATACAGCTAATTATTGGGATTAGTGTATGTCATATATCATTCTAATACCCGTGTGGGGTTTCAAACAATCAAACACAGATTTTATTTGTGCAGTTGGGGCGATGTGTAAAATTTATCATCCCAATCAATATCAGTCAAATGAGTGTATATAAATAAATCGTCCGATTTGTTTATATTTATTTCATTTTAAATACATGTTAAAAATTCTATTTTTAACTATAAAAATATTTTTATTTCTATCCACATCACATAATCAACTACACATCAAAATCAAACAAATAAACAAGCCGTCCATGGTCTGTGGACGACGGGTGTCGGGTGCTACTAAACACCGTCTGCATCCTAGTATATATTTTAACTAGAAAATTAAATTAAAAGTGAGAAGTTCTCACCGAGGGATCCACTCCTCCAGTTTTATTTTTGAATTGTCTGGATTCTGTTTTGCTGCCGGTCAATTCCATCGCACTTTTATTCACACTGTTCATAATAAAAATCACATTTTTATTTCAACGTTTTAAAAATCACTTTTTTATTCCATTATATATATATAATAAAAATCATATTTTTATTTCGCTACATATATAAAAATCGTATTTTAATATTCTCTACCTTATAAAAAATTTATTTTTAACTTACTACTCGAATAAAAATTATATTTTTAGCCTTTCTATAATATAAAAATTATATTCTGAACCTTCCTATAATATGAAAATAATATTCTGAACCTTCCTATAATATAAAAATCATTTCTTTCTCATAATAAAAATCTGACCTTTCATGTTTTAAAATCTCACCTTTCCTTATTTAAAGTTTTCGCCCTTCTAAATAAAAAACTCATAGCTTTATAGATATAAAATTCCCATTTTATATGATTTAAAATTCAGAATTCTCTTTATAAAATAAAATAACATAATTCGAGATAGGTAAAAGAGGCTTACATCGTTCGGAAAAGGAGGGGGTTTGCTCACCGTGGTGTGTGGCTCATCGGATCTGACAGAGGGCGGCTGTCATCAGGTGCTTGCATGTGGAGGCGTCAGGTGCTTGTAGGTGGCGGCATCAGTTTTTGACTGTGGGAGTGCGTGGATCTCGAGGGGAGGGTTCTACGATGGAAGAGTAGGGAGCGGAGTGGAAGAAGAAGGCGACGAGGGTGGAGGCAACGGTGGCGTGGGGGTTGGGTGGCTGAGAGCGCGTTGAAGAGGAGAGAGAGGGAATGGAGAAGAGAAGGAGGAGGAGAGGGAAGATCGAGGGTGGAGCGGAGGTGCAGCAGCCCTGGGCGGCGCCTAATGGCGTGGTGACACTCCGATGGGAGGAGGGACGGCGGCTCCTCCCCCCTCCCTCTTTTTTTATTTTTTTATTTTTCTGATTTGTGAATAAGTGAACGGGGAAGAAAAGAATAGAGGGGGGTTATTAAAATTTATATTATTTAAATTATTTTTCACAAAAAGGTCGACTTTTCTATCGATCTCCAAACAACACCCAATGACTGTCGCCCCTAGCTAATTACCCCTATTCCAAATACAATGGGATATATTTTATAGGCCAATTCGACCGTTACGATCAGTTTCCATCAAATTTAAAATATAAATATATATATATATATATATTCAATTTAAATGCACTTTTCAATTTACTGGGGCCACATACGGACTCAGAAAATTTCAGAAAAATTATTTCTAGCTTCGTATTGACGATACGGTCCTAATAAAACTAGTTTCGTCGAATTCTGAGACCGTTTGAAAAATGGCCATTTCTAGTCGATTAAAATCGACTGAAACTTGTCAAACGCGTTTTCCTTTGCCACGCTCACATATTGAATCGAAAAATTATGTATTTTAAAACCTAGCAATAATTTGATATTCCGGTTCCAACAAAGGTATCGTTGAAAACAGAGGTCATTTGCAAAATGGCTATTTTTATAGGCCTTTATATATATATATATATATATATATATATATATATTAAAATATATATAAATTCCACAGAGACATTTTTGAATTTTAAACTGGACATATCTTTCACTCTATAAAGGGAAATCTCAGTTTCCTAGATCCGTTAGAAAGATATGATCGAACAGATTCAAATATTTCTGGTTTCGTTGAAATCCGATTTATTTTGAATCCTGTACATTCATTTGAACTTTGAAATCGAATTTTCGAACTACAGCGCCATTTCAGGCTCGTTATATAATTAAAATAAATTTATTCGTTTTAACTTCTTCGAAAATAATTTTTTCTTTGTTATTATTTAAAAAAAGTCATTTTACATAATCAAAATTCATTAAAATCGCCAAAATAAAAATTTTAAATTAGCCCAGAATTTTCGGGTTGTTACATCTCCCCCACTTAAAACTTTTCGTCTCCGAAAAGGAACGAAGCCGAAAGTTGTTTAACTAATCAACTCAACTTCCATAGTTTTCATTACGGCTTAAGTTCTTCAACTTTTCAGTTTCTAAGAACTTTTCAAATTTTTCAAAAATTTGGCTAACACCCTAAATTTTTGAAAAATTTTGCCATAACCTCCCCTGCACCGGGGATTTCGGGATATTTCATATAGCCTCCCATGGCCTTCTTCAATCCAAAAGAAAAAGCCAAGCGGCTAGCCAATCGGCTCATAAAATCATCATCACCCAAACAAAACAGTAAATTATGGTAAACATGTACCTATTTGTCGGGCAAACAATTTTATTCCTCTTCTCTAGCCTCCTTGCATTGACCTGTTCAACGTAAGTACATGTATATGTATGCAAATGCGACTAATTTTCAATACAACTCACTATTTTGTTCATTTTGGCTAATTGGTTCAAATTTATTTAATCAAACCATAATCAAACAACACAATCAACAATCAATTAGTTGGTTAGCTTTTCAAACTCATAATTTTTTATATAGTCAAAAAATCAGATTTTTGATGCCAAATCACAATAATAAGCCTTATCTAATTTTGCTACTCACACCAGTCTAATGGAAATATATAGATACCACACCTTCGAAACTCGAATAACAGTTCTGTTGAAGTCTAGACTATTATCAGAATCGTCTCCGGGTGAATAGAGTGTGATTCTATATCTATCCAGTATATTAAAACTTCGAATATAGGTTTGCAAGGCGCATATGCAAAATCTTTGTATATTGGATTGTCCAAATTCAATATAAAACAAATATTCAAATACGTATACAATGATTTAAATTTCAAAACAAAAATTGTTTTCATTTTAAAAATATACTCTTCGCGCTCGTCCTAGGATACTACTGATCCCATCTCCAACGAGTCATTCCCATTGGCTATTAGTAATCCAATTTCTAATGAATTCTTTCGTTTGGTTCTAATGTGTCTTGTTCTCTGAGCTCTGTAAACCAAAGCTCTGATACCACGATGCAACGACCGGGAATTCCGCTCGATCCGAATCAATCGCTAAGCCGACCAAGACCGTACGAAACGCCTGATTGTTTTGAGAACATAACAAATTAGAACGCAAACAAAAGAATATTTCATTGTATATTACAGTAATTCCGTCAGAATACAAGAATATACAGAGTACAAATAAAAATTACACAGACAATATCACAGATTTAAATTACATTTAAATACATTGCATCGGAAAATAATACAACAAACAACTAGAAGTAATACATGGATACAGAGCTTTCCGTGTATCGTTCCAGCTGTAAATCAGGATCCTGTGAATATAAATCTCAAAACCAAAACTACTAGCTACCCGTGTCAAAATTGGGGCACCCAGAGTTTAGGTTAAAACAATAAACTCCAGGTCAGTCATAGGACTGGTGTGAGAACAAAAACATTTATTAATCTTTATTTTAAAGTTAGGTAAATCGAGGGACCACGCCGTATGACACGGAACGGGCTTCCTCCCAAGAATACCAGTGCATAGAACAATAGCGCAATGCTAAATAAAGAACAATGAAGCTATTATAAGACCCAAGTCCCATCACACAATGCAACACAAACCGGAGGATAGGGTTTTACCTTATAATAGCCAAAGAATGCTTGATACGCTGAATTTCATCTTTTGATTCCTAATCAGACTCCAACCGTAAATTAGTAAGAGAACGACTCCCTATGTATTAACCCCGAGGGCCGAAACCAACATAAGACCAATACCCAGGAAACCACCTATCTTAGCTCGTTTCCAGTTAGTTTCTGATTTTATATACAATCATAAATATCAATCATAGGCGGCATGAGCGCCCCATCCCACTATGTCGCCATATATAGGATTACAATCAAAACTGCAAAGTCATGTATTGGAAGTTGGATTTCCATCTATGAACCAAGGCAAGGGATCGTCCTTACCGAATTCGTGAAGCTCTAGCCCGCCCCTCAAGAATAGAACGCATCGTCCCTTGGATCGTCAGGGCCGGTCCACCGATGTGGATTAAAATGCCTGAACACTGCATTTCCACAGACTATGGGGTGTCAATGAGCCAACGATGACTCCATCGGCTTCACGTAGTCACCGATATATCCGAGGTGCCTCGCAACAGAAACAACCACATAAGTCAAACTCGTCAGGGCATGTAAAACCACTGACGCCACTTCTAGCTAGAAGGAAACGCATGCCCTCCCTGAAGTCCTCTCCCGTTTCTGGTTCTCAACCGGGGTGTGAGGCTCGCGAATCAACGTTACACAAAGCTATGCCACACAGGCCGTGCTTTGATCATCAACCACATGACTCTGCTTTTTAACAGAAGCCTTGATCATTTGCATCTTAGCATGCCACACAGGCAATCCACTCCATGCAACCAATATCAATCACACAGAATGAAATCCGATGTTAAACACACATCCATTTACAAGTCTGTTCTGGGTCTGAACGAAACCGGAGGAACCTTATTCCTCGCATATCCATCGATCTCCAAGTACGTCTGGACGATCACCAACTGATTCCCTCCTCTTGGGTGTACATCCCAATCAAGATCATCAGTAATTACCTAAACGACGTGAAGACCTCCGGTCTTCAACCATCGTCTTCATCTTCGACTCATCGTCGAATCAGTTATTCAGAATGGGATAAACCTGGTATTTCTGAATACCTCGCATATATAATAAACAAGTGTTACACAAACATAAGATACGCCTCATTCCAATTCATCAATCACTAACCGTAAATTAGCAAGAAAACAATTTCCTGAATATTAACCCCGAAGGCCGAAACCAACATCAGATCAATACCCAGGAAACCATTCATCTTAGCCAACCTACAGTTAGTTTCTAAATTTTACATTCTTAGGGAAAGGTTCCCATTAATTTTATCAAAGATAAATTCTTTTAAATTTATTCTTTAATCTTCCTTTGAATATCACTTCAAACTAGTCGGGATTAGCGAACCACATCGAAGTAATTATTTATTTTATTTCCTAATCCCAACCTATTTATCCCATGAAGTAAAACTGGTCATACTTTATATCTAACACCACGGTGTTATCGGTAAATTCAATTACCATTTCACATTGAAATCTAATTAAAGATTTAACTACCGTCTGGAGTAAAACTGGTGATACTCCATTCTCGATCTTTTCAATCTAATTAAAGATTCATTAAAACTCCACTTAGTCTTAATCTTTGACTGGGTTAAAGAACCGATGTCATTTAAAACACGGTTCACTATAAACCCCAAAATCACATCACATTTCAATCAGTCCCTAACCGTAATTTAGCAAGTAAGCTATTCCCAAAGTATTAACCTCGAAGGCCGAAACCAACATCAGATCAATACCCCAGAAACCATTCAACTTAACTAATCTCCAGTTAGTTTCTGATTTTCTTAACTCCTTTGGGGCAAAGAACAATATTATTGAAGATACTGTTCACGACAACCCAAAATAACATTCCATTAATTATCGGATTAAAGAACAATTGTTATTTAAAACACTATTCACGATAAACCCAAAAATCAATACCAATTCAATTCCAATTAAATATTATTTAATTGTACACTTCATTAAATCTAAACAAAAAGATTTAATCTTTTTCTCAACTGGCCTTAAGAATAGTTTTAATGAAGACACCATTCACGACAAACCCAAATCACATTTGATATATAATACAAGGCTCTGAATAGAAAATATATCGGCTTATATTCAATATCAAATTCAACGACCAACAAATATCGTATTGGAAATAACAATATATATATTTATATATATAGCTTTCAAATTTCCATAATAACATCTATATAATCACGAAATTCAACATCGAAATATTTCAAAGACAATTTCGATTCAAATCCATTCCAATTCAATTAATGGAAATTCTGGTTACTTTTCAAAACCATTTCAAATCCAATTTATTTTAAAAATAAATAGAATTCTAATTCTAGTTCAAAACTAGTTCATTTCTATAAAAATCTATTTTTATCTTTTCAAATATGGAGTTTTTCATCCCAATTCTTCCTAAATCATTTCTTATGATTTTACACAAATTATTGATATTTTTAATAATTTTATCAAGGCCCATACAGTCGATTTCCATCAACGGCCATCGAACTGCACTTACAGCGACCTTTTCCAAATTTGATTTGGACATAATTCCAAATCCAACCATTAGATTTCAAATCTCTAATATTCGCTAGAGATCTCTTTCCGATACGAACCCAACGGTTCCGGTTTTAGGAGAATCCGACGGTCAGATCTCCCGTAATATCCATTCGAAGTCAGTGGTCGAAATTCGTGAACTACCGCGGCGCGACGCGTTCTATTCTGGCCATTATATATAATATATATATTTCGTCGATTTCCTTTTAAAATGTATTTTATAAATCATTTTAAATTCGTTTTCAAAACGATTTCAACTTCCTTTTCAAATTCAAATCAAAATTGAATTTTCCCTTACAAATTCGTTTTAAATTCTTTTCAAATTGATTTCAATTCAAATCGATTTTTAATTCAATTTCAGTTCATTTTCAATGCAATTTGAATTTCAAATTAATTCAATTTCAATTCGAATTCATTTCTATTCAATTTCAATTCGAATTCAATTTTATTCAATTTCAATTCGAATTCATTTCTATATATTCGATTTTGAAATCACTTCCAATATTCATTATAAAATCGACAAAATTCCCGTTCGTGTTAAAATGGCGTGTAACTATTTAACACGGCTTCACATTTCTATTTTCAAATGTTCTATTTCAAATATTTCCTTTTCAAATATTTCTATTCAAATATTTCTTTTTTTTTTAAACTGGAATGAGGCCCAATCAATTACCACATATTTTATTTCTATGGATTTCCATACAACGCATGTATATTACAGCAACGATAAATCATCAACCATCATCCAAAGCGCGTTCTACACTGTATAAGCATCAAATATAAATATTTAACGCTTATAACAGTCTGTCAATCAATCGATCGACATAAAACTAATTATTGGGATTAGTGTATGTCATATACCATCCCAATACCCGTGTGGGGTTTCAAACAATCAAACACAGATTTTATTTGTGTAGTTGGACGATGCGCAATCAATATCAGTCAAATGTGTGTATATAAACAAATCGTCTGATTTGTTTATATTTATTTCATTTTAAATACAAGTTAAAAATTCTATTTTTAACAATAAAAATATTTTTATTTCAATCAACATCACATAATCAACTACACATCAAAATCAAACAAACAAGCCGTCCATAGTCTGTGGACGACGGGTGTCGGGTGCTAATAAACACCGTCTGCATCCTAGTATATATTTTAACTAGAAAATTAAATTAAAAGTGAGAAGTTCTCACTGAGAGATCCACTCCTCCAGTTTTATTTTTGAATTGTCTGGATTCAGTTTTGCTGCCGGTCAATTCCATCGCACTTTTATTCATACTGTTCATAATAAAAATCACATTTTTATTTCAACGTTGTAAAAATCACTTTTTTATTCCATTATATATATAATAAAAATCAGATTTTTATTTTGCTACATATATAAAAATCGTTTTTTATAAAAATTTGGTTTTTAACTTACTACTCGAATAAAAATTATATTGAAACACCCCACCTCCGTTAGGGTCACTCTCAAAGGGAATGCCCTAATTTTGGTGGAGGTTTATAAGTATAAGTCACAGATACACAAGACATATATAAATACACATATTTTTGAACAACGGAAAACAACAGCAATTTTTATTTCAACAAAATACGTGTTACACAAACCATGTCATAATTTGTCTTATAATACTTCCAAAAACATAACATCTTCATAACTGTCTTGATTACATTATTTAAAGAAGCATAAAAACATAAGTAAACTGCATAAGTCCCATAATTGCTGTCCAAAGCCATAGTCCAAAACGAAAAAGATCCAAGCAATACATTCTTTCTCTTCAAGCTGGGTGTGAAAACTGGTCAAGCTACGGTATTCCCTCCCTATGGACCTAGGGGGGGGGGAATGAAAGAAAAGAAGACGAAAGAAAAGTAGAGTTAGACATAAAGCTTGAGTAAGTCTAGGACTATTTAGTCTATGAATAAAGAACTGGGTATGATAAGTATAAACTGGAAATGGGAAAGCACCATAAACTGAGTTAAGTTGTCTAGAGTCGAATATACTATCGTACCCCATATTAATCTCTGCATCCATATAAACTAGTTCCCAACAGGCACCCCATAATCAAGGTGAAGTGATCCATTTCTAATGATCGGCTCCTACTCGCATAGTTACATGTGTCTTACGGCCCCCGATGTTGTAGTTACCTATGCTGGTCCAACCATGGGGTGTCTCAAGTTCCATGGTGGCGGCCGGACACAATTCTAGAATACACAGGTATACCACTGGTGCCCAGTGCCTTATTTTTCAGCGCCGGAGTGTGTGCACGCCCGCACCCCGTTAGAACCTACACTGCTGCACCACCGCCGTCGATTTGACCTCTTACAGTCAGCCCAGTAATCGTGCCCCACCCTGCCTAGTTCAGGGTATCCTGATACACCTTGTAGGGTTACTGCTGAAAAGGGTCCCCCGCTACTAGGTTTTCTATTTCTATCCAACATGCTAAGTTGGTTAAGTGTTTTGTAAACCTAACCCCCAATCAGTCTGTATAGTTTAGCATGTTCCATTTTGATTAAGTAGTAATTCAATTTACTTAATCCTATCAATCCTGACTCATCCTTAATTGTCTTATTAAAGCCTCGACCTCTCACATTAGACAGGTATTGTTGTGACTGCCTGTTGCCGGTTGGGTCCGGGGAGTCTTACGCCACAACTCAGTCTAACCCCGGGTCCTTATTGGGCTCTGTGTTTATCCACCCACATTGGATAGGTATTGTTGTGACTACTGGACAACCGGACGGTTCCGGGCAGGTTTACATCACAACTCAATCCAACCTCGGGTTAAACACATCGTATTTTCTAAATTTACATATTTTGTCCCTTTTCTTTTTATATGTAAATATTTGCGGCCCATTATTCAAATTCATCTTTATTGGGTAAAATTAATTTATACCACTTAATTGTTTTTAAAGGTTGTTGTCATGCGTCAAACATGCCAACACATATGTTTTATATTTTAACCCAATCGTCATTACCCCCGTTTTATACGTTCACTACAATATAGCATATGTTGGGTTTAACATTTAAACCCAACTTAGCCACATGAAAAAGGGGAGGCTTATAACATGGTGTTTATATATTCTAAGTAACATAAATAGGGGAGTGTGAACGCATGAACTTGCAACATGGCGAACTAATTAACATAAGTTTGGCACTTGTGAACTTGCATAGTAATAACATATAATCATGGCATAAACATACTTAAACATGAATCATTCTGTTCATATAATCATGGCATAAACATACCTAAACATGAACCATTATATTCATATAATCATGGCTTAAACATACCTAAACATGAACCACTCTATTCATATAATCATGGCATAAACATACCTAAACATGAATCATGGTTTTTAATCTATTCATGTAAACTTGCAATTGGAATGTAAATCTAACTTAATTATGTGTCCCATATATCGTCATATGATTTTGATAACAACATAGGCCTAAAACATGTTTTCAACAAGGCATAACACCAAACATAGTTTACTCATGTTCATAAAGGTGCTTACTTTTGTCTCTAATACAAAAGTATGGTTTTACACTTGAATCACGATGCCAATTCCAACATAAATTCATATAAACCATAATACTTAGTTGAATCCAATTACACACTAAAAGTGATCATAAAAGTATGTACGTCATATTGGCATAACAGTGAATCATATACTTGCATTAATCTCAAATAAACTACCACAACATATGGTCGTTAACATGAATCATATACTTGCAAATATCCAATAGGCCTAACATCGTTATACCACAATATCCCAAATCGATTCAGAATTAGAATCATAGCAACATACAATCATAAATGAAATTAAGTACAATTCCATTTCTCATTTTACATAAATCAAAACACAATTGTTCATTCACATCGGAATAGCACTCTACTTACAACATATGACGAATTTTCAATTCAGGAATCTGAATTCTGAATTTGGAGATGTTATCCTTTGTTGTAGGCGTTGTTTTGATTTAATTGACGTTGCTTTAAGATTTCGAATTGTCTCCAAATTGTCTCTCAATTTTGACGGCTATTCCTAGTCTTTCCTCAGCAGCATGATGGTCTCATCTTCATTTTTGTTTGCGTGAGTTAGGTGGAGTCTTAGGTCCTTTTTATAGAGTTTGTGAGTTGATTAGGACCGTCGATGGAGCTTGGTTTAATAATAGCCGTTCATTTGAAGGAGAGACCAATTAGGAGCTGACACCTAGCCCTAGTGACAAGGCAAGACTCAGAAATTCGCTCAAGCACAGACTAGGCCAGCCAGGAGGGGCTGGGTTCGACCTGGCTCAGGGACCTGACTACCCAGTCGACCCCCAGGTCGACTACCCAGTCGACCCCCAGGTCGACTACCCAGTCGACCTGGGTGCCTTGGGCGGGAAAATTCCCGCCCTGGCCAATCTGGCCCGATTTTTGAAATTTAAATTTGTTTTTATGAGCTGTTTTTGTCTGTTTGAATTTTAAACTGAATTCTGAAACTTCCGGAGGCCATATCTCCCTCATACGGAGTCCATTTTACGCAAACTCGGACTCTATCTCAAGCAAATTCCGAGACGAACACAATGGCGTATCCCGTTTCCCTTAATTCTTTGATTTGAAATTAATTATACTTTAATTTGTGAATTTTACTGTTATAGAATACATAGGGTGTTACATATATTTTTAGCCTTTCTATAATATAAAAATTATATTCTGAAACTTCCTATAATATTAAAATTATATTCTGAACCTTCCTATAATATAAAAATCATTTCTTTCTCATAAAAAAATCCGACCTTTCATGTTTTAAAATCTCACCTTTCCTTATTTAATGTTTTCGCCCTTCTAAATATAAAATTCATAGCTTTTTAGATATAAAATTCCCATTTTATGTGATTTAAAAGTCAGAATTCTCTTTATAAAATAAAATAACATAAATCGAGATAGGTAAAAGAGGCTTACATCGTTCGGAAAGGAGGGGGTTTGCTCGCCGTGGTGTGTGGCTCGTCGGATCTGACAGAGGGCGGCTGTCATCAGGTGCTTGCATGTGGCGGCGTCAGTTTTTGGCTGTGGGGGTGCATGGATCTCGATGGGAGGGTTCTGCGGTGGAAGAGTAGGGAGCGGAGTGGAAGAAGAAGGCGACGAGGGTGGAGGCGACGATGGCGTGGGGGTTGGGTGGCTGAGGGCGCGTTGAAGAGGAGAGAGAGGGAATGGAGAAGAGAAGGAGGAGGAGAGGGAAGATCGAGGGTGGAGCGGAGGTGCAGCGGCCCTGGGCGGTGCCTGATGGCGCGGTGACGCTCTGATGGGAGGAGGGTCGGCTGCTCCTGCCCCCTTCCCTCTTTTTTTTTATTTTTTTATTTTTATGATTTGTGAATAAGTGAACGGGGAAGAATAGAATAGATGGGGGGTTATTAAAATTTATATTATTTAACTTATTTTTCACAAAAAGGTTGACTTTTCTATCGATCTCCAAACAACACCGAACGCTTGTCGCCCCTAGCTAATTACTCTTATTCCGAACACAATGGATATGTTTTATAGGCCAATTCGACCGTTACGATCAGTTTCCATCAAATTTAAAATATAAATCTATATATATATATATATATTCAATTTAAACGCACTTCTCAATTTATCGGGGCCACATACGGACTCAGAAAATTCCAGAAAAATTATTTCTAGCTTCGTATTGACGATACAGTCCTAATAAGACTAGTTTCGTCGAATTCTGAGACCGTTTGAAAAATGGCATTTCTAGTCGATTAAAATCGACTGAAACTGGTCAAACGTGTTTTCCTTTACCATGCTCACATATTGATTCAAAAAATTATGTATTTTGAAACCTAGAAATAATTTGACATTCCGGTTCCAACAAAAGTATCGTCGAAAATAGAGGTCGTTTGCAAAATGGCTATTTTTATATGCCTTTATATATATATATTAAAATAAATATAAATTCCACATCGACTTTTCTGAATTTTAAACTGGACATATCTTTCACTCTATAAAGGGAAATCTCAGTTTCTTAGATCCGTTAGAAAGATATGGTCGAACAGATTTAAATATTTCTGGTTTCACTGAAATCCGATTTATTTTGAATCCTGTACATTCATTTGAACTTTGAAATCGAATTTTCGAACTGCAGCGCCATTTCAGGCTCGTTATATAATTAAAATAAATTTATTCGTTATAACTTCTTCGAAAATAAATTTTTCGTCGTTATTATTTAAAATAAGTCATTTTGCATATTCAAAATTCATTAAAATCGTCAAAATAAAAATTTTAAATTGGCCCAGAATTTCCGGGTTGTTACAATCTCCCCCACTTAAAACTTTTCGTCCCCGAAAAGGAAGGAAGCCGAAAGTTATTTAACTAATCAACTCAACTTCCATAGTTGTCATTACGGCTTAAGTTCTTCAACTTTTCAGTTTCTAAGAACTTTTCAAATTTTTCAAAAATTTGGCTAACACCCTAAATTTTCGAAAAATTTCGCCATAACCTCCCCTGCACCGGGGACTTCGGGATATTTCATATAGCCTCCCATGGCCTTCTTCAATCCAAAAGAAAAAGAAAAAGCCAAGCGGCTAGCCAATCGGCTCATAAAATCATCATCACCCAAACAAAACAGTAAATTATGGTAAACATGTACCTATTTGTCAGGCAAACAATTTTATTCCTCTTCTCTAGCCTCCTTGCATTGACCTGTTTAATGTAAGTACATGTATATGTATGCAAATGCGACTAATTTTCAATACAACTCACTATTTGGTTCAATTTGGCTAATTGTTTCAAATTTAATTAATCAAACAATAATCAAACAATACAATCAGCAATCAATTAGTTGATTAGCTTTTCAAACTCATAATTTTGTTATATAGTCAAAAAAATCAGTTTTTTGATGCCAAATCACAACAATAAGCCCTATCTAATGTTGGTTCTCACACCAGTCTAATGGAAATATATAGATACCACACCTTCGAAACTCGAATACCAATTTTGATGAAGTCTAGACTATCGTCAGAATCGTCTCCGGGCGACTAGAGTGTGATTCTATATCTGTCCAGTATATTAAAACTTCGAATATACGTTTGCAAAGCGCATATGAAAAATCTTTATATATTGGATTGTCCAAATTCAATATAAAATAAATATTCAAATACATATACAATGATTTAAATTTCAAAACAAAAATTGTTTTCATTTTAAAAATATACTCTTCGCATTCGTCCTAGGATACTACTGATCCCATCTCCAATGAGTCATTCCCATTGGATATTAGTAATCCAATTTCCGGGGAATTCTTTCGCTTGGTTCTAACGTGTCTTGTTCTCTGAGCTCTGTAAACCAAAGCTCTGATACCACGATGTAATGACCGGGAATTCCGCTCGATCCGAATCTGTCGCTAAACTGACCAAGACCGTACGAAACGCCTGATTGTTTTGAGAACACGACAAATTAGAACACAGACAGAACAATATTTCATTGTATATTACAACAATTCCATCAGAATACAAGAATATACAGAGTATGAATAAATATTACACAGACAATATCATAGATTTAAATTACATTTAAATACATCGCAGCGGAAAATAATACAATACACAACTAGAAGTAATACATGGATACAGAGCTTTCCGAGTATCGTTCCAGCTGTTAATCAGGATCCTATAAATATAAATTTCAAAACCAAAACAACTAGCTGCCCGTGTCAAAATAGGCGCACCTAGAGTTTAGGTTAAAACAATAAAATCTAGGTCAGTCATGGGACTGGTGTGAGAACTAAAACAGTTATTAATCTTTATTTTAAAGTTAGGTAAATTGAGGGACCACGCCGTATGACACAGAACGGGTTTCCTCCCAAGAATACCAGTGCATAGAACAACAGCGCAATGCTAAATAAAGAACAATGAAGCTATTATAAGATCCAGGTCCCATCACATAATGCAACACAAGCCAGAGGTTAGGGGTTTACCTTATAATAGCCAAAGAATGCTTGATAAGCTAAATTTCATCTTTTGATTCCTAATCAGACTCCAACCGTAAATTAGTAAGAGAACGATTCCCTAAGTATTAACCCCGAAGGCCGAAACCAACATCAGACTAATACCCAGGAAACCACCCATCTTAGTTCGTTTCCAGTTAGTTCATGATTTTATATATAATCATAAATATCAATCATAGGCGGCATGAGCGCCCCATCCCACTATGTCGCCATATAAGGGATTACAATCAAAACCACAAAGTCATGTATTGGAAGTTGGATTTCCATCTATGAACCAAGGCAAGGGATCGTCCTTACCGAATTCGAGACGCTCTAGCCCGCCCCTTAGGAACAGAACGCATCGTCCCTTGGATCGTCAGGACCGGTCCACCGATGTGGATTAAAATGCCTGAACACTGCATTTCCACACCTTATGGGGTGACAATGAGCCAACAAATGACTCCATCGGCTTCACATAGTCACCGATATATCCGAGGCGCCTTGCAACAGCAACAACCACATAAGTCAAACTCGTCAGGGCGTGTAAACCACTGACGCCACTTCTAGCTAGAAGGAAACGCATGCCCTCCCTTAAGTCCTCTCCCGTTTCTGGTTCACAACCGGGGTGTGAGGCTCGTGAATCAACGTTACACAAAGCTATGCCACACAGGCCGTGCTTTGATCATCAACCACAAGACTCTGCTTTTCAACAGAAGCCTTGATCATTTGCATCTTAGCATGCCACATAGGCAATCCACTCCATGCAACCAATATCAATCACACAGAATGAAATCCGATGTCAGACACACATCCATTTACAAGTCCGTTCTGGGTCTGAACGAAACCAGAGGAACCTTATTCCTCGCATATCCATCGATCTCCAAGTACGTCTGGACGATCACCAACTGATTCCCTCCTCTTGGGTGTACATCCCAATCAAGATCATCAGTAATCACCCAAACGACATGAAGACCTCTGGTCTTCAACCACTGCCTTCATCTTCGACTCATCGTCGAATCAGTTATTCAAAATGGGATAAACCCGGTCTTTCTGAATAACTCGCGTATATAATAAACAAGTGTTACACAAACACAACATACGCCTCATTCCAATTCATCAGTCACTAACCGTAAATTAGCAAGAAAACAATTCCCCAAATATTAACCCCGAAGGCCGAAACCAACATCAAATCAATACCCAGGAAACCATTCATCTTAGCCAACCTATAGTTAGTTTCTAAATTTCATATTCTTAAGGAAAGGTTCCCATTAATTTTATCAAAGATAAATTCTTTTAAATTTATTCTTTAATCTTCCTTTGAATATCACTTCAAAGTAGTCGGGATTAGCGAACCACACTGAAGTAATTATTTATTTTATTTCCCAATCCCAACCTATTTATCCCATGAAGTAAAACTGGTCATACTTCATATCTAACACCACGGTGTTATCGGTAAATTCAATTACCATTTCACGTTCAAATCTAATTAAAGATTTAACTACCGTTTGGAGTAAAACTGGTGATACTCCATTCTCGATCTTTTCAATCTAATTAAAGATTCATTAAAACTCCACTTAGTCTTAATCTTTGACTGGGTTAAAGAACTAATGTCATTTAAAACACGGTTCACTATAAACCCCAAAATCACATCACATTTCAATCAGTCCCTAACCGTAAATTAGTAAGTGAGCAATTCCCAAAGTATTAAACCCGAAGGCCAAAACCAACATCAGATCAATACCCCCGAAACCATTCAACTTAACTAATCTCCAGTTAGTTTCTGATTTTCTTAACCCCTCAGGGGCTAAGAGTAGTATAATTGAAGATACCATTTATGACAACCCAAAATCACATTCCATTAATTATCGGGTTCAAGAACAAGTGTTATTTAAAACACTATTCACGATAAACCCAAATCAATACCAATTCAATTCCAATTAAATATTATTGAATTGGTACACTTCATTAAATCTAAACAAAAAGATTTATTCTTTTTCTCAACTGGGATTAAGAACAGTGTTAATGAAGATGCCATTCATGGTAAACCCAAATCACATTTGATATTAAATACAAGGCTCTGAATAGAAAATATATCGGCTTATATTCAATTTCAAATTCTGCGACCAACAAATATCGTATTGGAAATAACAATATATATATCTTTCAAATTTCCATAACAACATCTGTATAATCACGAAATCCAACATCGAAATATTCCGAAGACAATTTCGATTCAATTCCATTCCAATTCAATTAATGGAAATTCTGGTTACTTTTCAAAACCATTTCAAATCCAATTAATTTTAAAAATAAATAGAATTCTAATTCTAGTTCAAAACTAGTTCATTTCGATAAAAATCTATTTTTATCTTTTCAAATATGGAGTTTTTCATCCCAATTCTTCCTAAATCATTTCTTATGATTTTACACAAATTATTGATATTTTTAATAATTTTATTAAGGCCCGTACCGTCGATTTCCTTCAACGGCCATCGAACTGCACTTACAACGACCTTTTCCAAATTTGATTTGGACATAATTCCAAATCCAACCATTAGATTTCAAATCTCTAATATTCTCTAGAAAGCTCTTTTCGATACGAACCCAACGGTTCTGGTTTTAGGAGAATCCGACGGTCGGATCTCCCGTAATATCCATTCGAAGTCAATGGTCGAAATACGCGAACTACCGCGGTGCGGCACGTTCTATTCAGGCCATTATATATATAATATATATATTATATATATTTCGTCCATTTCCTTTTAAAGTGTATTTTATAAATCGTTTTAAACTCGTTTTCAAAACGATTTCAACTTCCTTTTCAAATTCAAATCAAAATTGAATTTTCCCTTACAAATTCGTTTTAAATTCATTTCAAATTGATTTCAATTCAAATTGATTTCAATTCAAATCGATTTTTAATTCAATTTCAGTTCATTTTCAATACAATTCGAATTTCAAATTAATTCAATTTCAATTCGAATTCATTTCTATTCAATTTCAATTCGAATTCAATTTTATTCAATTTCAATTCAAATTCATTTCTGTATATTCGATTTTGAAATCACTTTCAATATTCATTATAAAATCGACAAAATTCCCGTTCGTGTTAAAATGGCATGTAACTATTTAACACGACTTCACATTTCTATTTTCAAATATTCTATTTCAAATATTTCTTTTTCAAATATTTCTATTCAAATATTTCTTTTTTTTAAAAACTGGAATGAGGCCCAATCAATTACCATAGATTTTATTTCTATGGATTTTCATACAATGCATGTATATTACAGCAACGAAAAATCATCAACCATCATCCAAGGTACGTTCTACAATGTATAAGCATCAAATATAAATATTTAACACTTATAACAGTCTGTCAATCAATCGATTGACATACAACTAATCATTGGGATTAGTGTATGTCATATATCATCCCAATACCTGTGTGGGGTTTCAAACAATCAAACACAGATTTTATTTGTGCAGTTGGGCGATGTGTAAAATTTATCGTCCCAATCAATATCAGTCCGATTTGTTTATATTTATTTCATTTTAAATACACGTTAAAAATTCTATTTTTAACTATAAAAATATTTTTATTTCAATCCACATCACATAATCAACTACACATCAAAATCAAACAAACAAACAAATAATCCGTCCATGGTCTGTGGACGACGGGTGTCGGGTGCTACTAAACACCGTCTGTATCCTAGTATTTATTTTAACTAGAAAATTAAATTAAAAGTGAGAAGTTCTCACCGAGGGATCCACTCCTCCAGTTTTAGTTTTGAATTATCTGGATTTTGTTTTGCTGTCGGTCAATTCCATCGCACTTTTATTCACACTGTTCATAATAAAAATCACATTTTTCTTTCAACGTTGTAAAAATCACTTTTTTATTCCATTATATATATAATAAAAATCAGATTTTTATTTCGCTACATATATAAAAATCGTATTTTTATATTCTCTAGCTTATAAAAATTATATTTTTAACTTACTACTCGAATTAAAATTATATTTTTAGCCTTTCTATAATATAAAAATTATATTCTGAACCTTCCTATAGTATAAAAATTATATTCTGAACCTTTCTATAATATAAAAATCTTTTCTTTCTCATAATAAAAATCCGACCTTTCATGTTTTAAAATCCCACCTTTCCTTATTTAAAGTTTTCGCCCTTCTAAATATAAAATTCATAGCTTTTTAGATATAAAATTACTGTTTTATATGATCTAAAAGTCAGAATTCTCTTTATAAAATAAAATAACATAAATCGAGATAGGTAAAAGAGGCTTACATCGTTCGGAAAAGGAGGGAGTTTGCTTGTCGTGGTGTGTGGCTCGTCGGATCTGACAGAGGGTGGCTGGCGTCAGGTGCTTGCAGGTGGCGGCGTCAGTTTTTGACTGTGGGGGTGTGTGGATCTCGAGGGTAGGTTTCTGCGATGGAAGAGGAGGGAGCGGAAGTAGAAGGCGACGGGGGTGGAGGAGACGGTGGCGTGGGGGTTGGGTAACTGAGGGTGCGTTGAAGAGGAGAGAGAGAGAGGGAATGGAGAAGAGAAGGAGGAGGAGAGGGAAGATCGAGGGTGGAGCGGAGGTGCGGTGGCCTTGGGCGGCACCTGATGGCGCGGTGACGCTCCGATGGGAGGAGCAACGGCGGCTCCTCCCCCCTTCCCTCTTTTTTTTTTTTTTAATTTTTCTGATTTTTGAATAAGTGATTGGGGAAGAAAAGAATAGAGGGGGGGGGGGGTTATTAAAATTTATATTATTTAATTTATTTTTCACAAGAAGGTTGACTTTTCTATCAATCTCCAAACAACACCCAACGACTGTCGCCCCTAGCTAATTACCCCTATTCCGAACACAATGGGATATGTTTTATAAGCCGATTCGACCGTTACGATCAGTTTCCATCAAAATTAAAATATAAATCTATATATATTCAATTTAAACGCACTTTTCAATTTATCGGGGCCACATACAGACTGAGAATATTCCAGAAAAATTATTTCTAGCTTCGTATTCACGATACGGTCCTAACAAAACTAGTTTCGTCAAATTCTGAGACCATTTGAAAAACAGCCATTTTCCAGTCGATTAAAATCGACTGAAACTGGTCAAACGAGTTTTCCTTTGCCACGCTCACATATTGATTAAAAAAATTATGAATTTTTTAACCCAGCAATAATTTGACATTCCGATTCTAACAAAAGTGGTTTCATCAAAAACAGAGGTCGTTTGCAAAATGGCTATTTTTAAAGGCCTTTATATATATTAATATATATAAATTCCACATCGACTTTTCTGAATTTTAAACTGGACATATCTTTCACTCTATAAAGTGAAATCTCAGTTTCTTCGATCCGTTAGAAAGATATGATCGAACAGATTCGAATATTTCTGGTTTCGCTGAAATCCGATTTATTTTGAATTCTGTACATTCATTTGAACTTTGAAATCGAATTTTCGAACTACATCGCCATTTCAGGCTCGTTATATAATTAAAATAAATTTATTCATTTTAACTTCTTCGAAAATAAATTTTTCGTCGTTATTATTTAAAATATAAAAAAATTCATTAAAATCGCCAAAATAAAAATTTTAAATTGGCCCAGAATTTCCGGGTTGTTACATTTCGGGATATTCACGGTGATCCCTTACAGGGGAGGTTATGGCAAAAAATTTCGAAAATTTAGGGTGTTTGCAAAATTTTTGAAAAATTTGAAAAATTCTTAGAAACTGAAAAGTTGAAGAATGAACGGCAAACTGAAAGTTGTGTTGGTTTGTAAAATAACTTTCAGCTCCGTTTCTTTTCGAGGACCAAAATATTTTAAGTGGGGGAGATTGTAATAACCCGGAAAATCCGAACTAATTTAAACTTTTTGTTTTGGCAATTTTGATGAATTTTGGATATTTAAAATAATTTATTTTAAATAATAATAATGAGAAATTTATTTTGAACAGAATTAGAACGTATATATTTATTTGGATCGACATTAGAATTTAAATATTTATTTTTATTTATAAACGGAATTGAAAATGGTGCGGTAGTACGAAAATTCGATTTCAAATTTCAAATGAATGTACATGATTCAAAATAAACCGGATTTTAGCGAAACCAAAAATATTAGAATCTATTTGAGAATATCTTTCCAGCGAATCCGAAAAATTGAAATTTCAATGCGAGAATAAAAAGTTATGCCCAATTGAAAATTCAGAATAATCGCTATGGGGAATATATCCCTTAAAAATGGAAATTTTGCAAACGACCTCTGTTTTCGACGAAACCACTCTTCTTGGAAATTTTGCAAACGACCTCTGTTTTCAGTCCATTTGGGTCGACCAGAAAATGGCCATTTTTCAAACGGTCTCCAAATTTGACGAAATTAGTTTTGTTAGAACCTTATCGTCAATACGAAGCTAGAATATATTTTTCGGGAATTTTTAGAGTCCGTATGTGGCCCCGGTAAATTGAAATGTGTGTTCAAATTCAATATATAGATTTATATTTTGATTTTGACGGAAACTGATCGAAATAGTCGAATCAGCTTACAAGACATATCCCATTTTGTTCGAAATGGGGGTAATTAGCTAGGGGCGACAGTCGGTGGGTTTGATTTCGAATTTGAAATAAAAAGTTGCTTTTTGAAATTTAAAATATAATAAAAATATATAAAATATTATAACCTCCTACCCTCCTCTCTCCCTTCACTTTATATTAAAGTAAAAACACAAAACCCGCCTGTGCCCTACCCCCTCCGCCACTGCTGACGTCGTCCCCCCTCATTGCGCTGCCACCCTCCCTATGCCGCGCCTCCCCATCCAGCTCCCATCCCTCCGTCAGCTCCTCCCCTCCCCCTTTCACCAAAATCCGAAGCCCCTCCCGCCCTAGGAACCCACGCCGCCGCCCTTACTGGCCATCCACCACCACCTCTAGCGCATCCGACCCCCTGCGCGCCCCTCTTCAGCCCCATCTCCGACATGAACCCCTCCCTTCCTCCAATGCAAACCAGAAAAGCCCCTTTCTTTTTTAGTCGATTGTTAATGCTCGTTGCTACGCTGATTTGGGTCTTCTTCAGTTATTCGGGAAAGGCCGGCGAGTTCCCCTTTTTATTTCCACTTGTTTAGATAATAAAAATATGATTTTTATATTATATAGATATTAAAAATATGATTTTTATATTATAGAGATAATAAAAATATGATTTTTATATTATAGAGATAATAAAATATGATTTTTTTTATCTTTTGAAAGGCAATGTAAGAATGTGATTTTTATATATTCATTAGCGATAGAAAGATTCGATTTTTATCTATATAGTAGCGGTATAAAAATGTGTTTTTTTATCTATGTAGCGTTGTTATAAAAATATGAATTTATTTTTTGAAAGATAAAAATATATTTTTTAACCTATGTATGTTATTTATAAAATAATCGTACAAAGAAATATAATTATTGATTGGTTAAAAATATAACTTTTAACGTAGGTATACTACATAGATCTACAATCAAAGCACGGCGGCATGAAACCCAAAGGTGAGAATTTATCACTTTAAATTTTATTTTCTAGTTAAAATATATATACTAGGATGTAGACAGTGCTTAGCAGCACTCGGCACCCGTCGTCCACAGACTATGAACGACTTGTTTGTCTATTTATTTGATTATGTTGTGAAAATTGATTGTGTGAAGTGGAATGGAATAAAATATTTTATAGTCAAAAATATAATTTTAATGTGTATATGAAATAAAATAAATATTTATAAACAAATCGGACAATTTGTTTTTGTACACACATTTGACTGATATGGATTGGGACGATAAATTTTGCACGTCGCCCAACTACACAAATAAAATTCATTACTTGTTGATTGAAACCTTAGACGGGTATTGGGATGATATTGGACATACACTAGTCCCAATGATTAGTTGTATGTCAATCGATTGGTTGACAGACTGTTATAAGCGTTGGATATTTATATTTAATGCTTATGTAGTGTAGAATGCACTTTGGTTGATGGTTGACTATGTTGATTGTTGCTATGTACATGTGTGTAGAAATCCATATAAATCAAATTATATGGTAACTGACTGTGTCTGGTTCCATTTCAGAAAGAAATAATATTTTAAAATAATATTCAGTAAAAGATAAAAATATGATTTTGATGTCTAATTCGGTAGGGACACGAATATATTTTAAATATATAAAGCCATGTTGATTAGATTAACGCCATTTTGACGTGAAAGATATTTATATCTATTTTATTCATTTTTATAATGAATATCGAAAAGGAAATGATTTCGAAATATAATACTTTGAAAATACTATCATTTATATATCGATGATATGGAATATTCAATTTTTATTTGAAATTGAATATGAAGTTGAAATCGTTTTGAAATCAAATTTAAAACGATTTATAAAATACGTTTTCAATGGAAATTGACAAAATATATATAATTTATATTTTATATATATAATAGCCTAAATAGAACACGCCGCACCGCGGCAGTTCGCGAATTTTGACAATTGACTTCGAACATACATTACCGGAGATCCGACTGTCGGATTCTCCTAAAACCGGAACTGTTGGGTTCGTATCGAAAAGGGATTTCTATTGAATATTAGAGATTTGAATTCTAACGGTTGGATTTGGAATTATGTCCAAATCAAATTTGGAAAAGGTCGTTGTAACTGCAGTTCGATGGCCGTTTATGGAAATCGACTGTACGAGCCTTGATAAAATTATTAAAAATATCAATAATTTGTGTAAAATCATAATAAATGATTTGGAAGGATTTGGGATGAAAAATCCCATATTTGAAAAGATAAAAATATATTTTTATCTAAATGAACTAGTATTGTAATAGAATAATAAATCCAATATTTTTAAAATAAATAAATTGGGTATGAAATGTTTTTAAAAATAACCGGAATTTCCAATATATTAATTAGAATGGATTTGAATTGAAATTATCTTCGGAATATTTCGATATTGGATTTCATGATAATATGGATTTTGTGGACGAATTTGGAAGATATATATATATCGTTTTTCCAATACAATATTTGTTGGTTTCAGAATTTGATATTGAATATAAACCGATATATTTTCTATTCAGAGCCTTGTATTTAATATCAAATTGGATTTTGGGTTGTTGTGAATGGTATCTTTAATAATACTGTTCTTGAACCGAATGTAGTTAAGAAAATTAGAAACCGACTGGAGGTTAGTTAAGTTGAATGGTTTCCTGGGTATTGATCTGATGTTGGTTTCGGCCTTCAGGGTTAATGCATAGGGAATTGTTCTCTTACTAATTTACGGTTAGAGACTAATTGGATTTTGGGTTTTTTGTGAACTGTGTTTTCAACAACATTCGTTCTTTAAACCAACTTTCTTTGAAATAAGATTTGGAATTTATAAATCTTTTTATTAAGATTTAACGGGAATTTTCCAAAGTAAATTTTCCAATTTAATATATTTAATTGGAATTGAATTGAAATTGGTCTTTGGGTTTATCGTGAACGGTGTTTTAAATAACACTGGTTCTTTAACCCGATTAACAAAGGAGTTAAGAGAATCAGAAACTAACTGGAGATTAGTTAAGTTGAATGGTTTCCTGGGTATTGATCTAATGTTGGTTTCAGCCCTCGGAGTTAATACTTAGGGGATTGTTCACTTGCTAGTTTACAGTTAGAGGCTGATGGAATGGAATATGATTTGGGTTTATCGTGAACTGTATTTTAAATGACATTAGGTTTTTAACCCAGTTAAAGACAGAATACAGTTTGAATTGAAATCCAAAGGAAGATTAAAGAATAAATTTTAAAGAATTTATCTTTGATAAAATTAATGGGAACCTTTCCCAAAGTATGTGAATATTTGAATAAAAGAATATTCAGGATTGGAATGAGGCGTATGTTGTGTTTTTGTAGCACTTGTTTATTATATATGCGAGTTATTCGGAAAGGCTGGGTTTATACCCTTCTGAATAACTGATTCGACGATATGTCGACGATGAAGACGGTGGTTGAAGACCAGAGGTCTTCACATCGTTTGGATGATTACTGATGTCTTGATTGGGCTATACACCCAAGCCGAGGTAATAAGTGGTGATCACCCAGGCGTACTTGGAGATCGACGGATATGCGAGGACCTCTCCCTTGTATTGGACATGTGGGGGAGGAATAAGGTGCCTCCGGTTTCATTTAGACCCAGAAAGGACTTATAAATGGATTGTGTGTCTGACATTGGACTTTATTCTGTGCTGATTGATTTCTATTAAATATATATCTGTTTGGCGGCGGAGAATTTATTCTCTTACTTAACGCCCTTCTCTGAGACATACGAGCTCAGAGGTTATATATCGATAGATATCAGTCGCATGGCATGAATTGCCTGTATGGCATGCTGAGATGCAGTGATCAAGGCTTTTGTTGAAAAGCGGAGTCTTGTGGTTGATGATCAAAGAACGACTTTAATACAGCGTAGCTTTGTGTATAGCGTTAATTCGCGAGCCTCACATCCCGGTGTAAAGTTGAAACGGGAGAAGGACATCAGGGAAATGGACATATGCTGGTTTCTAGCTAGGAGTGGTGTTTAGGGTTTTACACACCTAGACATTTTACTTATTTGAATGATGTATAGCGAGACGACCAGGTTATATCGGTCTCTGCGGAGCCAATGGAGTCATTTGGCCCATTTATGCCCCATAGGGAAGACTAGCATATCATTTACAGTATTATTAATCCACTCCGTATGGATAGGCCCTGACAATCCAAAGGCTTGACAGAGTACTTGCCTGAGGCTCGGGCAAGACAGTCTCGAATTCGGTAAGGACGATCCCTTGCCTTGGTTCACAGGTGGAAATCCAACTTCCAATACGTGACAATTACGGGTTTTGATTGTAGAGCCTAGTATTGGTGACATGATATATGGTACCCATGCCGTCTAGGATTGATACATTTATATTTGAAGTTGTTTTATACACTATGTACTTATAATAGTATCAAATGACTTGTTTTAACATACCAAACATGTTTGGCTATTATAAGGGAAAACCCTATCCCTCGGCTTGCGTTGCATTGTGTGATAGGACCTGGGTCTTATAATAGCTTCATTTTTCCAAAAAACATTGCGATTTTTTGCTATATGCACTGGTATTCTTGGGAGGAAACCCGTTCCGTGTTATACGGCGTGGTCCCTTGATATATTTGATTTAAAGTAAAGTTTTAAATAACTGTTTTAGTTCTCACACCAGTCACATGACTGACCTAGAGTTTATGGTTTTAACCTAAACTCTGGGTGCCCCTATTTTCCACACGGGCGGCTTGTAGTTTTAGTTTTGCAGATTTATATTCACAGGATCCTGGTTTACGGCTGGAATGATATTCGGAAAGCTCTGTATCCGTATATTCTTTTTAGTTGTGTTTTGTACTTTTTTCTACTGCATTTTAAATTGTAAATCTCTGATATTTTTGTTCTATATATTATTCATGTATACTCTGTATATTCTTGTATTTCCATGAAATTGTTGTAATAAGCAACGAAATGTTCTTCTGTTTGTGTTCTGATTCATCTTGTCCTCAAGGCAATCCGTTCTTTCTCTTCTCTTCGTAGACTGGGGAAGTTCTGGGTCCTTATAGATACAGAGAGTGGTCCGGTTCCTGAATCCGTGAAAGGGGTTAGTGATTAACGAGTTTGTTTGATTTTGAATTTGTGGAAGTGGATAATGCAGTTATTTTATCGACCAGGGCTTGTTGATTGGAATGGGATTGAACTGTAAGGAGGAGGAGCAGGATTTTAACAGTGGGGAAGATAATTAGCCACAACTTAATTAGGGTGAGACATGTTTAAAGGATTGCGTGGTTAAGCAAATGATGGATATAATGGTGGTGTTTTAAATTTAAAGAGTGATAGAGTATTACTGACTTAAGGAAATCACGACAATTTGTTGGAGAAACAACAAGAGCATGGATAATTTTGGAGAGGAAGGAGGTGTAGTCGGTTGGGTTTAGAAAGTTGGGCCAAAATTAGGTGAAGCACAATTTAGAAATATATTAAGTTTTATTTAAATAAATACTTACATAAACTTCTAAAATAAATATTGTATTCATACGTTATCCAAATTCAGCAAAACAAAATTCGTTGGGATCGTACGGACGACGACTACGCAATGGAACTGACTGGGAGTGAACTGGAGCTCATTACAATTTATAGCGAAATAAATTGTCTGTCTGAATCAACCGACAGTTATCTTTATTTAACGATGACCGTCCAATGTGAGTAAATCTCACTAACTCTGTACAACTTATATTTTATAAATATATTCTTGTATTGATAAATGATGATTAATTGTTGTGATGATTGTTTGGTTGAATTGCTGATTTATTGATTGAAATTATAGATAACGATATTAGGCTATATAAATCGTTAATCAAATATTGGGTCTATTCATCAGAATATTTCATATTGAAATAAAATCGATGTTATTTGTATTATTTATCATCTGTGAATGCAGGGAAATAGGATGGAGGGATCCAACTGGATACCTCAATATTATAATACTATTTGTTTTCATATATTGTGATATGTGATGTGATATATAATCTGTGATTGATTATGATGATACTTGTCATGTTATTTGGTATTTTAAATACCATATGAAACACTGGAATGTAAAAAGAAAATTTTCAAAGTGAATATTGAAAATGAAATATTTATTTAGAAAATAAATAGAGGTATAAAAGAAAAACTTATTTAGAAAATAAATAGAAGTTTAAAAGGAATATTTATTCAGAAAATAAATAGAAGTATAAAAGGAATATTTATTTAGAAAAATAAATAGAAGTATAAAAGGAATATTTATTTAGAAAGTAAATAGAATTATGAAAGGGATATTTGACGAGATATAAAAGAATTATGAGAAGATTGTTTAAAGTGGATATTAAATAGAATTATGAAAGGGATATTTGACGAGATATAAAAGAATTATGAGAAGATTGTTTAAAGTGGATATTAAATCCGGGGTGTTACATCTGATCTCTTTCACGATTACGTATTTGTTGGTCAGAATGGTTTTCAAATATAAATTCGATCCCGGTCTTTCCGAACCAGCAATCGATAATTGGCCAAATTTGATAGTCGGTTATTTAACTATCAAATAAACAAACTATCATCCATAAAAATAAAATAATTGTACTGGTTCATTTATTCAGCATCTCTTGGCCTATTTTAACTTTCCATCCGTAAATTAAACCCTCAAAACTTCAAATATTTGGAACAAAGCTTTTTATATCTTATTTCAAAAATACAATTATACAAAAAAGTAAATCCTATTTTCCTTAAAACATTTAAATCTTAATTTTATAATATTATTCATCGAAATCCTAATTTACTTCTCTTGGCCATCCTCGTTTCTAAACTAATATCATTCTTGGAAAATCATGAAGTCGTTCAAGTTGGGGTATTTTATTTACCTCTCAGACCTTGAGTCAACAACATTCTTTTCTTCAGAATAAATAAAAGTTTATCAACAAAAATCCCATTTCACTATTTACTCCACATATTTCATTTACTACCCGTTTTAAACATCGTTTGATATTATACTTCTACCGGGAAATCTTATTTCAAATCTTAGCACATTTACTTAATTTAAGTAAACTATTATTAAAAACTTCTCTATTAGCTTTACAATATTTTAACACATTATATATAAATCTCAATTCCATATAAACATGAACTCTTATAAACTTTTGACAAGTTTATTTCAAATCCACTTGGTCACATCTCGATAAAACTTCACTTACTATTTAACATCGCGAATTTAGATCGCATATTAATAATTTACCTCGCCTCATCACTTTAATTAAAACTTGGGTTCTGTTTCGATTTCCACTTTATCTCCTCATGCTTATGAGTTTGATCCCATTCATATCTTGTTTTAACAATTCGAAATCATTTACAAAACATTTCACAAAAACATGGCTTTACATCTTCGCCAACTTAGATATTAGAAATTCAATTGAATGGAATTCCAAGAAGAATTCAATTTAGACTTACTTATAAAATATAAATGCGCCTGCAAACTTATTCAACTAGTAACCAGGTTTTAAAATTTTATAACTTCCAATAATTTTATTTATAACAAATTAAATAATCGATTATCATTTAAGCATTTGACTCATTTAACTTAACATCGTTAACTCGTTGATTCATTCCAATTTGGTCTTGTCATTTTTTAACAAATAGATTGAGAAGATTAATTTATAAATAATGTTTTGTAAATTAAATAAAATATTTATCATTTGATAAAGAAAATATATAAGACTGAATTTATATAAAGAAGTAGGAATCAGTTTTAGCACTGATATTTTAAATGGAATTTGAGCAGCATTGATAAAGGTGATTATAAATGGGATCATAAGTATTAGAAGAATAAGATGAGATTTTATATAAATAATTCTATAATTAGAAGTATAAATAGAAATTGGATTTGGGATATTGTTTTAAATATGAAATCAAACTGTTTTGATTGCAAAGAAGAAATATTATTTACATTTAATATGAATAAAGGATTTAAGTAAATATTTTTGTAATAAAATATTTATAAAGGAAATAGGGTTTGAAATAGGAATTAAAATGGATTTAAAGGAATTAAAAACTGACTGGAGATTAGTTAAGTTGGACAACTGTCTGGGTATTGATCTGATGCTGGTTTCGGCCTTCGGGGTTTATGCTTGGGAAGTTGTTCTCTTACTATTTTATAGTTAGAGGCTGATAGAGGTGGGAAGATATTGATGCATGAATCAGAAATGGAAATGTTTTCCAAAGTTAATAATGTATATTTTCTAATTTTAGAAAATAAGGAATTTATGAATATATGGAAACGATAAATGGGGAATTGGGAAATGAAATGATGATTGATCGGTAAGATTTCCATTTGGGAATACGACCGTTGTTTGTACACATGTTTTCCTTTGATAGTTAAATCATCGACTATCAAAGATTTTGACCATTTCCGTTGTCAGTACGGAGAGACCTAGATCAGATATATTATCTGAAAACCACTCCGTATGGCATCAGCGTTGCAAATCAAATATGATGAAGATAATTGAAGACGGAGTTATGCAAGGGCTGTTCAGTAAATCCTAGGTAGAAATTGCTTAAGATGGATTTACAGAATATGCCTTCGGTTTGTCCTGTCGTAGGACAATCAATATAGGAGAATGTCTGGCGGAGTATATTTTATAGATCGTGTAAGTTGATCTCTTCAAACGTATGTACATTTAGTGGCAGAGGAATTCGTTTCTCTTTGCTGTATACCCATGGTATTTTTAGGAAATATCAATTTGTGATTTGGCGGGTTTGACGATGTGACATTCAAAGTAAATAAAGGTATGATCTATACGTTATGGCCTCTAGCCTCACAACCAAGAAATGGTATAAAATCAGGTAGGTCGCATGGCTAAGTGGTTAGCTGCCAATTAGGGTGTATTGTCACTTGATCTAGAGAAATTCCATTTAATTTTATAATCTATTTCGATGCTGTCGCTTTTGGGAAATGGTTGCTGATCCCAATCGTTGGTGATAATACATTCGGTACACTCAAGCGAAATGAGTGACCGATCATGTTTAGCCTGGGTTACAAGATTGTTCTTATTGAACCCGATGTATTCCTCTCTAGAAATACACTGTCGGAAGGTGGTTCCATACCTTACCAGTTGGAATTCATTACCCATTAAGCGCCCGCAGTTTTTGATTATATATTATGTATGTGGAACGTGAGATGAAAGCATTCTGCTAGATGATTATTATATTATGGTTGATATACACTATTATAACAACAAAAAGATTTGGATATAAAGATATCTTTTCTTTCAAAAGGATTTTTGAATGTTGAATCAAGTGTTTTGGATTTTCATAAGGGAAAAACCCGTTCCGTGTTATACGGTGTGGTCTTATGAGATATCGTTTATTTTCCCAATCTGTTTTAAATTGTTTACTCATACCAGTCCCATGATGTAATAACTCGGAAATCTGAGCCAATTAAAAAATTTTATTTTGGCGATTTTAGTGAATTTTGAATATTTAAAATGAATTATTTTAAATCATAACGACAAGAAATTTATTTTGAATAGAATTCGAATGAATATATCTATATAGATCGTCGTTTGAATATAAATAATTATTTATAATTATAAAAGGAATTGAAAATGGCGCAGTAGTTCGAAAATTCGATTTCAAATTTCAAGTGAATGTACAGAATTCAAAATAAATCGGATTTTAGCGAAACCAAAAATATTAGAATCTATTTGAGAATATCTTTCCAAAGAATCCGAAAATTTGAAATTTCATAGCGGGGATAAAAAGAAATGCCCAGTTGAAAATTCAGAATAGTCGCTATGGAATTTTGGCCCTTAAAAATGGCCATTTTGCAAACGACATCGGTTTTCGACGAACCAACTTTTGTTGGATCTGGGATGTCTAGTTATTGCTAGGTTCCAAAATTCGTAATTTTCTGAATCAATATGTCAGCGTTACAAAGGAAAACGTGTTTTGACATTTTCAGTCAATTTCGATCGACTGGAAAATGGCCACTTTTCAAACGGTCTTGGAATTTGACGAAATTAGTTTGGTTAGAACCGTATCGTTAGTACGAAGTTAGAAAATATTTTTAGGGAATTTTTAGAGTCCGTATGTGGCCCCGATAAATTGAAATGTACATTTAAAATTCAATATATAGATCTATATCTTGTTTGTGATGGAAACTGGTCGAAACGGCCAAACTGGCTTACGATACATGTCCCATTGTGTTCGGAATGGGGGGTAATTAGCTATGGGCGACAGTCGGTGGGTCCGATTTCAAGTTCGAAATAAAAAGGTACTTTTTGAAAATAAAATAATTAAATAATATAATATATATTATATAATCTTCACCTACCCCCTCCCTTTATTTCTCCCTTACAGTTTGGTATCAAAGCTTTGGTTTACAGAGCTCGGAGAACAAGACCATACGAAAGATTTCATCAGAAATTGGATTAGGAATATCCAACGGGAATGACTCGTTAGAGATGGGATCAGCAGTATCTTAGAACGAGTGTGAAGAGTGTGTTTTTAAAGTGAAAACAAGATTTTGTTTTGAAAATTTAAATCAATTATTCGTATTTGATTATTTATTTTATATTGATGTAGACAATCCAATATATAAAGAATTTGCATATACGTCTGATCCACGCGTATTCGAAGTTTTAATATACTGGATAGATATAGATTCACACTCTAGTCGCCCAGAGATGATTCTGATGATTGTAGCTACATCATTTGAATTAGTGTTCGAGTTTCGAAGGTGTGATATTTATATATTTCCTTTTGACTGGTGTGAGAACCAAAATTAGATAGGGCTTATTGTTGTGATTTGGCATCAAAAACCTGATTTTTGGACTATATATCAAAGTTATGAATTTGAAAAGCTAATCAACTAATTGATTGATGGTTGTGTTGTTTGATTATAGTTTGATTAATTAAAATGTTGAACCTTTAGCCAAATTGAACCAAATATTGAATTGTATTGAAAATTAGTCGCATTTGCATACATATACATGTACTTACATTGAACAGGTCATAGCAAGGAGGCTAGAGCAGAAGAATAAAATTGTTTTCCCGACAAATAGGTACATGTTTACAAATTTATTGGGTTTGGATGATTGAGCCGATTAGCTAGCCGCTTGGCTGTTTCTTTTTCTTTTGGATTGATGAGGGCTATGGGAGGCTATTTGAAATATCCCGAAGCCCCCGGTGCAGGGGAGGTTATGGTGAAATTTTTCGAAAATTTAGGGTGTTAGCCAAATTTTTGAAAAATTTGAAAAGTTCTTAGAAACTAAAAAGTTGAAGAACTTAAGCCATAAAGAAAATAATGGAAGTTTAGTTGGTTTGTTAAACAACTTTCGGCTTCGTTCCTTTTCGGGGACGAAAAGTTTTTAGTGGGGGAGATTTTAATAACCTCGAAATCTGAGCCAATTTAAATTTTTTATTTTGGCGGTTTTAGTGAATTTTGAATATTTAAAATGAATTATTTTAAATAATAACGACGAGAAATTTATTTTGAATAGAATTCGAATGAATATATTTATATAGATCGTCGTTTGAATATAAATAATTATTTATAATTATAAAAGGAATTGAAAATGGCGTGGTAGTTCAAAAATTAGATTTCAAATTTCAAATGAATGTACAAGATTCAAAATAAATCAGATTTTGGTAAAACTAAAACTATTAGAATCTATTTGAGAATATCTTTCCAACGAATCTGAAAAATTGAAATTTCATAGCGGGGATAAAAAGATATGCCCAGTTGAAAATTCAGAATAGTCGCTATGGAATTTTGGCCCTTAAAAATGCCCATTTTGCAAACGACCTCGGTTTTCAACGAAACCACTTTTGTTGGATCTGGGATGTCTAGTTATTGCTAGGTTCCAAAATTCGTAATTTTCTGAATCAATATGTGTGCGTGGCAAAGGAAAACGTGTTTTGATAGTTTCAGTCAATTTCGATCGACTGGAAAATGGCCATTTTTCAAACGGTCTCAGAATTTGATGAATTTAGTTTGGTTAGAACCGTATCATCGATATGAAGCTAGAAAATTTTTTTCGAGAATTTTTAGAGTTCATATGTGGCCCCGATAAATTGAAATATACGTTTAAAATTCAATATATAGATTTATATCTTGATTGTGATGGAAACTGGTCGAAACAGCCGAACTGGCTTACGATACATATCTCATTGTGTTCGGAATGGGGGTAATTAGCTATGGATGACAGTCGGTGGGTTCGATTTCGAGTTCGAAATAAAAAGGTACTTTTTGAAAATAAAATAATTATATAATATAATATATATTATATAATCTTCACCTACCCCCTCCTTTTATTTCTCCCTTACACATGACTGACCCGGAGTTTATTTCGTTTTGTTTTCCCTAAACTCTTGGGTGCCTAAATTTGTACGGGAAGTTAAGTAGTCAGGATTTTACAAATATCGAGAGCTTAGAGCAGGAGGCTTCAGGATTATATAGCTATTGTTTATTCCGCTGTGTTGTAAGTGTTGTACTCTGATAATGTTAGTGCATACATATACTGATTTTATTTCGAAGATATGTTATCTATTATATGTTGTTCGTTCCGCTGTGAGATTCGTATTACTCTGATGTTGTTGTGATCTTTTTCTCCTTCTTCTATTCTAGTTTTCTATCTTATCTATTCTCACCCTCTAACTTCTTTCATTAACTATCTGTTATTTCCGATGCTTGGATAGTCGACATTGTGTTTATGTTGATAACCAAGGTTGCGAAAAACTGGGTGGTTGCAGCAAGGTATGGGCAACCACCTTACCGACAGTGTATCTCTAGATAGGAATACACCGAGTTCAACAAGAATATCTTACAACTCAGGCTAAACATGACCGACCCCTCATTTCGCTTGAGAGTACCGAATATATTATCACCTACGGTTGGATCCAACATAACCATTCCTAGGAGATACAGAAGTAAAAGAAGAACAAATATAAATATTCTTTAGATTGGTGACAATACACCCTAATGGAAGCGAGCCACATAGCCATGCGACCTACCCTATTTTTAGCATTTCCTGGTTGTTGGGGCTTGAGGTTTAAATTACATTTAGAACATTTGACTACCATTCACTTTGAATGTCACATCGTCAGATATGCCGGGAAATCACTAATTGACGTCTACAAAAATACTCTAGTTGTTAAGCAAAAAAAGTTTCCCATCTATGCCATCAACTTGGTACATGTGAATAAATCATTATACGTAATTCATCTGGAAATACTCCGTCAAATATTCATCCATACAAGTCATCCAGGAGCAGGATGAACCGAAGGTATCCTCCTACCACATCCTAGGTATCACCCTATGGATCAGTAGCAAGTAGTCCTTGCAAATTCGTAGATTCCAACCACGACAGGACCACATCTTATCTCTGGGAGCTAACCCAAGATTTTTAGCGGTTCTTCAGTTTTATGAAGATCCATGGTCTTCAAATGCTCCATCTTGATCATCATCATCATCTAATATATTCGTATTTATTGGTCGGAATGGTTTTCGAATATAAATTTGATCCAGTCTTTCCATACCAATAATCTTATAGGCCATGATTTGATAGTTGGTTATTTAACTATCAAATAAACAACCATTAAATCATAAAAATAAAAATAGATCATTTGGCTCAGTATTCAGCATCACTTGGCTTATTTAATTAAAAATAATTAACAAATGGTTGATTTAAAAACTTCTAAATCTTTCAGTAATTTGAACATAGTTTTCCACTTCTTATTTTAATATATGAATATATTAAAAATCATTTCCTTTCCATATACTTAGAAAAATATCTTAATCATACCACGTTTCCCATCTTACTAACATTTGCAAAACATTATCTACCTCATTATTCATTTTTTTATAACTAGGAAATCAGTTCAACTTATTATTCATAATATAATTATTATGAAAATCTCTTTTGTTCCATTACTTGAACAAAACTCAATACTTATCTTTTTAAAATAGTTTATTTTAAGCACATATCTCTTTATTTCCTTTTCGTCTCGAAAATATCGTTATATTTTCACACAGTTCCCTTTTATTTCCCTTCATTTTGGAAACATCATCATATACAGATACATATATATATATATATATATATATATATATATATATATATATGTATATTATATATACACAATCTCAAGTCCTTTTCATTTCCGTTACTTTGAAAATCCCATTATATATTCTTGAGCCCTTTTTATTAACATTACATTATTATTTCTCTTATAGAAATAATAAATTATAGCTGACCTCTTTACCATTACAACTACTATAATCCTCAGATAATCCTGAAGTCATTCTAGTTTGGGTATTTTAATTACCTCTTAGACATTGATCAACAACATTCTTGTCTTAAGATAGATATGGGTTGCAATTCAAAAATTGATATTCATTCGAATATCAGACACATCCCATTTAACTATTTAATTTAAATTATGGTTTTACAAAACCTTCTTACTTTTGAAAATCTCGCTTTTTAAACATAACCATTATTTCTTAATTCATTGATTGAATAACTGCTTACTAAAATACCATCTTTAACTTCTACTTCTTTAACAATTCATATTATTAACATGGATTTTCAGTAGAGAATCCCATTACTCACTCCTTTACCAAATTCATTTTTTAGAATCGCCTTTTCTAATCCATTCAACCATTTCCCACTTGAAAATCTCGTTTCAATTCCATTTCTTTCGCTTAATTCATTATTAAGTATCGCCCACTCAAAATTAACACTTCGACTTCCAATTGCCTTTATAAACCTTGTTTATAAATCTCAGGTTTTAATAAAACCCTTTCTAATCTCAACTTCTTTTACTTAATTCAAACGTTAAGCGAATATTTAATTTAAGCTACTGGGTTCGCCTAAATAAAAAAAAACTCAGATTTTAATACAAAACCTGTTCATAACTCCCTTTAACAATTTAACCATGTTTAATCTCACAATTGATTATTTCCATGAATAAATTTCACTTAAATAGTGATCTCTTAAATTATTATTAGTTAGAATAATAATTTATTCATCACTAACTACTATAGAAGTAGTTAAATTCTTTATTAACTAAATTAAATAGTAAATTCCTATTTAAAATTATATTAAAATAAAACAAATATCTATTAAACTATTTCATTCGGTTAATGAAAACAAACCAATTTCATTAATCAATTCCAGTTGGAGCGATCGATTTGGTCAACTTAAACACGGTTACTTCTTTAACCAATTCCCATTAATTCCGCTTTAAAATTAATTAATAATGTAATTAATTTAAATAACATCAATTGATTGTTCTTAGAACAATTAATTTAATTCTTAACTGTTACTTTATTTTCTGCTCAGTTGCTTATAATTCTAATTACATAAGATTTTGATTTATAAATACATTTATAGTTATTTATAAACTTAAATAATAAATGTAAATTTCCTTTTCAACAAACTTTATTCAAAATAATAGATTCCAAACTTTATCTTTAGTTTTAAAAATAAATTTTATAACTTCATTTCAGTCTATTTACCTGACGGTAAATCCATATTTAAAAATGACTGATTTTTAAGGCATCCGACACCAACTACTCAACCAATATTACCCATTGGTTAAAATAACACAAATGTTTGGTTCCAATCAATGATCAACAACTTAATCCATTTGTCCTATCCATATTGGTTAAATAGTTCATATAATTGTAGTATGAAAATAAAAAAATAAATTTGAGGAATCCAGTTGGATCCCTCCAACCTGTTATTATCTGTATCTAAATACGATTAACTTGAGTACAATTATTCAAATTAATTTAAACTAATAACAGTAAATAACGACTAATTAACATCAATAAATTTATTTAACAAACAGTTCAAACAATCAAATTAAACATATTTATATTATAAACGTGACCAATAAGGAAAGTTACCTCAAATAGTTTCAATCGTTAGAATAACGATTTAGTGTTTCACTGAAATTAAACAACGGTTTAATTTCATCGGTTAAATCAACAAAGGAATATAAAATTAACAAACAAGCAAGCATTAGTAACCATAGTGCACAATTATAAAACCCGACTTATGTAAAATATAAGTGGTAAGAACTGAGTGAGTTTAACTCACCTTGATTTTATTCCGTTATCAATAGCTCGTTTTAATTAAATTAAACGGTCGTTTAATTTAATTAAAAACTCTGGTTGATTCCAATTCTATCTATTTCTATTCCATAATGTAGTGTTCGTCAATATGGTTCCAATGACACCTTGTTTGTCCAATTTTGATAAGATATGGATAAGTTATTAACTTTTTAATATATACAATTTTAATCATAATTAATTATTATTAATTAGTAATCTTTTCAGTAATCAAATTAACTAATTACATTTATTAGGCAAAACATTTCAGGCCGTTTCTTTCTGCTCTTATTCAAAATGTTCCTGGTCTTCAAACATCTCCCAACTAGCCTGCATAAATTCAGGATTTAGTTAACATAATTTAATTAATAACAAATTCTTCATTTCTGTTTAATATTTAATTACATGAATTGTAATTAAGTTAGGCTGACCAATATATTATAAACAAAATGGGCTCACACCTTCTTCTTCAGGGTTTCGTTTTGTTCAACATCTCCATCGTTTATCATATAAGCTCAATTCGACTCCCTGTTATTCCTTTTCTTTGTCCACTACCACGTCATTCTGCCCCCATTACAGATTTTTGAATGAAAAAATAAATAAAACAACCCGACTTGTGTTTTGATTATATGCCACATCACGTTGTTTTATTCACCTCCAGGTTCTCGTTTTAACGATTCAATTTTGTGTCCGATCCTATATATTTCTTCTCCTTACTCCATTGTTTAAAACAACTGCAACTTAATCCTTCTGCTTCCCTCGTTCAAACAATTTCTCTTGTTTCTAACTGCATCGATCCATACTAAACCCATTTAATAAATTATTCTTAATGATATATATTACTTAAATTGAATGTGTTTAAACTTAGTTACATAGGGTAAAATTTGGCCAGCATTGTTTTATATACTGCTCCTCGTTGAGCTTCTCCCTCATTAGTTACATGCTTCCAGAAAACACGCCATTGCTCCAAATTAGGGTTTCAACCCGCACCCACCACGGTTGACTGGAACGTGCTCCAGATGCACCACCTCGACGTCCATCCAGAACTCCATCTCTGCCCAACCCGCATCCAACTCGGTCGAACCTTCCTGTGTTAATACCCTGGGTACCCTAGGTATTGATTTTGATGACAACAACCATATAAACATTACTACTAACATATCTTTGAGTTGTGCAGTTACATTAGATCTATTATGAAGATATTTATAAATATAAACATGAATACAAAAGAATAATTACAGAAGAAGGATAATCAAAATAATTAAAGGCTAAAGAAGACCAAAGCATATAAGAGAAGAATGCTGGAGAACAGAGATGTTTGAAGTGATGAGGAGTTGGTTGAACCTTAGAATATTTGTTAAAGATCCCATGGCAATTATACTTGAAGATAATCAACCATTGACCTCAACTCAATCACCAAAATTCACAAATATAAGGAAATTTGAAGTGCAGAAAATTTCGACACATATAAGTGTTGCTGTGCTATTTGAAACACAAATATGTCGACATACCCTTTTTTGTATGTCGATATACTATGGCTACTCCAGATTTTCAAATTCAGTTTGGGTAGTTATTTCCCTCCACCCTTTCACCAAAAGACACAACCTTTCATACACTATTTAAAGGCCTCTGGTAACAAATTTTTACACGTTAATTTCACATTTTCTTCTACTCTTATTCTCCATTTATTCTCTACAAAATTCCATTGAAAACTATCCTATTACTCTTGGAAATTCGCTCTCTTTCACTCCTATTATTCATGGATTTGCAAGCGACACAATATCAGAGAGTTGTACTTGAATTCATATCATTCTCTCTCCGATTTAATCCTACTTCCTCAAAGAATTCAAAGATATATTGCCATTAGTGGTCTATAGGATCATTGTACCAAATCTGCAAGAATCTGTATTGAATATACGACTACTTGCCATTGTTTGTTGCTGTTGATAAGGAGAAGGTGTATCTTGTAGCCCGTGAAATCAAGATTGTAAAGGTGTTCTTGCCACTCGTGGAAAGCAAGCGATTATAGTGAAATTCTGCACAGTGGAGTGAAGGATTCGATGTAGGATTGGTCAATCCGAACCAGTATAAAAATCCTGGTGTTATTTACTTTACTGCATTTTATTTTGTTGCTTGTTTCTTTTGATTTGAATTTTAATATAGTTTATATCTCTAGTGTCTGAGTAGCCTTAAGGTCCTAACACCCTGCTGCAATTCCTATCCAAAACTGGTGCCTTCAAGTCCTAATATTGACCACGGCAGATCATGAAATTTCCTTACACTGGTACCAAATTGAAGAGTTCACTGAGTGGAACAATATTGTATTTATCAGTTTTTAGTTTTGGTTATCGGATTTTGAGATAGGATGGAAGAAAGAACCAAACAATATGTTCGTTCGTTCATTAAAGAGGCAGATGGGAATTCCTTGACCACGTAGAACGAAACATTAGGGTTTGACTGAATTGTGTTGTATTTATAGTGAACCCACTTATCAAAATAATAATAAACGAAATTTGGAGGGAAGTAACGCGCAAAAACGATTACAAACCTTCTCCGATCGAGACAAAACTCCTAATTCTAGCATAGAAAAATATTCCGAACACGATGGAATAGGTTTTGTCGAATTTCGAAGTCTTTTGTAAACAATCCTTTATAATTCACTGGCGAAAAACACGTGTTTAAATTTTCCATGGTCACAAAATAAATCCAATCAAGTTGAAACTTCAAAATTCTACTAGTCCTTTACCTTACAGACCCAATGAATTTTTTTTTTAAAAAAAATCGGAGTTCATTTGGCCAGTCGTTTATTCCTTTAAATTACCCCTATCAAAATTGGCCAAAATAATATAATTGATTAAGGCATTTATCGTTGCCATGATCAAACGGTAAGTCCGATTGATACAAAAATCGAAATCCTACAATAATTGATTAATAAAAATCAAACGACACAAGTTTCATCGCATTACGAAACTATTTCTTGGTATGCTATTTTTATGCTCCAGACACCTCTACTTTAAATACCGAAATACCCAATGTCCAAAAATAACAAACTACCTGCCTATTCTAACTCTAATTGTCGATACGAACTCAATGGAATTGGTTTCATAGCTTAATTTGATCGGTTGCTCAAGTTATAAACAAATACCCCTCTATTAATTTAATTTACTTCAGTTACGCACTATAGAAAATGATTGGGCGTTTACGGCTGCCGTTGTCACATACGACATCGATTTTCCATGAAATTCAACATCGTTCAATAATTTAACATCACGGTTCCAATAAAACTAATTTCATCGAATACTGAATCCGTTTGCAAAATCGCTATTTTTAATGCTTATAAAATATTATTTAAATTCCAAAATAATTCAAAAATAATAATAATAAATTATTATCATCATATTTATCCAAATAAAATTATTATGTAGTTATACAGATATTAACATTCCGAGTTAAAATGGTATTCAAATTATATTGAAAATCCTTTTTATTAATTAATAAACGTAATATTTTAATAACAATTTCCATAGTGACTATTTTAAAATTTGAATTGGACATAACTAACAATCAATAACACGAAATCTAGATTTTTTTCTTCCATTAGAAAATTATAATCAACAAGATTTAAACATTTCTTGTTTCACGGAAATCCAACTTAGTTCAGATCCTTTATATTCAATTGAAGTTCAAAACTGAATATTACGAACTATCGCTCCATTTCGAGTTCGTTTTAAATTATAATAAAATTTAACGTTTAAACTTCGTTTTAAATAAATGAATTCAATATTAAATCGATTACTATTCCAAATATAATATTTAAAATAATTTAAATATTCGACGACAAAAACGAGGCATTACAAATGAACCACTCGACTGGTTCAGGGGATGTTGCCTAGTAATGGCTGTTTTTATAGAAATTCATTCATATATATATATATGTATATTGTAAAATTATGTGCATTTTTGTTATATAAAACGAGGATGGATTTTAACATTTATCTAACACAACTAAACACACACACACACTCACACACACACACACACATATATATATGAAGTAACTCTTTTATTTGATCTTCATTTCGTTGTTGTCTTGAATCAAAAATCTTTTTAATCAACATTCTCCCCCTTTTTTGATTGATGACAACACCTTGCCTTTTTGTTAAGATAATGATTTGCTCCCCATGAATATATGTTTGTATATAGTAGTCTCCCCCTACATAAAAGGTTTTCTACAACATTTTGTTAGTGCATAATAATATAATATACTTACCGTTTCCTGTAACAAAATGTTAGTCTATATAATGATAACATATTTCTCCCCCTTTGTCGTCGATTAAAATGAATAAGTATTATGAGAAAGCAGTAATCAAGAGAGAACATATAAACCAATTTTGACATAGTAGAAAGCAACAACCAACTAGATAGAATTACAACCTGGGAGTGGTCTTAAACAGCAGAATAACATTTGAAAAATATACGAGGCCATTTTTTACAAGCCTCTTAAAATTTCATAACCAAAATAAAGAGAGATCACATAGTACAAATCCCATAAGTTTTATCGAGTTCAAAATGAAGATAAGCATATTTATTAGAAAAGCATAAACATAGCACCAAATTGTTTCTAGTTTTAAAATTAATATGACAAAAGCATTTATGCCATAACCACGGATCATTATCTTTGGCTAATAAACACATACTAGGATTATTATTAACATTCATTTAAAATATAAATATTCTCATCTCTATTTCCTTCGAAAATAAGATTTTAATTTGAATCAAATATACTATACTTATTTTCAGAAAACGATATTTTAAAACCTTTATTGCAAACAAGTAAATTATGTTTCAAATTTTTAACCAATAGAACTTCAGAGATAAGAGGTAAATTAGATATATAGTAATTGCTCACATCTCCTTTGCCGATGATATATCCTTTGGAATTAACATCAAATGTGACAATTCCTCATTTAGAGTAAGTGATGTTGGTCAACATTTCCTTGTCTCCTGTAATATGTTTTAAGAAACCGCTGTTGAGTATTCATTTTCTTCTACTTTTGAGTGGCACTTGCAAAAAATATAAAAGATGTTGGTACCCACTTCCTGCGTTAGGTCCTAAGAGTTAGGTCTTAGGTAACCAAACCCATGAGGGTTCAGTGTCCCTTTTAAAAATATAATTAATATTATTATGTACAGTATATAAGAATTTTGTAATATACTCATTACTTATCAAATGATTTTTTTTTGGGAACCCATTTATTAATATTTCCAAAGAATTTTTTCTTTGAAACTTCTTTCTTTTTATTAGAAAAAGTAGGTTTGAAAAATTCAACATTACTCTTAGTATTAATTGGTTTGCTAAAAAAATTCTTAGCACTAATTTTTTGTACAAATCCTAATCCTTTCTTACTATAAGTAGGCTGAGAATTTTCTAAAATTCTAGATAGATTTTTCTTCCTTTATTAAAGTTATTGACATTTCCAGAAATATCGTCTAATTTTAATTTAATATTAGAATTATCTAACTCAATAAATTTAATTTTTGAATTTAAATCATGATATTCGAAAGCAAGAAAATCATACTTTTCTTTTAAGTTTTAATTTCTTGAATCAATGAAGAAATTTGAGAATTTGCATTAGATAGAGATTCTTGTAATTTTCTGAATTCATCCTCTAAAATCTCTTTTTCATCTTTTAACAAATCTCTTTCAAATTCTTCTTTTTCTTATCTTTGTTTGCTTGCTTATATTTTCTTTTAAAGTTACTTCTAGATTACAGAATTTCCGTATTAATTTCAACCATTTCTTCATAAGTAAAATCACTAACCTCAATTTCTTTGGCCATGAATCATACATTAGCTTGTTCATTATCGCTGTCACTATCACTTTCCAAAGTTGAAGCGTCTAAATTATCCCATGTGACCGAGAAAGCTCATCTATTAGATTTTTCTTTTTTGCTGTGATTTGTCTTTAGTTCTGGACAATTCCTTTTAAAATGTCCAGTCTTGTGACAATTGAAGCACTCAACTAAGGATGGATCAATATTATTTTCTCTTGTAGAATTCCTATTTATATTCTTCATCTGACCCTTCTTATATTTTAGAAATTTTCTGAAATTTTTGGCAATAAATGCAATGTCTTCTTCGTCTGAATCCGATTCATCTTTTTCAACATGAAAAGCTAGATTTTTCTTGTCTTGAGCATGAATCTTTTCGGCCTGCAAATTGACTTCATACGACATAAGACTACCAATCAACTCTTCGGGTTTTATGGTTGAAAGACCGTTAGCCTCTTCAATAGCAAAAACCATTCATTCCCATTCATCCTTCAAAGAGTTTAACATCTCTGAAACAATACTAGAACCAATATATTTTTCTCCTAACCCCAATAAAGAATGATAAATATTTTGAAATCGTGAATACATATCATTTATAGACTCATTCTCATTCGTTCTAAAATTCTGAAATTGATTTTAAACCATGGATATCTTGCTTTATTTAACCTTGCTAGTTCCTTCATGAGTTACTTTAAGTGTTCTCCAAATTTCATATGCAGTATTGCACATAAAAGTTCGGTTAAACTCGTTCTGTCCAAGGCGCAATGCAACATATTCATAGCTTTAACATTGGTAGTTGAAACACCCCACCTCCGTTAAGGTCACTCACAAAGGGAATGTCTTAACTTCGGTGGAGCGCTATAGGTAAAAGATGCAGATAATTTACAAGACAGATATATAAACAACAGAAAGACCAAATTTATTTCATAAGTACGTGGTTCAGTCAAAACATTACAAAAACCGTCTCAAACCAACTTCCAAATCATTACAACAAAATCTCTGTCTTGATTAAAACATAAGAAACATAAAATAAAAATAAGGCAGCATAAATCGCCAATAAGAGTGTATCCAAAGCCATAGCCCAAGGAAAGAGAATCCAAGAAGTACATCTACTCTCTTCAGGCTGGAAAGGGTATGATCTAAGCTGAAGTATTCCCTCCCTGCGGACCTGGAGGGGGGGTGAGGGAGGGAGAGAAACGGAAGAAAAGAAGACGAAAGAAAATGGATCAGACATAAGCCTGGTAAGTCCTGTGATTATTCAGCATGTAAACAGGTAAAAGGATCATGACATGAATAAAATGAACATAGGACAATACCCTTGAAATAAGATAACAACAAATAAGTTAAGATACACTAAATTTTCTATCATACTCATTTCCATTTCTCTGCACCTACTAGCTATTGTTTCAACCAGCCTCACTTGTTCATAAAGAATGATACTCCTTATCGATCGGCTCCTACAAGTATACGTTTACTACTTGTGTCATTTGGCCCCGCTTGATTGTAGATACCTGCGCTGGTCCCTTCATGGGGTGTATCAAGTCCTATGGTGGAAACCCGACACAATTCAATATGCACAGTGTATAACTACTGATGCCCAGTGCCTGCTTTTTCCACTCCGGAGTACGTGCATGCCCGCACTCCGTCAGAACCTACACTGACGCACCACCCGCCGTTGTTTTGACCGCTCATAATCAACCCAGTAATCGTGCCCCACCCTAACTAGTTCAGGGTATCATGATACATCTATGTGGGTTACTGCTGAAATGGGTCCCTGTTACTAGGGTTTCCTAATCAACATGTTAAAATGGTTAAGTGCTCTCGAATTAACCTAACCCCACCCATCAGTTTAGATAACATGTGGCATTGGTTAAGTGTTGCCTTAATTAACTTAACCCTACCATTCTTAGCCTGCCTGTTTCTTAGCTTTGATTCATTCATTAAAGCACCAACCTCTAACATTAGATCTATATTGTTGTGGTTGCCGGATGTGCCAGTCGGTTACGGGCAGTCTTATACCGCAACTCAATCTAACCTCGGGTTCTTTTGGGCTTAATGCGCTAACCTCTCACATTAGATCTATATTGTTACGGTTGCTGGATGTGCCGATCAGTTCCGGGCAGTCTTAGACTGTAACTCAATCTACCCTCGGGTTAGGCATATTCGTCTTTTACTTAATTTACATATTTACCCTTTATATTTATATGTAAATTTTCCACAAATATTGTCATTCAAGTCATGCCCCATTTACCCTCTAAATCATGTTCGTAATTTTTAGGTATATAAATTATACCATTTCATGCTACTAATCATTAACATGATTATGAGCCAAACTATGCCAATAATATGTAAATTAATGTTTTCCCAATGTTATCCCCGTTATACGTTCGCATAATTCACATAGAACGTTAGGCTCGCAACTTAGCCTAACTCATAAACAAAAGGGAAAAGAAAGGAGCATGTTCCATTCCAACAACATAAAATAATATGGATTTAACTAAAAATGTGTCATATAAATTTGGCATAGAACAAATGAACTTGCATTTTAGATCCAATTAACATGAATCTTAAGCATATGAACGAGAACTTAATAGAATTACACAAATCCCATTAGGCATGTAGATGTGAACTTGCATTTGAGTTGGATCAAATTAACATAGATCTAAACATATGAGAATGTAGATCTAAACATATATATGACTTAGCCTAAAAACATGCATGTAACACATAACATGAAAGAGTCACCAAATTTATATAATACATGATTGGTTTAACATACAACGTGATAAGTCCAATAAACCACAATAGTCTCATAGGCATATATGATAGAATTGTCACAAGAATAGGCATGAATCAGCATCACCATTTTCTTACAACTAAGCACAGTTCTAGTTTCGCTTTATTACAAATCATGACTTTTATTTGTTCACATCTAAAGAATAACTGAACTTACAAAAAAAAGAAAAATCATGTTTTCTGGGATCTGTTTTCTGAAACTGAAAAGCTATCCCTTGATGTAGACTATTGATTCTCTAATTTTAATTTGGTTTGAGGCTTCTAACTTGCCTCCTAGCTTGCTTTCTAGTTGGAGAAGAATAGTAACTATGCTAGGTTGACCATGAACAAAATGACGACCCCTTGGAATGAAATTGTGTGCTTTAGGGTTGAGGGTTGGGGTTGTTTATATAGAAGTTTAGATTTATGTGAGTCGTTAGATTAACCTAGGAGCAATAAAAACCATCCAGACCAGATAGAGCTATCCAGAAACCGTCACCTATGCCCTTGTGACTCAGTAACAAGTCAGAAATCGTCACTGTTTGGATCAAAATTCAGGAGTCGACCCCTATAGGGTGGTCGATACCTATGTCGACTCCCCTATAGTGGGGTCGACACCTATGTCGACTCCGCCTGGGGGGGCGGGGGGGTCAACCCCCTAAGCGGGAATTTTCCCTCTTATCCTCTTTTGCCTAAATTTGATTTTCAAACTGCTTCTGTTTATTTAATTATTTAATTTTCTGTTTAAACATGAAATCTTCTGAACTCCATAACTTCTTCATACGTAGTCCAATTCATGCAAACTCGGACGCTATCTCAAGAAGAATTCCGAGACGAAGGCAATGGCATAACCAGTTTCCCTTAATTCTCACTTTTACAATTTAGTATTCTTTAATTCATTACTTTAATAAACATAGAAAATACAGGTTGTTACATTCTCCCCTTCTTAAAGGATTTCGTCCCCGAAATCTTCAAGTCAAGAAGAATGCATATCCTACCATCCAATCGTCCATCTACTCAAACATCAAACACCAGCACCCATTTTCCTTAAAAAGATTTCTAATGCTTTCATGACTGTATGCATAGTGTGTGTATATGTCCTTATCTAATGCAAAATCAGGCAGTCTACTGATTCAGTTGACCTCCTTAGTGCAAATTATGTTAGTGCCATGAGTCCATTATGCATGCAAATATTCCTAATCATACTTTCTACACGAGTGCACAATCGTCCATACAAATGCAACATCCATATGATAACACTTCAAGTTTCAATCCATATACAAACACATATATGCATATGCAACATGCAAGTGATTGAGCCGATCTAACACCTAATGTGTATGTGTATGCATCCACGAGCAACCACTTGCAACCATCAATCATAACATGTTTCAATTACATGTTTACATCCATTGGTTTCTACCTAAGGATAAAGAATTGGATCGAGGAGATATACTTAAAAAAGTAGATACAAGCATGTATAAACTAATGGAAAAAGAGTTCAAGGATGTACCCTCAAAAAGAAAAGGGTAGGCTGTGCGTATTTTTCCCTCAGTTTCCCAAGTTGCGTCTTCTTCAGCGTCACTCCATTGAACTTTAACACGCCTGACTTCATGGTTGCGTAGCTTTTTGACTTTCGTACCCAAGATACGAGTTGGAACTCTTCTCACAGTCGCTTCTCATTCCACTTCTACTTCTTCTAGTATACTTGGCTCCACAACTTCCACAGACTCATGTAAGCACTTTCGTAGTTGAGAAACATGAAAAATATTATGAACTTCAACCAGTCTTTCAGGTAGCTCTACTCTGTAAGCCATCGCCCCAACCCTTTCAATGATAGGAAATGGTCCTACAAACCTTGGTGCCAACTTTCCTACGGACCCAAAGAGAATGACATTCCTCAAAGGAGATACTTTAAGGAACACCCTATCTCCAACCTCAAACTCAAGGTCGGACCTTGTTTTGTCTGCGTAGGACTTCTGTCTATTTTGGGCAGTTCGTATTAAGTCCACCTTTTCTGAAGTTTCTCTGATCATGTCTGGCCCAAGTAGGAGCTTGTCTGTAGACTCCCACTAACAAGTTTATGATCGGCGTGGTCTTCCATATAAAGCTTCGAAAGGTGTCATGCCTATGGTGGCTTGGTAGCTATTTTTGTAAGCGAATTCCACCAAAGGAAGATAATCCTCCCATGTTCCTCCAAAGTCAAGAATGCACAATCTCAAGAGATCTTCTAGTACTCTGTTCACCCTTTCCATCTGACCGTCGGTTTGAGGGTGATAGGCAGTGCTTAAGCATAGCTGTGTGCCTACAGCCTCTTGCAAACTCCTCTAAAACTCACTCATAAAGATAGGATCTCGATCACTCACTATGCTGGAGGGCATCCCATGGAGTCGAACTATCTCTTTATGATAAATGGGTGCTAAAGACGAGGCAATCCTTCTACTCTTAACAGGTATAAAATGAGCGCTTTTAGTGAGCTTGTCCACTATTACCCAAATACTGGTATTGCCCCTTCTTGACCTAGGCAACCCATCAACAAAGTCCATCGAAATGCTATCCCATTTCCACTGTGGGACCTCTAGAGGATGAAGCAGACCACCAGGCTTCTTTTGCTCCGCTTTGACTAGCTGGCATATCAAGCACTTAGCGACGAACTCAGCTACATCCCTCTTCATGCCATTCCAAAAGAAAACCCTTTTTATGTTTTTATACATCTTGTCTCCATCTGGGTGTATGGTCAACTTAGAATGGTGTGCTTCTTCGAGAACCGTCTTCACCAAATCCCTTGCTTGTGGGACGCATAGTCTTCCATGCCGCCTCAACCAACCCTTGTCATCGATGGAGTAATTATTGAGGTGACTAGAAGTCTCACCCCTAATTAGCTTACCTATTAAATCAACTAGCTGAGGGTCTTCACGTTGCGCAGTTCCTATTGAGTCCAAAAGAGTAGGCCGCACTTCTAGCGATGCTAACAAACCAGGTACAAGTTCAAAGGAGGGTCTAAAGTCAAAGTTTGCTATGTACTCCTAGCTTTGCCTTTCTACAAAGAGAGGACTTAAGGTCAGCTACTTTCTACTCAAGGCGCCTGCTACCACATTTCCCTTGCCAGGGGTATAGGAAATCTCAAAATCACATGAGGCAAGGAACTCAATACACCTTTGTTGTCTTAAGTTAAGATCTTTCTGTGAGAAAGGGTACTTTAATGATTTATGGTCAGTAAACAGTTCAAAGTTTTCTCCTAGCAGGTAATGAAGCCATGACTTAAGAGCGAAAACAATGGAAGCTAGGTCCAAATCATGAGTTGGGTAGTTCTTCTCATGTACCTTCAATTGCCTTCCCCCATAACAAACTACCTTGCCTTCTTGCATCAAGACAACGCCTAAACCTGTACCGCATGCGTCCATCTATACTGTAAATATTTTGATCCCGTCAGGCAATGTCAGAGCAGGGGCTGCTGTAAGAGCCCTTTTCAAATGTTGGAAAGCTACATCGCAATCCAAATCCCCAGCGAAAGTTAGGTTCTTCTTCGTCAACCTTGTAAGTGGGGCTGAGATTTTCGCAAAGTTTTTAATGAACTTTCAGTAAAAGCCCGCCAGCCCGAGGAAGCTTCAGACTTCGATTGCATTCCATGGAATCTTCCAATCTTGCATCACAACTACTTTTGCAGGGTCCACAACTATCACCTCTTTGGACACCACACGTCAAAGAAACCTTAATTATTCTCTCCAGAAATGACATTTGGAAAATTTAGCTTTCAGCTGATGTGCATGAAGAGTATCCATGACTTCCCTTAAATGCAAAGCATGCTCTTCCTCACTTTTCGAGAAAATCAAAATGTCGTCCACGAAGACCACCACAAACTTATTAAGGAACTCCCTGAACACCCTGCTCATAGGTCAACAAAATAAGCGGGTGCGTTTGTTAAGCCGAAAGGCATGACAATCCATTCGAAGAAACCATCCGGGGTTCTGAACGCAATTTTATCAATGATGTCTTCAGCCACTCTTAGCTCATGAAACCCGGTAGCCAGATCTAGTTAGGAGAAAAACGATGCACCTACAAGCTGATTAAACAAGTCGTCTATTCTTGGAAGTGGGTGTCTATTCTTTTTGATTAGCTTGTTTAGCTCCATATAGTCCACACATAGGCGAAGTGAACCATCCGCTTTGGTTGCGAACACTACTGGAGCACCACATTCAGAAATACTCTGCCTTATAAACCCTTTTCAAACAACTCTTTAATTTGCTTGCTGAGCTCTTTCCTTTCCCTTGGAGCCATGTGTCTAACGGGTAGAGCTACGGGTTCTACATTATCAACAAGGTATATGCGGAAGTCTATCTCCCGCTTCGGAGGTAAGCCCTTCACCTCTTCTAATACATCTTAGTATTCACGGACTACTCTAAGAGATTTCAAGTTTTCAACAGACACATCAAGAGATTCTAGGTACCTAAGGATAATAGAATTAATGGGATTGCAAGAGATTTCGAGAGTATTACCGAGGCGAGTCATAAGTCTAACCACTCTCTTTTCACAATCGAGGATGGCACCATTACTGGATAACCAATCCATGCCTAGAATCAACCCATAGCCCGTGAAGCCCAAAACATAAGCATTACATTTAAACCCAATGCTTAGTATAGAAATTTCCAAATCAAAACAAATCATGGACAAATAAGCCAAGCCCCCAATTGGATTTGAAGCAACCAAAGGATCCTTTACTATACCGATGTCTAGGTGCACAGATTCAACTAAAGCAATAGATATAAAAGAGTGCGATGCGCCAGAATCAAAGAGTGTACAAACAGGACGATCAAAAAGATAAACTAAACTCTCAACAGAAATATTTCTACCTCATTCTTGCGGAGGTGCTATGAGAGCGTGAACCTGCCCTCCAGAAGTAGATCCAGTCCTCTGCCCATGCCCTTGCTTTCTTGGGCAGTCCTTAGCCATGTGTCCTGTCTCGCCGCACTGAAAACAACCACCCATCTTCCTTTTTTCTTTCTGCAGTCCTTAATCAGATGTCCAGGAATACCACAAAAATTACACTTCCTCTTGTCATGGGGTTTGTTGTTCTTCCTGCCCTTCTTTGAATCTATCTTCTTATCTGCGATCCCTCCACTTTCTTATCTTGAGGTACTTCCACCTTTGCCTCTTTCTTGCCATCCTTGTCTTTCTCCTGTAACAGTGCCATGTCCACCAGACTGTCATAAGTCGCACCCATAGGTATATGGGACATAGCTAGGCTGTGCAGTGGCTCATTCAACCCTTTAACAAAACCGAGAGCCTTCTTATGTGGAGTGTTCACTAACTCCTGTCCGAATCTAGCCAGTTGGTTTAATTGGTTGACGTATTCCTTGACAGACATACTTCCCTATTTGAGAGCTAAGAACTTCTCCATCTGTAGGCTTCGTTCAGCTTGTGAGAGGAATTTCATTTCAAACCTCATTCTGAAATCCACCCAAGTTTCAACTAGTCTCTCAGCATTAGTAAATTCCCACCAATAAGAGGCATCGTCTTTAAGCAACCATACAACCAACTGTATCTTCTGCCTGTCGTCCACTTCGAAGATAACAAACAAATCCTCGGCTTCTTTAAGCCAGTTTCTTGCTTCCACGAATGATTCAGTTCCCTTAAAGTTCTTTCCACCCATGGCTCGAAAGTCTCTACATATCTTTAAGAAAGCATTTGCACGTGGAGGAGGAACGACTGCAGCTGGGGGAGGAGGAACGTCTACTGGGCTTGCATTATTAGCCCAAGCCTCTAAGTACCTTCTGAACCAGCCAGGTACGGGTACGCCCTCTGAAAGGTTAAGATCCCCAAACATGCTGAAACGAAAAAGAAAAGATTCAAAATAAAGGAAATAAATATAATGCATATGGCTTTGGGGATTATGCCTTTTAAAACAACACTTTTTCATGAAAATGCTTTTTTAAACCTCTTTTTGAAAATTAGTTTCCAAATTTTTTTTCTAATCTGGCAACCATCTTCTCTGATACCAAGTGAAACACCCCACCTCCGTTAAGGTCACTCACAAAGGGAATGCCTTAACTTCGGTGGAGCGCTATAGGTAAAAGATGAAGATAATTTACAAGACCGACATATAAACAGCGGAAAGACTAAATTTATTTCATAAGTACGTGGTTCAGTCAAAATAATACAACAACTGTCTCAAGCCAACTTCCAAATCATTACAACAAAATCTCTGTCTTGATTAAACATAAAGAAGCATAAAATAAAAATAAGGCAGCATAAATCCCCAATAAGAGTGTATCTGAAGCCATAGCCCAAGGAAAGAGAATCCAAGTAGTACATTTACTCTCTTCAAGCTGGAAAGGGTCTGAACTAAGCTGAAGTATTCCCTCCCTGTGGACCTGGGGAGGGGGGGAACGGAAGAAAAAAAATGAAAGAAAATGGGTCAGACATAAGCCTGGTAAGTCCAGTGATTATTCAGCATATAAATAGGTAAAAGGATCATGACATGAATAAACTGAACATGGGAGAACACCCTAGAAAAAAGATAACAACAAATAAGGTAAGATATACTAAATATACTATCGTACTCATTTCCATTTCTCTAAACCTACTAGCTATTGTTTCAACCAGCCTTACGTGTTCATAAAAGAGAGATCCCCTTTATCGATCAGCTCCTACTCGTATACATTTACCACTTGTGTCATTCGGCCTCGCTTGATTGTAGATACTTGTGCTGGTCCCACCATGGGGTGTATCAAGTCCTATGGTGGCAACCCGACACAATTCAAGATGCACAGCATATAACTACTGATGCCCAGTGCCTGCTTTTTCCATTCCTGAGTGCGTGCACGCCTGCACTCCGTCGGAACCTACACTGATGCACCACCCGGCGTTGTTTTGACCGCTTATAATCATCCCAGTAATCGTGCCCCACCCTGCCTTATTCAGGGTACCATGATACATCTATGTGGGTTACTGCTGAAATGGGTCCCCATTACTAGGGTTTCCTAATCAACATGTTAAAATGGTTAAGTGTTCTCGAATTAACCTAACCCCACCCATCAGTTTAGATAACTTGTTGCATTGGTTAATTTTTTCCTTAATTAACTTAACCCTACAATTCTTAGCCTGCCTGTTTCTTAGCTTTAATTCATTCATTAAAGCACCAACCTCTCACATTAGATCTATATTGTTGCGGTTGTGGATGTGCCGGTCGGTTCCAGGCAGTCTTATACCGCAACTCAATCTAACCTCGGGCTCTTTTGGGCTTAATGCGCTAGCCTCTCACATTAGTTCTATATTGTTACGGTTGCTGGATGTGCCGGTCGGTTCCGGGTAGTCTTACACCGTAACTCAATCTAACTCAGGTTAGGCATATTCGTATTTTACTTAATTTACATATTTACCCTTCATATTTATATGTAAATTTTCCACAATTATTGTCATTCAAGTCATGCCCTATTTACCCTCTAAATCTTGTTCATAATTTTTAGGTACATAAATTATACCATTTCATGCTACTAATCATTTACATGATTATGAGTCAACTATGCCAATAATATGTAACTTAATGTTTTTCTCAACGTTAACCCCGTTATACGTTTGCATAATTCACATAGAACGTTAGGCTCGTAACTTAGCCTAACTCATAAACAAAAGGGAAAAGAAAGGAGCATGTACCATTTCAACAATATAAAATAATATGGATTTAACTAAACAAGTGTCATATAAATTTGGCATAGAACAAATGAACTTGCATTTTAGATCCAATTAACATGAATCTTAAGCATATGAACGGGAACTTACATAGAATTACACAAATCCAATTAGGCATGTAGATGTGAACTTGCATTTGAGTTGGATCAATTTAACATAGATCTAAACATATGAGAATGTAGATCTAAACATATACATAACATAGCCTAAAAACTTGATTGTAACATAACATGAAAGAGTCACCAAATTTATATAATACATGATTGGTTTAACATACAACATGATAAGTCCAATAAACCACAATAGTCTCATAGGCATACATGATAGAGTTGTCATAAGAATATACATGAATCTGCATCACCATTTTCTTACAACTAAGCACAGTTCTAGTTTCGCTTTATTACAAATCATGAATTTTATTTGTTCACATCTAAAGAATAAATGAACTTACAAACAAAAGAAAAATCTTGTTTTCTGGGATCTGTTTTCTGAAACTGAAAAGCTATCCCTTGATGTAGACTTTTGGTTCTCTAATTTTAATTTGGTTTGCAGCTTCTATCTTGCTTCCTATCTTGCTTTCTAGTTGGAGAAGAATGGTGGCTACGCTAGGTTGACCATGAACAGCATGACGGCTCCTTGGAATGTAATTGTGTGGTTTAGGGTTGAGGGTTGGGGTTGTTTATATAGAAGTTTAGATTTATGTGAGCCGTTAGATCAACCTAGGAGCAATCAGAACCATCCAGACCAGATAGAGCTATCCAGAAACTGCCACATATCCCTAGTGACTCAGTAATAAGTCAGAAGTCGTCACTGTTTGGATCAGAATATAGGAGTCGACCCCTACAGGGGGGTCGCCACCTATATCGACTCCCCCTGTGGGGTCTATCCCCTGAGTGGGAATTTTCCTGCTCAGCCTCTTTTTTATAAATTATAAATTCGAATTGCTTCTATTTATTTAATTATTTAATTATATAATTTTCTGTTTAAACATGAAATCTTCTGAACTCCATAACTTCTTCATATGGAGTCCGATTCACGCAAACTCGGACCCTATCTCATGAAGAATTCTGAGACGAATGCAATGGAATAACCCGTTTCCCTTAATTCTCCTTTTACAATTTAGTATTCTTTAATTCGTTACTTTAATAAACATAGGAAATACAGGGTGTTACATTAGTGACCTCTGCTTTTTCATTTATAGACTAGTATAAGGTGTAGTGGGTTGTGTGTATTCTTTTGTGTAATATTCCAAACATCAAAATTGTTAGCTTGCATATATATTCTCATACGTATAACCTAATAACTATAATTTATGCCATTGAAAATAGGTGGTCGCGCAGTAAATTGGCCTTCTATGAATCCAATGTTTGTTCTTGTACTAGTGTTATTTTACCTATTAAATAAGTATCAAATAACGGTTGTAAGGTTAAATGATGTCTTGCTCTAATACCAAGTGAAAAGTCGTGTGATTTAATGTAGGATCTTTATATATGAAATATAATGGAATTGATTATGATATCCTAACTTGTTTAATACAATAGTTATGCAAGTAAATATTAACTAATATAAAATATCACAAATAAGTAAATGTAGTAAGTAAAGTGACACCAAGAATTTTATAATGGTTCGGACTTCCCGTCCTAGGTCCAGTCCCACATTCCTTGTGGAATTCTACTATTAACACAATCTCTTCGCCTGGAGGAACAGGTTCACAACAATCCGAGCCCCAGCAAGGATTTCCCGCCTGAGCAACGACATGGGACTTTTACAAATAACAAGAGTCTGACTTCTGCTTGTGTTCTTGAATAACACTGAATAGTCAATGATTGTGTACACCCTTCCTATAATCTTCTCCTCAAGTATATAACGTGTATGTGAAGATTGGAGGAAGTATATTACTTATTGAATTAGGAGATATGAAATAATTTCAATGATTCAACAAGTAATTTGAATATTTGAAAGCTTTTCAGAATGCAAGAGTTTAGAAACATAGATCGGAAAATGTAACGACACAGATTTCGCCGGAACCTAATCGATCGCTAAATCGACCAAGACCGTTCGAATCCCGCATACGCTAACTTTGGGCATACAACACATCAGAACAAATAACATAAGATTTTTATAAACATCATAATAATGTTACATCAGAGTACGTAATATCAAAGTACATCGAATATAATATAACGAAAGATTACTTCATAATAAATGTAATACAATGTAGCAGAACCAAATAAGCTAACACAGCGGAAGACTATCAATGCTCTGGACACAGCTTTAAGCTTCGATCCAAATCCTTCTCAATAAATAAATATCTACAAAACAAGCCACTCGACTACCCGTGTGGAAAAGAGGGCACCTGAGTTTGCAAGTGAAACAAACTACGAGTCATTGGACTGGTATGGGAAATCTTTACTTAACTTACCTAATAATAAGGCCAATCACAGGACCACGCTGCTAACGTGGAACGGTTTTACTCCATGGAATTTCCAGTGCATAAAATAAGTAAATCTTTTATTTAAAACAATGCAATGCTTTTTAGAGAAATGAAATCATCATAAGACCCAAGTTCCATTAAACAATGCAACGCAAACCGGAGGATAGAGTTTTACCTTATAATGATCAAACATGCTTGATACGTACAAAATAATATTTAATATTATTAGTGTCTAGTCAATTTAAAAATACTTTCAAAGTAAATGTATCAATCCTAGACGGCATAGTATCCCATCCTATTATGTCGCCATATATAGGTTTACAATCAAGACCGTAATGTCGTATTGGAAATTGGGTTTCCATCATTAGTCAAGGCTAGGGATGGCTCCTCACCGATTCGAGACACTCTAGAAAATACCTTAGGATTCGGACGCTGGTCCACCCTTGGATGCGGTAGGGCTGGTCCACAAATACTTTAATGGATTGGAAATTCCTGAACACACGTTTCCCGGTCCTATTGGACCTATCAATTAGCCACTATCGACCAATATATCCGAGGCCTCGTAATCCATCATCCACATAAGTAAAAATGTCTGGGCTCCATACCATGACACCACTTCTAGCTAGAAAGAAACGCATGCACTCCCTACGGTCCTTTTCCCTTTTTGACTCATACCAGGGTGTGAGGCTCGCGAAGTTACGTTATACACAAAGCTATGCCAAAATAAGATGTGCTTTGATCATCAACCACAAGGCTCTGCTTTTCAACAAAAGCCTTGATCATTTGCAAATTGGTATGCCACATTGACAATCTACGCCATGCGGCCGATAACTATCAATATATAACCTCTGAGCTTGTGCGTCTCAGAGAAGGGTGTTAAGAAAGAGAATAAATTCTCCACGACCAAATAGATATATATTAAATAGAAATCAATTTACATAGAATGAAATCCAATATCAGTCACACATCCATTTACAAGTCCGTTCTGGGTCTGAAAGAAACCGAAGACACCTTATTCCTCGTCCCGTATGTCCAATACGGAAGAGAGGTGCTCGCTTAATCCGGAAAATCAACAAGTACGTCCGGACAACTACCACTATAACCCTTTCAAGGCAGCAACTCCAATCAAAGGCATCAATAGTTGTCCATTCGATGTGAAGATCGCTGGTCTTCAAACACCATCTTCAATATCATCGATTTAAATCGTCGAATAATTGTTTGAAATGAGATTGAACTCGATCTTTTCAAATAATTCTCATATATATATATATAATTTAAATCATTTCATATCGTTAATATTATTTTATAACAATTTATGGCTTTTTTTATTTACATAAATAAAGTCCAATTTAATTTAACGACGCTTCGGGTCAAAAGGCGGCCCTGGCTCTGTCTTTACCCAAATTTGATTTATACATATCTCAAAATATAATCGTTGAAATTTAACAAACTTTATTTCTTTGGAAAGATCTTCCCAAAGCGGACCTAATGGTTCCGGTTTTCGGAAAATGCGACGGTCTGATCTTTCGGTGTAATTGTTTAAAGTTACGATTCCGAAACGCGAACTACCATGCGTGATTCGTTTAATTTTAACTTATATTTATATATAAGATTATATATATATAAATCATTTGACGGTTCTACTTACGTGTATAACATGCCAAATAAAAGAATGTTTTATTTTGCATAACCATTTAAATGTTTTTAATGATAAATGAAAAGAGATATTGTATTTGCACAAATTCCTATATTTTCAAATAACAAATAAAAATATATTTTTTTTTGCATACATTTCCAATATTTTCTAATGTCAAATAAAAGATGTATTTTATTTGCCTAACTTCTCTACATGTTTTTAATGTCAAATAAATATGTATTTTATTTGCATAACTTTTCTATATATTTCTAATGTCAAATAAATATTTTATTTTATTTGCATACATTTCTACATGTTTCTAATGTCAAATAAATATGTATTTTATTTGCATACATTTCTACAGGTTTCCAATGTCAAATAAATATGTATTTTGTTTGCGTATATTCATTACATGTTTCTAATGTCAAATAAAAATGTATTTTATTTGCATACATTTCTACAGGTTTCTAATGTCAAATAAATATGTATTTTATTTGCATACATTCACTACATGTTTCTAATGTCAAACAAAAATGTATTTTATTTGTATACATTTCTACAGGTTTCTAATGTCAAATAAATATGTATTTTATTTGCATACTTGTTCTATTCTTCTAATGACAAAATAAAAGACAAATTTGTCTACATACATGTTTTCTAATTCTAGTGACAGAATAAAAAGATAATTCTTTCATATGTACATGTTTTACAATTCTATTTTCAAATAAAAGATGATTTTAATTTACATGGCATGTTTTACAATTCTAATGTCAAATAAAAGATGAATTTAATTTACATGTCATTTCTATGTTACTAATGACAAATTAAAAGAAAATTCTCATTTTCATTATTTGTATACAATTTCAATGTATAACATGACACATAAAAATGACTATTTGTGTTTGCATACAAATTCTATATATAACATGACAAATAAAAATGTCTCTTTTAATTTGTATACAATTCTAATGTATAACATGACGATAAAAATGTCTCTTTTAAATTGTATACAATTTTATTGTATAACATGACGATAAAAATGTCTCTTTCAAATTGTATACAATTCTATTTTTGATATAACAAATAAAAATGATATTTCTATATCTTAACATAGCCAATAGAAATGATATTCTAATGTTGTATATAAATTCCTACATTAATATGACAAATAAAAATAATATTTTTACTTGTTTACAAATCTATTTTTTAACATAACAAGTAAAAATGATATTTTTATGTGTTTTACAATTCCTACATTAACATGTAACATAACAAATAAAAATGACATTTTCATTTGCATACAAATATAATTCTAACAATAAATGATATTTTTATTTTGTCGACTATTCTATTTCAACGAAACAAATAAAAATGATATTTCTATTTTGTTGACAATTCTATTTCAACAAAACAAATAAAATTGATACTTTTATTTTGTCGACAATTCTATTATAGCAAACGAATAAAAATGATTCTTTTATTTTGTTGACAATTCTATTTTAACAAAACAAATAAAAATGATAACTTTATTTTGTTGACAATTCTTTTTCAACAAAACAAATAAAAATGATATTTCTATTTTGTTGACAATTCTATTTCAACAAAAAATGACATTTTTGTTTCATACAAATCTATTTTAACAGAAATGATAACTTTGTTTTCACAATTCTATTTCAACAAAAATGACATTTTTGTTTCATACAAATCTATTTTAACAAAAATGATAACTTTGTTTTCATAATTCTATTTCAACAAAAATGATAATTTTGTTTTAACACAAATCTAATTCAACACAATACATAAAAAATGATAATATTATTTTGTTGACAATTCTAATTCAACAAAAATGACAATTTTTTTTTGTCAGTTATAATTCAATAAAGATGACATTTTATTTTGTCAATTCTAATTCAACAAAAATGACAATTTTATTTTGTCAATTCTAACTCAACAAAAATGACAATTTTATTTTGTCAATTCTAATTCAACAAAAATGAAAATTTATATTGTCAATTCTAATTCAACAAAAATGACAATTTTATTTGGTCAATTTTAATTCAACAAAAATGACAATTTTATTTTGTCAATTCTAATTCAACAAAAACGTTCGATCAAATCAACAGATCATCATAACAACATCAATAAACCCAAATCAAATCGCGTAATCAACAAACTAAATTGAATAGCGTATTTGCAGAAATTTTTAAACACAATAATAATTAATTTTTAATTATTTAAAAAGAAATATCACCTTGATCGGTTTTGAAATCGTTGAATAACGATTGTTTTAACAAAATTAAACAAGCGTTTAATTTTCTTAGAAATTCCAATTGCTTCAAAATTTGTTCTAGTTTGTTCCATATTGTAGATCTCTTTCCTGCGATTCCAACGGATTCAAAATCATTTGATTTGGACCTCGTATGAAATAAATATTGTATTATAAACATTGGACAATTTAATTAAATAATTAATTAAAATAATTAAGGTTTAAATTTACTTAACCTTCTCTGTATCGTCTCCCAAAAATTTTTGGTCGATCTAAATCCTTTGTTCGCTTCTAAAACGAAGAAGACTCTGCCACGATCCAAACAATTCCTTCTTCTTGTAACAGAACACATGCCGACGTGATGTGTAACAACCCGGAAAATCAGAACCAATTTAAAAATTTTATTTTGGAAATTTTGAATATTTAAAATGATTTATTTTTAATAATAATGACTAGAAATTTATTTTGAATAGAATTAGAATGAATATATTTATTTAAATCAAAATTAGAATATAAATATTTATTTTAAATATAAAAGGAATTGCAAAATGGTGCGGTAGTTTGAAAATTTGATTTCAAATTTCAAATGAATGTGCAAGATTCAAAATAGACCGGATTTTTGTTAAACTAAAAATATTTGAATCTGTTTGAAAATATCTTTTCAACGGATGTGAAAAACCCAGATTTCATAGCGGGAATAAAAAGTTATGTAATAACCCGGAAATCTGAGCCAATTTAATTTTTTTATTTTGGCAATTTTAGTGAAATTTGGGTATGTAAAATGAAATATTTTAAATAATAGCGACGAAAAATTTATTTTGAATTGTATTAGAATGTATCCGTTTATATAGATCATCGTTAGAATATAAATATTTTATTTTAATTATAAAAGGAATTGACAATTGCGCGGTAGTTTGAAAATTTGATTTCAAATTTCAAATGAATGTACCGGGTGCAGAATAAACCTTATTTTAGCGAAACCAAAAATATGAGAATCTACTTGAGATTATCTTTCCAACGAATCTGAAAAATTGAAATTTCACAGCGGGAATCAAAAGATATGTCCAGTTGAAAATTCAGAATAGTCGCTATGGAATTCTGGCCCTTAAAAATGGAAATTTTGCAAACGACCTCGGTTTTCGATGAAACCACTTTTGTCGGATCTGGGATGTCAAATTATTGCTAGATTCCAAAATTCATAATTTTTCGATTCAATATGTGAGCGTGGCAAAAGAAAACGTGTTTTGACAGTTTCAGTCAATTTCGATCGATCAGAAAATGGCCATTTTTCAAACGGTCTCAGAATTCGATGAAATTAGTTTTGTTAGGATTGAATCATCAATACGAAGTTAGAAAATATTTTTCAGGAATTTTTAGAGTTAGTATGTGGCCCCAGTAAATGGAAATGCACGTTCAAATTCAATATATGGATTTATATTTTGAATTTGATAAAAAATGATAGAAACAGCCGAACTGGCTTACGATACATATCCCATTGTGTTCGAAATGAGGGTAATTAGCTAGGGGCGACAGTCGTTGGGTCTCGATTGGTGTTGGAAATAAAAGTCAACATTTTGGAGAATAAAATAAACAAAATAATATATTTTTTCCTTTAACTCCCTTACCCTCATTTCTCTCTCTCACTTCCAGGTCAGAAAATCGATTGAACAAAAAACAAAGAGAGGAGAAGAGGGCGGAGCGCCGCTCCACTGTCTGTCGTGCACCGGAGGAGAGCCACCCAGCGCCGCCTTCCCTCTCTAGCCCTCCTCCCCCTCTCTCGATTTGAATAACCCTAAAACTGCACCTAGTAAATCCCGCCACCGCCTGAAGCCTCCACCCCCATCGCCGCTACCTGCGCCATCCACCACCACCTCCGACCTCTGCGCGCCCTCTGCCCTCAACCCCGACGTGAAGCCCCTCCTCCTTTAAAGAAAAAAAAAACCCTGTAAATCTTCTTTTGTTTTTAGTTTCATATATTTAGAAAATTCGGTTTTTCTTACATGAAAGGTGAGTTTATGATACTGATTTTAGTTCAGTTTTAAACGTATATAAAATACTATGAAAAGCCATGATGTTTGAATACATGAAGCGATGATTTTTATTTGCAAAAGATTGGATTTTTAACAAAGTAAAGGTTAGACTTTTATATAAATGGAGGTGAGATTTTTTTATTATATAAAGATCCGTTTTTTAAGCAGGAAAGGTGAGATTTTGTATGTAGGAAAAGATTAGATTTTGAAGTATGAAAAGATAGAATTTTTATAAATGAAAAGATCGAATTTTTATATATGTGAAAATTTAGTAAAGGTTGGATTTTTATATATGATATTAGTGAAGAAAGGTTGGATTTTTAATGAAGTAAAGATTTGATTTTTATTAATGTAGAGTAATAAAACTATATTTTTTTTATTAAGGTAGAGTAGTAAAAATATGATTTTTACATTATAGAGAAAATAAAAATATGATTTTTATATTATAGAGATAATAAAAATATGATTTTTATATATGTAGTAAATCAAAAATATGATCTTTATTATATGAACACCGTTATAAAAATAGAATTTTTATCTATATAATAGTGGTATAAAAATAGAATTTTTATCCATATAGCGTAATTATAAAATTGTGATTTTTATATACATGACAACAATATAAAAATGCGATTTTTATATATGTAGTGGATACGGTCGACGAAAGTGACAAAAGGCGAGCACGGCGAAGATTTTCTACATATGAAGAGTCATGGTGTTTGGTTTAGCTTATCGGTGAGAACTCCTCACTTTTATTTCTATTTATAGTTTAAAATATATACTAGGATGCAGACGGTGCTTAGTAGCACCCGACACCCGTCGTCCATAGACTATGGATGACTTGTTTGTTTGATTGCTGTGTTGTGAAATTTGATTGTGTGATGTGGAATGAAATAAAATATTTTATAGTGGAAAATATTTTATTGTTAAAAATATAATTTTTAACGTGTATATAAAATAAATATTTATAAACAAATCGGAGGATTCATTTATATACACTGATTTGACTGATATTGATTGGGACGATAAATTTTACACTTCGCCCAACTGCACAAATAAAATCTGTTTTTGTCGATTTGAAACCCCACACGGGTATTGGGATGAGATTTGACGTACACAAATCCCAATTGTTTAGTTGTATGTCAATCGATGGATTGATAGACTGTGTAAGCGTTAATTATTTATATTTAATGCTTATGCAGTTGTGTGTGCACTTTGGATGATGGTTGATGATTTATCGTTGCTGTTATATACATGTGTTGTAGGGAATCCATATAATTAACGTTATATGGTAATTGATTGGGCCTCATTCCAATTTGGAAAATAGGAAATAAATATTCATGTGTTGAATAGAAATATAAATTCATGTGTTGAACAGAATAAATATTCATGTCTTGAGTAGACATTGTTGGATCTAGATTAACCCTAGAGGGTGAGGTGAATAGGGTTTATCACAGTTTTTAACTGAAATGAAAAAAAACTGACATGATATTCAAATAATAAACAGATCACAGAATATAGTAGAAACAGAAATGCAGAAAATAAATCACACACAGATATACCCAGCTTCAGCAAAACCCTGCCTACTGCTGCATTTCTATGGTTTCTACTAGGTGATAGAACGGATCCCGCATACAAGACCATGTACACTCGCAAACCCTGCTCCTATTCTAACCCTACGCTCAAAACCGTAGACTAATCCAATCCCCTAGATTAGATTTCCTGAATTACAAACCCTGTAACTCGTAACCCTAGAATTTACAGACTCTAGTGGACTGCCAGTCAACACCCTGACTGGAACCCTAGAAATTTTACAGACTTCTAGAACCTGTTCATTTGATTTTTACAACACAAAAAGAACAACAACAAAAAACAAAAACAAAACAAAGGTAAATAAATAAAAACCCTTAGGTAATAAAATAAGGGGTCATCCCCTTTTTATTTAGAAATGTCGGCTGGCCCAATTGCTATTCATTTTTGCCCGATTGTTCTTCTTTTACTGGAGAAAATAAATGGCGGCTAGGGTTTCTGATTTGAATCCCAAATCGATTGTGATATTGATCTGAAATGTTTCCTCTTTGATGCTCAAAACTGTGTGGCTCTCTGACGCTTCGAGTTGGAATACTGATGATCGAAAACGATAACAAAATTTGGTGAGTTCCTCTGAAATTTCTTTTTCAATTTTGCTTTGGAATGCTTGAATTGATTTGTGGGTTTTTTTCGATCTTCGATTGAATTGTTTTTGGTCTTTTTATCTCACAACCTGCCGATGATGAATTGGTGTGAACTTATAGGGTAATTTAGAAAACCCTATACAACTCTGATTTCACCATAAATGGCTTGGCCTGATTTTGTTGAAAGATTAGTCCCTGATTTTCGAGTTTCCTCCTTTTGATTTGCTCTCGATTTAATTTGAATTTTGTTGCCTTGTTTAAAGGTCGTGAATGATGAGATTGATCCTCGACTTCTGGAAATAAAATATATTGTGGTCCACTGGTTCGAACCCATGCATGATTTCTGTAATGTTTTATTGCCTTGAAATGTATATGAATTTCCACATTTAACTTTTGCCAAAAATGATCCATTTGAGAAATTTCATTTCTGGAAAAACAGCACCACCAAAAAATATTGAACCTTGCCTAAAAGTATATTCTGATTTCTGAAATCATCAATTCAAACTGTTTTGCTATTCTGATTTTCATTACATAATTTCTGCATGCCTTCATGCTGAACACATTTATATGTACAAGAATCACTTGCTTGACCAATCATGCTTCACCCAGATTTGATCTGTACTGCACTATATGTTAGTTCATGCAAAACATATATGCCACTCTGATTTAGATATGCTGTTTCCATGCTGTGTATATACCATCACTACTGTGCATACATGTATGCATTGTCCCCTTGAGTTCTTTGCTGTGTATATATGCAGTATCACTTGTGTATGGTTAGTTTTCACCTAAGTTGATCCACTTCTTAAAAAAAATTGCATAAACATGAAACATTACTAATGTTGCTTGAACATGTTGCTGTAGTTGTACTGAACCATGATGAACTGAAATGTATTCATGTAGCTTCACTTCTTCTCTAATGCTGTGTCTTCTTGTGAACATGCTTGCATTGCTTCATTGTGCACTTGTGTTTCTTTTGACACTTGAAAATCTAGACTGAACAACATGTGCATATGTCCAATTTCTTTGTCCCATTGTTGCCGAGATATTTATTGTGTATGTCCCACTGAGCCATTCTTTACATGTCCATGCTTAACCATGCTGTTTCGAGCACTCGTACTTGGATGTTGTTGCTGTAGTGCTTGATCTTGTTGCACTTAAACTTGTGTATATGAAAACTGCCACCATGTGTTTGTTTGATTCCATGCTTCTTTTTGCACTACCATGCTGATTCATTACATAGCATCATGTTTGACCATATGTCTTTGAACTTGCACCATCCATTTCATGTATACATGAACTTGAAACTTGATGAGTTGTCTCGACCAATGCTTGACAAGTCTTCAACCATTTACTATTGTACATGCTGACTTGTTTTTGCCATTTTGACACTGCCGTAGCAGTTTGAATTGTGTTCACTGCTCCATGCACATTGCTGCACCATGATTTCATTTCTTGCTTTGTCACATACTGTTCCACCATTGTATAGCTGCTATGCTCCACACATATTCCATATTGCCATGTAACTGTGCATGTTAACACTTGAGTTTTGCTGCACCATCTTGTAATCTCCTGTCCACTTGTTCACTTTGAGTTTTGCTGCTTTCTTGAAAATTGATGTTTGTTCTTGCTGGCATGTGTTACACTTGATCACTTGAAACTTGAATAATATTTGAGTTATGCTGAAAGAATATTGTTGCTGCTCAGCCATGTTTACTTGAAAGATGTCATGCTCGACCATTTTTACTCCTTGTTGGCTTGAATCATGCTTTGTTGACTTTGACATTTGCACTGTGTCGAGCTTGGTCCATGTGACTGCTCCACAGCTGCACACTGATTGGCGTGGCAGTGCACACGTGTATAAATATACACGTGTGTATATGCAGCCATCAGACAATATTTTCTGTCCCTGTTCATATACAAACTAGCTAGACACAGATCAGATCAAGTCTTGAAAAAAGATGAGAAACACACCAGAAAACTGAGGCAAATAAAATTATAAAAATAAAAATTATATTCACATGTGTTTAGTATTATTTCTATTGCAGTGTACTATGTGTTTCTATGTTTCATGTGACAGGTATGAAGACTGGACTGACTGTGATTGGGCTGACAGTGAAGCTGGCAGAAGACTGAAGAATGTATCAGTGAAAAATGTGTATAAGTGTCAAAATGTATACATGTGAATATGAGTCCATATATATATATATATATATATATATATAACTGAGTGATGAGTGATGTAACGAGGAGTTTTGTACATGAAAAATGAAATGAATTGTATCGGTGAAGTGTTCAAATAAATGGAGTTGTAAAAACTGTACTGTTTGATATTGAAATAAAATATCCTGTTCAAATAAAACACTGTGTGAATATTTAAATTTTTGTACTGTTGTATTTTATTTAAACAGAAATATTATATTCCTATCTGCAATGAATATATAGAACAGTACAGTTATTAACACATTTATAATAATATATATTTGTTTGTTATCATCAAACAAAAATCATATAATTGTGTATACAACAATGTTGTATACAACAATCTCCCCGTTTTGATGATGACAAACAAATATTAAGGTTTTGAATATAATAAATGTGTTTTACAGTGAACAACAAAAACTCCCCCTATTTGAATGCTCCCTCTACAACTAAACTCCCCCTATAACTATGCATGAGTGAAAAAAGGAAGAAAAAATAAATTTCCAAAAATTAAAAATAAGAAAAAATAAATTTCCAAAATTAAAAATATTTACAAAATATTCACTCATAAATCAAAATCTCAACCCATTCTCCCCCTTTTGTTATCATCAAAAGGATACAGAAATTAAAATATAGATGAAAATTGACTAAAAATATAATTCAGCATAAGAGGAAGAACGGTTATCATAAATCTCAATCAGTTAAACAAAAACCATAATATTCTGAGAACAGATGGCATATTTCACATTGTAGAGAATGACAGATATACGATGAATTTTATATAAAATAGAGGGAATTTTAAAAAACAATTCATTTCCAATTATTTTCAAAGGATTTTTATAAGAATAAAGTACAAAAACAGTGACGGATTTGGACTATAATTAATTAATTCAACTTAAGTGAGAAAATCGAGTAATCTCAAATCCCCATATCTATCAATCAACAAATCATAATACGTCATAATATTTCAACACATTTCACAGATTAGAAAGATGGATTGATAGGCTGGTTTTTATACTCAGAGGAGATTTTCAAATTTATTTCTATTTTTAGCACTTTATTTCCTCTTTTTTTTTTAAGAGCACACTGACCACACATAACCAAAGCTTGGATTTTTAAATGGGATCAGTCGCAGCTTAAATTATAAGACGTCTCATAACCATGCATAACCAGAGCTTGGATTTTTAAATGAGGTTAGAGACACTCTTATATATTAATTATATTTTTTATTTTCAGCTTCAAAATAGAAAAAAAAACTCCTCAGTATATATAAACCAATATGAATGATAGAAATGCGGTAGGTACAGAGATGGACTGTGAAATAAATTTCTAAATTAATAATATTATGAAATATGATCAACCGTACCGGGACCATTGAAAATTTCAATTGTCACTAATTCTGAAAAATAACATAACCACAATTCCATCACAAATATTTTCACTATTTATTCAAAAAGATTCTTACAAAAAATTAACTCTCCGCATTAATATAAAATCATAACGGATGGCAGAAGGATGATAGGTAATGAAGATGGTCGTGAAATAATTGCCAGTTCAGAGATATTATAATACATGTTCAACTATCATGAAAATATAAATAAAATCTCCTCTTGTTGTGAAATATAATGCAGTCACAATTCATCACAATTTCAAAATCTGATAATTGTTTTGATGAATTACAAATACAGTTCAATTTTGATATTGATTTCAATTTCTGAATGAATAATTAATAAATGAAAATCAAATACAAGAGAAATATGTTGATCTATACACGACAAGAGGGAAAAATGTGTACAAGACAAAAAGAGTGTGTGGATTTATACATGGTGAAGATTTGAATCTAAGTACAGATGGGTGAGACAAATATAAGGCGCTTCTGATACCACTTGGTGTCTCTATTTACGAGGAATTTTAACATGATACTGAACAAGAATGTCATAGACAAAAGAATTATTAAGTGCCAAGCCCAAACAGACGAGATAATAGATTATGCACATGTATCAGAGCAGCAAGCATGAGATTCCAAAGATAACATTTTTCAAAACAGTATCAGAGCAACACAGAACATAGTTTCAAATCATACTTGTCAGGATGATGATTCATGACCCGAGATTAAAAAAATACCGTTTATTTAAAATCATTTGATGAATATGAAGATATCAGAAATCAATGAATCGATCACACCAGATTATTAATTTCACATTCAAGATGTGTGTGTGATTCAGTAAATCAATAATTTCAAATGAGTTTAAACAAACATATATAATTAGCCATGGAATAACAATGAGTTTCAAGACCGATTTCTCAAAGAATTTTTCCAAATTATTTTTGACAAGCCCAAAGAATTTTTCAACATATTTACATCAAGTTTGAAAGATAATTCATGATCCAAAAATATTTATTTGAAATCACTTGAAACAATGTCAAGTTTGAGATATAAAGAATTATTCACATAAGATTGGTAATGTCAATTTTTAAGTGGTGTGTGATATTCAAAATATCTAGAATCTCAAATGATTTCAAACCAAAAAAAAATTCAATCATAATAATCATGAATAATGATGAAATTTCAAGATGTATCACTGATTCAAGATAGGTCAAAAAAATTATCCAATCCAATAAAAAAAACCAATGAAATTATCACAACTGTGAAATGATAATGTGCTGTAATGAGTATAAATTTTCAAGCCTTTCTAAAATGAATTAGAAGAACTTCAGAACAGCAGAGATGTGTGAGATTTCAATCATTTTTTAGATCTTCAAAAAAAAATTTAGAATTCATATTAACAGTGTTCAAGATATGACAAGAATACGTCAACACCGTTAGGAATTCAGAAAACAGAAAATGAACTTCAAAACAATTGCAAAAAAAAAAAAAAGTATCTGGAAATGATTAAAAATATCAGAGTTCTACACACGCAAAACAAATTTCCAGAATATCATGAATACTGCAATTCTAGAAGCACAACAAAAAATATGGCAGTGATAAATCAAATCAGAATAGGCAGAAGAAAGAGATATAAGGGAGAAGAAGAAGAAATAAACAAAAGAAAAAAAATCAAAACAAAAAGTATTTACAGAGGTGAGTTTAGAGATCATACCAGAGTTCAGTGTATATCAAAATCTCTAACTCATCAGACTTGGATAAGGAACTGTGAATGATTCCATGATATGAAGCAGTTTGAATTCAGTTTCTCTTTCTGCACAGCAGCTCCTCAGCCTCCTCAGGTACCTAATGGTTTAGGGGATCGAGTGGTCTAACAAAGTTTGTAAAATCCCTCAGAGTTTTATTCACATATTTTGGTACCCAAACTTGTTTATACAACAACCCATCTGAATTCACCTTTGTACCTTTAGGAACCCAGATCTGTTTGAATTTAACAAATTTTGTTTTATTCCTTTTTGGGATCCAGGATTGTTCAAATAGATTATTATAAAACAAATTCTCATCATGTTTATGATTCAAAAATCCTTTGCGATTATCAGAGTTTGAATTTCCATATCGATTCTTTCCAAAGCAGTCTAAAGGATTTTTCAAATCAATTGAATTTTGTTTTTCAAAAACATCATTTTTCTCAAAGCCAAGACCAGATTTATTTCTAATAGAAACTTGGTTTTGTAACAGCATAATCAACGATTTTTCCCCACTAGAAAATTTATCCAAAGTTGATTCTAATCGTTGAATTTTGGATTTTAGATCGCAATTTTCTTTTAGTAAATTTGAGCAATTATTTATAGCGATCTTCTGTTCAGCGTTGGACTGTTTCAAAACCAAATTCTCATTTTCAAGCAATTTAATTTTGGCTTGGGATTCGGAAATTTCAAGTTCAAATCGTTTTTGTTTTTCAGACTCAAAATTCTTGGATTTTTCAATCTCATTTTCCAGTTCTTTCAAAATCAAACCACTTTTCACTAAATTTTCATTTTCAGCAATTTCAAATTTGGAATATATATCAATCTTAAAATTTTCAAATTCCTTTTGTAAAAAGTTATTCAAACCTGATAACTCAATCTTGTTTTCTTTTAAGATCAAAATTTCCTTTTCAAACTTTTAAATATTCTTATTGAGATGAACAAGATCGGTTTTCAATTTTAAACAATTTTTGCAATCTGAATTTGAAGATTTTTTAAAATATTCAAGCTGTGATTCCAAATCATCAATTTTGCTGGTCGAGTCAGAATTCCTAGATTTTAGAGATTTGTTTTTAGATTTGAGTTTATCAACAGATTTAGTTAAATCAACACACATATAAACCAAATCTTCGTACGAGAAATTTTCAACTTCAGCATCCGTTGATTCTCCATCATCTGATCCTTCTGAATTTTCATTTGTAAATCCTGTTAAACGGAATTCTGAATCTGAGTTGACATTCTGGGGTTTTGAGCTATTGTCAGATTTTCCATACTTCGTATTGAGAGTATCCCAGATTTCCTATGCAGATAAAAATGACAGATAAGATTAAACTGTTCAGTACTAAGATAATCAAATATAATTTTCATAGCACGGGTATTGAAAGTAATATCTACACTATCAAATCCATGGATAACAACATTCCAACATTTAATATTAACATATTTTAAATAAAATTCCATTTTTGATTTCCAGTTTAAAAAATCTGTTCCATCGAAAATAGTTGGAAATGAATTGGACTGACTTTCTATCGACTGACAAATAGGAATCACCATTGCTCAAGAGTTAACAGAATACCTGCTATGATACCACTTGTTGGATCTAGATTGACCCTAGAGGGGGGGGGTGAATAGGGTTTATCACAGTTTTGAACTGAAATGAAAAAAACTGACAGGATATTTAAATAATAAACAGATCACAGAATATAGCAGAAACAGAAATGCAGAAAATAAATCACACACAGATATACCCAGCTTCGGCAAAACCCTGCCTACTGCTGCATTTCTATGGTTTCGACTAGGTGATAAAACAGATCCCGCATACAAGACCATGTACACTCGCAAACCCTGCTCCTATTCTAACCCTACGCTCAAAACCGTAGACTGATCCAATCCCCTAGATCAGATTTCCTGAATTACAAACCCTGTAACTCGTAACCCTAGAATTGACAGACTCTAGTAGACTGCCAGTCAACACCCTGACTGGAACCCTAGAAATTTTACAGACTTCTAGAACCTGTTCATTTGATTTTTACAACACAAAAAGAACAACAACAAAAAACAAAAACAAAAAAAGGTAAATAAATAAAAACCCTTAGGAAATAAAATAAGGGGTCATCCCCTTTTTATTTAGAAATGTCGGCCGGCCCAATTGCTATTCATTTTTGCCCGATTGTTCTTCTTTTATTGGAGAAAATAAATGGCGGCTAGGATTTCTGATTTGAATCCAAAATCGATTGTGATATTGATCTGAAAAGATTCCTCTTTGATGCTCAAAACCGTGTGGCTCTCTGACGCTTCGAGTTGGAATACTGATGATCGAAAACGATAACAAAATTTGGTGAGTTCCTCTGAAATTTCTTTTTCAATTTTGCTTTGGAATGCTTGAATTGATTTGTGGGTTTTTTTCGATCTTCGATTGAATTGTTTTTGGTCTTTTTATTTCACAACCTGCCGATGATGAATTGGTGTGAACTTATAGGGTAATTTAGAAAACCCTATACAACTCTGATTTCACCATAAATGGCTTGGCCTAATTTTGTTGAAAGATTTGTCCCTGATTTTCGAGTTTCCTCTTTTTTATTTGCTCTCGATTTAATTTGAATTTTGTTGCCTTGTTTAAAGGCCGTGAATGATGAGATTGATCCTCGACTTCTGGAAATAAAATATATTGTGGTCCACTGGTTTGAACCCATGCATGATTTTTGGAATGTTTTATTGCCTTGAAATGTATATGAATTTCCACATTTAACTTTTGCCAAAAACGATCCATTTGAGAAATTTCATTTCTGGAAAAATAGCACCACCAAAAAATATTGAACCTTGCCTAAAAGTATATTCTGATTTATGAAATCATTAATTCAAACTGTTTTGCTATTCTGATTTTCATCACATGATTTCTGCATGCCTTCATGCTGAACACATTTATATATACAAGAATCACTTGCTTGACCAATCATGCTTCACCCAGATTTGATCTGTACTGCAATATATGTTAGTTCATGCTAAACATATTTGCCACTCTGATTTAGATATGTTGTTTCCATGCTGTGGATATACCATCACTACTGTGCATACATGTATGCATTGTCCCCTTGAGTTCTTTGTTGTGTATATATGCAGTATCACTTGTGTATGGTCAGTTTTCACCTGAGTTGATCCACTGCTTAAAAAAAATTGCATAAACATGAACCATTACTAATGTTGCTTGAACATGTTGCTGTAGTTGTACTGAACCATGATGAACTGAAATGTATTCATGTAGCTGCACTTCTTCTCTAATGCTGTGTCTTCTTGTGAACATGCTTGCATTGCTTCATTGTGCACTTGTGTTTCTTTTGACACTTGAAAATCTAGACTGAACAACATGTGCATATGTCCAATTTCTTTGTCCCATTGTTACTGAGATATTTATTGTGTATGTCCCACTGAGCCATTCTTTACATGTCCATGCTTAACCATGCTGTTTCGAGCACTCGTACTTGGATGTTGTTGCTGTAGTGCTTGATCTTGTTGCACTTAAACTTGTGTATATGAAAACTGCCACCATGTGTTTGTTTGATTCCATGCTTCTTTTTGCACTACCATGCTGATTCATTACATTGCATCATGTTTGACCATATGTCTTTGAACTTGCACCATCCATTTCATGTATACATGAACCTGAAACTTGATGAGTTGTCTTGACCAATGCTTGACAAGTCTTCAACCATTTACTTGTGTACATGCTGACTTGTTTTTGCCATTTTGTAAATGCCGTAGCAGTTTGAATTGTGTTCACTGCTCCATGCACATTGCTGCACCATGATTTCATTTCTTGCTTTGTCACATACTGCTCCACCATTGTATAGCTTCCATGCTCCACACATATTCTGTAACACCCCACCTCCGCTAGGGTCACTCTTTCGGGGGCACTAGCTTCTGGGGGGCGTTAGAACTGGGTAAGCATGCATAATGATATATCAAGGCAGAACAAGAACATAAATATATATGTAAAACAGAGTAAGTGAGAATTAAACAGCGGAATATCTCAAACCATCTCAAAACAAGTCTAGTACATCATAAAGTCAACTGCCAAAATAAACATGTCTAGTACATCATAAACAGAAATACTGAAATACATAGTGCTATCCCCAAAATAAAGATGATAAACCATAGCTAGCTCAATGTCCAGACATACATGAGCTATCCAGCAAACAAGCAAGCGATCCAAGCTAAGCACCACTATTCCCTCCCTGAGAACCTGGGGGGGGGGGGGAGAAACGGAAGAAAAGAAGCGAAAGAAAACAGGTCAGTCAGAAAGACTGGTAAGCCCTACTACGATCAGTCTATAAACTAATAAAGTTAGCATCATGATGGAAACTGAGATGAACATACTGGCAATAGATAAAGGTGTCATCACATAAAGAAGATTAAGCTTTGCACCACAGTGTACTAGCAAACTAACATAACAGGTATTGATCCCTCAGCCCAAACTTTGGCCCAATAACATGAGGTGACCTTAATACAAGGTCCAGCCCAACGGTCTAGTCGATCGGCTCCCTATAAACCTAACACGTCAAGTGTTGGTGTCCATACGGCCCACATATGGTTGTAGTCAGACTGTGCTGGGTCCACCTTCGGGTGTATCAAGCCCTCGGGTGTCAACCCCAGACACCTAAGCAGTAATGCACAGTCTAAACCTACTGGTACCCGTGCCTCGAGTTTGTCCAACACCGGACTACGTGCACGTCCGTAGCCCGCCTGGACCCGCACCGCTGTACCACTCAGCCGTCGCTTTGGTCGCTTACATCAGTCCAGTAATCGTGCCCCGCCCTAGCCTAGTCTCTAGGGTTGTGAATGATACCAAACTGGGATTACTGCTGGAACAGACCACGTTGCTAGGGTTTTCTAAGAGGGTTAAGTGTGGTTTAACCCCTCACTAATCATGGATTAAATTAGTTAAGTGTAACCAAAAGTTCACCACTTAACCCCATTTAATCCCTCGTATCCCCAAAATTGGTTAAGTATTAGTGGGCCATGACTTAACCCTAATCATGAGGCATTAATTAATTTAATTGTGCCTTAACCTCTCACATTAGACTTTGTTGCGGTTACCTAGTTAAGCCGGTGGGTTTCGGGTAGATTTACACCACAACTTGGTCTAACCTCGGGTCTTGGCACCACATGACCAACTTCTCACATTGGATCCTATTGTTTGTAGCCACTAGTTAAGCCGGTAGGTTCCTGGTAGAATTACGCTACAAACTCAACCCAACCTCGAGTTGGCCACACTTATGTTTTCTAAGTGTCATGTCCACTTTATTTTCAAAACATAATTACAAGTTTAACAAATACTTGGGTAGACCTAACTTAATAGGTAAATTCCCAAGGGGTAGACCTAACTTAATAGGTAAATTCCCAATCTTATATTTTCATGTATTTTAAGTTTTTCCCAAACCCCCCCAACGTCATTCTATCGCTTACATATTCGTCATAACGCATAAAGGATAGAAAGAGGGAACTTGGCACAACATACATGATGAATCTTACATATCATAATAAACATGCATAACATGTTGGACTTGCATAACTTAGCATAGTGAACTTGCATAAACATGCATAACTTGTTAAACTTGCAAATCATGGCATAGTGAACTTGCATAAACATGCATAACTTATTAAACATGTGTAACATGGGATAGTGAACTCGCATAAGCATGCATAACTTATTAAACATGTGTAACATGGCATAGTGAACTCGCATAAGCATGCATAACTTATTAAACATGTGTAACATGGCATAGTGAACTCGCATAAGCATGCAAAACTTATTAAACATGTGTAACATGGCATAGTGAACTCGCATAAGCATGCATAACTTATTAAACATGTGTAACATGGCATAGTGAACTCGCATAAGCATGCATAACTTATTAAACATGTGTAACATGGCATAGTGAACTCGCATAAGCATGCATAACTTATTAAACATGCATAAATCCCAACTTTCATCACATATTAACTTTAGAGTTTCTAAAATGAAGGTAAGAGGGCTTACAAATATTATGAAGACACAAATCTACAAGTAAAGATTGAGAAGCCCTTTATGCAAGCATAAAAACCCAAAACAAAGCTCCAATAAGAAACACCCTTAACAAAAATCCCAAAAACTCTAGCTTAGCAAATAAAACTTGCAACTTGATGATGTATGCAAGCTAATGATCATTCATACAACTTAGAAATGCTTGTATGAACATCATAATCTTCATAGGAATTTATGAAGAGAGTGGAGGCCATGAGAGGTTTGATTTTGACATAGTTTAGTTGCTAGAATGAATAATGAATGATTTAGGGTAGGTTAGGGTCTTATTTATAGATTAGGCTAGTGTTTTAGGCCCTTAGATTAACCCTAAATTAGATTAGGACCCTTGGATTTCGGAGCCTTCCAGAAACCAGCCCTAAGACCAAGCCCAAACCCCAAACTGGTGCACCCAACCACAGAACTCTCTAGAAACTGTGCAGGTTTTCTGGCTCGACACGGGCGCACTTCCCAAGTGCGCCAGTGTAAAAATGTATTGGCGCACTTCACAAGTGCGCCAGTGCATTTTTTGTGTTGGCGCACTTCACAAGTGCGCCAGTGCATTCTGGCTAGTTTTCGGGTTTTTCTGCCTAACTTCGTTCGTCCATATCCTCTTCATACGGACTCCGATTTTCGAAAACTCGGACTCTATTTCGAGTATTTTTCCGAGACGAACGCAATGGCACAGCCCGTTTCCCCTTGATTCAGATTTTTAAATTAAATTCTGCCTCAATTTATATCTTAACAGGTTATTAAAAATACGGGTTGTTACATTCTCCCCTCCTTAAAGGATTTCGTCCCCGAAATCTTCAAGTTAGGAAGAACATATCCTACCATCCAACATCCATCTACTCAAAACATCATCCACGAGCAATCATTGTCCTTAAAAGATTCTAAATGTTGTATGAACATATGCAAAAGTGTGTGTATATGTACTTATCTAATGCAAAGATCAATGCAAAATATGTTAGTGAAATGTATCCATATGTATGCAAATCCCTAACATAATGTATAATATCTACATGCGTGCTCAATCATACATCCATATGCAACATCCATGTGATAGCATACAAATTTCATCCAAGAATAAGCATAAACACTCATGCACATGCAATATGAGGAGTGTGTGAGCCGATCTAGTGCCTAATGTGTATCATGCATCCACGAGTAACCACTTGCAAACACTTGCAACCACTTGCAACCATCAAACATAACATGTCGCAAACACATGTTTCATCCAAAGGGTTCTACCTAAGGTTCTCATGATAAGATAGACACGATGAACTAGATAAACTAGATAGACATGGAAAGATAAAGAGATTGAGAGTGTACCCTCAAAAAGGAATGGATAAAGCCTACGCATCTTCTCTTCAGTTTCCTAAGTTGCGTCTTCCTCGGCTTCACCCCATTGAACCTTCACCAACTTGACCTCACGATTCCTTAGCTTCTTGATCTCTGTCCCCAAGATACGAATCGGAGCTCTCCTCAAGGTAGCTTCTTTCTCTACTTCCACATCTTCTAGAACATTTGGCTCAACCACCTCTGCTGACTTATGCAAACACTTCCGGAGATGCGAAACATGAAAAACATTATGCACTCCAGCTAGCTTCTCGGGCAATTCCACTCTATAGGCCATCTGCCCGATCCTCTCTACAACTGGAAACGGTCCAACAAACCTTGGTGCTAACTTTCCTACTGCTCCAAACCGAACCACATTCCGCAAATGAGAAACCTTCACGAAAACCATATCCCCAACATCAAACTCCAAATCAGTCCTTCGCCTATCAGCATAAGATTTCTGTCTGTCTTGGGCCGCCTTCATCCGTCTTCTAATCAACTCGACCTTCTCGGATGTATCTCTAATCATGTCAGGTCCAAGTATAAGCTTATCTGTAGTCTCCCACCAACATGTAGGTGACTTGCACGGTCTCCCATATAAAGCCTCAAATGGTGCCATCCCAATGCTCGCCTGATAACTGTTATTATAAGCAAATTCCACAAGAGGAAGATGGTCTTCCCAAGTACCACCAAAATCCAGAATGCAAAGCCTCAACAAGTCCTCAAGTACCCTATTCACCCTTTCTGCCTGACCGTCCGTTTGTGGGTGATAAGCCGTACTCAGGTTCAACCTCGTGCCCATAGCTTCCTGCAAACTGTTCCAGAACTGACTAGTAAAGATGGGGTCTCGATCACTGACTATGCTAGAAGGGACTCCATGTAGTCGTACTATCTCACGAAGATATTCTGATGCTAGTCCAGATGCGGTCCTTTTGCTCTTCACCGGAATGAAATGAGCACTCTTCGTAAGCCTATCCACAATGACCCATATGCTTGTATTCCCTTTTCTTGACCTTGGCAATCCGTCAACAAAGTCCATAGAAATACTCTCCTACTTCCATAGCGGGACCTCTAGAGGATGCAATAGCCCACCGGGCTTCTTCGACTCGGCTTTTACTCTCTGACAAACAACACATCTAGAGACAAACTCTGCCACATCCTTCTTCATTCCAGGCTAGAAGAAAATGCGCTTCATATCCTTATACATCTTATCTCCACCCGGATGTATAGTCAACTTGGATCGATGTGCTTCCTCAAGAACTTTCCTCACCAAGTCTTCCACCATCGGAACACAAAGCCTTCCGTCTCTCCTCAGCCAACCCTTATCATCTATAGAATATCGAGCAAGGTGACTAGATGTCTCCCCTCGAATCAGCTTATCCATAATCTCAATTATCTGAGGGTCTTCCTTCTGCGAAGCCCCAACTTAATCCAGAAGGGTAGGCCTGAGCTCAAGAGATGCTAAAGAACCGGTCATCGACTCAACTGCCAAATAGAAATCAAAGGTTGCCAAGAACTCTAAATTCTTCATCTCAACAAATAGAGGACTTAGTGTCAACCTTTTTCTACTCAACGCATCCGCTACAACATTCCCCTTGCCAGGGGTATAGGCTATATCAAAATCGTAGGACGCCAAGAATTCCATCCACCTTTGCTGCCTCAAGTTCAGATCCTTCTGCGAAAAGAGATACTTCAAAGACTTATGATCAGTATACAACTCAAATCTCTCTCCCAGTAGATAATGACGCCAAGCCTTGAGTGCATATACTATCGCTGCCAGCTCTAGATCATGAGTGGGATAATTCTTCTCATGCACCTTAAGTTGCCTAACACCAAAACATATAACTCTGCCTTCTTGCATCAGAACGGCGCCCAATCCCGTGCCACAAGCATCAGTGTACACGGTAAACATCTTACCACCATCGGGTAAAGCTAGAACTGGTGCTGAGGTAAGGGCTCTCTTGAGTCTCTGAAAAGCAAGCTCACAGTCCATATCCCAAGCAAAAACTAAGTTCTTCTTCGTCAACTTAGTAAGCGGAGCGGATATCTTCGCGAAGTCCTTGATGAACTTCCGGTAAAAACCTGCAAGACCTAGAAAACTTCTCACTTCGGTTGCATTCCTTGGAGTCTTCCAATCCTGCACAGCAACTACTTTAGCGGGATCCACCGCCAAGCCTTGCTTAGATACTATATGCCCAAGGAACCGAACTTCCCTTCTCCAAAAGTGACATTTGGAGAACTTGGCCTTTAACTGATGCGCTCTAAGCGTATCCATCACCTCTACAAGATGCCTCGCGTGCTCTTCTTCATCCTTAGAGAAGATCAGAATATCATCCACAAAGACCACGACAAACTTGTTCAAGAACTCTCGAAACACCCTACTAATCAAGTCCACGAAATACGCGGGTGCATTCGTCAAACCGAACGGCATAACAAGCCATTCAAAGAATCCATCTGGAGTTCTGAATGCAGTCTTGTCTATACTATCTTCAGCCACTCTGAGCTGATGAAATCCAGTAGCAAGATCAAGCTGAGAGAAAACAGAAGCACCAACAAGCTGGTCAAAAAGATCATCAATCCTCGGTAATGGGTGTCTGTTCTTCTTAGTCAGCTTATTTAACTCTCTATAGTCCACACAAAGTCGAAGAGAACCATCTGCCTTAGTAGCAAACACCACAGGCGCTCCCCATTCGGATATACTTCGTCTGATGAAGTTCTTCTCAAGCAACTCCTTTACTTGCTTGCTGAGCTCCCGTCTCTCACGCGGAGCCATGTGCCGAACAGGCAAAGAAACAGGCTTAGCATTATCCACCAGATAAATGTGAAAATCAATCTCTCGTTTAGGGGGCAACCCCTTACCTTCTTCAAAAACATCTGGATAATCTCGGACCACCCTTACAGACTGAAGGGTTTCCTCTGATGAGTCGAGAGATTCAAGATAGCACAACATGACGGGATCCTTCGGATTGCATGAAATCTCTAAGGTGTTGCCAAGGCGAGTCACAAGCCTCACAACCCTATGCTCACAATGAAGAATGGCTCCATGTTTAGACAGCCAATCCATGCCCAAAATCAATCTGTATCCCCTGAAACCAAGAACATACGCACTACACAAGAACTCTACACTGAGTATAGAGATCCTCAGATCCTCACATATCATAGATAGATGAGCAGAACCCCCAATGGGATTCGAAACACAAACGGGATCATCCATTAAGCTAGTACTAAGGTGCAAACTATCAACAAGATCAGATGAAATAAAGCTATGTGATGCACCAGAATCAAACAAGGTACGAACTGGAAGATCGGAAACATAAACAAGGTTCTCAACAGAAACACTACCTCGATCGGGAACTGGAGCGTTATTGAGAGCATGAACTTGCCCTCCTGAAGGTCCAGCACGCTGAGTCTGACCCTGCCCTTTCTTCTTCGGGCATTCCTTGCTGAAGTGTCCAGTCTCACCACAGGAAAAACATCCACCACTAAGCTTCCTTTTCTTCTTCCTACAATCCTTAGCAAAGTGTCCAGGCACACCACAGTAATTGCACTTTCCCTTGCCTTTGTTGTTGTTCCCCTTCTTGTTCTTGCTCTGATTCCCCTGACTGCTTTGACCACCTTGATTGCCTTTACCCTGAGAATCAGTCTTCTTTGCTTGAGTATCACTCGACTTGACCTCTTTCTTTCCATCTCCCTGAAGTAGAGCCATATCGACCAAACTCTCAAAAGTAGCCCCATGCGGAATATGTGACATCGCCAAACCCTGCAGCGGCTCATTCAACCCTCTAGCAAATCGAAGAGCCTTCTTCTCAGGAGTGTTCACCATATCCAAACCAAAACGGGCCAGCTGATTAAACTTGTTCACATACTCCTTGACAGACATATCACCTTGCTTTAATGCAATGAACTTCTCCATCTGTAAATTCGCCTCAGCAGAAGATAGAAACTTGGCCACAAATCTAGCCCTCAAATCGGCCCCAAGTCTCGACGGGCCTCGTCCCATTGGTGACCTCCCACCAATAGGCTGCTTCGTCCTTCAAAAGCCACACTGTCAATAAGATCTTCCTCTCGTCATCAATCCTAAAGATAGCAAACAAGTCCTCAGTGTCTTTCAGCCAATTCCTAGCTTCAACAAAAGATTCCGTGCCTAGGAAATTCTTGCCTCCCATCGCCTTGAAGTCTTTACAAACCTTCGTGAACTCAACCTGAGGATGCTGAGGGGGAGGAGGAGGAAGAGGAGCCTCAGCAACTGGAGGAGGAGGAACAGGAACCACCGGAGGAGGGACATTAGGGGGAGGATTCTCAACTACAGGAGGAGGAGTGGGAGTAGGGTTTGCGGGGCCAGCTGCCGCCCTAGCTTCTAGAAGTCTCCTATACCAGAGTGGTACGTTTACTCCATCTGGGATGGCAAGATTCTCAGCCATACTGAAACGAAAGATAAGATAAGATTAGGTCAAGGGAACGAAGGATAACGCTAATGGATTTTTGGGGAATAGCCTTTTAAAATACTAGACTTTTCTTTGGAAAATACTTTATACTTGTTTTGAAAATAGTTTTTCAAAAGTCTTTTAAAAACTTTTTGTTCTTTCTTGTAAACCTCGCTCTGATACCAAATTTGTAACACCCCACCTCCGCTAGGGTCACTCTTTCGGGGGCACTAGCTTCTGGGGGGCGTTAGAACTGGGTAAGCATGCATAATGATATATCAAGGCAGAACAAGAACATAAATATATATGTAAAACAGAGTAAGTGAGAATTAAACAGCGGAATATCTCAAACCATCTCAAAACAAGTCTAGTACATCATAAAGTCAACTGCCAAAATAAACATGTCTAGTACATCATAAACAGAAATACTGAAATACATAGTGCTATCCCCAAAATAAAGATGATAAACCATAGCGAGCTCAATGTCCAGACATACATGAGCTATCCAGCAAACAAGCAAGCGATCCAAGCTAAGCACCACTATTCCCTCCCTGAGAACCTGGGGAGGGGGGGGGGGAGAAACGGAAGAAAAGAAGCGAAAGAAAACAGGTCAGTCAGAAAGACTGGTAAGCCCTACTACGATCAGTCTATAAACTAATAAAGTTAGCATCATGATGGAAACTGAGATGAACATACTGGCAATAGATAAAGGTGTCATCACATAAAGAAGATTAAGCTTTGCACCACAGTGTACTAGCAAACTAACATAACAGGTATTGATCCCTCAGCCCAAACTTTGGCCCAATAACATGAGGTGACCTTAATACAAGGTCCAGCCCAACGGTCTAGTCGATCGGCTCCCTATAAACCTAACACGTCAAGTGTTGGTGTCCATACGGCCCACATATGGTTGTAGTCAGACTGTGCTGGGTCCACCTTCGGGTGTATCAAGCCCTCGGGTGTCAACCCCAGACACCTAAGCAGTAATGCACAGTCTAAACCTACTGGTACCCGTGCCTCGAGTTTGTCCAACACCGGACTACGTGCACGTCCGTAGCCCGCCTGGACCCGCACCGCTGTACCACTCAGCCGTCGCTTTGGTCGCTTACATCAGTCCAGTAATCGTGCCCCGCCCTAGCCTAGCCTCTAGGGTTGTGAATGATACCAAACTGGGATTACTGCTGGAACAGACCACGTTGCTAGGGTTTTCTAAGAGGGTTAAGTGTGGTTTAACCCCTCACTAATCATGGATTAAATTAGTTAAGTGTAACCAACAGTTCACCACTTAACCCCATTTAATCCCTCGTATCCCCAAAATTGGTTAAGTATTAGTGGGCCATGACTTAACCCTAATCATGAGGCATTAATTAATTTAATTGTGCCTTAACCTCTCACATTAGACTTTGTTGCGGTTACCTAGTTAAGCCGGTGGGTTCCGGGTAGATTTACACCACAACTTGGTCTAACCTCGGGTCTTGGCACCACATGACCAACTTCTCACATTGGATCCTATTGTTTGTAGCCACTAGTTAAGCCGGAAGGTTCCGGGTAGAATTACGCTACAAACTCAACCCAACCTCGAGTTGGCCACACTTATGTTTTCTAAGTGTCATGTCCACTTTATTTTCAAAACATAATTACAAGTTTAACAAATACTTGGGTAGACCTAACTTAATAGGTAAATTCCCAAGGGGTAGACCTAACTTAATAGGTAAATTCCCAATCTTATATTTTCATGTATTTTAAGTTTTACCCAAACCCCCCCAACGTCATTCTATCGCTTACATATTCGTCATAACGCATAAAGGATAGAAAGAGGGAACTTGGCACAACATACATGATGAATCTTACATATCATAATAAACATGCATAACATGTTGGACTTGCATAACTTAGCATAGTGAACTTGCATAAACATGCATAACTTGTTAAACTTGCAAATCATGGCATAGTGAACTTGCATAAACATGCATAACTTATTAAACATGTGTAACATGGCATAGTGAACTCGCATAAGCATGCATAACTTATTAAACATGTGTAACATGGCATAGTGAACTCGCATAAGCATGCATAACTTATTAAACATGTGTAACATGGCATAGTGAACTCGCATAAGCATGCACAACTTATTAAACATGTGTAACATGGCATAGTGAACTCGCATAAGCATGCATAACTTATTAAACATGTGTAACATGGCATAGTGAACTCGCATAAGCATGCATAACTTAAACATGTGTAACATGGCATAGTGAACTCGCATAAGCATGCATAACTTATTAAACATGCATAAATCCCAACTTTCATCACATATTAACTTTAGAGTTTCTAAAATGAAGGTAAGAGGGCTTACAAATATTATGAAGACACAAATCTACAAGCAAAGATTGAGAAGCCCTTTATGCAAGCATAAAAACCCAAAACAAAGCTCCAATAAGAAACACCCTTAACAAAAATCCCAAAAACTCTAGCTTAGCAAATAAAACTTGCAACTTGATGATGTATGCAAGCTAATGATCATTCATACAACTTAGAAATGCTTGTATGAACATCATAATCTTCATAGGAATTTATGAAGAGAGTGGAGGCCATGAGAGGTTTGATTTTGACATAGTTTAGTTGCTAGAATGAATAATGAATGATTTAGGGTAGGTTAGGGTCTTATTTATAGATTAGGCTAGTGTTTTAGGCCCTTAGATTAACCCTAAATTAGATTAGGACCCTTGGATTTCGGAGCCTTCCAGAAACCAGCCCTAAGACCAAGCCCAAACCCCAAACTGGTGCACCCAACCACAGAACTCTCTAGAAACTGTGCAGGTTTTCTGGCTCGACACGGGCGCACTTCCCAAGTGCGCCAGTGTAAAAATGTATTGGCGCACTTCACAAGTGCGCCAGTGCATTTTTTGTGTTGGCGCACTTCACAAGTGCGCCAGTGCATTCTGGCTAGTTTTCGGGTTTTTCTGCCTAACTTCGTTCGTCCATATCCTCTTCATACGGACTCCGATTTTCGAAAACTCGGACTCTATTTCGAGTATTTTTCTGAGACGAACGCAATGGCACAGCCCGTTTCCCCTTGATTCAGATTTTTAAATTAAATTCTGCCTCAATTTATATCTTAACAGGTTATTAAAAATACGGGTTGTTACATATTCCATATTACCATGTAACTCTGCATGTTAACACTTGAGTTTTGCTGCACCATCTTGTAATCTCCTGTCCACTTGTTCACTTTGAGTTTTACTGCTTTCTTGAAAATTGTTGTTTGTTCTTGCTTGCATGTGTTACACTTGATCACTTGAAACTTGAATAATATTTGAGTTATGCTGAAACAATATTGTTGCTGCTCGGCCATGTTTACTTGAAAGATGTCATGCTCGACCAATTTTACTCCTTATTGGCTTGAATCATGCTTTGCTGACATTGACATTTGCACTGTGTCGAGCTTGGTCCATGTGACTGCTCCACAGCTGCACACTGATTGGCATGGCAGTGCACACGTGTATAAATATACACGTGTGTATATGCAGCCATCGGACAATATTTTTTGTCCCAGTTCATATACAAACTAGCTAGACACAGATCAGATCAAGTCATGAAAAATGATGAGAAACACACCAGAAAACTGAGGCAAATAAAATTTTAAAAATAAAAATTATATTCGCATGTGTTCAGTATTATTTCTATTGCAGTGTATTGTGTGTTTCTATGTTTCATGTGACAGGTATGAAGACTGGACTGACTGTGATTGGGCTGACAGTGAAGCTGGCAGAAGACTGAAGACTGAAGAATGTATCAGTGAACAATGTGTATAAGTGTCAAAATGTATACATGTGAATATGAGTCTATATATATATATATATATATATATATATATATATATATATATATATATAACTGAGTGATGAGTGATGTAACGAGGAGTTTTGTATATGAAAAATGAAATGAATTGTATCAGTGAAGTGTTCAAATAAATGGAGTTTTAAAAACTGTACTGTTTGATATTGAAATAAAATATCCTGTTCAAATAAAACACTGTGTGAATATTTAAATTTTTGTACTGTTGTATTTTATTTAAACAGAAATATTATATTCCTATCTGCAATGAATATATAGAACAATACAGTTATTAACACATATATAATAATATATATTTGGTTCTTATCATCAAACAAAAATCATATAATTGTGTATACAACAACGTTATATACAACAGAAATATATATTCATGTGTTGAATAGAAATAAATATTCATGTGTTGAATAGAGAAAATATTCATTTGTTGAATAAAATAACGAAGTTATTGAAATATATAAAGCCGTGTTGATTAGATTTGCGCCATTTTGACGAGAACGATATTCATATCGATTATATTCGTTTTTATAATGAACTTAGAAAAGGAAGTGATTTCAAAATATAACTGTAACGACCCGTATTCTACGCCTCATAGGATCGTAGGATATTTATTTCTTTCACATACGAAGTCTTATAGTCATGTAACTTTGGGAGACGACTATTGGGGTCATTTCCCGTGTTCACGATTTTTCCCGATTTTTAAATGACCATTTTGCCCCTAGTTGATACTGTTTTGGCCATAACTTTTGACTGGAAAAGAATTTTGACCTGAAACCACTGCCATTGGTTCCGGATGATGGTTTCTCTTTCCGTAGAGTGGTCACGTTAGCCAAACGGACTCACCGTTTGGGAGATATGGCTGAAACAAGTTTCAGATGGTGAAAAACAGCTTAATTGGGCTTAACCGGGTGATTAACAGCTAGGCCCAAAGGGGAATTTCGGAATTAGGAGTTTAAAAGGGCTGTTAGGGTTTGGAGAATACCTTTTTCTCATTTTTCAGCTGTCACTATTCATTCCTCTTAACCTAGCCATGGCCTCCACCCTCTAAATCTCGTCAAAACACCTCTTAATCACTTTCAAATTGAAGATTAGGCTTAGCAAACATCAAATCAAGGAGTATTAGCACGAGAACCGAGGTAGAGCTGCTGTGTAAGATTGGGAACAGCGCCAAACCAGAGAATATTTCAGTTTTGGGGTTTTAGTTGTGGCAAAGGTGAGTGATAGCATCGTTTTAACACTAATTACAGTTAATTAAGGGTGATTAGTGAAGATTAGTGAATTTATACACTGATAAATTCTTGAAAAATGTTTAGAAATTCTTAAATAATGTTTTATGCCTCTGGTTGAAATTTGGTTCGATTTGATTAAGTTTTATTAACCCTATGATTAGATTTGCTTAAACATGCTTAAGGGAAAATTAGGGGTTTTGGGCACATTTGATCCATTTTGACATATAAATTCATTGTTTTGGTGTTTGTGGTTAGTTTGCTATGTTGATATAACTATTTGACATGAATTGTGATTGATTAGAATAGTTAGATTTGTCAAAAACATCGTCGAATGGCGTAAACAAGTTGCTGGAAAAAGTCGCAGAAAGCTTTGCAGAGCTTCGGATCGGATCGGATGAGGGCTCGGATCAGATATGTGAACTGGGCAAGGAAATCCGACCCGAACTGGAGTTTGGCACATAGGAGACTTGGCAAAAAGGAAGGCCGTTTACTTAGAGTTGGAGTGGACAAAGGGGATCGGATCGGAAGAATAATGGATGGCCAGATCGGATCGACTTGGAGACGCAGGGCTCGGATCGGAAGTAAACTCTTTGGAGGACTAGCAAGAGGGAAAGCCACGCGGATCAGACAGAAAGTGGGGATCGGATCGGAATACGTGAAGAAACGAGGGATCAGATTGGAATACGTGAAGAAACGTGGGAGCGGATCGGAACACGAAAGAAGACAGCAACCCGACCCGACCCGGAGGAGGACACCGACCCGACCCGAAGTGGAGTATCCGACCCGAACCGAATGAAAAGATGACCACCGAACCGGACCGACGAGGGTGATGACTACCGAACTGAACCGAATTCTAGGACTATTACTGCGCGACAACTCTTCTGAAGACCCACTCCAATTCGACCAAACCCGAGATGCCAAGGAAGTCCAAATGAGAAGCTAGAGCTCAAGATCCAGATGGGAATCAACGAGTTCGCTTCATGATTGGGCTTTGATGCGGGACGAGTGTTAAGGGGTTATCGATGTCTATAGCTTTGGACCACTATGGTAGGAGGTACAAAGGCGGATTCAGGGCCATTATGGCATTGGTAGGACCAAGGGCTATGACCAATGTGGTGGGTCATTGAAATGTTTGGTCATGACTCCATGTGTTTAGCTTGGTCACAGTAGGGTTCTACAAGTCGGGATTCGTCGTTACCTCAATTTGTCTAGTGTTCCAAGGTGGTAGATGTCGTATGCTTTATGCACTGAGTGAGAGATGTGAGAATGGTTGCTATGGATGGTTTGTTTGCTATTATTATGACATACACACCCCACCCCCGTATTCTTTACACTATTTATTATGGCACCTTAGAGTACTGTATGGTATGTGGTACTAACTCTTTGGTTGCAGGTCCAGGTTCAGTTATGGTTTAGTATACCTGTTATTACTCTGTTTAGATGCTTATCGCTCATACCAGGCTTTATGTCTGACCCAGAGTTTTATGTCTCCTCTTATTACTCTGGGTGCTCACACGAGCAGACTAGAGACAGGTTAGCTAGTGATGCGCGGGTAGATGACCCGGAGACGAGCAGGAGGCTTCCACGTAATATATATAGTATTCTTCCTGTGTTGTTGAAGATCACTGCTTGGGCATTGGTGGTGCATCTTCCACTTTAGCTTTCTTTTGTTAGAGACAGTAAATTTGGAAAGTTGTAATAAGCTGTATTTGGATTTCCGCTGCTTTGATGTTGGTATTGATTATTAGTTATCAGCTTATGCACTGTCTCACCTGTTTTATGTCAAGTATGTTATTATTATATATTATTCCATGCGCTCTGAGACATTCTACAGGTTCCTCGTTTAGTTAATTCCCTTCTTTCCTTTCTTCCGACGACCGTCCCGTGCTAGTCGGGCATGTGTACAGCGCACTTTCGGAGGAAATGCAGGCTAGTGCGGGGCGGGCCGTCAGACTTGGTATAAGAGCTCTAGGTTGCGTAGTTAACCTAGGGAAGTTATCAGTGAGAGATAATATACGTATACGAGAGAGCGTATTTGTGATTATTTTGGTTTTCAAAAGCTATATATAAACTATTAGTAGTATAAGAATGAAGTCGTGCTGCACTAGCACCACAATGGAGTCGTTAATCATTTCCTTTTCCAGATTGACGATGAGCCGATATGTTAGAGGTACCGGTAGAGGGGCCAATAATGGGAATGCTGCTGACATGAGGACGATGTTTACTGACCTCATGAGAGAGATGCTTAGAGATGTACAGAGGGCAGCTCCCAATGATGGAAATGGTGGTGGTCCAATAGTGCAGGCGTCGAGGGTCGACTTCGCCAAGCTGAATAAGGATTATACTAGCCTTGGTGGGAAGCCGTTCCACGGAACGGAGTCGGCCACAGATGTTCAAGATTGGTTGGATAGTTGCGAACGTATCTTCGAGGATTTGGGTATCGAGGATGCGATGAAGAGAAAGCTAGCATCCCGTCAGCTGCAAGGGCGGGCAATGAATCGGTGGAATGCTATAAAGGCAGCTACTCCTGAAGATCAGATTACTTGGGAGCAGTTTAAAGCTCGCTTTAGTGAGAAGTTCATTCCAGCTGCTCAGAAGTCAGTGCTGTTTAAGAAATTCTTGGAACTCAAGCAGAATGGCAGAGCTGTCTCGGAGTATATTGCTGAATTCGACACTTTGTCAAAGTATGGGTTATCTCTTATTGATACTGCCGAGAAGAAGAATGAGAAATTCATAACTGGGTTAGATCAGTACTTAGGGGAAAGGCTTATTAACCACATCGATGAGACGTTTGAGTCGATTGTGGGGAAAGCATTAAGATCAGAGAGTCTCTACCCTAAGCCGAAGACTGAGGTTGCATCCGCAGATGAGCCAAAGCCACAAGCAAGTGGTGGAGGCAAGGGTGGTTCCCAGAATAAGAGAAAGTAGAATCAGACTAAGGATGGCCAGAAGAAAAAGAATAAGCAAGATGTTGAGTGCTTTAGCTGTGGTAAGAAGGGCCATTATGCTAGTAATTGTCGGGCCAAGCCAGCGGATAGGAAGTACTTCAATTGTGGCCAAATGGGACATCACAAGGACAAGTGTCCGCAACCCCCTAAAGAAAAGCAAATGGTGAAAGCATACGCCCTTAATGCTATTCCTTCTTCGTCGAATGCCCCAACTGCGGCGGAGAAGGGAAAGAATGTCGTCATTCAAAGTATGCTTTCTGTTTATGATGTTCCTGTTAGAGTTTTGTTTGATACCGGAGCTTCCAGTTCTTTCATATCTAGTGACCTGGTAGATAGGTTGGGATTGGAGCCCGAGATTGTCGATAGACCTTTAGTAGTGACGAACCCGATTGGTGGTTCTACTAGCCTTAGCATTATTTGTCGTAATGTGGTCCTATCGAGTCATGGATGCAAGTTTGTTTGTGATTGCTTTGTTTTGGGCTTTACTGTGTTTGGCATTATTTTGGGAGTAGATTAGCTCCAAAGATACGGAGTGGTTGTAGACTGTGAGGGCTTTTTAGTGACAGCTAGAGCGGATGATGGGCGGAGGATAGTGTTTGGTGGTCTACCCAGTAAGGGGGTATTGGCTAGTTTTCTAAACTCCCTCGACATTCCGCATAGTGAGTTGTCAGGTTTGCCCGTGGTTGGCCAGTATCCGGATGTTTTCGAAGAAGTGACCGGACTTCCACCACACCGAGAGATTGAGTTCCGTATTGATTTGGTAAAAGATGCCAGGCCTATAGTGATGCCACTTCGTCGCATGGCACCAAGGGAGCAGCGAGAGCTCGAGGTGCAAGTCAGCGATCTTTTGAACAAGGGATTTATCAGAAGGAGTGTTTCTGAATGGGGAGCACCAGTTGTGTTCGCTACCAAGGTGGATGGTTCCCTTCGTTTGTGTGTAGACTACCGCGAGTTGAATAAAGTGACGAGGAAGAATAAGTATCCTCTACCGCGGATAGATGATTTGTTTGATCAGTTGAGTGGCGCGAGAGTATTTTCTCAGTTGGATCTCGCGACAGGTTTTTCATCAGCTTAGAGTGGAAGCTGAGAGTATAGCTAAAACGACATTTCGGACGCCGTCTGGATTTTACGAGTGGTTGGTCATGCCATTCGGGCTGACCAATGCCCCATCATATTTTGTGGATCTTATGAATAGGGTATTCAGAGATCAGTTGAATAAGTTTGTCCTTGTGTTCGTTGATGATATTTTGGTCTATTCGAGGATAGAGGAAGAACACAAGGAACATTTAAGAGTAGTGATGGAGGTGTTGAGAAAACACCAATTGAAAGCAAAGTTTTCTAAGTGTCACTTCTGGAAGAGGGAAGTGAGGTTCTTGGGCCATGTTGTATCAGAGAATGGTATTGCCGTGGACCCGACGAAGGTGGCTACGGTACAGGATTGGCCTACGCCCAAGAATGCAACAGACGTAAGAAGTTTCTTGGGATTAGCTGGATATTATCGTAAGTTTATCCAAGGTTTCTCCAAGATAGCAGCACCATTGACCCAGTTGACCAAGAAGAATCAAGCTTTTGTCTGGGATAGAAGGTGCGAGAATGCATTCAAGAGTCTAAAGGACAAATTGATAAGCGCACAAATGTTAATCATTCCTAAGGGGAACGAAGAGATGACGGTATACACGGATGCCTGTGGTACCGGACTGGGTGCTGTATTGATGCAAGGAGGTAGGGTTGTTGCTTATGCGAGTCGGCAATTGAAACCGCACGAGAGAAGATACCCTACCCATGATTTGGAATTGGCAGCGATTGTGTTCGCATTAAAGATGCGGAGACAATATCTTTTGGGAGAAAGATTTGAGCTGTTTACAGATCATAAGTCATTGAAGTATCTCTTCTCCCAGAAGGATCTAAATCTTCGGCAACAAAGATGGTTAGAATTCTTGGCTTCATATGATTTCGACATCGCATATACACCGGGAAAGGGCAATGTGGTAGCCGATGCGTTGAGTCGAAGACATGCCAGTTTAGGGGCTATGTTCCTTGAATGGAAGCAACTGGAGTATATCGCGGGGTTTGATTTCAGACCAAAGTGCGAATTGGACCCAGAAATGTTAGCAAGTTTGACGATCAGACCCACTTTAATTGAGCGGATCGGCTCTAGTCAGAGGGACGATCCTAACTTATTGGAAATCATCTCCAAGTTAGAGATGGGTATCGATGAGGAGATGAACAAGTATGGGCTTGATCAAGATGGATGGCTTAGAAAGAATGGAAAGCTCGTTGTACCCAATGTCAATGGATTGAGAGATGAAGTACTTAGAGAATGTCATCACTCAAAGCTGACTATACACCCCGGTGGTAACAAGATGTATCGAGACATGAGGCAGACCTACTACTGGGAAGGGATGAAAAGAGACATTGGGAAGTTTATATCTAAGTGCATGAATTGCCAGCTAGTTAAAGCCGAGCAAAAGAAGCCTCGTGGGTTGTTACAGCCCTTAGATATTCCCGAATGGAAATGGGAGCAAGTCTCGATGGATTTCATTGACGGTTTACCAAGGACTAGATCGGGACATGATAGCATTTGGGTGATTGTGGACCGATTGACTAAAAGTGCAAGATTTATACCAGTCAAATCAACCAGAACGGCAGCAAAGTTAGCAAAATTGTATATGAAGTGGGTAGTGAGATTCCATGGAGTACCTAAAAGCATTGTGAGTGACCGAGACCCGTTGTTCACTAGTGGGTTTTGGAAGAGCTTACAAGACTCTAGGGTCATAGTTACATCTCAGTACCGCATATCATCCTCAGACCGACGGTCAGACGGAGAGGGTGAATCGTATTTTGGAAGATCTCTTGAGAGCGTGTATATTGGATTTTGGTGGATCATAGGATGACCATTTGCATCTAGTAGAGTTTGCATATAATAATAGCTACCAATCCAGTATCGGCATGGCTCCGTTAGAAGCTTTGTACGGAAGACCGTGCAACTAACCATCATGTTGGATAGAGACTGGCGAGAAGTTTATGCTTGGACCGGATGTGGTGAGGGAAACTTCAAGTAAGATTAAGATCATTCAACAACGAATGAAGGCTGCCCAAGATAGGCAGAAGAGTTATGCTGATAAGAGGAGAAGAGACCTAAAATTTTCCGTTGGTGACTTGGTGCTTGTCAAGATTTCTCCGTTGAAGAGCGTAATACGATTTGGCAGGAGAGGCAAGTTGGCACCAAGATTTGTTGGCCCATTCCCTGTTCTTGAACTAGTCGGGAATTTGGCATATAGAATTGACTTACCAGAGAAGATGGCAGGAGTTCACAACGTATTTCATGTTTCCCAACTAAGGAAGTTCGTTCACGACTCAGATATAACTATTTCACCTGATCAGTTAGAGGACTTCGAAGTAGAACCCGAGGCGGTTGGGAACCGCAAGCCGGCCCGTATTGTCGAACACGACATGAAGCAACTTCGAAGGAAGGCGGTGAAGTTAGTCAAGGTTTAGTGGGGCGAGGACGAGAATGATTGTACTTGGGAGACAGAGGAGAACATTAGGAAGACACACCCAGAACTCTTTGCCTGGTAAGATTTAGACTTCGATTTAGTTTTCCGCATGCTAGGATAGGTTTGTTTGCTTGTTTTGCATGTTTGATTGTTGTATGTGGTTGTTAGGCATGCGATATCCTTTGTATGTTTTGGGTTAAGGAATTTCGGGGATGAAATTTCTTAAGGGGGAGAGAGTGTAACGACCCGTATTCTACGCCTCATAGGATCGTAGGATATTTATTTCTTTCACATACGAAGTCGTATAGTCATGTAACTTTGGGAGACGACTACTGGGGTCATTTCCCATGTTCACGATTTTTCCCGATTTTTAAATGACCATTTCCCCCTAGTTGATACTGTTTTGGCCATAACTTTTGACTGGAAAGGAATTTTGACCTGAAACCACTTCCATTGGCTCCGGATGATGGTTTCTCTTTCCGTAGAGTGGTCACGTTAGCCAAACGGACTCACCGTTTGGGAGATATGGCGGAAACAAGTTTCAGATGGTGAAAAACAGCTTAATTGGGCTTAACCGGGTGATTAACAGCTAGGCCCAAAGGGGAATTTCGGAATTAGGAGTTTAAAAGGGCTGTTAGGGTTTGGAGAATACCTTTTTCTCATTTTTCAGCCGTCACTATTCATTCCTCTTAACCTAGCCATGGCCTCCACCCTCTAAATCTCTTCAAAACACCTCTTAATCACTTTCAAATTGAAGATTAGGCTTAGCAAACATCAAATCAAGGAGTATTAGCACGAGAACCGAGGTAGAGCTGCTGTGTAAGATTGGGAACAGCGCCAAACTAGAGAATATTTCAGTTTTGGTGTTTTAGTTGTGGCAAAGGTGAGTGATAGCATCGTTTTGACACTAATTACAGTTAATTAATGGTGATTAGTGAAGATTAGCGAATTTATACACTGATAAATTCTGGAAAAATGTTTAGAAATTCTTAAATACTGTTTTATGCCTCTGGTTGAAATTTGGTTCGATTTTATTAAGTTTTGTTAACCCTATGATTAGATTTGCTTAAACATGCTTAAGGGAAAATAAGTGGTTTTGGGCACATTTGATCCATTTTGACATATAAATTCATTGTTTTGGTGTTTGTGGTTAGTTTGCTATGTTGATATGACTATTCGACATGAATTGTGATTGATTAGAATAGTTATATTTTTCAAAAACACCGTCGAATGGCGTAAACAAGTTGCTGGAAAAAGTCGCAGAAAGCTGTGCAGAGCTTCGGATCGGATCGGATGAGGGCTCGGATCGGATATGTGAACTGGGCAAGGAAATCCGACCCGAACTGGAGTTTGGCACATAGGAGACTTGGCAAAAAGGAAGGCCGTTTACTTAGAGTTGGAGTGGACAAAGGGGATCAGATCGGAAGAATAATGGAGGGCCAGATCGGATTGACTTGGAGACGCAGGGCTCGGATCGGAAGTAAACTCTTTGGAGGACTAGCAAGAGGGAAAGCCACGCGGATCAGACAGAAAGTGGGGATCGGATCGGAATACGTGAAGAAATGAGGGATCAGATTGGAATACGTGAAGAAACGTGGGAGCGGATCGGAACACGAAGGAAGACAGCAACCCGACCCGACCCGGAGGAGGACACCGACCCGACCCGAAGTGGAGTATCCGACCCGAACCGAATGAAAAGATGACCACCGAACCGAACCGACGAGGGTGATGACTACTGAACCGAACCGAATTCTAGGACTGTTACTCTTTGACAACTCTTCTGAAGACCCACTCCAATTCGACCAAACCCGAGATGCCAAGGAAGTCCAAATGAGAAGCTAGAGCTCAAGATCCAGATGGGAATCAACGAGTTCGCTTCATTATTGGGCTTTGCTGCGGGACGAGTGTTAAGGGGTTGTCGATGTCTATAGCTTTGGACCACTAAGGTAGGAGGTACAAAGGCGTATTCAGGGCCATTATGGAATTGGTAGGACCAAGGGCTATGACCAATGTGGTGGGTTATTGAAATGTTTGGTCATGACTCCATGTGTTTAGCTTGGTCACAGCAGGGTTCTACAAGTCGGGATTCGTCGTTACCTCAATTTGTCTAGTGTTCCAAGGTGGTAGATGTCGTATGATTTATGCACTGAGTGAGAGATGTGAGAATGGTTGCTATGGATGGTTTGTTTGCTATTATTATGACATACACACCCTACCCCCGTATTCTTTACACTATTTATTATGGCACCTTAGAGTACTGTACGGTATGTGGTACTAACTCTTCGGTTGCAGGTTCAGGTATGGTTTAGTATACCTGTTATTACTCTGTTTAGATGCTTATCGCTCATACCAGGCTTTATGTCTAACCCAGAGTTTTATGTCTCCTCTTATTACTCTGGGTGCTCACACGAGCAGACTAGAGACAGGTTAGCTGGTGATGCGCGGGTAGATGATCCGGAGACGAGCAGGAGGCTTCCACATAATATATATAGTATTCTCCCTGTGTTGTTGAAGATCACTGCTTGGGCATTGGTGGTGCATCTTCCACTTTAGCTTTCTTTTGTTAGAGACAGTAAATTTGGAAAGTTGTAATAAGCTGTATTTGGATTTCCGCTGCTCTGATGTTGGTATTGATTATTAGTTATCAGCTTATGCACTGTCTCACCTGTTTTATGTCAAGTATGTTATTATTATATTTTATTCCATGCGCTGTGAGACATTCTACAGGTTCCTCGTTTAGTTAATTCCCTTCTTTCCTTTCTTCCGACGACCATCCCGTGCTAGTCGGGCATGTGTACAGCGCACTTTCGGAGGAAATGCAGGCTAGTGCGGGGCGGGCCGTCACAATAACGTTTTGAAGATAATATCATTTATATATATATCGATTATATGGAATATTCAATTTTGATTAGAAATTGAACAGGAAGTTGAAAACGTTTTGAAAACAATTTTAAAACGATTTATAAAATACGTTTTGAATTGAAATCGATGAAATATATTATATATATATAATATAATGGCCAGAATTGAATGCGCCGCGCTGCGGCAATTCGCGAATTTCGACCATTGACTTCGAATGGACGTTACGGAAGATCCGACCATCGGATTTTCCTAAAACTGGAACCGTTGGGTTCTATTGAAAAAGCTTTCTAACAAATATTAGAGATTTGAAATCTAACGGTTGGATTTGGGATTATGTCCAAATCAAATTTGGAAAAGGTCGCTGTAAGTGCAGTTCGATGGCCATTGATGGAAATCGACTGTACGGGCCTTGATAAAATTATTAAAAATAGTAATAATTTGAGTAAAATCATAAGAAATGATTTGGGAAGAATTTGGATGAAAAACTCCATATTTGAAAAGATAAAAATAGATTTTTATCGAAATGAACTATTTTTGAACCAGAATTAAAATCAATTTATTTTTGAAACAAATAAATTGAATTTGAAAGGGGTTTTAAAAGTAACCAGAATTTCCAATAATTGAATTGGAATGGGTTTGAATCGAAATTGTCTTTGGAATATTTCGATGTTGGATTTCGTGATTATACAGATATTGTTATGGAAATTTGAAAGATATATTTATATCGTTATTTCCAACATGATATTTGTTGGTCGTAGAATTTGATATTGAATATAAGCCGATATATTTTCTATTCAAAGCCTTGTATTTAATATCAAATGGGATTTGGGTTTGTCGTGAATGGTGTCTTCATTAACACTATTCTTAAACCTAGTTGAGAAAAAGATAAAATCTTTTTATTTAGATTTAATGAAGTGTACCAATTAAATGGGATTTAATTGGAATTGGATTAGAATGTGATTTTTGGTTTATCGTGAACCGTGTTTTAAATGTCATTGGTTCTTTAACCCAGTTAAAGACAAGATATGATTTTCCCAAGTTAAATAATCATTAATATTGATTTTTGGGAAGATTAAAACCAAGTGGAGTTTTAATGAATCTTTAATTAGATTGAAATGATCGGGAACGGAGTATCACTAGTTTTGCTTCAGGCGATAGTTAAATCTTTAAGTAGATTTAAACGTGAAATGGTAACTGAATTTACCGATAACACCGTGGTGTTAGATATGTAGTATGACCAGTTTTACTTCATGGAGTGAATGGGTTGGGATTGGGAAATAAAATAAATGATTACTTCGTTGTGGTTCGCTAATCCCGACTAGTTTGAATTTATATTCAAAAGAAGATTAAAGAATAAATTTAAAGAATTTATCTTTGATAAAATTAATGGGAACCTTTCCCAGAGTAAAAGAATATTGAAACAAAAGAATATTCTGAATTGGAATGAGGCGTATGTTATGTTTGTGTAACACTTGTTTATTATATACGCGAGTTATTCAGAAAGACTAGGTTTATCCGATTCTGAATAACTGATTCGACGTGGTGTCGAGGTTGAAGACGGTGGTCGAAGACCGGAGGTCTTCAAATCGTTTGGGTGATTACTGATGATCTTTATTGGGTTGTACACCCAAGAGGAGGGAATCAGTTAGTGATCGTCCAAACGTACTTGGAGATTGATGGATATGCGAGGTACAAGGTGCCTCCGTTTTCGTTCAGATCATGAACGAACTTGTAAATGGACTATGTGTCTGACATTGGATTTTATTTTGTGTGATTGATCTCTATTAAATATATATCTGTTTGGCGGTGGAGAATTTATTCTCTTGCTTAACGCCCTTCTCTAAGACGTACGAGCTCAGGGGTTATATATTAATGGATATCAATTGCATGGAGTGAATTGCCTGTGTGGCATGCCTAAGTGGCAATTGATCAAGGCTTCTGTTGAAAAGCAAAGTCTTGTGGTTGATGATCAAAGCACCGCTTGTGTGGCATAGCTTTGTGTAACGTTGATTCGCAAGCCTCACACCCTGGTTGTGAACCAGAAACGGGAGAGGACATCAGGGAGGACATGCGTTTCTTTCTAGCTAGGGTGGTGTTAGTGACCTACCAGCCCTAACATTTATATTATTTTCACCTTTGTGGTTATTGCTGTTGCGAGGCGCCTCGGATATATCGGTGACTATGCGGAGCCGATGGAGACATTGGGCTCATTTACGCCCCAAAGGGTGGGGAAACGCAGTGTTCACGCATTTTAATCCACATCGGTGGACCGACCCTGACGATCCAAGGGCACACCTCTGTCTGGGTCCTGAGGCTCGGGCTAGACAGTCTCGAATTCGGTAGAGGACGATCCCTGGCCTCGGTTCATAGATGGAAATCCAATTTCCAAATACGTGACTTTGCGGTTTTATTTGTAGAGCATAGTATGGCGACATAGTGGTATGGGGCACTTATGCCGTCTATGATTGATACTTATGATTGAAATTGTTTTATACACTATGCACTTATAATTGTATCAAATGATTTGTTTTTAGCGTATCAAGCATTCTTTAGCTATTATAAGGTAAAAACCCTATCCTTCGGCTTGCGTTGCATTGTGTGATGGGACCTGGGTCTTATAATATCTTCATTTTTCTTTATTTAGCATTGCGCTGTTTTATGCACTGGTATTCTTGGGAGGAAACCCGTTCCGTGCTGTACGGCGTGGTCCCTTGATTTACCTAACTTTAAAATAAAGATTAATAACTGTTTTATTTCTCACACCAGTCACATGACTGACCTGGGGTTTATTATTTTAACCTAAACTCTGGGTGCCCTTATTTTGACACGGGCAACTAGTAGTTTTGGTTTTGCAAATTTATATTCACAGGATCCTGATTTACAGCAGGAATGATATCCGGAAAGCTCTGTATCCATATCTCCTTCAGTTGTGCTTTGTATTATTTTCCATTGCTATGTAATGTATTGTAATCTCTGATATTTATCGAATGTGTAATATTTATTTATACTCTGTATATTCTTATATTCTGATGAATTGTTGTAATTAACAATGAAATGTTCTTCTGCTTGCGTTCCGATGTGGCTTGTGCTCAACTTAATCCGCGATTTCCCATAAGGGGGATTTCGGGTCGTTTCATCGTGGTATCAGAGCTTTGGTTTACAAAGCTCGAGAACAAGACACATTGGAACTGTACGAAAGAATTCATCAGAGATTGGATTAGTAATATCCAATGGGAATGAATTGTTAGAGAAGGGATCAGTAGTATCCTAGAATGAGTGTGAAGAGTGATGTTTTTAAAAGTAAAAGTGAAAACAAGTTTTGTTTTGAAAATTTAAATCAATTATTCGTATTTGAGTATTTATTTTATATTGAATTTGGACAATCCAGTATATAAAGATTTTTCGTATACGTCTGATCCATGTGTATTCAAAGTTTTAATACACTGGATAGATATAGAATCACACTCTAGTCGCCCGGGGATAATCCTGACGATGATGGATCATCATCAGCATTTGTGTTCGAGTTTCGAAGGTGTGATGTCTATATATCTCCAATTGACTGGTGTGAGAACCAAAGCTAGATAGAGCTTATTAATGTGATTTGGCATCAAAAATGTGATTTTTGACTATATTTCAAAGTTATGAATTTGAAATGATAATCAACTAATTGATTGCTGGTTGCGTTGTTTGATTATTGTATAATTAATTTAACTTGAACCTTTAGTTAAATTGTATCAAATAGTGAATTGCATTGAAAATTAGTCGCATTTGCATACGTATACATGTACTTACATTGAACAGGTCATAGCAAGGAAGCTAGAGAAGAGGAATAAAATTGTTTGCCCGACAAATAGGTACATGTTTACGAATTTATTGGGTTTGATGATTTTATGAGCCGACTGGCTAGCCGCTTGACTGTTTCTTTTTCTTTTTGGATTGGTGAGGGCCATGGGAGGCTATTTGAAATATCCCAAAGTCCCCGCTGCAGGGGAGGTTATGGCGAAATTTTTCGAAAATTTAGGGTGTTAGCCAAATTTTTGAAAAAATTTGAAAAGTTCTTAGAAACTGAAAAGTTGAAGAACTTAAACCATAATGAAAACAATGGAAGTTGAGTTGATTAGTTAAACAACTTTCGGCTTTGTTCCTTTTCGGGGACGAAAAGTTTTAAGTGGGGGAGATTGTAATAACCCGGAAATCTGAGCCAACTTAAAATTTTTATTTTGGTAATTTTATTGAATTTTGGGTATTTAAAATGAAATATTTTAAATAATAGCGACGAAAAAATTATTTTGAATAGTAATAGAACGTATACATTTATATAGATCGTCGTTAGAATATAAATATTTTATTTTAATTATAAAAGGAATTGAAAATGACACGGTAGTTTAAAAATTCGATTTCAAATTTCAAATGAATGTACCGGGTGCAAAATAAACCGGATTTTAGCGAAACCAAAAATATGAGAATCTATTTGAGAATATCTTTCCAATGAATCCGAAAAATTGAAATTTCATAGCGGGGACCAAAAGATATGTGCAGTTGAAAATTCAGAATAGTCGCTATGGAATTTTGGCCCTTAAAAATGGAAATTTTGCAAACAACCTTGGTTTTCGACGAACCACTTTAGTTGGATCCGAGATGTCAAGTTATTGCTAGATTCCAAAATTCATAATTTTTCAAATCAATATGTGAGCATGGAGAAAGAAAACGTGTTTTGACAGTTTTAGTCAATTTCGATCGACCAGAAAATGGCCATTTTTCAAACGGTCTCAAAATTCGATGAAATTATTTTTGTTAGGACTATATCGTCAATACGAAGCTAGAAAATATTTTTCGGGAATTTTTAGAGTTAGTATGTGGCCCCGGTAAATGGAAATGCACGTTCAAATTCAATATATAGATTTATATTTTGATTTTGATAAAAACTGATCGAAACAACCGAACTGGCTTACGATACATATCCCATTGTGTTCGGAATGAGGGTAATTATCTGGGGGCGACAGTCGTTGGGTCTCGATTGGTGTTGGAAATAAAAGTCAACATTTTGGAGAATAAATTAAATAGAATAATATATATTTTCCTTTAACTCCCTTACCCTCATTTCTCTCTCTCTCTCTCACTTCCAGTCAGAAAATCGATCGAATAAAAAAAGAGAGGAGAAGAGGGCGGAGCGCCGCTCCACTGTTTGTCGTGCGCCGGGGGAGAGCCAACCAGTGCCGCCTTCCCTCTCTAGCCCTCCTCCCGCTCTCTCTATTTGAATAACCCTAAAACCACACCTAGTAAAACCCTCCACCGCCTGAAGCCTCCACCCCCATCGCCGCTACCTGCGCCATCCGCCACCACCTCCAACCCCTGCGCGCCCACGGCCCTCAACCCCGACGTGAATCCCCTCCTCCTTTAAAGAAAAAAAAAACCCTGTAATTCTTCTTTTGTTTTTATTTTCATGTATTTGGAAAAATCGGTTTTCTTACATGAAAGGTGAGTTTATAATACTGATTTTAGTTCAGTTTTAAACGTATATAAAAATACTATGAAAAGCCATGATGTTTGAATACATGAAGCGATGATTTTTATCTGCAAAAGATTGGATTTTTAACAAAGTAAAGGTTAGATTTTTATATAAATGGAAGAGAGATTTTTTTTTTATTATATAAAGATCCAATTTTTAAGTAGGAAAGGCGAGATTTTGTATGTAGGAAAAGATTAGATTTTGAAGTATGAAAAGATAGAATTTTAATACATGAAAAGATCGAATTTTTATATATGTAAAAAGTTAGTAAAGGTCGGAATTTTATATATGATATTAGTGAAGAAAGGTTGGATTTTTAATGAAGTAAAGATTTGATTTTTATTAATGTAGAATAATAAAAATATAATTTTTATTAAGGTAGGGTAGTAAAAATATGATTTTTATATTATAGAGATAATAAAAATATGATTTTTATATTATAGAGATAGTAAAAATATGATTTTTATATATGTAGTGAATAAAAAATATGATCTTTATTATATGTACACCGTTATAAAAATAGAATTTTTATCCATATAGCGTAATTATAAAAATGTGATTTTTATATACATGACAACAATATAAAAATGCGATTTTTATATATGTAGTGGATACGGTCGATGAAAGTGACAAAAGGCGAGCACAGCGAAGATTATCTACATATGAAGAGTCGTGGTGTTTGGTTTAGCTTATCGGTGAGAACACCTCACTTTTATTTCTATTTCTAGTTTAAAATATATACTAGGATGCAGACGGTGCTTAACAGCACCCAACACCCGTCGTCCACAGACCATGAATGACTTGTTTGTTTGATTGTTGTGTTGTGAAATTTGATTGTGTGATGTGGAATGAAATAAAATATTTTATAGTGGAAAATATTTTATGGTTAAAAATATATTTTTTAACGTGTATATAAAATAAATATTTATAAACAAATCGGACGATTTGTTTTATACACTGATTTGACTGATATTGATTGGGACGATAAATTTTACACATCGCCCAACTGCACAAATAAAATCTGTGTTTGTTGATTTGAAACCCCACACGGGTATTGGGATGAGATTTGACGTACACAAATCCCGATTGTTTAGTTGTATGTCAATCGATGGATTGATAGACTGTGTAAGCGTTAATTATTTATATTTAATGCTTACGCAGTTGTGTGGTGCACTCTGGATGATGGTTGATGATTTATCGTTGCTGTTATATACATGTGTTGTAGGGAATCCATATAATTAACGTTATATGGTAATTGATTGGGGCTCATTCCAATTTGGAAAATAGGAAATAAATATTCATGTGTTGAATAGAAATAGAAATTCATGTGTTGAATAGAATAAATATTCATGTGTTGAATAGAAATGTATATTCATGTGTTGAATAGAAATAAATATTCATGTGTTAAATAGAGAAAACATTCATTTGTTGAATAAAATAACGAAGTTATTGAAATATATAAAGCCGTGTTGATTAGATTTGCGCCATTTTGATGCGAGAGATATTCATATCGATTATATTCGTTTTTATAATGAATATAGAAAAGGAAGTGATTTCAAAATATAACGTTTTGAAGATAATATCATTTATATATATATCGATGATATGGAATATTCAATTTTATTAGAAATTGAATAGGAAGTTGAAATCATTTTGAAAACGAATTTAAAACGATTTATAAAATATGTTTTGAATTGAAATCGACGAAATATATATTATACATATAATATAATGGCCTGAATAGAATACACCGCGCTGCGGCAGTTCGCGAATTTCGAATATTGACTTTGAATGGACGTTAAGGGAGATCCGACTGTTGGATTCTCCTAAAATGGGAATCGCTGGGTTCGTATCGAAAAGGGCTTTCTAACGAATATTAGAGATTTGAAATCTAACAATTGGATTTGAAATTATGTCCAAATCAAATTTGGAAAAGGTCGCTGTAAGTGCAGTTCGATGGCCGTTGATGGAAATCGACTGTACGAACCTTGATAAAATTATTAAAAATAGTAATAATTTGTGTAAAATCATAAGAAATGATTTGGGAAGAATTTGGATGAAAAACTCCATATTTGAAAAGATAAAAATAGATTTTTATTGAAATGAACTAGTTTTGAACTAGAATTAAAATCAATTTATTTTTGAAACAAATAAATTGAATTTGAAAGGGGTTTTAAAAGTAACCAAAATTTCCAATAATTGAATTGGAATGGGTTTGAATCGAAATTGTCTTTGGAATATTTCGATGTTGGATTTCGTGATTATACAGATATTGTTATGGAAATTTGAAAGATATATTTATATCGTTATTTCCAACACGATTTTGTTGGTCATAGAATTTGATATTGAATATAAGCCGATATATTTTCTATTCAGAGCCTTGTATTTAATATCAAATGGGATTTGGGTTTGTCGTGAATGGTGTCTTCATTAACACTATTCTTAAACCCAGTTGAGAAAAAGATAAAATCTTTTTATTTAGATTTAATGAAGTGTACCAATTAAATGGGATTTAATTGGAATTGGATTAGAATGTGATTTTGGGTTTACCGTGAACCGTGTTTTAAATGACATTGGTTCTTTGACCCAGTTAAAGACAGGATATGATTTTCCCAAGTTAAATAATCATTAATATTGATTTTTGGGAAGATTAAAACCAAGTGGAGTTTTAATGAATCTTTAATTAGATTGAAATGATCGAGAATGGAGTATCACCAGTTTTGCCCCAGGCGATAGTTAAATCTTTAATTAGAATTGAATGTGAAATGGTAATTGAATTTACAGATAACACCGTGGTGTTAGATATGAAGTATGACCAGGTTTACTTCATGGGATGAATGGGTTGAGATTGGAAAATAAAATAAATGATTACTTCGGTGTGGTTCGCTAATCCCGACTTGTTTGAATTGATATTCAAAAGAAGATAAAAGAATAAAATTAAAGAATCATCTTTGATAAAATTAATGGAAACCTTTCCCAAAGTATAAGAATACTAGAATAAAAGAATATTATGAATTGGAATGAGGCGTTTTTTGTGCTTGTGTAACCCTTGTTTATTATATACGCGAGTAAAGACCGGGTTTATCCCATTTTGAATAACTGATTCGACGTGGTGTTGAGGTTGAAGACGGTGGTCGAAAACCGGAGATCTTCGCATCGTTTGGGTGATTACTGATGATCTTGATTGGGCTGTACACCCAAGAGGAGGGAATCAGTTGGTGATCGTCCAGACATACTTGGAGATCGATGGGTATGCGAGGTAAAAGGTTCCTCCGGTTTTGTTCAGACCCAGAACGAACTTGTAAATGGACTGTGTGTCTAACATTGGATTTTATTCTGTGTGATTGATCTCTATTAAATATATATCTATTTGGCGGCGGAGAATTTATTCTCTTTCTTAACGCCCTTCTCTGAGACGTACGAGCTCAGGGGTTATATATTGATGGATATCAATCGCATGGAGTGAATTGCCTGTGTGGCATGCCTAAGTGGCAATTGATCAAGGCTTCTGTTGAAAGAAAAGTCTTGTGGTTGATGATGAAAGCACCGCTCGTGTGGCATAGCTTTGTGTAATGTTGATTCGCGAGCCTCACACCCCGGTTGTGAACCAGAAATGGGAGAGGACATCAGGGAGGACATGCGTTTCTTTCTAGCTAGGGTGGTGTCAGTGACCTACCAGCCCTGACATTTATATTATTTTCACCTCTGTGGTTGTTGCTATTGCGAGGCGCCTCAGATATATCGGTGACTATGTGCACCCGATGGAGCCATTGGACTCATTTATGCTCCAAAGGGCGGGGAAACGCAGTGTTCAGGCATTTTAATCCACATCGGTGGACCGGCCCTGACGAACCAAGGGCTCACCTGTGTTTGGGTCCTAAGGCTCGGGCTAGACAGTCTCGAATTCGGTAGAGGACGATCCCTGGCCTAAGTTTATAGATGGAAATCCAATTTCCAAATACATGACTTTGCGGTTTTATTTGTAGAGTCTAGTATGGCGACATAGAGGTATGTGGCACTTATGCCGTCTATGATTGATACTTATGATTGAAATTGTTTTATACACTATGCACTTATAGTAGTATCAAATGATTTTTTTGTAGCGTATCAAGCATTCTTTGGCTATTATAAGGTAAAAACCCTATCCTCTGGCTTGCGTTGCATTGTGTGATGGGACCTGGGTCTTATAATAGCTTCATTTTTCTTTATTTAGCATTGCGTTGTTTTATGTACTGGTATTCTTGGGAGGAAACCCGTTCCGTGTTATAAGGCGTGGTCCCTTGATTTACCTAACTTTAAAATAAAGATTAATAACTGTTTTAGTTCTCACACCAGTCACATGACTGACCTGGGGTTTATTGTTTTAACCTAAACTCTGGGTGCCTTTATTTTGACAAGGGCAGCTAGTAGTTTTGGTTTTGCAGATTTATATTCACAGGTCCTGATTTATAGCTAGAATGATATCCGGAAAGCTCTGTATCCGTATATCTCCTTCAGTTGTGCTTTGTATTATTTTCCGCTGCTATGTAATGTATTGTAATCTCTGATATTTATCGAATGTGTAATATTTATTTATACTCTGTATATTCTTGTATTCTGATGAATTGTTGTAATTAAAAATGAAATGCTCTTCTGTTTGCGTTCCGATGTGGCTTGTCCTCAACTCAATCCGTGATTTCCCGTAAGGGGGATTTCGGGTCGTTTCAAGTTATGTCCATTTAAAATTCAGAATAGTCGCTATGGAAATATAGCCCTTAAAAATAGTGATTTTGCAAATGAACTCCTTTTTTGATGAGACCACTTTTTTTGGATCCGGAATGTCAAATTATTGCTTGATTCCAATTTTCATAATTTTTGGAATCAATATGTGAGCGTGGCGAAGTTAAACGTGTTTTGAGAGTTTCAATCAATTTGGATTGACCAGAAAATGACCATTTTTCAAACGGCCTCCAAATTCGTTGAAATTAGTTTTATTAGGACCATATCATCGAAACATAGCCAAATTTATTTTTCTGGAATTTTTGGAGTTAATATGTGGCCCCGGTAAATTAAAATGTGCATTCAAATTCAATATATATTGATTTATATTTTAATTTAAAGGAAAACTGATCAAAACAGTCGAATTAGCTTATCATACATACCATATTGTGTGCGGAATGGGGGTAATTAGCTAGGTTTGACAGTCGTTGGGTTTGATTTGGAGTTTGTATCGTTGAACATGTATTTTCAAATTGAAGGAATTAAATAAAATAAAATATTAATATAATATTTAACCCCTTTTCTCCATAACCCTTCTTCCTCCCCGTTGACTTCAAATCGTTCATTAGAGAAAAAAACCCACCTTCCCCAAATCTGGCCGTCGCCTCTACGATTTCCGCTCCTTATAGCGTCGCGACCGCCGGAGGTCCCTTTACCCTCGTCGCCGCGACAGGCACAACCCTCCCCCCTTACTCCTCCTCCCTTTGATGAAAGAATCCATGCCCTAGCCCCTTTTGCTGCTGACAGCCGCTCCACAGCCCGACTCCGCCCACGCCGGAGCACCCCACCGCCGAGCCGACCTCTCCTCCGACGATCCCCCACCCCCAACTCCTCCGATGAGTTTGTATTTCCATTTTGTTTGTTTAAGTACTTAAAAATACGATTTTTTTTTAACGAAATAGAATTGTTAAAATCAGAAATTATATATAGGAAAGCATTGAATATAAAGCTATGATTTTTAACGATAAAGCTATGATTTTTAACATGGTAAAAATATGGTTTTAACATGATAAAGCTATGATTTTTAGCACGGTAAAAATATGAGTTTTAATTAAGGACTGATAAGGTTTTTAATTAAGAAAAGTTAAGATTTTTAATTATATGAAGTGTGGATTTTTATTTGCATAAAGTTATGTTTTTTACATGTAATGTTTTGAAATAAAAATTCGATTTTTACATGTATGGTTTTAAACTAAAAATGTGATCTTTGTAATGTAAACATTGTGTTAATGATGTGATTTTTACACATATGGATTTAAAATAAAAAATATGAATTTTATTATGAAGTTAGCGATATAAAAATACGATTTTTATATATACAGTAGCGATATAAAAATGTGAATTTTAACATAAAACCGCATGACACAGATTGCGATGGAATCGACAGGAATCAAATCCAAATCCAACCCATTGTCCGACAAAGAATGACGGAGTGAAAACCCGAAGGTGAGAATTCTCACTAAAATTTTCTTTGTACAGTTATCCGTTTTATAACTGCATATATGAACTGCTCCCCGTCGTCCACAGATCATGGATGACTTGTTTGATTGTATTCTGTGTGAAAATTGATTGTGATGTGAATTGGAAAGGATAAAATATTCATGTGTTGAATAAAAATATTTGGATAATAAAAATATCATTTTATTGTATATATGAACAGTATAAAATAGTCATATGTTGAAATAAATATTCATAAACAAATCGGACTATTTGTTTATGAAAACCCATTTATCGGATACTGGTTGGGACGATATATTTTACACATCACCCAACTGCACAAGTAAAATCTGTGTTTGCTGTTTGAAAACCCCACATGGGTATTGGGATGATATTTGAAATACACTGATCCCAATAATTAGTGATATGTCAATCGATGGGTTGACAGGCTGTGATGAGCGTTATTTATTTATTTTTAACGCTTATAGAGTTTTGTAATGCACTCGGGATGATGGTTGACTGTGTTTGATTATTGTTGTTTAGATGTGTGTATGAAATCCATATAAATAAAATTATATGTTAATTGACTATGTCTGATTCCAAATTAGAATTAACGAATATTTTAAAATAATATTCAGTGAATATTGAAATGTGAAGCCGTGTTAAGTAGTTAAACGCCATTTTAACATGAATGGAAATTTTGTCGATTTTATTCATTTTATAATGAATATCGAAAAGTGATTTCAAATTTTGATATTTTGAAAATATTATCATTTTAATATTAAATTGATATGGAATATTCAAATTTGATTTGAAATTTGAAATGAAACTGAAATCGTTTTAAAATGAATTTAAAACGAATTTGTTAAGGAATAATCAAATTTGATTTGAAATTTGAAATGAAATTGAAATCGTTTTAAAATGAATTTAAAACGAATTTATTTAGGGAATATTCAGATTTGATTTGAAATTGAATATGAAGTTGAAATCATTTTGAAAACGAATTTAAAACGATTTATAAAATACATTTTAAATGGAAATCGATGAAATATATATAATATATATATTATATATATATAATGGCCAGAATAGAACGCGCCATGTCGTGGCAGTTTGTGAATTTCGACCATTGACTTCGAATTGACATTACGGGAGATCCGACCGTAGGATTCTCCTGAAATTAGAACCGTTGGGTTCATATCGAAAAGAGCTTTCTAACGAATATAAGAAATTTGAAATCTAATGGTTGGACTTGGAATTATGTCCAAATCAAATTTGGAAAAGGTCGCTGTAAGTGCAGTTCGATGAACGTTTAGGAAATCCACTTTAAAGGCCTTGATAAAATTATTAAAAATATTTAGAATTTGTATAAAATCATAATAAATGATTTGAAAAGAATTGGGATGAAAAATTTCATATTTAAAAAGATAAAAATATATTTGTATCGAAATGAATTAGTTATTAACTAGAATTATATTCCAATTATTTTTAAATAAATAAATTGGAGAGTGAGGGATTTTAATATAACCAGAATTTCCAATATATGAATTGGAATGGATTTGAATCAAAATTATCTTCAGAATATTTTGCTATGATTTCTAGATTAACGGACATTGTGGGGGAATTTGTAAGATATTTATAGAGTTATTCCTAATACGATATTTGTTGGTTTCAGAATTTGATATTGAATATAGGCCAATATATTTTCTATTCAGAGCTTTGTATTTAATATCAAATTGGATTTTGGGTTTGTCGTGAAATGTGTCTTCATTAAAACTGTTCATGAACCCAGTTTAGGAAAGATATTAATCTTTTTATTAAGATTTAATGATGTTTATCAATTAATTAACATTTAATTGGAATTAAATTGAAATATGTTTTTGGGTTTATCGTGAACGGTGTTTTAAATAACACTTTTTCTTTAACCTGGTTAACAATGGAATGAGATTATGGGTTTGTTGTGAATGATATCCTTAATAATATTGTTCTTAAACCCAATGGAGTTAAGAAAATTAGAAACTAACTGGAGATTAGCTAAGTTGAATGGTTTCCTGGGTGTTGATCCGATGTTGGATTCGTCCTTCGGATTAATACTTAGGGAATTGTTCTCTTACTAATTTACGGTTAGAGATTGATGGGATGGGGTCTTCAATAACACTGTTCTTGAAACTCATGTAAAAATAATATATCTTTTGAAATGACCCAAACTTCCCCGTAAAGGAAAAGCCCGGGTTGAATTGAGAACACGACAAATCAGAACACAAACAGAAGAACATTTCATTTCTTATTACAACAATTATATTAGAGTACAAGAATATAGCAGAGTATGAATAAGTAATATACATCAGAAAAATATCAGAGATTTAAATTACATTTAAATTGCAGTGGAAAAACATTACAAACACAACTGAAAGAAATACACGGATACAGAGCTTTCTGAATATCGCCTCATCTATAAACCAGGAGCCTGCGAATATAATATCTGCAAAACCAAAACTTCTAGCTGCCCGTGTGGAAAGTATAGGCACCCAAAGTTCTGGTCAAAACAATAAACTCCAGGTCAGTCATGGGACTGGTGTGAGAACTAAAAACAGTTATTCATCTTAAATTTTAAAGTGAGAATATCATGGGACCACGCCGTACAACACGGAACAGGTTAATTCCACATGAATCTTAGTTTTAGAATAAAACAACGCAATGCTTTTTGGAAAAATGAAGCTATTATAAGACATAGGTCCCATCGCACAATGGAACGCAAGCCGGAGGATAGATTTTTACGTTATAATAGCCACACATGCATATACGTATAAAACATAATTATTTTGATATTACTATAAGTGTATAGTGTATAAAACATCTTCGAATATAAATGTATCAATCATAGATGACATAGTACCCATCCTACTATGTCACCACACTAGTTCTACAATCAAAACCGAAATGTCTCGTATTGGAAATTTGGTTTCCATCATGAGTCAAGGCTAGGGATGTTCTTCTTACCGATTCGAGACACTCTAGCAAAAGTCTTAGGATTCGGACGCTGGCGAACCCTTGGATACTGCAGGGACGGTCCACAAATACTTTAGTGGATTAGTTATGCTAGAACACACGCTTCCTTGTCCTATTGAACCTATAAAATGGTCACTATCGACCAATATAACCGAGGCCTTGAAATCCATCATCCACATAAGTAAAATTGTCAGGGCTTGTAAATGCTGACACCACATCTAGCTAGAAAGAAACGTGTGCACTTCCTACGTTCCCTTATCCTATTTTAGACTCCTACTGGAGTGTGAGGCTCGCATAGTAATGTTGTACACAAAGCTATGCTAATTAGAGTTGTGATTTGATCATCATCCACAAGGCTCTGCTTTTCAACAAAAGCCTTGATCATTTGCATCTTGGCATGCCACATTGTCAATCCATACCATATCATTGATTTCTGCCAATATATAACTTCTAAGCTCGTACGTCTCAGAGAAGAGTGTTAGGCAAGAGAATAAATTCTCCGCCACCAAAAAGATATATATTAAGCAGAGGTCAACGAATACAGCATAAAAGAATACAATATCAGACATACTATCCATTTACAAGTCCGTTCTGGGTCTGAACGAAACCAGAGGCACCTTATGTAACGACCCAGAAAATCTGAACCAATTTAAATTTTTTAAATTGGCTAAAATAATGGATTTTAAATATTTAAAATAAATATTTTAAATATTTAAAATAAATATTTTAAATAATAGAGATGAAAAACTGAGTTTGAATCGACAATTGAAAACGAATATAATTAATCATAATTATAAACAAGGCCTGAAAAGGCGCTGCAGTTTCAAAAATTGAATTCAAACTTTGTCGGATTGTACCAGGTGCAAAACAAAACGAATTTTAGTGAAACAAAAAATATTTAAATCTGTTAGTGAATACCTTTTTAACGAATCTGAAAAATCGAATTTTCATAGCGGAAAGCAAAAGTTATGGCCGAATGAATTTTCAGAAAGGTCGCTATGGAATTTATATAGCCCGTGAAATTGGCCATTTTGCATACGACCTCGGAATTCGACGAAACCACTTTTGTTGGATCCGGGATGTGAAGTTATTTCTAGGTTTCAAATTTCATAATTTTTGAAGCTAATATGTGAGCGTGGCAAAGGAAAACGTGTTTTGGTCAATTACAGTTAAATTGGATCGACCAGAAATGACCTTTTTGCAAACGGTCTCAGAATTCGACGAAACTAGTTTTGTTGGGACCGTATCGTCAAAACATAGCTAGATTAATTTTTCTGGAATTTTTCGAATCAGTTTGTGGCCCTGGCAAATTGAAATGCACGTTCAAATCAAATATTGAATGTTTTATATTTTAATTTGAAGGAAAACTGACTGAAACTGTCGAATGGGCCTACGAAACATATTCCATTGTGCTCGGAATGGGGGTAAAACGCTAGGGATGATAGTCATTGGGTTTGAATTGGTATTCGTAAGCGATAGGGGGTATTTTCGGATTTAAAGAAATTAAATAATAAATTATAAAACCCGGCCCAATCAGAATTCGTCGTTCCCAAACCAAAACCCGATAGCTCCTCTCGATGAACGGCGGCCCGTGTTCATTGCTTCCCACCTCTTTTTCTCTCCAATCTCACAACGAAATCGAGCGCTTCAGTTATGGAATTTGTAGATCTTCTCACTAGCTTCAAATCCACATAACCCTTGTCCACCAACGTTGTGTATTTTGTCAGATCTGCTCCTCCGAAGTCCCGTCGTTTAAAGCGCCGTCGGAGCTGCCAGGGACCGTCGATCTGACGGTGGTGCACGGCTCCGAGAAGCCCTCTCCTAGCCCTTCGACGCTGCAAAGGCCGATCGTCCTCTAGCTTCACGGATTTCGAGATAAATCCAAACCTAGTTTTGAACATTTATTGAAGGTAACGGCTTTAATTTATTTTCAACAGTTTTAACACCTTTAAACCGTTGCAAACTTTTAAAAATCATATCTTTTTCATTCTTCAATGAAATTCGATGAAACAGGAAACATCGTGACCGTGTGGACGTCTTCTACATTTTAGAAGAGACCGCATATTTTTCTGAGCCTTCTGCTATTTTTGGTGGAGTGGAACCCAATGTGAGATTTCTAATTTAAAAACAATATGGAAAATGATGATGTATAAATTTTATAGTTGATGTATGAGTTATATAAGCGCTGTACACCTCATGTATAAGCGTTGTATAAGTTGTACGTTCGATGTATAAGTTGTATATGCGTTGTAAAAATTATATATGTGTTGAAATAAAATTGAATTGCTATATATATATATACGCCCCTCGTCCACAAACCATGGACGATATTTATTGATTGTGATTGGTGTGAAAATTGATTGATAGTGAAAGGTTGTCTGGGATTGTTTGTGGTTGATATTGATTGATTGTGGTTGAAAAATACCCTTTTGTGGTTGAGAAATATTTGGTTGAAACCACATAGGATTAGTTTGTGGAAATGAAATAAATATATACATGCCGCCTGCGTGCGAACTAGATGCATGATCCCCATTGTCAAAAACCGCGAGGTTTTAAGGTAGAGCGAGGAGCCGTACTAGGGACGGTCCCGGTTTTAACTACACTGCCGTTATGCTGCCGAAATTTTGAATAATATTCATGTGTTTGAATTATTTTCATTTGCTGAAATTATATTTATTCATTGAATAGAAAACCTTCCTGTTTTGAATCGATATTCATTCGTTGATTAGAAATTCATGTGTTGAATGGTATTCGTGTTTTAAATATAAAAATCACATTTTTATCTATATATATAAACTATAGAAAACCTTCCTGTGTTGAATCGATATTCATTCGTTGATTAGAAATTCATGTGTTGAATGGTATTCGTGTTTTAAATATAAAAATCACATTTTTATCTATATATATAAACTATAGAAAACCTTCCTGTGTTGAATCGATATTCATTCGTTGATTAGAAATTCATGTGTTGAATGGTATTCGTGTTTTAAATATAAAAATCACATTTTTATCTATATATATAAACTATAGAAAACCTTCATGTGTTGAATCGATATTCATTCGTTGAATTGAATTTCATGTGTTGAATGGTATTCATATTTTGAAATAAATTGTTTTACAATAAAAATCACCTTTTTATCATATATATAGACTATATAAAATAATTGCGTTTTGGAAAGAATTGTTTTACAATAAAAATCACATTTTTATTATATACATAAATTGTCGAAATGTGATGTGTTAAAAATAGCAACTCGTTCAAATAAATATGCATGAGTCGAAATATTCATTAATTAGCTAATGATGTGATTTTTACCTGTGCATGCAACATTAGAATGAATGGTGTTTTTAAACCAAATGGAATCAAATATGAAGTTGAATGGAAAATGATAAATGATAAGAACTGTATATATGTATATGCATATTTATTGAACAGGTGATAGCAAAGGGGCTAGAGAAGAGGAATAAAATTTTGTGCCCGACAAATAGGTACACATTTACTGTTTTGTTTAGATGATGATTTTATGAGCCTGTTGGCTAGCCGCTTGGCTTTTTCCTTTTCTTTTCGACATGAGACGCCCGTGTGACTATTTGGGAATTTTCCCAGCCCTCCCATACAAAGGAGGTTATGGCGAAATTTTCCAAAATTTAAAGGCGTTAGTGAAATATTTGAAGTGAAAACGATATTGAAATTGTTAAATGAACTATATTTATATAAATATATAAATATAAATAAAATTAAAACAAAACGTGGCTATGCAGTTCGTGTTTTGAAACCGTGATTTCAAATAACTAGTACGGGAAATCCGACCATTGGATTTTCCCGAAACCGCAACCGTTGGGTTCGCCTTGGAAATATCTTTCCAACGGCACCAACTTTGTAAAAATCCAACGGTTGGATTGTCTGGAATGTTTAATTCAAATCTGAAGAAAAACAGCGCCAGAAACGATTATATTTATTTATATTTATAAATATAATTATATTTAATCGAATAACGACGATGTAGTTCGTAATTTGAAATCGAAACTTCAAACGATTGTACCGGGAGATCTGACCGTCGGATTTTCCCGAAACTGGAACCGTTGCATTCGTTTTGAAAAGACCTTTCTAATGATGTAAATTTTGTGAAGATCCAACGGTTAGATTTTCAGAGATGTGGAAATCAAATCTGGAGAAAAATAGCGCCACGGCCGCGTTATGGCCCGAAGCGTCATTTTGAATAAATTGGCTATTTTAAAATAAATAAAAATAGCGATAAATCGTTATAAAATATCATAAATGATATGGAGTGGAAATAAACTGAATTTGCTCGATTTATGTGGTATTTGATGGTTGAATGTGTTTGGTGTGAAAATTACATTAAAGAACAAAATTGGTGTTGTCGAATGATTTAACCATTGAAAAAAAATGATTTGAAATTCTAAATATACGTGAATTATTTGAAAAGGCCGAGTTAATTCTCATTTCGAATAATTGACCGACGATTGAAATTCGAAGATGAAGACGGTGGTCGAAGACCGGAGATCTTCACCTCGTTTGGATGGTAACCGAGGTCCTGATTGGGAGGCATCCCGAAATATGCATAATGAGTGGTGATCGTCCAGACGTACGTGGTGATCGATGGGTTTGCGAGGTATTTAGTGCCTCCGGTTTCGTTCAGACCTAGAACAGACTTGCAAATTGACTGTGTGTCTGACATTGTAGTTTATTCTGTGTTGATTGATTTCTGTTAAATATACATCTGTTTGGCGGCGGAGAATTTATTCTTTTGCTTAACGCCCTTCCCTGAGACGCACGAGCTCAGAGGTTGTATATCGATGGACATCAGTCGCATGGCATGAATTGCCTGTGTGGCATGCTAAGATGCAGTGATCAGGGCTTCTGTTGAAAAGCAAAGTCTTGTGGTGATTATCAAAGCACCGCCTGTGTGACGTAGCTTTGTGTATAACGTAAACTCGCGAGCCTCACACCCCGGTATGAACCAGAAACGGGAGAAGGACCTCAGGGAGGGCATGCGTTTCTTTCTAGCTAGGGTGGTGTCAGTGACCTACCAGCCCTGACATTTATATACTTTTCACCTATGTGGTTGTTGCTGTTGCGAGACACCTCGGTTCGATCGGACGAACCGGGTCCGATGGAGTCATTCGTTGGCTCGTTTACGCCCCAAAGGGCGGGGAAACGTATTGTTCAGGCATTTTAATCCACATCGGTGGACCGGCCCTGACGATCCAAAGGCTTGACCGAGTACTTGCCTGTGGCTCGGGCTAGAGAGTCACGAATTCGGTCAGGACTATCTTTTGCCTTGGTTCAGGACTGAAATCCAATTTCCAAATACGACATCATGCGAATTTGATTGTATACCTATATATGGCGACATAGTGGTATAGGGCATTAATGCCGTCTATGATTGATAGTTATGATTTGAAATTGTTTTCAAGCATATAAACACTAGCAATAATATCAAATGCCTTCGTTTTATTCGTATCAAGCATATTTTGGCCGTTATAAGGTAAAAACTCTATCCTCCGGTTTGCGTTGCATTGTGTGATGGGAACTGAGTCTTATAACGGCTTCATTTTTATAAAAAGCATAGCGATGTTTAAAAGAAAGATTTGTTTTAGAGCACTGGCAATCAAATGGAGTAAACCCGTTCCACGAAAGTGGCGTGGTCCTGTGATTAGCCAAATTATATATGTGTTGAGTAGATTTCTCATACCAGTCCCATGACTGACTCGTAGTTTGTTTCACTTTCAAACTCGGGTGCCCCTTTTTCTACACGGGCAGCCTTGTATTCAGGTTTAGCTGGTTCTTTCTGGATAGCTGGAGCTGAAGATGGATTCTATCATTTATCTCTTTTTATGCTGTTTAGCTCCTATTGTACATATTTTGTTTGTTTTCCGCTGTAGACATTTATTTATAGCTGAACTGTATTTGTACTAAGTAAGATCTTGTATACTGTGTAACTCTGATGACTACTTTTATCCAGTTATGTTCTATTGTTCATTATCTGGTGTATTTATTTAATTTTGTTCTGCTATTATCTGTTTATGTGTTATATTCCACGGATTACCCTTGCCACCGTCAGTACGGGGTTTGGGGTCATCTCATTTGGTATCAGAGCATTGGTTAAGCTTAGTTCTGGAATATAACATTTGAACGAACCCATCAGAAATAAAACCAGTAGTGTTCTAAGACGGGTAACTCTATACAGATAGGATCAGCAATATCCTAGTATGAGTAAAGCAGAATGAAATTACACCTCGATAGACACATTTACATTCAAGTATTTGTCTCTATATTTTCAAATATCTTTTCCGTTGACCTGACACTTTGTCTGCTAATTGCAGACGTACTAGAAAATGAGTGACAGGAACAGAAGAAATAATCATATGGCTCGACAAGCTAATGAGCCATTTGTGCTCCCACAGCCAGAATCCGATATAGAAGTTCTATTCAAGAGATTTCGAAATCTGGGTGGATCTCCATTCTTAGGCAAGGAGTCCATTATGGAAACACAAGCTTGGATTCATTCTGCAGAGAAAATCTTTGAGGGTTTAAAGCTGAGAGACGATCAGAAAAGATTACTGGCGTCTTGGGCACTCAAAGAAGAAGCTTTGTTTTGGTGGGATTCAGTTATTAAAGATACTCCAGAAGGTGATATCACCTGGGACAGATTCAAAGTGATTTTCTTAGGAAGATTTACTCCTCCCGAAGCAACCGAGAGATTATGTGATGAATTTTCTTATTTGATACAAGGTGATATGACCATCCCATAATATCATAAGAAATTCAACGAACTTGCTCACTTTGCTCCTCATCTGATTCAAGATCCAAAGAGGAAAACTCTGAGATTTATTCATGGCCTGCAAAGGAGATATCATAATAGTGTAATGAGGAATGTGAAGCTTCCTTTTTCTGAAATGATATACATGGCTTATCAGTATGAAGATCTCCATAGGAAAGGAATGTTGCGCGACGAAGAATAAGTTTGTTGTAGTGACAAAGAAAAGTCGGAAACTGATATTCCTGAAGCTAGTACGAGGTCTGGGGCAAATAAGAAGCCCAATGCCAAGAGAAAAAGGGCCGAATCTGGGAAAGAACCCGTAACGACCGCCGTATGCAATAATTGCAATAGGCGAGGACATATCTCGATAAGTTGTCGATCTTTAGAGAAACAGATCAGGAGTGGATATAAGCGTACTATGAAACAAAAGAACCCACATGGGGAAAGGAGATGTCATGAGTGTCATAAAGTAGGTCATATTGCATGGGAGTGCCAACTCTCAAAGAAATCTGAAGCCGTATATATAAATGAAGTAGCAGAAACTTCCGAGCCCTCAGCTAGTCAAGAAAGGGCTAATGTTTTAGAAGGAACGCTTACTGTCAAAAAATTCCAGTCAAAGTACTGTTGGACACGGGCGCATCACGAAGCTTCATTGCAAAGGATGCAGCTAAGAAACTGGATTTGAATTTGAAAAGGCTCAAGGAACCAATGATTGTCCAGAATCCGGTTGGGGGTTCCATTGATCTCAGTTGGGTTTGTGGAGTGCCAGTTTCTTTCTCTCGATATCGGTTTCCTACCATCGCAGTCGTCATGAATTTTAAAGAGTTTGATCTTATCTTGGGGTTAGACTGGTTGACCAAATATGAGGATGAAGTTAAATGCGCCGACAGAGTCGTAAAGGCCAAGATTAAATCAGGTGATTATATAACCATTCCCTGTGAAGGTCAGAATACTAATAGAAAAGACTTCTGGGCAGCTTTGAATGTTTCTCCAGCCCAAATAGAAAATGTCCCTGAAGTCACAGAGAATATTCCCGACCTAGTGAAAGATATTCCTGTCGTCAAGAACTATGCGGATGTGTTCGAGGAAGTTGTTTGCTTACCTCCGCAGAGAGAAATAGATTTCAAGATCGCTTTGATTCCCAATGCAAGGCCGGTAGTTCAAGCTATTCGAAGAATGTCCTTGAAAGAGAAAGAAGAACTTGACAATCAAACACGACAGCTAGTATGGAAGTGTCTGATCAGGCCTAGTTTCTCTGATTGGGGTGCAGCAGTGGTGTTTGTCCCAAAATCAAACGGTACTCTACGTCTATGTGTGGATTATCGTGACCTGAACAAACAGACAATAAAGAACAAATATCCATTGCCCCGGATTGATGATTTGTTGGATCGATTAAATGGAGCATACGTATTTTCACGAATGGACCTAGCTACAGGTTTCCATCAACTTCGAATTGCCGAAGAGTGTGTTCCAATGACAGCATTCAGAGGTCCCGACTTATTCTACGAGTGGTTAGTAATGCCATTTGGCTTATGTAACGCTCCAGCCTATTTCGTCGATCTGATGAATAGAGTGTTCAGAGGAGTATTGAATAAATTTGTTCTGGTTTTTATTGATGATATTCTAATCTTCTCTAAATCAAAGGCCGAACATGAAAAACATTTGGAACAAGTGTTAGAAATTCTCAGAAGGAATGTATTGAAAGCAAAGTTTTCCAAATGTATATTCTGGCAAGATGAAGTGAAATTTCTGGGCCACGTTGTATCGAAAGAAGGAATTGCTGTGGATCCAAGCAAAATCACAGCTATTCAGAATTGGAAATAGCCCAGTACCCCCACTGAACTCCGTAGTTTTCCCGGATTGGCTAGCTATTACCGGAAGTTCGTTAAAAACTTTTCGAAGATATCTGGTCATTTAACAAAGCTTACAAAGAAGCACTCTAAATTCAAATGGACTCCAGAAAGTGAGAAGGCTTTTGAAGAGCTAAAGTTGAGATTAACAACTGCACCAGTGTTAACCATCATCGATGGTAACCAAGATTTAAAAGTCTGGACTGATGCTTCTAGAGAAGGCCTTGGCACAGTGTTAATGCAAAGAGGCCAAGTGATTGCTTATACTAGCCGTCAACTGAAGCCGCACGAGAAGAACTACGTAACTCATGATCTTGAGTTATTGGCTATTGTGTTCTCTTTGAAAATCTGGAGACACTATCTGCTGGGTGAGAGATTCGAACTGTTTACAGATCACCAGTCGCTAAAGTATCTGTTCACCCAGAAAGACCTGAATTTGAGGCAGCAACGTTGGCTGGAGTTCCTTGCAGCGTACCACTTTGAAATTATATACACTCCAGGGAAAGCAAATGTCGTGGCCGATGCGCTAAGCCGAAAGAATGTAATGATCGCCAGCTTTATTAATACGACTTCCTTGATTGATAAAATATCTATTCTTCAGAAGGAGGATAACTTTATTAAGGATATGATCAAAAGGATTCAGAAAGGCGAACCCTCCTGTTTTCAAATCGATTACGATGAGACCTTGAGGTTGAAAGGAAGGATTTGTGTTCCTGACGTCTCAGAGTTAAAAAGGGAAGTGTTAGACGAGTGTCACAAGTCCAAACTGAGTATCCATCCTGGTGTGGCCAAAATGTACAACGATCTTAAGCGAACATTCTGGTGGAAGGCTATGAAAAGGGACGTTTCAATATACGTTAGCCGATGCCCTACTTGCCAACTAGTCAAGAGCGACCAACAGAAATTGGCTGGATTATTACAACCACTAGAAGTTCCTGGTTGGAAGTGGGAACATATTTCTATGGACTTCATTGATGGTCTGCCCATAACCAGAAAAGGAAATGACAGTATTTGGCTGATCGTAGATCGCTTCACGAAGACCGCCCATTTTATACCTGTCAGATCAAACAAAACTGCTCAGAGTCTGGCACAGATATACTTCAAGGAAATAGTTATACTACATGGAGTGCCGCTCAGTATAGTCAGTGATAGAGATACAATATTCACTAGCAAATTCTGTGAGGCGTTTCAAGTCGAGCTGGGAACGAAGTTGAACTTGAGCACCGCTTATCATCCTCAGATAGATGGTCAGACTGAGAGGGTGAATCGTATTTTAGAAGATCTATTGCGGGCTTGTGTTATAGATTTCGGTGGATCATGGGAAGCCATCTGCATCTGGCTGAATTCTCTTATAAAAACAGCTAACAAGCGAGTCTGACGATGTCGCCATTCGAAGCATTGTATGGTAGACCGTGCCGATCTCCTGCTTGTTGGGTCGAACCCGGAAATAGACTTGTATTGGGGCCAGACATGATTCGAGAAGCTGCCGATAAGGTCGATTTTATTAAGAAGCGATTACTCGCCGCTCAAAGCCGACAAAAGAGCTATGCCGATAGAAGAAGAAGAGATATATCCTTTGCTGTTGGCGACTATGTATATTTGAAAGTATCGCCGATGAGAGGAGTTATCTGGTTCGGTAAAACTGGAAAGTTGGCACCCAAATTCATTGGTCCGTTTCCTATTCTGGAACGGATCGGAACTCTCGCTTATAAGGTCAAACTGCCTGATTGGTTGCCTGGAATTCATGATGTATTTCATATATCTCAACTTCGAAAGCACGTTCATGATCCAGACTTGATCGTGGAAGAAGCTGCTCAGCAGGATATTGAAATTACTCCAGAACTAGCTGTGAGAAGAGAGCCGCTAAAGATTATCGGCAAGGAAACCAAAGAGCTGAGGAACAAGAAGGTTCACTTAGTCAAAGTGCAATGGAGTGGAGATCCACAAGATTGTACTTGGGAAACTGAGGAGAGCATTCAGAAAGCTTATCCTAGATGCCGAGTGGATATCTTTGATTGACCCCGGTGTAAGGTATATTTACCTACTTTGCCTTATCATTTAATTCTCTACTCTATTGTTATTTTCTTTCCATGGATGTGCACTTTTAAATTCTATAGTCTGAATGATTTTAAAAAGAGTATAGAAATTGATTTGTATGATTTTGAAAAATTAAAAACAATTGCTTGTTGGTTATATTGTGTGGTTGTAGATTTATCAAACCACTTTCGACTTTGTTCCTTTTCGGGGACGAAAAGTTTTAAGTGGGGGAGATTGTAACGACCCAGAAAATCTGAACCAATTTAAATTTTTTAAATTGGCTAAAATAATGGATTTTAAATATTTAAAATAAATATTTTAAATAATAGAGATGAAAAACTGAGTTTGAATCGACAATTGAAAATGAATATAATTAATCATAATTATAAACAAGGCCTGAAAAGGCGCTGCAGTTTCAAAAATTGAATTCAAACTTTGTCGGACTGTACCGGGTGCAAAAAAAAACGGATTTTAGTGAAACCAAAAATATTTAAATCTGTTAGTGAATACCTTTTTAAAGAATCTGAAAAATCGAATTTTCATATCGGAAAGCAAAAGTTATGGCCGAATGAATTTTCAGAAAGGTCGCTATGGAATTTATATAGCCCGTGAAATTGGCCATTTTGCATACGACCTCGGAATTCGACGAAACCACTTTTGTTGGATCCGGGATGTGAAGTTATTGCTAGGTTTCAAATTTCATAATTTTTGAAGCTAATATGTGAGCGTGGCAAAGGAAAACGTGTTTTGGTCAATTACAGTTAAATTGGATCGACCAGAAATGGCCTTTTTGCAAACGGTCTCAGAATTCGACGAAACTAGTTTTGTTGGGACCGTATCGTAAAAACATAGCTAGATTAATTTTTCTGGAATTTTTCGAATCAGTTTGTGGCCCTGGCAAATTGACATGCACGTTCAAATCAAATATTGAATGTTTTATATTTTAATTTGAAGGAAAACTGACTGAAACAGTCGAATGGGCCTACGAAACATATTTCATTGTGCTCGGAATGGGGGTAAAACGCTAGGGACGACAGTCGTTGGGTTTGAATTGGTATTCGTAAGCGGTAGGGGGTATTTTCGGATTTAAAAAAATTAAATAATAAATTATAAAACCCGGCCCAATCAGAATTCGTCGTTCCCAAACCAAAACCCGATAGCTCCTCTCGATGAACGGTGGCCCGTGTTCATTGCTTTTCACCTCTTTTTCTCTCCAATCTCACAACGAAATCGAGCGCTTCAGTTATGGAATTTGTAGATCTTCTCACTAGCTTCAAATCCACATAACCCTTGTCCACCAACGTTGTGTATTTTGTGAGATCTGCTCCTCCAAAATCCCGTCGTTTAAAGCGCCGTCAGAGCTGCCAGGGACCGTCGATCTGACGGTGGTGCACGGCGCCGAGAAGCCCTCTCCTAGCCCTTTGACGCTGCGAAGGCCGATCGTCCTCTAGCTTCATGGATTTCGAGATAAATCCAAACCTAGTTTTGAACATTTATTGAAGGTAACGGCTTTAATTTATTTTCAATAGTTTTAACACCTTTAAACCGTTGCAAACTTTGAAAAATCATATCTTTTTCATTCTTTAATGAACTTCGATGAAACAGGAAACATCGTGACCGTGTGGACGTCTTCTACATTTTAGAAGAGACCGCATATTTTGCTGAGCCTTCTGCTATTTTTGGTGGAGTGGAACCCAATGTGAGATTTCTAATTTAAAAACAATATGGAAAATGACGATGTATAAATTATATAGTCGATGTATGAGTTATATAAGCGTTGTACACCGCATGTATAAGCGTTGTATAAGTTGTACGTTCGATGTATAAGTTGTATATGCATTGTAAAAATTATATATGTGTTGAAATAAAATTGAATTGCTGTATATATATATATGTATGTATATATATATATATATACGCCCCTCGTCCACAAACCATGGACGATATTTATTGATTGTGATTGGTGTGAAAATTGATTGATAGCGAATGGTTGTCTGGGATTGTTTGTGGTTGATATTGATTGATTGTGGTTGAAAAATACCCGTTTGTGGTTGAGAAATATTTGGTTGAAACCACATAGGATTAGTTTGTGGAAATGAAATAAATATATACATGCCGCCTGCGTGCGAACTAGATGCATGATCCCCATTGTCAAAAACCGCAAGGTTTTATGGTAGAACGAGGAGCCGTACTAGGGACGGTCCCGGTTTTAACTACCCTGCCGTTAAGCTGCCGAAATTTTGAATAATATTCATGTGTCTGAATTATTTTCATTTGCTGAAATTATATTTATTCATTGAATAGAAAACCTTCCTGTGTTGAATCGATATTCATTCGTTGATTAGAAATTCATGTGTTGAATGGTATTCGTGTTTTAAATATAAAAATCACATTTTTATCTATATATATAAACTATAGAAAACATTCCTGTGTTGAATCGATATTCATTCGTTGATTAGAAATTCATGTGTTGAATGGTATTCGTATTTTAAATATAAAAATCACATTTTTATCTATATATATAAACTATAGAAAACCTTCCTGTGTTGAATCGATATTCATTCGCTGATTAGAAAATGATGTGTTGAATGGTATTCGTGTTTTAAATATAAAAATCACATTTTTATCTATATATATAAACTATAGAAAACCTTCATGTGTTGAATCGATATTCATTCGTTGAATTGAATTTCATGTGTTGAATGGTATTCATATTTTGAAATAAATTGTTTTACAATAAAAATCACCTTTTTATCATATATATAGACTATATAAAATAATAGCGTTTTGGAAAGAATTGTTTTACAATAAAAATCACATTTTTATTATATACATGAATTGTCGAAATGTGAAGTGTTAAAAATAGCAACTCGTTCAAATAAATACGCATGAGTCGAAATATTCATTAATTAGCTAATGATGTGATTTTTACCTATGCATGCAACATTAGAATGAATGGTGTTTTTAAACCAAATGGAATCAAATATGAAGTTGAATGGAAAATGATAAATGATAAGAACTGTATATATGTACATGCAAATTTATTGAACAGGTGATAGCAAAGGGGCTAGAGAAGAGGAATAAAATTTTGTGCCCGACAAATAGGTACACATTTACTGTTTTGTTTGGGTGATGATTTTATGAGCCTGTTGGCTAGCCGCTTGGCTTTTTCTTTTTCTTTTCGACATGAGACGCCCGTGTGACTATTTGGGAATTTTACCAGCCCTCCCGTACAAAGGAGGTTATGGCGAAATTTTCCAAAATTTAAAGGCATTAGTGAAATATTTGAAGTGAAAACGATATTGAAATTGTTAAATGAACTATATTTATATAAATATATAAATATAAATAAAATTAAAACGAAACGTGGCCGTGCAGTTCGTGTTTTGAAACCGTGATTTCAAACAACTAGTACGGGAAATCCGACCATTGGATTTTCCCGAAACCGCAACCGTTGGGTTCGCCTTGGAAATATCTTTCCAACGGCACCAACTTTGTAAAAATCCAACGGTTGGATTGTGTGGAATGTTTAATTCAAATCTGAAGAAAAACAGCGCCAGAAATGATTATATTTATTTATATTTATAAATATAATTATATTTAATCGAATAACGACGCTGCAGTTCGTAATTTGAAATCGAAACTTCAAACGATTGTAGCGGGAGATCCGACCGTCGGATTTTCCCGAAACTGGAACCGTTGGATTCGTTTTGAAAAGACCTTTCTAATGATGTAAATTTTGTGAAGATCCTACGGTTAGATTTTCAGAGATGTGTAAATCAAATCTGAAGAAAAACAGCGCCACGGCCGCGTTATGGCCCGAAGCGTCGTTTTGAATAAATTGGCTATTTTAAAATAAATAAAAATAGCGATAAATCGTTATAAAATATCATAAACGATATGGAGTGGAAATAAACTGAATTTGCTCGATTTATGTGGTATTTGATGGTTGAATGTGTTTGGTGTGAAAATCACATTAAAGAACAAAATTGTGTTGTCGAATGATTTAACTATTGAAATAAATTGATTTGAAATTCTAAATATACGTGAATTATTTGAAAAGGCCGAGTTAATTCTCATTTCGAATAATTCACCGACGATTGAAATTCGAAGATGAAGACGGTGGTCGAAGACCGGAGATCTTCACCTCGTTTGGATGGTAACCGAGGTCCTGATTGGGAGGCATCCCGAAATATGGATAATGAGTGGTGATCGTCCAGACGTACGTGGTGATCGATGGGTTTGCGAGGTATTTAGTGCCTCCGGTTTCGTTCAGACCCAGAACGGACTTGTAAATGGACTGTGTGTCTGACGTTGGAGTTTATTCTGTGTTGACTGATTTCTGTTAAATATACATCTGTTTGGCGGCGGAGAATTTATTCTTTTGCTTAACGCCCTTCTTTGAGACGCACGAGCTCAGAGGTTGTATATCGATGGACATCAGTCGCATGGAATGAATTGCCTGTGTGGCATGCTAAGATGCAGTGATCAGGGCTTCTGTTGAAAAGCAAAGTCTTGTGGTGGTGATCAAAGCACCTCCTGTGTGACGTAGCTTTGTGTATAACGTAAACTCGCAAGCCTCACACCCCGGTATGAACCAGAAACGGGAGAAGGACCTCAGGGAGGGGATGCGTTTCTTTCTAGATAGGGTGGTGCCAGTGACCTACCAGCCCTGACATTTATATACTTTTCACCTATGTCGTTGTTGCTGTTGCGAGGCGCCTCGGTTTGATCGGACGATCCGGGTCCGATGAAGTCATTCGTTGGCTCGTCTACACCCCAAAGGGCGGGGAAACGTATTGTTCAGGCATTTTAATCCACAACGGTGGACCGGGCCTGACGATCCAAAGGCTTGACCGAGTACTTGCCTGTGGCTCGGGCTAGAGAGTCACGAATTCGGTAAGGACTATCTTTTGGCTTGGTTCAGGACGGAAATCCAATTTCCAAATATGACATCGTGCGAATTTGATTGTATACCTATATATGGCGACATAGTGGTATGGTGCATTAATGCCGTCTATGATTGATAGTTATGATTTGAAATTGTTTTCAAGCATATAAACACTAGCAATAATATCAAATGCCTTTGTTTTATTCGTATCAAGCATATTTTGGCCGTTATAAGGTAAAAACTCTATCCTCCGGTTTGCGTTGCATTGTGTGATGGGAACTGAGTCTTATAACGGCTTCATTTTTATAAAAAGCATAGCGATGTTTAAAAGAAAGATTTGTTTTAAAGCACTGGCAATCAAATGGAGTAAACCCGTTCAACGAAAGTGGCGTGGTCCTGTGATTAGCCAAATTATATATGTGTTGAGTAGATTTCTCATACCAGTCCCATGACTGACTCGTAGTTTGTTTCACTTTCAAACTCGGGTGCCCCTTTTTCTACACGGGCAGCCTTGTATTCAGGTTTAGCTGGTTCTTTATGGATAGCTGGAGCTGAAGATGGATTCTATCATTTATCTCTTTTTATGCTGTTCAGCTCCTATTGTACATATTTTGTTTGTTTTCCGCTGTAGACATTTATGTATAGCTGAACTGTATTTGTACTAAGTAAGATCCTGTATACTGTGTAACTCTGATGATTACTTTTATCCAGTATATTCTATTGTTCATTATCTGGTGTATTTATTTAATTTTGTTCTGCTATTATCTGTTTATGTGTTATATTCCACGGATTACCCTTGCCACCGTCAGTACGGGGTTTGGGGTCGTCTCACCTTATTCCTCGTCCCATATGTCCAATACATGAGAGAGGTCCTTGCATATCCGTCGACCTCCTAGTACGTCTGGACGATCACCACTTATTACCTTGTCTTGGGTGTACGGCCCAATCAAGGCATCAGTAATCATCCAAACGATGTGAAGAACTCCAGTCTTCAACCACTTCATCTTCGACTCTTAATCGTCGTAGTAATTATCCAGAATGGGTTAAACCCGATCTTTCTGAATAACTCGCATATTTTATAATCAAGTGTTATAAAAACACATCAAACGCCTCATTCCAATTCAGAATATTCTTTTAATAACTTATTCACATTATTAGGGAAAGGTTCCCATTAATTTAATCAAAGATAAGTTCCGTTAAATTTATCCTTTAATCTTCTTTTTAATATCAATTTCAAAAGATTTCATTTTATATTTTATCAACTCTAATCCAAATTAAGGTTTATCTACTAGTCGGAATTAACGAACCTTACCGAAGTAACCATTTATTATTTATTATCCCAATCCCAACCTATTCATCCCATGGAGCAAAGCTGGTAGCACTCCATATCTAATGCCCACCTTGTTATTGGTAAAATTAATTATCATTTCACGTTCAAATCTAATTAAAGATTTAACTAACGTCTGGAGTAGAACTGGTGGTACTCCATTCTCGATCATTTCATGAATTCGATAAATTTAATTATCTCCTTCATATTTTAACCTAATTAAAGATTCATTAAAACTCTAGTTTAGTTTTAATGTCAAAAATCATTAATTAATGATTATTCAAATTTAAGAAATTAATCTTATCTTTTACTGGGTTAAAGAACCAATATTATTTAAAAAATTGTTCACGATAAACCCAAAATCATCTTCCATTAACCATGGAATCTTCATAGAAATCAGATCAATATATAATCGATATAAATTCCTGTATCGGACTAATAATATAAATGGAATAACGACAAGGCCTTTTAAATTCATATATAGTAACAGTCTTCGTCCCTAGAAGTTCATCTCGATTATTAACCAATCAAATTCCATTCAATTCCAATTAAATATATTAAATTGGAAAACTTATTTTTGGAAAATTTCCATTTAAATCATAATAGAAGATTTATAAATTCCCAAATTATATTTTCACTGTTAATTAGGTTAAAGAACAAATGTCATTAAGAACACCGTTCACGATAAACCCAATTCACATTTCAGTTTATTCCAATTACAAAATGTAATTGGGAACTCTAATAATCTTAAATAAAAGATTTATAAATTCCAAAATTATATTCTATTTAATTCCAATTAAATATTAATTGGAAAACTTCATTTAATCTTATTTAAAAGATTTATTATTTCCCAATCGGAGTTTAAGAACAATGTTATTAAAGACACCGTTCACGACAACCCAAAATCCAATTTATTCTATTTAATTCCAATTAAATATTAATTAATTGGATTTTTATTCTAGTTAATAACTATTTCATTTTGATAAAAATATATTTTTATCTTTTCAAATATGTAATTTTTCATCCAAATTCTTTTCAAATCATTCATTATGATTTTACATAATTTTTCCATATTTTTAATAATTTAATTAAGGCCTTTACAGTCGGTTTCCACTAATGGCCACCGTACTACATTCATAGCGACCTTTTTCAAATTTGATTCGGACATAACTCCAAATCCAACCGTTAGATTTCAAAGCTCATATATTCATTGGAAAGCTCTTTTCGATACAAACCCAACGGTTCTGGTTTTAGGAGAATCCAACGGTCGGATCTCTTGTAGTGTCAATTTGAAGTTAACGGTCGAAATTCGCAAACAGTCGCTGCGCGGTGCATTCTATTCAGGACATTAATATATATATATACATATATATGTATGTATATATATATTATATAACGTCGATTTCCATTTAAAACGTATTTTATAAAATATTTATAAAATCATTTTAAAACGATTCCAACTTCCATTTTCAATTTTTAATCAAAATGGACTATTCTTTATTTTTATAATCTTAAAATAATATATTTTCAAAATATTAAATTTTGAAATCACTTCTTTTCGATATTCAATATTAAATGAATAAAATCAATTGATAACCCATTCGGTTAAAAATGGCGTTTTTATACTTAACCCGGCTTCGTATTTTTATATTTTTGTGTCCATCTAAAACGGACATCAAAATCATAATATTTATTCATCACTGAAAATTATTTTAAAATATTCGTTATTTTAAAATATCCTTTGTTTTTAAAGATTCTTTATTTTATATTATCCTTTTAATTGAAATGTCTTTACATTAGAATGTTCTTCACACTAAAATGGTTTTTTTTACATTAAAATGATCCTTTTACATCAAAAATGAAAAAAATGTTCTTTTACATAAAAATGATTCTTTTACATAAAAATGTTTCTTTTATATAAAAATGTTTTCTTTTATATAATAATGACTCTTTATGTAGAAATGTTTCTTTTATCTAAGAATGATTCTTTACATAGAAATGTTTCATTTGCATGAAAATGATTCTTAACTATGTTAAATATAATTCAATTAAATGATTATTTTACTCTTATTAACATATTAAGGGTGATATTTCCAATGTATAAAAATGTAAATCAATGAATGATTATTTTATTCTTATTAACATATGAAAGGTGACATTTTCAACGTATAAAAATGTAATTTAATGAATGATTATTTTATTCTTATTAACATATGAAAGGTGACATTTTCAATGTATAAAAATGTAATTCAATAAATGATTATCTTATTCTTATTAATATTTGAAAGGTGACATTTTCAATGTCTAAAAATGTTCTTTATTTCTAAAATGTTCTTTATAAAAGATTATTTATTGTAAAACATTATTTATTTCTGAATCGGAATGCGAATCAATCAATTACCATATACTTTCAATTATATGAATTTCATACATTACTTGTATACAAAAATAATGACAAATAACCACTAAACAATCCATTCACATCCAGAGTGAAATTTACAACTGTGCGAGGATTAAAATAAATAAATAACGCTCATCACAGACTGTCAATCCATCGGTTGACATATAATTAAATATTGGGATTAGTGTATGTCAAATATCATCCCAGTACCCTTGTGGGGTTTCCAAACAACAACAGTGAATTTAAATAAATTATTGGTTAATAAATATAACCAATTCTAACATAGTTTAAATAGTTTTCCTGTTTAACCAATTTCATTGTTTATATTATAAATAAATTTAATATTTAATTTCAAAAACCATATTAATGTTAACGTTTTTTTTAATATATTGAACATTTCAACATTACAAACAACACACAATACGGTCAATTTAAATCGTCCATGGTTTATGGACAAGAAAGGTGATCTAACATGTACCGTATACAATTTATAATAATTAAACTAGTAAAAACGTATACTTGCAATTCTATTTATTTTTAAGTTATGAAATTAAATAAATTACTACGCAAAATTTTCTAGTGAGGAGTTCTCACCTTCATTTCCACTCCGTCAGTCTTTAACTGATGATTTTGGTACCGTTAGAATTTGAATTTGCCCCAAATTCCAACTTGCTCCAAATAGTACGTAGTTAGTGTTGTTGCGAAGCTCTGAACTCCACGATCGCAACGGATCTGAAATCGTCAGATTTCGACCTCGTATGTGAAAGTTATTGCGTTACGAACATTAATTGTATAATGAAATTAATTAATTAATTAATTAAACCGTAAATTCATACCCAATTTGGTTTTAACCTTGTTCCCCCTTGTTGGATGGTCAGCGCTGCCACCTGGACCACCTGCACACTCGCTGGACCCCGCAAATCACTTCCCCTCTCCGCCACACCATCACGCCGCCAACCCCTCGACCCCAATCGCCACCGTTGACGAGAATTTGGGCGGAATACCAATTGGACGTCGACCAGAAATACGCCGCCACCACGCTACGAAAGCATCGCGGACCCCACGAAATCGAAGCGCCATGTCAATCTGGTCCTCCGCCCTTCAGACACTTTCAGCCAACTCCGCCTGTGGCGCCGCCTACGAGGCCATAACCGATCGCCAACAACCAGAAAACCATCACCCACGTTCATATCGATTTTTCCGCTACTACGAACACTTTCAGATTGAAAACAAAAGATAAAGTTGTTCATCTATCTCTTCACTATAATTTCTTTAACTGGGTCATTGCCTAATTCTTCACCATTTGATCAGAATTCGCCAAAATCCAAAACTGTTTTTTTGACTTTGACTGTCAATTCCGGCGAATCCGTCCGACAGTAGGTTTTGGAATTTTGTGGTAGGTGGAGATCATGATGGTCTACAACACCCAGAGATAGTTTGGGTTGATTGTGTATGGATTGATAATATAAATTATTTTGTTCCCAGGGGCTAATTTGCAAAATTTTGAAAGAAAAAAGAGAGATGGCTGCAGTCAATTTTTAAGAAAGAAGCGTAATGAGGATTTGGGAAGGGGGAAAAGATATTATATACCAGTGGGTCAGGATTTATTATTTTTTATTAATTTTCTAGCTTTATTATTTATTCTTTAGTTCACGCTCTCTTTATTCGACAGTTATTGATGCCACAGTAACATACGAACACCGTTGGCGATGAAAATTGATAGGTTGCTATATCTTGACGATACGGTTCCAATAAAACTAGTTTTTTCAAATTCCGAGTCCGTTTTCTCAAAAAATCTTGTTTTTGTCCTTTTATGGTTGATCGATTCACAATTAATTTCTCACGGCCACATACTAGCTCTAAAAATTACAGAAAAATTATTTCTAGCTTTGTTTTGACGATACGATCCCAACAAAACTAATTTTGTCGAATTTGGAGACCATTTGAAAAATGGACATTTTCTGGTCAATCCAATTCAACTAAAATCGACCAAACACATTTTGATTTGCCACGCTCACATATTAACTCCAAAAATTATGAAAATTGGAATCTAGAAATAATTTGACATTCCGGATCCAACAAAAGTGGTTTTCGTCGAAAACGGAGGTCGTTAGCAAAATAGCTATTTTTAAAGGCTATATATTATATTAAAATATATAAAAATTCTATAGCGACTTTTCTGAATTTTAAACTGGACATAACTTTCAATTCTCATTATGAAATCTGGATTTTTTACATTTGTTGGAAAGATATATTTAAACAGATTCAAATATTTCTTGTTTCCCTAAAATCCGGTTTATTTTGAATCTCGTGCATTCAATTGAAATTTGAAATCGATTTTTCAAATTACCGCGCCATTTCAGGCTCGTTTTATAATTAAAATAAATTTATACGTTCTAACTTCGATTTAAATAAATTTTTCGTCGTTTTTATTTAAAATAAATTAATTTAAATATACTAAATCCGTTAGAATAATTAAAATAAAAATTTTAAAATGGTTCAGAAATTCCGGGTTGTTATAATCTCCTCCGCTTAAAATCTTTTTGTCCTCGAAAAGGAACGGAGCTAAAAGTTGTTTAACTAACTAACTCAACTTTCAATTCTAATCAATTTTCAGTTCAATTCAATATTAAATTCGATTTAGCTAAATTTATAATTCTTTTTATATATTGGTTTAAATTAATTATCATTCCAATATTTTAATTAGTTAAACTAATAACCAAACATCACAACTAGCAATCAATTATGTGATTAACTTTTCAAACATATATAGCTTTTATATATAGTCAAAAATCATATTTTGAGTGCAAATCACAGCAATAAACTCTAAGTTTTGGTTCTCACACCAGTCTATTGGAAATATATAGATATCCCACTTTCGAAACTCGAACACAAATACTGATGATGTGCGGACATCACCCGAGTTATCCCCGGGCGTTTAGAGTGTGATTCTATATCTATCCAGTATATTGAAGGCTTTGAATATCTACTAATTACTCGTATATTCAAATATTTATATACTCGATTGTCCAAATAAATATAAAATAATATACTCATATACGTATTTTAAGATAAAAAATTTAAAACTAAATTTGTTTTCATTTTATTTTAAGATTAGTACTCTTCACACTCGTTCTAGGATACTTCTGATCCCATCTCTATCGAGTCATTCTTATTGGATATTACTAATCCAATCTCTAATGAATTCTTTCGTTTCGTTCTAATCTATCTTGTTCTTGAGCTCTGTAAACCAAAGCTCTGATACCAAATGAAACGACCCAAACTTCCCCGTAAAGGAAAAGCCCGGATTGAATTGAGAAAATGAAAAATCAGAACACAAACAGAAGAATATTTCATTGCTTATTACAATAATTATATTAGAGTACAATAATATAGTAGAGTATGAATAAATAATATACATCAGACAAATATCAGAGATTTAAATTACATTTAAATTGCAGTGGAAAAATAATACAAACACAACTGAAAGAAATACACGGATACTGAGCTTTTCGAATATCGCCTCAGCTGTAAACCAGAAGCCTGTGAATATAATATCTGCAAAACCAAAACTTCTAGCTTTCCGTGTGGAAAATATGGGCATCCAGAGTTTAGGTGAAAACAATAAACTCAGGGTCAGTCATGGGACTGGTGTGAGAACTAAAAACAGTTATTAATCTTAAATTTTAAAGTGAGAATATCATATGATCATGCCGTATAACACGGAATGGGTTTATTCCACATGAATCTTAGTTTTAGAATAAAACAACGCAATGCTTTTTTGGAAAAATGAAGCTATTATAAGACTCAGGTCCCATCACACAATGCAACGTAAGCCGGAGGATAGAGTTTTACCTTATAATAGCCAAACATGCTTGATACCTATAATACAGAATTATTTTGATATTATTGTATGTGTATAATGTATAAAACATCTTCGAATATAAATGTATCAATCATAGACGGCATAGTACCTCATCCTACTATGTCGCCGTACTAGTTCTACAATCAAAACCGAAATGTCTCGCATTGAAAATTGGGTTTCCATCATGAGTCAAGGCCAGGGATGGTCTCCTTACCGATTCGAGACACTCTAGCAAATGTCTCAGGATTCGGACGCTGGCGAACCCTTGGATATTGCAGGGCCGGTCCATGAATACTTTAGTGGATCAGTTATGCCTGAACACACGCTTCCCGATCATATTGAACCTATAAAATGGTCACTATCGACAATTATAACCGAGGCCTCGAAATCCATCACCCACATAAGTAAAAATGTCAGGGCTTGTAAACGCTGACACCACTTCTAGCTAGAAAGAAACGTGTGCACTCCATGCGTTCCCCTATCCTATTTTAGAGTCCTATTGGTGTGTGAGGTTCGCAAAGTAACTCTATAAACAAAGCTATGCTAATTAGAGCTGTGCTCTGATCATCATCCACAAGACTATTCTTTTTAACAAAAGCCTTGATCATTTGCATCTTGGCATGCAACATTGTCAGTCCATATCATACCATTGATTTCTGCCAATATATAACCTCTAAGCTTGTACGTCTCAAAGAAGGGTGTTAGGCAAGAGAATAAATTCTCCGCCACCAATCAGATATATATTTAGCAGAGGTCAACAAATACAGCATAAAGGAATACAACGTCAGACATACTATCCATTTACAAGTCCGTTCTAGGTCTGAACAAAACCGGAGGCACCTTATTCCTCGTCCCATATGCCTAATACAGGAAAGAGGTCCTCGCATATCCGTCGATCTCCAAGTACGTTTGGACAATCACCACTTATTACCTTGTCTTGGGTGTGCGGCCCAATCAAGACATCAGTAATCATCCAAACGATGTGAAGAACTCTGGTCTTCAACCACCGTCATCATCTTTGACTCTTAATCGTCGTAGTAATTATCCAGAATGGGTTAAACCCGTTCTTTCTGAATAACTCGCGTATTTTATAATCAAGTGTTATAAAAACACATCAAACGGCTCGTTCCAATTCAGAATATTCTTTGAATAAAATATTCACATTATTAGGGAAAGGTTCTCATTAATTTAATCAAAGATAAGTTCATTTAAATTTATCCTTTAATCTTCTTTTTAATATCAATTTCAAAATATTTCATTTTATCTTTTATCAACTCTAAACCAAATTAAGGTTTATCTACTAGTCGGAATTAACGAACCTTACCAAAGTAACCATTTATTATTTATTATCCCAATCCCAACCTATTCATCCCATGGAGCAAAGCTGGTAGCACTCCATATCTAATACCCACTGTGTTATTGGTAAATTAATTACCATTTCACGTTCAAATCTAATTAAAGATTTAACTATCGTCTGGGGTAAAACTGGTGGCATTCCATTCTCGATCATTTCATGAATTCGATAAATTTAATTATCTCCTTCATATTTTAATCTAATTAAAGATTCATTAAATCTCTAGTTTAGTTTTAATGTCAAAAATCATTACTTAATGATTTTTCAAATTTAAGAAATTATTCTTGTCTTTAACTGGGTTAAAGAACCAATGTTATTTAAAACATTGTTCAAGATAAACCCAAAATCATCTTCCATTAAACATGGAATCTTCACAGAATTCAAATCAATATATAATCAATATAAATTCCTGTATCAGACTAATAATATAAATGGAATAACGACAAGGACTTTTAAATTCCATATATAGTTACAGTCTTCATCTCCAGAAGTTCATCTCGATTATTAACCAATCGTATTCCAATTTAATATATTCAATGGGAAAACTTTACTTTGTAAAATTTCCATTTAAATCTTAATAGAAGATTTATAAATTCCTAAATTATATTTTCACTGTTAATTAAGTTAAAGAACAAAGTCATTAAGAACACTGTTCACGATAAACCCAATTCACTTTTTAGTTTATTCCAATTACAAAATGTAATTGGAAACTCTAATAATCTTAATTAAAACATTTATAAATTCCAACATTATATTCTATTTAATTCCAATTAAATATTAATTGGAAAACTTCATTTAATCTTATTTAAAAGATTTATTCTTTCCCAATCGAGGTTTAAGAACAAATTTATTAAAGACAACGTTCACGACAACCCAAAATCCAATTTATTCTATTTAATTCGAATTAAATATTAATTAATTGGATTTTTATTCTACTTGATAACTAGTTCATTTTGGTACAAATATTTTTTTATCTTTTCAAATATGGAATTTTTCATCCAAATTCTTTTCAAATCATTCATTATTATTTTACATAATTTTTCCATATTTTTAATAATTGTCTTAAGGTCTTTACATTCGGTTTCCAATAACGGCCACCGTACTACATTCATAACGACCTTTTTCAAATTTGATTTAGGCATGACTCCAAATCCAACCGTTATATTTCAAAGCTCTTACATTCATTGGAAAGCTCTTTCCGATACGAATCCAACGGTTCTGATTTTAGGAGAATCCGACGGTCGGAACTCCCGTAATGTAAATTTGAATTTAATGGTCGAAATTCGCGAACGGTCGCTGTGCGGCGCGTTCTATTCAGTCCATTAATATATATTATATATGTATCGTCGATTTCCATTTAAAACGTATTTTATAAAATATTTATAAAATCGTTTTAAAACTATTCCAACTTCCAATTTCAATTTTTAATCAAAATGGACTATTCTTAATTTTTATAATCTTAAAATAATATATTTTCAAAATGTTAAATTTTGAAATCACTTCTTTTCAATATTCACTATTAAATGAATAAGATCGATCGATATCCCGTTTGTGTAAAAATGGCGTTTCTATACTTAAGCCGGCTTTGTATTTTTATATTTTTGTGTTTATCTAAAACGGACATCAAAATCATAATATTTATTCTTTACTGAATATTATTTTGAAATATTTTAAAATATCCTTTATTTTTAAAGATTCTTAATTTTATATTACCCTTTTAATTGAAGTGTAAAGACATTAGAATGTTCTTTACACTAAAATGATTATTTTTACATTAAAATGATCCTTTTACATCAAAAATGATAAAAATGTTCTTTTACATAAAAATGATTCTTTTACATAAAAATGTTTCTTTTATATAAAAATGTTTTCTTTTATATAAAAATGATTCTTTACATAGAAATGTTTCTTTTATCTAAGAATGGTTCTTTACATAGAAATGTTACTTTTATTTAAGAGTGATTCTTTACATAGAAATGTTTCATTTGCATAAAAATTGTATTAACCCGCAAAATCTGGGCCAGTTTAAAATTTTTATTTTGGCCATTTTGGCGAATTTTGAATATTTAAAATAGATTATTTTAAATAAATCGACGAGAAATTTATTTTGAATGGAATTCGACGTATATATTATATACGTCGTCGTTAGAATATAAATATTTATATATAATTATAATAGGAATTGAAAATGGCGCGGTAGTTCGATAATTCGATTTCAAACTTCAATTGAATGTACCGGGTGCAAAACAATCCGGATTTTAGTGAAACCAAAAACATTATGATCTAATTGATAATATCTTTCCAACGAATCCGACAAATCAAAATTTCATAGCGGGAATCAAAAGATATGTCCAGTTGAATTTTCCGAATAGTCGCTATGGAATTCAGGCCCTTAAAAATTGACTTTTTGCAAACGACCTCGGATTTCGACGAAACCACTTTCGTTGGATCCGTGATGTCAATTTATTGCTAGATTCCAAATTTCATAATTTTTCGAATCAATATGTGAGCGTGGCAAAGGTAAACGCGTTTGACCAATTTCAGTTGATTTTAATCGACTGGAAATTGGCCATTTTTCCAACGGTCTCGGAATTCGACGAAACTAGTTTTGTTAGGACCGTATCGTCAATACGAAGCTAGAAAATATTTTTCTAGAATTTTTAAAGTTAATATGTGACCCCAGTAATTTGAAAGGTACGTTTAAAATTCAATATAGTGATTTAAATGTAAATTTAACGGAAACTGATTCAAACGATCAAATCAACTTGCGATACATATCTCATTATGTTCGGAATGGGGGTAAAACGCTATGGACGACAGGCGGTGGGCCTCGTTTAGAGGTCGTATGTGAAAGTCCACCTTTTTGAAAAATAAAATAATTAAATTAAAAAATAAAATAAAATTAAATCTATCCCTTTACCTTCTGCCCCCCCCCCTCTTTATTTCAAAATTGATTTTCAAAAAAGAAAAAAAAAAGAAAAAAATGGGTCGATCCCCAAACCCGCTCCACCGACCGTCGCTCCTCCGAAGTCGGCGTCGCCTCCACCACCACGGCGAACTCCTCCAGCCTCCCTTCTCTCTCCCGCGATCCCCTCTCTCTCCCCTCGCTCCTCTGTAAAAACCGCGACACCCACAACCCACCGCGCCGCTCCAAGCCTGCCGCCGCCGTCGCAGGTACACCTCCCCAGACCCTGACGCCTTCCCCTCTTCCTTATTCCGTCGCCCCCTTCTTCTATACACCCCAATTCGAGACTCCTAGCCCTAAATACCCAAATCGACCTCCCCCTAGACCTTCGCCTCCGCCTCCTTCTATCGTCTGAGAGAACCGCGAGACCCCTCTGGAAAATACCGAATTAAAGTGAGTTCTTTTATATTATTTATTTTATTTATTTTAGTTTAGCTAATTTAAAAATAAAAGCATGGTTTAAATACGGTTTTTTTTATTTAGAAAAGGCAAGAGTAGATTTTTATTTGGTGAAAGATACGATCTTTATATTTTTAAAGTAATAAAAATATGATTTTTATATTTTTAAAGTATTAAAAATATAATCTTTACTATATAGAAATATTAAAAATATGATTTTTATATTTTTAAGGTATTAAAAATATAATCTTTATAGGATAGAGAATATAAAAATATCATCTTTGTATATGTAGCGAAATAAAAATCTGATTTTGATTTTATATACGTTGAAGTAAAGTGATGATTTTTATAATGATGAAATCTATATTTTTGAAAAGGCGAAATCTTTATATAGAGAATAGCGTTTTAAAAATAGAATTTTTATCTATATATTAGCGGTAAGGAAATATGATTTTTATATATTGAATAGCATAGTAAAAATTCGATTTTTAAATATATGAAGTGATTATAAAAATATGATTTTTAAATTGAAAGTGAATAAATAAAAATGTGAATTTTATTTTAAAGTCATCGAAATATAAAAATGTGTGATTTTTATATATGTAGTGACTACGGGCAAAAGAAGATGACAAAAAGGCGAGAATGGCGAAGATTTCTATAGAAGAAGAGTCGTGGTATTGGATAGCTTTCGGTGAGGACTTCTCACTCTTCAACTTCTTTTTCTAGTTATATATATATATACTAGGATGCAGACGGTGCTTAGTAGCACCCGACACCCGTCATCCACAGACCATGGATGGCTTGTTTGTTAAATTGTTTGGTTGTGTAGTTGGTTAGTCTAATTGGTTTGAATTGAATTATTGGGTGAATTGAAATTGATTTGATTGATGTGTGAATGGCGTGGGCCTTCACTAGACCGGGGATAAGGCTAGGCCTCGTCCCGTTTCTAGTATCGTGCCGTAATGCCGCCGAAATTTTCTAAAATATGTTAGAAAAATAAAAATATCATTTTTATTGTGTAAATGAACTGAATAGAAATTCAAGTGTTGAAATAAATATTTTTGACGTTAAAAATATAATTTTCAACGTGAAAATGGATAAATGAATATTTATAAACAAATCGGCCGATTTGTTTATTTACACTGATTTGACTGATATTGATTGGGTTGATAAATTTTACACATCGCCCAACTGCACAAACAAAAATGTGTGTTTGTTGATTTGAAACCCCACACGGGTGTTGGGATGATATTTGGTGTACACTAATCCCAATTATTTAATTATTGTCGATCGATTGGTCGACAGACTGTGTAAGAGTCAGATATCTATATTTGATGCTTATACAGTGTAGTGCACTTTGGTTGATGGTTGATTGTTTATTAATGCTATTATATACATGTGTTGTATGGAATCCATATAATTAACATTATATGGTGATTGATTGGGCCTCATTCCAATCGGGGAAAACAATGAATATTATAAAAGAAAATTCATGTGTTGAATATAAAAATAGTCATGTGTTGACGATGATCATGTGTTGAAACTATCCATGTGTTGAGTAAAATATTTTAAATAAAATAAATTACATCTTTATCACATTTAAAATTAGAACTACTTCCCAGTAGAAGTCTAATTAAAAATCAAACGATAGATACCATAGTTTTATAAAATATTTTACATAACAAAAATAGTGATGTGTTGACAGTACTCATGTGTTGAGATTAGTCGTGTGTTGAAAGAATTATGATTCATGTGTTGAATGGGATAAATATTCATTTGTTGGATAGAATATAGAAGTTTTGAAAATATAAATCCGTGTTGATTAGAGATGCGTTATTTTGACGCGAACGATATTTATATCAATTTTATTCGTTGTATAATGAATATTGAAAAGTGATTTCGAAATTAAATATTTTGAAATTGAAATTTAAAATGAATTGAATTGAAAATGATTTCGAAATGAATTGAATTGAAAACGATTTCGAAATGAATTGAATTGAAAACGAATTCAAATTGAATTGAAAGTGAATTGAAATGAATTCAAATTGAATTAAAATTTAAATTGAATAGAAATGAATTTTAAAACCGATTTATAAAGAAGAATTCAATTTTGATTTGAATTGAATATAGAAGTTGAATTGTTTCAGAAACGAATTTAAAACGAGTTATAAAATTCGTTTTAAATGGAAATCGATGAAATATATATTATATATATTATATATATAATATAATGGCCTGAATAGAACGCGCCGCGCCGCGGCAGTTCGTGAATTTCGACCATTTATTTCAAACGGACATTGCGGGAGATCCGACCGTCGGATTCTCCTAAAACCGGAACCGTTGGGTTCGTATCGAAAAGAGCTTTCCAATGAATGTTAGGAATTTGAAATCTAACGGTTGGATTTGGAATTATGTCCAAATCAAATTCGAAAAAGGTCGCTTTAAGTGCAGTTCGATAGCCGTTGATGGAAATCGACTGCACGGGCCTTGATAAAATTATTAAAAATATCTATAATTTGTGTAAAATCATAATATGTGAATTGGAAAGAATTGGGCTGGAAAATTCCACATTAGATGATAAAAATAGATTTTTATCGAAATGAACTAGTTTTGAACTAGAATTAAAATCAATTTATTTTTGAAATAAATAAATTGAATTTGAAAGTGATTTTGAAAATAATCGATATTTCCAATACGTGAATTGGACTGGAGTTGAATCGAAATTATCTTCGGAATATTTCGATGTTGGATTTCGTGACTATACAGATATTGTTATGGGAATTTGAAAGATATATTTTATATCGTTATTTCCAATACGATATTTGTTGGTTTCAGAATTTGGTATTGAATATAAGCCGATATATTTTCTATTCAGAGCCTTGTATTTAATATAAAATGTGATTTGGGTTTATCGTGAATCGTGTTTTTGATGACATTGGTTCTTTAACCCAGTTAAAGGTAGGATATTGATTTTTGAAAAGATTAAAACTAAGTGGAGTTTTAATGAATCTTTAATTAGATTAAAATGTGAATTGATAATTTAAATTATCAAATCTGAAAGGCGATCGAGAATGGAGTAACACCAGTTTTACTCCACAGTGATAGGCAAATCTTTAATTAGATTTGAACGTGAGATGGTAATTAATTTTACCGATAACACCGTGGTGTTAGATATGGAGTATTACCAGTTTTTCTCCATGGGATATATAGGTTGGGATTGGGAAATAAAATAAATAATTACTTCGGTGTGATTCGTTAATCCCGACTAGTTTGAAATGATATCCAAAGGAAGATTATAGGATAAATTTGGAAGAATGATAAAATTAATGGGAACCTTTCCCTAAGAATGGGATTTTGTGAATAAAAGAATATTCTGAATTGGAATGAGGCGTTTGTTGTGTTTGTGTAACATTTGTTTATCATATACGTGGGTTATTCAGAAAGGCCGGGTTTATACCCATTCTGAATAATCGATTCGACGAGATGTCGAAGATGAAGACGGTGGTTGAAGACCGGAAGTCTTCACATCGTTTGAGTGATTACTGATGATCTTGATTGGGCTGTACACCCAAGATGAGGGAAACGGTTGGTGATCGTCCAGACGTACTTGGAGATGGATGGATGTGCGAGGAAAGTGCCTCCGGTTTCGTTCAGACCCAGAACGAACTTGTAAATGGATTGTGTGTCTGACATTGGATTTTATTCTGTGTTGATTGATCTCTATTAAATATACATCTGTTTGGCGGCAGAGGATTTATTCTCCTGCTTAACGCCCTTCTCTGAGACGTACGAGCTCAGAGGTTGTATATCGATGGACATCAGTCGCATGGAGTGAATTGCCAATGTGGCACGCGTAAGTGGCAATTGATCAAGGCTTCTGTTGAAAAGCAAAGTCTTGTGGTTGATGATCAAAGCACGGCCTGTGTGGCGTAGCTTTGTGTATAACGTGAATTCGTGAGCCTCACACCTCGGTATGAGTCAAAAACGGGATACGGATCCAAGGAGTGCACGGCGTTTCTTTCTAGCTATGGTGGTGTCAGTGACCTACCAGCCCTGACATTTATATACTTTTCACCTGTGTGGTTGTTGGATACGAGGCGCCTCAGATATAGGTCTGTAAGGACCGGGAAACGTATGTTCAGGAATTGCCAATCCTCAAAAGTAAGAGAGGACCGGCCTTGGAGGATCCAGGGATTGCTGTGTGCGGTCCCGAGGCATTTTCTAGAGTGTCTCGAACGCGGAGAGGAGCTTGCCCCTTGCCTCGACTCATGATGGAATCCAATTTCCAATACGTGTATTGCGGTTTTAATTGTAGAACTAGTATGGCGACATGATATATGGTACCCATGCCGTCTATGATTGATATTTATGATTGAAATTGTTTTGACACTATGCACCTAAAATAGTATCAAATGATTGGTTTTAAACGTATCAAGCATGCTTTGGCTGTTATAAGGGAAAACCCTATCCTCCGGCTTGCGTTGCATTGTGTGATGGGACCTGGGTCTTATAACAGCTTCATTTTTCTTTATTTAGCATTGCGCTGTTTGTTCTATGCACTGGTATTCTTGGGAGGAAACCCGTTCCGTGTTATACGGCGTGGTCCCTTGATTTACCTAACTTTAAAACCAATATTAATAACTGTTTTAGTTCTCACACCAGTCACATGACTGACCTGGAGTTTATTGTTTTAACCTAAACTCTGGGTGCCCCTATTTTCCACACGGGCAGCTAGTAGTTTTGGTTTTGCAGATTTATATTCACAGGGTCCTGATTAACAGCTGGAACGATGCTCGGAAAGCTCTGTATCCGTGTATCACTTCTAGTCGTGATTTTGTATTATTTTCCGCTGCTTTGTAATTTATTGTAATCTCTGATATTTATCCAATGTAATTTATTCATTTATACTCTGTATATTCTTGTATCTGATGGAATTGTTGTAATAGCAATGAAATGTTCTTCTGTATGCGTCCTTTTGTGTGTTGTTCTCAAAGTATCCGCGCTTTCCTTCGCGAGGAAGTTACGGGTTCTTACAGTGGTATCAGAGCTTTGGTTTACAGAGCTCGAGAACAAGACACATTAGAACCATACGAAAGAATTCATTAGATATTGGATTAGTAACATCCAATTAGAATGACTCGTTAGAGATAGGATCAGTAGTATCCTAGAACGAGTGTGAAGAGTATATTTTTCAAATGAAAACAATTTTGTTTTAAAAATTTAAATCGCTTTATACGTATTTGAATATTTATTTATTTTGAATATGGACAATCGAGTATATATAGATTTCGTGTATACGCGTCATGAACGTATATTCGAAGTTTTAATATACTGGATAGATATAGAATCACATTCTAGACACCCGGGGATAATTCTGATGATGTGGCCACATCATCAGTATTTATGTTCGTATTTCGAAGGTGTGACTTCTATATATTTCCATTAGGCTGGTGTGAGAACCAAAACTTATATAGTAAGAATACATTGTTGTGAATTGGCATCAAAACATGATTTTCTTTATATGTAGAAAAATTATCAATTTGAAACGTTAATCCACTAATTGATTGATGTTTGTGTTGTTTGTTTAATTGTTTGCTAATTTTGAACCATTATGCCTAATCGAATCAAATATTGAATTATATTGAAAATCGGTCGCCTATGCATGCATATACATATACTTACATTGAACAGGTTATAGCAAGGAGGCTAGAGCCGAAGAATAAAATTTGTTTGCCCGACAAATAGGTACATGTTTACTACATAATTTACTGTTTGTTTGGGTGATGATGATTTTATGAGCCTATTGGCTTTTTCTTTTTCTTTTTGAGATCTGAAGGACCGGGGAAGCTATTTGAAATTCCCCGATGCAGGGGAGGTTATGGCGAAATTTTTCGAAAATTTAGGGTGTTAGCCAAATTTTTGAAATTTTGAAAATTCTCAGAAACTGAAAAGTTGGAGAATGGAAGCCACATCGAATGTAGAGCTGATTAATCAAACCACTTTCGACTTTGTTCCTTTTCGGGGACGAAAAGTTTTAAGTGGGAGAGATTGTAATAACCCGCAAAATCTGGGCCAGTTTAAAATTTTTATTTTGGCCATTTTGGCGAATTTTGAATATCTAAAATAGATTATTTTAAATAAAATCGACGAGAAATTTATTTTGAATGGAATTCGACGTATATATTATATACGCCGTCGTTAGAATATAAATATTTATATATAATTATAATAGGAATTGAAAATGGCGCGGTAGTTCGATAATTCGATTTCAAACTTCAATTGAATGTACCGGGTGCAAAACAATCCGGATTTTAGTGAAACCAAAAACATTATGATCTAATTGATAATATCTTTCCAACGAATCCGACAAATCAAAATTTCATAGCGGGAATCAAAAGATATGTCCAGTTGAATTTTCCGAATAGTCGCTATGGAATTCAGGCCCTTAAAAATTGACTTTTTGCAAACGACCTCGGATTTCGACGAAACCACTTTCGTTGGATCCGTGATGTCAATTTATTGCTAGATTCCAAATTTCATAATTTTTCGAATCAATATGTGAGCGTGGCAAAGGAAAACGCGTTTGACCAGTTTCAGTTGATTTTAATCGACTGGAAATTGGCCATTTTTCCAACGGTCTCGGAATTCGACGAAACTAGTTTTGTTAGGACCGTATCGTCAATACAAAGCTAGAAAATATTTTTCTAGAATTTTTAAAGTTAATATGCGACCCCAGTAATTTGAAAGGTACGTTTAAAATTCAATATAGTGATTTAAATGTAAATTTAATGGAAACTGATTCAAACGATCAAATCAACTTGCGATACATATCTCATTGTGTTCGGAATGGGGGTAAAACGCTATGGACGACAGGCGGTGGGCCTCGTTTAGAGGTCGTATGTGAAAGTCCACCTTTTTGAAAAATAAAATAATTAAATTAAAAAATAATTAAATTAAATCTATCCTTTTACCTTCTGGCCCCCCCTCTTTATTTCAAAATTGATTTTCAAAAAAAAAAAATAAGAAAAAAATGGGTCGATCCCCAAACCCGCTCCACCGACCGTCGCTCCTCCGAAGTCGGCGTCGCCTCCACCACCACGGCGAACTCGTCCAGCCTCCCTTCTCTCTCCCGCGATCCCCTCTCTCTCCCCTCGCTCCTCTTTAAAAACCGCGACACCCACAACCCACCGCGCCGCTCCAAGCCTGCCGCCGCCGTCGCAGGTACACCTCCACCTCCCCAGACCCTGACGCCTTCCCCTCTTCCTTATTCCGTCGCCCCCTTCTTCTATACACCCCAATTCGAGACTCCTAGCCCTAAATACCCAAATCGACCTCCCCCTAGACCTTCGCCTCCGCCTCCTTGTATCGTGTGAGAGAACCGCGAGACCCCTCTGGAAAATACCGAATTAAAGTGAGTTCTTTTATATTATTTATTTTATTTATTTTAGTTTAGCTAATTTAAAAATAAAAGCATGGTTTAAATACGGTTTTTTTTATTTAGAAAAGGCAAGAGTAGATTTTTATTTGGTGAAAGATACAATCTTTATATTTTTAAAGTAATAAAAATATGATTTTTATATTTTTAAAGTATTAAAAATATAATCTTTACTATATAGAAATATTAAAAATATGATTTTTATATTTTTAAGGTATTAAAAATATAATCTTTATAGGATAGAGAATATAAAAATATCATCTTTGTATATGTAGCGAAATAAAAATCTGATTTTTATTTTATATACGTTGAAGTAAAGTGATGATTTTTATAATGATGAAATCTATATTTTTGAAAAGGCGAAATCTTTATATAGAGAATAGCGTTTTAAAAATAGAATTTTTATCTATATATTAGCGGTAAGGAAATATGATTTTTATATATTGAATAGCATAGTAAAAAGTCGATTTTTAAATATATGAAGTGATTATAAAAATATGATTTTTAAATTGAAAGTGAATAAATAAAAATGTGAATTTTTTTTTAAAGACATCGAAATATAAAAATGTGTGATTTTTATATATGTAGTGACTACGGGCAAAAGAAGATGACAAAAAGGCGAGAATGGCGAAGATTTCTATAGAAGAAGAGTCGTGGTATTGGATAGCTTTCGGTGAGAACTTCTCACTCTTCAACTTCTTTTTCTAGTTATATATATATATATACTAGGATGCAGACGGTGCTTAGTAGCACCCGACACCCGTCATCCACAGACCATGGATGGCTTGTTTGTTAAATTGTTTGGTTGTGTAGTTGGTTAGTCTAATTGGTTTGAATTGAATTATTGGGTGAATTGAAATTGATTTGATTGATGTGTGAATGGCGTGGGCCTTCACTAGACCGGGGATAAGGCTAGGCCTCGTCCCGTTTCTAGTATCGTGCCGTTATGCCGCCGAAATTTTCTAAAATATGTTAGAAAAATAAAAATATCATTTTTATTGTGTAAATGAACTGAATAGAAATTCAAGTGTTGAAATAAATATTTTTGACGTTAAAAATATAATTTATAACGTGAAAATGGATAAATGAATATTTATAAACAAATCGGCCGATTTGTTTATTTACACTGATTTGACTGATATTGATTGGGTTGATAAATTTTACACATCGCCCAACTGCACAAACAAAAATGTGTGTTTGTTGATTTGAAACCCCACACGGGTGTTGGGGTGATATTTGGTGTACACTAATCCCAATTATTTAATTATTGTCGATCGATTGGTCGACAGACTGTGTAAGCGTCAGATATCTATATTTGATGCTTATACAGTGTAGTGCACTTTGGTTGATGGTTGATTGTTTATTAATGCTATTATATACATGTGTTGTATGGAATCCATATAATTAACATTATATGGTGATTGATTGGGCCTCATTCCAATCGGGGAAAACAATGAATATTATAAAAGAAAATTCATGTGTTGAATATAAAAATAGTCATGTGTTGACGATGATCATGTGTTGAAACTATCCATGTGTTGAGTAAAATATTTTAAATAAAATAAATTACATCTTTATCACATTTAAAATTAGAACTACTTCCTAGTAGAAGTCTAATTAAAAATCAAACGATTGATACCATAGTTTTATAAAATATTTTACATAACAAAAATAGTGATGTGTTGACAGTACTCATGTGTTGAGATTAGTCGTGTGTTGAAAGAAATATAGATTCATGTGTTGAATGGGATAAATATTCATTTGTTGGATAGAATATAGAAGTTTTGAAAATATAAATCCGTGTTGATTAGAGATGCGTTATTTTGACGCGAACGATATTTATATCGATTTTATTCGTTGTATAATGAATATTGAAAAGTGATTTCGAAATTAAATATTTTGAAATTGAAATTTAAAATGAATTGAATTGAAAACGATTTCGAAATGAATTGAATTGAAAACGATTTCGAAATGAATTGAATTGAAAACGAATTCAAATTGAATTGAAAGTGAATTGAAATGAATTCAAATTGAATTAAAATTTGAATTGAATAGAAATGAATTTTAAAACGGATTTATAAAGAAGAATTCAATTTTGATTTGAATTGAATATAGAAGTTGAATTGTTTCAGAAACGAATTTAAAACGAGTTATAAAATTCGTTTTAAATGGAAATCGACGAAATATATATTATATATATTATATATATAATATAATGGCCTGAATAGAACGCGCCGCGCCGCGGCAGTTCGTGAATTTCGACCATTTATTTCAAACGGACATTGCGGGAGATCCGACCGTCGGATTCTCCTAAAACCGGAACCGTTGGGTTCGTATCGAAAAGAGCTTTCCAATGAATGTTAGGAATTTGAAATCTAACAGTTGGATTTGGAATTATGTCCAAATCAAATTCGAAAAAGGTCGCTGTAAGTGCAGTTCGATAGCCGTTGATGGAAATCGACTGCACGGGCCTTGATAAAATTATTAAAAATATCTATAATTTTTGTAAAATCATAATATGTGAATTGGAAAGAATTGGGCTGGAAAATTCCACATTAGATGATAAAAATAGATTTTTATCAAAATGAACTAGTTTTGAACTAGAATTAAAATCAATTTATTTTTGAAATAAATAAATTGAATTTGAAAGTGATTTTGAAAATAATCGATATTTCCAATACGTGAATTGGACTGGAGTTGAATCGAAATTATCTTCGGAATATTTCGATGTTGGATTTCGTGACTATACAGATATTGTTATGGGAATTTGAAAGATATATTTTATATCGTTATTTCCAATACGATATTTGTTGGTTTCAGAATTTGGTATTGAATATAAGCCGATATATTTTCTATTCAGAGCCTTGTATTTAATATAAAATGTGATTTGGGTTTATCGTGAATCGTGTTTTTGATGACATTGGTTCTTTAACCCAGTTAAAGGTAGGATATTGATTTTTGAAAAGATTAAAACTAAGTGGAGTTTTAATGAATCTTTAATTAGATTAAAATGTGAATTGATAATTTAAATTATCAAATCTGAAAGGTGATCGAGAATGGAGTACCACCAGTTTTACTCCACAGTGATAGGCAAATCTTTAATTAGATTTGAACGTGAGATGGTAATTAATTTTACCGATAACACCGTGGTGTTAGATATGGAGTATTACCAGTTTTTCTCCATGGGATATATAGGTTGGGATTGGGAAATAAAATAAATAATTACTTCGGTGTGATTCGTTAATCCCGACTAGTTTGAAATGATATCCAAAGGAAGATTATAGGATAAATTTGGAAGAATGATAAAATTAATGTGAACCTTTCCCTAAGAATGGGATTTTGTGAATAAAAGAATATTCTGAATTGGAATGAGGCGTTTGTTGTGTTTGTGTAACATTTGTTTATCATATACGTGGGTTATTCAGAAAGGCCGGGTTTATACCCATTATGAATAACCGATTCGACGAGATGTCGAAGATGAAGACGGTGGTTGAAGACCGGAAGTCTTCACATCGTTTGAGTGATTACTGATGATCTTGATTGGGATGTACACCCAAGATGAGGGAAACGGTTGGTGATCGTCCAGACGTACTTGGAGATGGATGGATGTGCGAGGAAAGTGCCTCCGGTTTCGTTCAGACCCAGAACGAACATGTAAATGGATTGTGTGTCTGACATTGGATTTTATTCTGTGTTGATTGATCTCTATTAAATATACATCTGTTTGGCGGCAGAGGATTTATTCTCCTGCTTAACGCCCTTCTCTGAGACGTACGAACTCAGAGGTTGTATATCGATGGACATCAGTCGCATGGAGTGAATTGCCAATGTGGCACACGTAAGTGGCAATTGATCAAGGCTTCTGTTGAAAAGCAAAGTCTTGTGGTTGATGATCAAAGCACGGCCTGTGTGGCGTAGCTTTGTGTATAACGTGAATTCGCGAGCCTCACACCTCGGTATGAGTCAAAAACGGGATACGGACCCAAGGAGTGCACGGCGTTTCTTTCTAGCTATGGTGGTGTCAGTGACCTACCAGCCCTGACATTTATATACTTTTCACCTGTGTGGTTGTTGGATACGAGGCGCCTCGGATATAGGTCTGTAAGGACCAGGAAATGTGTGTTCAGGAATTGCCAATCCTCAAAAGTAAGAGAGGACCGGCCTTGGAGGATCCAGGGATTGCTGTGTGCGGTCCCGAGGCATTTGCTAGAGTGTCTCGAACGCGGAGAGGAGCTTGCCCCTTGCCTCGACTCATGATGGAATCCAATTTCCAATACGTGTATTGCGGTTTTAATTGTAGAACTAGTATGGCGACATGATATATGGTACCCATGTCGTCTATGATTGATATTTATGATTGAAATTGTTTTGACACTATGCTCCTAAAATAGTATCAAATGATTGGTTTTAAACGTATCAAGCATGCTTTGGCTGTTATAAGGGAAAACCCTATCCTCCGGCTTGCGTTGCATTGTGTGATGGGACCTGGGTCTTATAACAGCTTCATTTTTCTTTATTTAGCATTGCGCTGTTTGTTCTATGCACTGGTATTCTTGGGAGGAAACCCGTTCCGTGTTATACGGCGTGGTCCCTTGATTTACCTAACTTTAAAACCAATATTAATAACTGTTTTAGTTCTCACACCAGTCACATGACTGACCTGGAGTTTATTGTTTTAACCTAAACTCTGGGTGCCCCTATTTTCCACACGGGCAGCTAGTAGTTTTGGTTTTGCCGATTTATATTCACAGGGTCCTGATTAACAGCTGGAACGATGCTCGGAAAGCTCTGTATCCGTGTATCACTTCTAGTCGTGATTTTGTATTATTTTCCGCTGCTTTGTAATTTATTGTAATCTCTGATATTTATCCAATGTAATTTATTCATTTATACTCTGTATACTCTTGTATCTGATGGAATTGTTGTAATAGCAATGAAATGTTCTTCTGTATGCGTCCTTTTGTGTGTTGTTCTCAAAGTATCCGCGCTTTCCTTCGCGGGGAAGTTACGGGTTCTTACAGTGGTATCAGAGCTTTGGTTTACAGAGCTCGAGAACAAGACACATTAGAACCATACGAAAGAATTCATCAGATATTGGATTAGTAACATCCAATTAGAATGACTCGTTAGAGATAGGATCAGTAGTATCCTAGAACGAGTGTGAAGAGTATATTTTTCAAATGAAAACAATTTTGTTTTAAAAATTTAAATCGCTTTATACGTATTTGAATATTTATTTATTTTGAATATGGACAATCGAGTATATATAGATTTCGCGTATACGCGTCATGAACGTATATTCGAAGTTTTAATATACTGGATAGATATAGAATCACATTCTAGACACCCGGGGATAATTCTGATGATGTGGCCACATCATCAGTATTTATGTTCGTATTTCGAAGGTGTGACTTCTATATATTTCCATTAGGCTGGTGTGAGAACCAAAACTTATATAGTTAGAATACATTGTTGTGAATTGGCATCAAAACATGATTTTCTTTATATGTAGAAAAATTATCAATTTGAAACGTTAATCCACTAATTGATTGATGTTTGTGTTGTTTGTTTAATTGTTTGCTAATTTTGAACCATTATGCCTAATTGAATCAAATATTGAATTATATTGAAAATTGGTCGCCTATGCATGCATATACATATACTTACATTGAACAGGTCATAGCAAGGAGGCTAGAGCCGAAGAATAAAATTTGTTTGCCCGACAAATAGGTACATGTTTACTACATAATTTACTGTTTGTTTTGGGTGATGATGATTTTATGAGCCTATTGGCTAGCCGCTTGGCTTTTTCTTTTTCTTTTTGAGATCTGAAGGACTGGGGAAGCTATTTGAAATTCTCCGATGCTCCCGGTGGAGGGGAGGTTATGGCGAAATTTTTCGAAAATTTAGGGTGTTAGCCAAATTTTTGAAATTTTGAAAATTCTCAGATACTGAAAAGTTGGAGAATGGAAGCCACATCGAATGTAGAGATGATTAATCAAACCACTTTCGACTTTGTTCCTTTTCGGGGACGAAAAGTTTTAAGTGGGAGAGATTGTAATAACCCGCAAAATCTGGGCCAGTTTAAAATTTTTATTTTGGCCATTTTGGCGAATTTTGAATATTTAAAATAGATTATTTTAAATAAAATCGACGAGAAATTTATTTTGAATGGAATTCGACGTATATATTATATACGCCGTCGTTAGAATATAAATATTTATATATAATTATAATAGGAATTGAAAATGGCGCGGTAGTTCGATAATTCGATTTCAAACTTCAATTGAATGTACCGGGTGCAAAACAATCCGGATTTTAGTGAAACCAAAAACATTATGATCTAATTGATAATATCTTTCCGACGAATCCGACAAATCAAAATTTCATAGCGGGAATCAAAAGATATGTCCATTTGAATTTTCCGAATAGTCGCTATGGAATTCAGGCCCTTAAAAATTGACTTTTTGCAAACGACCTCGGATTTCGACGAAACCACTTTCGTTGGATCCGTGATGTCAATTTATTGCTAGATTCCAAATTTCATAATTTTTCGAATCAATATGTGAGCGTGGCAAAGGAAAACGCGTTTGACCAGTCTTAGTTGATTTTAATCGACTGGAAATTGGCCATTTTTCCAACGGTCTCGGAATTCGACGAAACTAGTTTTGTTAGGACTGTATCGTCAATACGAAGCTAGAAAATATTTTTATAGAATTTTTAAAGTTAATATGTGACCCCAGTAATTTGAAAGGTACGTTTAAAATTCAATATAGTGATTTAAATGTAAATTTAACGGAAACTGATTCAAACGATCAAATCAACTTGCGATACATATCTCATTGTGTTCGGAATGGGGGTAAAACGCTATGGACGACAGGCGGTGGGCCTCGTTTAGAGGTCGTATGTGAAAGTCCACCTTTTTGAAAAATAAAATAATTAAATTAAAAAATAAATAAATTAAATCTATCCCTTTACCTTCTGCCCCCCCCCTCTTTATTTCAAAATTGATTTTCAAAAAAAAAAAAAAAAAATGGGTCGATCCCCAAACCCGCTCCACCGACCGTCGCTCCTCCGAAGTCGGCGTCGCCTCCACCACCACGGCGAACTCCTCCAGCCTCCCTTCTCTCTCCCGCGATCCCCTCTCTCTCCCCTCGCTCCTCTGTAAAAACCGCGACACCCACAACCCACCGCGCCGCTCCAAGCCTGCCGCCGCCGTCGCAGGTACACCTCCACCTCCCCAGACCCTAACGCCTTCCCCTCTTCCTTATTCCGTCGCCCCCTTCTTCTATACACCCCAATTCGAGACTCCTAGCCCTAAATACCCAAATCGACCTCCCCCTAGACCTGCGCCTCCGCCTCCTTCTATCGTCTGAGAGAACCGCGAGACCCCTCTGGAAAATACCGAATTAAAATGAGTTCTTTTATATTATTTATTTTATTTATTTTAGTTTAGCTAATTTAAAAATAAAAGCATGGTTTAGATACGGTTTTTTTTATTTAGAAAAGGCAAGAGTAGATTTTTATTTGGTGAAAGATACGATCTTTATATTTTTAAAGTAATAAAAATATGATTTTTATATTTTTAAAGTATTAAAAATATAATCTTTACTATATAGAAATATTAAAAATATGATTTTTATATTTTTAAGGTATTAAAAATATAATCTTTATAGGATAGAGAATATAAAAATATCATCTTTGTATATGTAGCGAAATAAAAATCTGATTTTTATTTTATATACGTTGAAGTAAAGTGATGATTTTTATAATGATGAAATCTATATTTTTGAAAAGGCGAAATCTTTATATAGAGAATAGCGTTTTAAAAATAGAATTTTTATCTATATATTAGCGGTAAGGAAATATGATTTTTATATATTGAATAGCATAGTAAAAATTCGATTTTTAAATATATGAAGTGATTATAAAAATATGATTTTTAAATTGAAAGTGAATAAATAAAAATGTGAATTTTATTTTAAAGACATCGAAATATAAAAATGTGTGATTTTTATATATGTAGTGACTACGGGCAAAAGAAGATGACAAAAAGGCGAGAATGGCGAAGATTTCTATAGAAGAAGAGTCGTGGTATTGGATAGCTTTCGGTGAGAACTTCTCACTCTTCAACTTCTTTTTCTAGTTATATATATATACTAGGATGCAGACGGTGCTTAGTAGCACCCGACACCCGTCATCCACAGACCATGGATGGCTTGTTTGTTAAATTGTTTGGTTGTGTAGTTGGTTAGTCTAATTGGTTTGAATTGAATTATTGGGTGAATTGAAATTGATTTGATTGATGTGTGAATGGCGTGGGCCTTCACTAGACCGGGGATAAGGCTAGGCCTCGTCCCGTTTCTAGTATCGTGCCGTTATGCCGTCGAAATTTTCTAAAATATGTTAGAAAAATAAAAATATCATTTTTATTGTGTAAATGAACTGAATAGAAATTCAAGTGTTGAAATAAATATTTTTGACGTTAAAAATATAATTTTTAACGTGAAAATGGATAAATGAATATTTATAAACAAATCGGCCGATTTATTTATTTACACTGATTTGACTGATATTGATTGGGTTGATAAATTTTACACATCGCCCAACTGCACAAACAAAAATGTGTGTTTGTTGATTTGAAACCCCACACGGGTGTTGGGATGATATTTGGTGTACACTAATCCCAATTATTTAATTATTGTCGATCGATTGGTCGACAGACTGTGTAAGCGTCAGATATCTATATTTGATGCTTATACAGTGTAGTGCACTTTGGTTGATGGTTGATTGTTTATTAATGCTATTATATACATGTGTTGTATGGAATCCATATAATTAACATTATATGGTGATTGATTGGGCCTCATTCCAATCGGGCAAAACAATGAATATTATAAAAGAAAATTCATGTGTTGAATATAAAAATAGTCATGTGTTGACGATGATCATGTGTTGAAACTATCCATGTGTTGAGTAAAATATTTTAAATAAAATAAATTACATCTTTATCACATTTAAAATTAGAACTACTTCCCAGTAGAAGTCTAATTAAAAATCAAACGATAGATACCATAGTTTTATAAAATATTTTACATAACAAAAATAGTGATGTGTTGACAGTACTCATGTTTTGAGATTAGTCGTGTGTTGAAAGAAATATAGATTCATGTGTTGAATGGGATAAATATTCATTTGTTGGATAGAATATAGAAGTTTTGAAAATATAAATCCGTGTTGATTAGAGATGCGTTATTTTGACGCGAACGATATTTATATCGATTTTATTCGTTTTATAATGAATATTGAAAAGTGATTTCGAAATTAAATATTTTGAAATTGAAATTTAAAATGAATTGAATTGAAAACGATTTCGAAATGAATTGAATTGAAAACGATTTCGAAATGAATTGAATTGAAAACGAATTCAAATTGAATTGAAAGTGAATTGAAATGAATTCAAATTGAATTAAAATTTGAATTGAATAGAAATGAATTTTAAAACGGATTTATAAAGAAGAATTCAATTTTGATTTAAATTGAATTTAGAAGTTGAATTATTTCAGAAACGAATTTAAAACGAGTTATAAAATTCGTTTTAAATGGAAATCGACGAAATATATATTATATATATTATATATATAATATAATGGCCTGAATAGAACGCGCCGCGCCGGGGCAGTTCGTGAATTTCGACCATTTATTTCAAACGGACATTGCGGGAGATCCGACCGTCGGATTCTCCTAAAACCAGAACCGTTGGGTTCGTATCGAAAAGAGCTTTCCAATGAATGTTAGGAATTTGAAATCTGACGGTTGGATTTGGAATTATGTCCAAATCAAATTCGAAAAAGGTCGCTGTAAGTGCAGTTCGATAGCCGTTGATGGAAATCGACTGCACGGGCCTTGATAAAATTATTAAAAATATCTATAATTTGTGTAAAATCATAATATGTGAATTGGAAAGAATTGGGCTGGAAAATTCCACATTAGATGATAAAAATAGATTTTTATCGAAATGAACTAGTTTTGAACTAGAATTAAAATCAATTTATTTTTGAAATAAATAAATTGAATTTGAAAGTGATTTTGAAAATAATCGATATTTCCAATACGTGAATTGGACTGGAGTTGAATCGAAATTATCTTCGGAATATTTCGATGTTGGATTTCGTGACTATACAGATATTGTTATGGGAATTTGAAAGATATATTTTATATCGTTATTTCCAATACGATATTTGTTGGTTTCAGAATTTGGTATTGAATATAAGCCGATATATTTTCTATTCAGAGCCTTGTATTTAATATAAAATGTGATTTGGGTTTATCGTGAATCGTGTTTTTGATGACATTGGTTCTTTAACCCAGTTAAAGGTAGGATATTGATTTTTGAAAAGATTAAAACTAAGTGGAGTTTTAATGAATCTTTAATTAGATTAAAATGTGAATTGATAATTTAAATTATCAAATCTGAAAGGTGATCGAGAATGGAGTACCACCAGTTTTACTCCACAGTGATAGGCAAATCTTTAATTAGATTTGAACGTGAGATGGTAATTAATTTTACCGATAACACCGTGGTGTTAGATATGGAGTATTACCAGTTTTTCTCCATGGGATATATAGGTTGGGATTGGGAAATAAAATAAATAATTACTTCGGTGTGATTCGTTAATCCCGACTAGTTTGAAATGATATCCAAAGGAAGATTATAGGATAAATTTGGAAGAATGATAAAATTAATGGGAACCTTTCCCTAAGAATGGGATTTTGTGAATAAAAGAATATTCTGAATTGGAATGAGGCGTTTGTTGTGTTTGTGTAACATTTGTTTATCATATACGTGGGTTATTCAGAAAGGCCGGGTTTATACCCATTCTGAATAACCGATTCGACGAGATGTCGAAGATGAAGACGGTGGTTGAAGACCGGAAGTCTTCACATCGTTTGAGTGATTACTGATGATCTTGATTGGGCTGTACACCCAAGATGAGGGAAACGGTTGGTGATCGTCCAGACGTACTTGGAGATGGATGGATGTGCGAGGAAAGTGCCTCCGGTTTCGTTCAGAACCAGAACGAACTTGTAAATGGATTGTGTGTCTGACATTGGATTTTATTCTGTGTTGATTGATCTCTATTAAATATACATCTGTTTGGCGGAAGAGGATTTATTCTCCTGCTTAACGCCCTTCTCTGAGACGTACGAGCTCAGAGGTTGTATATCGATGGACATCAGTCGCATGGAGTGAATTGCCAATGTGGCACGCGTAAGTGGCAATTGATCAAGGCTTCTGTTGAAAAGCAAAGTCTTGTGGTTGATGATCAAAGCACGGCCTGTGTGGCGTAGCTTTGTGTATAACGTGAATTCGCGAGCCTCACACCTCGGTATGAGTCAAAAACGGGATACGGACCCAAGGAGTGCACGACGTTTCTTTCTAGCTATGGTGGTGTCAGTGACCTACCAGCCCTGACATTTATATACTTTTCACCTGTGTGGTTGTTGGATACGAGGCGCCTCGGATATAGGTCTGTAAGGACCGGGAAACGTGTGTTCAGGAATTGCCAATCCTTAAAAGTAAGAGAGGACCGGCCTTGGAGGATCCAGGGATTGCTGTGTGCGGTCCCGAGGCATTTGCTAGAGTGTCTCAAACGCGGAGAGGAGCTTGCCCCTTGCCTCGACTCATGATGGAATCCAATTTCCAATACGTGTATTGCGGTTTTAATTGTAGAACTAGTATGGCGACATGATATATGGTACCCATGCCGTCTATGATTGATATTTATGATTGAAATTGTTTTGACACTATGCACCTAAAATAGTATCAAATGATTGGTTTTAAACGTATCAAGCATGCTTTGGCTGTTATAAGGGGAAACCCTATCCTCCGGCTTGCGTTGCATTGTGTGATGGGACCTGGGTCTTATAACAGCTTCATTTATCTTTATTTAGCATTGCGTTGTTTGTTCTATGCACTGGTATTCTTGGGAGGAAACATGTTCCATGTTATACGGCGTGGTCCCTTGATTTACCTAACTTTAAAACCAATATTAATAACTGTTTTAGTTCTCACACCAGTCACATGACTGACCTGGAGTTTATTGTTTTAACCTAAACTCTGGGTGCCCCTATTTTCCACACGGGCAGCTAGTAGTTTTGGTTTTGCAGATTTATATTCACAGGGTCCTGATTAACAGCTGGAACGATGCTCAGAAAGCTCTGTATCCGTGTATCACTTCTAGTCATGATTTTGTATTATTTTCCGCTGCTTTGTAATTTATTGTAATCTCTGATATTTATCCAATGTAATTTATTCATTTATACTCTGTATATTCTTGTATCTAATGGAATTGTTGTAATAGCAATGAAATGTTCTTCTGTATGCGTCCTTTTGTGTGTTGTTCTCAAAGTATCCGCGCTTTCCTTCGCGGGGAAGTTACGGGTTCTTACAAAAATGATTCTTAACTATGTTAAATATAATTCAATTAAATGATTATTTTATTCTTATTAACATATTAAGGGTGATATTTTTTAATGTATAAAAATGTAATTCAATGAATGATTATTTTATTCTTATTAACATATGAAAGGTGACATTTTCAATGTATAAAAATGTAATTCAATGAATGATTATTTTATTCTTATTAACATATGAAAGGTGACATTTTCAATATCTAAAAATGTACTTTATTTCTAAAATGTTCTTTATAGAACATTTTTTTGTTGTTGAAAGAATGCGACTCAATCGATTACCATATACTTTCAGTTATATGGATTTCATACATTACTTGTATACAAAAATAACGATAAATAATCATTAAACAATCCATTCACATCTAGAGTGAAATTTACGACCGTGCGAGCATTAAAATAAATAAATAACGCTCATCACAGGCTGTCAATCGATCGATTGACATATAATTAAATATTAGGATTAGTGTATGTCAAATATCATCCCAATACCCTTGTGGGTTCCAAACAACAACAGTGAATTTAAATAAATTATTGGTTAATAAATATAACCAATTCTAACTCAGTTTGAATTATTTTCCAATTTAACTAATTTCACTGTTTATATTATAAATAAATATTTAACATTTAGTTTCAACAACCATATTAATATTAACATTATTTTTAATATGTTGAACATTTCAGCATTACAAATAACACACAATATGGTCAATTTAAATCATCATGGTTTGTGGATGAGAAAGGTGATCTAACATGTACCGTATACAAAATTAAACTAACAAAAACATACACTAGCAATTCTATATATTTTTCAGTTATGAAATTAAATAAATAACTATGTAAAATTTTCTAGTGAGGAGTTCTCACCTTTGTTTCCACTCCGTCGGTCTTTAATTGATGAATTTGGTACCGTTTGAGTTTGAATTTGCCCCTAATTCCAACTTGCTCCAAATTGTACGTAGTTAGTGTTGTTGTGATTTCGACTCCACGATCGCAATGGATTTGAAATCGTCAGATTTCGACCTCGTATGTGAAAGATATTACATGACGAACATTGATTGTATAATTAAATTAATTAATTAAACCATAAATTCTTACCCAATTTGGTTTTAACCTCGTTCCGCCTTGCTGGATGGTCAGCGCCGCCACCTGGACCACCTGCACTGTCGCTGGACCCCACTCCGCCATGCCATCATGCCGCCAGCCCCTCGACCCTAATCGCCGCCGTTGACGAAAATTTGGGCGGAACCCTAATTGGACGTCGACCATAAATACGCCACCACCACACCACGTCAACACCGCGTACCCCACCAAATCGAAGCCCCACATCACCCTTGTCTTCCGCCCTTTAGACACCTTCGGCGAACTCCGCCTGTGGCGCCGTCTACGAGGCCATAACCGATCGCCAGCAACCAGAAAACCATCACCCATGTTCATCTCGATTTTGCCGCTACTATGAGCACTTTCAGATTGAACAACCAAACACAAAGTTGTTTCATCTATCTCTCCTCTACAATTTTTTCAACAGGGTCATCGCCTAATTCTTGACCATTTGATCAGAATTCGCCAAAATCCGAAACTATTTTTCTGACTTTGACTGTCGATTTCGACGAATCTGTGCGATGATAGGTTCTGGAATTTCTGTGGTAGGAAGAGATCATGATGATCTACAATACCTAAAAACGGTTTGGGTTGATTGTGTATCGATTGAGAGATATAAATTATTTTGTTCCCAGGGGCTAATTTGCAAAATTTTGAGAGAAAAAGAGAGAGATGGCTGCTGTCAATTTTTGAGGAAGAAGAATAATGAGGGTTTGGGAAGGGGAAAAGATATTATATAGAAGTGGGTCATGATATATTATTTACTATTAATATTCTGGCTTTATTATTTATTCTTTAGTTCACGCTCTCTTTATTCGACAGTTATTGATGCCACGTTCACATACGAACACCTTTTGGCGAAGAAAATTGATAGGTTGCTATATCTTGACGATACGGTTCCAACAAAATTGGTTTCGTCAAATTCCGAGTCCGTTTGCTCAAAAAGTCCTATTCTTGTCCTTATATGGCTGATCGATTCACAATTATTTTCTCACGGCCACATACTGGCTCTAAAAATTACAGAAAAAATATTTCTAACTTTGTTTTGATGATACGATCCCAACGAAACTAATTTCATCGAATTTGGAGACAGTTTGAAAAATGGCCATTTTCTGGTTGATCCAATTCAACTAAAATTGAGCAAACACATTAATTTGCCACGCTCACATATTAATTCCAAAAATTATGAAAGTTGGAATCTAGCAATATTTTGACATTCCGGATCCAACAAAAGTGGTTTCGTCAAATTGGAGGTCGTTTGCTAAATGTTATTTTTAAAGGCCATATATTATATTAAAATATATATAAATTCTATCTGAATTTCAAACTGGACATAACTTTCAATTCCCGTTATGAAATATGGATTTTTCACATTCTTTGGAAAGATATTTTTAAACAGATTCATATATTTCTTGTTTCACTAAAATCCGATTTATTTTGAATCTCGTACATTTAATTGAAATTTGAAATCGAATTTTCAAACTACCACGCCATTTCAGGCTCGTTTTATAATTAAAATAAATTTAGACGTTCTAACTTCGATTTAAATAATTTTTTCATCGTTATTATTTAAAATAAATTAATTTAAATATACTAAATCCATTAAAATAATTAAAATAAAATTTTTAAATTGGTTTAGAAATTTCGGGCTGTTACTTCTTTTAATTAAGATATAGAGAAGAATTACCAATTAATTAACATTTAATTGGATATTGAGATGGAATGTGAATTGGGTTTATTGTGAACTGTGTTTTTAACAACATTAGTTCTTTAACCTGATTTACAATGAAATGAGATTTGGAAGTTATAAATTTTTTTATTAAAGATTTAGTGGAGATTTTCCAAAGTAAAGTTTTCTAATTTAATATATTTGAATGGAATGGAATTCGATTTGATAATAATCGAAGTGAGTTTCTATGGAGGAAGACTGTTAATATATATGGATTTTAAAAGGCATTGTCGTTATTCCATTTATATTATTAGTCGGATACGACAATTGATATCGATTATATATTGATTTGTTTTTCCGTGAAGATTCCGTAATTAATGGAAAGTGATTTTGGGTTTATTGTGAACTGTGTTTTAAATGACATTGGTTCTTTAACCCAGTTAAAACAGGATATGATTTCCCAAATTATATAATCATTAATATTGATTTTTAGGAAGATTAAAACTAAGTGGAGTTTTAATGAATCTTTAATTAGATTGAAATATGAATGTGATAATTTAAATTATCAAATTCAGGAAATGATCGAGTACGGAGTATCACCAGTTTTGCTCCAAGCGATAGTTAAATCTTTAATTAGATTTGAACGTGAAGTGGTAATTAATATTTAGCGATAGCACCGTGGTGTTAGGTATGGAGTAATACTAGTTTTTATCCATGGGATGAATAGGATGGGATTGGGAAATATAATAAATGATTACTTCAGTATGGTTTGCTAATCCCGACTAGTTTGGATAAACCTTAATTTGGTTTGAATTGATAACCAATGGAAGATTAAAGAATAAATTTAAAGAACTTATCTTTTATAAAATTAATGGGAACCTTTCCCAAAGGATATGATTATTTAAAATTAAGAATATTCAGAATTGGAATGAGGCATATGTTGTATTTTCTTATAGAACTTGTTTATTATATACGCGAGTTATTCGGAAAGACCGGGTTTATCCAATTCTAAATTACCGAATTGGCGATGAGTCGACGATGAAGATAGTGGTTGAAGACCGGAATTCTTCACATCGTTTGGATGATTACCGATGTCTTGATTGGGCTGTACACCCAAGACGAGGTAATATGTGGTGATTGTCAAGACGTAATTGGAGATCGATTGGATATGTGAGGACCTCTCTCCTGTATTGGACATATGGGACGAGGAATAAGGTGCCTCCGGTTTTGTTTAGACCTTGAACGAACTTGTAAATGGATGTGTGTCTGACATCTGTTTTCATTCTGTGTGATTGATAGGCATCTGTTGCATAGCGTGAATTGCCTGTGTGGCATGCCGAGATGAAAATGATCAAGGCTTCTATTGAAAAGAAGAGTCTTGTGGTTGATGATCAAAGCACGGCTTTAATATAGCATGGCTCTGTGTATAGCGTTAATTCGCGAGCCTCACACCCCAGTGTGAACCAGAAATGGGAGAGGACCTCAGGGAGGACGTGCGTTTCCTTCTAGCTAGAGTGGTGTCTGGGTTTTACAAGCCCATACATTTTACTTATGTGGATGATGGATAGCAAGGCGCCTCGGTTAAATCGGTCATTGCGGTGCCGATGGATGGTTTGGTCGCTATATGACAAGTTTACACCCCATAGGGCGGGAAACTTATTGTTCAGGCATTTTAATCAACTCCGTGTGGACCGGCCCTGACGATCTAAAGGCCCACCTGTGTCTGGGTCCTGAGACATGGGCTAGATTGTCTCGAAGCGATAAAGACGATCCCTTGCCTTGGTTCACAAGTGGAAATCCAACTTCCAATATGTGACATTTCGGTTTTGATTGTAGAGCCTAGTATGGCGACATAGTGGGATGGGGCACTATGCCGTCTATGATTGGTACATTTATATTTGAAGTTGTTTTTATACACTTTACACTTATAATAGTATTAAAATGATTTGTTTTAAAGCATACCAAGCATGTTTGGCTATTATAAGGTAAAACTCTATCCTCCGACTTGTGTTGCATTGTGTGATGGGACCTGAGTCTTATAATTGCTTCATTTTCTTTAATTAGCATTGCGTTGTTTGTTTTATGCACCGGTATTCTTAGGGGTAAACCCATTTTGTGTTATACGGCGTGTTCCCTTGATTTACCTGATTTTAAAGTAAATTTTTAAATAACTGTTTTAGTTCTCAGATAGTCACATGAATGACCTGGAGTTTATTATTTTAACCTAAACTCTGGGTGCCCTTGTTTTCCACATGGGCAACTAGTAGTTTTGGTTTTGCAGATTTATATTCACAGGATCTTGGTTTACAGATGGAATGATTTTCGAAAAGCTCTGTATCCGTGTATATCTTTCAGTTGTGTTTTGTATTATTTTTCCGCTGCATTGTAATTTGTAAATCTTTGATATTTACCAAATGTATGTTATTTATTCATACTCTGTATATTCTTGTACTTTGATGCAAGTTGTTGTAATAAGTAGTGAAATGTTCTTCTGTTTGTGTTCTGATTTGTTGTGTTCTCAGTTCAATCCGGGTTTTCCTTTACGGGGAAGTTCAGGTCGTGTCATGATTTCAATGTTGGTTCTCGTCAGATATTCGATGTTAGGAGGGGTTGTCTGTACGGATTTGAAGAGAGGAGAGAGAGCTACAAAATTCTAAAAAGAGTGGAGGGATTTTATTTAGAGGATAAGGATTTATTGGAGGAAGAAGGAAGGAGCGTTGCTGGCCATTGGAGATGAAGATGGCGGCGGCTCAAATATGAATTAGGGTTTTGCTAAGGTGTTAAATTAGAGAATATCTATAGGCAGAGATTTAGGTTTAGGATGAGAAAGTGGGGACATAGAATGAATTTGGTATACGAAATAAAGAATCCTTCGGTTACAAAACTTAAAGATTATTTATTCATTAGATTTCTAATATCTTTCCATGCCCATCCCATTAATTATAGGTAACCTAAAATATAACTTTTCATTAGCATTGAAATCCATAAATTTGCTAATTAATACTTACTATGATTTCCTCTTCATATGTTTTACGTACAAAGAAAATGAATTGCTGGCTAAGGCTGAGGTGGCATATTTATTTCTCATTTATGTCTCAAAACAAAATTTACAAAGAAAAAGAAAATAAACGGAAGGAAATGAATGCATAATTTATTGTTTAATGATGACTATAAGAAGGTTATGTGACTTTTTAAATTTCAAAACACATAATATTAAATAACATAATGACATGTTTATCTAACACTACATATTATAACATAATGACATGTTGTCAAAATTTATTTAGAATCTTTTAAATCAAATCATTCAATGCTTGTGCAAGAATAAATAAAATAAATAAATATACATACATGGAGTTTATTTTATTTTTAAGAGAGATAATAAAAGGAAAAAAACAAGGAAGAATAAAGGGATGTATGTTAACCGACCTTCCGGTCCGGTTACCAAAAGTACCCGAGACACGCTCGACTCAACTCATCACGTGAAGACGGGCCAAGGGCGAAGCTCAGGAAGCGCAAGAGGAAGACCGAAGAGAGATTGCGCCAACGAGCCTCGACAACATCCCTCACCAAGCATACTTCGCACCAATCTAGGTGCGAAATTTCGCACCTAGCAGGTGCGAAATTTCATACCTAGCAGGTGCGAAATTTCGCACCTCTGTCCAGGTACGAATTTCCAGTGGCCGACAGCCGGAGGCGTGAATTTCCTATAGATGGTCCACATTTCTACCTACTCCAACCTAACCCCTACCTAATCACTTCCTATAAATACCCCATGGCCTCACACTTCAAAAGGGTTGCATTCTTGAGCTTGGAACCTCCATAGAGCTTCATTAATGGCATCTCCTCTTTGAGGAAGAAGAAGGACAAAATTGTCTTTTTCCTTATTTATTCAATATATGATGATTATGACATCATATAACTTGAAAAGTGAATGTAATGAGATATCATGAGATAATCTCAACCTTGTAATCTTCTAAGTGATCAATAAAATTCCAACGACTCTTCAAAGTGGACATAGGCCCTCACTAAGGCCGAACCAATATAAATTCCTTGTGTTATTTACTGCTTATGTTCTATTTTCTGATCTTGTCTATGCGACCATATTTATAACTCCTAGTAATTGGGAATCTTTGGTGTTTACAACATTTTTTGCCGTCAACATTTGGTGCCTTCACTGAGAAAACTCGGATTTTGCGTCTTTCTCACATATTACCATCTCGACTTCGCCGAGCTTAAGGTTCCCTACTTAACCTACCATCAAGTCCGCTTACGTTGGTAAAAAATTCAAAGAACGCAATGATCGGCTCTTCATCCACAGCCAAGGCCGGATCTCAACAACCTCGACCGACGGACATCCCGGCCACTAATGAAAGTGAACCTCCAGTTGCGGACCCCGAAGTGCCCTCAACCCAAGCGCAAGTCCGTGCGCTTAGTTAAAAGTATGAAAATACAACTGTCGAGCTTAACCGTGCGCTAAGGAATAACATCGATCTTATGCGGCAACTCCAGGAAAGTCAGCGCGTCATCGCTCGGCTATAACTTGCTCAAAACAATGCTCGACCCCGACCACTAACATCAGAAACTTCCTCTTCCGAGTCTAGGGGCCTCCACCAAAGAAGGCGGTTTAGTCTCATCAACAACATCGCCTTCCGAATAAATGCCTTCGACAATGGCCATGGCAATGGGTATGCCAACGGCAACGGCGACTGGACCACGTTTAACTATAGCGAGGGTGCCCAATATCGGGACCGTTCTCACTTAGTCATCAATGAAGGACCCGCTTCTACTAACCAACCTCCTCCTCGACAAGACTCAACCGCTGCCTATCGAGACAATGAACCCATAATTTTGATGGCCCGCGCCTTTCCAGAACCGGATCCACGTGACCCTGCTCCACATCATCACGCACACCAGCATCCCATTATAGATGTCGAGGACATGGAAGAAGACGATCTAGACATCCACCATAGAAGACGCCCCCGTGCTAGAACTCTGGAACCTCGCCAAAAGCCATGGGTCCCGATGGTGGACCCCTATCCGACCTATCTCCCCGACATGGTCCGAAGAATCATGAGGGAGATGCGATGGAATGTGCATGATTCATGGGAAGCGCACATTCGCAGCAATCCTTTCACTCGAAGAGTCAATGAAGCTGAATGGCCACGTCGCTTCAGCATGTCACAGATGCCGCTCTATGACGGTACCACTAACCCTTGTGCTTTTCTAAACCGTTATGAATGGAAAATGGACTCAAGTAGAGGCGACGATCCTTTCAAGTGCAAATGCTTCCAGTCTTCTTATTAGGGACGACTCTATTATGTTCTCTCGCTTTCCAGTTAACTCCATGAACAACTTGGGCCAATTGGCGACACAATTGGTTAAGCAGTTCAGGATGCATATCCCAACTCCGAAGAATGCCCTCACCCTTTCCAACCTATACCAAGGGCCCTCAGAGTCACTCAAAAGCTACCTTTCCAGGTTCAACATCGCCCTCGCCGAGGTCGAGGATCCGGATCCATGCACCGTACTCTTTCAGCTAGCTAAAGGCGTCCTTCCAACATCCTAATTTGGGGCATGGATCAATCGAAAACAACCAAAGAGACTCGATGCTTTCTATGAGAAAGCGGGGCAGTTCTTATGCCAAAAACAAGAGAGACGGAATCTCATCTCCAAGACCAGTCGCCCCAATATCCCTCGGGCGGACACCGCCAATAACTGTCCTAGGGGGGAGAAGCGGGAGGACCCTACATTCCGAACACGGGGGCAGGAACACCCAGACAAAGAACAAACATGGGGGGGGAGGGGGCAACGTGGATGAAGCAACAATCAGGTCCAGACAGAGCCAAGGAAGCCCAGCCCTTACCAAGACTATGAGACATACACTCCGCTAAATGAAGATCCAGAAACTATCTACTTAGATACATGTAACACCTTGTCATACAAGAAAACCCGCGTCAGGGAATCAACTGAAGCTGAGAAGAACTTGGGGAGGTACTACCGATATCATGATATGTATGGGCACAATATGAATGAATGTCACCAGCTAAGGGATGCAGTTGAAAAGCTTATCTGAGAAAAGCGACTTGTACAATACATCCAAGAGCCCTTTCCCCGCGAAACAATCCAAAACTTCCAGCGCCAACTCCTTAGACGGTCGCCAAGACAGCACTAGGACTGTCTAACTCAAGACGAGGAATCATGATCAAAACTATATTCGGTGGGCCTGGCCCCACGCATGACAACTTCCGAAAGATGGGGGAATATGTGAGCTCCATTAAGCAAGCAACCTACGAGTCTTGCTCTTCTCCCGATGAATCTATCCCGGCCAAGCTCCAAAAAACCATGTGGGATGACATTATCTTCAATGGAAGGGAGCCCACGGGAATTGAAATCCCGACCACCGATCCTTTGGTCATCACTGCCCAAATTGACGCTACAACTATTCCAAAAATATTGGTTAATTTAGGAAGCTCGGTCAACATCATTTTCAAAGCCGCCTATGACCAGATGAAATTAGAGGCAAGAGATCTCAAACCATGCCATTCCACGATCCACGGTTTTAATTGGGCATCCAACTGTCCAGTAGGAGTCATTGACCTACCCATCGAACTCTGTACGGGGGATCAGAGTCGAGTCGGAATCCTCACCTTTGTGGTTATCGACATCATCTCGCCATATAACGTCCTCTTTGGGCATCTATTCCTCACAGAATTTCGCATCTTCCTATCACCATGGCCCCTCCTAATGAAGTTTCCAACAGAAAACGTGATCGGAACGATCATAGGTGACCAAGTCAATGCTATAGAATGTTATGCAATAAAATGGAAGAATGCACGCAATAAGGGCAAGGCAGCGCCCGTAGTCTTTTGCGCCAAGACCGCCTCCACATAGCAATCAGCGGCGTCTGGGCGATGGCTCAGACGCCACTCCTGTATTTCCGATGACCTCGATCCAAGGAAAGACGAAGAGCCCGAGTACAAGAGACCTACTCCTGTCGAGCCCACAGTAGATGTACCCGTCAGTCTCGATGATCCATCACGAGTACTAAAGATAGGATCACGCCTTCACCCAGTAGTCAAAGATGATCTTGTGGATTTCCTAAAGGCTAATCTAGATGTATTCGTACGGACTCATCCCGACATGAAAGGCATAGACCCGACAATCGCCTACCACTCCCTATGCATAGATCCTACGTTGCCTCCAGTCAAACAAAAGCGCCGCTTGCTGGGACTCAAGAGATCCAAGGCACTCGAGGAAGAGGTAGATCGCCTACTAAACAACAACTTCATCTGTGAAGACGATTAGCCCGAATGGGTCTCCAATTCAGTCCTAGTCAAAAAGGCCAATGGAAAATGGCGAACATCTATCGACTTTTCTGATTTAAACAAAGCATGTCCCAAGGACAGCTTCCCGCTTCCCAAGATCGATCAGCTAGTCGGTTCAACCGCTAGATACCAATTGCTATCTTTTATGGACGCCTACTCCAGTTACAACTAGATCCCGATGAATCTCCACGATCAACCATACCTCCTTCAAAACCGACCTCGGACTTTATTGCTATCGCGTCATGCCTTTCGGCCTCAAGAACATCGGCGCCACGTATCTGCGGATAGTTAATCGATTCTTCAAAAATCAAATTGGGAAATCCATGGAGGTGTACGTAAACGACATGTTAGTTAAATTAAAAGTGTCTAGCGACCACGTCCACGACCTCTCCGTAATGTTCAATGTCCTTCGTCAATACGACATGAAACTCAGCCCTATGAAATGTACCTTTGGCGTCGCTTTAGGAAAGTTTCTGGGTTTCATCGTCAATGCCCGGGGCATCGAAGCTAACCCCGAGAAAATCCAAGACATTCGGGACATCCAAGTCCCTGAAAACATAAAAGATGTTCAAAGTTTAAACGATAAGGTCGCCGCTTTAAGTCGATTCATCTCAAAGGCCACCGACAAGTGCATCCCTTTCTTCGATTTGATTCGAAAGGGGAAGCGCAACTTCAAGTGGACCTCTGCATGCGTGTCCGCATTCAAGGAACTCCTGGACCACTTAGAGCGATCACCTATCTTGTCTAAGCCTATAGACCATGAAGATTTATATGTTTATTTGGCTGTTTCTTAACAAGAAATCAGATCGGCATTAATACGGCTCGAAGATCGCATTCAACGACATGTCTACTACATAACAAACGATTGGCGGGGGCAAAAAAGAACTACCCGAAGCTCGAAAAATTACCATTCTGCTTACTAATCTCCTCCCGGAAGCTTCTGCTATATTTTCAGGCTCATCCCATAAAGGTCTTCACCGACCAGCCGCTGCGTCCAGTTCTACAATGACCCAAGGCATCCGGTTGACTGGTAAAGTGGAGCATGAAACTAAGTCAGTTCTAGATAACATTCATCCCCCGTCAAGCCATCCTCGGACAAGCCCTCGCCAACTTCATAGTAGAGTTCATGACCCCCGAGGAAACTTCAATAGAAACGCTGAGGCCCCCGGCAGTAGGTGGAAGTTGTTTGTAGATGGGTCCTCCAGCAACAAATGTTCGGGAGCCGACATCGTGCTCATCACTCCCGAGGGGCGCTCGATACACTATGCGCTAAAGCTAAATTTCCCCGCTACTAGCAACGATGCAGAATATGAGGCATTGATAGCCGGACTAAGGATTGCGATCGAACTCAATCTAAAGATTATTCAAATTTTCTCCTATTCACAGCTTACCGTGCACCAGGTGAAGGAAGAATTCCAAACTAAGGGGAAAGATATGTTCTATACCTAGCTCAAGTACAGAAACTACTGATTCACTTTGACCACTTCATTATCACTCACATTCCGCGAGAGCAAAATAAAAGGGCCGACTCACTGGCCAGATTAGCCAGTTCCGAGGATCCACAGCTGTTGGGGTTCGCCCCCGTCGAGGTGCTCAATACCCCCAGTACTAAGCCAACACCAACCAGTACGGCCATGGACGCTGAACCCGAGCTGGAATCTTGGATGACACCGATCAAAAAATACCTGCGACAAGGGATCCTTATGGATGGGGTACTCTATCAAAGAGACTTCTCTGTCCCTTTACTCAAATGTATGGCCCATGAGGACGCTATCAAGGTTCTAGTCAGTGTACATGAAGGAGAATGCGGTGACCACATCGAGGGGCAAACCCTGGCTAGAAATATACTCCGACATGGCTACTACTGGCCCACACTCGACCAGGACGCCATCGATTAAGCTCGCAAGTGCGACAAATGCCAGTGCTTCTCAAAGATCACGAGAGCCCCGCCTACGGAACTGAAGCAAATAACCAGCCCATGCCCATTCGCTATGTGGAGAATCGACATCATTGGGACTCTTCCTATGGTCAGAGGCGGGGCACGATACGTTGTCGTCGCTGTCAATTATTTTACCAAATGGGCAGTTGTCGAAGCCCTCTCCACAATCACTACCAAGAAAATGATCAATTTCATGGTACGCAACACCATCACCCGATACGGGGTCCCCCAGGCCATCATTTCAGACAATGGCATTCAGTTCGAGAGCGCAAAGTTCAAATCCTTTTATCAGCGGCACGACATCGAAAAAAGGTTCTCGGCCGTAGCACACCCCCAGGCTAACGGACAAGTTGAGGCAGTTAACAAAGTTATCAAGTCCATCATCAAGAAGCGCCCCGAGAAGGCTGGGGGCATGGGGCAGATGAACTTCCTTTAGCCCTATGGGCCTAACGAACAACCCATAAGACAGCGATCGGGCACACCCCCTTCGCCCTCACCTACGGTTCCGAAGCCGTTATACCCATCGAGCTCGAGCTTTAGTCTCATCGAGTTACTTATTTTGATCCAAAGACGAACCAAGATTTACTCATGGGATCACTCGATCTGCTTGAAGAAAAGAGGAACGAAGCCAACCTCCGAGCCGCTGCCCAACGACAACGAGTCTCCCGGTACTTCAACTCTTGAGTCCGCCACAAGGACCTCAACATCGTTGACCTCATCCTAAAACGGGTATTCCCTCCGCCAACAGGCCTCGCTCCTCGTTGGGAAGGCCCGTACTCTATCCTACGAAGGCTCAGCGATGGAAATTTCAAGTTAGCGACCGTTGACGGAGCTAAACTATCGAGAGCTTAGAACAGTGAACATCTTTGCCGCTACTTCACATAACTTAGTACATGGTTGTTTATGCTTTCCAGTGATGTTTTGTAGCAAGTCAAGGCGTTGTAAAGGCTACTCATGCCAAAAATTATTAGTGGAAATGATGTTCATTTTTCTATCTCTTTATTTCTGTGTTTACTCCTAGCATGACATGTTTGTTTAATCCTAACAGCTAGCTTTCGTGTAAACTCCCGACCGTTGTGTCGACCTCTAGTATAGGGGCCGACATCGCCATTTGGGCCATGAGCTAACCTCGTAGCCTAATCACATTGGCACCGACTGGCACCCCAAGCATGGGAGCCGGCAATGCTACTTGAGTCGCCGGCCCACGGCGCGACCGAGTATAAATAATCTCTAACTCGAACCTAGGCCCATGGCAGAAGCCGAGGATAAATCGTTCGGCCAAGTCCCACGCGACTTGGGGCCACCCAACAGCCAGACGGGGTGATACAAACTCCCTCTGAACTAAGGGTGATGGTCGAATCTTGGCGCAGCACCGAGTCCGACCCTTAAATTGTTACTTCCCCGAAGCTCTCAAGGCTATGGGATAGCCCATGGCCACGATCGGACCCTAAGGTCTGATGATCCGGGCTTCTCTTCCCGGGAAAACAACGATACCTACAGGCTCGCCTCCACCCAATGAACGATGGGAGAGCCTACACCAGACAGACCACACATGGCGACAACATACGGATTCGCTACACTTGGGATTAACCCCGGGCAACCCAAATACAGCAGGGAACTTAGCCTAGCTTCACAAACTACGGGTTTCCTAAGCTGAGGTAAACTTACTAGAAGCCTGCGCACTGCCACACCTCCCTAGAACCGTCAATCCATAGCATAGCACTCACAATCGCTTTTTTGTTAAGTGTAACGATAAGTAGGCCTATGCAAGTACGAGATGCTCGAAAACATGGGAAGAACATCCGAACATTTAACATAAAATGTGATCTTTACTAATTCATATTTCGTTATAACACACACACACACATTACAACCAACTACATATCTAATATCTTTCTTTCTAATGACAGGGTGTACATGAGAACCACACCATGTCTTGAAAAACCAAAAGAGAGGCCCGAACTCGCGTAAACTACCGGCCTACACTACCAAAATGAGCACTAACCCTACACTTAAGCAACTAATGCTAACTGTGCTTCTTCTTCTTGTCTTTGTGCTTTTTCTTTGCAGATTCGGCACTCGACGGTTCATCCTTGGAGCTAGGCTTTCTCTTGGCAGACCCACCTTTTCCACTTCGGCTCCTTTGGGAAGTGGTCGACTCGTGAGAGGCTGAGAGATGCCTCTCGTCCACCCCGTCACCGCTAGAAATCTCAGTGACATCGGCAGGGGTGGAAACCAGCAAAGGCCTGGGAGCACCCCCGGTTTTCCCTTCTCGTCAAGCTTTCTCCCTGGCTTCCTTAGCAGCTCGTCGCTCAATAAGTTTTTGGGACTTGTGCTCTGGATCACCGGCCCTATTTTCTTCCGAATCTCGATGGCCCTCCGCTGAGCCTCCTCGTCACCTCATCTCTTCTGAGCCTCGTCAGCTGCCCTCTTCTTCTCTGCTTCCTCATTAGTATGTTCCTGGACAACAATCACAGCAGCCCTCTCCATAGTATCCTCCCGGGTCTGTGTTACGACCTCCTGCCTTGTAGCTTCATCCGGCCCCAACTTTTCCTCCATCAGACATCGGGCAGTCGCACTTTGCCCATCTACCTCCTCTCCTTCGTGAATAAGGCCTTCATAGAGGCTCAGAGTTATCCTTGTCCTCGAGAAGGTATCAAGCTGATCTCCACTCTCTCCAAACTCTATCCCCTCGAGTCCTAGCCCAGACTCGATCACTTGGGGGATCGCGGGGTCAGGGCCCGGTGCCGTAGTTAATCTAGAAGGGGATGCACAATGAAAACACAATCTTTTAGTCCGAAAACTCGGTGACAACATCATACTCTGGGACGCATTGCAAAGAAAATTTACCTCTGGTCAAGGATGGCGCAGAGAAAACCTAAGGGGCACCCAGCGCAATAGGCAGTGTACATTCAGTCTTTCTTAGCTCCAAATCATGCCCGGTTGAAACCCGAGTCAAACCCATCGAGTCGCCCGCGATAACCAATCCAGGGACTGACGGTCGATAGAAGCTCCCATCCGTGAAAGTCTCCACCACTGTGACGCTCTCAGTCACGACAAACTTCCCTTTTTCGGCAGTAAGCCTCTCCAACCTCTCTCTCTCCGCATCCTCGAGCAGCAACTTCCTACCCTCCTCCAACTTCTCGCGCTCCTCCTCAGTCAAGAGGTCAATCATAAGTTGTCGCTCATCCATGGTCCCAACATCCACATCACACAAGAAGGCCTCATATGGAACCAGCCTTTCCCAGGTTCGAGCTAGCTCACATGAATAGTCATTCAACCAAGAAATTCCATGGAATTTTAGGACCTTAACAAGCATGTCCTTAATATCTTCCTCCACTGATGACTGTGCCCGGTACTCGGCATCCACTAGCTCGTCTCTTAGCTACTCCGCCTCTCTCAGATGTTCAGCTTTCAATCCCTTGGCGGTACCTAACATATCCCGGTTACTGGCTTCTGCATCCTCCTTCGCTTCTTTGCCACCTCAAGCTCCCTCGTCAGGCAGTCATTCTCCGCTCTTAAAGTTTCGTTACTCTCTTGAAGTTGTAGGACTTGGGTATTGTCTCTCCTAAATCCGGCGCAAACCTTGTCTGCCTCGGCCTTTTCCTTCTTTAAGGCGGTCCCCCTTAAGCACCTTATGCCGATGCTTCATTCCAGCTGGAAACAACATGCCCCGCAAATTAGAAATTTAGGGATACAAGAGGCAAATAATTCTTAGAGCGAATAAAAAAACCTACCTATTTCCGCATTCAAATTAGCAATGGAAGCCTGTCTGGTGTCAATAATTGATTGTCGACTAGCAAGTACTTGATTCTTCTTCCTAATCAGATCTAAAGGTGAAGGGAGTACTTGGTAAGCACATCGGCCTGGCGATACGCTGCCTTCACGTGCTCCCATACCTCTCCGAATTCCCTATCAGGAGTAGGACGATGCTCCGAGACAAACCATAACTCGTCAAGGTATAACCGAGGGAAGTCCTGTTTCACAAATGCCATCTTCTTCTCAATGGCCAGCTTCTAAACTCTAGATTCCGTCAAATCTTATGTTTCTACGACAGTCTCCTTATCCGATCTCGGTTGGGCAAGCGGCAACTCTCTCCCCTAAGAAATCTGAACGGGAGCCAACGGAGCAGTGATGAGCGGAGTTGTCGACAACGTATGACTCGATCCTCCTAGATCAAGCAGTGAATCTCCCCTGGGAACCCGAATCGAAGGAGGAGGGGGAGGAGTAGTGAAAGACTAAGGCCTACCCTGGCGATGACTCCCGCTGCCGCGACCCCGTGGGGGCGGAACATTGCCATATAAACTAGCTCCCCTCCCGAAGGAGCTAATAAAAGCACTATCGGGGCAACGGTGTTTTCGCGATCTCGTCCTCCACTTCCTATGGCCATGTCACCTGTCAAAGAAATGAAGCGAAATCAGTCAGGCAACACGCACAGGCACTCTTCTATGCACTATGGTGTGTATAAGTGTTTGTCCTAAGTGTTCTCTCAACAGACCAGATTGTTCCCCAATCGAGGGAGGTAGCCCCTCCGCGGCACGAGCTAGATCCTCCATACTAGCTGCGCTCGGCCACAGAGACAAGTCCATAGGGACGGTACCCAGACCAGAAAACTAGTCCACTTTTTCGAGGGAAGAAGTGGCACCTAGAGAGGTCACAGGAGAGTGAGGGCTGGTCAACGCTTCTTCTCTCATCCCTCCCACTAGGGCGGGACAGAAGCGTCAATTAGCCCCTCATCCCGAGCACCCGTCTCCACGCTACCACCTTTGCTACCGCCAACATCTTCTTGGAACTTAACGGCCTTTTTCGGTCCAACCCCAGTAGAAGCTATTTTCTTCTTCAAACCGGAAAGAGTGGGGCCCTCCGTCGTTTTCCCTTTTAATGCACCACTCACCATGGCAGGCCTGATTATGGCTCGGTTGGCGGAAAGCAACCCAGCACGCCAAAGATAGTCTTGATCTTCCACAACATCCGTCTTGCAAGGGCCTTCAGGAATAGCACGCAGAGCATTGAGACGTTGCCTATAATCGTCACCAGTAGGCACCTCGGGATTTCCTGCCGCAATCAGAAAACAGTGAGACACGGAACCCGACAACGTAATAAAACTAGATCGAAGGTACTCACTCCCTTGTATCCACCTCCTCGCAAACCCGGGAGGTCATCGAACAAAGAACCAATCGTACTTGATCACGGACGGCCTGTGCCACTTTCCAACAAAGAATCTAGTAGTATGAGACGCTTCCAAGAACTATTGGTAGGACGATCCACCAGTTGATCGCCTAAAGTGAAAGAGACACCGAATATCCTCTTCAGTAGGATCCCGGTGTAGAAATTCTCGATAAAGAACACAAGTACCTAAGAGCGAAGAATAAGCGTTCGGGTGTAGCTGTGAAGGGACAAGGCGGAAGTATAATACCATATTCCGAATAAGGTCATTGGCCGAGGGCACGCACTCCGTAAAGCAAGTATGTCGATTCCACGAAGTAAAGCCCTCTGGTGGTGCATGGGCTCTTTCGCTCGGTACAGGGGCATGAGCTTCTCGGTACGGGATGCTAAACCACAATGCCAACTTCCTAACTTCCGTGGCATCCAAACGTGACGGCACCGAGTCTGGTGGGTTTTCCAAAATAACTGCGTCATGTAGCATGTCCGAAGATACTGGGAAGGCGGCTTGCCACCGTCCATAATATCCACATTCTCCTTCTTGGCATGTACGACTGGAGAATGTAGCCTCTCAACATATCCCTCGTGCTCAGACACCTCAGGCGATCTCCCAGATTGGGAAGGAAACGACTCTTCGGAAGTCTCAAGCTCGTTGCTTCCAGGGTTGGCATTGCTGATAGTATCGTAAGGGTGAGACAATGGCGGGGAAGACTCGGCTTCCAGAATTTTCCCGGTCCTCGATCTTGTTTGCATGATTCGCTATACTTTAACACAACAATATTAGACATCGCAGTGACATAACCTGTACCCCTCGCGCTGGTGAAAATTAACAAGTGTATGCGGTATAATGCAAGAATCAGAATGTACATAGAAACTTTAAAGACCCTAGCAGTTCGGTTACAGTCCAGGTATATGCTTTATCCTATGTGAATGATTCGAACCGCTATCCGTACAGTTATCTACGTGCGCCTGGGTACATTCAAGCAATCAAACAGGAAGTATATAGGTTCAAGGATAGGCAGTTCGGAAATCGAAGTACGAAGCGGCAAATACCGGCATCCAGCCAAGGCAACACTATCTAGCCCGCCCCCGAGCTCGGAAATCCGAACCACTTAGGTCCGAAGAACCGAGTCTAGGTGGCTCGAAAATTCGAACCACTCTAGGATTGAAAATTCGAAACTAGGTGGCTCGAAAATTCGAACCGCGGTGGCTCGAAAATTTGAACCCCTCTGGTTCGAACTTTCGGGCTCTCGGGGTTCGGAATTTTGAGGCCTTGGGTTCGAAGTCTCGAGCCCCAGTGCTCGAAAAATCTTGGGCGTACGGTATCGAAAATTCGAGCCCATGGCTTGAAATTTCGAACCATACAGGGTTTGAAAAATCGAGCCCCATCAGGTTTGAATTTTCGAACCTCCCCTGCCAGGCTCGAAATCTTGAGCCTCATATGACCACCGTACTTCGACCTCAATTCTTACTTCGCTCCTTTGACCAAGTCCATTACCTAATTTTTTTCGAAAAGTTCGAGTAACGAAGCTTTTAGAGTAGTGGCAGCTGATGGCGTAAAAATGAAGAAGGAAGAGAAATGAAGGGGGAGGGGCCTATTTATAATAAAAGGGAAAAAGTCAATTCGCTTTCCGTCCCAAGGCTCGAAACTTCGAATCTGCGGGCTCGAAATTTCGAACCTCCAGGGCTCGAATTCCAAGCCTTGTGGTTCGAAGTTTCAAACCACCAAGGTTCAAAATTTCGAACCTATACGGTTCGAAATATCGAACCCCGGTGGTTCGGAATTTCATACCAAAAAAGAGAGAGAGAGAGTAGGTATATATATACCCTCTCAGCCCTCACGCGCGCATACGCATATTCCCCTTAAGTGTCAAATCGCCTAAAAATGCGTGATGATGACACCATGCGAATACCCAGCGACGCGAATGTGGCACCAACAGTGGCTTACTCACGATTCCCCAGCGAGCGAGCCAGCTAGCTAACATGCCTTTTCCTATAACTTGCAGGATAAATCCGCAACCCAACTACCATCTCAACTTTCATTCCAAAGCACATCATGTCAGGACAAGACGTACTTTAGGGGAAAATGTTAAATGGCATCTTGGTCCGCTTACCAAAAGTACCTGAGACACGCTCGACTCAACTCATCGTGTGAAAACAGGGCCAAGGGAAAAGCTCAGGAATTGCATGAGGAAGACCGAAGAGAGATCTCGCCAACGAGCCTCGACCACATCCCTCACCTAGCATACTACGCACCAAGCCAGGTGCGAAATTTTGTACCTGGTAGGTGCAAAATTCCGCCCCTACTAGGTGCAAAATTTCGCACCTTACAGATGCGAAATTTCTCACCTGGCAGGTGCGAAATTTTGTACCTAGCAAGTGCGAAATTTTGCACCTCTGTCCAGGTATGAATTTCCAGTGGCTGACAGCTGGAGGCGCGAATTTCCTGTAGATGGTCCCCATTTCTACCTACTCCTACCTAACCCCTACCTAACCACTTCTTATAAATACCGCATGGCCTAACACTTCAAAAGGGTTGGATTCTTGAGCTTGGAAACCTCCATAGAGCTTCATTAATGGCATCTCCTCTTTGAGGAAGAAGTAGGACAAAATTGTGTTTTTTCTTATTTATTCAATTTATGATGATATTGACATCATATATCATGAAGAGTGAATGTAATGAGATATCATGAGATAGTCTCAACCTTGTTATCTTCCAAGTCATCAATAAAATTCCAACGACTCTTCAAAGTGGACGTAGCACTCACTGAGGCCGAACTACTATAAATTCCTTGTGTTATTTACTACTTATGTTCTATTTTATGTTCTTATCTATGCGACCATATTTATAATTCCTAGTAATTGGGAATCTTTGGTGTTTATGACATTTTTTGGCGTCAACAATGTAAGTTTAAGAAATAGGAATACATGTGTGAAAAAAGAATGACGAGAAATAAACTAATAGAATAGAGGATGATAAATTAATAGATAAGGGAAAGAAATAAATGCGTAATTAATGAAAACAAATGAGTAGAGAGAAAAGAGGTAGTGAATTTGATGAAGTTAGAAAATGAAAAGAAAGCAAAATAAACTTGCATGAAATGTGAATGAGCAAAGAAGTTATATGTTGATTTTATTATTAATTATCATAAAACTATTATGTTAATGTTTTTAACAAAATAATCACTCATTTACTTTTTCTTTTATTATCAGTTGTTTGAAGTTAATTATTACAAATATACATACAATTTGATACTAATTTCAATTGTAATCAATCACTATTTATCTAATTGCAAATAATTGTTTATTAGAAATAAATTGGAGATCATACATAAATAACATCATAATTCTATTTAAAAGTTTTTATTTTTTTATAATTTAATTTAATAATGGAAAATTTAAATTCCAATGCATTTTCTAACAAAATTTCCTTAATTTTTTTTTAAATTGGTTCTGATTTTCTGGGTTATTACAGAAAATGAATAGATTTGGAAATATTTAGTGATTTGAAAACTAAGTTTGTTGTGTATATATAATAGTATAAGAGAAGAGATCATTCATGAAGTGTTTTCTCAAAGAGATGCACCCATTTCTATTCAGAAATAAAGAGGAATCTCTTCATGAAAGATGATGTCCTTCCATAAAAATGGATATTGTTTTCGAACTAGTCAACTGGTCTGAAAATCATCAGTCGACTAGTTAAAAAGTATAAATCGTATATATATATATATTTAAAAATAGCATAAAGTAGTCGTTACTAGGAAAAATTTGCCTGATCAATCGACTGGTCCGAAATGAATCAATCGACTGGTTCAGGGCATGTTGCCCGGTAATGATTGTTTTCTAGCCATTTATTCATATATATTTTTTATCACATTCCATGCATTTGTTTTATATAAAATGAGGATAAATTTTAACATTTATCTAATACAACCAAACACACACACAAACACACACAAACACACACACACACACATATATATATACACACATATATATGAACTAACTCTTTGATTTGATCATCATTTCGTTGTTGTCTTGAATCAAAAATCTTGTGAATCAACATGTGGCCCTATTTCCTATTAGTTACCTGTGGAGACCACGATCAATAGCTTAGGTTGTTCTTGCCTTCTTCCCGGTCGAGTTTCAGGTCGTTTTCTCTTTTTCTGTGTTTTCTCAGTTTCTCTAATTCATGAATTTTAACAGTATAAGCTTTTGATTTATTTTTTGTGAATGAATTTATAATTGTTATTTATGAGATTTGATTTATGTTATTAAAAAATGATTTTTGAGATCGACTGTTATTATGATCAATATTTTTCGAGATTTTCCACTTCAAACTATAAAGGATTTTTATATTATTATTAGATACCAAATCTTTTATTAAAATGGTTTCCAATGCTATTTTCATACAAAGTCATTTTATAAATGTAAAAATAACGCTCACGCCCTTGAAAACTATCTAAATTCAAACGGCCTCCCTCCCAACTTTTATATATAAAGCAGGTCCCTAAAATGCATGTTACGTGTTTTTAGCAAAAAAAGGCGTTGTTCAGTAAAAAAAAATTCTGAAATTTGCAAATATTCCCAGAAGACCACGAAAAAAAAATCACTTGCATACATAAATGCAAGTATACACAATAGTTGCACAAATGTATGCAAGTATTCTCGAAGCAGTTTACACTGAAAATCTGCTTTAAATCTTGCATACATGTATGCAACTATTCTATATACTTGGATACATGTATGCAATTAAATCATGAAGATTTCAAGTTCAAAAATATGTGTGAATACTTGCATGCATATATGCAAGTATTCTGTTTTCTTGCATACATGTATTGTCAGGTCCTAGAAATTTCGGTAACCGGAATATGTAATTAGTTATGAATAATCAATTTAATATTGATACACGGGATTAGAAATTTAAATATATGGTTTTGTGTATATATATTGAATTCAATATTTAATTCAAAACGATTGGTGGGGTGGAAAACAAATATTTATTGTTGAATTAAATCTGGTTGGATATTGGAAGTGGATTAGAAACACGATTGAAAAATATTAATGGTTGGATTTGAAAATAAACATTACTGATGTTAAACAAATCATAGACTTTTATTTGTTGAGAATATATGGAAAAAAAGTGGCTTGGAAATGTGTGTAGTCGTTGGTGTAAAGAAATTGAAATTTAACGTTTTAGATTTGGAATCGAATAGAGTTGTTTCATGGACAAACAAAACAAAATTTGGTGTACCGATAATTAAGTTTAAATTAAAAATAACGTCATATAAAACCAGAGTCGGATTACAACTAGATTAATTTTATTGGAATCGGAATGTGGAGATGAAGAGACACGTGTAATTTTTATCGCGTTTGGGGTTTGTGTTGACAATTCAAATATTGAGCTTTCAACGATAATTCGCGGAAGAGTAACCCTATTACCATCCACTTTAAAAATCACCTACCTTAGTTATTATCTCCACCGACCTACCTTCTGATGTGCACAGTTACCCTAAGAAGCTATGATATGATTTTGTTCTTTTCCTAAATTCTTCCTATTATAAAAAAAATGGCCTCGTCTCGGATTTCTTTAGCTAAAGGGAATCACTCTCTTCATTTTCTAATGGCTGAAAGTCAATTGTTTCCTCCTCACATCAAAAATGTTTCCTTTTCCACAGAATAGTTTCTTTTTCCCAATTAAAATTTAATGCACTCAAAAAAATGCCCTCCTCCTCGAATTGCAATCGATCGCCGCCTCGTTCATACATTTCCATATATCGAAGCCCTAGTAGATCGAAACCCTAGCCCTACTTCGGAAATCAAAGTTGTCAGCATCGAAATGCCTCTTTTTCCCCAAAAGTCGAACCTTGCGCCGCCTCAAGCTCTAAAGCTCTTCTGTTCTGCGCCTTGGTCCGACCAATTGAAGTTGTTGCGCCATTCTAAGACCCGAGCATCACAGATTTAAAGATCACAGCTTAGGATTCGAAGATTGACGAAGATGATGATTCCAAAGACTGTGCACTCTGAAGATTATTTAAATTGTAAATATTTCTTTGTACTTAAACTATATTTTACATTCCGCTGTATATAGAAAAGTTTTTGTATTCAAAAATTCTGATTATAAATAAAAGTTTATTACCGTTGTCCAATACTGTGTTATTATTTATTATGTATTTCTGTGCTGATTCTATTTTAACTCTGTAAGCTAAAAAGTGATCCGTCGATTTGAATGTTTAAAATTAGTTTAATTATTGGTTTAAAGCGGTCAAAAAGGCGGGATGTTACAAGTCGTATCAGAGTTGTGGTTTATTCAAAGCGTAGCTTATCGGGTTTGAAATGGGTAGGATCAACACAAGAAAAGCGGATTTTGAAAATAAAAAGATTTTGAAATATATTTTTTCGGAAGTGTAAATAATTTCAAAAATAAAATTTTGGAAGACAAATTATTTTGGAGATATTATTTATTTTGAAAATAAGTGTTTTGGAACTAATACAACGGAAAGGATTTTTTTTTTAGATTTAAAATTTGTTTGGAATCCCCAGCCTTCAACTCTAGAGAGCTGTTGTTCGATAAGAATCCCTTAGGTTTGAATCTCGAAACCGTCATCAAATGGTATATAAGGAAGATAAGTATAATAGGAGAATCAAAGAATTGCATATTTTAGCAATCAAAAATCATTGAAATTTATTCGGAATAAGAATTCTGATAAGAATATGATAAAAAGGAAAATCTGAAATCGGTTCAAAGACGAAACAATGAATTTTATTTCGACATTAAAAACATAAATTAATGGAAATAAAATCAGAAAAGAGATACAATTGGAATACGAGTGTGTTGAATTTGATTCATAACGTGACAAGATAAATTATAATTGGTTTCAAACCAATGACATATGACCGAACATATGGATTCAATAGTAAATATAAAATTGTTAGTTAATCAACAAAAACTGAATTGTGAACATGAGTTATAATTGAAGCGAGATATGGATAGAGATTTTAAAGGGGATTTGAACCTGCATTTGAATTGAATCAAAATTAATCTAATGTGAAGAATTCCGATTTTGATAAAAGAAATAATATATACTTTTTAGAAGTGAATAACTTTTGAAAGCAAATTAAATGTTGCAAATAAAATTGGGATAAAGGAAATACAGTTGACTAATGCGGTGGAATTATTCTGAATTTCAGAATATAAATCAAAAGAGATTTCCAGAAGTTCGGAATATATTATCGGAAAAGAGATTATTCGAAAGGAAGTTATTTATAGGAGACAGTTTTGTCGAATTTCAGAAAAATATTGTTTACTTTCTGTTTTTAATTAAAATTTAATATATTATTAATTAATTGTTATGTACTCAGATTATGGAATGTAGTATATTTTAAAGTAAAAAATTTTGAAGGCATGGATTTCAATCATAATAAACGACATTCGTGAAAGAAGCAAATTCTTAATTTGAATTCGAAAGTAAGAGGATGTATGTTTTTTTTTGGAGTTGAAAGTTGTGAATTTTATCTATTTCGAAGTTAATATTGTTGTTCAGTTAAGGTCTGAGAGGTAAATATACCCACACTTGATCTTTATTAGTGACTAAGAAATGGTTAAGGTAATAACAAGAGTGGTTAAGTGAAGTAAGTAAATGAGTGCCAGTGGTTAAGTGAAAATAGCAGTGTTGTATTTAATATCTATTTTAATTCAAATAACGAATTTAGAAATGTTTCCCCCCGAGAATAAGATTTGTCTTCAATAGAAAATAAAGATTTGTGAATATATAGATAAGTTTTCTAGTGGTAATAAGAGATTTTCTAGAATTGTAGAAAATAAATAAGATAATTTGAATTGTTTTTCAAAAGATCGTGAGAGGCTAACATAAATCACAATGGCAAGAACTGAAGAACAAAGAGCTGCATGTCGAAACCGAAGGGCGGCAGAAAATAAGAGAAATGGAATTGTAATTTGAATTCGAGAATTTCATAAGCGATGATTTGATATGGAATTAAGAAGTGGAGTTAAGGAAATTAAAAACTGACTGGAGATTGGTCAAGTTGGATGACTTCCTGAGTGTTAATCTAATGTTGGTTTCGTCCTTCGGGGTTGATACTTAGAGAATTGTTCATTTGTAATTTACGGTCAGGGATTGTTGAATATGGAAGGATAAAAATGTGTAATAATACGTATAACCATTTGGTTAAGTATATATGGTGATATTTTCAAGAAAATGAATTTGAAGGTGTTAAGCCACTAAAAGAGATGAAAAAGAGCATATTCCATTCAACCAAAAAAATGATTGTTATAATTAAGGAAATCATTGAAGGAGATGAAAAGGCGTATTCGAAATAAAGCCAGGATGTGAAATGAATTGCATATCAATCTAAATTGCAATTAAGGAGATAGTTTGATTTGATTAGAGAATTCGATTCTAGAATATTTTTAAATTGAGTTCAATGGTTTTCAAAATCAATATTAGTCATATATACAAATATTTTCAAATAAAAGTTGTAGAGAAAAACCTTTTAGTAGCTTTGCTGCTTATTTGTTTTGGATAAAACAAATTGATTTCTGAAGTATGGTTTGATATACAAATATGTATATCTAGTTTTAAATATTTGAAACAAAATCTGGAATTGATTATCGAGTTTGGTTGAATGGTAATCCAGTATATCAAAATAATGAATTTTTACATCGTAAGGGATGTTTGGTCGGAATAATTAAATTCATGATTTCCAATTAATGAATTGGAAAGTAATTTGCCGATTATTGAATAACTAAATCTTTGTCAATAAAGATTAAGATTTTCCATTGAAACGAGTTGGTCGACTATTTTATAAAAAAAGCTAAAAATAAAAGGATGATTTATACAGTAATTGAATTTGAATTCGAGTTTATTAGTACAAGGATGTATGAAATGTAATAGTTAATAGATTTAAATGAAAAATGTTAAATCGATAAGGTTGAAATTAAGGGATGAATTTAGTAATTGGAATTTGGAAGAGAATTTGGTTTGTAGCAAATAAATTCATAAATTTGAGTTTGGAAAGATCGATGAATTGATTAAGAAATCAAAAATGAAAATTTGAATGGAAATTAAGAATATATCATTTTAAATATTGGATATAGGAGTTATTGAAAATTATATGAAAATATATGAGAATATAACGAATTTGGAAACCACTGATTTGGAAGGTAATGAATTTAGATAAATCTCATATAGCAGAATTTATATAAGAATGAGGTGTTTGATTTGAAAAGAAAATCTTGTGTAAGTTGACATAAGTATGATTTATGAGGAGTATGAAGCGAAGTACTATATACATAGTATTATATGTTTTCAAAGCGAATTAAGGAAAGTACCTTCCTTCTCCTTTAAATTTTAAGCTTGGTTGAAATGTGCTGTTGCTGGTGGTAGGTTATCCGGACGTAAAACTCATGAGTAGTCATTATTCCTGGAAGACCACGACCATGTAGCGTAACTCGCAGGGCTGTAGATGGCCTACGGCGGACGGATGTTTCTTGGGGCAACCAAGCATAACCATTGTGTCTGCTACGATCTACAGTCGTGATAATGGCGCAATCCGCAGAGCTATGAAAGCTTAAGGGTATGGATGTTTCCTTAGGGAATCAGGCGTAACCATAGTGTACCTGCGGTCCCCATGGCACACCTACAAGTGAAAGTGCTGTAACCACTAGAGTTACTAAAGGTAGAATGGAGACATGCGATGTTTGAGATATCTTAGTGATGTGGAGCCACCTGTTTGATGCAACACTGTGTCTTCGTGACTGGATTTGTCTTTGTGACTTGATTATTCTTCGTGACATGATTTGTACTCATGATTTGATCTATCACCGTGACATAGTTCATCTTCATAGACTTGATAAATTTTTTTCGTGACCCTGAGACAGACCAGTCAACGCTCAGTGACCTCAGTTTTCTAAAATATCTTCCATTGATCTGTTCATGACGAAATTCGCAGGGAAGTGATTTCCTACGAATACAGATGTTTTTTGGGGAATCCAGAAAAAACCTTTGTGTTTCTGTGATTCACGAACAATCAACATATCAATATTACATTGGTACTTTCCTTATCTGTTTCCTTTTAACAAAGAATTTTTGAAATGTTTCACTGGGATTTAAAACAAGGATATTTAGTACTTGGAAATTTTAGTCATGCGCCTGGCCAGCGTATGCCTAATGTATCACCCCATAATTCTGAATATTAAATTAAAATTTAAGAACACTTAATTTTTAGGAGAAGAATTGGGTGAAACGGGTTACGCCATTGCGTTCGTCTCGGAATTCTACTTGAGATAGTGTCCGAGTTTGCATAAATCGGGCTCCGTATGAAGAAGTTATGAAGTTCAGAAGATTTCAAGTTTAAATAGAAATTAAATTAAAATAGTAATTAAAAGTCAAAAACAGTTCGAAATTCGAAATTCAGTCAGAGCAGGCTGAGCAGGAAATTTCTCGTTCAGAGGTGTCGACCCCCTAGAGGGAGTCGACATAGGTGTCGACCCCCCAATAGGGGTGTCGACATAGGTGTGGACACCCCCATAGGGAGTCGACCCCCTTTTGATCCAGATCCAGTGACAAATTTTCATAGGCCTGAGATGATGTGGCCTTCTCTGATTGGCTAATGACTAATTTCTGAGGTATTAGGGCTTATGTGTCATGCTATGGTTGGCTGGATGAAACATCTCTTTGGTTTGATGGCTCTGATTTCTCTTAAACTAGTCTAAAGGCTAGAATTAATCCTAGACTTCTATATAAACACCCCAAACCTTAACCCTAAACCTCACAATCTCATTCTATGAAGCTGTATGCTGTCCATCCCTAAGCTAGCCTAGCCTCCATCTTCTCCAAATTAGAAATCAAGTTAGAAAGCTGCAAAAAAAAAAAAAAAAAATCCAAACTGGAGAATCAAAATGTCTGCATCAAAGGATAGCTTAACAAATTCAGAAATCTGATCCCAGAATACAAGATCCGTCCTTTTTCTGTAAGTTCATGTTATTTTCATATTTAAACACCTAATAGTAATCTTTGCATGTAATAAAATGGATCTAAGTCTATGCTTGATGATGAGACAATCTTTTCATATTTACCCCTATCTTTCTATTGAATCTATGATTTTACATGCCTAAGAAGTTATTATATCGATTCAAATCATGCCTATCTTTGTTGAACATCGAATATATAATCCTTTTTGGTTCATGATGCTATTCTTATGCCTGCGAAAATGATTGTATCAGCTTATTCAAGAATCTATCTTTGTTGGATCTAAATTTCTTTTATTAGGTCTTTTGTTACATGCCTATTTTTATGCCTATTCTTATTTTACGCTCCTTCTCTCTCTTCCCCTATTTCCTTTTCCTTTTATAAACCTGGGTTACCTTTGAACCTAGGCTGAAATTGCGAAATACAAACGATTAGAATACAGGGAATATTTAGGTATAGCCTATTTTGGGTAAATATTGGGCATAATATATTTGGTGAAGTAATTGGGCATAATTGTTATTGTTGCGAACTTGGGGTAAATTTAAATATTAAATCTAGATTGGGTGTAAACCGTAAATTGGAATAATAAATCTAGATCAGGCATAACTATTGGTTGGGACGCCAAGCATAATGTATATTGTGAATTTGGGGCATGACTATTATACCAAATTTGGGAATATTGGGTGTAACGTATTTTTGAGCAATAACTTGTAATGGAATTTGTGGGCCATAACTTGCAATTGGCTTGGTTGGGCATAACTTGAAAATTGGAACAAGACTAGTTTTGTAAAATTTGGGATAATTAGTATATAAAATCTAGACTTGGACATGAATGGTAAATATGTAAATTGGCTTAAGATAATGCGCCTAACCCGAGGTTAGATTGAGTTGTGGTGTAAGATTGTTCGGAACTGGCCGGTACATCCAGCAACTGCAACAACATAGATCTAATGTGAGAGGTTAGCGTATAAAGCCCAAAACCAGTGGTTGGAATGAGTTAGCGATAGAACTCTGCTCGAAACCGCCAAGCACATCTAGCAACTGCAAACAACAGTTCTAATGTAAGAGGTTGAGGCATTAATGAATGAATCAATGCTAATGAACAGACATGCTAAGAATGGTAGGGTAAAGTTAACACAATAGGACAACACTTATCAAATATAACATGATGTGTGATACGGCAATGCTTAACCAAGGTAACATGACAAGTGGAATGGTTAAGTTAATAGGAAACACTTAACCAAATTCAACATGATGAATGAGTAGGGTTAAGTTAACACAAGAGGGCAACACTTAACCAATATAACATGATGTTTTATAAGGCAACGCTTAACCAAGGTAACATGACAAGTGGAAGTGTTAAGTTAATAGGAAACACTTAACCAAATTCAACATGATGAATGAGGAGGGTTAAGTTAATCAACATAACATGATGAACAAGTGCGGTTAAGTCAAGGGGAAACACTTAACCAATATAACATGATGAATGAACAGGGTTAAGTTAATAGGAAACACTTAACCAATACAACATGATGAATGGGAAGGGTTAAGTTAATAAGAAACACTTAACCAATATGACATGTTAGGTGGGTGGGTTAAGTTAACATGGACAAGAAGACAACTTAACCAATATTATATGAACAAAGTGGATAGGGTTAACGCAAGCTTAACCAATAATACATATGGACTTGATAAGGGGAAGGGTTAAGTAAATCTTGGGTAAGTGGGTAATATTAGTATATATAGGCCCACAAACTGAACCGTTAGACAAACAAGCGTGAATCAGTGAGAAGGTTAAGTAACACATGAATAGGCAACACTTAACCAGTACAACATGTTAATTAAGCAAATGGGTGGGGATAAGTTAAATTGAGAACACTTAACCATTATAACATGTTGATTAGGAAACCCTAGTAATGAGGACCCATTTCAGCAGTAACCCATATAGATGTATCATGATACCCTGAGCTAGGCAGGGTGGGGCACGATTACTGGGCTGATTATAAGCGGTCAAAATAGCGGCGGGAAGTGCAGCAGTGTAGTTCCGATGGAGTATGGGCGTGCACGTGCTCCGGAGTGGAAAAGAAGGCACTGGGCATCAGAAGTATACACTGTCCATCTTGAATCGTGTCGGGTCGCCATCATGGGAATTGATACACGCCATGATGGGGCCAGCATATGTATCTATATATAAGCGGGACTGAATGACACAAGTAATGAATGCATACAAGCGAGGTCAAATGACACAAGTAATACATACATGCGAGTTAGGGAGACGATCAATAGGGTAGTAAGGGTACATCTAACATATCCATTGCAATTAGGCAGATTGAGGTGGGATGCTCATAATAGATGTATACCTGAAGGCTACCACAATTGTAGGGACTGGGATCAAATTTTCATACAGATTTCTAGTTGGGACACTAGTTAAGTGGTGCAGAGATATAAAAACCAGAAAAACATATTAGTGGCGAAGCAGAGAAAAAGTAGAAGCGCATTCAGTTTATCTTGCTTTATCATATCTTATGCTAGTATTTTTTTTACCCCTATTATCACGGTATTGTCTTATATTCATTTTATTCATGTCATGTTGCTTTTACTTGTTTACATATGAAAGTCATTTGACTTACGAGGCTTTATGTCTGACCCATTTTCTTTCATCTTCCTTCCTTCCGTTTCTCCCCTCGGGTTGTCAGGGATGGAATAGCTCTGCTCAATTTGGACTGTTTCCCTTTCCAAGCTTGAAGATTCTTTGATGTATTGCTTGGATCCTCTTATATTTGGCTATGGCTGTGTTTGCACACTTTAATTTGTGGACTTATGGTACTTTGCTATGTTTGATGCTTATTATATACTTGGAAGTTTTTGAATCAAGACAGAAGTTTTATGTAGTACTTTTAAGTATGATTGAGTTAATTGTTGTAAAAGCTTGACTCAACTATGTTGCTTATAAAATGACTTTGTTTTCCCTGCTTTATTTGTCTGTCTTGTAATTTATCTGCATCTTTTACCTATAACGTTTCATTGAAGTTAATGCATTCTGTTTGTTAGTGACATTAATGGAGGTGGGGTGTTTCACTTGGTATCAGAGCTGAAGTTTACCAGATCAGATATAAGATTTGAAAAATTATTTTCCAAACGGTTTTAAAAGAAGCATTTCCAAAAGAAAAGTTGTAACACCCCACGCCCGCTACGGTCACTCACTAAGGGAATGCCATAGCATCGGTGGAGTATTTTAGTGAATATAGAACAGAAAAATTACAACAAGACAGATATAATTAGTACTTGGAATTTAAAAATATCATCTCACAACAGCGGAAATAAACATGTCTGGTTACATCATAAAACCATGATAAAAGTCAAGTACAATATCCATCAAAATAAAGGAGTACATAATCCCACTCTCTCATACAATAGCCATAACAAAAGAAAAGATAACTGGATAACTGGAGCTTTACATCTACCCAAGCTCCTAAAGACTGGAACAGCAACCCGATCAAGCTCTACTACCGCTAGGATCCACCGTAGGACCTGAGGGTTGGGAAAAGGATAAAAACAACGGGGTCAGACATAAGTCTGAGTGAGTCCTATAACTTTAACAATACAATCATTAAAGTAACCAGAGAAGACATAAACTTGACCTACGGTAATATCTGGGGATGAATGGCTACACTAAGCAGCTTGGTAGACTTAGGATAAACTAAGATAACCGTCAGGACGCATCTACCCACCCAAGGATAATTACTAACTGCACCACACCAGTCATTCCTACTTAAAGGTTGATCCCTTCCAAGGACTTAGAAAATTTCCCCAGTAGTTTCATGTACCCCTAGCCCACTACATAGGTGTCGTCTGCCCCTATCTCAACTAGGTGTACCCAGTAATTCTTACCCAGTAGTTTCGTGTACCCCTACATAGGTGCCGTCTGCCCCTATCTTCATTAGGTGTACCCACTACTCCCCAAGCGATCGGCTCCCTACCGTAGATACCCGTGCTGGTCCCACAGTGGGGTGTATCACTCCCCTAAAGTGGCTACCCAATACTAACGGTGCACGGCTTTATATCTACACGATGCAACAACGGCTTATCTACCAGCCCGGGCCCACACACGCATATGAAACCCGTTGGACTTGCGTTGCCACCGCTAACCCGTTTTGGCCTCTTATAATCAAGCCCAATATGCGTGTCCCGTCACTCGACATGGGTCGAGCCCACAAAGATACGTTTGGGATATTGGTTGAAATGGGCCCCCACAAGCTACCCACTTAAGCTTGTCAAATATCTAGTGTATCCCACTTAACCCTTTAATCATGTTTAATTACATGTTTCCACTTGGTTAAGTATTCTAATCGTATTTTCTATTGCCACCCAAGGCAACCCACTAGATTCCACATGCCACCCAAGGTAACCACAAAATTTCCTCATGCCACCCAAGGCACCCACTTAACCCCTCATGTCCCACTACATGCTATTATGGTTAAGTGTTTCTTAATTAATTAAGACCGTGATCTCCCATAAAGACCTCCCACATTAGACTGGCTGTTATGACCGCCTGGTTAAGCCGGTAGAATCCGGGCAGTCTTACGTCATAACAGAGTCTAACCTCGTGTCTTTACCTTAATCACGTATTTAATTTTATGGCTAAGACCTCTCACATTGGGCTGACATTTGTAGCAACTGGTTAAGCCGGTCGGTTCCGGGCAGTTTTACACTACAAATGAGTCCAACCTCGTGTCTTAGTCGATTAATTACACCTAATTAATCACCCCCATATTAATTATCCCTAATTAATATCAAGTTTTCCATAACATGGGTAGACCTAACTCAATAGGTAAATTCCCATGGGGTAGACCTAACTCAATAGGTAAATTCCCACTTATGGTAATTTATTTTCTTATGGTATGCTTAATCATACCCAATCATTCATTTATTAACATATTTACCAACCCCATCGTTCCCCACGTAAATCGTTCTCATTTCATGACATAATAAGGGGAAGATCATCACAAATATCATGGGTTTAGCATACAACTTTGTCATGGGTTAAGAGGATGTCAACTTGCATATATGAGCATATATTAACCCAACTACATATAACCCAAACTTGCATATTATCATACACATGATTTGCATAACATGTTGCATATGAGCTTGCATATTATCATACACATATCTTGCATAACATGTGAACTTGCATATAGTCATTCTCATAACTTGCATAACATGTTAAACATGCATTTAAGCATACACATAACTTGCATAAGCATTCACATACTTGCATAAGCATCCACATACTTGCATAAACATTCACATACTTGCATAAACATGCATAACTTGCATATCATGTCATTTAAGCATATACATATCTTGCATAAGCATTCATATACTCGCATAAGCATGCATAACTTGCATATCACATAAATCTTGCATTTAAACATATATATGACTTGCATAAGCATCCATACACTTGCATAAGCATGCATAACTTGCATTTCACATTAAACTTGCATTTAAACATATACTTAACTTGCATAACTCACTTTGTTAAACATGCATAATTCCACTCATCAAATATGCATAAATCCACTTGTTAAACATGCATATATCAACTTGTTAAACATGCATAAATCAACTTATTAAGCATGCATAAACCATCTTATCAAATATGCATAAACATAGAACAACATAGAGTAACATATCATTATACATGATTCAAACTCACTAATCCGCATTTAAGACCATAAGTCTCATTACACCCAATCTACTTACTTTAACAAGTGATGTTAAAGTGATAGAAACTCACCAAACTCAAGATTAGCAAACTTATGAAGTAGAATAGTTGCTAACTATGAAGATAATGATGATTAAAGATTGATTAGAGAGAAATTAACTTGCAACTTTCTTCTTAGATTAGTGGAGGCTTCTCTTAGGATTTAATTTGGCGGCATGAGGCCATTATTTCTATTTATGGTAAGGATTAAGGTAGGTTTAGGGTGTATTTATAGATTAGGAGAGTGTTTTAGGCCCTTAGATTAACCCTAGATTAGATTAGGACCCTTAGATTTAGGAAATCTCTAGAACCAGCCCTCCAAGCCAGCCTAGAACCCAACCTGGTGCAACCTGGTGCACCCAGGTTCACTGAACGCCGCACCCCCGTCGACAGGCAAGTCGACAGGCAAGTCGACACCCCCTGTCGACAGGCCTGTCGACCGCCCTGTCGACATGGGTAGGGCGGGATTTTTCCCGCCTGACCCCACTTGTCCAATTTAAAATCTGAATTTTAAATTCTTAATTCTGTTTTTAGTTTTGAATTTTCAGCAAATTTCTTCGGACCATAACCGGGCCATACGGACTCCGATTTTCGAAAACTCGGACTCTATTTCGCGTATTTTTCCGAGACGAACGCAATAACGCAGACCGTTACCCCCAATTCCCACATCTGAGATTATTTATCCTGTAATTAGTGAATTTTAGTATTAACTAAAATTCGGGGTGTTACATTCTCCCCTCCTTAAAGGATTTCGTCCCCGAAATCTCTAAGCTAAGGAGAATGCATATCCTACCATCCAAACAACCATCTACTCAAATCATCAACCACGGGCATCCATTGTCCTTAAACAGTTTCTAATGATGTATGAACATATGCAAACGGTGTGTGTATATGTTCCCTATCTAATGTATGAACATATGCAAACCATGATAGTGCTATGCATCCATTATGTATGCGAGAAAACCCTATCGACACATACAATATCTACATGAGTGCACCATCATTCACCAAAATGCATCATCCATGTGATAACACAACCATTATACATCCATAAATATATTTTCCTACACACAATTTTATGCAATATGCAATATGAAGTGACTGAGCCGATCTAGTGCCTAGAGTGTGTGTATATGCATCCACGAGCAACCACTAGCAAACACTTGCATCCACTTGCATCCATCAACCATAACATGTCTCAAACACATGTTTGAACCATAGGTTTACCCTATCTAAAGGTCAAAGGTACTAACGAGAGGACATGCCAAAGATAAGATAAGTACTAGACAAGTGATAAAGGAGAAAGTAAAGGCATACCCTCAAAAAGAAATGGGTACAATGAACGCATCTTCGCTTCCGTCTCCCAAGTCGCGTTACTCTCATCTTCTCCCCATTGCACTTTGACTGGCTGAACCTCTCGATTCCTCAATTTCCTAGTCTCTGACCCAAGGATACGAGTAGGAGCTCGTCGAATTGTCGCATCACGCTCAACCTCTACATCTCTAAGCAAGCTTGGTTCTACCACCTCTGCGGTCTCATGTAAGCACTTCCTCAGATGTGATACATGGAATACATCATGAACACCACTAAGTCTGTCGGGCAACTCCACCCTATATGCCATACGTCCAATCCTTTCCTTGATAGGAAATGGCCCAACAAACCTCGGCGCTAACTTCCCAACGGATCCGAAGCGAACAACATTTCTCAACGGAGATACCTTAACAAAAACCATATCCCCTACCTCAAACTCAAGATCCGTCCTTCTCTTGTCCGCATAAGATTTTTGCCTATCCTGTGCTGCTTTCATCCTTCTTCGAATCAAGTCAATCTTCTCAGAAGTCTCCCTAACCATATCGGGCCCAAGCAAGATCTTATCCGTAGATTCCCACCAACATGTAGGTGATCGACAAGGCCTTCCATAGAGAGCTTCGAAAGGAGCCATACCAATACTGGACTGAAAGCTGTTATTATATGCGAACTCCACTAATGGAAGATGCTCTTCCCATGTACCTCCAAAATCTAGGATACAAAGCCTCAAAAGGTCTTCTAGAACACGATTCACCCTCTCAGTCTGGCCGTCTGTCTGAGGATGATATGCGGTGCTCAGACACAATTGAGTCCCCACTGCTTCTTGCAAACTTCTCCAGAACTCACTAGTGAAGATAGGATCTCGATCACTCACTATGCTAGAGGGTACCCCATGCAATCGAACTATCTCTCGAAGATATACTGAAGCTAGCCATGGAGCGGTCCTCTTGCTCTTCACAGGTATGAAATGGGCGCTCTTAGTAAGTCTGTCTACCACCACCCAAATTCCTGTATTACCCTTCCTCGATCTGGGTAACCCGTCAATAAAATCCATCGAGACGCTATCCCACTTCCATTGCGGAACCTCTAATGGGTGAAGCAACCCACCTGGTTTCTTTTGCTCCGCCTTCACTTGCTGGCACACCAAACATCGAGCGACATACTCGGCCACATCTTTCTTCATACCGGCCCAGAAGAAAACCCTCTTCATGTCTTGGTACATCTTATCCCCACCGGGATGAATGGTCATCCTAGAACGGTGTGCGTCATCAAGAATAGCCTTCCTCAAACCCTCGTCTTGCGGTACACAAAGTCTACCGTCTCTACGCAAGCACCCTCTATCATCTAGGGTGTACCTACTCAAATGGCTGGACGACTCCCCCCTTATGAGCTTCTCTACTAACTCAACCAACTGTGGGTCGCCCCTCTGTGCTTCTTCAAACCGCCCCAAGAGAGTAGGTCTAACTTCCAAAGAAGCTAGCAAACCAGGTACATAGTCAACAGAAGGTCTGAAATCAAACATCGAGATAAATTCCAAGCTTTGTCGTTCCACGAACAATGGACTCAAGGACAACCTCTTCCTACTCAAGGCGTCCGCCACCACGTTACCCTTGCCAGGGGTATACGCTATCTCGAAATCATAGGATGCTAAAAACTCCATCCACCTTTGCTGTCTTAAGTTTAGATCCTTCTGAGAGAACAAGTACTTCAAAGATTTATGGTCAGTGAACAACTCGAATCTCTCACCAAGAAGATAATGGCGCCAAATCTTAAGCGCAAAAACAATAGCGGCCAGCTCTAGATCATGGGTAGGGTAATTTTTCTCATGTGCCCTCAACTGCCTTCCACCATAGGCTATTACCCTTCCCTCTTGCATTAAGACTGTGCCAAGTCCTGTCCCACAGGCGTCGGTATAGACAACAAATGGCTTGCTCCCATCCGGCAACACTAAAACTGGAGCGGTGGTTAAAGCTCTCTTTAACCGTCGGAACGCATCATCACAATCTACGTCCCATGTGAAAACAAGATTCTTCTTTGTTAAGCGGGTTAATGGGGCTGATATCTTCGCGAAGTCTTTAATAAACTTCCTATAATAACCCGCGAACCCCAGGAAACTTCTTACTTCGGTAGCATTCTTCGGAACCTTCCAATCCTGAATTGATACTACCTTCGCGGGATCCACAGCTATCCCTTCCTTGGAGACCACGTGCCCCAAGAACCGTACTTCCTTCCTCCAGAAGTGACATTTAGAGAATTTAGCCTTAAGGCTATGTGCTCGAAGAGTCTTCAACACTTCCCCAAGATGTAGGGCATGCTCTTCTTTACTCTTAGAAAATACTAAGATATCATCCACAAAGACCACCACGAATTTATTAAGGAACTCCCTGAACACCCTACTCATCAAGTCAACAAAGTATGCAGGGGCGTTCGTCAACCCAAATGGCATCACCAGCCACTCATAGAAACCATCCGGAGTTCTAAAGGCAGTCTTGTCTATGCTATCCTCAGCCACCCTCAACTGATGAAACCCCGTGGCTAAGTCCAACTGAGAAAATACTGAAGCGCCAACCAACTGATCGAAAAGATCATCAATCCTCGGCAATGGGTGTCTATTCTTCTTTGTGAGCTTGTTGAGTTCTCTATAGTCTACACAAAGTCTGAGGGACCCATCCGCCTTCGTAGCAAATACTACTGGAGCACCCCACTCCGATATGCTTCGTCTTATGAACCCCTTCTCAAGCAACTCCCCTACTTGCTTATGGAGTTCCCTCCTCTCACGAGGAGCCATGTGGCGCACTGGTAAAGATACCGGTTTAGCATTATCCACCAGGTATATTCGGAAGTCAATCTCCCGCTTCGGAGGTAAGCCCTTCACCTCCTCAAACACATCCGGATATTCCCGGACTACTCTAACAGATTGCAAACTCTCGTCCGAAGCGTCAAGCGATTCAAGATAACTTAGCATAACAGAGTCCATGGGATTACAAGAAATCTCGAGAGTGTTACCCAAGCGGGTCATCAGCCTAACAACTCTCCTTTCGCAATCAAGAACGGCACCATTACTGGATAACCAGTCCATGCCCAAAATCAACCCATAGCCGTGAAGCCCAACACAAAAGCATCACATCTAAACTCAATGCTAAGTATAGAAATCTTCAAACCCAAACATATCAAGGACAAATAAGTGGAGCCCCCAATTGGGTTTGAAACAACCAAGGGATCATCTACCAGACTGGTGTCTAGGTGCAGTAACTCAACTAATGATGATGAAATAAACGAATGCGATGCGCCTGAATCAAACAATGTACGGACAGGATGGTCAAATAGAAAAACCAGACTTTCAACGGAAATAGTTCTACCTCTCTCCTGAATTGGTGGAACCGCGAGAGCCTGTACTTGCCCCCTAGCCTGACTCGGTGCCATAAGAGCTTGCACCTGTCCTCCTGAGGTAGATCCCGTCCTTTGCCCTTTCTTAGGGCAATCCTTCACTAAATGCCCTGCTTCGCCACAGTGGAAGCAGCCAGTCTTCTTCTTCTTGCGACAATCCTTGCTTAGGTGGCCAGGTGTCCCACAATTGAAACACTTCTTCTTCTTGCCCTTGCCACCGTTGCCTTTCCCACCTTTGCTTTGCTGTTGTTGAGGTCTCTTTTGATCTCCCTTCTTCTCGGGTGCCTTATTAGCATTAGGACCCTTCTCTTCCTCATACATGAGTGCCATGTCAACTAGCTTCTCAAAGGTGGCCCCCATAGGGATGTGAGTCATAGCCAACCCATGCATTGGTTCATTCAAGCCTTTCACGAACCTCAAAGCCTTCTTCTCCGGTGTATTCACCATGTCTAGGCCAAACCTTGCCAATTGATTAAACTTGTTAACATATTCCTTCACCGAAAGATTTCCTTGTTTTAGAGTCAAGAATCTTTCCATATACAAGTTTTCCTCCGCCCTTGAGAGAAACTTTGCCACAAATCTTTGCCTAAAATCCGCCCAAGAGTCAACGGGGCGTTCTCCATTAGTGACCTCCCACCAGAATGAGGCCTCTCCCTTCATTAACCAAGCAGCCAACTTGACTTTCTTCCCTTCTTCCATCTCAAAGATATCTATCAACTCTTCCACCTCTTTAAGCCAATCTCTAGCCTCCACAAAGGTTTCAGATCCTTGAAAAGGTTTCCCTCCCATAGCTTTAAATTCCTTGCAAGTCTTAGCAAAAGTATCCGTGCGAGGAGGAGGGGAAGGAGGAAGATCGGGTGCTACGGTTGGTGGAGGAATATTTGCTGGACCCGCAGTGGTGGCCCTAGCCTCCATCAATCTCCTATACCATACTGGTACCGTCACACCCTCCGGAAGATTAAGATTCTCGGCCATGCTGAAACGAAAAAGGAGAGATTCAAAACGGAGAATTCGAAGGATATAGATATGGCTATTGGGGATTATGCTTTTCTTTCAAAAACTTTTCTCTTATAAGACATGTTTTTGAAAATATCTTTTCCAAAAATGTTTTAGAAAAATAGTTTTCTAAAAATTTTATCTGTTCCGGTAACCTTTGCTCTGATACCACGTGTAACACCCCACGCCCGCTACGGTCACTCACTAAGGGAATGCCATAGCATCGGTGGAGTATTTTAGTGAATATAGAACAGAAAAATTACAACAAGACAGATATAATTAGTACTTGGAATATAAAAATATCATCTCACAACAGCGGAAATAAACATGTCTGGTTACATCATAAAACCATGATAAAAGTCAAGTACAATATCCATCAAAATAAAGGAGTACATAATCCCACTCTCTCATACAATAGCCATAACAAAAGAAAAGATAACTGGATAACTGGAGCTTTACATCTACCCAAGCTCCTAAAGACTGGAACAGCAACCCGATCAAGCTCTACTACCGCTAGGATCCACCGTAGGACCTGAGGGTTGGGAAAAAGATAAAAACAACGGGGTCAGACATAAGTCTGAGTGAGTCCTATAACTTTAACAATACAATCATTAAAGTAACCAGAGAAGACATAAACTTGACCTACGGTAATATCTGGGGATGAATGGCTACACTAAGCAGCTTGGTAGACTTAGGATAAACTAAGATAACCGTCAGGACGCATCTACCCACCCAAGGATAATTACTAACTGCACCACACCAGTCATTCCTACTTAAAGGTTGATCCCTTCCAAGGACTTAGAAAATTTCCCCAGTAGTTTCATGTACCCCTAGCCCACTACATAGGTGCCGTCTGCCCCTATCTCCACTAGGTGTACCCAGTAATTCTTACCCAGTAGTTTCGTGTACCCCTACATAGGTGCCGTCTGCCCCTATCTTCATTAGGTGTACCCACTACTCCCCAAGCGATCGGCTCCCTACCATAGATACCCGTGCTGGTCCCACAGTGGGGTGTATCACTCCCCTAAAGTGGCTACCCAATACTAACGGTGCACGGCTTTATATCTACACGATGCAACAACGGCTTATCTACCAGCTCGGGCCCACACACGCATATGAAACCCGTCGGACTTGCGTTGCCACCGCTAACCCGTTTTGGCCTCTTATAATCAAGCCCAATATGCGTGTCCCGTCACTCGACATGGGTCGAGCCCACAAAGATACGTTTGGGATATTGGTTGAAATGGGCCCCCACAAGCTACCCACTTAAGCTTGTCAAATATCTAGTGTATCCCACTTAACCCTTTAATCATGTTTAATTACATGTTTCCACTTGGTTAAGTATTCTAATCGTATTTTCTATTGCCACCCAAGGCAACCCACTAGATTCCACATGCCACCCAAGGTAACCACAAAATTTCCTCATGCCACCCAAGGCACCCACTTAACCCCTCATGTCCCACTACATGCTATTATGGTTAAGTGTTTCTTAATTAATTAAGACCGTGATCTCCCATAAAGACCTCCCACATTAGACTGGCTGTTATGACCGCCTGGTTAAGCCGGTAGAATCCGGGCAGTCTTACGTCATAACAGAGTCTAACCTCGTGTCTTTACCTTAATCACGTATTTAATTTTATGGCTAAGACCTCTCACATTGGGCTGACATTTGTAGCAACTGGTTAAGCCGGTCGGTTCCGGGCAGTTTTACACTACAAATGAGTCTAACCTCGTGTCTTAGTCGATTAATTACAACTAATTAATCACCCCCATATTAATTATCCCTAATTAATATCAAGTTTTCCATAACATGGGTAGACCTAACTCAATAGATAAATTCCCATGGGGTAGACCTAACTCAATAGGTAAATTCCCACTTATGGTAATTTATTTTCTTATGGTATGCTTAATCATACCCAATCATTCATTTATTAACATATTTATCAACCCCATCGTTCCCCACGTAAATCGTTCTCATTTCATGACATAATAAGGGGAAGATCATCACAAATATCATGGGTTTAGCATACAACTTTGTCATGGGTTAAGAGGATGTCAACTTGCATATATGAGCATATATTAATCCAACTACATATAACCCAAACTTGCATATTATCATACACATGATTTGCATAACATGTTGCATATGAGCTTGCATATTATCATACACATATCTTGCATAACATGTGAACTTGCATATAGTCATTCTCATAACTTGCATAACATGTTAAACATGCATTTAAGCATATACATAACTTGCATAAGCATTCACATACTTGCATAAGCATCCACATACTTGCATAAGCATTCACATACTTGCATAAACATTCACATACTTGCATAAACATGCATAACTTGCATATCATGTCATTTAAGCATATACATATCTTGCATAAGCATTCATATACTCGCATAAGCATGCATAACTTGCATATCACATAAATCTTGCATTTAAACATATATATGACTTGCATAAGCATCCATACACTTGCATAAGCATGCATAACTTGCATTTCACATTAAACTTGCATTTAAACATATACTTAACTTGCATAACTCACTTTGTTAAACATGCATAATTCCACTCATCAAATATGCATAAATCCACTTGTTAAACATGCATATATCAACTTGTTAAACATGCATAAATCAACTTATTAAGCATGCATAAACCATCTTATCAAATATGTGTAACACCCCACACCCGCTATAGTCACTCACTAAGGGAATGTCATAGCATCGGTGGAGTATTTTTAGTGAGTATATAACAGTAAAATTACAACAAGACAGATATAATGTAATACTTGAAAATTTAAAACATCATCTCATAGCAGCGGAAAGTAAAACATGTTTGGTTACATCATAAAACCATAACAAGAGTCAAGTACAAAATATCCATCCTGAATAAAATAAGTACATAATCCCACTACTCATAACAAATAGCCATAACAGAAAAGATAAGATAAGCTGAGCTCTACATCTACGGTCCAAGCTCCAAGAGATAGATAAAGCAAACTGATCAAAGCCCACTAGCACTAGGCCCAACCTGAGGACCTGAAGGAAAAAGATAAAAACAACGGGGGTCAGACATAAGCCTGAGTGAACCCTATCTCCTTAATAATACAATTATTAAAGTAATTAGGGTATGATATGAACTCGGTATGGTATCTTTGGGGATAATGACTACACTAAGTTGCCCACGAACACAGGACGAACTAAGATAACCGTAAAGACGCATCTACCCACCCAAGGATAATTACTAACTGCACCACACCAGTTCTACCCACCAAGAGTAATTCCTACTTAAAGGTTGATCCCACTAAAGTCTTAGAAAATATAGCTAGTAGTCTCTGGTACTTCTAGCTGACCACGTAGGTGCCGTCTGCCCCTACCTCCACTAGGTGTATAACTGACCACGTAGGTGCCGTCTGCCCCTACATTCACTAGGTGTATAACTGACCACGTAGGTGCTGTCTGCCCCTACATTCACTAGGTGTACCTAGTAATCTTACCCAGTAGTTTCGTGTACCCCTACATAGGTGCCGTCTGCTCCTATCTTTACTAGGTGTACCCACTACTCCCCATCGATCGGCTCCCTAACGTAGATACCCGTGCTGGTCCCACAGTGGGGTGTATCACTCCCCTAAAGTGGCTACCCAATACTATCAACGGTGCACGGCTTTATATCTACACGATGCAACAACGGCTTATCTACCAGCCCGGGCCCACACACGCATATGAAACCCGTTGGACTTGCGTTGCCACCGCTACCCCGTTTTGGCCTCTTATAATCAAGCCCAATATGCGTGTCCCGTCACTCGACATGGGTCGAGCCCACAAAGATACGTTTGGGATATTGGTTGAAATGGGCCCCCACAAGCTACTACTTAAGCTTGTCATTTTATCTAGTGCATTCCACTTAACCCCTTTTTATAATCATGCCCCCTTACATGTTAAGGTTTGGTTAAGTCATCCAATTATATTACAATTGCCACTTAAGGCACCCACTAGATTTCCGCATGCCACCCAAGGCACTTACTTGATTCCCCCATGCCACCCAAGGCACTTACTTAACCCTTTAATCATGTTTAGTTACATGTTCCACACTGGTTAAGTATTCTAATCGTATTTTCTATTGCCACCCAAGGCAACCCACTAGTTTTCTCATGCCACCCAAGGCACCCCCACTAGTTACTGCATGCCACCCAAGGCACCCACTTAACCCCTCATGTCCCACTACATGCCAATATGGTTAAGTGTTTCTTAATTAATTAAGACCGTGATCTCCCATAAAGACCTCCCACATTAGACTGGCTGTTATGACCGCCTGGTTAAGCCGGTAGAATCCGGGCAGTCTTACGTCATAACAGAGTCTAACCTCGTGTCTTTACCTTAATCACGTATTTAATTTATGGCTAAGACCTCTCACATTGGGCTGACATTTGTAGCAACTGGTTAAGCCGGTCGGGTCCGGGCAGTTTTACACTACAAATGAGTCCAACCTCGTGTCTTAGTCGATTAATTACACCTAATTAATCACCCCCATATTAATTATCCCTAATTAATATCAAGTTTTCCATAACATGGGTAGACCTAACTCAATAGGTAAATTCCCATGGGGTAGACCTAACTCAATAGGTAAATTCCCACTTATGTTAATTAATTTTTTTATGGTATGCTTAATCATACCCATTTCAACATACTTTTAATTAACATATTAATTAACCCCATCGTTCCCCACGTAAATCGTCATTATGACATAACATAATAAAGGGAAGATTTACCACACATAACATGGGTTTAGCATATAACTTTATCATGGGTTAAGAGGATGTCAACTTGCATATATGAGCATGTATTAACCCAACTATATTCGACCCAAACTTGCATATTATCAAACATGTGTCTTACATAACATGTTGCATATGAACTTACATATCATCAAACATATGATTTGCATAACATGTTGCATATGAACTTACATATCATCATACATGTGATTTGCATAACATGTAGAACTTGCATTTTAGCATATACTTAACTTGCATAAGCACTCACATACTTGCATAAGCATTCATATACTTGCATAAGCTTGCATATCATGTTAAACTTGCATTTCAACATATACATAACTTGCATAAACATTCACATACTTGCATAGGCTTGCATATTATGTTAAACTTGCATTTCAACATATACATAACTTGCATGAACATTCACATACTTGCATAGGCTTGCATATTATGTTAAACTTGCATTTCAACATATACATAACTTGCATAAACATTCATATACTTGCATAAGATGCTAAACATGCATATAAGCATATACATGACTTGCATAAGTACTCACATACTTGCATAACATGTTTGCATAATGGATCCATATTCACTTAGTGTTTTGCATCATAAACATCATGAAACAACTTGCATAAAAATATCATGATTACATATTACGAAACTTGCATGACATAAGGCATATAACTTGCAAAACACATTATATTCACTACATCAAGCTTGCATAAATATATGGATCCACAAACATAGCCATACTTTATCACATCTTATCATAATCAATTCAATAATTGATTATTAAGGGGATAGAAGCTCACCAAAACAAGATTAGCAAGTTAAATGAAGCAAATCCCAATGATTAAGTAGAAGAAGATGTAGATTAGCTTGCAAACCCTCTTAGGATTTTTAGTGGAGGCTCTCCAATTTTCTAAGTGGTGGCATAATGGCCTTAGATCTATTTTTGGTAAGGATAAGGGGGATATTAGGGTGTATATATAGATTAGTTAGATGTTTTAGGACCATAGGATATACCCTAGAACCAATCCTAGCCTTTAAAGCATGTCTTGGGGAAGAAGTCAAGTGTAGGAACCATTTAGGGCCCAAAAAAAACAGCCCAAAACTCATCCCGGGCCTCCAAACATGAGCAGTTTTCGTTTTTGATTTTTCGTGAAACTTTGACGGGCCATAACTTGGTCATACGGACTCCGATTTACGAAAACTCGGACTCTATTTCGCGTATTTTTCCGAGACGAACGCAATGGCATAGCTCGTTTCCCCTGATTCAGAATATTAAATTTAATTCTGCTCTGATTTATGTTATAACAAGTTATTTAACATACGGGGTGTTACATTCTCCCCTACTTAAAGGATTTCGTCCCCGAAATCTCTAAGTCAAGAAGAACGTATCCTACCAACCAAACAACCATCTACTCAACCATCAAACACTGGCATCCATTGTCCTTAAAGTTTCTAATGTTGTATGAACATATGCAAAAAGTGTGTGTATATGTTCCCTATCTAATGCAAAATCAGGCGGTCTACTGATTCAGTTGACCTCCTTAATGCAAACCATGATAGTGCCATGCATCCAATATGTATGCGAAAGAACCCTATCGACACATACTATTTCTACATGCGTGCACAATCATTCACCGAATAAATGCATCATCCATATGATAGCACAACCATCATACATCCATTAATATAGCTACCTACACACATTTATATGCAATATGCAATATGAAGTGATTGAGCCGATCTAGTGCCTAAAGTGTGTGTATATGCATCCACGAGCAACCACTAGCAAACACTTGCATCCACTTGCATCCATCAATCATAACATGTCTCAAACACATGTTTCAACCATAGGACTATCCTATCTGAAGGTCAAAGGTACTAACGAGAGGACATACTAAGGATAAGATAAGTACCAGTCAAACAATAAAGGAGAAGTTAAAAGACATACTCTCAAAAAGAAATGGATACAAAGAACGCATCTTCGCTTCCGTCTCCCAAGTTGCGTTGCTCTCCTCTTCTCCCCATTGCACTTTGACTAGCTGAACCTCTCGATTCCTCAATTTCCTAGTCTCTGACCCAAGGATGCGAGTAGGAGCTCGTCCAATAGTCGCATCACGCTCTGCTTCCACTTCTCTAAGCAAACTTGGCTCTACCACCTCTGCGGTCTTATGTAGGCACTTCCTCAAATGTGACACATGGAAAACATCATGTATACCACTAAGTCTGTCTGGCAACTCCACCCTATATGCCATCCGTCCAATTCTTTCCTTGACAGGAAACGGTCCTACAAACCTCGGTGCTAACTTCCCAGCGGATCCAAAGCGAACAACATTCCGTAATGGAGACACTTTGACAAAAACCATGTCCCAAACTTCAAACTCAAGATCAGTCCTCCTCTTATCTGCATAAGATTTCTGTCTGTCTTGCGCTGCTTTCATCCTTCTTCGAATCAAATCAACCTTCTCTGAAGTCTCTCTAACCATATCGGGCCCTAGCAAGATCTTATCCGTAGATTCCCACCAACATGTAGGTGATCGACAAGGCCTTCCATAAAGAGCTTCAAAAGGTGCCATGCCAATACTAGACTGGAAGCTGTTGTTATATGCAAACTCCACCAAAGGAAGATGCTCTTCCCATGTACCTCCAAAATCCAAGATACAAAGCCTCAAAAGGTCTTCCAAAACACGGTTCACCCTCTCGGTCTGGCCGTCTGTCTGAGGATGATATGCGGTGCTCAAACACAACTGAGTCCCCACCGCCTCCTGTAAACTCTTCCAAAACTCACTAGTGAAGATAGGATCTCGATCACTCACTATGCTGGAAGGTACCCCATGCAATCGAACTATCTCTCGAACATAGACTGAAGCAAGCCATGGAGCAGTCCTCTTACTCTTTACGGGTATGAAATGGGCGCTCTTAGCAAGTCTATCAACCACGACCCAAATTCCTGTATTGCCCTTCCTCGATCTCGGTAAACCATCAACGAAGTCCATCGAGACACTATCCCACTTCCATATCGGAACTTCCAAAGGATGAAGCAACCCACCTGGTTTCTTTCGCTCCGTCTTCACTCGTTGGCACACCAAGCATCGAGCGACATGCTCGGCCACATCTTTCTTCATACCGGCCCAGAAGAAAGCCCTCTTCATGTCTTGGTACATCTTACCCCCACCGGGATGAATGGTCATCCTAAAACGGTGTGCGTCATCAAGAATAGCCTTCCTCAAACCCTCGTCCTGCGGTACACAAAGTCTACCGTCTCTACGCAAGCACCCTCTATCTCTAAGGTGTACCTACTCAAATGGCTGGACGACTCCCCCCTTATGAGCTTCTCTACTAACTCAACCAACTGTGGGTCGCCCCTCTGTGCTTCTCCAATCCGCCCCAAAAGAGTAGGTCTAACTTCCAAAGAAGCTAGCAAACCGGGTACAAAGTCAACGGAAGGTCTAAAGTCAAACTTAGAAATAAACTCTAAGCTCCGTCGTTCAACGAACAATGAACTCAAGGACAACCTTTTTCTACTTAAGGTGTCCGTTACCATGTTACCCTTACTCATAGGATGCTAAGGATCCCATCCACTTTTGCTGTCCTAAGACTATGCGCTCGAAGAGTCTCCAACACTTCCCTAAGATGTAGGGCATGCTCTTCTCCACCAGAATATCATCCAAAATCATCACAACTGTCTCCCACGCAGACCACCCTAGTCGAATTCGGCATCCCCCAAATGCAAGCCCCAAAGGCCTAAACCAATATCAGACAAACACCCAAGGGATACCTCCTTCGAATTCAGACGACCTACGTGAGACGATACTAGTAAAAATGGCTAAATAATTAAGCCCTTGACCAATTCTGGATGTTCTCGCCAGTCTCGCTCCAAAACCGTCGTTTATCCTATACTGGCCCTGCTCAGCCTATTGAGCACATACGAAAACTTATTTCGCTCCTAGAAAAGACCCAGATGTCATCTACAAAGACCATCACGAACTTATTTAGGTACTCCCTGAACACCCTTCTCAACAAAGTATGCGGGGGCGTTCGTCAAACCCAATGGCATCACCAGCCACTCATAAAAGAAATCATCCGGAGTCCCAAAGGCAGTCTCCTCTATACTATTCTCAGCCACTCTCAACTGATGAAATCCCGTGGCTAAGTCCTACTACAAAAATACTGAGGCGCCAGCCAACTGATCAAGGAGATCATTAATCCTCGGCAATGGGTATCTATTCTTCTTTGTGAGTTTCTTTAGTTCCCTTTAGCCTACACAAAGTCTGAGGGACCCATCCGCCTTCATAACAAAAACTACTGGAGCGCCCCCCTCCGATATACTTCGTCTTATGAACCCCTTCTCAAGCAAATCGCCTACTTACTTATGGAGTTCCCTCCTCTCACTAGGAGCCATGTGGCACACTGGCCAAGATACTGGTTTGGCCTTATCCACCAGATATATTCGGAAGTCAATCTCCCGCTTCGGAGGTAAGCCCTTCACCTCCTCAAACACATCCGGGTATTCCCGGACCGCTCTAACAGATCGCAGACTCTAGACCAACGTGTCAGGCGATTCTAGATACCTTAGCATAACAGATTCTATGGGATTACAAGAGATCTCGAGAGTGTTACTTAGGCGGCCCATAAGCCTAACAACTCTCCCTTGAAAATGAAGAACAACACTCCTACTGGATAACCAGTCCATGCCCAAAATTAACCCATAGCCCGTGAAGCCCAACAAGCATCACATCTAAACTCAACGCTAAGTATAGAAACTTTCAAACCCAAACATATCATGGAGCCCCAACTGGGTTTGAAACAACTAAGGGATCATCTACCAAACTGGTGTCTAAGTGCAGTGACTCAACTAACAATGGTGGGATAAACGAACTCAATATATCAGAATCAAATAAAGCTTGAATCGGATGATAAAGAAATCCAAATTCCAACCTAGACGGTCATATCCCCATCTGGTACCCTAGTCATGAGGGAATACAACTACCCTCCAGAAGATTCCATACCTTGCCCTTGCTTCTTTGAACAATCCTAATAAGGTGTCCTATTCCTCTTAAAAGGATAACCACTTGCCTTCTTCTTCCCTATTCTCCACTCGTAACCTCCCACCAATGAGGTTTCATCTTTCATTAACCAAACAACTATTTGAGCCTTCCTCCCATCGTTTATCCAATAGATACCTACCAGTCCTCCTCCTTCTTGAACCAACTTCTAATCCGACTAACGTCTAAGTCCCTTGAAGTGGTTTTCCATCCTTATCTATCTTATAAAGATCATCTATATGCGGAGGGGAAACTCAAAACGAGAGAAAGGAAGAGATTCAAAATGGAGAATTCGAAAGATATAGATATGGCTATTGGGGATTATGCTTTCCTTTCAAAAACTTTTCTCTTAAAAGACATGTTTTTGAAAATACTCCTTTCCAAAAATATTCTTAGAAAATAGTTTTTCTAAAAATTTTATCTGTTCCGGTAACCTTAAGCTCTGATACCACGTGTAACACCCCACACCCGCTATAGTCACTCACTAAGGGAATGCCATAGCATCGGTGGAGTATTTTTAGTGAGTATAGAACAGTAAAATTACAACAAGACAGATATAATGTAATACTTGAAAATTTAAAACATCATCTCATAGCAGCGGAAAGTAAAACATGTTTGGTTACATCATAAAACCATAACAAGAGTCAAGTACAAAATATCCATCCTGAATAAAATAAGTACATAATCCCACTACTCATAACAAATAGCCATAACAGAAAAGATAAGATAAGCTGAGCTCTACATCTACGGTCCAAGCTCCAAGAGATAGATAAAGCAAACTGATCAAAGCCCACTAGCACTAGGCCCAACCTGAGGACCTGAAGGAAAAAGATAAAAACAACGGGGGTCAGACATAAGCCTGAGTGAACCCTATCTCCTTAATAATACAATTATTAAAGTAATTAGGGTATGATATGAACTCGGTATGGTATCTTTGGGGATAATGACTACACTAAGTTGCCCACGAACACAGGACGAACTAAGATAACCGTAAAGACGCATCTACTCACCCAAGGATAATTACTAACTGCACCACACTAGTTCTACCCACCAAGAGTAATTCCTACTTAAAGGTTGATCCCACTAAAGTCTTAGAAAATATAGCTAGTAGTCTCTGGTACTTCTAGCTGACCACGTAGGTGCCGTATGCCCCTACCTCCACTAGGTGTATAACTGACCACGTAGGTGCCGTCTGCCCCTACATTCACTAGGTGTATAACTGACCACGTAGGTGCCGTCTGCCCCTACATTCACTAGGTGTACCTAGTAATCTTACCCAGTAGTTTCGTGTACCCCTACATAGGTGCCGTCTGCTCCTATCTTTACTAGGTGTACCCACTACTCCCCATCGATCGGCTCCCTAACGTAGATACCCGTGCTGGTCCCACAGTGGGGTGTATCACTCCCTTAAAGTGGCTACCCAATACTATCAACGGTGCACGGCTTTATATCTACACGATGCAACAACGGCTTATCTAACAGCCCGGGCCCACACACGCATATGAAACCCGTTGGACTTGCGTTGCCACCGCTACCCCGTTTTGGCCTCTTATAATCAAGCCCAATATGCGTGTCCCGGCACTCGTCATGGGTCGAGCCCACAAAGATACGTTTGGGATATTGGTTGAAATGGGCCCCCACAAGCTACTACTTAAGCTTGTCATTTTATCTAGTGCATTCCACTTAACCCCTTTTTATAATCATGCCCCCTTACATGTTAAGGTTTGGTTAAATCATCCAATTATATTACAATTGCCACTTAAGGCACCCACTAGATTTCCGCATGCCACCCAAGGCACTTACTTGATTCCCCCATGCCACCCAAGGCACTTACTTAACCCTTTAATCATGTTTAGTTACATGTTCCACTCTGGTTAAGTATTCTAATCGTATTTTCTATTGCCACCCAAGGCAACCCACTAGTTTTCTCATGCCACCCAAGGCACCCCCACTAGTTACTACATGCCACCCAAGGCACCCACTTAACCCCTCATGTCCCACTACATGCTAATATGGTTAAGTGTTTCTTAATTAATTAAGACCGTGATCTCCCATAAAGACCTCCCATATTAGACTGGCTGTTATGACCGCCTGGTTAAGCCGGTAGAATCCGGGCAGTCTTACGTCATAACAGAGTCTAACCTCGTGTCTTTACCTTAATCACGTATTTAATTTATGGCTAAGACCTCTCACATTGGGCTGACATTTGTAGCAACTGGTTAAGCCGGTCGGGTCCGGGCAGTTTTACACTACAAATGAGTCCAACCTCGTGTCTTAGTCGATTAATTACACCTAATTAATCACCCCCATATTAATTATCCCTAATTAATATCAAGTTTTCCATAACATGGGTAGACCTAACTCAATAGGTAAATTCCCATGGGGTAGACCTAACTCAATAGGTAAATTCCCACTTATGTTAATTAATTTTTTTATGGTATGCTTAATCATACCCATTTCAACATACTTATAATTAACATATTAATTAACCCCATCGTTCCCCACGTAAATCGTCATTATGACATAACATAATAAAGGGAAGATTTACCACACATAACATGGGTTTAGCATATAACTTTATCATGGGTTAAGAGGATGTCAACTTGCATATATGAGCATGTATTAACCCAACTATATTCGACCCAAACTTGCATATTATCAAACATGTGTCTTACATAACATGTTGCATATGAACTTACATATCATCAAATATGTGATTTGCATAACATGTTGCATATGAACTTACATATCATCATACATGTGATTTTCATAACATGTAGAACTTGCATTTTAGCATATACTTAACTTGCATAAGCACTCACATACTTGCATAAGCATTCATATACTTGCATAAGCTTGCATATCATGTTAAACTTGCATTTCAACATATACATAACTTGCATAAACATTCACATACTTGCATAGGCTTGCATATTATGTTAAACTTGCATTTCAACATATACATAACTTGCATAAACATTCACATACTTGCAAAGGCTTGCATATTATGTTAAACTTGCATTTCAACATATACATAACTTGCATAAACATTCATATGCTTGCATAAGATGCTAAACATGCATATAAGCATATACATGACTTGCATAAGTACTCACATACTTGCATAACATGTTTGCATAATGGATCCATATTCACTTAGTGTTTTGCATCATAAACATCATGAAACAACTTGCATAAAAATATCATGATTACATATTATGAAACTTGCATGACATAAGGCATATAACTTGCAAAACACATAATATTCACTACATCAAGCTTGCATAAATATATGGATCCACAAACATAGCCATACTTTATCACATCTTATCATAATCAATTCAATAATTGATTATTAAGGGGATAGAAGCTCACCAAAACAAGATTAGCAAGTTAAATGAAGCAAATCCCAATGATTAAGTAGAAGAAGATGTAGATTAGCTTGCAAACCCTCTTAGGATTTTTAGTGGAGGCTCTCCAATTTTCTAAGTGGTGGCATAATGGCCTTAGATCTATTTTTGGTAAGGATAAGGGGGGTATTAGGGTGTATATATAGATTAGTTAGATGTTTTAGGATCATAGGATATACCCTAGAACCAATCCTAGCCTTTAAAGCATGTCTTGGGGAAGAAGTCAAGTGTAGGAACCATTTAGGGCCCAAAAAAAACAGCCCAAAACTCATCCCGGGCCTCAAAACATGAGCAGTTTTTGATTTTTCGTGAAACTTTGACGGGCCATAACTTGGTCATACGGACTCCGATTTACGAAAACTCGGACTCTATTTCGCGTATTTTTCCGAGACGAACGCAATGGTACAGCCCGTTTCCCCTGATTTAGAATATTAAATTTAATTCTGCTCTGATTTATGTTATAACAAGTTATTTAACATACGGGGTGTTACAATATGCATAAACATAGAACAACATAGAGTAACATATCATTATACATGATTCAAACTCACTAATCCGCATTTAAGACCATAAGTCTCATTACACCCAATCTACTTACTTTAACAAGTGATGTTAAAGTGATAGAAACTCACCAAACTCAAGATTAGCAACCTTATGAAGTAGAATTAGTTGCTAACTATGAAGATAATGATGATTAAAGATTGATTAGAGAGAAATTAACTTGCAACTTTCTTCTTAGATTAGTGGAGGCTTCTCTTAGGATTTAATTTGGCGGCATGAGGCCATTATTTCTATTTATGGTAAGGATTAAGGTAGGTTTAGGGTGTATTTATAGATTAGGAGAGTGTTTTAGGCCCTTAGATTAACCCTAGATTAGATTAGGACCCTTAGATTTAGGAAATCTCTAGAACCAGCCCTCCAAGCCAGCCTAGAACCCAACCTGGTGCAACCTGGTGCACCCAGGTTCACTGAACGCCGCACCCCCGTCGACAGGCAAGTCGACAGGCAAGTCGACACCCCCTGTCGATAGGCCTGTCGACAGCCCTGTCGACATGGGTAGGGCGGGATTTTTCCCGCCTGACCCCACTTGTCCAATTTAAAATCTGAATTTTAAATTCTTAATTCTGTTTTTAGTTTTGAATTTTCAGCAAACTTCTTCGGGCCATAACCGGGCCATACGGACTCCGATTTTCGAAAACTCGGACTCTATTTCGCGTATTTTTCCGAGACGAACGCAATAACGCAGCCCGTTACCCCCAATTCCCACATCTGAGATTATTTATCCTGTAATTAGTGAATTTTAGTATTAACTAAAATTCGGGGTGTTACAAAAGTTTTGTTTTAAGGGCATATTCTGCAAAGCCATATGCACTAACTTTTGATCTTTTGTTTGAATCCTTGTTTCCTTCTTTTTTGAGTCTCCGGGGCTCTTGGCTTTCTGGGAGGTAACCTCATCGTAGCATGTTTCCGTAGGTTTTCCGTGCAATGGAAGCAGCTTTCGAGAGACTTGTCAACACGTTACACAAGGATGGTAAAGATGAGAATGAGGGAGTTTGGGTAAGGAGCACAACCCAAGGATATGGACTTAGTTCGCAAAAGAGGTAAAAAGAAAGAGGTGTAAGTTGAAGAACCACAGGACAAGATGGGAGGAAAGAATAGTAAATCCTAAGATAAGAGGAAGTGTCTTTATTATGGTATAATGGATCATATAATTAAAGAAAAGGGCAAGAACAAAGGGCAGGATTTCCAGGAGGGAAAGTGCGTGCTCTCACCGCCAGCGTACCAGAGAGAGTGGTAGTAAAGTTTCTGTTGAGAAATTTTAGTTTTTCTTTTTTATCGTCCTGCTAGTACTCTTTTTGATTTTAGCGCTTCACATTCAGTTATATCTGCTTCCATAGTTGAGTCTCTGCACCTTAGCACTTGTATAGTAGAAGATCCCTTTATTGTCTCAAATCCAATTGGTGGTTCGGCTCATCTATCTTTGGTTTGTAAGGATTTGAGAATAGCTATATTAAGTATTGAGTTTAAGTGTAATGCTTATGTTCTTGGTTTAATGAGCTATGGGTTGGTTCTAGGAATGGATTGGTTAGCAAGTAATTGTGAAAGGAGGGTAGTTAGACTTTCGACTTGCCTCGGGAATAACCTTGAGATTTCGTGCGATACTAAGGGATCAGTTTGGCTTAGCTACCTAGGATCACTTGATGCATCTATCGATGATTTACGATCCGTTAGAGTAGTCCATGAGTACGTAGATATTTTTGATTAGGTTAGGGGTTTGTCCCCTAAAATACGAGATAGACTTCCGCATATATCTAGTTGACAATGCAAAGCCAGTTGCATTACCTGTACGACACATGACTCCAAGTGAAAGGAAGGGCTCAGTAAATAAGTAAAAGAGTTACTTGAGAAAGGGTTCATAAGGCGAAGTATTTCTGAATGGGGTGCTCCAGCTGTTTTCGATACAAGGGCAGATGGTTCGCTTTGCTTGTGTATAAATGATATTTTGGTTTTCCCTAAGAGGGGGGAAGAACATGCTTTGTATCTAAGGGAAATCTCGGATACCCTCTAAGCATATTAGCTTAAGGCTAGATTCTCCAAATATCATTTTTTGGAGAGAAGAAATAAGGTTTCCAAGACAGGTGGATCCCGCAAAAGTAGTTGCGGTGAAAGATTAGAAGGTCCCAAGAAATGCAGTGGAAGTAAGAAGTTTTCTTGGATTAGCGGGATGGTATTGGAAGTTAATTAAGGACTTTGTGAAGGTATCGGCCCCACTTACTAGATTGACGAAGAAGAATCTAGATTTTGCTTGGGATTTGATTCGTGATGTTGCTTTCCAATGATTTAAGAGAACCCCGACAACAACCCCAGTCTTGACATTGCCCGAAGGGAACAAGACGTTTACAGTTTATACGGATGCATGCGGGACAGGGCTAGGTACTGTTTTAATGCTAAAAGAGAGTGTAGTTATTTATGGAAGAAGACAACTGAAAGTACATGAGAAAGACTATCCTACCCACGACTTGGAATTAGCTGTTATAGTGTTCGCTCTTAAGTCATGGCATCATTTTCTTTTAAGAACATGAGAAAGTATGAACTATATACGGATCCTAAGTCCTTAAAATATCTGTTCTCGCAAAAAGATTTGAAATTTGAGGCAACAAGGATAGATGGAATTTCTTTCCTCATACGACCTTGAGATTGCTTATACCCCTAGCAAGGGTAATGCTATGGCAGACGCCCTAAGTAAAAAGAGATTGATCTTAAGAGGAGTAAAATTTGAAGTACATAGCAACCTTTATCTTTAGACCCTTAGTCAAGTTTGTACCTGGTTTGTTAGCATCGCTAGAAGAGTGGCCTACGCTTTTAGGATCGGATAGGGGTGGCATAACATGAAGACCCTCAAATTTGTGACATGGTGGATAAGCTAAGTAGAGGAGAGACATCTAATCATCTTAGTATATACACTTCATATCATGGTTAACATCTGTTTATCTTGGAAAGATAGTCCGACTACATAGGATAACCTCTAGCATAGTAAGTGATCGAGATACTATCTTTACTAGTGAGTTTTGGAAATGGAGGTCAAGAAGCTTTGAAATCGTGAAGTCAAGTTAGTTAAAGTACAATGGAGTGACGCCGAAGAAGACGCGACTGGGGAGACTGAAGACAAGATACGCGCATCCTACCCTTTTCTTTTTGAGGGTACATCCTTGATCTCGTTTTCCATAAATTTATGCATTCTTGTATCTATCTCTTAAGTATATCTCCTCGGTCCTATTCTTAATCCTGAAGTAGAAACCAATGGATGTAAACATGTATTTGAAACATGTTATGATTGATGAGTGCAAGTGGTTGCTAATGGTTGCTCGTGGATGCTTATACACACACATTAGGTACTAGATCGGCTCAGTCACTTTCATATTGCATAAGCATATATGTATTTAGATATGGATTGAAACTTGATCTGTTATCATATGGATGTTGCATTTGTATGAATGATTGTGCACTCATGTAGAGGTTATAAGGTACGATTAGGAATAATTGCATACATAATGGACTCATGACACTGACATAATTTGCATTAAGGAGGTCAACTGAATCAGTAGACCGCCTGATTTTGCATTAGATAAGGACATATACGCACACTATGCATATGATCATGAAAGAATTAGAAATCCTTCTAAGGACAATGGATGCTTGTGATTGAATGGTTAAGTAAATGGATGTTAGATGGTAGGATATACATTCTTCTTGGCTTAGAGATTTCAGGGACGAAATCCTTTAAGGAGAGGAGAATGTAACACCCGTAATTTTGAATACTAAATTAACAAATTTAAGAACACTTAATTTTTATGAGAAGAATTGAGTGAAACGGGTTACGCCATTGCATTCATCTTGGAATTCTGCTTGAGATAGAGTCCGAGTTTGCATAAATCGGGCCCGTATGAAGAAGTTATGGAGTTCAGAAGATTTCAAGTTTAAACAGAAATTAAATTAAAATAGTAATTAAAAGTCGAAAATAGTTCGAAATTCGAAATTCAGTCAGAGCAGGCTGAGCAGAAAATTTCCCGCTCAGAGGTGTCGCCCTCCCCCCCCCCCCCGGGGGGGGGGGAGTCGACATAGGTGTCCCCCCCCCCGTAGGGAGTCAACCCCTTTATGATCCAGATCCAGTAACGAATTTTCATAGGCCTGAGCTGATGTCGCCTTCTCTGACTGGCCAATGACTAATTTCTGAGGTATTAGGGCTTATATGTCGTGCTATGGTTGGCTGGATGACACATCTCTTTGGTTTGATGGCTTTGATTTCTCCTAAACTAATCTAAAGGCTAGAATTAATCCTAGACTACTATATAAACACCCCAAACCTTAACCCTAAACCTCATAATCTCATTCTATGAAGCCATCATGTTGTCCATCCCTAAGCTAGCCTAGCCCCCATTTTCTCCAAATTAGAAATCAAGTTAGAAAGCTCCAAAACAAAATCCAAACTAGAGAATCAAAACGTCTACATCAAAGGATAGCTTAACAAATTCAGAAATCAAATCCCAGAATACAAGATCCATCCTTTTTCTATAAGTTCATGTTATTTTCAGATTTAAACACCTAATAGTAATCTTGGCATGTAATAAAATGGATCTAAGTCTTTGATTGATGATGAGATAATCTTTTCAGATTTACCCCTATCTTTCAATAGAATCTATGATTTTACATGCCTAATATGTTATTATATCAATTCAAATCATGACTATCTTTGATGAACATCGAATATATAATCATTTTTGGTTCATGATGCTATTCTTATGCCTGCGATAATGATTGTAACATCTTATTCAAGAATCTATCTTTGTTGGATCTAAATTTCTTGTATTAGGTCTGTTGTTACATGCCTATTTTTATGCCTATTCTTATTTTATGCTCCTTCTCTCTCTTCCCCTATTTCCTTTTTCTTTTATGAACCTGGGTTACCTTCGAACCTAGGATGAAATTGCGAAATACAAACGATGGGAATACAGGGAATATTTGGGTATAGCCTATTTTGGGTAAATATTGGGCATAATGTATTTGGTGAAATAATTGGGAATAATTGTTATTGTTGCGAATTTGGGGTAAATTGAAATATTAAATCTAGATTGGGTTTAAACTGTAAATTAGAATATTAATTCTAGATCGGGCATAACTGTTGGTTGAGACGCCAAGCATAATGTATATTGTGATTTTGGGGCATTACTATTATTGCAAATTTGGGAATATTGGGTGTAAACTATTTTTGAGCAATAACTTGTAATTGAATTTGTGGGGGCATAACTTGCAATTGGCTTAGTCGGGCATAACTTTAGAATTTGAACATGACTGGTTTTGTAAGATTTGGGATAATTAGTATATAAAATCTAGACTTGGACATGAATGTTAAATATGTAAATTGGCTTAAGATAACACTCCAAACCTAAGGTTAGATTGAGTTGCGGTGTAAGACTGCCCAGAACCGCCTGGCACATCCAGCGACCGCAACAACATAGATCAAATGTGTGAGGTTAGCGCATAAAGCCCAAAACCCAATGTTAGATTGAGTTTGCGGTAGAAGTCTACCCAGAACCGCCCGACACCTCCAGCAACCGCAAACAACAGTTCTAATGTGAGAGGTTGAGGCATTAATGAATGAATTAATGCTAATGAACGGACATGTTAGGAATGGTAGGGTTAAGTTAACACAAGAGGACAACACTTAACAAATATAACATGATGTGTGATAGGGCAACGCTTAACCAAGGTAACATGACAAGTGGAAGGGTTAAGTTAATAGGAAACACTTAACCAAATTCAACATGATGAATGAGTAGGGTTAAGTTAACCAACATAACATGATGAACGAGTGGGGTTAAGTCAAGGGGAAACACTTAACCAATATAACATGATGAATGAACAGGGTTAAGTTAATAGGAAACACTTAACCAATACAACATGATGAATGGGAAGGGTTAAGTTAATAAGAAACACTTAACCAATATGACATGTTAGGTGGGTGGGTTAAGTTAACATGGACAAGAAGACAACTTAACCAAAATTATATGAACAAAGTGGATAGGGTTAACGCAAGCTAAACCAATAATACATTTGGACTTGATAGGGGAAAGGGTTAAGTAAATCTTGGGTAAGTGGGTAATATTAGTATATATAGGCCCACAAACTGAACCGTTAGATAAACATGCGTGAATCAGTGAGAAGGTTAAGTAACACATGAACAAGCAACACCTAACCAGTATAACATGTTAATTAAGAAAATGGGTGGGGTTAAGTTAAATTGAGAACACTTAACCATTATAACATGTTGATTAGGAAACCCTAGTAATGGGGACCCATTTCAGCAGTAACCGACATATATGTATCATGGTACCCTGAGTTAGGCTGGGTGGGGCACAGTTACTAGGCTGATTATAAGCGGTCAAAATACCGGCGAGTGGTGCAGCAGTGTAGTTCCAATGGAGTATGGGCGTGCACGTGCTCCGGAGTGGAAAAGCAGGCACTGGGCATCAGTAGTATACACTATGCATCTTGAATCATGTTGGGTCGCCATCAGCGGAATTGATACACCCCATAATGGGGCCAGTACATGTATCGACATACAAGCGGGGCCGAATGACACAAGTAATGAATGCATACAAGCAAGGTCAAATGACACAAGTAATACATACATGCGAGTTTGGGAGCTGATCAATAGGGTAGTAAGGGTACATCTGACATATCCATGGCAATTAGGCAGATTGAGGTGGGTCCTCATAACAGATGTACATCTGAAGGCTACCACAATTGCAGGGATTGGGATCACATTATCATACAGATTTCTAGTTGGGACACTTGTAACAACCCGTATTTCGATAACATGATTAAGACGAGAATCAAGGCAGAATTTAATTTTAAATTCTGAATCAAGCGAAATGGGCTATGCCATTGCGTTCGTCTCGGAAAAATACGCGAAATAGAGTCCGAGTTTTAGAAAATCGGAGTCCGTATGACCCGGTTAAGGCCCAACGAAGTTTTCAGAAAATTTCTAAGTAAAAACAGATTTCAAATTCAAACTTGAATTTGGAAATTTGGGCCAGTTGGGCCAGGCGGGAAAAATTCCCGCCACAGTACCCAAGTCGACAGCCCTGTCGACTTGGGAGTCGACTTGGTCTGACCAAGTCGACTTGGCTGTCGACTTGGCTCAGACGAGCATTCCTGGCTTGGTGCACCTGCACTGGTCCCTGGTCTTGTTCTGGAAGCTTCTGATGTGGTTTGATGGTTCAGATCTATCCTAGGGTTAATCTAAGGGCCTAAAACTATCCTAATCTCTATAAAAAGACCCTAAACCTAACCTAAATCCCTAAAAATCAAACCTAGCAACTAAGTGCTGCCAAAATCAATTTTGATCATGGCCTCCATCTCCAATCCATAGAGCCTATGCATTCAAATCGGGTTCAAATCAAAAGGTGCAAGCTTGCTACACCAAATAGAGGCCAAATCAACGTTGCTATGCGAGTTTCATGACGGATCTTCATCAAAGGAGCCCCCTTTCTTCGTCAAAACGATTCATGCTCCGAGTCCTCTTGCCATGCTATGTAAGTTCTAGCTACTTGTAGATTTAAACGATGATCTTGATGTGACATGGGATAAAATGCAAAGTAACATGAGTACGTTAGCCTATGGGAACCTAGTTTGCCCCTTTAGCATGAACATATGACTTTGGGTTATGTTGTAGCGACTAAACCATGCTATTCATGTTACATTGGACCTAGTTTGCCATGCAAGATTGGACCTTTGCTTGTGGTATGTTAGCATGCACACTTGAAACCACTTTGACTCATGAAACATGTGCATGAATGTGACTTTGAGGCTATGCAAGTATATGAACCCGAAATCCCTTATGATAATATGCAAGTTTACCTTTTTATCACATGAGTAACATGGGCATGTTCATCCCTTCATGATAGGTTTATGACATGAACACTATGCAAGTAATCCCATTTTATGCTATGCATGTTTGTGGCCAAATCCCCTTGAGATACTATGCATGTTTGTGGCCAAATCACCTTATGACACTATGCATGTTTTTGGCCAAGGTTGTGCATGTGGAAGCCAATCCCTTTTTGGCATCATGCATGTTTTGAGGCCAATATGTGACGTAGTATCCTTACTATGTTGACTCGCTTTTGCTTGCGTTGGAAAACACGACTTTGGGGGTAGTTAGATAAACATGAACATAACGTGAAATCTTGACTTGAATATGACATGAAAACTTGACTTGAGGTTACATGTGAACACGACATGTAAGTTGAACCAAAATGGGGGCATGACACATGGGGTAAACTTGGGACTTGAAATTAGACACGTATGGGTTGTAAGTGTAATATAACACTAGACCAAACATGGAAGTGGCCAACTCGAGGTTGGGTTGAGTTTGTAGCATAAATCTACCCGGACCCGCCCGGCTTAACTAGTAGCTACAAACAATAGGATCCAATGTGAGAAGTTGGTCATGTCGCGCTTAAGACCCGAGGTTAGACTAGGTTGTGGTGCAAATCTACCCGGACCCGCCCGGCTTAACTAGTAACCACAACGAGGTCTAATGTGAGAGGTTGAGGGTGCATTAATTAAATTAATGCCACATGATAAGGTTAAGTAAATTTGACTAATGACACTTAACCGATATGACACGAATGGGTAGGTTAAGTGGGACCGGACTTGATTTCTTAATGACACTTAACCATGCAAGATGATTAGGGGATGAGGTTAAGTAATTTACACTTAACTAATCCGACTTGGTAATTAGATGGGGTTAAGTAATTAAGACTTAACTAATCTAAACACGGTAATTAGATGGGGTTAAGTAATTGACGCTTAACTAATCTAACCACGGTAATTAGATGGGGTTAAGTAACCCACACTTAACTAATCTAAACACGGTAATTAGATGGGGTTAAGTAATCCACACTTAACTAATCTAAACACGGTAATTCGATGGGGTTAAGTTAAACACTTAACCAACTTAAACTTGGTAATTCAATGAGGTTAAGTAACCAATACTTAACCAACTTAACGTGATAATTTAATGGGGTTAAGCAACTTATACTTAACCAATTATACATGATGATTTGATGGGGTTAAGTAACCTACACTTAACCAATCTAATACGCGGACCTGATAAGGTTAAGTCATAAGACCTTTTTAGAATATACTTAACCATTGTAGTACGATTAGAGGATGGGGTTAAGCCCACCTATACTTAACCAATCCGACTCGATAATTTGATGGGATTAAGATAATCTATGCTTAATCAATCTAGCAAGATAATCCGATAGGATTAAGGTAAGCTAGTACTTGACCGATTTGACTTGATAGGGTTAAGTCATGAGCCTCTGGGTACACTTAACCAACTTGTAGGGCTAAGTCTTGAACTTAAATACTTAGCCAATCTTGACGTGATTCGTGGGCGGGTTAAGGCATGGACTTGAATGATAACACTTAACCCAATAAGACAAACCCTAGTTAGAGGAACTAGGTATAGAATCGTGGTTAATCAAGGACAACGGGAAAGGAAGCTAAGTGGTAAACCTTAGTTAAGGGTAACTAAGTAATAATTCTTAGCTAAGGACATAGGATTAATTCACAAAGCGATGAGTAACCTGATACGGTAGGTCATCGCTTAGTATACGAGGAGGAGCAAGTTATCTGACTTGGATAAAAGCTCCAGCGCACTGGGTGCCGAAGTGGAAGCTTCGGGGGACGTGAGGATATTCTTGGGATCCCTCTGTGGGTTGCCAGGTAATTATACTAGGCCCATGAGAGGTTAAGGTCTGCGTTAGAAGGACCAAGAGTATGCCTTGGTTGCTATGCGAGCGACCTAATGACTGGGATGGATTAGCGTGGAGTCGACGATTCTTGGTTTTTGCCCTGGATAGCACATCGCCGACTACCTACCATCTTTAGTCAATCGTGTACGTACGGAAAGGCAGAGAACCCCCAACAGACCATGTGCTTGCCATCGAGTCATGGGTGAGGTTGGCCCATAGGAAAGTGGGCTATAGTGGGGCCGGGGAGTGGTTCTCATACATGATTTTTCGTGGGTTGCCTTTCACTAGTTGAGGGAGGGGTCACGTGGGACCATAGCCACGGGTACAAAAACAGACCTTGGTATCTGCATCAGCAGACGACTTAAAGCTCCCGACCGAGTTCCATATTTCTTAGTTTGCCCTGGCACGGAACTCGGATGGCACATTGTGGAACATGTGCATCTAGACATGGAAAACGATTCACGATACATACGTGGGATCAAGGGCGCGGTTGACGGGTGGCGTAATCCCTAGTGGTCCTAGGTGGCCAAAACCCAAACCGAGACACGGAAACGTTCATTAGGTAGCATAATCCCTAGCGGCCCTAGGTGGCATAAATCCTAAGTGGACGCGTGATAGTTCATGGTAGGGAAACACAACTAGATCAAGGGTTGCAGTCCAAAACAACTTCAAGGATAAAACGTTTACATGGGAAAGCCCGTATGGCCTATGGCAAAGGACTGAACCTACACATGGAGAGAAACATACGAGTTGGGAAAACCTACATATGCTATATATTAGGTTGACATGGACCATTTCATGACATGGGGCAAGGGACATTCATGGTTAACACATGACGCGGGTAGGGATACTAGTACGAGAGGTGCAGAGCAAATATACATGTTAGAACCAGGAAAAATATACATAATAGACACCGGGGGATGTTAGACAGGATAGATACCTGGGGATAGTATACTTGATAGAAACCTGACGATGTGATACCTTGATTTATCACGACACCGTAGTTTATCATGATATCTTAGTTTACCTTGCTACAGTAGTTCAGCCAGTTACCCTGGTTTAGTTTATCTATCTTGTAGTCATCCTTATGTTTACTTTCAGTTTATGCATGTCATGTTACCTTTACCTATTTTTATACTGGGAGTAGATAAGACTTACCAGTCTTTATGACTGACCCCGTTTTCTTTCGCCTCTTTGTCTTCCGTTTCCCCCCCAGGTTCCAGGGAGGAAATGATGTTGTTTAGTTCGGGCCTCTTATGCTTGAAGGTCATCATGTATAGCTTGATGTATAGCTTGGTCTTCTCTTGGCTATGGCTGCTTCACCGCTTTATTTTGGGGAATAATTTATTAAAAGGTTTTTATGCTTCTTTATTATTGCAAGACAGGTTTTGATGTACTCTGATGTAAAAGGCTTTAGACCTTAATTATTAATGTTTATGAAAGTTTGATTTTACTTCCGCTATTTTATATGTTCTGTCTTGTGATACTTCTGTGCATGTTTACCAATAATGCCCCTCTAAAGCTAGTGCATTCCTTTGCGAGTGACCCTAGCGGAGGCGGGGTGTTACATTTGGTATCAGAGCAGAAGGTTACCAGACTAGGCAAAAGTTTTTAAAGACCTTCTGAAAACTATTTGAAAAACCGTTTATAAAGAAGCATTTTTCAAGAAAAGTTTGTTTTAAAGGCTATTCCCCAAAAGCCATTAGCACCATCCTTTGATTCCTTGATTAAATCTCGTTTCCTTTCTTTTCTCCATCCATGGTCACAGTAGTTCTCACTGTGACTAATCTTGGTCTAGCCACGTAGGTGTTTCCCGTACGATGGAGGTGGTTCTCGAGAGACCCATTGCCGTGTTACAAGAAAGGATAATAAGAGTAAGGATAAAGGATACCAGCTTAAGGATAAGCAACTGTTGTTAGGGCTTGGTCCATCAAGGAGGACAAGGACAAGATCAGCGGAGAGGGAAATAGTACGCTCCCACTTCTGGGGTGCCTAAAAGAAATGGTACCGTTTCTATTAGAGGTTCAGCCTTCCTTTTCTATCATCCCGTCCAGACTTTGTTTTGATCATCGTATCACTTAAGTTTGCTTAGATAGTTGAGTCTCTGCACCTTAGTACTAGCATGGTAGAGGATCCCAGTTTTGTCCCAAAAATCTGGTTGGAGAGTTGGTCCATTCCTTCATGACTTGTTGGATTTGAGAATGACATGTCTCAACTACGGAGGGATTCTAAGGATAAAGTGGTTATCCAGTAAGGGGTGCCACTCTCGGTTTTGATAGGAGGGTAGTTAGACTCTTGACTAGCCTTGGTAGTACCCTCGAAGTCTCGTGTAACCTTTTGGGTTCGGTCATGATTAGTTACCTAAAATCCCTGGATGCCTTTATTGGAAATTGGAAGCCCGATCGAGTGGTGTTCGCCGATAAGACGGATGGTTTATTTCACTTATGCATGGGTTATAGAAATCACCCTAGTAAGTGCGCTTGATAACCTGGTTGGCATCTGTTTACTTTCAAGAGAAAGTTCTTCTACGTGGAATACCCTGTGGTACGAGGTCCGAGATTCACCAGTGAATTTTGGAAAGCTTGCAAGAGATCATGAGTACGCAGTCATGTTTGCGCCAAGTATTCTAGAAAAAGGATAGGTGCAAAGTGGAACGAGAGGCGATGAAGAATTGAGTTCCAGCTCATGTTATGGAAACTGGAAATAAGAAGCTACGAAATCGCGAAGTCAAAGGCGGTCAAGGCATGATGGAATTAAGCTCATGGAAATGCGGCTTGGACGCGCGCATCACGTCTCTTCTTAAGAGTATATCTTTGATCCTTGGTTCACCTGTAAAGCTTACTTGCATGCTATCGCTTGGTGGATATCCTCTCGGTCCTGTTTCTGTTACAAACCCCGTAAGGAGTTTGTCTTGTTTATCTTCTCGATCTTATCCTGGGAACCTTAGGTAGAACGTTATGGATGTAAACATGTATTTGAGACATGTTATGATTGATATGGTTGCAAATGGTTGCAAGTGGTTGCTCGTGGATGCGCGAATACACGTTAGATACTAGATTGACACGATCACGTTTCATGTTGCATATGCACGAGCATTTATACTTCTTTATGGATAAAATTGAATGTGTTGTCATGTGGATGTTGCATATGAATGAATGGTTGTGCACGCATATAGTATCTATATGACTAGGACTATTTGCATACATGTTGGATTCATGGCACTATGCATATTTTTGCATTAGAAAAATTATTCAGGCCTGATCATTAGCATTAGCTAAGGAACATGTACACACACGTTTTTCATATATTCATACAGCATTAGAAATCAACTAAGGACAATGGTTGCTTGTGGATGATGTTTTGAGTAGATGGATGATGGATGGTAGGATATGTTCTTCCTAACTTGGAGATTTCGGGGACGAAATCCTAAAAGGTGGGGAGAATGTAACAACCCGTATTTCGATAACATGATTAAGACGAGAATCAAGGCAGAATTTAATTTTAAATTATGAATCAAGCAAAATGGGCTATGCCATTGCGTTCGTCTCGGAAAAATACGCGAAATAGAGTCCGAGTTTTCGAAAATCGGAGTCCGTATGACCCGGTTAAGGCTCAACGAAGTTTTCAGAAAATTTCTAAGTAAAAACAGATTTCAAATTCAAACTTGAATTTGGAAAATTGGGCCAGTTGGGCCAGGCGGGAAAAATTCCCGCCACAGTACCCAAGTCGATAGCCCTGTCGACTTGGGAGTCGACTTGGTCTGACCAAGTCGACTTGGCTGTCGACTTGGCTCAGACGAGCATTCCTGGCTTGGTGCACCTGCACTGGTCCCTGGTCTTGTTCTGGAAGCTTCTGACGTGGTTTGATGGTTCAGATCTATCCTAGGGTTAATCTAAGGGCCTAAAACTATCCTAATCTCTATAAAAAGACCCTAAACCTAACCTAAATCCCTAAAAATCAAACCTAGCAACTAAGTGCTGCCAAAATCAATTTTGATCATGGCCTCCATCTCCAATCCCTAGAGCCTATGCATTCAAATCGGGTTCAAATCAAAAGGTGCAAGCTTGCTACACCAAATAGAGGCCAAATCAACGTTGCTATGCGAGTTTCATGACGGATCTTCATCAAAGGAGCCCCCTTTCTTCGTCCAAACGATTCATGCTCCGAGTCCTCTTGCCACGCTATGTAAGTTCTAGCTACTTGTAGATTTAAACGATGATCTTGATGTGACATGGGATAAAATGCAAAGTAACATGAGTATGTTAGCCTATGGGAACCTAGTTTGCCCCTTTAGCATGAACATATGACTTTGGGTTATGTTGTAGCGACTAAACCATGCTATTCATGTTACATTGGACCTAGTTTGCCATGCAAGATTGGACCTTTGCTTGTGGTATGTTAGCATGCACACTTGAAACCACTTTGACTCATGAAACATGTGCATGAATGTGACTTTGAGGCTATGCAAGTATATGAACCCGAAATCCCTTATGATAATATGCAAGTTTACCTTTTTATCACATGAGTAACATGGGCATGTTCATCCCTTCATGATAGGTTTATGACATGAACACTTATGCAAGTAATCCCCTTTTATGCTATGCATGTTTGTGGCCAAATCCCCTTGAGATACTATGCATGTTTGTGGCCAAATCACCTTATGACACTATGCATGTTTTTGGCCAAGGTTGTGCATGTGGAAGCCAATCCCTTTTTGGCATCATGCATGTTTTGAGGCCAATATGTGACGTAGTATCCTTACTATGTTGACTCGCTTTTGCTTGCGTTGGAAAACACAACTTTGGGGGTAGTTAGATAAACATGAACATAACGCGAAATCTTGACTTGAATATGACATGAAAACTTGACTTGAGGTTACATGTGAACACGACATGTAAGTTGAACCAAAATGGGGGCATGACACGTGGGGTAAACTTGGGACTTGAAATTAGACACGTATGGGTTGTAAGTGTAATATAACTCTAGACCAAACATGGAAGTGGCCAACTCGAGGTTGGGTTGAGTTTGTAGCATAAATCTACCCGGACCCGCCTGGCTTAACTAGTAGCTACAAACAATAGGATCCAATGTGAGAAGTTGGTCATGTCGCGCTTAAGACCCGAGGTTAGACTAGGTTGTGGTGTAAATCTACCCGGACCCGCCCGGCTTAACTAGTAACCACAACGAGGTCTAATGTGAGAGGTTGAGGGTGCATTAATTAAATTAATGCCACATGATAAGGTTAAGTAAATTTGACTAATGACACTTAACCGATATGACACGAATGGGTAGGTTAAGTGGGACCGGACTTGATTTCTTAATGACACTTAACCATGCAAGATGATTAGGGGATAAGGTTAAGTAATTTACACTTAACTGATCCGACTTGGTAATTAGATGGGGTTAAGTAATTAAGACTTAACTAATCTAAACACGGTAATTAGATGGGGTTAAATAATTGACGCTTAACTAATCTAACCACGGTAATTAGATGGGGTTAAGTAACCCACACTTAACTAATCTAAACACGGTAATTAGATGGGGTTAAGTAATCCACACTTAACTAATCTAAACACGGTAATTCGATGGGGTTAAGTTAAACACTTAACAAACTTAAACTTGGTAATTCAATGAGGTTAAGTAACCAATACTTAACCAACTTAACGTGATAATTTAATGGGGTTAAGCAACTTATACTTAACCAACTATACATGATGATTTGATGGGGTTAAGTAACCTACACTTAACCAATCTAATACGCGGACCTGATAAGGTTAAGTCACAAGACCTTTTTAGAATATACTTAACCATTGTAGTACGATTAGAGGATGGGGTTAAGCCCACCTATACTTAACCAATCCGACTCGATAATTTGATGGGATTAAGATAATCTATGCTTAATCGATCTAGCAAGATAATCCGATAGGATTAAGGTAAGCTAGTACTTGACCGATTTGACTTGATAGGGTTAAGTCATGAGCCTCTGGGTACACTTAACCAACTTGTAGGGCTAAGTCTTGAACTTAAATACTTAGCCAATCTTGACGTGATTCGTGGGCGGGTTAAGGCATGGACTTGAATGATAACAGTTAACCCAATAAGACAAACCCTAGTTAGAGGAACTAGGTATAGAATCGTGGTTAATCAAGGACAACGGGAAAGGAAGCTAAGTGTTAAACCTTAGTTAAGGGTAACTAAGTAATAATTCTTAGCTAAGGACATAGGATTAATTCACAAAGCGATGAGTAACCTGATACGGTAGGTCATCGCTTAGTATACGAGGAGGAGCAAGTTATCTGACTTGGATAAAAGCTCCAGCGCACTGGGTGCCGAAGTGGAAGCTTCGGGGGACGTGAGGATATTCTTGGGATCCCTCTGTGGGCTGCCAGGTAATTATACTAGGCCCATGAGAGGTTAAGGTCTGCGTTAGAAGGACCAAGAGTATGCCTTGGTTGCTATGCGAGCGACCTAAAGACTGGGATGGATTAGCGTGGAGTCGACGATTCTTGGTTTTTGCCCTGGATAGCACATCGCCGACTACATACCATCTTTAGTCAATCGTGTACGTACGGAAAGGCAGAGAACCCCCAACAGACCATGTGCTTGCTATCGAGTCATGGGTGAGGTTGGCCCGTAGGAAAGTGGGCTATAGTGGGGCCGGGGAGTGGTTCTCATACATGATTTTTCGTGGGTTGCCTTTCACTAGTGGAGGGAGGGGTCATGTGGGACCATAGCCACGGGTACAAAAACAGACCTTGGTATCTGCATCAGCAGACGACTTAAAGCTCCCGACCGAGTTCCATATTTCTTAGTTTGCCCTGGCACGGAACTCGGATGGCACATTGTGGAACATGTGCATCTAGACATGGAAAACGATTCACGATACATACGTGGGATCAAGGGCGCGGTTGAAGGGTGGCGTAATCCCTAGTGGTCCTAGGTGGCCAAAACCCAAACCGAGACACGGAAACGTTCATTAGGTAGCATAATCCCTAGCGGCCCTAGGTGGCATAAATCCTAAGTGGACGCGCGATAGTTCATGGTAGGGAAACACAACTAGATCAAGGGTTGCAGTCCAAAACAACTTCAAGGATAAAACGTTTACATGGGAAAGCCCGTATGGCCTATGGCAAAGGACTGAACTTACACATGGAGAGAAACATACGAGTTGGGAAAACCTACATATGCTATATATTAGGTTGACATGGACCATTTCATGACATGGGGCAAGGGACATTCATGTTTAACACATGACGCGGGTAGGGATACTAGTACGTGAGGTGCAGAGCAAATATACATGTTAGAACCAGGAAAAATATACATAATAGACACCGGGGGATGTTAGACAGGATAGATACCTTGGGATAGTATACTTGATAGAAACCTGACGATGTGATACCTTGATTTATCACGACACCGTAGTTTATCACGATATCTTAGTTTACCTTGCTACAGTAGTTCAGCCAATTACCCTGGTTTAGTTTATCTATCTTGCAGTCATCCTTATGTTTACTTTCAGTTTATGCATGTCATGTTACCTTTACCTGTTTTTATACTGGGAGTAGATAAGACTTACCAGTCTTTATGACTGACCCCGTTTTCTTTCGCCTCTTTGTCTTCCGTTTCCCCCCCAGGTTCCAGGGAGGAAATGATGTTGTTTAGTTCGGGCCTCTTATGCTTGAAGGTCATCATGTATAGCTTGATGTATAGCTTGGTCTTCTCTTGGCTATGGCTGCTTCACCGCTTTATTTTGGGGAATAATTTATTAAAAGGTTTTTATGCTTCTTTATTATTGCAAGACAGGTTTTGATGTACTCTGATGTAAAAGGCTTTAGACCTTAATTATTAATGTTTATGAAAGTTCGATTTTACTTCCGCTATTTTATATGTTCTGTCTTATGATACTTCTGTGCATATTTACCAATAATGCCCCTCTAAAGCTAGTGCATTCCTTTGCGAGTGACCCTAGCGGAGGCGGGGTGTTACAACACTAGTTAGGTGGTGCAGAGATATAAAAACCATAATAACAGAGTAGTAGCGAAGCAAAGAAAAAGTAGAAGCGCATTCAGTTTATCTTGCCTTATCATATCTTATGCTAATCTTATCTTGTTATCTCTCTTATCACGGTACTGTCTTATATTCAGTTTATTCATGTCATGTTGCTTTTACCTTTTTAGATACTGAAAGTCACTGGACTTACCAGGCTTTATGTCCGACCCATTTTCTTTCTTGTTCTTTCCTTCCGTTCCCCCCCCCCCCAAGGTAGTCATGGAGGGAATAGCTCAGCTCTGTTTGGATTGTTTCTCTTTCCAAGCTTGAAGATTCTTTGATGTATTGCTTGGATCCTCTTATCTTTGGCTATGGCTGTGTTTGCACTTTAATTTAGGGACTTACGCTACTTTGCTATGTTTTATGCTTCTTATGTACTTGGAAGTTTTATGTAGTACTTTTAAGTATGATTGAATCAATTGTTGTAAAAGCTTGAATGAACTATGTTGCTTATAAAATGACTGTGTTTTCCGCTTCTTTATTTGTTTGTCTTGTAATTTGTCTGCATCTTTTACCTATAACGTTTCACTGAAGTTAATGCATTCCCTTTGTGAGTGACATTAATGGAGGTGGAGCGTTTCACCTAACATCTGTGAGAACGACAATAGACTTGTCAAACTTCGAGTTATAAAATATTTTCAAATCAATAATTTGAATTTTATATAATAGGATTTAAAACTATTTTATTAGCTTTGAGATAATAATATTTTCTATACGAGTTTCGTGTTATATATATAAGTTATTAAAAAAAATTGGATTTTAGATATTTTCAAGTCGATAATTTGTGACTTGAAGAGGATATGTTGTGTACACTCTTCAATGATTTTTGGGAAAGATCAAATGGATTGAATATAAGAAGTTTGAATTGAACTTGGGTTAAGGGGAATGATGGGTAAGTAAACACTGATAGATGAGGTTTATAAAGAATTTTGGAATGATTTGAGATGCGTAAATCCGACTTACGCTGAATTTGAAATTTAAGAATTTATTGGATTTCCCGAGTTAATTGAATAGGCTGGGTAAACAAAGAGGGTCGATCATGTAAATATCGATATTTAAATTAGAATATGACAATTTGAAATATGCATTAGTCTAACTATAACTATCTCTCCTTTTCGGGGACAAAAAGTTTTAAAGGGGGGAAGATTGTAACGTCCTAGAAATTTCGGTAACTGGAATATGTAATTAATTATGAATAATCAATTTTATATTGATATACGAGATTAGAATTTTAAATATATGGTTTTCTGTATATGAATTGAATTCAATATTTAATTCAGAATGATTAGTGTGGTGGAAAACAAATATTTATTGTTGAATTAAATCTGATTGGATATTGGAACTGGATTTGAAACACGATCGAAAAACATAAATGGTTGATTTGAAAATAAACGTTATTAACGTTAAACAAATTGGAGATTTTTATTTGTTGAGAATATATGGAAAAAAGTGGATTGGAAATGTGTGTAGTCGTTGGTGTGAAGAAATCGAAATTTAACGTTTCAGATTTGGAATCGAATAGTGTTGTTTCGTGGATAAACGAAATAAAATTCAGTGAACCGATAAATAAGTTTAAATTAAAAATAACATCATATAAAACCGGAGTCGGATTACAATCTGTTTAATTTTATTGGAATCGGAATGCGCAGATGAAGAGACACGTGTAATTTTTATCGTGTTTGGGGTTTGTGTTGATAGTTCAAATATTGAGCGTTCAACGATAATTCATGGTAGAGTAACCCCATTACCATCTACTCTAAAAATCACCTACCTTAGTTATTATCTCCGCCGACCTACCTTCTAATGTACGCAGTTACCCTAAGAAGCTGTAATATGATTTTGTTCTTATCCTAAATTCTTCCTTCTATTAAAAAAATTGCCTCGTCTTGGATTTCTTCGGCTAAAGGGAATCGCTCTCTTCATTTTCTAATGGCTGAAAGTCAATTGTTTCCTCCTCACATCAAATTTTTTTTCTTTTCCACAAAATAGTTTCTTTTCCCAATTCAAATTTAATGGCCACGAAAAAATGCACTCCTCCTCGAATTGCAATCAATCGTCGCCTCTTTCATACGTTTCCACAGATCGAAGCCCTAGTAGATCGAAACCCTAGCCCTACTTCGGAAATCAAAGCTGTCAGCATCGAAGCGCCTCTTTTTCTCCAAAAGTCGAATCTTATGCCGCCTCGAGCTCTGAAGCTCTTCTGTTCCGCGCCTCGGTCTGACCAATTGAAGTTGTTGCACCATTCTAAGATTCGAGCATTACAGATTTAAAGATCACAACTTAGGATCCAAAGATTGACGAAGCTAAGGATTCCAAAGACTGCGCACTCTGAAGGTTTTTTAGCAGTAAATATTTCTTTGTATTCAAACTATATTTTACATTCCACTGTATATAGAAAAGTTTTGTATTCAAATCTGATTATAAATAAAAGTTTATTCCCGTTGTTCAATATTGTGTTATTATTTATTCTGTATTTCTGTGTTGATTCTGTTTTAGCTCTGTAAGCAAAATAACGATCCATCGATTTGGATGTTTTAAATTAGTTTAATTACTAGTTTGAAGTAGTCAAAAAGGCGGGACGTTACATGTATGCAAGTAAATGTGAATTGATATTTGTTCCTGTAGATTGCTGCATACATGTGTGCAAGTATTCTGTTTTATTGCATATGTGTATGCAAATAATCATGAAACAATTTGCATGATTGCTAATTATTGCCCACTTGTATACATGAATCTGCATTACTTGCATGCATGTATGTAAAAAAGCCAACTCAGATGCAACACTGAAATAGTTGACAGATGAATTCAAGAATTTTAAATATGTGCACACTATGATGCAATTAACAGTTGTTTCGCTGTTTTTCTGTATTTTCGTTTTTTGATGTGTTTTTTGATGGTTTTATGAGCTGAAATTTTTTACGATTACATGTTTGATTTAGATATGAATTTTCATGATTTTTTTTGTTTTTTGACCTATTTTTGAAAAATAGGAGTCTAATTTATAATAAGTTTATGACCGAATGTGAGCCTAATTTTGAAACTTATTAGGGACCTTAGACAAATGCACACTTTATAAATCGTCTTCCTATCTACTAGTATATGTTTGTATAAAACTTTTCCTCGCTCGTGTGAGAAATCTAGTTAAATGCCTTAGAAAAATGAGTGTATGTGTAACGACACACGGATTTTCGGCCTCGAAAATCGACATAAATACCTTTATCGTAACTCATGCCGACTTCCCAACCACCGAAAACACTGGATAGTTATTAGAAAGAAATTAGAGGGTGAGATAAGAGAGAAAGAAATATTAGATTAGCAGAAGAAGAAGAAGAAGAAACAACACAACACAGAGTCTCACATCGCAGCGAAACAAAATATAATACAGAAATAATTTTATTGAGAGCTTTAAAATACTTACAATATCAGAGTACATCAACTTCTCTGGACAGTTATAAAAATCTATCCCATATACAACACACAGCGGAATAGTATCATACGTCTGGACTCTTCCAGCTCGTCTCTTCACAACTTTCGATAACCTGAACCTGTACACCACGGGCTAACCCGAGCATTTACAAAACACCAGGTCAGTCTGGTGAATCAGAGTGAGAAAAAACTCGCACAGTTTAAGGGTATCACACAACCTGATTTTTAAAGTCAAAATCTTTCAAAGGAAAGGATAATCGTAAGACCAAATCCACGCATAAACACGGATGGTTTTTCCCTTACGATGACCCAAAACATTTTTGAAACCAATATCTTGTTTGATATTATAATAATGTCTAAATACAAGTAAATAGCAATCTAGTAGAACGCTTGCATCTCAAGCTCACATATATAGTATACAAACAAAACCGCAGAAGATTGGACTTCCAACTATGACAAGGTATGGGACCACCTGCCGATCGTGTATCTCTAGAGGCGAATACACTGGGTTCAACACGAACGTCTTGCAATCCGGCCCTCCTATGACCGACCACTCATTTCGCTTGAGTGTATCGAATGTATATCACCAACGGTTGGGTGCGACCCACCGTCTTCCCGACAAGGGATAGCATCGATAAATTAAAGGAGAAAAAAGGAATTTCTCTAGATAGGTGATCATACACCCTAATGGGAGCGACCCATATAGCCATGCTGCCTGCCTGATTTCTGTCATTCACCGGTGGTGAGGCTAGAGGCCATAATTTTCTTTGAACATCTGATCGCCATTCACTTTGAATGCCACATCGTCAGATCCGCTAGATATCACTAATTGACGTCCACAAAAATACTTTGAAAGCTAAGCTAAGAGATGTGCCCTTCTCCGCCACTAACAGAAATACGTTTGTAAAAATCAACGTATGCGATCCCTTTGGAAATGCTCTGTCAGACATTCGTCCATACAAGTCATCCAGGAACAGGATGAACCGAAGTTACTCTCCTACTACATCCAATAAAGGAATCACCCCATGGATTAGTAGCGAGAAGTCCTTGCAATCCACAGATTTCAACCACGACATAATCACACTGTATCTCGGGCCGCTAAGCCAGAGATTATAAGTAACCCTTCCATTTCATGAAGATCTATGGTCTTCACTTGCTCCATCTTCAATTAGCATCTTTTACGTGCTTGCGGTTCGGAATGGTTTTCGAATATAAATTCGATCCGGCCTTTCCGTACCAACAACGTATTGGATAAGATTTCGATAGTCGGTTATTTAACTATCAAAGTAAACAAGCATGAAATAAATAAATAAATTCATTGGTTGGCTATACAGCATCACTTGGAAAATTCAAAATAATATCTTTATCTCCGTATAATTACTCTCAAATCACTTTATTATAATACTAGGAAACTGTATCTTAAAATCATATCAAATTCTTCCCTAAAATATCATTTAAGCATTTGGTACTCATTATTCATCATTTGTTAATCGATTAAATTTATCCTTCATAGAATCTTCGTGACGAAACCACCTTTTCATTTCCATTTGGGAAACCATAACTACCACTTATATTTTTAGGAATAACCTATTTCGAATCCTATCTCCCTACTTTTAGAGATATCATTATTTCCCATCAATCTCCTTTCCATTTTCTTTCGCCATGAAATACCATTCAAATCCTCAAGCCCCTTTTTAAATTCCCTTTTTTTTATTTTGAAATCCCAATGTATATATTTCCAAAATCTTCAAATAACACTACATTATATTTTTCCCAAAGTAATTTATTTTAACATCTCCACTATTACGACCAATATCACCCTTTGGAAATCCTGAAGTCATTCAAGTTAGGGTATTTAAATTACCTCTCAGACCTTGATCAACAACGTTCTTACCTAAGATAATATCAGCTGTAATACCAAAATCAATATTTATTCTCAATATCCAAACAAGCCCTCTTTTACTTATATCTTGACGAAAACATCATTTCTCTTTTTATATATGACAAATCTATTTTATCATTGTAACTCAACTCGTTTAACAATTCAAATTCAAATTTGGTTTTCTAATAACTTGTTTTCAATAGATCTTGGATTTTATAACTCCATCAAACATGGAAATAAGTCCTCAAATTTAAACTTTGAATCTAAACTTAACTTATGTCATTATAGACTTGCTTATCACTTTGTCGTAACCTTGATTTAAAACTACGTAACCCTTGGTTTTAAATCCAAGATATCACTTTGATTATCATTCAACAAATATCGACATTTACGAATGGTTTAACTATCCATTCTATTTCTACTAATTGAATAACTCAATTTTGAGTAACACAGTTGACTTAGTCAACTCTACACATGATTAACACATTAATCACATCCCAGCTCGTCTTTCCAATTTTAAATTAATTTTAAATTAAATTAATTTAAATAATTCCAGTTGATTATTATAAAATGGGTAATAATCAAATCAATATATCTCGTCTTAAATTAAAACCAATTACCCTTGGTTATTAGATATCGCACTAATATCCACTCACCTTCTTACCAATACCATACGTTTTAAAATCAATTTTATGAGATCATTTCATATGTAGATAAAACAAGTGCTTCGCACACAGATATATTTCTATACCAAAAATGGTTAAAATAATCGATGTAAGATGGTTGGTCTATTTCCTCTTTATAACCCAATTTAAATAATATATTTAAAATAAATTTAACATCTTCATTTTTATTTATAAATGGTAAATCTCATTTTTTTTTAAGACAATGTATTTTTAGGGCATCTGCTGCAAATTTCTTAACCAATATGATCCATTGGTTAATAACAATCAATTTGTTGAATTTAGATTCAACAATTGACAACCAACTAAAATCCAATCAACACAATCCAACAGTTCATGTATACGAAAATAAACGATCAATTCAACTCATATTGGTCAACCAATCATGATCTAAGCGTCCACTTTAATTCAACTATGTTTATGTAACCAACAAGGTAAGTGACCGCTATTGGAAACCATCATTAGAAATAACGATGTCATTTTTATTTATTTTATTTAAATTAAACTACGTTTAATTTAAATAGACGATATAGCAATATGTTCAACATCCAATCAACCATCAAATCAACACTCAGCCGAACATGGCATACAAATAAGAAACACAATTGATGGGGTAACTGAGCGAGTTGAACTCACCTGGACTGGTTTGGTCATTAAACGCCGATTTTTCAATTAAATTAAACATCGTTTAATTTAATTAAAACTTCTTCTTGCTTCCAACCCTGCCCGATCCTGCTCTGTCTCGAAACCCTCGATTCTACGGTTCCAAAGAAACTGATCGTGATAAGATCTGTTAACGTACGCGCCAGATATCGCATAAACAAATTTGAAAAGTGTTTAATTTATTTAAACTTAAATTTTATTAAATAAAAATAATAAAAAAACCTTTTACCTTGGTCCGTTCGGCCCATTAAACCCCTCAACCCACTTCTTTTCCTCCTTTTCCTTATCAAAATCGTTCCCACCGTCATTCCAAACCCTCAAACCAAAAAAATCCCACCGCCTCCTCTAATTATCATCTTCAATCCGAAACCCTAGATCCCTTTTCTGTCCTCAACGAAGTCGAAATTAGTCGCGTCGCCACCCCCTTACGCAAGCCCTCTTCTTCAACCTTCTGTTTCCACCGCCTCACCAAACCCCTACTCCGTTCATCCAGCGACCTCGAGCACCCTCCTGGCCTCGTCGAACACCACATGCTCCCAGAACTGAAGCTAATCTCTACCAAAAATCTATTACAAGATTCCGAAGCTTCCTTTGTGGCCTTGGCACTGCAAGCATGACGAGAAGAAGAAATCCACGAATAAGATAAGTGATTTTTAATTGCTATATGATTTGTTTTGATTTCGATAGTATTTTGAACAGTTTTCCTTCTGTTTACTGTAATATTCGAACTGTTCTGGAATGGGGAAACATCCTTATGCGAACGTGTATTTATAGTGTTAGATTATCAGATAAGATCAACGTCCTATCTTAGATAGCTCTAGCTATAAATCCTTAGGCCATTGGTTCCCCTTTCAGATCTTATGTACCGTTGATAGGAAATGTAATGGTTGCGAAATAGTCTGTCATAGATTTGCTAGATTAAGTTAGATTTCCAATACATATCTTGTTCAAAAAGACTTAAATAGATTTTGTAGATTGAGTTCATAACTGGTCCATTCGACACATATTTGAAATCGTGACATGGATCTTGTGTTCACATTTTGAAATGAAAATTACAGCCTTGTATGAGCTGTATATAAAATTTTCTGTGGAGACTTGATGGCCCAAATATTTATATAGATTTGATTCTTATTAGTTGTTTACAATACCTTAGAATATGTGTTAAAATATATCATCATATCTTTATTTATCCAAGATTTATTCTTTTTTTTAAAAAAAAAAAGCTGATTAGCTATATATATATATATATATATATAGCGGTTGATCTATGTATTGTCAATCTTCTAGCTGTTCATGATTTTGAAAGTTTGATGTATAAATGCTTCTACCTATTTAATTATTCATTGTCTATGCTTGGAAAAATTTCAATTTACTGTTTCATTGATGAAACAAGTCATGCAGTAATGTTTTTAAAATGAACTGTTTCCTCTTTCTTCTTTTTAGATCCTATCTAGACGTAGCTGTTCATGTACTTAGGATTTGATGCAAATATATATATATATATATATATATATATATATATATATATATATATATATATAGTTGTCGAACATTGATTTACTTAGCTGTTCATCTGATTTCTTTTCTGTCCTGCTTTCTTTTCCAGTTTACTTATTTCTTTCTTACTTTATTGGCTGTTATCTTCATTTGCTTAGTTGGTTATTGGACCAAACACACCACATGGACGATCACACTACTGATGATTCCTCTCCATTTCTTGCCTTATACCCAATAAAATAATCTTGCCAACCCATGTCTTCGTTGTACTTATGTACCAAATTTTGAATTAAACTACTATAGTCATATAGTATGGTATAGATGACTTAGGCCATTGATTTAACACATATATGATGTATGTGAAGTACATACCTGTAGTGTGACCAAGAATATATTACTTTGATACTATTACATTTATTTGTTGTGTGTATAAATGCTTTGCTGGCCACTTTGTTTTTGGGACCGCCACATCTGGCCGTATGTAGTGATAACAAGCTTGATTTTTTTACTTGCCAAAATATATATACTGTTGGCTCTTTTACACTTCTATCAAATGGGTGATCTCAATTCCTTGCACATGGCTCTTTTATCAAAATACTTCATACCAAAAGATTTATTTATTTATATATATATTTAATATATATAGGATCAATTGCTAATGGCATTACCACAATATAGTAGCAGCTAGCAAAGGACGAGGCGATCTTGTGCACACCACAAATGGAGCAGCTACAACAAGATGGACCGAAATCACAAATGGAGACGTTATAAATATTTACTTCCTTTTACCGAATTTCCATTTATGTAAATAATATGTATTGTCTTCTTTGTTTTTTTTGTGCATATGTACGAACAATAATATGAATAAATATGTACTTCTCTACATTGTGTTATCAAAATTTCAATGTCATTTATATGTTCATGTTCTCTTGATATATATTTCACATGATAAGCGTTTTGTAAGCAAATCGTATCTACATGACGGGTTTTTATTCATGAATAAGTTAGCATGGAAAAATTGATTCTTGCATTCCCTTTATATTTATAAATAAAATTAACGTAAAAACTTCGTTTTAAATAACGAATAAAATATTGAAATACATTAATATACCAAAGGTAATATTTAAAATAATAAATTAAATTAAATATTCGACTACCAAAAAATACGGGATATTACAGTATGAAACACATGTATTTGCTTTGATGGTCAATTCTTGAACCCATTCGGTTGAAATTGTGGCAATGATCGTAGTGTGCTTCTTGGTGGAATACACAACTTGTACGTGTATATCCAAGTAGAGCAAGTGGTTATGGAGCATGTAGCTTAACTCTTATACTTATTGTCTTGGAGTAATTTACATTACTTTGGATCAATTATGGTCTTTTCTGATTTTGTAGATTTGTGCTTTTTTCGATCTTCGGATCCAGCAGGGTCGCGAGCCGTGGTCTTCTGAGTGCCTTGTGGAGCTACGGCTCAAAAACTAAAGGTTAGCTATCTAGAGATTACATCTCATATTATGATACACACGTTGGTGAGAGCTTCCGTCTTGTGATAGGCCTCTTTCCCTTTTTGTGATATTTTGGATTACTAACTTATTAATTTCTGGAATTTGTGTTTTGATACTGTGTTATCAATTTTGTGTTGATTTGATAAGTGATATCATTTCTTGTGAATTACTATATAAACTAAAATTTGATATTTTTTTGTAGCACTGAGATTACTTTGAGATGTTGTGTGGATATTTCTAGGCTTCACATTTATATGTGAACATTATGTTATTGCATGTATGTTATTATTTGTTATATGTCTTGTTCTATCTCAGTTTATTATGATAAGTATAGATATAATGATCCCTTTTTTGTTTATTTTTTTATAAAAAATACTTGGGTCAGACTGAGCTGTTGCAGGTTGTAACAACCCGAAAATCTGGGCCAGTTTAAAATTTTTATTTTGGCAATTTTAGCGAATTTTGATTATTTAAAATGAATTATTTTAAATAATATCATCGAGAAATTTATTTTGTATATAATTTGAACGTATATATTATATACGTCGTCGTTAGAATATAAATAATTATATATAATTATAAATAGAATCGAAAATGGCGCGGTAGTTCGATAATTCGATTTCAAACTTCAATTGAATGTACCGGGTGCAAAACAATCCGGATTTTAGTGAAACCAAAAATAATAGGATCTAATTGATGATATCTTTCCAACGAATCTGAAAAATCAAAATTTCATAGCGGGGATCAAAAGATATGTCTAGTTGAAAATTCTGAATAGTCGCTACGGAATTCAGGCCCTTAAAAATAGACATTTTGCAAATGACCTCGGATTCCGACGAAACCACTTTTGTTGGGTCCGTGATGTCGAATTATTGCTAGATTCCAAATTTCATAATTTTTCGAATCAATATGTGAGCGTGGCAAAGGAAAACGCGTTTGACCAGTTTTAGTTGATTTTAATCGACTGGAAATTGGCTATTTTTCAAACGGTCTCAGAATTTGATGAAACTAGTTTTGTTAGGACCGTATCGTCAATACGAAGCTAGAAAATATTTTTCTGGAATTTTTCAAGTTAGTATGTGACCCCGGTAATTTGAAATGTACGTTTAAAATTCAATATAGTGATTTAAATGTAAATTTAACGGAAACTGATTGTAACGATCGAATCAACCTACGATACATATCCCATTGTGTTCGGAATGGGGGTAATACGCTATGGACAACAGGCGGTGGACCTTGTTTAGAGGTCGTATGTAAAAGTCAACTTTTTGCAAAATAAATTAATTAATTAAAGATTAAAACCCTCCCTTTCCCTCTTCCCCTTAATCTCGTTCTGCCCCCCTTTCTTCATTCGATCAGAATCAAAAAAAAAAAAAGAAGAACGGAGACGAGCATCAGCGCCCCTGCGCCACCTCCCCCCCTTCATCTCGACCTCACGAGGAAGCCCACCCCCATCTCAGACGCGCGCCAGTCGAGGGAGCCTGAACCCTAGCTCCTCAAATCCGCCCCCACAACATCACCCACGATGGCCGCCGCCCCGCCTGACCCCACCTTTGACTGCTCCACGCCTCCCAGCCCTCCCCCTGAGCAACTCTAATGCCACCAACCCGCCCCACGCTACCTCGAGCTCCGACGATGAACGCCCCCCCTTATTTCAATGTAAGTCTTAATTTCTGTTTTAATTTCAGTTTTATTCATTTAAAACATAGCTTTTAAATTCTGTTTTATATGCTATAATATTTTTAAAAATTAAAAGGAACTGATTTGTTTTTATGAAGAGGACTTGAAAAATGAAAAGAAAGTTAGGATTTTTAGGCTATGAAAGATTAGATTTTTTTTTGTAGCTAAAGATAATATTTTTATGTAGATAAAAATATAAATTTTATCGTATGAGAATAAGATTTTTATATAGAGAACTAAATTGTCAAAATATGATTTTTGTATACATCGCTTTGAAATGCAAATTTGATTTCTCTTTATATGAAATGCGAATATAAAGAAGTGATTTTCATATATAAAATAACGATATGAAGTAGTGATTTTTATAATGTTTTCATAATGGTAAAAATTCGATTTTTATATATTGAATAACAAAGTAAAAATTCGATTTTTCTATATTGAATAACAAAGTAAAAATTCGATTTTTCTATATTGAATAACAAAGTAAAAATTCGATTTTTCTATATTGAATAACAAAGTAAAAATTCGATTTTTCTATATTGAATAACAAAGTAAAAATTCGATTTTTCTATATTGAATAACAAAGTAAAAATTCGATTTTTCTATATTGAATAACAAAGTAAAAATTTGATTTTTATATATTGAATAGCATAATAAAAATTCGATTTTTTTTATATATTGAATAGCGAAGTAAAAATTCGATTTTTATATATGTAGTGGCTACGAGAACGAAAGTGATAAAAAGGCGAGAATGAAGAAGATCTCTACAATAGAAGAGTCGTGAAGTTAGGATAGCTATCGGTGAGAATTTCTCACTCTTCAATTTATTTTCTTGTTATATATATATATACATGATGCAGACGGTGCTTAGTAGAACCCGACACAATCGTCCACAGACCATGGACTTGTTTGTTTGATTGCAAAAATTAGTTAGATCATTTGATTGAAATTGAACTATGTGGTGAAATGAATGGATTTGATTGATGTGTGAATGGCGTGGGCCTTCACTAGACCGGGGATAAGGCTAGGCCTCGTCCCGTTTCTAGTATCGTGCCGTTATGCCGCCGAAATTTTCTAAAAATAAGTTAGAAAAATAAAGGTAACATTTTATTTAATAAATGAACCGAATAGAATATTCATAGGTTGAATAAAATAGTTTGATCGTTAAAAATATAATTTTTAACGTGAATGTGAATAAATAAATATTCATTTCCAAACCGGACGGTTTGTTTATGTACACCTATTTGAAGGACATTGATTGGGACGATAAATTTTACACATCGCCCAACTGCACAAATAAAAATCTGTGTGTGATTGCTTGAAACCCCACACGGGTATTGGGATGATATTTGACGTACACTAATCCCGATTGTTTAGTTGTATGTCGATCGATTGATTGACAGGATATTATAAGCGTTGAATATTTATATTTGATGCTTATACAGTGTAGAATGCACTTTGGATGATGGTTGATTATTCATCGTTGTTGATATATACATATGTTGTAGAAAATCCATATAATTAACATTATATGGTAATTGTTTGGGCCTCATTCCATATTTGAAAGAGAAATATTTGAAAAGGAAATATTTGAAAAAGAAATATTTGAAATAGAATATTTGAAAATAGAAATATATGAAGCCGTGTTGATTAGATTGACGCCATTTTGACGTGAACAATATTTATATCGATTTTATTGATTTTAAAATGAATATTGAAAAGTAATTTTGAAATCAAATATTTCGAAATGAAATGAATTGAAAGCGATTTCAAAATAAAATGAATTGAAAACGATTTCGAAATGAAATGAATTGAAAGCGATTTCGAAATGAAATGAATTGAAAGCGATTTCGAAATGAAATGAATTGAAAACGATTTCGAAATGAAATGAATTGAAAACGATTTCGAAATGAAATGAATATTGAAAAGTAATTTTGAAATCAAATATTTCGAAATGAAATGAATTGAAAGCGATTTCGAAATGAAATGAATTGAAAGCGATTTTGAAATGAAATGAATTGAAAACGATTTCGAAATGAAATGAATTCAAAGCGATTTCGAAATGAAATGAATTGAAAACGATTTCGAAATGAAATGAATTTAAAACGAATTGAAATGAATTCAAATTGAATTGAAACTTGAATTGAATAGAAATGAATTTTAAAACGAATTTATAAGGAAATATTCAATTTTGATTTGAGTTGTGATGGGAGTTGAAATTGTTTTTGAAACGAATTCAGAACTATTTATAAAATTCGTTTTAAATAGTAATCGACGAAATATATATTATATATATAATATAATGGCCTGAATAGAAAGCGCCGCGCCGTGGTAGTTCGCGAATTTCGACCATTGACTTCGAACGGATATTACGGGAGATCCGACCGTCGGATTCTCCTGAAACTGGAACCGTTGGGTTCGTATCGAAAAGAGCTTTCTAACGAATATTAGAAATTAGAAATCTAACGGTTGGATTTGGAATTATGTCCAAATCAAATTTGAAAAAGGTCGCTGTAAGTGCAGTTCGGTGGCCATTGATGGAAATCGACTGTACGGACCTTGATAAAATTATTAAAAATGTTAATAATTTGTGTAAAATCATAAGAAATGATTTAGAAAGGATTGGGATGGAAAAACCCATATTTGAAAAGATAAAAATAGATTTTTATCGAAATGAACTAGTTTTGAACTAGAATTATAATTCTATTTATTTTTAAATGAATAAATTGAATTTGAAATGGTTTTGAAAATAACCAGAATTTCCAATGATTGCATTGGAGTGGATTTGAATCGAAATTGTCTTCGGAATATTTCGATGTTGGAATTCGGGATTATACAGATGTTGTTATGGAAATTTGAAAGATATATATATATATTTATATCGTTATTTCCAATACGACATTTGTTAATCGTAGAATTTGATATTGAATATAAGCCGGGATATTTTCTATTCAGAGCCTTGTATTTAATATCAAATGTTATTTGGGTTTGTTGTGAATGGTGTCTTCATTAACACTGTTCTTGAACCCAGTTGAGAAAAGATTAAATCTTTTTATTTAGATTTAATGAAGTGTACCAATTAAATGATATTTAATTGGAATTGAATTGATATTGATTTTTGGGTTTATCGTGGACAGTGTTTTTAAATAACACTCGTTCTTTAACCCGATAATTAATGGAATGTGATTTTGGGTTTATCGTGAACCGTGTTTTAAATGACACTGATTCTTTAACCCAGTTAGCGATTAAAACTAAGTGGAGTTTTAATGAATCTTTAATTAGGTTGAAAAGATCGAGAATGGAGTATCACCAGTTTTGCTCCAGGCGATAGTTAAATCTTTAATTAGATTGGAACGTGAAATGGTAATTAAATTTACCGATAACACCGTGGTGTTAGATATGAAGTAAGACCAGTTTTACTTCATGGGATGAATAGGTTGGGATTGGGAAATTAAAACCAATGATTACTACGGTAAGGTTCGCTAATTCCGACTAGTTGAATCGAAATTCAAAGGAAGATTAGAGAATAAATTCAGGAATTTATCTTGGATAAAATTAATGGGAACCTCTCCCTATGAATGTGAAATTTAGAAACTAACTGTCGGTTAGCTAAGCAGAATGGTTTTCTGGATATTGATCTGATGTTGGTTTCGGCCTTCGGGGTTAACATTTGGGAAATTATTCTCTTGATTAATTTACGGTTAGTGACTGATGAATTGGAATGAGGCGTATGTTGTGTTTGTGTAACACTTATTTAAAATATACGCGAGTTATTTGGAAAGACCGAGTTTATCCCATTCTGAATAACTGATACGACAATAAGTCGAAGATGAAGACGATGGTCGAAGACCGGAGGTCTTCACGTCGTTTGGATAATTACTGATGATCTTGATTGGGCTGTACACCCAAGAAGATGGAAACAGTTAGTGGTCGTCCAGACGTACTTGGAGATCGATGGATATGCGGGGCACTAGGTGCCTCTGGTTTCGTTCAGACCCAGAACGGACTTGTAAATGGACTGTGTGTCTGACATTGGATTTTAGTCCGTGTGATTGATCTCTATTAAATATATATCTGTTTGGCGGCGGAGAATTTATTCTTTTGCTTAACGCCCTTCTCTGAGACGTACGAGCCCAGGGGTTATATATTGATGGATATCAAACGCATGGGGTGAATTGCCTGTGTGGCATGCCTAAGTGGCAAATGATCAAGGCTTCTGTTGAAAAGCAAAGTCTTGTGGTGATGATCAAAGCACGGCCTTTGTGGCGTAGCTTTGTGTAACGTTTACTTCGCAAGTTTCACACCCGGTATGGACCAAAAACGGGAGACGGACCTCAGGGAGGACTTGCATTTCTTTCTAGCTAGAAGTGGCGTCAGTGGTTTTACACGCCCTGACGAGTTTGACTTATGTGGTTGTTGCTGTTGCGAGGCGCCTCGGTTAGATCGGACGATACGGGTCCGATGGAGCCATTCGTTGGCTCATTTACGCCCCAAAGGGCGGAGAGACGTATTGTTCAGGCATAATAATCCACATCGGTGGACCGGCCCTGACGATCCAAGGCCCACCTGAGTCTGGGTCCTGAGACATGGGCTAGATTGTCTCGAATCAGTTGAGGACTATCTTTTGCCTCGGTTCATAGATGGAAATCCAATTTCCAAATACGAGACATTTGCGGTTTTATTTGTAAACCTATATATGGCGACATGATATATGGTACCCATGCCGTCTATGATTGATACTTATGATTTGAAGTTGTTTTTATACACTATACACTTATAATAGTATCAAATGATTCCTTTTAAACGTATCAAGCATTCTTGGCTATTATAAGGTAAAAACCCAATCCCCCGGCTTGCGTTGCATTGTGTGATAGGACCTGGGTCTTATAACAGCTTCATTTTTCTTTACTTAGCATTGAGCTGTTGGTTTTATGCACTGGTATTCTTGGGAGGAAACCCGTTCCGTGTTATACGGCGTGGTCCCTTGATTTACCTAACTTTAAAAATAAAGATTAATAACTGTTTTAGTTCTCACACCAGTCACATGACTGACCTGGAGTTTATTGTTTTAACCTAAACTCTGGGTGCCCTTATTTTGACACGGGCAGCTAGTAGTTTTGGTTTTGCAGATTTATATTCACAGGATCCTGGTTTACAGCTGGAACGATATCCGGAAAGCTTTGTATCCGTATATCTCCTTCTAATTGTGTATTGTATTATTTTCCGCTGCTATGTATTTAAATGTAATTTAAATCTCTGATATTTCTGTGTAATATTCATTTATACTCTGTATATTCTTGTAATCTGATGCATTGTTGTAATACACAATGAAATGTTCTTTTGTATGCGTTCTATTTTGTGGCTTGTTCTCGAACTATCCGACGCTTTCCTTTACGGGGAAGTTACGGGTTTTTACAGTTGGTGCTTCCGCATGACTTTTAGCGGAGACTATAAAGTGACTTTTAGCTAAATACATAAGTGTTGTAGTTTATGGTCTTTTACGCATATCAGATAGATAGTCCTTATGTATACATATTCTTTTGGCTAGAACTTGTATTTATTCTTTTGTAGTATAGTGGATCTTGTATAACCACTACCTTTTTGTACACACTAATGTGATATCTTCATATCTATTTCCGCTTTATGATGTGAATATTTGTGACTGATTGTGTTATATATTTGTATTTGTTTCCAAAGAGATTACTAGCCAATATGTAGTAGTCTTTCAAGCTATTATATAGATGGTCACTCCTCAACAAGCTTATTTTTTGTGTAAGTTAACAACATTACCATGTAATGTCCTTCGCAAATGCGAGTCTAAATGTAACACCCCACCTCCATTAAGGTCACTCACAAAGGGAATGCCTTAACTTTAGTATAGTGGAGCGTTTTTGGTAAACAGACACAGAATATCCCAAGACAGATATAAAATTTTTGCAGCGGAAATAAAAAACTTTAGTAAATCACCAAAATACTTTGTTTCATAATACCATGAGTCATAAAACCCTTACAACCAAAACACTTCTGTCTTACATTATCAGAATACATAGGTATTTAAAAGAAAAACATCATTCCCCAGATTAAAGATCAAGCCATATAAGAGATAGAGACTCGAGCCGTATTTCAGAAGTAGCTCCTAGAAGATGATATTCAAATCCTAACTAAACCTGGATATTTCCTCCCTGAGAACGGGGGGGTGGGAGGGTGGGGGGGATGGAAGAAAAGAGGCGAAACAAACTAGGTTAGACATACGTCTGGTGAGTCTAGTAACTTTTAGCCAGTAAATAAATAAAGGTAAACATGACAGGCATACAAAGTGGATAAGAGGATTCACGGTACAGATGGCAGTTATGACAGGAAAAATAAGGTAAGGTATATGCATGCTTCGCTCTAAATTACTCTGCACTATTACTAGTAAAATCAAGATGGGGTGATCCCTTTCGCTAATAATATTAACGATAACGATGGTGGTAGTTTCGTGTATTCCTAGCTGCTGTCATAGGTGCCGCCTGCTCCTATCTTAACTAGTCATACCCACTACCCTCCAACTATAAATTTGTAGACTTTGGGCATACGTCCGGGTATACCCTAACCACTACCCTAATCGGTCAGCTCCCTACTCTGTAGGTACCCTGTGCTGGTCCCACAACTAGGGGGTATCACTTCCCTAAATTGGCAACCCAAGGTGTGCACAGTTATACCTACTGGTGTCACGGTCGTCTTGTCCCCCTCTGCCCGGCCCATGCATGCACATGTCCCCGGTTGGTTTTCGCCGCCCACTCCATCCGTCTCGTTTTGGATCTCTTACAATCAATCAGTAAGCGTGCCCCTTCCCCGCCTAGTACGGAGTTCTTTACTTTGATACCCCTCCGGGTTACTGACTGAAATGGTCCCACACAACATGATACAAGCTCTCCCCTTTGTCTTGTATCCCCACTAGGTTTTCTTATGACTATGTCTACCCTAAGGTGTCTTTAATTACATAGCCCTCAATTAGTTATGCTTACCTATAGGTGTCTTTAATACATAACCCTTAATCTACCTATCAGTTATGCTTACCTATAGGTGTCTTTAATACATAACTCTATCTATTCCCATTTGTTATGCGTACCCCTAAGGGTGTCTTTAATACATAACCTTACTATTTTCCCCGGTTATGTATACCATTAGGTGTCTTTAATTACATAACACTTTTTGTCCGGTTAAGCTTGTGGGCCTATATATATTAATATTACCCACCTACCCTTCAGTTGTACTTAACCCTCCTACTGATTTAATCCTATTTATTTAATGGTTAAGTTTGTGGGCCTATATATATTTTAATATTACCTACCTACCCATCAGTTGTACTTAACTCACCCATAATCCAACTCATTTTACTTAACCCAAAATTATGTCTATCATCATACAGTCCACATGTATTAAGTTAGGTTAAGTAGTCTTTTCTTATTACCATGTCTAATTATGGTTATATTGGGCTAGACCTTCCACATTAGGCCTACAACATATGGATGCTGGATATGCCGGTCGGGTCCGGGAAGTCTTATTCCACAGTTGGGTCTAACCTCGTGTCTTAACCCGAGTCGTATTCACACACTTGGACCTCTCACATTAGGTTCAACATTAGTGGCTACTGGATATGCCGGTCGGGTCCGGGCAGACTTCCACCACTAATGTAACCTAACCTCGTGCCACAAGTGTTAATTAAATTTTCAGACTTTAATTGCTTAAACATTCCTCTTTTGATTAATTAGGTTAATTAATTAATCCTTTCCTTTTTATAGGTGTCAATACCTATTTCATTAAAAATTTGAATTTCCTATCCATAAATGGTCGTATTCAAATTATACCATTTTTACTCAACTTTACCTATGTCATAATAGGTAATTATTTATATGTTTCTGTACTAGAATCATACGCCCAATTTACCTAAACACTACGTAAATTATGCCTATTACAATTTCTCCTTTTCCTCGTTTCTTAACTAGTGTAACCGTTTGCGTTTTTGCCGTCATCGAGGATACAAAGTAGCCTCGCCATAACAACAAAATAAAGGGAATGACAAGGTGATCATTTTCAATAAATTTTTTGGCATAATCATGACAACTAGGGAAAATGACATGTTAACTTCGCATATAATTACGATTCACCACATGATTAATAACTTGCATAGATTCATGATTTTGCAACATAACAACTTGCATAAGTTCATGAATTAACAACATAACAACTTGTATAGGTTCATGTATTAACAACATAATAACTTGCATAAGTGACTTTCATAGGTTCATGATTCACAACATAACAACTTGCATAAGTGACTTGCATAGGTTCATGATTCACAACATAACAACTTGCATAGGTTCATGAATTAACAAAATAATCAATATCTTGCATGATTTCATACAACCTATACACAATCCATAGTCTACCACCATTCACATTTATCTACTTAAACCAAAAAGTGACTAGAACTCACATAAAAAGAGGGTCTTGAGTTCTTAGGTCTGAGTTCTATAATTGATTAGCGTTCCCTTGACGTAGATAATTTTGTTACTGAGATTAGACTTTGATTTGAATTGAATTGAGTTTCTTTACTTTGCTTGTAGTTGGTGGCGGCTACTCTAGGTTTTGGAGTGACAACTTGATGGCCATTGATCTAATTTTTTATTAGGTTTAAGGGTTTGAGTCTACATGTGTTTATATAGATTTTAGGATTAATTTAGGCCATCCGATCAACCTAGAACTAACCACAACCATTCAATCCAGATCAGAACTATCCAAAAACCCTAATGACCCAGCAACCAGTCACAAAATCGTCATCACTCAAATCTGCCCGAGGGGGGGAGGGGGGCAGGTCGACCCCTAGGTCGACCCCCTGGTCGACCTGTTTGGGTAGGTCGACCCCCAGGTCGACCCCCTGGTCGACCTGGCCCCTGGCAGGAATTTTCCTACCTAGCCCAATCTGAGTTTGAATTTTGAATTTTTGAAATATGTTTGAATTTTAATTAAACTTCCAATGGCCATTACTTCTTCATACGAAGTCCAATTCATGCAAACTCAGATCTATCTCAACCAAAATTCCGAGATGAACATAATAGCGTAACCCATTTCCCTTAATTATTTTGTTACAATTTAATTATTCTATGATTTGTTACTCTTATGTTCATAGAAAATTTGGGGTGTTACATTCTCCCCTCCTTAAAGGATTTCGTCCCCGAAATCTTCAAGTTAAGAAGAATGTGTCCTACCATTCAATCACCCATCTACTCAACCATCATCCACAAGCATCCATTGTCCTTAGAAAACTTCTAATGTTGTATGAACATATGCAAAAGTGTGTGTATATGTTCCTTATCTAATGCAAAGATTAGGCGGTCCACTGATTCAGTTGACCTCGTTAATGCGAATTATGTCAGTGCCATGAGTCCAACATGTATGCAATTTTCCTATTTGATACATATTATTTCTTCATGTGTGCACAACCATTCATCAAAATGCAGCATCCATATGATAACACAACCATTATACATCCATTACCCTAAATATGCACACATTTTTATATGCAATATGAAAGTGATTTGAGCCGATCTAGTGCCTAATGTGTGTGTAAATGCATCCATGAGAAACCACTAGCAAACAATTGCATCCACTTGCAACCATCAAACATAACATATCTCAAACACATGTTTACATCCATGGATTTCCAATCTAAAGGTTGAAGATTCGGTCAATGGGATACAAACAAATGATATAACTAAAACAAAAGCTCTATTCCCATTTGACATCAGTTAAGAGAATAATTCCCTAAGCCTCAGCCCCGAAGACCGAAATCAACATCAGACTGACACTCAAAGAATTACCCCCATTAAACAATGTCAAAACTGGAAATCTACTTCATGCTTCGAGAAGAAACCCCTATCCTTCAGAAATATTCAAATACTTACAGACTACTGGTACAGATCAGATTACAGAATGATTCTCAAAAAGCTAAGCATAACAGACCCTTGCGGGTCACAAGAAACTTTGGGGGTCTTCCCTTGACAAGTTAGAAACTTAACGACCCTTCTCTCAAAATATAGAACGACCCTCTGCATAGAAAGCTGGTCCATTTAGAACCAACCTATAGCCCATAAGCCTGAGCACACAAATGTCACATTCAAATTTTTGACGCCAAACACAGATAATTTCAACCCCTTACAAATCACCAATAAATGAGCCGAACCACCAAAGGGGTTAGAAACAACTACTGGATCAGAAACAAGACTAGTATTAAAGTGCAAAGTCTCAATTACAAAATCAAAATGCCAGAATAAAAAAAGAGTCTTAACTTCATAATCAGATAAAGAAATTAAACCTTTTACATAAATTTTTTCCTATCTCTATCCTATCCATCTGCCACGGGAGCATTCGCCTGCTTTCCAGAAGTCCCATGCGATCCCTGCCCCTTCGGGCATTCCTTGGAGAAGTGTCCGACCTCTCCGCACTTAAAGCAATTGAATTGCCTCCTTTTACATTCTTTGACCAGACGACCTTCTTTCCCACAATAGTGACATTTCCTCTTATCCTTTCCCTTGTCATCCCTTACGCTTTTCTTCGGCTGCTGCTGTTGTTGTCCCTTCTTGGGTCCTGCCTTCTCATTTTTCAATGTCCCTTCAACTTTTACCTATTTCTTTGCTCCGTTGTCCTCTTCATGCATTAGGGCCATATCCACAAGCTTTTCAAAAGTGGCCCCCATGGGAACGTGGGTCATAGCCAATCCGTGTAGTGGCTCATTCAAGCCTTTAACAAATATCAGAGCCTTCTTCTCAGGTGTGTTCACCAAGTCTAAGCCAAACCTTGCCAACTGTTCGAACTTGTTGACGTACTCTTTTACTGATAGATTCTGTAACACCCCACCTCCGCTAGGGTCACTAACAAAGGGAATGCACTAGTTTTGGAGGAGCGTTATAGAGGTAAATAAACACAGAAATATTACAAAACAGAACATAAATAAAATAGCGGAAGAATCAAAAGATAAATTTCATTACTTTTAAGAAGAGTCAAAACCTTTTGCATCCAAAGTACCAAATAACCAAAGTCATCATTTTCCATTACAACAAATTCTGTCTTGCATAGATAAAGAAGCATAAAACTTAAAACAACAAAAGTAGCTTAATTTCCCAAAGGTAGCAGAAATGCAGCCATAGCATAGCTCAAGTTCAAACCGTGCATGAGCTGAATCGAAAGCAAGCGAAATCCAAGATAAGTGCTAGAGTTTCCTCCCTGAGAACCTGGGGGGGGGGATGAAAGAAAACGGGTCGGTCATAAAGACTGGTAAGTCCTAGTGACTTTCAGCATAAAAACAGGTAAAGGTAACATGACATGTATAAACTGAAAGTAAACATAAGGACGATGGCAAGATGGGCAAGATAGACTAAGATAACATGATAATTCAAGTATAAATCAAGTATAGCATCGCATGTTCAAGACTCGCTGCACCAACTGTACTTGTATCCTAAACCCATGTCATATATTAAGATCCCGTGGCCCAATATCATGAATGACCCATTACTAGGTCCAACGGAACGATCCATTAATAGATCGGCTCCCTACAAGTTCTAGCTCGTCGTGTGTCTGTGTCATACGGCCCTATCACGAACGTAGTTACCTGTGCTAGGTCCACCATAGGGTGTATCAAGCCCTAGGGTGCCAACCACCGACACGAATAAAGCATGCATAGTGTAAACCTACTGATGCCCAATGCCTGCTTTTTCAACTCCGGACTATGTGCATGACCATAGTCCGCCTGAACCTACACTGGCGCACCAACTCAGCCGTCGTTCTGGTCGCTTATAATCAGCCCAGTAATCATGCCCCACCCTGCCTAGTTCCAGGGTACCATGATACATCTAAGTGGGTTACTGTTGAAATGGACCGCGTAACTAGGGTTTCTGTCCAGCAGGTTAAGTGTTATCATTTAAATTCATGAATTAACCCTTATCAGTCTAGCATATCAAGTTGGTTAAGCGTTGTCTTTCAATTTCATGACTTAACCCCGCTAATCATGTGTCAAGCTGGTTAAGTGTTGTCTTTCATGTTCATTACTTAACCCTATCATGTGGCATTAATTCATTAACGTACCCCAACCTCTTACATCAGACCTGTTGTTGCGGTCACTGGATATGCCAGGCAGTTCCGGGAAGATTTACACCACAACTCAGTTTGACCTCGGGTTTTCAACCGCGATATGACCAACTACCCACATTGGATCCTATTGTTTGCAGTCACTGGATTTGTCGGGCGGTTCCGGGTAGAATTACACTACAAACTCAACCCAACCTCGAGTTGGCCATTTTCAAGTTCATTCTAGTGTCATGTCCATGTTCAAGTTTTAAGTTCGTGTCAAGTTTCATGGCAAGTTTCATGTCAAGTTTCATGATTCAACTTATGCTTATTATCAAGTTCAAGATTCATGTTCATAACCAATTCATGTTTTTCCTAATCTACGCAAATCGTATTCCCATCACACGTAAACATGAATCGATATAAATTACAAGTAAATCCAAATCCAGAAATAAAGGGAATAACATCAAAACTATGATAGGCAAAAAGGACGAGCATAAAGTGATAAAAGGGATTACAATACTATCATGATATAATTTGAGATAATTGGTTACAACATCACTGGCATATAGAAAATAATAGGATTTCAAATCTAGCATAATAAGTTGATAGTCAAGGCATAAGGTGATAGTCCCAAACTTCTAAATAATAGACAGATTCAACATCAAAGGCATGATAATGTTATGGACATGAAAGAGTTTGATTTACAACATGAATAGGTCCAAACTGATTTCATAGCAATATTCCCAAATGTTAAGATCGAAGATGGAAACTAGAATAGATGTGAATCATTTATCATACTTAAGTCCAGTTTCAATTTATCTCATGTCCAAATTACAATTAACAAGTTTAAATCTCAAAGTAACTAGAACTTACAGATCATGGAGTAAGCAATTGAGATGCAGAAGTCAAGTCTAGAAACTAGTCGTTGAATCATTGAATCTCGATTTGATTGCAGTAGAAAATCCCTAATATGCAATTTCTAGCCGTAGTCTTCAAGAAATAGTCTTCGTGTTTTAATTTAATTTCAATTTAATTTAGAAGAAGCCATGTCCATCAAGAATTTGTGCAGCATAAGGTTAGAGAAGAATGGTGTAAAGAGGATGGGGCTAGGAGGCTGTTTATATAGGATTAGAGTCAAGAATCTGGTCACAAAACGAGTCTAGATACACCAGAATGAACCCAGGCTCAAAACTGGGCTTCAGCACAAGGTCGACCATAGGGTAGACCTGGTCCCTGGGAGGTCGACCATCGTGACGACCCCCAAATCGACCTTGTCCTGGGCGGGATACTTCCCGCCCAATCTGTGCTAGGGTTTGAATTTGAATTTTGAATTCAAATTCGAGCAGTTTTTCTGTTCTGAAAATCCTTGAAACTTCGGAGGGTTATATCTCCCTCATACGGACTCCGTTTCTCGAAAACTCGGATTCGTTTCCAAGCAGAATTTTGAGAACAACGCAATGGCTCAACCCGTTTTCCCTGATTCTTATTTTAATAATTAATTCTGCCTTGATTTATGGTTTTAACATGTTATTAAAATTCGGGTTGTTAAATTCTGCCCTCCTTAAAGGATTTCATCCCCGAAATCTTCAAGTTAAGAAGAATGCATCCTATCATCAAAAATCCATCTACTCAACCATCATCCACAAGCAACCATTGTCCTTAAAATATTTCTAATGTTGTATGAACTTAATCAAGTGTGTGTGTGTATGTATTTATCTAATGCAAAATATCAGGCGGTTACTGATTCAGTAGACATCCTTAATGCAAAATATGTTAGTGTAATGAGTCCAACATGTGTGCAAATTTCTAACATACTTTATAATCTCTACATGAGTGCACAAACATTCATTCATATGCAACATCCAAATGATAGCATATCAAATTTCCACCCATATACAAGTATAAGCACTCATGCATATGAAATACGAAATACGTGACTGAGTCGATCTAGTGCCTAATGTGTGTTATGCAACCACGAGCAACCACTTGCAACCCCTTGCAACCATCAACCATAACATGTTTCAATTACATGTTTACATCCAAAAGGGTTCTACCTAAGGTTCTCAAGATAGGATCGAGAAGATAACAAGACGAACATGGATAGCAAAAGCATGTACATAATACGAAGGTATGTAAACTTATAGGAAAAAGAGATCGAGAAAGTACCCGCAAAAAGAAATGGGTATAGCGAGCGTATCTTCTCTTCGGTTTCCTAAGTTGCGTCTTCTTAGGCTTCACTTCACTGTACTTTAACTAGCTTGACTTCTCGATTCCTTAGCTTCTTGATCTCAGTTCCTAAGATACAAATCGGAACTCGCCTCAACATTGCTTCCTTTTCCACTTCTACGCCTTCAAGGATGCTTGGCTCAACCACTTCGGCAGACTCATGTAAGAACTTTCAGAGATGCGAAACGTGAAAGACATTGTGTACTCCGGCCAGCCTCTCTAGTAACTCTACCTTATAGGCCATCTGTCCAATCCTCTCGATGATAGGAAACAGCCCTACGAACCTCGGTGCTAACTTTCCAAACGCTCCAAAGCGAACCTCATTGCGTAAAGGAGAAACTTTTATAAAGACCATATCTCCGACTTCGAACTTTAGGCCTGTCCTTCTCTTGTCCACGTAGGATTTCTGTATATCTTGGGCTGTTTCATCCGTCTTCGTATCAACTCAACCTTCTCATAAGTCTCCCTTATCATGTCAGGTCCAAGTATGAGCTTGTCCGTCGACTCCTACCAACAAGTTGGTCACTTGCACGGTCTTCCGTATAAAGCTTCGAATAGTGCCATTCCTATGCTAGGTTGGTAACTATTATTATACGCGAACTCAACGAGAGGTAGGTGATCTTCCCAAGTACCACCAAAGTCAAGAATGCATAGTCTCAAAAGGTCCTCTAGTACCCTATTTACCCTTTTGGTTTGTCCATCCGTCTGGGGGTGATAGGTCGTGCTTAAACTTAGTCGTGTACCCATTGCTTCTTGTAAACTACTCCAAAATTCGCTAGTGAAAATTGGGTCACAATCGCTAACTATACTAGAAGGAACTCCGAGCAACCGTACTATTTCTTGAAGGTATAAAGACGCTAGACATGATGCGGTCCTCTTGCTCTTCACAGGAATGAAGTGAGCGCTCTTCATGAGTCTATCTACTATAACCCATATGCTAGTATTTCCCTTCCTTTACCTAGGCAATCCATCCACGAAATCCATCGAGACACTCTCCCATTTCCATAGCGGAACCTCCAAAGGATGCAATAGCCCATCGGGCTTTTTCGACTCGGCCTTTACTTGTTAGCACACCATGCACTTAGAATCGAATTCTGCCACGTCCTTTTTCATCACATTCCAAAAGAAAATGCGATTCATATCCTTGTACATTTTATCCCCTCCGGGATGTATAGTCATCTTCGAGTGATGCGCCTCTTCGAGAAATCTCTTCACTAAGTCTCCCACTTGTGGGACATAGAATCTACAATCACGCCTTAGCCATCCTTTGTCATCTATGGCATATCTACTGAGGTGACTTGACATCTCATCTCTAATCAACTTGTCCATGATCTCGACTATCTGTGGGTCTTCCTTCTATGAAGTCCCTACTTGGTCTAGAAGCGTAGGCCTTAACTCGAGAGATGCTAACGTGCCAGCCAATGACTCAACAGCAGGTGTGAAATCAAAGGTTGCTATAAACTCTAGACTTTTCCTTTCAACAAACAAAGGACTCAAAGTCAACCTTTTCCTACTTAGCGCATCCGCTACCATGTTACCCATGCCACGGGTATAAGCTATATCGAAGTCATACGATGCCAAGAATTCCATCAACCTCTGTTGCCTTAGATTCAAATCTTTTTGCGAAAAGAGGTACTTAAGCGATTTGTGATCGATATACAACTCGAACTTCTCACCTAGAAGGTAGTGGCACCAAGACTTAAGCGCAAAAACAATCACGGTCAATTCCAATTCATGTGTGGGTTAGTTTTTCTCATGAACTTTAAGTTGTCTTCCCCCGTAGCATATCACTTTCCCTTCTTGCATTAGGACAGCGCCTGATCCCGTGCCGCATGCATCTGTGTACACCGTAAACATCTTACCTCCATCGGGTAATGCCAAAACTGGAGCTGTGGTAAGGACTCTCTTAAGCCTTTGAAAAGCAACATCACACTCTATGTCCCATGCAAAGGGTAGGTTCTTCTTCGTTAACCTAGCAAGAGGGGCTGAAATCTTAGCGGAATCCTTAATGAACTTCCTATAGTAGCCCGCCAAAACGAGAAAGCTTCTCACATCCATTGCGTTCTTAGGAACTTTCCAGTCTTGCACCACAGCTACCTTTGCGGGATCCACAACTATACCTTGCTTAGAAACTACATGTCGAAGAAACCGAACTTCTTTTCTCCAAAAATGACACTTGGAGAACTTAGCCTTTAACTCATGTGCTCTAAGCGTATCCATGACTTCCTTGAGATGTCTAGCATTTTCTTCCTCATCCTTTGAGAAGATCAAAATATCATCCACGAAAACCACCACAAACTTGTTAAGGAACTCCCTAAACACCCTACTCATCAAGTCTACGAAGTACGCAGGTGCATTTGTCAAACCAAATGGCATGACGAGCCATTCGAAAAAAACCATCCGGAGTCCTAAACGCAGTCTTGTCAATGCTATCCTCAACCACTCTAAGCTGATGGAATCCTGTAGCTAGATCGAGTTGAGAGAAATAGACGCTCCTACAAGCTGGTCGAACAAGTTTTCGATTCTCGGTAGCGGGTGCCTATTCTTCTTAGTCAGCTTGTTTAACTCACTATAATCTACGCATAGACGAAGAGAACCATCCGCCTTAGTAGCGAATACCACCGGGGCACCCCATTCAGAAATGCTTCGCCTAATGAAATTTTTCTCAAGCAACTCCTTAACTTGCTTACTAAGCTCTTTTCTCTCTCGAGGGGCCATGTGTCTAACGGGCAATGCAACTGGCTTAGCACTATCAACAAGATGTATACGGAAATCTATCTCGCGTTTAGGGGGTAACCCCTTAACCTCATCAAAGACATCGGGATATTCTCGGACTACCCTTACTGATTGCAAATCATCGATAGACGAGTCAAGAGATTCTAGATAACACAACATGACAGGACCCATAGGGTTACAAGAAATTTCAAGGGTATTACCAAGGCTAGTCACGAGTTTAAATACCCTTCGTTCACAATCGAGAATTGCTCCATTATTGGAAAGCCAATCCATGCCTAGAATCAAACCGTATCCCATAAATCCGAGGACATAAGCATTACACATGAATTCTACGCTTAAGATAGAAATCCTCAAATCCACACAAATCATAGATAAATGAGCGGAGCCACCAATTGGATTTGAAACAATAACGGGATCCTCAACTCGACTAGTACTTAGGTGCAGAGTTTCAACATTATCATAAGAAATAAAAGTATGCGATGCACCAGAATCAAACAAGGCTCGAACAGGATGATCAAAAAGATAGACTAAACTTTCGACAGAAATATTTCTACCTCGTTCTTGCGGAGGTACTATGAAAGCGTGGTCTTGTCCTCCAGAAGAAGGTCCAGATCCCTGCCCTTGCTTCCTTGGGCAGGCCTTAGCCATGTGTCCTGCCTCACCATAGTGGAAACAGCCACCCATCTTCCTTTTCTTCTATATGCAGTCTTTGACCAGATGTCCAGGAATGCCACAGAAATTACACTTTCTCTTTTCATGGGGTTTGTTGTTCTTCCCGCCTTTCTTTGGATCAGCCTTTTTGTTCTGTGACCATTCCCCTTCTTATCTTGAAGTACTTCTGCTTTTGCCCCATTCTTGCCCTTGTCTTCCTCATTTAAGAGTGCCATGTCTGCTAACATTTCGTAAGTAGCCCCCAAAGGTATGTGGGTCATTGCCAAGCTGTGAAGTGGCTCATTCAATCCCTTGACAAAACAGAGAGCCTTCTTATGAGGAGTATTCACTAAGTCCAGTCCAAATCGAGCCAGCTGATTGAATTGATTGACGTACTCCTTGACCGTCATACTTCCTTGCTTAAGAGATAAGAACTTTTCCAGCAGTAGACTTCATTCAGCTTGTGAGAGGAATTTCATTTCAAACCTTCTCCTGAAATCCATCCATGTGTCAACAGGTCTTTCAGCGTTAGTGACTTCCCACCAATAGGAAGCTTCGTCTTTGAGCAACCATACCGCCAGCTGTATCTTCTGCCTATCATCCACCTCGAAGATAATGAACATATCCTCAGTTTCTTTGAGCCAGTTCCTCGCTTCTACGAATGATTCAGTTCCTTTGAAATCATTTCCACCCATAGCCCTAAAATCTCTACAGATCTTTGAGAAAGCATTTGCACGAGGAGGAGGAGGAACCGCTACAGCTGGAGGAGGAATATCTGCTGGGCCTGCATCGTTGGCCCTAGCCTCTACGTACCTCCTTAACCAGCCAGGTATTGGCATGCCCTCTGGAAGGTTAAGATTCCCAGACATGCTGAAATGAAAAAGAAGAGATTCAAAATGAGGAAACAAAGGATAGTGCTAATGGCTTTTGGGGAATAGCCTTTAAATAAAACAAGACTTTTCTTGAAAAATGTTTCTTTGTAAATAGATTTGAAAATAGTTTTAGAAGGTTTTAAAAAATTTTACCCAGTCCGGTAACCTCGCTCTGATACCAAGTGTAACACCCCACCTCCGCTAGGGTCACTCACAAAGAGAATGCACTAGTTTTGGGGGAGCGTTACTGAGGTAAACAAACGCAGAAATATTACAAGACAGAACATAAATAAAACAACGGAAGAATCAAAAGACAAATTTCATTAATTTCAAGAAGAGTCAAAACCTTTTACATCCAAAGTACCAAATAGCCAAAGTCATCATTTTCCATTACAACAAATTATGTCTTGCATAGATAAAGAAGCATAAAACTTTAAACAACAAAAGTAGCTTAATTCCCTAAAGGTAGCAGAAATGCAGCCATAGCATAGCCCAAGATCAAATCGTACATGAGCTGAGTCGAATGCGAGCGAAATCCAAGCTAAGTGCTAGAGTTTCCTGCCTGAGAACCTGGGGAGGAAACGAAAGAAAAAGAGGCGAAAGAAAATGGGTCAGTCATAAAGACTGGTAAGTCCTAATGACTTTCAGCATAAAAACAGGAAAAGGTAACATGACATGTATAAACAGAAAGTAAACATTAGGATGATGGCAAGATGGACAAGATATACTAAGATAGCATGATAATTCAAGTATAAATCAAGTATAGCATCGCATGTTCAAGGCTCGCTGCACCAACTGTACTAGTATCCCAAACCCATGTCATATATTAACCATGAAATGATCCCTTGGCCCAATATCATGAATGACCCATTACTAGGTCCAACGGAACGATCCATTAATCGATCGGCTCCCTACAAGTTCTAGCTCGTCGTGTGTCTGTGTCATACGGCCCTATCACGAATGTAGTTACCTGTGCTAGGTCCACCATAGTGTGTATCAAAACCTAGGGTGCCAACCACCGACACGAATCAAGCATGCACAGTGTAAACCTACTGATGCCCAATGCTTGCTTTTTCAACTCCGGACTACTTGCACGACCATAGTCCGCTTGAACCTATACTGGCGCACCAACTCAGTTGTCGTTCTGGTCGCTTATAATCAGCCAAGTAATCGTGCCCCACCCTGCCTAGTTCTTGGGTGCCATGATACATCTAAGTGTGTTACTGCTGAAATGGACCGCGTAACTAGGGTTTTCGTCCAGCAGGTTTAGTGCTGTCATTTAAATTCATGACTTAACCCTTATCAGTCTAGCATGTCAAGTTGGTTAAGTGTTATCTTTCAATTTCATGACTTAACCCCACTAATCATGTGTCAAGCTGGTTATGTGTTGTCTTTCATGCTCATGACTTAACCCTATCATGTGGCATTAATTCATTAATGCACCCCAACCTCTCACATCAGACCTGTTGTTGTGGTCACTGGATATGCCGGGCGGTTCCAGGCAGATTTACACCACAACTCAGTTTGACCTCGGGCTTTCAAGCGCGATATGACCAAATACCCACATTGGATCCTATTGTTTGTAGCCACTGGATTTGCCGGGCGGTTCTGGGCAGAATTAAACTACAAACTCAACCCAACCTCTAGTTGGCCATTTTCAAGTTCATTCTAGTGTAATGTCCATGTTCAAGTTTCATGTCAAGTTCGTGTCAAGTTTCATGGCAAGTTTCATGTCAAGTTTCATGATTCAACTTATGCTTATTATCAAGTTCAAGATTCATGTTCATAACTAATTCATGTTTTTCCTAATCTACCCAAATCGTATTCCCATCGCACGTAAATGTGAATCGATCTAAATTACAAGTAAATCCAAATCCAGAAATAAAGGGAATAACATCAAAACTATGATAGGCAAAAAGGACGAGCATAAAGTGATAAAAGGGATTACAAGACTAGCATGATATAACTTGAGATAATTGGCTACAACATCACTGGCATAAAGAAAATAATAGGATTTCAAATCTAGCATAATAAGGTGATAGTCATGGCATAAGGTGATAGTCCCAAACTTGTAAATAATAGACTGATTAAACATCATAGGCATGATAATGTTATGGACATGAAAGACTTTGATTTACAACATGAATAGGTCCAAACTAATTTCATAGCAATATTCCCAAATGTCAAGATCCAAGATGGAAAATAGAATAGATGTGAATCAATTATCATACTTAAGTCCAATTTCACTTTATCTCATGTCCAAATTACAATTAACAAGTTTAAATATCAAAGTAACTAGAACATACAGATCGTGGAATAAGAAATTGAGATGCAGAAGCCAAGTCTAGAAACTACTCGTTGAATTGTTGAATCGTTGAACCTCGATTTGATTGCAGTAGAAAATCCCCAATATGAAATTTCTAGCCGTAGTTTTCAAGAAATAGTCTTCGTGTTTTAATTTACTTTTAGTTTAATTTAGAAGAAGCCATGTCGATCAAGAATTTTTGCAGCATAAGGTTAGAGAAGAATGGTTTAAAGAGAATGGGGCTTAGAGGCTGTTTATATAGGATTAGAGCCAAGAATCTGGTCACAAAACAAGTCTAGATACATCAGAATGAACCCAGGCTCAAAACTGGGCTTTAGCACAAGGTCGACCCCCAGATCGACCATAGGGTCGACCTTGTCCCTGGGAGGTCAACCATAGTGTCGACCCCCCAGGTCGATCTTGTCCTGGACAGGAAAAATCCCGCCCAGTCTGCGCAGGGGTTTGAATTTGAATTTCGAATTCAAATTCGAGCTGTTTTTCTATTTTGAAAATCCTTGAAACTTCGGAGGGTCATATCTCCCTCATACGGACACCGTTTCTCGAAGACACGGACTTGTTTCCAAGCAGAATTTCAAGACGAACGCAATGGTGCAACCCGTTTTCCCTGAATCTTAATTTAAAAATTAATTTTGCCTTGATTTATGGTTTTAACATGTTATTAAAATTCAGGTTGTTACAAATTCCCCTGCTTCAATGCCAAGAACCATTCCATGTATAGATTTTCCTTTTGCTCGTTTGAGAAATTTCGCCTCAAACCTACGCCTGAAATCTAGCCATGTATCAACTGGACTCTCTCCATTAGTGACCTGTAACACCCCGTGTATTCTATAACCGTGAAATTCACAAATTAAAGTATAACTAATTTCAAATCAGAGAATTAAGGGAAACGGGATACGCCATTGCGTTCGTCTCGGAATTCTGCTTGAGATAGAGTCTGAGTTTGCATAAAACGGATATCGTATGAAGAAGATATGGACGAACGAAGTTGAGCGAAAAACCAGAAAACGGGTCAGAATGCACTGGCGCACTTGGGAAGTGCGCCAGGTCAAAAATGAACTGGCGCACTTTTCCGGGCAGGTTTACATCACAACTCAATCCAACCTCGGGTTAAACACATCGTATTTTCTACATTTACATATTTTGTCTCTTTTCTTTTTATATGTAAATATTTGCGGCCCATTATTCAAATTCATCTTTATTGATTAAAATTTATTTATGCCACTTAATTGCTTTTCAAGGTTGTTGGCATGCGTCAAACATGCCAACACATATGTTCTATATTTTAGCCCAAACGTCATTACCCCCGTTTTATACGTTCGCTCTAATGTAAGGTGTGTTGGGTTTAACACTTAAACCCAATTTAGCCATATGAAAAGGGGATGCTTATAACATGGTGTTTATAAGATAACATGAAAAAGGGGAGTGTGAACGCATGAACTTGCAACGAACGATTCAATTAACATAAAATAGGCACATGTGAACTTGCAATTGTAACATCATATAATCATGGCATAACATGAATCATTTTATCCATATAATCATAGCATAAACAATACTTAAACATAAATCATTCTATTCATCTAATTATGGCATAGAAAATACTTAAACATGAATCATTCTATTCATATGGTTAATGCATAGACAATACTTAAACATGAATCATGGGTTTAACTAACCATGTAAACTTGAAATTAAGAATCTAACTAAATTAGATATCATTATTATTGGCACATGGTCTTGACTAGAAATATAAGTCTATATTTTTATTTAGGCATAATATAAACTAATCATGTTCATAAAACCACTACATGTTAACAAAAAGGTACTTACTTTTGTCACTAATACAAAAGTATGGTTCAACTAGAATTATCCCAACCTAATTATTATATGAGTCATGGTTTTAATCTATTTATAGCAAAAACACACCTAAACTTAAATCATGGTTTTTAATTCTATTCATAGAATTATAGCATAAACATACCTAGACTTAAATCATGGTTTTTATTCTATCTATGTAAACTTGCAAGTGGAATGTAATTCTAGTGTAATTCTAATATAACTTATGTGTCACATATATTATCACATGATTATGATAACAACATAAACCTAAAAACATGTTTTCAACTAGACATAATAACAAACATAGTTTAGTCATGTTCATAAAATTAAATACAAGTTCTCAAAGATGTTTGCTTTTGTCACTATCATAAAACATGATTTTTATACTTGAACTATGATGCCAATTCCAACATAACTTCATATGAATCATAATACTCAAATGGATCAAATTACACTAAAGATGACCATAGAATTATACCTCATTTTGGCATAATAGTAAATCATATACTTGCATGAATCTCAAATAAACTATTACACATATAGTTGTTACTTTCAACATGAATCATATACTTGCAATTATCAAATGGGTGTTGTAAATAACTATCACAAACCTGTAGTTTCAATATGAATCATATGCTTGCATGAATCCCAATTAAAATTCCACAACATGTGGTTGTCAACATAAATCATATACTTGTATGAATCCAATCGTACACCATAGCATTGCCAAATCGTTTAAAATCAAAATAACATACAAATATAGATTATTATCGCCACAATTCCATTTCGCAAATCACGTACTTGCAAATATCCAATCGTATGCCACAATATTCCCAAATCGTTTAGCATCAAAGCAACATACAAATATAGATTATTATCGCCACAATTCCATTTCTTACTTTACACAAATCAACACAATTATTTAATTCACATCGGAATAGCACTCTACTTACAACGTATGATGAATCTTCAATTCAGGAATCTGAGTTCTGAATTTGGAGATGCTATCCTTTGTTGTAGGCGTTGCTTTGATTAACGTTGCTTTAAGCTTTTGATTTACCTCCTAATTGTCTCTCTATTTCTGACGGCTATCTTTAGTCTCTCCTCAGCAACATGACGGTCTCATCTCCATTTTAGTTTGTGTGAATTAGGGTTAGACTTAGGTCCTTTTTATAGAGTTTATGAGTTGATTTAGACCGTCGATGGAGCTTGGTTCAATGATAGCCGTTCGTTTGAACGAGAGACCAACCAGGAGCTGACACCTAGCCCTAGTGACAAGGCAAGGCTCAGAAAATCGACCAAACACAGACTAGGCCAGCCAGGACCTGACCAGACCTGACCAGCAGGTCATTTTTGACCTGGGCGCACTTGGCAGGTGCGCCAGGTCAAAAATGTACTAGCGCACTTCCCAAGTGCGCCAGTTCATTTTTGTTCTGGCGCACTTCCCAAGTGCGCCAGTGCATTCTGACCCGTTTTCTGGTTTTTCGCCCAACTTCTTTCGTCCATATCTTCTTCATACGATATCCGTTTTACGCAAACTCGGACTCTATCTCAAGCAGAATTCCGAGACGAACGCAATGGCGTACCCCGTTTCCCTTAATTCTTTGATTTAAAATTAGTTATACTTTAATTTGTGAATTTCACGGTTATAGAATACACGGGGTGTTACATTCTCCCCCACTTAAAAAGGATTTCGTCCCCGAAATCTTCAAGTTCAGGAAGAATGTACATCCTAACATCCAAACATCCATCTACTCATCCATCAAACACGAGCATCCACTGTCCTTAAAAGACTTTTAATGCTTCATGATCATATGCGGAGTGTGTGTGTACATGTACTTATCTAATGCAAAATCAGGCGGTCTACTGATTCAGTTGACCTCCTTAATGCAAATTATGTAAGTGCCATGAATCCATTATGTATGCAAATTTTCCTATTCATGATTCTATATGAGTCCACAATCACTCATATAAATGCAACATCCATATGACAACACATTAAACTTCAACCATATACGAATATAAATACATATATGCATATGCAATATGAAGTGACTGAGCCGATCTAAAACCTAGATTGTCTTGAATCGGATTACACGAGCCTATCTCCTCATCCCTTGATCGGATTACAAATTAGGGCATTCCTTAAGTTGCGCTTTTATCTATCTTTTTTTTCGGTATATCTCCTCGACCCTATCTTTTAGGTAGAAACTCTTTGGATGAAAACATGTAATTGAAACATGTTATGGATGATGGTTGCAAGTGGTTGCAAGTGATTGCTAGTGTTTGCTCGTGGTTGCATATACACACACAATCTAGGTTTTAGATTGGCTCAGTCACTTCATATTGCATATGCATATATGTTTGCATTCGTATATGGTTGAAGTTTAATATGTTGTCATATGGATGTTGCATTTGTATGAATGATTGTGCACTCATGTAGAATCATGAATAGGAAAATTTGCATACATAATGGATTCATGAATAGAAAAATTGTGCTCAGATACCCAGTGCATTCTGACCCGTTTTCTGGTTTTTCGCCCAACTTCGTTCGTCCATATCTTCTTCATACGATATCCGTTTTACGCAAACTCAGACTCTAACTCAAGCAGAATTCCGAGACGAACGCAATGGCGAATCCCGTTTCCCTTAATTCTCTGATTTGAAATTAGTTATACTTTAATTTGTGAATTTCATGGTTATAGAATACACGGGGTGTTACATTCTCCCCCACTTAAAAAAGGATTTCGTCCCCGAAATCTTCAAGTTTAGGAAGAATGTACATCCTAACATCCAAACATCCATCTACTCATCCATCAAACACGAGCATCCATTGTCCTTAAAAGACTTCTAATGCTTCATGATCATATGTGAAGTGTGTGTGTACATGTACTTATCCAATGCAAAATCAGGCGGTCTACTGATTCAGTTGACCTCCTTAATGCGAATTATGTAAGTGCTATGAATCCATTATGTATGCAAATTGTAACAACCCGGAAATTCTGGGCCAGTTTAAAATTTTTATTTTGGCGATTTTAGCGAATTTTGATTATTTAAAATGAATTATTTTAAATAATATCGACGAGAAATTTATTTTGAATAGAATTCGACGTATATATTATATACGTCGTCGTTAGAATATAAATAATTATATATATTTATAAATAGAATTGAAAATGGCGCGGTAGTTCGAAAATTCGATTTCTAATTTCAAATGAATATACAGAATTCAATATAAGTCAGAATTGAACGAAACAAGAAATATTTGAATCTGTATAACTATATCTTTGTAACGAAGTTAACAAACTGAGATTTCATCTTAGAAATGATAAGATATGTCCAGTTTAAAATTAGAAATAGTCGCTGTGGAATTTATATATATTTTTATATATATAAGGCCCTTAAAAATAGCAATTTTGCAAACGACCTCGGATTTCGACGAAACCAGTTTTGTTGGGTCCGCGATGTTAAGTTATTGCTAGATTCCAAATTTCATAATTTTTCGAATTAATATGTGAGCGTGGCAAAAGAAAACGCGTTTGACCAGTTTCAGTTGATTTTAATCGACTGGAAATTGGCCATTTTTCAAACGGTCTCAGAATTCGACGAAACTAGTTTTGTTAGGACCGTATCGTCAATACGAAGCTAGAAAATATTTTTCTGGAATTTTTCTAGTTAGTATGTGACCCCGGTAATTTGAAATGTGCGTTTAAAATTCAATATAGTGATTTAAATGAAAATTCAAAAGGAAACTGATTGTAACGATCAAATAAACTTGCGATACATATCCCATTGTGTTCGGAATGGGGGTGAAACGCTATGGACGACAGGCGGTGGGCCTCGTATCGAGGGCGTATGTAAAAGTCAACCCTTTTTACCAAAATTAAATAATTAATTAATAATAATAATAAAAAAAATATTTTAATTCCCCCTTCCCTCCTTTATCTCCTTCTGCCCCCCCCCCCGAATTCATTTAAACAGAACAAAAAAAAAAAAAAAACCTAGAACTATCGAGCCGCCGCCCCATGACCTCGACGCCGACGAGGACCACCACCACGAAGACCTCGCCTCCCCCTGCATCGATCGAAGACCCCTCCTCCCCAGGTCGCACGAGCGCGACGAAGGCCGAGCCCCGAACCATCGCAACGTGAATCCGCGAGCCCCCTGAAGCCTTGACGCCACCACCACACCGTTCGAACCCTGCCGCCGACAAACTGCGAGGTTCTTCCCCCCTGTAAGTATTTCCTTTTTTTTTTTTTTTTTTTATTTTATATAAACATAATTTAAAAGCTGAATTTATAAAATTAGGTTTAAAAAACTGAAATTTTTAAAAGAGGATTTAAACTGAATTGATTTTTTTTAAGTATAAAACTAAACTGATTTTTTTTAAAAAGTAATTTAAAACTGTTTTTATTTTAAGGAATTTTAAAAACTGAATTTTAATAAGTAATTTAAAACTGTTTTTATTTTAAGGAATTTTAAAAACTGAATTTTAATAAGTAATTTAAAACTGTTTTTATTTTAAGGAATTTTAAAAACTGAATTTTAATAAGTAATTTAAAACTGTTTTTATTTTAAGGAATTTTAAAAACTGATTTTTTTTAAAAAGTAATTTAAAACTGTTTTTATTTTAAGGAATTTTAAAAACTGAATTTTAATAAGTAATTTAAAACTGTTTTTATTTTTAATTAGTAATTTAAAACTGTTTTGATTTTTCTATTAGCATTTAAAAACTGATTAAAGATTTAGATTTTAAAAAGAAAAGATTTGAACTGGGTTAGAAAGATCAGATTTTTAGAATAGAAAAGATCATATTTTTAAATATGAGAAGGCGATATTTTTAAATATGAAAAGACGATATTTTGATATGAGTAGCGAAATAAAAATTTGATTTTTATATAGAAGTTAACAAGGTGAAAATTTGATTTTTATATAGAAGTTAACAAGGTAAAAATTCGATTTTTATATATTGAGTAGCGAAATAAAAATTTGATTTTTATATAGAAGTTAACAAGGTGAAAATTTGATTTTTATATAGAAGTTAACAAGGTAAAAACTCGATTTTTATATATTGAACTTTGAAATAAAAACTCGATTTTTATATATTGAACTTTGAAAATAAAAACTCGATTTTTATATATTGAACTTTGAAATAAAAACTCGATTTTTATATATTGAACTTTGAAAATAAAAACTCGATTTTTATATATTGAACTTTGAAATAAAAACTCGATTTTTATATATTGAACTTTGAAATAAAAACTCGATTTTTATATATTGAACTTTGAAATAAAAACTCGATTTTTATATATTGAACTTTGAAAATAAAAACTCGATTTTTATATATTGAACTTTGAAATAAAAACTCGATTTTTATATATTGAACTTTGAAATAAAAACTCGATTTTTATATATTGAACTTTGAAAATAAAAACTCGATTTTTATATATTGAATAGCGAAATAAAAATTCGATTTTTATATATATAGTGGCTACGGGCGACGAAGCTGACGAAGATGCGGAAACGGCGAAGACTTCTGCAAATGAAGTGCCGTGGAGCTAGGATAGCTTTCGGTGAGAATTTCTCACCTTTCAATTTATTTTTCTAGTTATATATATATATACTAGGATGCAGACGGTGCTTAGTAGCACCCGACACAATCGTCCACAGACCATGGACTTGTTTGTTTGGCTGTTTGGTTATTGATTGTGATATTGGTTTGGATGTGGTTTGTGGTGTGAAAAATCGAATCGATCAATTGGTTAGGATTAGACGTGCGCCGTTATAAGGCGAAGGAGTAAGGCTAGGTTAGACCCTTACTCCAAATTTTGTGGTTTGCATAACGAAAGTGAATTTGATTGATGTGTGAATGGCGTGGGCCTTCACTAGACCGGGGATAAGGCTAGGCCTTGTCCCGTTTCTAGTATCGTGCCGTTATGCCGTCGAAATTTTCTAAAATAAGTTAGAAAAATAAAAATAGCATTTTATTTAAAGAATGAACTGAATAGAAATTCATATGTTAAAATAAAATGTGTTATCGTTAAAAATATAATTTTTAACGTGAATGTGAATAAATAAATATTCATTTACAAACCAGACGGTTTGTTTATGTACACCTATTTGAATGACATTGATTGGGACGATAAATTTCACACATCGCCCAACAGCACAAATAAAATATGTGTTTGATTGATTGAAACCCCACACGGGTGTTAGGATGAAATTTGAAGTTCACTCATCCTGATTGATTAAATATGTCGATCGATTGATTGACAGGCTGTTATAAGCGTTGAATATCTATATTTGATGCTTATACAGTGTAGTGCACTTTGGTTGATGGTTGATTATTTTCAATGCCATTATATACATGTGTTGTATGAAAATCCATATAATTAATTTTATATGGTAATTGATTGGGCCTCATTCCAGTTTTGAAAAAGAAATATTTGAAAAAGAAATATTTGAAATAGAATATTTGAAAATAAAGGAATATATGAAGCCGAGTTGATTAGATTGACGCCATTTTGACGTAAACGATATTTATATCGATTTTAAAACGATTTCGAAATAAATTGAATTGAAAACGATTTCGAAATAAATTGAATTGAAAACGATTTCGAAATGAATTGAATTGAAAACGAATTCAAAGTGAATTGAAAACGATTTCGAAATAAATTGAATTGAAAACGATTTCGAAATAAATTGAATTGAAAACGATTTCGAAATGAATTGAATTGAAAACGAATTCAAATTGAATTGAAAACGATTTCGAAATAAATTGAATTGAAAACGATTTCGAAATGAATTGAATTGAAAACGAATTCAAAGTGAATTGAAAACGATTTCGAAATGAATTGAATTGAAAACGATTTCGAAATGAATTGAATTGAAAACGATTTCGAAATGAATTGAATTGAAAACGATTTCGAAATGAATTGAATTGAAAACGATTTCGAAATGAATTGAATTGAATATGAATTCAAATTGAATTGAAATTTGAATTGAATAGAAATGAATTTTAAAACGAATTTATAAAGAAGAATTCAATTTTGCTTAGAATTGAAATGGAAGTTGAAATAGATTTTGAAACGAATTTTAAAACCATTCATATAATTCGTTTTAAATAGAAATCGACGAAATATATTATATATATATTATATATATAATATAATGGCCTGAATAGAACGCGCCGCGCCGCGGCAGTTCGCGAATTTCGACCATTTATTTCAAACGGATATTACGGGAGATCCGACCGTCGGATTCTCCTAAAACCGGAACCGTTGGGTTCGTATCGAAAAGAGCTTTCTAACGAATGTTAGAAATTTGAAATCTAACGGTTGGATTTGGAGTTACGTCCAAATCAAATTCGAAAAAGGTCGCTGTAAGTGCAGTTCGATGGCCATTGATGGAAATCGACTGTACGGGCCTTGATAAAATTATTAAAAATAGTAATAATTTGTGTAAAATCATAAGAAATGATTTGTGAAGATTTGGGATGAAAAACTCCATATTTGAAAAGATAAAAATAGATTTTTATCGAAATGAACTAGTTTTGAACTAGAAATATAATTCTATTTATTTTGAAATAAATAAATTGAATTTGAAAAGGGTTTTAAAGATAACCAAAATTTCCAATGATTGCATTGGAGTGGAATTGAATCGAAATTGTCTTCGGAATATTTCGATGTTGGAATTCGTGATTATACGGATGTTGTTATGGAAATTTGAAAGATATATATTTATATCGTTATTTCCAATACGACATTTGTTAGTCGTAGAATTCGATATTGAATATAAGCCGATATATTTTCTATTCAGAGCCTTGTATTGAATATCGAATGTGATTTGGGTTTGTCGTGAATGGTGTCTTCACTAACACTGTTCTTGAACCCAGTTGAGAAAAGATTAAATCTTTTTATTTAGATTTAATGAAGTGTACCAATTAAATGATATTTAATTGGAATTGAATTGGTATTGATTTTTGGGTTTATCGTGAACAGTGTTTTAAATAACACTTGTTCTTTAACCCGATAATTAATGGAATGTGATTTGGGTTTGTCGTGAATGGTGTCTTCACTAACACTGTTCTTGAACCCAGTTGAGAAAAGATTAAATCTTTTTATTTAGATTTAATGAAGTGTACCAATTAAATGATATTTAATTGGAATTGAATTGGTATTGATTTTTGGGTTTATCGTGAACAGTGTTTTAAATAACACTTGTTCTTTAACCCGATAATTAATGGAATGTGATTTGGGTTTATCGTGAACCGTGTTTTAAATGACACTGATTCTTTAACCCAGTCGAAGATTAAAACTAAGTGGAGTTTTAATGAATCTTTAATTAGATTGAAAAGATCGAGAATGGAGTATCACCAGTTTTGCTCCAGGCGATAGATAAATCTTTAATTAGATTTGAACGTGAAATTTAGAAACTAACTGTCGGTTAGCCAAGCAGAATGGTTTTCTGGATATTGATCTGATGTTGGTTTCGGCCTTCGGGGTTAATATTTGGGGAATTATTCTCTTGATTAATTTACGGTTAGTGACTAATGAATTGGAATGAGGCGTATGTTGTGTTTGTGTAACACTTTTATAATATATACGCGAGTTATTCGGAAAGACCGGGTTTATCCCATTCTGAATAACTGATACGACGATAAGTCGAAGATGAAGACGATGGTCGAAGACCGGAAGTCTTCACGTCGTTTGGGTAATTACTGATGATCTTGATTGGGCTGTACACCCAAGAAGATGGAAACAGTTAGTGATCGTCCAGACGTACTTGGAGATCGATGGATATGCGGGGTACTAGGTGCCTCCGGTTTCGTTCAGACCCAGAACGGACTTGTAAATGGACTGTGTGTCTGACATCGGATTTCATTCTGTGTGACTGATATCGGTTGCATAGGATGGTTTGCCTGTGTGGCATGCTAAGATGCAAATGATCAAGGCTTCTGTTGAAAAGCAAAGTCTTGTGGTGATGATCAAAGCACGGCCTTTGTGGCGTAGCTTTGTGTAACGTTTACCTCGCGTGTTTCACACCCGGTATGAACCAAAAACGGGAGACGGACGTCAGGGAGGGCATGCGTTTCTTTCTAGTTAGAAGTGGCGTCAGTGGTTTTACACGCCCTGACGAGTTTGACTTATGTGGTTGTTGCTGTTGCGAGGCGCCTCGGTTATATCGGTTTCGGCCGAATGCATTCTGGTCGGCTGACGGACCAGACTTACACCCCATAGGGTGGGGAGACGTAGTGTTCAGGCATTTTAATCCACATCGGTGGACCGGCCCTGAGGATCCAAGGGCCCACCTGTGTCTGGGTCCTGAGACACGGACTAGAGCGTCTCGAATCGGTTGAGGACTATCTTTTGCCTCGGTTCATAGATGGAAATCCAATTTCCAAATACGTGACATTTGCGGTTTTAATTGTAAAACTAGTATGGCGACATGATATATGGTACCCATGCCGCCTATGATTGATACTTATGATTTGAAGTTGTTTTATACACTATGCACTTATAATAGTATCAAACAATTTGTTTTAACCGTATCAAGCATTCTTTGGCTGTTATAAGGGAAAACCCTATCCTCGGCTGCGTTGCATTGTGTGATGGGACCTGGGTCTTATAACAGCTTCATTTTTCTTTATTTAGCATTGCGCTGTTTGTTTTATGCACTGGTATTCTTGGGAGGAAACCCGTTCCGTGTTATACGGCGTGGTCCCTTGATTTACCTAACTTTGAAAATAAAGATAAATAACTGTTTTAGTTCTCACACCAGTCACATGACTGACCTGGAGTTTATTGTTTTAACCTAAACTCTGGGTGCCCTTATTTTGACACGGGCAGCTAGTAGTTTTGGTTTTGCAGATTTATATTCACAGGATCCTGGTTTACAGCTGGAACGATATCCGGAAAGCTTTGTATCCGTATATCTCCTTCTAGTTGTGTATTGTATTATTTTCCGCTGCTATGGATTTAAATGTAATTTAAATCTCTGATATTCCTGTGTAATATTCGTTTATACTCTGTATATTCTTGTAATCTGATGCATTGTTGTAATATACAATGAAATGTTCTTCTGTATGCGTTCTGTTGTGGTTTGTTCTCGAACTATCCGACACTTTCCTTTACGGGGAAGTTGCGGGTCTTTACACAAATCCTCCTATTCATGATTCTACATGAGTGCACAGTCATTCATACAAATGCAACATCCATATGACAACATATTAAATTTCAACCATATACGAATGCAAACATATATGCATATGCAATATGAAGTGATTGAGCCGATCAAAAACCTAGATTGTGTGTGTATGTGCAACCACGAGCAACCACTAGCAATCACTTGCAACCACTTGCAATCATCATCCATAACATGTTTCAATTACATGTTTTCATCCAAAGGGTTTCTACCTAAAAGATAAGGTCGAGGAGATATACCTAAAAAGATAGATAAAAGCGCAATATAAGGAAAAAGAAAGATCAAGGACGTACCCTCGAAAAGAAAAGGGTAGGCAGCGTGTATTCTAGCTTCAGTTTCCCAAGTTGCGTCTCCCTCGGCGTCGCTCCACTGAACTTTGACGAGCTTGACTTCGCGGTTGCGTAGCTTCTTCACTTCCGTTCGTAATATGCGGGTTGGAACTTTCCTCACGGTTTCTTTGCGTTCCACTTCAGCTTCTTCTAGGATATTTGGCTCTACCACTTCAGCAGACTCATGTAGACATTTTCGGAGATGTGAAACATGAAAAACGTTGTGAACTCCGGCCAGCTTTTCGGGTAGCTCTAATCTATAGGCCATTTTCCCAATTTTCTCGATGATAGGGAATGGCCCTACGAACCTTGGTGCTAGCTTTCCTGTGGTTCCAAAACGAACAACGTTCCTTAGTGGAGATACCTTAAGAAAAACTCTGTCTCCAACCTCAAATTCAAGGTCGGTCCTCCTCTTGTCGGCATAGGACTTTTGTCTGTCTTGGGCCATCTTCATCCTTCTTCGTATTAAGTCTACTTTTTCTGAAGTCTCTCGGATCATATCTGGTCCAAGTATGAGTTTATCAGTAGACTCCCACCAACAAGTGGGCGATCGGCACGGTCTTCCATATAAAGCTTCGAAGGGCACCATTCCGATGGTTGCTTGATAGCTGTTGTTGTAGGCAAATTCCACCAAAGGAAGATGGTCTTCCCATGTCCCTCCGAAGTCAAGGACGCACAGTCTTAGAAGGTCCTCCAAAACTCTGTTCACTCTTTCTGTTTGGCCGCCGATTTGGGGAAGATAGGCTGTGCTCAAGCATAACTGCGTGCCTACCGCTTCTTGCAGACTCCGCCAAAACTCACTTGTGAAGATAGGGTCTCGGTCTCTAACGATGCTGGACGGTATTCCATGGAGTCGAACGATTTCCTTGAGGTAAAGAGATGCTAGGAATGAGGCAGTTCTTTTACTTTTGACAGGTAAAAAGTGGGCGCTTTTAGTAAGCCTATCCACTATTACCCAAATGCTAGTGTTGCCTCTCCTAGACCTAGGCAGCCCATCGATGAAGTCCATTGAGATGCTATCCCACTTCCACTTCGGGACCTCTAGATGATGTAGCAGACCGCCAGGCTTTTTCTGTTCCGCCTTAACCTGTTGGCACACCATACACTTAGAAACGAATTCTGCCACGTCCTTTTTCATGTCGTTCCAGAAGAAAGTTCTTTTTATGTCCTTGTACATTTTATCTCCGCCTGGGTGTATCGTCATCTTGGAGTGATGTGCTTCCTCGAGAACCTTCTTTACTAAATCCCTTGTCTGTGGGACGCATAGTCTTCTGTCTCGCCTTAGCCAACCCTTATCGTCGATGGAGTATCTGTTGAGGTGACCTGAAGTCTCACCACTAATTAGCCTATCAATCGTCTCCACAAGCTGAGGGTCCTCGCGTTATGTTGTCCCTATCGAGTCCACTAAATTCGGGCATACTTCGAGCGATGCTAGCAAGCCTGGTACAAAATCGGAGGAAGGCCTAAAGTCGAAGCTGGCTATAAACTCTAGGCTTTGTCTTTCAACAAACAGCGGGCTTAAGGTCAGTTTCTTTCGGCTCAACGCGTCTGCTACTACGTTGCCTTTGCCCGGAGTGTAGGAGATCTCGAAATCGTACGAGGCAAGAAACTCCATCCATCTCTGTTGCCTCAAGTTAAGATCTTTCTACGAGAAAAGATATTTCAACGATTTATGGTCAGTGTAAAGTTCGAACTTCTCACCTAGGAGATAGTGTCGCCAAGACTTCAGTGCAAAGACGATGGCAGCTAACTCAAGATCGTGGGTCGGGTGGTTCTTTTCGTGCACTTTCAACTGCCTCCCTCCATAAGCTACTACCCTTCCTTCTTGCATTAAGACGGCGCCTAGCCCTGTCCCACATGCATCTGTATAAACAGTGAACATCTTGCTTCCATTTGGCAACGTCAAAATTGGGGCTGTTGTAAGAGCCCTTTTCAGTCGCTGGAAAGCAAACTCGCAATCCAAGTCCCAATTGAACACTAGATTCTTCTTGGTCAATTTCGTGAGCGGAGCTGAGATTTTCGAAAAATCCCTTATGAACTTTCGATAGAAACCTGCTAGTCCTAGAAAACTTCGGACCTCTATTGCATTCCTTGGTGTCTTCCAATTCTGTACCGCCACTACCTTAGTAGGGTCCACTGCTAACCCTTGTTTGGATACTATGTGCCCAAGGAACCTCACTTCTTCTCTCCAAAAGTGGCATTTGGAGAATTTGGCTTTTAGCTGATGGACTCGCAGAGTTTCCATGATTGCCCTTAAGTGCTGAGCATGTTCCTCTTCACTCTTTGAGAAGATAAGGATATCGTCTACGAAGACCACTATGAACTTATTGAGGAAATCTCTGAATACCCTACTCATCAGGTCCACGAAGTAAGCAGGTGCATTTGTCAAGCCGAAAGGCATGACAAGCCATTCAAAGAAGCCGTCTGGGGTTCTGAATGCCGTTTTATCGATACTATCTTCAGCCACCCTTAGCTGATGAAAACCGGTCGCTAAATCGAGTTGGGAGAAAACAGACGCTCCTACAAGCTGATCAAACAGATCGTCAATTCTGGGGAGAGGGTGCCTATTCTTTTTCGTTAGCTTGTTGAGCTCCCTATAGTCAACACATAGACGGAGTGAACCATCCGCCTTTGTAGCGAACACCACTGGAGCGCCCCATTCTGAAATGCTCCTCCTAATGAACCCCTTTTCTAGAAGCTCTTTAATCTGTTTACTGAGCTCTTTCCTTTCTCGTGGAGCCATGTGTCTAACGGGCAACGCAACAGGCTTTGCATTATCTACAAGGTATATGCGGAAGTCTATCTCCCGCTTCGGAGGCAAGCCCTTCACCTCTTCGAAGACATCCGAATATTCCCGGACCACTCTAACTGATTGCAAATTTTCAACAGAGGCATCTAGCGATTCAAGATAACTAAGCATAACCGCATACGAGGGATTACAAGAAATTTCCAAAGTGTTACCGAGCTGGGTTAGGAGCCTGACTTCCCTTTTCTCACAATCAAGAATGGCCCCATTACTGGATAGCCAATCCATGCCCAAAATCAAACCATATCCCGAAAAGCCCAAAACAAAGGCACTACATTGAAATTCTACGCTTAGAATAGAAATTTTCAATCCCAAACAGATCATAGAAAAATGAGCTGGGCCCCCAATTGGGTTTGAAACAATTAAGGGGTCCTCTACCATACTAGTTTTTAGGTGTAGAGATTCTACTAAAGTAGACGAGATAAAGGAGTGTGATGCGCCAGAATCAAATAAAGTGCGAACCGGGTGATCATAAAGATAAACTACACTTTCTACAGAAGTATTTATACCTCGCTGTTGTAGAGGTGGCGCTTCTAGCACATGAACCTGCGCCCCCGAGGTGGATCCAGCCCTCTGCCCCTGTCCTCGTTTCTTTGGGCAGTCCTTAGCCATGTGGCCTGTCTCACCGCAAGAAAAGCACCCACCATTCATCTTGGCCTTCTTTTTCCGGCAATCTTTCACTAAGTGCCCCAATTTGCAACAGAATTTACACTTCCTCTTCTCTTGGGACTTGTTGTCTTTCCCTCCCTTCTTAAAGTCTGTCTTCTCAGGGCAGTCTTTGCTGATGTGTCCAGTCTCCCCACAATGAAAACATTCTCCTTGCTTTCTTTTCCTTTTTCTACAATCCTTGGCTATGTGCCCTTCCGTACCACAAAAATTGCATTTCCTTTTTTCCTGTTTCTTGTTATTACTGTTACGATCCTTTCTTGTTTGACTATTATTCGTCTTCCTACTCTGGGACTCTTCCGCTTGTTGGTTCACGTGGAGGAGGAGGAGTGAAAGCATCAGCAGCTGGGGAGTAAGGTCTCCAGACATGCTGAAACAGAAAGGATAGATTCAAAACGAAGGATAAGATATAGTACCTATGGCTTTGGGGGGACTTTGCCTTTTAAAATAAAATATTTTATCTTTTAAAAAAAATGCTTCTTTAAATTTCCTTTTTTTTGTTTTTGAAAATAAATTTTCAAAACTTTTTATCTTATCTGGTAAACCTATGCTCTGATACCAAGTGAAACACCCCACCTCCGTTAGGGTCACTCTCAAAGGGAATGCCCTAATTTTGGTGGAGGTTTATAAGTATAAGTCACAGATATACAAGACAGATATAATAACACATATTTTTGAACAGCGGAAAACAACAACTTTTATTTCATCAAAATACGTGTTACACAAACCAACCATAATTGTCTTACAATACTTCCAAAATAATATCTGTCTTGATTACATTATTTAAAGAAGCATAAAGAAAACATAAATAAACTGCATAAGTCCCTTAATTGCTGTCCAAAGCCATAGTCCAAAATGGAAAAGATCCAAGCAATACATTCTTTCTCTTCAAGCTGGATGTGAAAGCTGGTCAAGCTGCGGTATTCCCTCCCTGTGGACCTGTGGGCGGAAACGAAAGAAAAGAAGGCAAAAGAAAAGTAGAGTCAAACATAAAGCCTGAGTAAGTCTTGGACTATTCAGTCTTGAATAAAGAACTGGGTATGATAAGTATAAACTAGAAATGAGAAAGCACCATAAACTTAGTTAAGTTGTCTAGGGTCGAATATACTATCGTACCCCATATTAATCTCTGTACCCATATAAACTAGTTCCCAACAGGCACCCCATAATCAGGGTGAAGTGATCCATTTTATGATGATCAGCTCCTACTCGCATAGCTACATGTGTCTTACGGCCCCCGATGTTGTAGTTAACTATGCTGGTCCTACCATGGGGTGTATCAAGTCCCATGGTGGCGGCCCGACACAATCCTAGAATGCACAGGTATGCTACTGGTGCCCAGTGCCTTATTTTTCTACGCCGGAGTGTGTGCACGCCCGCACCCCGTTAGAACCTACACTTCTGCACCACCGCCGTCGATTTGACCTCTTATAGTCAGCCCAGTAATCGGCCCCACCCTGCCTAGTTTCAGGGTATCATGATACACCTTATAGGGTTACTGCTGAAAAGGGTCCCCCGCTACTAGGTTTTCTATTTCTAGCCAACATGCTAAGTTGGTTAAGTGTTTTATAAACCTAACCCCCAATCAGTCTGTTTAGTTTAGCATGTTCCATTTTGATTAAGTATTAATATAATTTACTTAATCCTATCAATCCTGACTCAGCCTTAATTGTCTTATTAAAGCCTTGACCTCTCACATTAGACAGGTATTGTTGTGGCTGCCTGTTGCCGGTTGGGTCCGGGCAGTCTTACGCCACAACTCAGTCTAACCTCGGGTCCTTATTAGGCTCCGTGTTTAACCACCCACATTGGATAGGTATTGTTGTGACTACTGGACTGCCGGGCGGTTCCGGGAAGGTTTACATCACAACTCAATCCAACCTCGGGTTAAACACATCGTATTTTTCTACATTTACATATTTTGTCTCTTTTCTTTTTATATGTAAATATTTGCGGCCCATTATTCAAATTCATCTTTATTGATTAAGATTTATTTATGCCACTTAATTGTTTTTCAAGGTTGTTGGCATGCGTCAAACATGCCAACACATATGTTCTATATTTTAGCCCAAACGTCATTACCCCCGTTTTATACGTTCGTTCCAATGTAAGGTGTGTTGGGTTTAATACTTAAACCCAATTTAGCCATATGAAAAAAGGGAGGCTATAACATGGTGTTTATAAGGTGACATAAAAAGGGGAGTGTGAACGCATGAACTTGCAACATAACGATCTAATTAACATAAGATAGGCATATGTGAACTTGCAATTGTAACAACATATAATATAAGCAATACTTAAACATGAATCATTCTATTCACATAATCATGGTGTAAACGAAACATGTAGTCATGGCATAAATAGTACTTAAACATGAACCCCTCTAATCATATAATTATGGCATAATCATAATTGAACATGAGTCCTTATATGGTCATGGCATAAACATAATTGATTATGAATCCTATTATTCATATAATCATGGTTTTTGTCCTATCTATGTAACTTGTAAGGGGATGTAATTCTAGTGTAATTTCTAATGTAACTTATGTGCCAAATATATTATCATATGATTAAGATAACAACATAAGCTTAGAAACATGTTTTTCAATTGGGCATAATAACGAACATAGTTTAGTCATGTTCATAAAATTAATACAAACTTACAAAGACGCTTGCTTTTGTCACTATCATAAAATAGTGATTTTTATACTTGAACTATGATGCCAATTCCAACATAACCTTCATATGAATCATAATACTTAAGTGGATCAAACTACACTAAAGATGACCATAGAATTATACATCATGTTGGCATAACAATAAATCATATACTTGCATGAATCTCAAATAAACTATTACAACATATAGTTGTTACTTTTAACATGAATCATATACTTACAATTATCCAATGAGTGTTGTAAATAACTACCACAAACATGTAGTTTTCAATATGAATCATATGCTTGCATGAATCCCAATTAAAATTCCACAACATGTGGTTGTCAACATAAATCATATTCTTGTATGAATCCAATCGTACACCATAGTATTGCCAAATCGTTTAGAATCAAAATAACATACAAATATAAGTCATTATCGCCACAAATTCCATTTCGTTTCCAACGCAAATCGCGTACTTGCAAATATCCAATCGTATACCATAATATTCCCAAATCGTTTTGCATCAAAGCAACATACAAATATAGAATATTATCGCCACAATTCCATTTCTTACATTACACAAATCAACACAATTATTTAATTCACATCGGAATAGCACTCTACTTACAGCGTATGACGAATCTTCAATTCAAGAATCTGAATTCTGAATTTGGAGATGCTATCCTTTGTTGTAGGCGTTGCTTTGATTTGATTAACGTTGCTTTAAGCTTTGAATTATCTCCTAGTTGTCTCTCCATTTCTGACGGCTCTCCTCAGTCTCTCCTCAGTAGCATGACGGTCTCATCTCCATTTTAGTTTATGTGAATTAGGTTAGTCTTAGGTCATTTTTATAGAGTTTATGAGTTGATTTAGACTGTCGATGAAGCTTGGTTCAATAATAGCCAGTTCTTTATACTTATCATACCCAGTTCAATAATAGCCAGTTCAATAATAGCCAGCATGACGGTCTCATCTCCATTTCTAGTTTATACTTATCATACCCAGTTCTTTATTCAAGACTGAATAGTCCTAGACTTACTCAGGCTTTATGTCTGACTCTACTTTTCTTTTGCCTTCTTTTCTTTCGTTTCCCCCCACAGGTCCACAGGGAGGGAATACCGCAGCTTGACCAGCTTTCACATCCAGCTTGAAGAGAAAGAATGTATTGCTTGGATCTTTTCCGTTTTGGACTATGGCTTTGGACAACAATTAAGGGACTTATGCAGTTTATTTATGTTTTCTTTATGCTTCTTTAAATAATGTAATCAAGACAGATATGATTTTGGAAGTATTGTAAGACAATTATGGTATGGTTTGTGTAACACGTATTTTGATGAAATAAAAGTTGTTGTTTTCCGCTGTTCAAAAACATGTGTTATTATATCTGTCTTGTATATCTGTGACTTATACTTATAAACCTCCACCAAAATTAGGGCATTCCCTTTGAGAGTGACCCTAACGGAGGTGGAGTGTTTCATGACCTCCCACCAAAACGAGGCCTCATACTTCATTAACCAGGCAGCTAGTTGGACCTTTCTTCCATCTTCTACCTCAAAGATTCCAAACAATTCTTCCACCTCCTTTAGCCAATTTTGAGCTTCAACAAACGTCTTCCACCCGTGAAAAGGTTTCCTGCCCATTACTAGAAAGTCTTCACATATCTTTGCAAAAGTATCAGCACGAGGAGGGGGAGAAGGAGGAACAGGTGCAGCTGGGGGAGGAGGGACATTTGTTGGACCTGCGGTAGTGGCCCTAGCTTCCAAATACCTCCTAAACCATCCTGGTATCGGTATACCCTCTGGGAGGTTAAGATCCTCCGACATGCTGAGAAGAAAAAGGGAGAGATTTTAGAAAAAGGACTGAAAGATACTACATATGGATTTTCGGGGAATGTTTTTCAAAATAGGCTTTCCTTTTTGAAAAATACTTTCTTTTAAAAAATCTTTTCTTAAAAATTATTTTTCAAAACTTTTGTCTAATCTGGTAACCTTCAGCTCTGATACCATGTGTAACACCCCACCTCCATTAAGATCACTCACAAAGGGAATGCCTTGATTTAGTGGAGCGTTTAGGTAAACAGACACAGAATATCCCAAGACAGATATAAGAATTTTGCAGCGGAAATAAACAACTTTATTAAATCACCAAAATACTTTGTTTCATAATACCATGAGTCATAAAACCCTTACAACAAAACACTTCTGTCTTACATTATCAAAGTACATAGGTATTTAAAAGAAATCATCATTCCCCAGATTAAAGATCAAGCCATATAAGAGACAGAGACTCGAGCCGTACTTCAGAAGTAGCTCCTAGAAGATGATATCCAAATCCTGACTAAACCTGGATGTTTCCTCCTTAAGAACCTGGGGGTGGAGGGGAGGGTGAACGGAAGAAAAGAGACGAAACAAACTAGGTCAGACATACGTCTGGTGAGTCTAGTAACTTTTAGCGAGTAAATAGATAAAGGTAAACATGACAGGCATATAAGGTGGATAAGAGGATTCACGGTACATATGGCAGGTATGACAGGACAAATAAGGTAAGGTGCATGCATGCTTCACTACAAACTACTCTGCACTATTACTACTAAAATCAAGATGGGGTGATCCCTTCCGCTAATCATAATAACGATAACGATGGTGGTAGTTTCGTGTATTCCTAGCTGCTGTCATAGGTTCCTCCTGCTCATTTCTCAACTAGTCGTACCCACTACCCTCCTACTATAAATTGGTAGACTTAGGGCATACGTCCGGGTATACCCTGACCACTACCTTAATCGATCGGCTCCCTACTCTGTAGATACCCTGTGCTGATCCCACAACTAGGGGGTATCAGTTCCCTAAAGTGGCAACCCAAGGTATGCATAGTTATACCTACTAGTGTCACAGTCGTCTTGACCCCTCTGCCCGGCCCATGCACGTACATGTCCCCAGTCGGTTTGCGCCGCCCACACCGTCCGTCTCGTTTTGGATCTCTTACAATCAATCAGTAAGCGTGCCCCTTCCCCGCCTAGTACGGTGTTCTTTACTTTGATACCCCTTCGGGTTTGTAATACCCCGTATTTTCTGTGAACATAAGAGTAACAAATTAGAGAATAATTAAATTGTAACAAAATAACTAAGGTGAACGGGTTGCGCCATTGCGTTTGTCCCATTATTCTTCTTGGGATAGAGTCCAAGTTTGCCTAAATCGGACTTTGTATGAAGAAGATATGTCCTTCAGAAGTTTCAGTAAAAATCAGCATGGAATTCAAAATTCAAATTTCGAAATTCAAAACAGACACCTGGGCTGGGCGGGAAAATTCCCGCCCAGGACCCAGGTCGACACTAGGGTCGACCTTAGGGTCGACCTCCCCCCTTTTCCAGATCTGTAGACAGATCCATTTTTCTGCACCTGAACGCCTTTCTGACCGGAATCTTGAGCTCTAACCTATTTAAACACCCCCAAACCCAGCTTTCTCTCCACACAATTTCATTCTGCCTATACTCTGCCTCTATTCTAATAAAAAAAATAAAAATGGCATTGCAACTCTGCTAGAATCAAAGCTAGACTAGTGCATCTTCTTCCAATCTGAATAGAGTTAAAAGAGAAACAAATCTAATCGATAGTTGTAACACCCCACCTCCGTTAAGGTCACTCACAAAGGGAATGCCTTAACTTTGGTGGAGCATTTTAGTAAACAGAACAGAAACTTACAAGACAGATAAAATAGTACTTGAAAATTTTATAATTTTATTACAACAGAAACCGAAATAAGCTTGGTTACATCCTTTCAAATCACAATATCAGAATTCAAGTACAAAATATTAGTCTTGTACAAAATCCTTTAGAATGCATAGTTTAAAATCATAATCCCCATAGAAGAAGACAAGCCATACTTTAAGCACTTCAAGCAGAAGAAATCCGGATCTAGCTAGAGTATTCCCTCCTTAGAAAACCTTGGGGGGGGGGACGGAAGAAAAGGAGGCGAAACAACAAGGGTCAGACATAAAGTCTGGCAAGTCCAGTGACTTTCAACATATGAACAGATAATAATAATAATGACATGAAAGCAAAACTGGATAAAAGATGGCAGTAACATGAGCAGAAGATATACTTAGGTTAAACAGCAGAAACAGAATGATGTAGACTAAGCCATGCTTCTTATTTATATCTTACTTCTCTGCACTAATACTAGTATAACAGGATTAGGTGTCACCCTAATGTCTAAACTGAAGCAGAAATAGGAACAAAATAATTTCCACAGAAACAAAAAGCTAATAATGGGCCTTTACCACCCGAACAGAAACGGACAGAAGCAGAATGCTGATAATGGGCCTTTACCACCCGAACAAAAACAGACAGAAGCAAAATGCTAATAATGGGCCTTTACCACCCGAACAGAAACAGACAGAAGCAGAATGCTGATAATGGGCCTTTACCACCCGAACAGAAACAGATAGAAACAGAATATTAATAATGGGCCTTTACCGCCCGAACAGAAACAGTCAGATTAATCCCTACGGAAACAGAATGTAGAATTAGGTGTACACTAGTAATTGGTCCTTTACCACCCGAACAGACGGTACCACGCAAAAACAGACGGGTGTTGCCACCCAACAGAAACAGACGGTACCAACAGAAACAGACAGAACTTAGTGTACCCTAAAACCCTACCCCAAGCGATTGGCTCCCTAAACATTAATACCCTGTGTCGGCCCCACAGTAGGGTGTATCACTCCCTAAAGTGACAACCAATTGGCTCGGACCTATTTACAGATGTCACGGCGTCTTACATCCTCAGAGGAAGACCGGGATCCATACACGCACATGACCTGGTTGGAACTCACCATCAACACCCCTCGCCATTATCAGAATGAACCGCTTATAATTAGTTCAGTAAGCGTGCTCGGACCCTACCTACTGTTGGGTCAAAGTTTTGATACCAGAAAGGGTTACTGACTAATATAGGTCCCAAACAACAGATGACACAAGTAATTCCCATCCTATCCTTGTGTCCCCAGACTAACAGATTTCAGATTAACTTGTTTACAAGTTCAGACATACAGAATTCAGATCAACTAGTTCATAGACAAGTTTTCAGACTAACGGATCAGATATACAGATTTTACAGACTTACCGATTAACCAGTTACAGATTAACAGACTTACAGATTTGTCTAACTTTGTAATTGGGCCTGCAGATTCACGGAACAGATTTATTAAATTCATCAGTCGTGTGGGTTTAACCCTATCAGCCCAACACGTTTTAGACATCTTATTTATCTTAGAATTGCATTAATTAATTATTAATGCCCAGACCTCTCACATTAGACTGATAGTTTGCGGCTACTGGTTAGGCCGGTTGGTTCCGGGAAGATTTCTGCCGCAAACTGAGTCCAACCTCGGGTTTCAAGCACGTTATGACTAACTTCTCACATTAGAACCTATTGTTTGCAGCCACTGGATGTGTCGGGCGGTTTCGGGCAGGATTACGCCGCAAACTCATTCTAACCTCGAGTTAGCCATGTCTATCTTTGCCGTCAATTAATTAATAATTTACCATTTTTGCCCACGCCTAATATACATGTCAATTATTCATAACTATAGCCAATTCAGATTATGTCAATAACAGTCTGAATATATCAACTTAGCAGATAATAGATTTTCGCAGATTAGGCGAATTAACGGATTCAGCAGATTAAGTAATTTAGCAGATTTAGCATACAACAGATTTGGCATTTTCAGTAGACTTAACAAATGACAGATTTAGCAGATGAACAGATCTAGCAGACTAGGAAGTAGAGCAGAACTAGCAGATTAAGCAATATAATAGAACTAGTAGATTAGGAAATATAACAGAACTAGCAGATTAGGCAAATGTAGCAGAACTAGCAAATTAGGCAAATATAACAGATTTAATCATTCCTTAAATTTTCACAAACATATCTTGCCTAATTATAAATTTGGCCTAAGTTTGCATGCCTAAATAGTTGTCATGATTCACACTATGATCATATACCCCACATTTACATTGAATTTACGTGTCACAGATTATGGTCATAATTTACATGTCCCAATTTAGTTCAACTTGCCTAGTACAAAAGATTCACATATAAATTATACCAAATATAGCCATCGATTTTAATGCATGTCATATATTCAAAAATCTCCTACTTAGGTGTTATTCACATTTGATAGTTATCAAATCTTAATATAGATCTTCACACCTAAGTCATATTCTCTTTCAAATCATGAATAGTTATATAAACAATATGCCCAACAATCTAGTTATAACAGATCTTAATTCAAAATATGCGTTATGTCAAATGTCTCAAGTCACATGTTATCATACCATGGTTCCTCTTCTTCCAATTCACAGAATATGCATAGATCTAAATCTAGTTTACAACCTATGTCCTCTTTCTTAAATCAGTCACAGATTAGCCATGTCCAATTATGCCACATTCATTATTTGCCTCAAACATTTTAGCGTTCGTGCGTTAATCTCTTAGGATATTGGCGCAGGCTCGTAGTAGCCTGGCTATAGAATAGAAAGAAGAAAGAGATACCGAATAAGATAGATCTAAACAGAACAGAATAGATATAACCTCTGATTCAGATTTACAATTCATGTCACAATCAGAATTAACGTTTATATCGGAAAATAACTGTACTTGCCTTGATTGGATTCTAAAAGAAAGATAGTTGTAGCGACATTAGTTGATCTTCTTTAACCGTTGTTGAAGTTTCAAGCTTGAATTGAGTTGCTTAGGTTGATGTTGATTAGCTTCTAGTTTTGATTCCAGCAGAGTAGCGATGCCATTTTTATTTTTATATAAAACAGAGGGAGAGCAGAAGCAGAACAAAATTGTGTGTAGAGAAGGCTATGTTTGGGGCTGTTTAAATAAGTTTAGGCAGATGAATCAGGACAGAAATCGGACTGGAAACATCAGAACGAACACTGGCCCAAAAATTGACTTGGGGACCAGGTCGACACCCAGGTCGACTGCCCAGTCGACATGGTCTGGGGGGGGGGGGGGTCGACTGCCCAATCGACTCCCCAGTCGACCGGGGTCTGGGCGGGAAATTTCCCGCCCAGTCTGTTCTGCATTTCAAATTCGTATTTTGAATTCGAATTCGAGCTGTTTTGAACTCTGAATATTTCTGAAACTTTGTAGGGCCATAACTTGGTCATACGGACTCCGATTCTCGCAAACTCGGACTCGTTTTCAAGAAGAATTTCGAGACAAACGCAATGGCGCAACCCGTTTCCCTTGATTCTTATTTTAAAAATTAATTATCCTCTGATTTGTTACTTATACATTCACAGAAAATACGGGGTGTTACATTCTCCCCTCCTTAAAGGATTTCGTCCCCAAAATCTTCAAGTTAAGAAGAATGTGTCCTACCATCCAACATCCATCTACTCAATCATCAATCACTGGCGTCCATTGTCCTTAGAAACTTCTAATGTTGTATGAACATATGCAAAGGTGTGTGTATATGTTCCTTATCTAATGCAAAGATCAGGTGGTCCACTGATTCAGTTGACCTCCTTAATGCGAATTATGCCAGTGCCATGAGTCCAACATGTATGCAATTTTCCTACTCGATACATATCATTTCTATATTTGTGCACAACCATTCAGTCATATGCAACATCCATGTGCTGAGTCAATCATTTTGCATCCACAAAAATTTAAAATGCTCACACATCCATATGCAGTATGAGAGTGTTTTCGAGCCGATCTAGTGCCTAGTGTGTGTATATGCATCCACGAGCAACCACTAGCAACCACTTGCATCCACTTGCAACCATCAAACATAACATGTCTCAAACACATGTTTACACCCATTAGTTTCTACCTAAAGTTCGAAGATTCAATCGATAGGATACAGTCGAATGACGGAAGCGAGTACAGATAAAACAAAAAACTTGGTTCCCATTAGACATGGGTCCTAAGTATCGGCCCCGAAGACCAAAACCAACATCAGATTGACACCTAGAGGATTACCCTCTTTAGATAATGTCAAAACTGGAAATCTTAACCTTATCAGAAATATTCAGATATTTACAGATTACTGGTATAGATCAGATTACCAAATGATTCTTAGGAAACTAAGCATGATAAATCCCAAAATGTATGCGTCCTACTTGACGCCTAACACGAATATCTCTCAAACCCCAATCACAAACAGGTGAGTCATAACCCTTTGGGTCTACAGCGGAATCAGAAACAATACTAGTATTAAAGTATAGATTATCGATTACAGAATCAAAATGCCAAAATCAGAAAGAGTTTTAACTCAATAATCAGATAAGGAAACTAAACTCTCTACGGAAATTTTCCTACTTATATCCTATCCACCAACTATGAGAGCACTCGTCTGCCTTCCAGAAGTAGGTCATGTCCTCTGTCCTTGCCCCCGTTTCTTCGGGCAGTCCCTAGTGAAGTGTCCCATCTCACCACAGTTGAAGTGAGTGTCCTTCCTCTTTTGGCAATCCTTGTTCAGATGAGTCAAGCTTCCATAAGTAAAGCACATTTCTCCTCCTTTATCATCATACTTTTCTTCCTTCTTTTGTGTTTCCTTTTTGCCTACTTTGTGAACCAAGTCCATATCCATGAGTTTCTCATCCTTGGGTTGTGCTCCTTAGCCAAACTCCCTCATTCTCATCTTTACTATCCATGTGTAATACGTTGATAAGTCCCTCGAAAACGGCCTTCATCGCACGGAAAATCCTACAAAGCTCGAAAGAAAATTAGCCGTAGGTGAGACTACTGCGGCTACAGATGGAAGTCGGGCGCTTATTTGCCCTTTGACCGGTGTCGTAGTCTTATTAAGCCTACCGAACCATGGCAAGATGAGGTTACCTCCTAGAAAGCCAAGAGCCCCGGTGAAAGGAAACAAAGATTCAAACAGAGGATCAAAAGATAGATGTATGGCTTTTGGATATTATTTTTTTCAAAAATAGGCTTTACTTTCGAAAATACTTCATTTTAAAACCTTTTTGAAAATAGTTTTCAAAAACTTTACCCAATCTGGTAACCTTCAGCTCTGATACCAAGTGTAACACCCCACCTCCTTTAAGGTCACTCACAAAGGGAATGCCTTAACTTTGTTGGAGCATTTTAGTAAACAGAACAGAAACTTACAAGACAGATAAAACAGTACTTAAAAAATTTATAACTTTATTACAACAGAAACCAAAATAAGCTTGGTTACATCCTTTCAAATCACAATATCAGAATTCAAGTACAAAATATCAGTCTTGTACAAAAGCCTTCAGAATATATAGTTTAAAATCATAATCCCCACAGAAGAAGACAAGCCATACTTTAAGCACTTCAAGCAGAAGAAATCCGGATCTAGCTAGAATATTCCCTCCTTAGAAAACCTTGTGGGGGGGGGGGGAACGGAAGAAAAGGAGGAGCAACAACAAGGGTCAGACATAAAGTCTGGCAAGTCCAGTGACTTTCAGCATATGAACAAATAATAATAATAATGACATGAAAGCAAAACTGGATAAGAGATGGCAGTAACATGAGCAGCAGATATACTTAGGTTAAACAGCAGAAACAGAATGATGTAGACTAAGCCATGCTTCTTATTTATATCTTACTTCTCTGCACTAATACAAGTATAACAGGATTAGGTGTCACCCTAATGTCTAAACTGAAGCAAAAACAGGAACAAAATAATTTCCACAGAAAAAGAAAGCTAATAATGGGCCTTTACCACCCGAACAGAAACAGACAGAAGCAGAATGCTGATAATGGGCCTTTACCACCCGAACAGAAACAGACAGAAGCAGAATGCTGATAATGGGCCTTTACCACCCAAACAGAAACAGACAGAAGAAGAATGCTGATAATGGGCCTTTACCACCTGAACAGAAACAGACAGAAGGAGAATGCTGATAATGGGCCTTTACCACCGGAACAGAAACAGACAGAAGCAGAATGCTGATAATGGGCCTTTACCACCCGAACAAAAACAGACAGAAACAGAATATTAATAATGGGCCTTTACCGCCCGAACAGAAACAGTTAGATTAATCCCTACGGAAACAGAATATAGAATTAGGTGTACACTAGTAATTGGGCCTTTATCACCTGAACAAACAGTACCACGGAGAAACAGACGGGTGTTGCCACCCAACAGAAACAGACGGTACCAACAGAAACAGACTGAACTTAGTGTACCCTAAAACCCTACCCCAAGCGATCGGCTCCCTAAACATAAATACCCTGTGTCGACCCCATAGTAGGGTGTATCACTCGCTAAAGTGACAACCAATTGGCACAGACCTATTTACAGATGTCACGGCGTCTTACATCCTCAGAGACAGACCGGGATCCATGCACGCACATGACCCGGTTGGAATGCGCCATCAACACCCCTCGCCATTATCAGAATGAACCGCTTATAATTAGTTCAATAAGCGTACCCGGACCCTACCTACTGTTGGGTCAAAGTTTTTATACCAGAAAGGGTTACTGACTAATATGGGTCACAAACAACAAATGACACAAGTAATTCCCATCCTATCCTTGTCTCCCCAGACTAACAGATTTCAGATTCACTTGTTTACAAGTTCAGACATACAGAATTCAGATCAACTAGTTCACAGACAAGTTTTCAGACTAACGGATCAGATATACAGATTTTACAGACTTACTGATTAACCAGTTACAGATTAACAGACTTACCGATTTGTCTAACTTTGTAATTGGGCCTACAGATTCACGGAACAGATTTATTAAATTCATCAGTCTAGTGGGTTTAACCCTATCCGCCCAACACGTTTTAGACATCTTATCTATCTTAGAATTGCATTAATTAATTATTAATGCCTAGACCTCTCACATTAGACTGATAGTTTGCGGCTACTGGTTAGGCCGGTTGGTTCCGGGAAGATTTCTGCCGCAAACTGAGTCCAACCTCGGGTTTCAAGCACGATATGACTAACTTCTCACATTAGAACCTATTGTTTGCGGCCACTGGATGTGCCGGGCGGTTCCGGGCAGGATTACGGCGCAAACTCATTCTAACCTCGAGTTAGCCATGTCTATCTTTGCGGCCAATTAATTAATAATTTACCATTTTTGCCCATGCCTAATATACATGTCAATTATTCATAACTATAGCCAATTCAGATTATGTCAATAACAGACTGAATATATCAACTTAGCAGACAACAGATTTTCGCAGATTAGGCGACTTAACGGATTCAGCAGTTTAAGTAATTTAGCAGATTTAGCATATAACAGATTCGGCATTTTCAGCAGACTTAGCAGATGACAGATTTGGCAGATGAACAGATCTAGCAGACTAAGCAGTAGAGCAGAACTAGCAGATTAAGCAATATAACAGAACCAGCAGATTAGGCAATAAAACGGAACTAGCAGATTAGGCAAATGTAGCAGAACTAGCAAATTAGGAAAATATAACAGATTTAATCATTCCTTAAAGTTTCACAAACATATCTTGCCAAATTATAAATTTGGCCTAAGTTTGCATGCCTAAATAGTTGTCATGATTCACACTATGATCATATACCCCACGTTTGCATTGAATTTACATGTCACAGATTATGGTCATAATTTACATGTCCCAATTTAGTTCAACTTGCCTAGTACAAAAGATTCACATATAAATTATACCAAATATACCCATCGATTTCAATGCATGTCATATATTCAAAAATCTCCTACTTAGGTGTTATTCACATTTGATAGTTATCAAATCTTAATATAGATCTTCACACCTAAGTCATATTCTCTTTCAAATCATGAATTGTTATATAAACAATATTCCCAACAATCTAGTTATAATAGATCTTAATTCAAAATATGTGTTATGTCAAATGTCTCATGTCACATGTTTTTTTTTTATACCATGGTTCCTCTTCTTCCAATTCACAGAATATGCATGTATCTAAATCTAGTTTACAACCTATGTCCTCTTTCTTAAATCAGTCACAGATTAGCCATGTCCAATTATGCCACATTCATAATTTGTCCCAAACATTTTAGCGTTCGTGTGTTAATCTCTTAGGAGATTGGCGCAGGCTCGTTGTAGCCTGGCTATAGAACAGAAAGAAGAAAGATGTAACACCCCACCTCCGTTAAGGTCACTCACAAAGGGAATGCCTTAACTTTGGTGGAGCATTTTAGTAAACAGAACAGAAACTTACAAGGCAGATAAAACAGTACTTGAAAATTTTTAACTTTATTACAGCGGAAACAGAAATTTATATGGTTACATCCTTTCAATTTCAGAATTCAAGTACAAAATATCAGTCTTGTACAAAAGCCTTCAAAATGCATAGTTTAAAATCATAATCCCCATGGAACGGAAGCTATACAGAGCCAAGCCATACTTTAAGCACTTCAAGCAAAGAGAAATCCGGATCAAGCTAAAGTATTTCCCTCCTTGGATAACCTTGGGGGGGGGGGGGGAACGGAAGAAAGGAGGCGAAAACAACAAGGGTCAGACAAAAAGTATGGCAAGTCCAGTGACTTTCAGCATATGAACAGATAATAATAATATGATATGAACATAAAACTGGATGTGAGATAACTATAACAGGTGTAGCAGATATAACAGAAAAACAGAACGATATAAACTATTGTTTTACACTTCTCTGCACTAATACTAGTATAGCAGAATTAGGTGGCACCCTAATGTCTAAATTGAAGCAGGAACGGGTACAGAATACTTTAACAGAAACAGAATGCTAATAATGGGCCTTTACTACCCGATCAGAAACAGACAGAAGAAGAAAACAGATTTATCCCTATGGAAACAGAATGTGGAATTAGGTGTACACTAGTAATGGGCCTTTACCACCCGAACAGACGGTACCACACAGAAACAGACAGGTGTTACCACCCAACAGAAACAGACGGTACCAACAGAAACAGACAGAACTAAGCGTACCCTAAAACCCTACCCCAAGCGATTGGGTCCCTAATACATAAATATCCTGTGTCGGCCCCACAGTAGGGTGTATCACTCCCTAAAGTGACAACCAATTGGCACAGACCTATTTACAGATGTCACGGCGTCTTACATCCTCAGAGGCAGACCGGGATCCATGCACGCACATGACCCGGTTGGAACGCACCATCAACACCCCTCGCCATTATCAGAATGAACCACTTATGATTAGTTCAGTAAGCGTGCCCGGACCCTACCTACTGTTGGGTCAAAGTTTTGATACCAGAAAGGGTTACTGACTAATATGGGTCCCAAACAACAGATGACACAAGTAATTCCCCTCCTAACCTTGTGTCCCCAGACTAACAGATTTCAGATTTATTTGTTTACAATTTCAGACATACAGAGTTCAGATTTACTAATTCACAAATCAAGTTAACAAGTTTTTCAGACTAACGGGTCAGATGTACAGATTCTTCAGATTTGTCTAACTTTGTATTGGGCCTACAAATTCATGGACGGGTTTTACTACATTTATTAATCCCTTTGGTTTAACCCTATTTTTCCCCAATACGTTTTAGACGTAATTCTTATCTTAGATTTGCATTAATTAATTATTAATGCACAGACCTCTCACATTAGGTTGGTAGCTTGTGGCCGCTGGATATGCCGGGCGGTTCCGGGCAGACTTCTGCCACAAGCCAGACCTAACCTCGTGTCTTACGCATGTTATGACTAACTTCTCACATTAGAACCTATTGTTTGCGGCCACTGGATGTGCTGGGCGGTTCCGGGCAGATTTACGCCGCAAACTCATTCTAACCTCGAGTTAGCCATGTTTATCTTTGCGGCCAATTAATTAATAATTTACCGTTTATGCGCGTGCCCAATATATATATGCCAATTCAGATTATATCAATCACAGGATGATTATATCAACATAGCAGATAACAGATTTTATATGACATAACGGATTTAACAGATTTAGCAACTTAGCAGATTTTGGCATATAACAGGTTAGGCATTTCAACCGACAAATTTAACAGATTAGGCATTTCAATCTAATTAGCAGTCTAGGCAATATAACAAAACTAGTAGTTTAGGCAACTTGACAAATTAGCAGATTTAGCAAATTTAATATTTCTAAAAGTTCTATTTACATGCCTTGCCCAATCATAAATTGGCCTAAATTCATATGCTTACATAATTGTCATGATTCACAACATATACTCCATGTTTGCATAAGCGCAGAATATGGACATAATTTGCCATATAACATATGTTCCAACTTTTGTTAAACTAGCATTTTACAGCAGATTCACATATAAATTATACCAAATATAACCATTAATTTCAATGCATGCCATATATCCAAAAATCCCTATTTAGGTGTAATCACAACAATAGATATCCTAATTAATGTAAATCTTGTACACCTAAACTTCCATATCTTCTTCTTTTTAAGTCATGAATCATTATGCAAACTATACCCAACAATCTAAATCTTTACATCATATCTTCTAAAAATCAAATCTTGACTTTTATATGCATTTTGCTCAAAGTCTCAAATCATATGTAATCTTACAGTGGTTCCTCTTCTTCTTTTATCACAGAATATGCATAGGTCTAAAACTAGTTTATAACATATGCTTATTTTTCTAATTAATTACAGATCTAAATTACAACATAACTATGCATACTACATGCATAAATTATATGTTCATAGTCAAATTTATGCATCCAATCCCAAGTCACATGTCCAATATATTTTATGCCTCAGACCTAAAATCATATATTCAATTTAGTCTTGTCAATTTCGCATCATTCATCCCAAAATTTGCGTTCATACGTTCGTCTCTTATGAGATTAGGCACAGGCTTGTGGTAGCCTGGCTATAGAAACAGAAAAGAAGAAAGGAATATAGAACAGTCACAGAAAACAGATCTAACAGAAGAGATTACAACCTCAAACTCAGATTTAAATGCATATCAAAATTATAATTAACGTTTATAGCGGAGAATAACTGTACTTGCCTTGATTAGATTAAAGAAAGGACTTTAACTTGCTGTAGAATCTTTGCAGAAACTATAATCTCTAGTTTGAATTGAGTTGCTTAGGCTGATGTTGATTATCTTCTAGTTTTAATTCCAGCAGAGCAGCGACGTCATTTTTATTTTTTTATTAGAAGAAGAGAGCAATGGAGGCTAGAGAATTGTGTAAGAAACCTAGGTGGAGTCTAGGGCCATTTTATATAGTTTATGAACTGATTAGGACCATCGATGTTGCTTGGATTGATCGTAGCCATTCATTCGCAAGAGGGACCAATTAGAGCCTGCCACCTAGCCCTAATGACAAAGCAGACCACAGAAAATCGACCAACATAGAATAGGCCAGCCAGGGTGGACTGGGTTCGACCTGGGTCTGGACCAGGTCGACAGCCCTGTCGACAGCCCTGTCGACCTGGTTAGACCAGGTCGACAGCCCAGTCGACCTGGGTGTCTTAGGCGGGAGTTTTCCCGCCTTGGCCAATTGGGCCCGGTTTTAATTTTTAAACTTAATTCAGAAACTTCCGAAGGCCATATCTTCTTCATACGGACTCCGTTTTTCGAAAACTCAGACTCTATTTCGCGTATTTTTCCGAGACGAACGCAATGGTGTATCCCGTTTCCCTTAGTTCTTTGATTTCAAATTAATTATACTTTAATTTGTTAATTCCATAGTTATAGAATACACGGGGTGTTACATTCTCCCCCACTTAAAAGGATTTCGTCCCCGAAATCTTCAAGTTAAGAAGAATGTGTCCTACCATCCAATCACCCATCTACTCAACCATCATCCACAAGCATCCATTGTCCTTAGAAAACTTCTAATGTTGTATGAACATATGCAAAAGTGTGTGTATATGTTCCTTACCTAATGCAAAGATCAGGTGGTCTACTGATACAGTTGATCTCCTTAATGCGAATTATGTCAGTGCCATGAGTCCAACATGTATGCAATAGAATTCTGATGATATATTATTTCTATATGAGTGCACAACCATTCACTCAAATGCAACATCCATGTGCTGAATCAACCATTTTGCATCCACAAGAATTGAAAAATGCTCACTCATCCATATGCAGTATGAGAGTGTTTTCGAGCCGATCTAGTGCCTAGTGTGTGTGTATGCATCCACGGGCAACCACTAGCAACCACTTGCATCCACTTGCAACCATCAAACATAACATGTCTCAAACACATGTTTACACCCATTAGTTTCTACCTAAAGTTTGAAGATTCGATCGATAGGATACAGTCGAATGATGGAAGCGAGTACAGATAGAACGAAAATTTAGTTCCCATTAGACATGGGTCCTAAGTATCGGCCCCAAAGACCGGAACCAACATCAAATTGATACCCCACGAAAACTCAGAATGTATGCGTCATACTTGACGCCTAACACAGATATCCCTCAAACCCCAGTCCAAACAGATGATCCATAACCCTTATGGGTCTGAGTCTACAGCGGAATTCAGAAATAATACTAGTATTAAAGTGCAGAGTATCGATTACAAAATCAAAATACCAGAATCAGAAAAAGTCTTGACTTCATAATCGGATAAATAAATCAATCCTACTATAGAAATTTTTCCTATTTCTATCCTAGCCACTAGCCTCAAGAGTGTTTGCCTGCCCTCCTTGTCCTCGTCTCTTTGGGCAGTCCCTAGTGAAGTGTCCCATCTCCCCACAGTTGAAGCAAGCGCCCTTCCTTTTTCTGCAATCCTTGTTCAGATGAGTTGAGCTCCCACAAGTAAAGCACTTTTTCCCCTTCTTATCTTCAGACTTCTCATCCTTCTTTTGTGTTTCCTTTTTGGGCCCCGCTTTCTTATTCTGTGGTTCTTCCTTCTTTGTCTCTTTCGGGCCCTTGTCTTCCTCGTGCAGTAGTGCCATATCCACCAATTTCTCGTAAGTTGCTCCCATGGGTACATGGGTCATGGCTAGGCTGTGCAGTGGCTCATTCAATCCTTTAACAAAGCGGAGAGCCTTTTTATGCTGAGTGTTGACTAAATCCAATCCGAATCTTGCTAGTTGGTTGAACTGGTTGACGTATTCCTTGACCGTCATACTTCCTTGCTTAAGAGACAAGAACTTTTCCAATTTTAAACTTCGTTCAGCTTGCGAGAGGAATTTTGTCTCAAACCTTGTTCTGAAATCCATCCATGTCTCAACCGGCCTCTCGGCGTTAGTGACTTCCCAACAGTAGGAAGCTTCGTCTTTGAGCAGCCATACTGCCAACTGTACCTTCTGCCTATCGTCCACCTCGAAGATAACGAACAGATCCTCAGTTTCTTTGAGCCAATTCCTTGATTCTACGAATGATTCAGTTCCTTTGAAATCCTTCCCACCCATGGCCCTAAAATCTCTACAGATTTTTGAGAAAGCAATAGCACGAGGAGGGGGTGGAGGAGGGGGATCATTTGCTGGACCTACAGCGGCGGTCCTAGCCTCAAGATATTGACGAAACCAACCGGGTACATGAACACCCTCTGGTATCTCAGATGCTTCAGACATGCTGGAACGAAAAAGGAAAGGTTCAATACAAAAAGGACTGAAAGAAAGATATATGGCTCTTGGGGATCATGTTTTTTCAAAATAAGCTTTATTTTTGAAAATACTTCCTTTCCAAAACCTTTTTGAAAATAGTTTTCAAAAACTTTACCCAATCTGGTAACCTTCAGCTCTGATACCAAGTGTAACACCCCACCTCCGTTAAGGTCACTCACAAAGGGAATGCCTTAACTTTGGTGGAGCATTTTAGTAAACAGAACAGAAACTTACAAGGCAGATAAAACAGTACTTGAAAATTTTTAACTTTATTACAGTGGAAACAGAAATTTATATGGTTACATCCTTTCAATTTCAGAATTCAAGTACAAAATATCAGTCTTGTACAAAAGCCTTCAAAATGCATAGTTTAAAATCATAATCCCCATGGAGCGGAAGCTATACAGAGCCAAGCCATACTTTAAGCACTTCAAGCAAGGAGAAATCCGGATCAAGCTAAAGTATTTCCCTCCTTGGATAACCTGGGGGGGGGGGGGGAAACGGAAGAAAGGAGGCGAAAACAACAAGGGTCAGACTAAAAGTCTGGCAAGTCCAGTGACTTTCAGCATATGAACAGATAATAATAATATGATATGAACATAAAACTGGATGTGAGATAACTATAACAGGTGTAGCAGATATAACAGAAAAACAGAACGATATAAACTATTGTTTTACACTTCTCTGCACTAATACTAGTATAGCAGAATTAGGTGTCACCCTAATGTCTAAATTGAAGCAGGAACGGGTACAGAATACTTTAACAGAAACAGAATGCTAATAATGGGCCTTTACTACCCGATCAGAAACAGACAGAAGAAGAAAACAGATTTATCCCTATGGAAACAGAATGTGGAATTAGGTGTACACTAGTAATGGGCCTTTACCACCCGAACAGACGGTACCACACAGAAACAGACAGGTGTTACCACCCAACAGAAACAGACGGTACTAAGCGTACCCTAAAACCCTACACCAAGCGATCGGCTCCCTAATACATAAATATCCTGTGTCGGCCCCACAGTAGGGTGTATCACTCCCTAAAGTGACAACCAATTGGCACAGACCTATTTACAGATGTCACGGCGTCTTACATCCTCAGAGGCAGACCGGGAACCATGCACGCACATGACCCGGTTGGAACGCACCATCAACACCCCTCGCCATTATCAGAATGAACCACTTATAATTAGTTCAGTAAGCGTGCCCGGACCCTACCTACTGTTGGGTCAAAGTTTTGATACCAGAAAGGGTTACTGACTAATATGGGTCCCAAACAATAGATGACACAAGCAATTCCCCTCCTAACCTTGTGTCCCCAGACTAACAGATTTCAGATTTACTTGTTTACAAGTTCAGACATACAGAGTTCAGATTTACTAATTCACAAATCAAGTTAACAAGTTTTTCAGACTAACGGGTCAGATGTACAGATTCTTCAGATTTGTCTAACTTTGTATTGGGCCTACAAATTCATGGACGGGTTTTACTACATTTATTAATCCCTTTGGTTTAACCCTATTTTTCCCCAATACGTTTTAGACGTCATTCTTATCTTAGATTTGCATTAATTAATTATTAACGCACAGACCTCTCACATTAGGTCGGTAGCTTGTGGCCGCTGGATATGCCGGGCAGTTCCGGGCAGACTTCTGCCACAAGCCAGACCTAACCTCGTGTCTTACGCATGTTATGACTAACTTCTCACATTAGAACCTATTGTTTGCGGCCACTGGATGTGCCAGACGGTTCCGGGCAGATTTACGCCGCAAACTCATTCTAACCTCGAGTTAGCCATGTTTATCTTTGCGGCCAATTAATTAATAATTTACCGTTTATGCGCGTGCCCAATATATATATATGCCAATTCAGATTATATCAATCACAGGATGATTATATCAACATAGCAGATAACAGATTTTATATGACATAACGGATTTAACAGATTTAGCAACTTAGCAGATTTTGGCATATAATAGGTTAGGCATTTCAACCGACAAATTTAACAGATTAGGCATTTCAATCTAATTAGCAGTCTAGGCAATATAACAAAACTAGTAGTTTAGGCAACTTGACAAATTAGCAGATTTAGCAAATTTAATATTTCTAAAAGTTCTATTTACATGCCTTGCCCAATCATAAATTGGCCTAAATTCATATGCTTACATAATTGTCATGATTCACAACATATACTCCATGTTTGCATAAGCGCAGAATATGGACATAATTTGCCATATAACATATGTTCCAACTTTTGTTAAACTAGCATTTTACAGTAGATTCACATATAAATTATACCAAATATAACCATTAATTTCAATGCATGCCATATATCCAAAAATCCCTATTTAGGTGTAATCACAACAATAGATATCCTAATTAATGTAAATCTTTTACACCTAAACTTCCATATCTTCTTCTTTTTAAGTCATGAATCATTATGCAAACTATACCCAACAATCTAAATCTTTACATCATATCTTCTAAAAATCAAATCTTGACTTTTATATGCATTTTGCTCAAAGTCTCAAATCATATGTAATCTTACAGTGGTTCCTCTTCTTCTTTTATCACAAAATATGCATAGGTCTAAAACTAGTTTATAACATATGCTTATTTTTCTAATTAATAGCAGATCTAAATTACAACATAACTATGCATACAACATGCATAAATTATATGTTCATAGTCAAATTTATGCATCCAATCCCAAGTCACATGTCCAATATATTTTATGCCTCAGACCTAAAATCATATATTCAATTTAGTCTTGTCAATTTCGCATCATTCATCCCAAAATTTGCGTTCATACGTTCATCTCTTATGAGATTAGGCACAGGCTCGTGGTAGCCTGGCTATAGAAACAGAAAAGAAGAAAGGAATATAGAACAGTCACAGAAAACAGATCTAACAGAAGAGAATACAACCTCAAACTCAGATTTAAATGCATATCAAAATTATAATTAACGTTTATAGCGGAGAATAACTGTACTTGCCTTGATTAGATTAAAGAAAGGACTTTAACTTGCTGTAGAATCTTTGCAGAAACTATAATCTCTAGTTTGAATTGAGTTGCTTAGGCTGATGTTGATTATCTTCTAGTTTTAATTCCAGCAGAGCAGCGACGCCATTTTTATTTTTATTTTTTTGGAGGAAGAGAGCAATGGAGGCTAGAGAATTGTGTAAGAAACCTAGGTGGAGTCTAGGGCCATTTAATAGAGTTTATGAACTGATTAGGACCATCGATGTTGCTTGGATTGATCGTAGCCATTCATTCGCAAGAGGGACCAATTAGAGCCTGCCACCTAGCCCTAATGACAAAGCAGACCACAGAAAATCGACCAACATAGAATAGGCCAGCCAGGGTGGACTGGGTTCGACCTGGGTCTGGACCAGGTCGACAGCCCTGTCGACAGCCCTGTCGACCTGGTTAGACCAGGTCGACAGCCCAGTCGACCTGGGTGTCTTAGGCAGGAGTTTTCCCGCCTTGGCCAATTGGGCCCGGTTTTAATTTTTAAACTTAATTCGGAAACTTCCGAAGGCCATATCTTCTTCATACGGACTCCGTTTTTCGAAAACTCGGACTCTATTTCGCGTATTTTCCGAGACGAACGCAATGGCGTTTCCCATTTCCCTTAGTTCTTTAATTTCAAATTAATTATACTTTAATTTGTTAATTCCACAGTTATAGAATACACGGGGTGTTACAAAAGAGATACAAAATAAGATAGATCTAAACAGAACAGAACAGATATAACCTCTTATTCATATTTACAATTCACGTCACAATCAGAATTAACGTTTATATCGGAAAATAAATTTACTTGCCTCGATTGGATTCTAAAAGAAAGATAGTTGTAGCGACGTTAGTTGATCTTCTTTAAACGTTGCTGAAGTTTCAAGCTTGAATTGAGTTTCTTAGGTTGATGTTGATTAGCTTCTAGTTTTGATTCCAGCAGAGTAGCGACGCCATTTTTATTTTTATATAGAACAGAGGCAGAGAAGAAGCATAACAGAATTGTGTGTAGAGAAGGCTAGGTTTGGGGCTGTTTAAATAGGTTTAGGCAGATGAATCTGGACAGAAATCGGACTGGAAACATCAGAACGAACACTGGCCCAAAAATGGGCTTGGGGACCAGGTCGACACCCAGGTCGACTGCCCAGTCGACCTGGTCTGGTGGGGGTCGACTGCCCAGTCGACTCCCCAATCGACCTGGGTCTGGGTGGGAAATTTCCCGCCCAGTCTGTTCTGTGTTTCAAATTCGAATTTTGAATTCGAATTCGAGCTGTTTTGAACTCTGAATATTTCTTAAACTTTGGAGGGCCATAACTTGGTCATACGGACTCCGATTCTCGCAAACTCGGACTCGTTTTCAAGAAGAATTTTGAGATGAACGCAATGGCACAACCCGTTTCCCTTGATTCTTATTTTAAAAATTAATTATCCTCTTATTTGTTACTTATACGTTCACAGAAAATACGGGGTGTTACATTAGTCTACGCCAAAGGAGCGCTATTCAGTGTCAGAACACAGATTCCAGAATACAAGAATCGTTCCCTTTTTTGTGAGTACAGTTATTTTCAAATATAAACTTTTATTATGATCTTGGCATGATTATAAATCTGAATCTGAGGTTATGCATATTCTTATCTGTTAGATCTGTTTTTCTGTGACTATTTTGTATCTCCTTTTTCTTTCTATTCTATAGCCAGGCTACTACGAGCCTGCGCCAAATCTCATAAGAGATTAACGCATGAACGCTAATTTTGGGAAAAATAATGAATATTGCATAATTGGACATGACTGATCTGTGATTGATTTGAGAAAGGAACATAGGTTGTAAATTAAGATCTAGAATCAGTGCATAATATAATGCATATTATAATGCAAGATCTGATTTTGAGGACTTTATTCATGATTAAAATTTAAGATATAGATTTTGGGGCATATTTTATATCACGATCTATGACTTGAAAAGAGAAAAAAAAGAAATATGTGACTTAGGCGTAAAGATCTATATTAAAATATGTTAATTATTAATGTGAATGCGCCTAAATATGGATTTTAGGATATTTGGCATCATAGGCTATAATTTGGCATAATTCATATTGTTTGGGACTTTTTAGAGAATATTCTGTACTGTGCAAAGTTTAATTAAAATTTGGGGCATATGCCATATTATGAATTATGACCATGATTTAGGAATGTAAATTTAGGCAAGATATGAAAACCGAACTTTAAGAAATGTTTAATCTTTTATCTGCTAAATTTGTTGAATTGCCTAATCTGCTAAATCTGTTGATTTGCCTAATCTGCTAAATCTATTATCTGCTTAATCTATTGAATTGCCTAATCTACTACATCTGCTGAATTGCCTAATCTGCTACATCTGCTGAATTGCCTAATTAGCTAAATCTGTTATCTGCTAAATCTGTTGAATTGCCTAATCTGCTAAATCTGTTATCTGATTAATCTGTTGAATTGCCTAATCTGCTAAATCTGTTGAATTGCCTAATCTGCTAAATCTGTTATCTGCTAAATCTGTTGAATCGCTTAATCTGTTGCAAGTTGAATAATTATAATTTGGAGGCTTGATCTAAAATTAATAAAAACATCTTAATAGAATTTTGGATAATCTACTGTAACTTGAAAAGAAGTTAAATCTGCTAAATGGACATAATTAGTCTGATATTTTCTGTAATAGAATAAATTGGCTATGACATGAGGTTAGACTCCGTTGGCGGTGGAAGCCTGCCCGGAACCAACCGGCTTAACCAGCGACCGCAAACTATCAGTCTAATTCGAGAGGTCGTAGGCATAACTAAAATATGCTTAGACACGAGGTTAGGATTGGCTTGTTGCAGAATATTGCCCGGAACCGCCCGGCATATCCAGCTGCTATAAGCTACCGACCTAATGTGAGAGGACTATGGATTAATAATTAATTGATGCAAATCTAAGATAAATATGATACCTAAAATGTGTTGTGTGGATATGGTTAAAACCATTGGACTGATGAATCTAATAAACCGGTTTTGTAAGTATGTAGGCCCAATACAAAGTTTGGTAAAACAATCTGTAAGTCTGTTAATCTGTATATCTGATCCGTTAGTCTGAAAACTTGTTAACTTGATTGTCTGATCTGTGAACTAGTAACCTGAACTCTGTCTGAAATCTGTAAACAAGTTAATCTGAAATCTGTTAGTCTGGGGACACAAGGTAAGGAGGGGAAACATTTGTGTAGTCTGTAGTTATCTGAATATTTCTGAAAAGGGTAGGGTTTTTACTCAAAGTGTGAAGTAGATTTCTAGTTGGACATTTGTTTAATGGGAGTGATTCTCTAAGTGTTAATCTGATGTTGATTTCGGTCTTTGGGGTTGATACTTAGGGGGTTATTCTCTTAAACCTATGTCTAATGGGAACCAAGCTTTTGTTTTAATTATACTTGCTTCTGTCACTCAGTTGTATCATACCGATCGAATCTTCGACCTTTAGGTAGAAACTAATGGGTGTAAACATGTGTTTGAGACATGTTATGTTTGATGGTTGCAAGTGGATGCAAGTGATTGCTAGTGGTTTCTCGTGGATGCATATAAACACAATAGGCAATAGATCGGCTCAAAAACACTCTCATACTGCATAAGGATGTGTGTGCATTTTTAATTTTTTTATGGATGCAAAATGGTTGACTCAGCACATGGATGTTGCATATAAATGAACGGTTATGCACTCATATAGAAATGATATGTATCAAATAGGAAAATTGCATACATGTTGGACTCATGGCACTTACATAATTCGCATTAAGGAGGTCAACTAAATCAGTGGACCGCCTAATCTTTGCATTAGATAAGGAACATACACACACACTTTTGCATATGTTCATACAACGTTAGAAATTTTCTAAGGGCAATGGATGTTTGTGGATGATGTTTGAGTAGATGGGTGATTGGATGGTAGGACACATTCTTCCTAACTTGAAGATTTCGGGGACGAAATCCTTTAAGGAGGGGAGAATGTAACACCCCGTATTTTCTATGAACATAAGAGTAAAAAATCAGAGAATAATCAAATTGTAACAAAATAATTAAGGAAAACGGGTTGCACCATTGCGTTCGTCCCGAAATTCTTCTTGGAATAGAGTCCAAGTTTGCGTAAATTGGACTCCGTATGAAGAAGATATGGCCTTCAGAAGTTTCAGTAAAAATCAGCCTGGAATTCAAATTTCAAATTTCGAAATTCAAAACAGACACCCGGGCTGGGCGGGAAAATACCTGCCCAGGACCCTGGTCAACACTAGGGTCGACCTAGGGGTTGACCTGGGTACACAGGTCGATACTAGGGTCAACCTTAGGGTCGACCTCCCCCCCTTTTCCAGATTTGTAGACAGATTCATTTTTCTTCACCTGGACGCCTTTCTGACCGGATTCGTGAGCTCTAACCTATTTAAACACCCCCAAACCCAGCTTTCTCTCCACACAATTTCATTCTGCATATACTCTGCCTCTATTCTAATAAAAAATAAAAATGGCGTCGCTACTCTACTAGAATCAAAACTAGACTAGTGCATATTCTTCCAATCTGAATAGAGTTAAAAGAGAATCAAATCTAATCGATAGTCTACGCCAAAGGAGCGCTATCCAGTGTTAGAATACAGATTCCAGAATACAAGAACCGTTCCCTTTTTTGTGAGTACAGTTAATTTCAGATATAAACTTTTATTATGATCTTAGCATGATTATAAATCTGAATCAGAGGTTATGCATATTCTTATCTGTTAGATTTGTTTTTCTATGACTATTCTGTATCTCCTTTTTCTTTCTGTTCTATAGCCAGGCTACTATGAGCCTGCGCCAAATCTCATAAGAGATTAACGCATGAACGCTAATTTTGGGACAAATAATGAATATTACATAATTGTACATGACTGATCTGTGACTGATTTGATAAAGGAACATAGGTTGTAAATTAAGATCTAGAATCAGTGCATAATATGTATAAAAGACTGTGATTTGGAAGAAGAATTATTAAATGATAGCATGTGACTTGGGATTTGGAACATAATGCATATTATAATGCAAGATCTGCATTTGAGGACTTAATTCATGATTAAAATTTAAGATATAGATTTTAGGGCATTTTTTATATCACGATCTATGACTTGAAAAGAGAAAAAAAAAAGAAATATGTGACTTAGGCGTAAAGATCTATATTAAAATAGGTTAACTATTAATGTGAGTGCGCCTAAATATAGATTTTAGGATATTTGGCATCATAGGCTATAATTTGGCATAAATCATATTGTTTGGGACTTTTTAGGGAATATTCTGTACTGTGCAAAGTTTAATTAAAATTTGGGGCATATGTCGTACTATGAATTATGACCATGATTTAGGCATGTAAATTTAGGCAAGATATGAAAGTAGAACTTTAAGAAATGTTTAATCTGTTATCTGTTAAATTTGTTGAATTGCCTAATCTGCTAAATCTGTTGAATTGCCTAAATCTGTTGAATTGCCTAATCTACTAAATCTGTTATCTGCTTAACCCGTTGAATTACCTAATCTGCTAAATCTGTTGAATTGCCTAATCAGGTAAATTTGTTGAATTGCCTAATCTGCTAAATCTGTTATCTGCTTAATCTGTTGAATCGCCTAACCTGCTAAATCTGCTGAATTGCCTAATCTGCTAAATCTGTTGTCTGCTAAATCTGTTGAATCGCTTAATTTGTGCAAACTGAATAATTATAATTCGGAGCCTTGATCTAAAATTGAGCAAACCATGTTAATAGAATTTTGGATAATCCGCTGTAACTTGTAAAGAAGTTAAATCTGCTAAATGGACATAATTAGTTTGATATTTTCGGTAATAGAATAAATTGGCTATGACAAGAGGTTAGACCCCGTTTTTGGTGGAAGCCTGCCCGGAACCAACCGGCTTAAAAAGCGACCGCAAACTGTCAGTTTAATGTGACAGGTCATAGGCATAACTAAAATATGCTTGGACACGAGGTTAGGTCTGGCTTGTGGCAGAAGTCTTCCCGGAACCGCCCGGCATATCCAGCGGCCACATGCTCCCGACCTAATGTGGGAGGTCTGTGCATTAATAATTAATTAATGCAAATCTAAGATAAATATGATACCTAAAACGTGTTGGGAGGATAAGGTTAACACAATTGGACTGATGAATCTAATAAACCCTTTTTGTAAGTCTGTAGGCCCAATACAAAGTTAGGTAAAACAATATGTAAGTCTGTTAATCTGTATATCTGATCCATTAGTCTGAAAACTTGTTAACTTAATTGTTTGATCTGTGAACTAGTAACCTGAACTCTGTCTGAAATCCGTAAACAAGTTAATTTGAAATCTGTTAGTCTGGGGACACAAGGTTAGGAGGGGAAATACTTGTGTCATCTATTTTTTGGGACCCATATTAGTCAGTAACCCTTTCTGGTATCAAAACTTTGACCCCACACTATGTAGGCGTCCGAGCATGCTTACTGCACTAATTATAGGCGGTTCATTGTGATAATGGCGAGGGGTGTTGATGGTGCGTTCTAACCGGGTCATGTGCGTGCATGGATCTGGTCTGCTACGAGGATGTAAGACACTGCAACATCTGTAAATAGGTCTGTGCCAATAGGTTGCCACTTTAGGGAGTTTTACACCCTACTGTGGGGCCGACATAGGGTATTTATGTATTAGGGAGCCGATCGCTTGGGGGTAGGACTTAGGGTACACATAGTTCTGTCTGTTTCTGTTGGTACTGTCTGTTTCTGTTGGTTGACAACACCTGTCTGTTTCTGCGTGGTACTGTCTGTTGGGGTGGTAAAGGCCCATTACTAGTGTACACCTAATTCTAACATCTTGTTTCCGTAAGGATTATTCTGTTTGTCTCTGATTCCATTTCCGATTCTGTTTCCGTACCTTCTGTCTGTTGGGGTGGTAAAGGCCCATTAGTTCGGTGGTAAAGGCCCATTATTAGTATTCTGCTTCTGTACCTTCTGTCTGTTCCGGTGGTAAAGGCCCATTACTAGCATTCTGTTTTTGTAGAGATTATTCTGTTTCCTTTTCTGTTTCAGTCTAGACATTAGGGTAACATATAATCCTGTTATACTAGTAAGAGAAGTGAAGACTAAGTAAGAAGCTTAGCTTAGTCTTTATCATTCTGTTAACCTGCTATTTCTATTACGGTTATCTCTAATCCAGTTTTATATACATGTCGTGATACTATTATCTGTTTATATGCTGAAAGTCACTGGACTAGTAACAACCCGCACCTCTGTTCTTACTGTAACGGCTCGGGTTCGCCCGACCCAATCGATCGCAAAATTGACTAAGACCGTTCAAAACCCGAATACGTTAACTCTAGGAATACAACACATTAGAACAATAACAGCAGACTTTTCTAAACATTACAATAATGTTACATCAGAGTAAAAAATATATCAGAGTACATCGAATAAAATTACAGCGGAAGATAAATTACAGACAATTAAATACAATAAACAGCGGAAGACTTCTATGCTCTGGCCACAACTTTAGGCTTCAATATAGAATCCTACTCAAGAGATAAATATCTGCAAAAAGCTACTCGACTGCCCGTGTGCAAAATCAGTTGGCCTCTTTTCCACATGGGTAGTCGAGTAGTTTTTTTGTAGATATTTATCTCTTGAGCAGGATTTTGGATCGAAGCCAAAAGCTATGTCCAGAGCATAGAAGTCTTCCGCTGTTTATTGTATTTAAATTTCTGTAATTTATCTTCCGCTGTAATTTTATTCGATGTACTCTGGTATGTTCTGTACTCTGATGTAACCTTATTGTAATGTTTATAAAAGTCTGTTGTTATTGTTCTAATGTGTTGTATTCCCAGAGTTAACGTATTCGAGTTTTGAACGGTCTTAGTCGATTTTGCGATCGATCAGGTCGGGCGAGCATGAGCCGTTACAGGACTCACCAGACTTATGTCTGACCTAGTTTGTTTCGCTTCTTTTCTTTCCGTCCCTCCCCCCCCTTTAGGTTTTTAGGGTGGAAACATAGGAGCTTGATTCAGATTCTCTTTACTTGAAGTATTTGAAGTATTGCTTGGCTTTGGCTCTATCTTTCCATGGCAGTTTGTATTGGGGATTATGATTTTAAAAACTATGCATTATGAAGACTTTTGTACAAGACCGATATTTTGTACTTGAGTTCTGATATTGTGATTTATGTAACCAAACTTATTTATGTTTCTGTTGTAATAAAGTTATAAATTTTTCAAGCACTACTTTATCTGTCTTGTAAATTTATGTTCTGTCTACTAAAACGCTCCATCAAGGTTAATGCATTCTCTTTGTGAGTGACCTTAACGGAGGTGGGGTGTTACAGGGTTATTGACTGAAATGGGTCCCACACAACATGATACAAGCTCTCCCCTATGTCTTGTATCCCCACTAGGTTTTCTACTGACTATGTGTACCCTAAGGTGTCTTTAATTACATAGCCCTCAATTAGTTATGCGTACCTATAGGTGTCTTTAATACATAACCCTTAATCTACCTATCAGTTATGCTTACCTATAGGTGTCTGTAATACATAACTCTATCTATTCCCATTAGTTATGCGTACCCCTAAGGGTGTCTTTAATACATAACTTTACTATTTTGCCCCGGTTATGTATACCATTAGGTGTCTTTAATTACATAACCCTTTTTGTCCGATTAAGTTTGTAGGCCTATATATATTTATATTACCCACCTACCATTCAGTTGTACTTAACCCTCCTACTGATTTAATCCTATTTATTTAATTGTTAAGTTTGTGGGCCTACATATATTTTAATATTACCCACCTACCCGTTAGTTGTACTTAACCCATCCACAATCCAACTCATTTTACTTAACCCTAACTTATGTCTATCATCATACAGTCCACATGTATTAAGTTAGGTTGTGTAGTCTTTTCTTATTACCATGTCCAATTATGGTTATATTGGGCTAGACCACCCACATTAGGCCAACAACATGTGGATGCTGGATATGCCGGTCGGGTCCGGGCAGTCTTATTCCATAGTTGGGTCTGACCTCATGTCTTAGCCCGAGTTGTATTCACACACTTGGACCTCTCACATTAGGTTCAACATTAGTGGCTGCTGGATATGCCGGTCGGGTCCGGGCAGACTTCCACCACTAATGTAACCTAACCTCGTGTCACAAGTGCTAATTAAATTTTCAGACTTTAATTTCTTAAACATTCCTCTTTTGATTAATTAGGTTAATTAATTAATCCTTTCCTTTTTATAGGTGTCAATACCTATTTTATTAAAAATTTGAATTTCCTATCCATAAATGGTCATATTCAAATTATACGATTTTTACTCAACTTTACCTATGTCATAATAGGTAATTATTTATATGTTTCCCTACTAGAATCATATGCCCAATTTACATAAACACCATGTAAATTATGCCTATTACAAATTCTCCTTTTCCCCGTTTCTTAACTAGAGTAACCATTTGCGTTTTTGGCGTTATCGAGGCTACAATGTAGCCTCGCCATAACAATAAAATAAATGAAATAACAAGGTGATCATTTTCAATACAATTTTTGGCATAATCATGACAACTAGGGGAAAATGACATGTTAACTTCGCATATAATTATGATTCACCACATGATTAAAAACTTGCATAGATTCATGATTTTGCAACATAACAACTTGCATAAGTTCATAAATTAACAAAATAACAACTTGCATAAGTTCATGAATTAACAACATAATAACTTGCATAAGTGACTTGCATAGGTTCATGATTCACAACATAACAACTTGCATATGCGACTTGCATTGGTTCATGATTCACAACATAACAACTTGCATAAGTGACTTGCATAGGTTCATGATTCACAACATAACAACTTGCATATGTTCATGAATTAACAACATAATCAATAACTTGCATGACTTCATACAACCTATACCCAATCCATAGTCTACCACAATTCACATTTATCTATTTAAACCTAAAAGTGACTAGAACTCACAGAAAAAGAGGGTCTTGAGTTCTGAGATCTGAATTCTGTAATTGATTAGCGTTCCCTTGATGTAGATAATTTTGTTGCTGAGATTAGACTTTGATTTCAATTGAATTGAGTTACTTTACTTTGCTTGTAGTTGGTGGCGACTACTATAGGTTTTGGAGTGACAACTTGACGTCCATTGATCAATTTTTTGATTAGGTTTAGGGTTTGAGTCTACATGTGTTTGTATAGATTTTAGGATTAATTTAGGCCATTCGATCAACCTAGAACTAACCACAACCATTCAGTCCAGATCAGAACTATCCAGAAACCCTAATGACTCAGCAACCAGTCACAAAATCGTCATCACTCAAATCTGCCCAAGGGGGCAGGTCGACCCCCTGGTCGACCTGTATGGTTAGGTCGACCCCAGGTCAACCCCTTGGTCAACCTGGCCCCTGGCGGGAATTCTCCCGCCTAGCCCAATCTAAGTTTGAATTTTGAATTTTTGAAATATGTTTGAATTTTAATGAAACTTCCGATGGCCATAACTTATTCATACGAAGTCCAATTCACGCAAATTCGGACTCCATCTCAACCAGAATTCCGAGACGAACATAATAGCGTAACCCTTTCCCTTAATTATTTTGTTACAATTTAATTATTCTCTGATTTTTTACTCTTATGTTCACAGAAAATTCGGGGTGTCACACTAAAGGTAGGGAGCCATAACATATAATCCGTAATAAGCATGTGAAAGATCTTTGTCACTCACCAAAACCTGATTTGATGCAATACTGATGAAATAAAATCTGGACAATGAAGAAAATATTTGGATTCAATTCATAGCAGCGAAGTCCACTCTTCCTTGATGTAGATCTTGCTTCTTGATGCGATATAGAATGATTTGAGAGAGAAATCATGTTAAAGGAAAGTAGATGAACCGAAGATTCACAAATGCACAACCTAATGTTTGGAATGAAGATAAAACCCTAATGTTCTCCTTAAGCCCCCTATTTATAATCTCAAGTCATTATACTAATGTTCTCACTAACCAGCCCATCAACTGCTAATAAATAGGCTAGTAGAAAATAAATTAAAACAACGATTTCTCCAAGACCACTTGACCAAATCTTTAATGTGACCACTCTACGGAATAGTCGATCACCATTCCGATCCAGTTAAACCAATTACAACACCTGATTCGATCCCAAACAAAATTTACAGACAAAAAAATAAGTCATAGGTGTAAAATTACAAAATACGAAAATCATGGGCATGTCTTACACCCCCGTAAATGATATATTAAAATATGAGAATGTTTCTACGTCCAAGGAATTAAATAGATTTATTTTAATATCCTCCAATACGTAAAATACGGGTCATTACACTACAAGTTACACTCCATTGTAGGAAGTATAGCCTTAGCGATAGATCGATGAATTCTGAGAGCGTAGCGAGTCACATAAGGGGTCAGTGAGGTTGTATGAGGGTTTCTGGGGGTAAGTTATGATGCCTCACGACAATTTATATTCATTGGGGACAGCCCGCAGTTGTTACGGCTTGGAGGAAAATTAATGAGGTCTCACAACAATTGACGTTCGCTAGGCATAACCCACTTGTCACACGACTTATAATCTGAGTTATATCGACTGCCTAGTGATAAATTTTACTACATAGAATGTGAGCAAAGGAGTCATTTATATTTAATGCTTTGGTACACCGTTGAGAGAGGACCTTAGAGTTTGTTGACGTTTTGGACTGGGCAGGGTTATAAACTAAAGTCCATTGAGTTTGTGACGTAGCAGTGATGGTCTAGCAGAGTTCGTTGACAATAAAACATGTCGGTACCTCAATGGATTGGGAGTCGAAGTATTGAATGTCAATTGCTTGACGCATTGAGTGAGTGAATGTGAGCATAAATGATGGATGCTATGGAGGTTTACTTGTTTATTTCCATTTAGTACTTAGATATTGTAACGACCCGACTTTTCGACCCTCGAATGTCGACACTAATACATCCACGATATTCACGTGCCGAGCACCCAAGTGCCGGAAAGAAGAAAAGTTAGGGTGAAATAAAATAAAAAGAAAATAGGCTAAGGAAGAAGAGGACACAATGCTAGAATCTCACAACGGAACGGTAACATATAATATAAAGAATGATCTTTACAAAATAAAACTGTATGATTACAACTATCAGAGAACAATAACCTATCATCAACTTGGACAGTTATAACAACCCGTCCTCATAAATGTTGATGTACAACATAGAATGCAGCGGATATAAAAAGTACGGTAAGATGACCTCCAACTCTCTTCCAAAAGCACCAAGGCATCCAAAGTAAAACCTGTCATACTCAGCCTATTCGAAGGAGTACGTGATGATTTTAAGGAAAACAAAAACCAAGCGTCAGACATCAGTCTGGTATGAGAAACTCAAGATACACATTGCATGTAACAACACTGAGGGGACTGTGCAGATAACCGCTCCGGATTTCCCCTCAATTGAAACCAACCATTTATTAGGAGAAGTATAGTTGTATTATAAATAATGTCTAGGGTGTAAAATATAAATAAATTCACATAGAAGGAATGGTTACATTGGTTACATTCGACAACTATTAAGTGTACAAACAAAACCGATAAGGCACGTTCGCATATTGGATTTTCCATCGGAGATCTCTCAATACAGATCCAAACTCCATGCACAAGGGTCAGAAAGTACCTCCGAGCGTCGCATATCTCTAGATAAAATATACCATAAGGTAAACACAACTGGCCCACGCACGAAACACCGAAGTGCACTACGTGGAACCAAATACATCCAACTCCCGCGCGCAACTTCGAGGAGCTCCCACATGATTCGATAATAAGCATACACTAGATATGGAGTCAATATATCCTGCCGTAGGTTAGCAAAACCCCACATTGTGCTCCTACTCTGTTTTTAGCCATTTCCGATGTCGAGGTTTCGTTCGGCATCTTTCACACGAGTCTTCATCACTCGAACGGAACAAGAATTCCCAGTTGGAATCCCACAGCTCAATAGATCTTGGAATCACACATAGACTACTTCACAGATCTCGGAGTCATACATGGATTCCAATACATCAACAGATCTTGGAATCACACATAGATTCTTTCATAGATCTTAGAATCACTATATGTGTTCGAGCATCTCAACAGATCTCGAATCGCCATATGGCCTTCACTTCACAATCGCTTCCAAAACATAGAACCCGTATACTAGTTTTGAAGTGGTTTTCGATAAGTAAAACACTTACCAATCCCGGTCTCCTCAAACACAATCGCTAAATTTAAGGCCAAGTTCTATAGTCAACTAACTAACTACATTTCACACAATATACGATTGTATATGGAAAACAACCCTGCTTAATTTCCATAACAACCGAATAAACATTCAAGGCACTATCAAGATCACGAAGCATGATAACGGCCAAATCACTATCAAGTCACGCAACATGACAATTAGCCGAAGCACGGTTAACTCATATAAACGGCTTCTAATCCCATTCCTATTTAATTAATATTTCATTAATTAAAACTTATTTTATTAGTAAAACTCCTTTTAACTAATAAAACTTCACTTGTCAAATACAACTTCAATTATTAATCAATAACTCATACTCGATTAATATTCCTTTATTAGTAAAACTTCTTTTAACTAATAAAACTTCGTTTGTCAAATAAGACATCACTTATCAATCAATAACTCATACTCGATTAATATTCCTTTATATACTAGCGTATATATTCAACTTATACATATAAAATGTGTATATGTATATATTCTACAAATTACCTAATCCGTTATAGTCTTACTACCCAAAAAGGGTTTTAATATACTTATCCCTCCGGTATAAGTGTAATCACAATTCAATTCCAAGATTTCCTATTTAACTTCAATATTTCAAAACGTAGTCATATACTTATCCCTCCAGTATAAGTATATCTACAATTCAATTTAAAATTTCTTTTCTAACTTCAATACTTCAAAACGTATTCATATACTTATCCCTCCGGTATAAGTATAACTATAATTCATTTTCAATATTTCTTTTCTAACTTCAATACTGCAAAACATATTTATATACTTATCCCTCCAGTATTTCAATAATTCATTTCTAGGATTTCTTAAAGTATAACCAAAGAGGTTAAAACCATTGTTTAATAAAGAACCTCTTCTCTTTTATAAGTTAAACATCTTATTCAATATCTTTATTCTGAAAGATTCCTATACTTGTTTCTATCTTTAAAATCAATTATTAAAGATCTAAGTATATTCAAAATCATTAAACCGTATATTCCAGTTTAACTACATTCCAAGGGTTTCAAAACAAGTGTTGCTAAAACAATGTTTACAACAAACCCAAAACAATCCTTTATAATTTATCCTTAAATGTTTGTTTAAAGATTCAATTATATTTACTTCCATGATATAATCTGAGAGGGTTAAAGACTAATGTAATTAACACGTTGTCACGACAAACCCAAAACCATTTTATGCTTACAGAAATCACACTTCGTGTACTTAACTCGTTTCCGACATTATCAACTTAACTATCCCTCGGTCAAGAGTGAGGCCAGGTAAGTTAGAACACTGGTTGCATATCACCCCTTGCCTAGACACCCCATTCTTGACACTCACAGATAGATAAGCCTACTCGTCGGCTTATTAGAATTAAGCACAATAATCATGATATTCAATAAATAAGTAATTAGCAAGTGCACTTATATGACTATTCTAGCTTTACGCACTTTCAAACTTACTTCAATTTAACGTATAAGTTAAACAACCATTTTAATATGATAAGAAATCACTAAGGATGTCATTGAAAAGTTTCATACAAAGTGTTGAAAACACAACAATTCAAACTGCATCTATAGCGACCATCGCTATAAGTGCACTTTCAAGTTCAAGTCCATAATATGTCAATCCATACTAATTCTTATGTGCTTTGTTTCAAATCCATTCCACTTGTTATATAAGTAAATTCAAATACAATTCTAAGTCCATTCAAGTCCATTCCAATCCATTAACATGGATCACATATGTCGCTTACTTTTAAAGTAAGAATCAAGTTCACATTTTTAACATAAGTTACCAACATTCAAGCAACTTTAAGCATAGTTAAAAACATGCAAAAGATTTATGTTCGCTGTCCTAAATAGTGAGTAAACTCACCTTAATCTTTAGCAAATCCAAGATCCAATAATAAGAATAAAGATCCAAGAGTAAGAACAAAGATCCAAGCTAGCAACCTCCTTCCTTCCCTTGTTTTTCCTTGCTTCCTTCCTTATATAGCTCACTGCCAAAGATGAAAATTGAGAGGGGCTTGGATTTTTCAACTTCTAACTTGCTAAAAGGTCTTGTAATGATGTAAGATGGCTACACTTAAAGTTTGAGTTGATTTGGAGTCGGTTTGAATATAGTTTTAGAAAGTTAGTAAGGAAGAGGAAGAAGATGAAGATAAGTCATTAAAAAGCTTCACTTTTGCTTAGGAATTTTGTGTAAGAAAGAAGGAGGTATACCCCTCCTTATATAGGAAAAAGAAAATGGATGGGAAAAGACCAAAATGCCCTTAAAACCCAAAACACACTCATGAAAGAAGTGAAAGGTGAGTAAGAGAAGTGAAAGGTGTGTAAGAGATGGTAAGTTTGCTTTTTCAAAGCTTAAAAAGTAAGCATTCATTTGTATACATATAAGAAGATTATATACATATACTTAGGATAATTTCTAAACCTTGATGTGACTAATTATGATTACATATATATGTGTATATGCATGTATATTAATACATACACATATATCAAACAACGTTGCAACGATATGAAACAACTTTTTGTTCAACGATAAGTTGTAAATCTGAAAGTTGAACCCCAGTCATATCTTTAGTTCTATATCAAATGATTTATTCAAGTAAACAAAACCTGGAAATAAATTCATTAACTTATTTAAACAATTAAAACAAGCATATTCAAATTATAAAACATTTATTTGAATATTTAAATACCCAAAATACAAAAACTTTCCTTAAATGCTCATTTTTGAAAATGATGACATCATCAAAATAGTTAACCATAAATATGAAAAATACTTTTATTAGCAAACCACCTCCCTAATGATTAAATAGACATTCACTAAAATTTTCAACAACTTTTACTTAGAAAATAGCCATTTATTGATAAAACGATTTTCGGTCATTTTATCAATATTTTACCAAAAATATATTTTTGAAAGCATTTTTTCCTAAACGAGTCTAGAATTATAAATTACTAATTAAATGATGTTTAACAAGGTTATAAAATCATATTTATAACACTTAACAATATTACAAATTGTTATGTTATTCAAAGATTAAGTGTTCGAATTTTCCGGGTCTTTACAAATATGTACCAGACCCTCTTTACATGATGTTTAGCATAGAGTAGCATATAACTATTTTATAACTCCGTGGATGTAGGAGCGAAACATGTATGATTTTCCATACCCTTCATGCCATATGCGACCATGACTTTTACAAGTTTTTGAGATTTGTTTATCGCTCACATCAAATTGTTGTCTGACCTAAAGTTTTATGTTTCCTCTTATTACCTTTGGTGCTCATCGATGATGCTAATAAGCAGACTGCGTGATAGGTGTAACGACCCACATTCTACGCATCAGGGGATCATAGAATATTTATTTCTTTCTCATGCATATTTGTATAGCCATGTAACTTTAGGAAACGACTACTGGGGTCATTTCCCATGTTCAGGATTTTTGACGATTTTTAAATGACCATTTTGCCCCTAACTGATCTCGTTTCGGCCATAAATTTTGATTGGTAAGGAATTTTGACTTGAAACCACTTCCATTAGAACTAGATGATGGTTTTACCTTTCCAAGAGTGGTCACATTAGCCAAACGCACTCACCGTTTGGGCGATATGGTTGGCTGAAGCAAGGTTTAGAATGTGAAAAATAGCTTAACCGGGCCTAATTAGGGTGATTAGCAAGAGGGGGCATTAGGGTTATGGGGAGGCTGAGAACAGTAGGAAATCGATTTTTATTTCATTTTTCAGCCGCCAAAAACATTTCTTTAACCCTAGCCATGGCCTCCACCTTCTAATTTCATCCCAAATCGCTCCTAATCACTCTCTAATCAAGGATTAAGCTTAGTAACATCAAATCAAAGAGAAATTGCACCATTTCAGAGTTAGAGCTGTTGTTAGACGTTGGAAATCACCCCAAATCAGTGGAGTTTCAGTTTCGAAAGTTTTATTTATGGCTAAGGTGAGTGATTTGCAAAGTTTCTCACTAATTATGGTTGATTAGGGTGATTAGTGTTAATTAACGAAATTTTGCATGTTAAAAATCTGAATAAATATTCATAAATTCTTAAATATTATTTTAAGCCTCTGTTAGCAGTTTGGGTTAATTTGGTTAAGTTTTGCTAATCCTATCATTAGATTTGCTTAAACATGCTTAAGGGGAAAATATGGGTTTTGGGTATGCTTGATCCATTTTGACATGACTATTTATCATTTTGGTGTTTATGGTTGATGTTAAATGTTGCTATGAATGTTTGGTGTGATTTATGATTACTTAGAACAGTTAGAATAGTCGAAAACGCCATTGTATGGCGTAAATAGTTGTAGGAAATGTTGCAGGAAAAGTGCAGGATTGTGACCCGAACCAACCCGCTAATGGAGCATCGCACGACCCGACCGCTTGCATCTGAAGTTCTCAGATCCGAACCTCTCGTGAATGGTGGCACGACCCAACCCGATGGAAGCATCATTCTCCGAGCCGACCCGCCTACACAGACCAATGGAGTTTGACCTTAAACAGGAGCATCATCACGACCCGATCCGGACTGGGGACCACCCACGAACCGAACCGCAGTGGACTGGAGCCCAAAAACCGAACTGGATGGGGAAGCCGACCCGAGCCGAGCAATCCAATCCGAACCAGAATGGTGACTGCAAACCAAACCAAGGAGCTTGAACGTGAGGTATCAGCTATGAACCAAATGAAGACCGATCCAGAGAAAACCAAACCCGAGATGCAAAGGTAGTCCAAATGGGAAGTTGTAACTCAGGATCCACATGGGAACCAATGGGTGAACTTCATGAGTTAGACTTTGCTGCGGGACGTGCGCAAAGGGGTTATCGACGTCCATAGCTTTGATTCACCACCGAGAGACGATTGTTAGGCTACGGATCAGTGTAGTGTGTAGTTATTACTCCATGGGGCAGAGTGATCGTAGCATGACTATGAGCTAGTGTAGTGGAGTCGTCATGACTTCATGGGGGCAGAGTGGACATAGCAAGGACTAGTGGCTATGGATCAGTGCGGTGGAGTCACCATGACTCCATGGGGCAGAGTGTTCATAGCAAGGATTTGGGCGATCAAAGCGGTGGATATCGTATGCTTTACGCACTAAGTAAGAGATGTGAGGATGGTTGCTATGCTTGATTGTTTGACATCACTATGACATGCACACCCCCAACCCCATGTCTTTACACCATATGTTAGTGTCACCTTAGAGTATTGTGCATCTTGTTGAGCTAACTCTTTGATTGCAGGTCGAGGTCCAGGTATGGTTTAGTATACCTGTTATTGTTCTGTTTTGCTGATTAGCGCTCATACCATACTTTTGTCTGACCCAGAGTTTTATGTATCTTCTTATTACTCTGGGTGCTCTTAAATGGGCAGATTAGAGACAGGTTAGGTGGTATGCACGAGTAGCTATACCGGAGACGAGCAAGAGGCTTCCACATATGATATATATAGATATCCGCCCTGTGTCGCTGCTGGTCACTACTTTGGGCATTAGTAGTGTACCTTTCTTATTTTGCTTTGGAGACAGTCTTAAAAGTTATAATAATGATGATGTGGAACACAAGCTGTATTTTGGATTTTCCGCTGTTATGATGGTTTAGTTTTCAGCTTATGCACTGTCTCACCTGTTTTATTTCAAATATGTTATTATTATATTTTATTCCATGCACTGTGAGACATTCTACAAGTTCCTTGTTAGTTCAAATTCCTTTCTTTTCCTTTCTTTGACGACCGTCCCGTGCTGGTTGGACATCGGCACAGCGCAGTTTCATTGGAAATGTCAGCTGGTGCGGGGCGGGCCATCACATTTGGTATCAGAGCTCTAGGTTGCGTAGTTAACCTAGGGAGGACACCAGAGAGAGATAGTACGTATATGAGAGAACGTATTTGTGATATTTTGGTTTTCAAAATATATATATATATATATACTGTTAGTATATTTAAGGATGAAGTCGCACTGCACTGGCACCACTGAAGAGATGGTTAATCATTTTCTCCTTACAGGTTGAACGTTGAGCCGATATGCTAGGGGTACTGGTAGAGGTGCTAATAATGGGAATGCTCCTGATATGAGGACGATGTTCACTGACTTCATGAAAGAAATGCTTAGAAATGTGCAAGGAGAAGTTCCCAATGCTGCAAATGGTGGTGGTGCAGTGGTGCAGACGCCTAGAGCCGATTTCTCTAAGTTTTGCAAGGATTACACTAGTCTTGGTGGGAAGCCGTTCCACGGAACAGAATCGACTACCGAAGTTCAAGATTGGTTGGATAGCTGTGAGCGTATCTTCGAAGACTTAGGTATCAAGGATGCGATGAAGGGAAAACTAGCATCCCGTCAGCTGCAAGGACGGGCATGAATTGGTGGAATGCTATTAAGGCAGCTACCCCTGAAGATCAAGTTACATGGGATCAGTTTAAGGCCTGATCCAGTGAAAAGTTTATCCCAGCTGCTCAGAAATCAGAATTGTTTAGGAAGTTCTTGGAACTTAAGAAGAATGGTAGAGCAGTCTCGGAGTATATTGCTGAGTCAATACTTTATCGAAGTATGGATTATCTCTTATTGACACTCCCGAGAAGAAGAATGAGAAGTTCATAACAGGCTTAGATCAGTACTTGGGGGAAAGGCTTATAAACTGCATCGATGAGACATTTGAATCGATTGTAGGGAAAGCTTTGAGATCAGAAAGTCTATACCCTAAGTCAAAGACTGAGGTTGCATCTGCAGAGGAGCCAAAACCGCGTGCAAGCGGTGGAGGCAAGAATGGTTCTCAGAATAAGAGAAAGCAGGATCAGACCAAGGTTGGCCAGAAGAAAAAGAATAAGAAAGATGTTGAGTGTTTTAGCTATGGCAAGAAGGGCCATTATGCTAAAGAATGCCGAGCAAAGCCAGCTGAAAGGAAGTGTTTCAACTGTGGCCAAGTGGGACATCACAAGGATAAGTGTCCGCAACCCCCTAAAGAAAAGTAGATTGTGAAAGCATATGCTATCGATGTTGTTCCTTCTTCATCGAATGCCCCAACTGCGGCAGAGAAAGGAAAGAATGTCGTCATTCAAGGTATGCTTTCTGTTTATGATGTTCCTGTTTGAGTATTGTTTGATATCGGGGCTTCCCGTTCCTTTGTATCTAGTGACCTGGTAAATAGGTTGGAATTGGAACCCAAGATAGTCGATAGACCTTTAGCAGTGACGAACCGGATTGGTGGTTCGACTGGCCTTAGCATGATTTGTCGTAATGTGGTCTTATCGAGTCATGAATGCATGTTTGTTTGTGATTGCTTTGTTTTGGGGTTTACTGGGTTTGGCATTATTTTGGGAGTCGATTGGCTCCAAAGATACGGGGTGGTGGTAGACTGTGAGGGCTTTTTGGTGACAGTTAGAGCGGATGATGGGCGGAGGGTAGTGTTTGGTGGTCTACATAGTGATGGTGTAATGGCTAGTTTTCTAAATTCCCTCGACATCCCGCATGATGAGTTTTCAGATGTGCCCGTGGCTGGCCAGTATCCGGACGTCTTCGAGGAAGTGAGCGGACTTCCAACACACTGAGAGATTGAGTTTCGTATTGATTTAGTGAAAGATGTCAGGCCTATAGTGATGCCACTTCGTCGTATGGAGCCAAGGTAGCAACGAGAGCTCGGGGTGCAAGTAAGCGATCTTTCGAAGAAGGGATTTGTCCGAAGAAGTGTCTCCGAGTGGGGGAGCACCAGTTGTGTTTGCTACCAAGGCAGATGGTTCCCTTCGATTGTGTGTAGACTACCACGAGTTGAATAACGTGACGAGGAAGAATAAGTATCCTCTACCGCGGATAGATGATTTGTTTGATCAGTTGAGTGGTGCGAGAGTGTTCTCCTGGTTGGATCTCACGACAGGTTTCATCAGCTTAGGGTGGAAGCTGAGAATATAGCTAAAACGGCTTTTCGGACGCAGTCTGGACTCTATGAGTGGTTGGTCATGCCATTCGGGTTGACCAATGCACCATCATATTTTGTGGATCTTATGAATAGAGTATTCCGAGAACAATTGAATAAGTTTGTGCTTGTGTTCATAGATGATATCTTGGTTTATTCAAAGACAGAGGAAGAACACAAGGAATATTTGAGGATAGCGATGGAGGTGTTGAGAAAACACCAATTGAAAGCAAAGTTTTCTAAGTGTCACTTCTGGAAATGGGAAGTGAGATTCTTGGGCCATGTTGTTTCAGAGAATGGTATTGCCATGGACCCTGCAAAAGGTGGCTACGGTTAAAGATTGGTCTACGCCCAAGAATGCAATAGACTTAAGAACTTTCTTGGGATTGGATGGATATTATCATAAGTTTATCCAAGACTTTTCCAAGATAGCGGCACTGTTGACTCAGTTGACCAAGAAAAATCAAACTTTTGTTTGGGATGAAAAGTGCGAGAAAGCATTTAAGAGTCTAAAGGAAAATTTGACAGGTGCACCAGTGTTAGTCATTCCTAAAGGGAATAAAGAGATGACGGTATACACAGATGCTTGTGGTACCGGACTAGGTGCTGTATTGATACAAGGAGGTAGGGTTGTAGCTTATGCTAGTCGGCAACTAAAACCGCATGAGAAAAAATATCCTACCCATGATTTGGAAAAGGCAGCGATTGTGTTCGCATTGAAGATGTGGAGACATTATCCCTTGGGAGAAAGATTCGAGTTGTTTACCGATCATAAATCGTTATAGTATCTTTTCTCTCAGAAAGATCTAAATCTCCGACAGCAAATATGGTTAGAATTCTTGGCTTCCTACGATTTCGAATATCACATATACACTAGGAAAGGGCAATGCGGTAGCTGATGCATTGAGTAGAAGACATGCCATTTTAGAGGCTATGTTTCTTGAGTGGAAGCAACTGGAGTACATCGCTGGGTATGATTTCAGACCATAGTGCGAATTGGATCCAGAAGTATTAGCAAGTTTGATGATCAGACCCACTTTGATTGAGCGGATTGGTTCCAGTCAGAGGGATGATCCTAACCTATTGGAAATCATCTCCAAGTTAGAGATGGGTATCAACGAGGAGATGAACAAGTATGGGATTGATCGAGATGGATGGCTTAAAAAGAATGGAAGACTAGTTATGCCCAATGTCAATGGATTGAGAGATGAAGTTCTTAGAGAAATCATCACTCGAAACTAACGAAACATCCCGGTGGTAACAAAATGTATTGAGACATGAAGCAGGCCTACTAGTGGGAAGGGATGAAATGAGACGTTGGGAAGTTTATATCCAAGTGAATGAACTGCCAGCTAGTTAAAGCTGAGCAAAAGAAGCCTAGTGGTTTGTTGCATCTGTTAGAAATTCCAGAATGGAAATGGGAACGAGCCTCAATGGATTTCATTGATGGGTTACCAAGAACTAGATCGGGCCATGATAGCATTTGGGAGATTGTGGACCGATTGACTAAGAGTGCAATGTTTATACTTGTCAAGTCTAATAGAACGACAGCTAAGTTAGCGGAACTATATATGAAGTGGGTAGTGAGATTTCTTGGAGTACCTAAAAGCATTGTGAGTGACCGAGACCCATTATTTACTAGTGGGTTTTGGAAAAGCTTACAAGAGGCTCTAGGGTCAGAATTATATCTCAGTACCACGTAACATCCTCAAACCAATGGTCAGACAGAGAGGGTGAATCGAGTATTAGAAGATCTCTTGAGAGCTTGCATATTGAATTTTGGTGGATTATGGGATGACCATTTGCATCTAGTAGAGTTTGCATATAATAATAGTTATCAGTCCAGTATTGTTATGGCTCCATATGAAGCTGTGTACAGAAGACCGTGCAACTCGCCGTCATGTTGGTTAGTAACCGGTGAGAAATTTGTGCTTAGGCTAGATGTGATAAGAGAAACCTCAGATAAGATCAAGGTTATCCAACAATGAATGAAGGCTGCCCAAGATAGGCAGAAGAGTTATGCTGATAAGAGGAGAAGAGACTTAAAATTCTCCATTGGCGACTTGGTGTTTGTCAAGATTTCTCCATTAAAGAGCATGATACGATTTGGTAGGAGAGGCAAGTTAACACCAAGATTTGTTGGTCCATTCCCAGTTCTCGAGCAAGTTTGGAATTTGGCATATAAAGTTGAGTTGTCGGACAAGATGGTGGGAGTTCATAATGTATTCCATGTTTCCCGGTTAAGGAAATTTATGCACGACCCCGATATGACTATTTCACCAGATCAGTTGGATGATATCGAAGTGGAACACGAGGAGGTTGGGAACCACAAGTCGATTCGTATTGTCGAGCATGATACGAAGCAACTTCGAAGGAAAGCGGTGGATCTAGTCAAAGTTCAGTGGGGCGAGAAAGAGAATGACTGTACTTGGGAGACAGAGGAAAGCATTAGGAAGACGTATCCAGAACTCTTTGCCTGGTAAGATTTTAATTGCAATTTAGTTTTCTGCATGCTAGGATAGACTTGTTTGTTGTTTTGTATGTTTGATTGTTGTGAATGGTTGGTAGATATGCGAGATCCTTTACTTGTTTCTTAGTTAAGGAATTTTGGGGGCGAAATTTCTTAAAGGGGGGAGAATGTAACGACCAACATTCTACGCATCAAGGGATCGTAGAATATTTATTTCTTTCTCATGCGAATTTGTATAGCCAGGTAAGTTTGGGAGATGACTATTGGGGTCATTTCCCATGTTCTTGATTTTTGCCAATTTTTATATGACCGTTTTAAACCTAGCTGGTCTTATTTCATCCATAACTTTTGATTGGTAAGGAATTTTGATCTGAAACCACTTCCATTAGATCTAGATGATGGTTTTACCTTTCCGTAGAGTGGTCACATTAGCCAAACGTACTCACTGTTTGGGAGATATGGCTGAAACAAAGTTTAGAAGGTGAAAAACAGCTTAACCGGGCCTAATTAGGGTGATTAGCAAGAGGGCCCATAACCCATTTCGGGATTAGGGTTATTGGGAGGCTGTGAATAGTAGGAAAACAATTTTTATTTCATTTTTTAGCCGCCTAAAACATTTCTTTAACCCTAGCCATGGCCTCCACCTTCTAATTTCATCTCAAATCGCTCCTAATCGCTCTCTAATAAAGGATTAGGCTTAGCAACATCAAATCAAGGAGAAATAGCACCATTTCAGAGTTAGAGCTGCTGTTAGACGCTGGAAATCGCCCCAAATCAGTGGAGTTTCAGTTTTGAAAGTTTTATTTGCGGCAAAGGTGAGTGATTTGCATAGTTTCTCACTAATTACGGTTGATTAGGGTGATTAGTGTTAATTAATGAAATTTTGCATGTTAAAAATCTGGAAAAATGTTTAGAAATTCTTAAATATTATTTTAATCCTCTATTAGAAGTTTGGGTTAGTTTGGTTAAGTTTTGCTAATCCTATCATTAGATTTGCCTAAACATGCTTAAAGGCAAATATGGGTTTTGGGTATGTTTGATCCATTTTGACATGACTATTTATCATTTTGGTGTTTATGGTTGATGTTAAATGTTGCTATGACTATTTGGTGTTATTTATGATTGCTTAGAACAGTTAGAATAGTCTGAAACGCTGTCGTATGGCATAACCAGTCATTGGAAAAGTTGCAGGAAAAGTGCAGGATTTTGACCCGAACCGGATCTACCGGTGGGGACGAACCGACCCGCCCGTGGATTATCCCACAACCCGACCGCTTGCATCTGAAGTTCTCAGATCCGACCCTCTCGTGAATGGTGGCACGAGCTGACCCGATGGAAGCATCATTCTCCGAGTCGACCCGCCTATACAGACCAAGGGAGTTTGACCCCGAACCGGAGCATCATCACGACCCGACCTGGAGCGGAAACCACCCACGAACCGAACCGCAGTGGACTGGAGCCCACGAACCGAACTGGATGGGGAAGCAGACCCGACCCGAGCAATCAGATCCGAACCAGAATGGCGACTACGAACCGAACCAAGGAGCTTGGACGTGAGGTATCAGCTATGAACCAAATGAAGACCGATCCGGAGAAGACCAAACCCGAGATGCAAAGTTAGTCTGAATGGGAAGTTGTAACTCAGGATCCACATGGGAACCATTAGGTGAACTTCATGAGTTGGACTTTGCTGCGGGACATGCGCAAAGGGGTTATTGATGTCAATAGCTTTGATTCACCACTGAGAGACGATTGTTAGGCTACAGATCAATGTAGTGAGGTAGTTATTACTCCATGGTGCAGAGTGATCGTAGCATGGCTATGAGCTAGTGTAGTGGAGTCGTCATGACTTCATGGGGCAGAGTGGACATAGCAAGGACTAGTGGCTATGGATCAGTGCAGTGGAGTCGCCATGACTCCATGGGGCTGAGTGATCATAGCAAGGATTCGGGCGATCAAAGCGGTAGATATCGTATGCTTTACGCACTAAGTGAGAGATGTAAGGATGGTTGCTATGCTTGATTGTTTGACATCACTATGACATGCACACCCCCACCCTCGTATCTTTACACCATATGTTAGTGTCACCTTAGAGTATTGTACATCTTGTTGTGCTAACTCTTTGGTTGCAGGTCCAAGTTCAGGTATGGTTTAGTATACCTGTTATTGTTCCGTTTTGCTGCTTATCACTCATACCATACTTTTGTTTGAACCAGAGTTTTATGTCTATTCTTATTACTCAAGGTGCTCTTAAACGGGAAGATTAGAGACAGGTTAGGTGGTATGAACGAGTAGTTATACCGGAGACAAGCAGGAGGCTTCCACGTATGATATATATAGATATTCTCCCTGGGTCGCTGTTGGTCACTACTTTGGGCATTAGTAGTGTACCTTTCATATTTTGCTTTGGAGACAGTTTTAAAAGTTGTAATAATGATGATGTGGAATACAAGCTATATTTTCGATTTTCCGTTGTTAGGATGGTTTAGTTTTCAGGTTATGCACTATAACAACCCGAATTTTTGAATAATCGAATTAACTAAATTCAAAAATAATTAATCTCAGACGCGAGAATTAAGGGAAATGGGTTGTGTCATTGTGTTTGACTTGGAATTCTAGTTGAGATAGAGTCCGAGTTTGCGTAAAACAGATACCGGATGAAGGAGATATGGACGAACGAAGTCAGGCGGAAAAACCAGAAAAAAAAAGCACAAGCGCACTTGGGAAGTGTGCCAGTACAAAAATACATTGGCGCACTACCCAAGTGCGCCCAGGCCGAGCAGAAAGCCTGCACAGCTTTTTGGTGCAATATGATCCATATTGTGACTCATTGCTTAGCCCTTTCTGACTCCTTGCTGAGTAATTAGGGCTGAGGTGTCACCCTATCCTGACTGAGTGGTTTTGATTAACCCTAAGATCATCTGACGGCTATAATTAAATTGAAATTCTATATGAACATGGGTAGACTCAAACCCTAGAATCAAATAAAAATCTGAATCATGGCCGTCATGTTATCCTCTTGTAACCTAGAGTAGCCGCCACCAACTAGAGGGAAATCAAAGTTAATCAACTCAGTTCTATTCAACTCTAATCTAAACAATAACGAATCTACTACAAAGGCAAGCTAAATCAATTTCAGAACGCAAGACCTTCTTTTTGTGAGTTCGATTTCTTTAATAAGATAATTAACAATTTAATAGGATTGAGCTATGATTTGGATTATATGGTTATGTTGTGAATCATTGACCGTATGTTATTATCTATGTTGTAAATCTATGATGTTATTATCTATGTTGTAAATCTATGTTGTTATTATCTATGTTGTAAAGCTGTGATGTTATCATCTATGTTAATTTTTGGCTTATGTACAATCAATTCATAATGATGTTTCATATGCTAGTTTGTTTATGTTGTTGAAATTAATTTATATGTTAAATCATATGTATGTATGCAAGTTTAGATGTTAATTTAGATATAAATCATATGCAAGTTAGTGAGAATCATATACAACCTTACATGTTTCATGACATCTATTTTATGTGTATATTGGATCTAAAGTTAGGCTATGACATGTGTGAGTTAGATGCAAGTTTACATCATAGTCCATGTTGTATATCACATATGGAAGTATATATATATATATATATATATTGGATTATGAATCATGTAATGTAAGTTTGTGACTTTTGCCTATGCAAGTTTACACCTTATGATTAGATCTATGACATCCATAGTTTATGCAAGTTTGTAACTTTTGCCGATGCAAGTTTTTGGATGAAAAATCTTATTCACACATGCAAGGTCACCCCTTATGTTTAGATCTAGTTTTTATTCTATGCATTTTGTGATGTTTCCTCTTTATTCCATAAGTTAGACTATTCGAGTCTAACGTATATTTTACGTTAAACGAATGAACGTACAACGTGGGGGCAATGGGATAATATTAAAAGATTTAATATTGAGAATTGGCATAAATGCCTTAAATGTGATGTTAATTGGTATAATTTTATATACCATAAATAGATGGACATAATTGAGTCAATTATGGACATAGTTAAATTTGTAATTGATTGACAATTTGAATAGGGAAATTAATTCAAATTGGGGGTAATTAATTATGTGTAATTAATCGCATAAGACACGAGGTTAGACTCTTTAGTGGTGTAAGACTGCCCGGACCCGCCCGACAAATCCAGCTGCCACAAATGCCAGTCTAATGTGAGAGGTCTTAGGCATAAATTAAATGCGTAACAATTGTAAAGACACGAGGTTAGGCTCGTTTGTGGTGTAAGACTGCCCGGACCCGCTCGGCAAATCCAGCTGCCATAAATGCCAGTCTAATGTGGGAGGTCTTTATAAGATTACGGTCTTAATGAATTAAGAAACACTTAACCAGATAAACATGTAGTGGGACATGAGGGGTTAAGTGGGTGACTTGGGTGGCATGTGAAATTAAGTGGGTGCCTTGGGTGGCATGTAAAATACAATTAGGTGTCTCAATAATTAATTAATGCTAATTAAAGACAAATATGGATGACAAACAAAAATTTGGTTGAGTGAGTGATTCTCTGAGTAACGATCTAATGTTGATCTCGATCTTTGGGGTTGGTACTTAGGGAGTTATTCTCTTAACCAATGTATTTATGGTCTAAGAAGTACCTAATCATAAACTAAGAAAAAGGGTTAAGACCATCTTAACCAATAAAATGATAAGTGGGTAGGGTTAAGACAAACTTAACCAATAATTTGATAAGTGGGTAGGGTTAAGACAAACTTAACCAATAATATACATTGATCTAGTAGGGTTAAGACAAACATAACCAATAATTTGATAAGTGGATAGGGTTAAGACAAGCTTAACCAATAACACATGTTGATTTGTTGAGTAAGTAACATGGGTGACATGTGGGATATAATTATAAACACTTAACCAAGTTCAAACATTTAAGAAGACATGAATAAGAGGGTATAAGTTGGAAATTCTAGTGGGGACCAAGCATAGGGGGAAAGCTTGTGTGGGGGCCCTTTTCAAACCAGTAACCCATTAAGTATCTTTGTGGGCTTGACCCAAGTCGAGGACGGGACACGCGTACTAGATTTGATTGTAAGAGGTCAAAACGGGTTAGCGGTGGCAACGCAAGTCCAATGGGTTCATATGCATGTGTGGGCCCGGGCTGGTAGGTAAGACGTTGTTGCATCGTGTAGATATAAGCTATGCATTTTTGGTTGTATCGGGTTGCCACTTTGGGGAGTGATACACCCCACTGTGGGGCCAGCATGGGTATCTACGAGTTAGGGAGCCAATCGAATGGGGGAAGGTAGTGGGTACACCTAGTGGAGATAGGAGCAGACGACACCTATGAAGACAGCTAGGAGTATAACTACCATATTATGAATAAATATTGTGATTAGAATGGGGAGGGTAGTGGGTACACCTAGTGGAGACAGGGGCAGACGACAACTATGAAGGCAGCTAGGGGTACACGAACTGCCATTATCATTATTAAGTTCTGTAGGCGGGATCAACCTTTAGGGGGACTATCGGTGGTGCAGTGTAGTAATTATCTTATAGTGATTAGGGCCGCCTTTAACGTTATCTTGGTTCGTCTTATTTCCTTGTTTGTTCTGTCATACCCAATTGTTCACAGTCATTTCCTTATTTTCCCGGCTTATGCCTTAGTCTAGTTACTTTGATAATTATATTGTTAAAGTTATCGCACTCGCCAGACTTTATGTCTGACCCCCTTTTCTTTCCACCTCTTCTCTTCCATCCCCACCCCCTCAGGTTTTCAAGGAGGGAATACTACAGCTTAATGCCGATTTATTTCTGTTGCTTGAAGAAGAGTAGATGTACCGCTTTGGACTCTTTCATCTTTATGACTTTGCTTATGCTCAGTGGGGATTTATGCATTTATGTTATTTAAGTGTTTGCTTCTTTATGTACTTTGAAGTTTTTGGAAAAGACTATCGATCCTGATGTAATGGTTTTGGAGACCACTTATCTAAACTCGTTTTGAGTTATGATGAAATAAAATAAGTTTTATCTTTCGCTGTGTTGTTTTATTTATTTATTCTTGTAATTTATCTGTTCTATACAACAATAACGCTTCATGAAACATTGATGCATTCCCTTGTGAGTGACATTAATGGACGCGGGGTGTTACATGCACTGTCTCATCTGTTTTATGTCAAATATGTTATTATTACACTTTATTCCATGTGCTGTGAGACATTCTAAAGGTTCCTTGTTAGTTCAAATTTCCTTCTTTTCCTTTCTTTGACGACCTTCCCGTGTTGGTTGGACACCGACACAACGCACTTCCATTGGAAATGTCGGCTGGTGTAGGGCGGGCCATCACAATAGGTATGAACATTATTAAGTGCTGCGCAAGTGGATCAGTAGGAGGTGACGTCTTTTATGCTTATATTTGTATTACCATTGTTTATTCTGTTGTGCGGCACCGTGGAGCCTTGACGGTTCCATAAATTTTGACAAAGACGGTTTATCAATTGATTTTGTTTATCCCTTGCATAAACTCTGTTACTATTCTGTATAACTATTTAAGTCTATATACTTTGATTATATGGTTTATATAGTTATTACTATCTCGTCAAGTTTTATATCATGATTGTTATCATCATATTTTTCCTAATGCACTGTGAGATATACGATAGACTATGTGATTGTATTTTGTGTTTTCTTCTACTCCTCTTATTTCATTTTTCTCGTTTTTCTTCCTTTCTCTTATTTCTTCCTCATGAAAACTGTTTTGCATCAATCGGGTGTTTGTACAGCGTGTTGTATGGATATATGAGCACCGTTGGCATATGGCAGTCGTTACATAAAGTTTCATGCTGTAAAGTTGAGAATTATAACATACACTGTCAGTTGGTTTAAAATAAATTAGGTTATTTTTTGTAGAAAAATACAAAAGTTAGTTTAAAATTTATTAACTGAAATATTCTAAAAAAAAATCTGATCTCTTTCTCAATATAATAATTGGATCTAAGTTACATTAGTATCGTTCTTGAACTTCTGTTGAACATTTATCTTTTAATTACAAATTAATTGGATACATTTGTTACTTATTGTTTTGAATTTAAAACCTTAATTTAATTGCTATGTGTGGTAAGCGTATATGTACATACGTATATATGTATATGAGTAAACATAATGTATATATTCTTAATTCAATATTTACAAGATAGGCTTTTATATAGAATATTAAAATTTTGATTTTGAACTATTCGCTAATTAAAACAAGTAACTCCAACTCAAGAAAATGCCATGACTATCAAAATCCATCTTGATGCAAACTTGTATGTATGTTTATTTAGGACGACAAAGGAACATATATTGGAAATTTTGTCTGTTGCGGTGTAAATCTCAACGTTCAGATATGGTTATTTTATATAAACTGTCTTCGTGTTATACTTACACTTTCACACATGAGTGCAGTTGATTGCATTTGAAACTTTAGGTTAGACCTAAAATGAAATAAAAATATTTTAAATAAATGGAATAAAAATATATTAAGCAAATGAAATAAAATGGAGATTACATTTGAATTTGAGGTTAGATCTAAAAGTCTAATTTAGGCTCCATAGGCTAAACTAAAATTAAATGGTAGAAAATTTTGAAACTCGATTAGTTATTCGGCTTCTTATCGAATTAGTTCCCTTATAAGGTATATTCAAGTTTGAAATATTTCTATTTATATGTTCATGGAATGCTTATTTTATAACATGATATGATTAATTATTGACGTAGATTTAGCAAGGGAAATTTAGTTTGGCAAGGCATGATCTTGCTATAACTCGTAACTAGGATAAACTCGTACTATATATACTGTTGTTATTGAAATCTACCATTTATGTTCAACATAATAACTTCGACTACGTATTATCTATGTACGAATAAAAAAATTTAGACATGAAATTTTTAATTAAACAAAATACTGAAGATTGTTATTAATCAAAATGCAAATATAATAATTATAATAACATATTATCGTGTATTGAAAGGGAAATAATGTCAAAATTTGTCAAAAAATAAATTATGTACTAAAAATAGCTTATAATATTATATGCTTGATATGACGCTAATATTCATGTAACAACCCGGAAAATCCGAACCAATTTAAAATTTTTATTTTGGCTATTTTAGTAAATTTTGGATAGTTAAAATAATTTATTTTAAATAATAACGATTAAAAATTTATTTTAATCGAAGTTAGAACGAACATGTTTATTTTGATTTCAAAAGGAATTGGAAATAGTACGGTAGTTTGAAATGTCAAACTTGAACTTTGACTGAATGTACCTGATTCAAAATCTAACGGATTTTAGTGAAACCAAAAATATCTAAATCTGTTTGAAAATATCTTTCCAATGAATCCGGAAAATTGAAATTTCATAGCGGAATTAAAGTTTATGGCTAGTTGAATATTCACAAAGGTCATTATAGTATAATTTATAGCCCGTATAAAAGGGCATTTTTCGAACGACCTCCGTTTTCGATGAAACAAAATTTGTTGGATCCGGAATATTAAATTATTGCTAAGTTTAATTTTCTAGAATTTTTGGAATTAATATGTGAGCATGGTAAAATAAAATGTGATTTGTCAATTTTAATAAAATTTAATCGACTTGAAAATGGCCATTTTTCAAACGGTCTCGGAATTCGACAAAATAATTTTTTTTAGTTTGGTATCGTCAAAACAAAGCCAGAATTTTTTTTTTTGGAATTTTCTGAGTCCTTATGTGGCCCCGGTGAATTTAAATAAACGAACGAATTAATTTAATAAAGGATTTAAAATATAAATTAAAGAATCCAGGCCATAGATAGTCGATTGGGCAAACGGGCCTTGTCCATTGAACCCGGAACGAGGGCTATTGGGTAGGATCAACTCGACTGAAATCGGAGTTATTAAGAGTGTATGGATTTAATTGTAAAAATTAAAATAAAATATTATAAATAATAGGAAAATCATTTTCAAAACCCTATCCTTCACTGTAGCCGCCGCCTCTTGAATTCCATGGCCAGAAAACTCCTGTCTTCCTTTCTCAAATTCTTTAAATCCACAGAAAATTAGACCTCACTCCTTTAGAAAATATCGAAGAGATTTTCTTGGTCTTCATTTCTGTACGGTTGGATCACCCCCTAGTGGCACGAACGCCGAGATCCAACGCCCCAAACCCTCGACCTTGCCGCCGCCGTACACCCTCCCACCCGCCGTTGAGTAGGCCAACTCCCCCTAGGTTGACGCGCCTACCCGAGCCCCTCGACCCCAAATAATCCAATCGACCTCTGGTGCTTATTATTTTGTAAAACTCAAATCAAAGAAATGAACTTTTCTGAAAACTTACGGCCGCTGTCTAAAAAAGGAAGAAAGGCTAATTCCGTCTTAATATTTTAATTATTTAATTTTAAAATTATTATCTATCTCATTTAAATCCTAACTAATTCATACGACATCAAAAATGAATGATTACAGATTCTGTACGATCGTAGAAACGAGATCTACGCTGCTATTCTGACTAGATGCGATTCCGAGCTGATAAAATTTTGACTAAATTTACGGATCCAAACAATTCAGATTCACGACTGTGAGATTTCTGATTTCAAATAATTAATCAATTTAATTATTTTTCTCGCTGTTAAATAATTATATGTATGTTAATGAATTAGTTCTGCGATGTTGTGAAATTTTGGATAATTGATCTGTTTGTTTGTGATGTATAAACATAGATCTGTTAGTTAAATTATAGATCTGCATATGTTGGTTAAAATAAATCATTTTTGTCAATATTTTGTGAATCATGTATATTAAACAAAAATGGAATATCATTTTGCTTAGATTATTGAATTTAATTAGAATTGTCAATTCAATAAAATTATCATTTCGTTTATATTATTGAATTGAATTAGAATTGTCAATTTGATAAAAATATCATTTTGTTTATATTATTGAATTGAATTAGAATTGTCAATTCAATAAAAATATCATTTTGTTTATATTATTGAATTGGATTAGAATGGTCAATTCAATAAAAATATCATTTTGCTTATATTATTGAATTGAATTAGAATTGTCAATTTAACAAAAACATCACTTTGTTTATATTATTGAATTTAATTAGAACTTTCAATTCAGTATAAAATACATCACTTTATTTGTTGATTGATAAAAACATCACCTTTGTAGTTGTTTGATTGAATTAGAGCTTTCAATCAAATTAAATATTTTTTTGTGGTTATAATTAAACTTGCAGCAAAAATGGACATTTAGGTAAATAGAAAATTTAGTTAAATAGAAAATCTAGTTAAATAAAAGAATAAAATAATAAGTTATATTTTTATTTACATATTAGATGTAAACAAAGAATAGATTGTAAAGATTACATTTTTTTATTTGCATTTTCGTTCCAAATAAAACATAGTATAAAAAGTTACAATTTTTATTTGCAATTTTTGATGCAAATAAACATAGCATAAAAAGTTTCATTTTTTATTTGCAATTTTAGATGCAAATAAACATAGTATAAAAAGTTACATTTTTTATTTGCAATTTTAGATGCAAATAAACATAGTATAGAAAGTTGCATTTTTATTCGCATTTTAGACGTAAATGAAAACATGATTTAACAAATTGCATTTTTATTTGTATTTTAGATGCAAATAAAAACATGGAATAAAAACTTGCATTTTGATTTGTATTTTTGATGAAAATGAAAACATGATTTAAAAGTTACATTTTTATTTGCATTTTAGATGTGAATAAAAAAATTGATTTAAAAAGTAGCATATTTATCTGCATTTCAGATGTAAATCAAAACATTGATTTAATAGTTGCATTTTAGATGCAAATAAAAACATTGATTTAAATGACGCATTTTTGTTTGCATTTTAAATGCAAATAAAAACATTGATTTAATAGTTGCATTTTTGTTTGCATTTTAGATGCAAATAAAAACATTGATTTAAAAGTCGCATTTTTGTTTGCATTTTAGATGCAAATCAAAACATTGAATTAAAGATTGCATTTTTATTTGCATTTTAGATGCATATAAAAACATAGAAAAAAATGACTTTTTAGTTGAAATAAAAAGAATAAGATCAAAGGTTGCATTTGATTGACATTTTATATACTATAAAAGAATAGATTTAAATGTCACATGTTCATCGTCATTTTGGATGCAATAAAAATTAAAAATTAAAAATCATGTTTTATTATCATTTGGTTTAAACCAAAAAGAGTTATCGTCAGGAAAATATAATTTCGATGTAATTTAGTTACCATTGGAAATAATTAGCCATTTAAAACATGATTTATTTCAAATCATCATTTTTATCATGTTAGTAGGATTATGAAAATCATATATAAAATCTCTAACATGAATATAGACTGTATTTGGCTTGCATGTGATTTGTTGAAATTAGATGAAACCGCCAAACGATTATATATATATATATTAAAATTAAATGAATCGTGCGCGGTAGTTAGCGTTTCAGCAATCGTAACTTCAAAAGATTATACCATAAGATCCAACCATCGAATTTTCCCAACACTGGAACCGTTAGGATCGCTTTGGGAAGATCTTTCCATCGATATGAATTTAGTTAAAATCCAATGGTTAGATTTCAAGATAAGTGTAAATCAACTTTTGGTAAGAACAGCGCCAGAGGCGCCCATCGACCCGAAGCGTCCTTAAATAAATTCGGCTATTTTTATATAAATAAAAATAGCGATTAATCATTATTAAATACCATAAATGATATGAACTAATTTTAAATTATATATATGCGATGATCATTTGAAAAGTCCGAGTTAAAACTGTGGTCATACGACGATCTAAATTGAAGATCTTAAAGACGGCGATTGAAGACCGGCGATCTTCACATCAAAAGGATAACTACTGATGCCTGGCATTGGCTAGCTACCAATAAAGGGTTAAAGTGGTAGTTGTCCGGACATACTTGTTGATTGTCCGGATATGCGAGCACCTCACTTCCGTATTGGACATACGGGACGAGGAATAAGGTGACTCCGGTTTCGTTCAGACCCAAACGGACTTGTAAATGGATTTGTGTCCGACATTGAATTTCATGCTGTGTAATTAAATTGATATCTATTAATATATATCTGTGGTGGCAGAGAATTTATTCTCTTGCTCAACAACCTTCTTTGAGATGCATGAGCTCAGAGGTTATATATTGGTGGTTATCGATCGCATGGTGTGAAATGTCAATGTGACATGCCAAGGTGCAATTAATCGAGGCTTTTTTTGAAAAGAAGAGCCTTGTGGATGATGATCAAAGCATAGCCAATTTTGGCATAGCTTTGTGTATTACATTACCTCGCGAGCCTCACACATCGGTAGAGTCAAAAATGGGACAAGGTAATGCAGGGAGTGCACGTGTTTCTTTCTAGCTAGAATTGATGTTTGGGTTTTTACAAGGCCCAACATTTTTACTTATGTGGTTGATGGAATGAGGCACCTCGGATTTTCAGTGGTCGCAAATGGCCAATTTATAGGTCCAATAGGATCGGGGAGCGTGTGTTCAGGCATAACTAATCCACTAACGATATTTGTGGACCGACCCTGTTGTATCCAAGGGTTGCCCGGAAGTGTGATCCTGAAACATTGCTAGAGTGTCTCGAATCATTAGGAGATTGTCCCTAGCCTTGACTCATGATGGAAACCAACCTCCAATATGACATTACGGTCTTGATTGTAAACCTATATATGGCGACATAGTATATGGTAGCTATGCAGTCTAGGATTGTTACATATATTTTAAAGTATTTTTGAAACATATTGGGCACTAATAATAATATTAAAAATATTATTTTCTTCGTATCAAGCATTTTTGATCATTATAAGGTAAAACTCTATCCTCCAGTCTGCGTTGCGTTATGTGTTGGGACATGAGTCTTATAATGATTTCAGTTGCTAAAAAGCATTGCGTTATTTTTGAATTAAAATTTATAAATCATATGCACTGGCAATCCAATGGAGTAAACCGGTTCTGCATTAGTGGAGTGGTCCAGTGATTAGCCATATTGTTAATTTAGTAATATTTCTCATACCGGTCCCATGATGACTCGTAGTTTGTTTCACTTTGCAAACTCGAGTGCCCTCTTTCCATACGGGCAGCCAACTGACAGGTTTCAAGTAGGGATATTTTCTGGACTAGAGCTTGCTGATGAAGATGATGAAGGATCTTTTCTTTTTATCTTTATATTTACTTCTTGAGACATTGAGACAATATTGAGTATTGATGTATTTTGAGAGATTGAGACTTTATTTCTTTCCTTCTTTTAGACATCTATTTTGCTAAATGTATCCTGTACTGCGTACTCTCATGTTCCGTGATGATGTTTTATGTTGACATTTCCATTTCCACTGCAATGATTTATATGTTATGTTATTATCTGAGATCTGTAATTTTTTTAATTATGTTATGCTCCTATAATTATCCTTACTTTCGTACCACGGAAGTTTGGGTCGTCACATTTGGTATCAGAGCTAAAGGTTAACCTTAGCTATGGAGTATAATATTTTTAGAATAATTCGTCTAGATAGAATCGGTAGTATTCTAAGGCGAGTAACTCATTAGAGATAAGATTAGTAATGCCTTAGAGTGAGAACAACTGAATAGTACTTATTAATCAGTCATTACATCATTATCATCTTATCATATGTCTCTATTTTTAATCTTTCCTTTTAAAAAATATCATTTATGTTAATTTGACTCTTTCCTTGATGGTACAAAACTAACTAAGGAATGAGTACCAGAGCACGTACTAGAGCCCGAGGCCGAGGTGGGGCAAGAAGACCCGCCAGTGATGAGACTCCTATGGCCTGGGAACAGGAACATGCCACTCTAAAAGTTAAGACACCACCACCAACACCCCCACGTGCTTTCGATCTAGACAAGGTGGCAAAGAAATTAAGAATCTAGGAGGCATGCATTTCACAGGCCAAGAGATGATGACATAGGCACAAGCATGGCTTAAGACGATTGAGAAAATCTTGGGAGGATTAGAGCTCGAAGATCATAGGAAGCGATTTATGGCGATATGGTTCCTGAAGGACCAAGCCCAGATTTGGTGGGAAACAACTTTGGTTGGTGGTAATGAAGCTGATGTGACTTGGGAGAAATTCAAAGAGCTATTCAATGAGAAGTTCATTCCACCTCACGAAGTCGAACGACTTCACGATGAGTTCGCACACCTCCAACAAGGAAGTATGACTATTGCTGAGTATGTAAAGAAATTCGATGAGCTTTCCCGATATGCCCCTGAGTTAGTTCAAGACCCACTTCAGAAGAATAAGAGGTTTATCAATGGTCTGGCGAGGAGGTATCATAATAGGGTGATGGCACACATCGAGCGGCCATTTTCTAAAGTGATTGAGATGGCCTGTGTATATTAGGAGATTGACCAGAAGGGTTCTCAGAAAGAGCGAGAAAAGAATCAAGCCAACAACAAGAAAAAGGAGTTGGACAAGAAACCTGAGGGAGGCAGCTCTTTTACCGCCAAGCCCCAAGAGAAGAAGAAGAGGGACAGATCTAAGGTCAAGTGCTTCAATTGCCAGAGGATATGGCAATTTGACTATGAGTGCCGAGCCCCGAAGAGGCCAAAAGGAACGAGTATGGACCGAGTCAGAGTAGTGGACAGAACCCCCATGGCCCAAAGGGATGATTTAACTGTCACAACACTAGACACTTTATTAGAAATTGCCCTCTGCTCAAGAAATCTGAAATGGCACATGTTTATGAGGAGCGGTTGCACCGGCTTCTTCTGAAGGAGCAGGTAAGCCTGATGTTTTAGGTGTTACTCTTAATATTAAGAACATTCCTATTATAGTTTTGTTTGACACTGGTGCATCTAGAAGTTTCATATCTGTTGACACGATTAAAAAGCTTAAATTGAAACCAAGAAAACTCAAAGAACCAATTAGAGCCCATAGTCTGATAGGAGGTTCGATTATTCTCGATCAATGTTGTAGATTGCCTGTTTCTTACTCTCACTTCCAATTTCCTTTTAATCTGATCATCATGAATTTCTTCGGGTATGATATCATACTTGGAATGGACTGGCTAATGAAGTATGAGGCCGAGTTACAATGCGTTGAAAGAGTAGTCAGAATTAAAACCAAATTCGGAAATATGATGACTATACCATGCCACCGCTTAGCCACAGGTAGGAAAGAATTCTGGTCTTCTATAGAAGTCACTCCTGCTTCTATGGAGGATATTCCTATTGTCAGAGACTACACGGATGTGTTTGAAGAAGTAGACAGCTTACCTCCGCGTAGAGAAATCGATTTCAGAATTGACTTTGTTCCAAATGCAAGGCCCGTTGTACAATCCATTCGGAGAATGTCACTGAAAGAAAAAGAGAAGCTGAGCAATCAAACCAAGTAGCTTTTGTGGAAGGGTCTGATCACGCCTAGCTTCTCAAGCTGGGGTGCAGCAGTGGTTTTCGTCCCAAAGTCAGACAATGCCCTCAGGCTATGTGTGAACTACTGGGATCTAAATAAGCAGACTCTGAAAAATAAATACCTACTGCCACGCATTGATGATCTGCTAGACCGCTTGAATGGAGCACGAGAATTCTCTAGGATGGACCTAGCTACAGGTTTCCACCAATTACGCATTGCCGAAGAATGTGTGCCCTTGACAGCCTTAAGAGGACCAGATCTATTTTATGAATGGCAAGTAATGCCCTTCGGCTTATGCAATGCTCCATCATACTTTGTAGATCTGATGAATAGAGTCTTCCGTGATGTTTTAAATAAATTCGTGCTCGTGTTCATCGATGATATTCTAATCTTTTCTAAATCCACTGCTGAACATGAAAAGCACCTGATAGAAGTCTTAGAGATTTTGCATAGAAATGTGCTGAAAGCCAAATTCTCCAAATGCATATTCAGGCAAGAAAAGGTGAAATTCTACGGCCATGTTGTATCTAAGGAAGGCATCTCAGTAGATCTAGGAAAGATCTCGGCCATCAAAGATTGGAAGCAGCCTACTACGCCCACTGAAGTCAGAAGTTTCTTAGGTCTGGCTGGCTATTATCAGAAATTCATTAAGGATTTCTCGAAATTATCTTGTCCATTAAAGAAGCTGACAAAAAAGCATACAAAGTTCATTTGGACGCCCGAATGTGAGGCAGCTTTCCAAGAGCTAAAACAGAGGTTGATCACTGCTCCTGTGTTGACCATCATAGATGGCAATCAGGATCTGAAAGTCTGGACAGACGCTTCTAGAGAAGGTTATTCTTTTCATCTAAATAAACATGTCAGAAATTACATTTTCTAATGTTAAATCTTATTTTAACATGGTACCCTTTTATCTATTTAAGGTATTGGTGCGGTGCTAATGCAAAGAGACAAAGTAGTCACATACGCTAGCCGCCAGTTAAAATCACATGATAAGAATTACGCCACTCATGATCTTGAGCTTATGGCCATCGTATTTGCTCTAAAGATATGGAGGCACTATCTCTTGGGTGAGAAATTCGATCTATATACTAACAATAAATCCTTAAAGTATCTGTTCACCCAAAGAGATTTGAACTTGATGCAACATCATTGGGTTGAATTCCTTGCACCCTATGACTTGGACATCTTATATACTCCAGGGAAAGCCAATGTAGTGGAAGATGCTCTCAGTAGGAAGAATACGGCCAACACCGATCTTATCCTTGCCAATCTCATTATTACCACTACCTTTATCGATAAGATCTCTTCTCTTCAGAAAAATGATGAATTTATTCAGAGAATTAGTAAAAGAGTCAGGGAAGGCAAACCCATGAGTTTCCAGATTGATGACAAAGGGGTTTTGAGGCTATTGGGCCGAATTTGTGTTCCGAATCTTCCTGAGCTAAAAAAGGAAGTAATGGACGAATGTCATAAGTCTAAGCTCATCATTCATCCGACTGTGAGCAAGATGTACCATGACCTCAGGCGTACATTTTGGTGGAGATCTATGAAGAGAGACATTTCTATATATGTTGTTAGATGTCCCACCTGTCAGTAAGTCAAAAACGATCAACAAAAGCTAGCAGGTTTGTTGCAACCGCAAGGGGTTCCAAGTTGGAAATGGGACAAAATTTTTATAGACTTTATTGATGGTTTGCCCCGGACTAGGAAAGGCAATGACAGTATATGGGTGATTGTAGATCGCTTCACGAAGACTGCCCATTTCATCCCTATCAAATCTAATAGAACAGCTCGGAGTTTGGCACAACTTTATTTCAAAGAGATTGTCAGACAACATGGAGTTCCCAGTAGTATTGTCAGTGACCGCGATTCAATATTTGCTAGCAAGTTCTAGGAAGATTTCCAAGAAGAGATAGTGACTAAGCTGAATATGAGCACCGCTTATCACCCTCAGACAGATGGCCAGACTGAGAGGGTGAACTGCATATTGGAAAACTTGTTGCGAGCATGCATTCTAGATTTTGGTGGGTCATGGGAAGATCACTTGCACTTGGTTGAATTCTCTTATAATAACAGCTACCAAGCAAGCCTGCAGATGTTGCCATTTGAAGCATTATATGGCAGGCCATGCAGATCTCCCGCATGTTGGGTGGACCCGACAATCGATTGGTATTGGGCCCGACATGATTTGCAAAGCATCAGAAAAAGTTGATTTTATTAAGAAGCAATTACTGGCTGCCCAAAGCCGACAGAAGAGCTATGCAGACGCTCGAAGAAGGGATTTAGAATTCTCTGTCGGTGATCTTGTATACTTGAAGGTTTCCCCACTGAGAGGTGTAATTCGATTTGGGAAGACCGGAAAATTGGCATCGAGATTTATTGGTCCATTTCCTATTCTCGAAAGCATTGGAACTCTCGCTTATAGAGTACAGTTGCCCAACTGGTTGCCTGGAGTGCATGATGTATTTCATGTGTCCCAACTTTGAAAGCATATTCATGATCCAGATTTAGTTATGGAGGAAGCAGCGCAACGAGATTTGGAGATAACCTCAGCCCTAGCAGTGAGGAGGGAACCAGTGAAATTATGGGCAAATTGCTGAGGAACAAGAGGATCCACTTAGTCAAGGTATAGTGGAGCGGGGATCGTAGAGACTGTACATGGGAGATAGAGGATAACATCAAACAGGCCTATCCCAATTGCAGAGTGGATATCTCCGAATAGCTTTTGTGCTGAGGTACATTTATAATACCTTGATTTTCCATTTTGTTTCCTACTTTACTTTGGTTTCCTTTTCTAGGACGAAAAGCTTTTAAGTGGGGGAGGATGTAACAACCCGGAAAATCCGAACCAATTTAATTTTTTATTTTGGCTATTTCTATAAATTTTGGATAGTTAAAATAATTTAATTTAAATAATAATGATTAAAAATTTATTTTAATCGAAGTTAGAGTGAATATATTTATTTTGATTTCAAAAGGAATTGGAAATAGTACGGTAGTTTGAAAAGTCAAACTTGAACTTTGACTGAATGTACCGGATTCAAAATCTAACGGATTTTAGTGATACCAAAATTATCTAAATCTGTTTGAAAATATCTTTCCAACGAATCCGGAAAATCAAAATTTCATAGCGGGAATCAAAAGCTATGGACAGTTGAATATTCTTAAAGTTGCTATAGTATAATTTATAGCCCGTATAAAAGGCCATTTTTCAAATGACCTCCGTTTCGACGAAACCACTTTTGTTGGATCCGTAATGTTAAATTATTGCTAAGTTTAATTTTCTTGAATTTTTGGAATTAATATGTGAGCGTGGTAAAAGAAAATGTGTTTTGTCAATTTCAGTCAAATTTAATCGACTTGAAAATGGCCATTTTTCAAATGGTCTCGGCATTCGACGAAATTAATTTTGTTAGGACCGTATCGTCAAAACAAAGCCAGAAATAATTTTTCTAGAATTTTCTGAGTTCGTATGTGGCCCCGGTGAATTTAAATATATGATCGAATTTATTTAATAATGGATTTAAAATATAAATTAAAGAATTCAGGCCAAAGACAGTCGATTGGCTGACGGGACCTAGCCCATTAGATCCGGAACGGGGGCTATTGGGTAGGATCAACTCTGGTTGGACTGAAATCAGAGTTGTTAAGAGCATATGGATTTAATTGTAAAATTTACATTAAAATATTAAAAATAATAGGAAAATCATTTTCAAAACCCTATCCTTCACTGTAGCCGCCGCCTCTTGAATTCCATGGCCAGAAAACTCCCATCTTCCCTCCTCAAATTCTTTCAATCCACAACAAATTAGTCCTCATTCATTTAGAAATTATCAAAGAGATTTTCTTGCTCTTCATTCTGTATAGTTGGATCACCCCCTAATGGCACGAATGCCAAGATCCAACAACCCAAACCCTCGATCTTGCCGCCGCTATACACCCCTATACCCGCCGTAGAGTTGGCCAACTCGCCCTAAGCCGACGCGCCTCCCCGAGCCCCTCAACCCTAAATAATCCGATCGACCTCTGGTGCTTCTGATTTTGTCCAAACTCAAATCAAAGAATTGAACTTTTCTGAAAACTTATGGTCGTTGTCTGAAAGAGGAAGAAAGGTTAATTCCTTCTTAATATTTTAATAATTTAATTTTAAAATTATTATCTATCTCATTTAAACCCTAACTAGTTCATATGACATCGAAAATGAACGATTTTAGATTCTATGCGATCGTAGTGACGAGATCAACGCTGCTGTTCTAACTAGAAGCGATTCTGAGCTGATAAAATTTTGACCAAATTTGCGGATCCAAACAATTCAGATTCACAACTGTGAGATTTCTGATTTCAAATAATTAATCAATTTAATTATTTTTCTCGCTTTTAAATAATTGTATGTATGTCAATGAATTAGTTCTGCGATGTGGTGAAATTTTGGATGATTGATCTGTTTGTTTGTGATGTATAAACATAGATCTATTAGTTAAATTATAGATCTATATGTGTTGGTTAAAATAAATCATTTTAGTCAATATTTTGTGAATCGTGTATATTAAACAAAAATGGAATGTCATTTTGCTTATATTATTGAATTAGAATTAGAATTGTCAATTCAATAAAAATATCATTTTGTTTATATTATTGAATTGAATTAGAATTGTCAATTCAATAATAATATCATTTTTTAATGTTATTGAATCGAATTAGAATTGTCAATTCAATAAAAATATCATTTTGTTTATATTATTGAATTGGATTAGAATGGTCAACTCAATAAAAATATCATTTTGCTTATATTATTGAATTGAATTAGAAATGTCTATTCAATAAAAACATCACTTTGTTTATGTTATTGAATCGAATTAGAACTTTCAATTCAATACAAAATATATCACTTTGTTTGTTGATTGCTAAAATCATCACCTTTGTTGTTGTTTGATTGAATTAGAGCTTTCAATCAAATAAAATATTGTTTTTGTGGTTATAATTAAATTTGCAGCAAAAATGGACATTTGGGTAATAGATAATTTAGTTAAATAAAAGAATAAAATAAAAAGTTATATTTTTATTTACATGTTAGATGTAAACAAAGAATAGATTGTAAAGATTACATTTTTTATATTTGCATTTCAGTTGCAAATAAAACATAGTAAAAAAAGTTACATTTTTTATTTGCAATTTTTGACGTATATAAACATAGCATAAAAAGTTACATTTTTTATTTGCAATTTTAAATGCAAATAAATAAACATAGTATAAAAAGTTACATTTTTTATTTGCAATTTTAGATGCAAATAAACATAGTATAGAAAGTTGCATGTTTATTTGCATTTTAGATGTAAATGAAAATATGATTTAAAAAGTTGCATTTTTATTTATATTTTAGATGCAAATAAAACATGGAATAGAAAGTTGCATTTTTAGTTGTATTTTAGATGCAAATGAAAAAATGATTTAAAAGTTACATTTTTATTTGCATTTTAGATGAGAATAAAAACATTCATTCAAAAAGTAGCATATTTATTTGCATTTCAGATGTAAATCAAAACATTGATTTAATAGTTGCATTTTTGTTTGCTTTTTAAATGCAAATAAAAACATTGATTTAAAAGTCACATTTTTGTTTTCATTTTAGATGCAAATAAAAACATTGATTTAAAAGTCGCATTTTTATTTGCATTTTAGATGCAAATCAAAACATTGAATTAAAGATTGCATTTTTTATTTCCATTTTAGATGCAAATAAAAACATAGAAAAAAATGACATTTTAGTTGAAATAAAAAGAATAAGATCAAAGGTTGCATTTGATTGACATTTTATATGCTATAAAAGAATAGATTTAAATGCCACATATTCATCGTCATTTTTGATGCAATAAAAAAAGAAAATTAAAAATCATGTTTTATTATCATTTGGTTTCAACCAAAAAGAGTGAACATCAGGAAAATATAATTTTGATGTAATTTAGTTACCATTGGAAATAATTAGCCATTAAAAACATGATTTATTTCAAATCATCATTTCATCATGCCATTAGGATTATGAAAATCATATATAAAATCTCTAACATGAAAATATACTATATTTGGCTTGCATGTGATTGGTTGAAAGTAGTTGAAACCACCAAATGATTTTATTTGTATATATATATATATATATATATTAAAATTAAAAGAACCGCGCGTGGCAGTTCGCGTTTCGGCAATCGTAACTTCAAACGATTATACCGTAAGATCCAACCATCGGATTTTCCCAAAATTGGAACCGAGAGGATCGCTTTGGGAACATATCGATACGAATTTTATTAAAATCCAACGGTTAGATTTCAAGATAAGTGTAAATAAAATTTTGGTAAAAACAACGCTAGAGCCGCCCATCGGCCCGAAGCATCGTTAAATAAATTTGGCTATTTTTATATAAATAAAAATAGCGATTAATCGTTATTAAATATTATTAACGATATGAACTAATTTTAAATTATATATATGCGAGGATCATTTGAAAAGTCCAAGTTAAAACTCATTTTAAATGGTCGTACAACGATCTAAATTAAAGATCTTCAAAATAGTGATTGAGGACCGATGATCTTCACATCGAAAGGAAAACTACTGATGCCTGGCATTGGCTAGCTACCAATAAAGGGTTAAAGTGGTAATTGTTCGGACGTACTTGTTGATTGTCCGGATATGCGAGCACCTCACTTCCGTATTACACATACAAGATGAGGAATAAGGTGACTCCGGTTTCATTCAGACCCAGAACGAACTTATAAATGGATGTGTGTCCGACATTGAATTCCATGCTGTGTAATTAAATTGATATATATTAATATATATCTGTGGTGGAGGAGAATTTATTCTCTTGCTCAACACCCTTCTTTGAGACTCATGAGCTCAGAGGTTATATATTGGTGGTTATCGATCGCACGGTCGGTGTGAACTGTCAATGTGACATGTCAAGATGCAATTGATCGAGGCTTTTGTTGAAAAGCAGAGCCTTATGGATGATGATCAAAGCATAGCCTATTTCAGCATAGTTTTGTGTATTACGTTACATCGCGAGCCTCACACCCCGGTAGAGTCAAAAACGGGACAAGGGAACGCAGGGACTGCACATGTTTCTTTCTAGCTAGAAGTGGTGTTTGGGTTTTTACAAGGCCCGACATTTTTACTTATGTGGTTGATGGAATGAGGCGCCTCAGATTTTTAGTGGTCGCCAATGGCCAATTTATAGGTCCAATAGGATCGAGGAGCGTGTGTTCAGGCATAACTAATCCACTAACGATATTTGTGGACCGAACCTGCTATATCCAAGGGTTGCCCATGGGTGTGATCCTGAGACATTGCTAGAGTGTCTTGAATCGGTTAGGAGATCATCCCTAGCCTTGACTCATGATGGAAACCAACCTCCAATACGAACTTATGGTCTTGATTGTAAACCTATATATGGCGACATAGTATATGGTTGCTATGCCGTCTAGCATTGATACATTTATTTTGAAGTATTTTTGAAACATATTAGACACTAATAATAATATTAAAATTATTATTTTCTATGTATCAAGCATTTTTTATCATTATAAGGTAAAACTCTATCCTCCAATCTGCGTTGCGTTATGGGATGGGACATGAGTCTTATAATGATTTCATTTTCTAAAAAGCATTGCTTTATTTTTGACTTAAAATTTATAAATCATATGCACTGGCAATCCAATGGAGTAAACCTGTTCCGCGTTAGCGGCGTGTCCAATGATTAGCCAGATTGTTAATTTAGTAAGATTTCTCATAACAGTCTCATGACTGACTCGTAGTTTGTTTCACTTTGAAAACTCGGGTGCCCTCTTTCCACACGGGTAGCCAATTGACAGGTTTCAGGTAGGGATATTTTCTGGACTAGATCTTGCTGATGAAGATGATGAAGGAACTTTTCTTTTTTATCTTTTTATTTACTTCTTGAGACATTGAGACAATATTGAGTATTGATGTATTTTGGGAGATTGAGACTTTATTTCATTCCCTGTTTTAGACATCTATTTTGCTAAGTGTATCCTGTACTGCGTACTCTGATGTTCTGTGATGATGTCTTGTGATGACATTTCCATTTTTGCTGCAATGATTTATATGTTATGCTATTATCTGGGATCTGTTATTGTTTTAATTATGTTATGCTCCTACGATTATCCTTACTTTCGTACCACGGAAGTTTGGGTCGTCACAATTCATAATTAAAGAAAATAAATGTTTAGTCCAAGAGTTATGTGATGAATTATGTACACATTTATTAAACGATGATAGTGATTTGATATTGAATTAGCAAGCTCAACAACTTGACGTGTATAAAGAAAAGTTGTAGCAAGGTAGCTGTGAACCATTTTGAAATACTCAATGTAATTTTAGCATTTCTTTCAAGCATATTGTATAGTGTTTTGGCTCTACTATTCCATTAAATATTAACTAATAAGCAACATCAAAAAGTAACTGAGCTTGAAAAATTGAAAAAAAAATGAGGCAAACAAGAATGCACATATAAACATACTACGTTGATAAACATTAATAAATAAGCTACACACATATATATACATTGTGATAATGATAACAAAACCTAAGATAGGCATATGACATTTGAAGTTAGGGATCCCCTCAGTCAATATGGAGCGAATATGATAACAATATAGAGATTCACATAGGTTCTTAGAATATTCATAAAAAGGTCAATATTTAGTGTCATACAATAAGCTACTTTCTTCGTGATTATGTCATTGTGACCATTAGTATTAGCACCAATTTTTTCTTTAGTAAAAGAATTTCGGTTTCAAAAATTAATAGTAGTGTATACAATAGGGTTATACCTATATAGACCAAGATCCTTACTTTTAAGTGACATTTTTCCCATTTAAGATCAAAAAATATTTCTGTTCATGTTGCATTATTAAACAAAATCAAACTTCATCATATATGTTTTCCATTTAAATGGACGAGAGTTTCAAGATGTCTCGTTATTTTATGTAAAATAAGTTGGTGCCTTCTTGCTTATAACATTAGTCAAATAGGTGATTAACCATGTTATTTCCTAGAAACAAGTATCATGTGACTAATTTAATCATAAACAAATGCATCCAATACAAATAAATATCATAGTTATTCAATTTAGGATAAAAAAAATACAATAATAGTAATGCACGCAATTATTTTATATATGCTTATATATATATATATGTGTGTGTGTGTGTGTGTGTGTGTTTGTGTGTGTGTGTGTGTGTTTTACTTCTTCACTTGGTTTTTTGATGAGAGGAGAGGGGTAAAATTCAAGATATCGCTAATTATTTGATTTTTTTTACTAAGCCAACTTGAACAGTTAATTCTTTTACAAGCATTCTTTGATGAACTTTGTTAAAATGGAAGAGAAGGCCATTATTGACATATGCATGATTAATAAATATAAAAGTTTGTTTAACGAAGGCTAGGCATTACATCTTGCTTTAAATTATGATAAAGATTTAAGTACTATATAAATTACACTTCCAATACACGAGCAAGCATTGTAATAATTAAGTTTTCATTGTATTAACATGAAACTAAGCCGGTCATCCATTTTCCTTTTTCGCAAATGCAATAATTAAAAAATAACAAATAGAATGTGTCAGTACCTTCAAATTAATTAATAACAACAATGTAAAACCATTGCATAATGTGGTATATGTTTCTCTTACATTTGCATTTTTATATGATTTTCACGCATGTAATTAATGTGAGGCATAAAAGAACATCTTAAGATGAATAATTTCTTATTGCACGTAAATGATCCTTATACACACACATACACATACATATGTATATATGTGTTTGTATGTATGTATGCGTGTGGGTGTGTGAGTGTGTGTGTATGTATATATGGATGTATAAGTGTGCACGAGGCATGGTCCAAAGTAACCATATTTTGTAACACCCTCTATTGTCGCTCATTTATATTTGAATAATATGTGAATGTGAGAGGTAGTTGGTATGTGGAGAGAGAAACATGGTTGCCTGATGGAAATTAGAGGGCATCACTTCGAGGTGCAACGAAAAGTGTGCTTATATATATATATATATATATATATATATATATATATATATATTGGAAATGGTAAAATTTCATTGGGCAACATGTGCTAGAGTTACGTGTAATTGGCTCTAGGGCATGTGGCAAGCTACACACATTGAAACCAGTTACACCGAATTGTCGAAATTAAACTCAAAACAATACCCATTTCAGATCCATTAATTCATCTTCCACAAACTAAAATCTCCGAACACCCATGGCGGTTGCCTCCTCTCTGCGTTATCATAGTGGATTCCATAAATTTCTTCTACTACCAATAGATAATTTGCTCTTGTAAACTCACTTCGTGTAGGTCACCAGCTATCGGCAAGCCCTTTCACCCTTTTGGTCATGATTTTGATTTTATTTTCAGTTATTCCGGTTAATACTGAAACAAATCTACTTTTCTTTTCAAAAATTCTATGATTTCTTTCCCTTCAAATCATCCGAACAGCAACTTCGATAATGTAACAATGGAGTTTTGCTTTTAGGTGCATCATATGTTGATAGACAGACATGTAATTGATGATATCATGTAGCTTATATTCAACAGTATTGAAACTATTTGACCAAAAAATGGCACAAATATTCAATGACTAGAATTTGTAGGGAATAATGAAGAAATATCAAATGAAAACAAGAAAACAACAACAAATGCACATAATTTATAGTGGTTCGGATGTAATGAACCTATGTCCACTTTACAATTCCTTAATTTAGTAAGAAATTGTGATTATAATTAATATAATCTTCAATCACTTAAGATACGAATAAAAAATTCTCGGAATTTTATAGTAGAGTATGAGAAATGCTTTGAATCAGTGATATATCTTGTTGATTTGCATGTTTGTGGAGTTATTAAGTGCCAAAAGTCCTTAAAATGGCCTCGAAAATTGTGTATTTATAGACATAGCAGAAGGCTAGTTCAGATCTAAGGCGGGAATGGTTGGAGATATATGGCATTCGAACCTCAAATATAGGAAATTAGTGGGAGTGGTTATGTGGTGAAAGTGGGATCGGATCGTGGCTACGTGGGACATGTGACATCCTCATGTTCTCAGGAGATCGCGGGGAATATGGAGATGGAAACAACCACTCTATGTGGATCGGATATGGTTCGGATTGAATATTCGTATCGGGTTTCATTCGGAGCGAGGATCTTCGATCTGACCCCTGCTTCTGTTTGATCCGATAAGCATAAAACGATGTGAACCATCCTAACCTTGATCCGAGCCAATTTAAGTCCCTGACGAGGCATAATTCTTTTTGTCTAAAGCATGTATTCATGACCATATGAACCTTCGACGAAATTACTAAAAGGCAGGCTAACATTTTACATACCAAAGTATGTCTTATTGTAGATGAAATGTCCTTTAAATTTTTTGAGATGTCCATTCTCAAACATGCAATTGTTAACCGTTGTATCTCTTTGTAAATTCTTGACTCTTGTTCTTGTGTGCCGTGTTTAAATAGAAGACCACATCCAGATTTATATTTGTTGCAATTAGAAAATCAAAATCATTGTCTGAAGTGGTAACGTAACACCCAGTATTTTAACGAACACTAAAAGATGAAAAATTAAAGAATAATTAATTTAATATTCAGAATTAAGGGAAAAGGACTACACCATTGCGTTCGTCTCGTAATTCTGGTCAAAATAGACACCAGGTTTGCATATAACGGACACCGTATGAAGAAGTTATTAAGCCTAGATGTTCGTATACGCAAAAGAGAATTATATATATACAAACAAATCAAAAAAATCAAACCAACGAAGCGGAAGCGTCAGAAGCGGAATCGACCGTTTTTAGGGATCGACCCAAGCCCCCGCTGGGACGACCCAAGGGTCGACACCCAAAGGGGGGATCGACACTTATACAGATCTGGGCAGAATTCAATTTTCACACGTGGACTCCTTTCTTGACTAGATTCATTGACCCTAGGCTATCAATAAGACCCTATTTCTCTTGTTTCTCAACACCTAATACAATGGAGAACTAGATGTTGCCTCTGCCTAGATTAAAATCGCCTATATTTCTACAACAACAAGAGTTAGACAAATTCAGAGATGTGTGCTTCAACATTTGCAACTATTCTTCTATCTCTTAGATTTATTCTCTACGAGTCTACATTATTTTTAGATAAAAATAATTAAAATGCAATCTTGACATGCCTATGAATTAAATCTAAGCCCGTGACTATTAGAATCATATCAGATCTGCTATACTTGTATATCAAATTCACTGATTAGATCTCATCATGCCTGTTTATGATCATGAAACTATGCATAATTAGTCCTGTTATTACATGTTCATCAGATCTGTTCTTATATGCCTATTTCCGTTCATCAGATCTGTTCTTATATGCGTATATTTGTTCATCAGATATGTTCTTATATGCCTATTTCTGCTATCATATGCCATTTCTGTTACTGTTGGTTTTATGCCTATTATGTCCTTCTCTCTCTCATTCCCTTTTTAATTTTATAGCCAGGCTACTTTCGAGCCTAGGCCGATATCGTTGAAATTTGCATACGAATGAAATTGTGTTAAACTGGGAATGATTGGAAATGGTAATTTTTGGGCATAACTTGTACATTGAATCAAAAATGGGATCTGGGGGCATAAACTATATTGTGAAATTGGACAAAAAATTGGGGTATGATTTACATGGTAAATTATGTTTTGTGGTTTGGGACATAAAAATCTATAGGCTTAATTTAATATTAAGCGAAACATGTTATTGGAACTGTAAAGAGTCTGTGAAGCTTGTTCAATCCGTTAAAATTATGGCATAACTTGTATTGGGAAATTTGGGACAGAACTTGAATTAAAAGCATAAATATGGATTTGGGGCATAAGCCAAACTGTGATTAAAGATTTTAATTTGGGCATATAACACATGATGAATATGACTTAGGAAAGGCGCATGAAAACCCTTAATGAAATAGGAATACTTATTAATGAATGAAGATGCCAAGAATTAAGAAATTAGAAAACTATAGCCGCGCTTAGACACACGGTTAGATTACACTTATTGTGGAAGTCTGCCTGGACCCGACTGGCATATCCAGCGACCATAAGTGGTGAATCCAATGTGAGTGGTCTAAGTGCGTAAACACCTGACGGTGATAAGGCATGAGGTTAAGTTCGACTTGTGGAAGAAGCCTGCCCGTACCCGACGGCATATCCAATAATCCACAAGTGGTAGACTTAATGTGGGAGGCCTAGCGCATTATAAACATAAATGATTGTATGGTAATGAACTTGTAATACTTACATGTTTAAATCCATAAGGATTGTATGAGCCTATTAAATCTGTGGGGCTAAGTAAACCTATAAAGTATGCGGGGTTAAATAAGCCTGTTAAATTGGCGGGGTTAAGTAAGCTTGTTAAATCGGTGGGGTTAAGTAAGCCTTTCAAATCTGTGGGGATAAGTAAAACCTGTTAAATATGTAGGGTTAAGTAAACCTGTTAAATCTGTAGGGTTAAGTAAACCTGTTAAATCTGTGGGGGTTATACGAACCTATTAATTTAGAAAACTTAACCTGTTATATTGGTTGGGGTTATATGGACCCGTTAACTTGCAAAGTTTAACCCGTAAATCTGTAGGGGGTTATGTGAATATGTTAAATCTGTTAGGTATAACCCGTCAAAATTCTAGTTAGTTGGGGACACAAGATCTGTAAGGGTTGGCTTGTGTCATCTGTTGTGTAGGGGTCAGGGCACGCTTACTGAACTGATTGTAAAAGGTTCATCTGAGAGGAGGTGTGTATTGCCGTGTTTCAACAGACTCATGTGCGTGCACTAGTACGGCCTTCATCGAGGAAAATAAGGCGCTGTAGCACTAGTAAATAGGTCTGTGTTCTTCTGTAGGTTACCACTTTAGGAAGTAATACACCCTAATGTTGGCCGACACAAGGTATATACAGGATAAGAATGTAACGACCCGGAAAAATGCGATCTTGGTTATTCGATATACAACACATATCGAACATCCAAGGATCGAAAATACCGGTATTTAATGAAAGAAATTAGAGGGAGAGGAAAGATAAGATAGAAACTTAAAATAGATGAAGAAGAAGAACACAACATCAGAGTAACACGAATCTTACGGCGGAACGAATAACATATAATATATAACATAACTTTGAAATATACATCTGTACTTGAATATACATCATTTTCAAAGTACAACACTTACAACGCAGCAGAATAATAATAGCTATATAATCCTGAAGCCTCCTGCTCCAGCTCTTTAAGTATCTATAAATCCCAACTACTTGACTATCCGTACAAAATTGGGCACCCAAGAGTTTAGGGAAAACAAAACAAAATAAACTCCGGGTCAGTCATGGGACTGGTATGAGTAAAACAGTTTAAAACAGTTTAAACAAGTAAACGATATCTCATAAGACCACGCCGTATAACGGAACTGGTTTTTCTCTTATGAGAATCCAAATTATCTTTATATCAAAAACCTTTTGATATTATAATAATGTCTATCAACCACAATATAATAATCATCTAGCAGAAACACTTTCATCTCATGTTCTACATATATAGTATACAATCAAAACCGCAAGCGCGTATTGGGTAATGGATTCCCAACTATAAAAAGGTATGGAACCACCTTCCGCTAGTGTACCTCTAGAAAGGAATACACTGGGTTCAACAAGAACATCTTGCAACCCAGCCACACATGATCGACCACTCATTTCGCTTGAGTGTATCGAATGTATATCACCAACAGTTGGGATCAGCAACTGTTTCCCGAATAGGACAGTATAGAACATAGATTTTTAGAAATAAATAACACTCTAGATCATGTGATTATATACCCTACATCGGAGCGACCGACTTAGCCATGCTTCCTGCCCGATTTCTGTCATTTACTGGTTGATGAGGCTTGAGGTTACGCTTCATCATCACATCAGATTCACTTCGAATGCCACATTGTCAGATCCATCAAAAATAAATAATTGACGTCTACAACAATACATTACGTGTTAGCTAAAGAAGTTTCCTTCTCCGCTTCCACTCTTGGTACGGTTGAAGAAATCAATGTACGTGACCTTTTTGGAAATACTCTGTCAGACATTCATCCATACAAGTCATCCAAGAACATGATGAACCGAAAGCACTATTCAGTACATCCATCTTAGGCACCGTTATCTAAGACTTATACAATAGCCCTTGCACTTTACTCCATCTTCAATTTTCTTTGGCATATATGCTTCGCAATGCTTATGCCAATACAGAGTGGTTCTTTGGATAATAATCCAACCGGTCTCTCTATATTAATAACATAAATTGGTCAAAACTATGATAGTCTGTGATTTAACTGTCGAAGGAAAATATGTGTGCAAACAACGATATCATTTCCAGAAGGAAATTCTATCGATCAATCATCAATCTATACCATTCCACAACAATCAGACTCTAACTGTAAACTAATAAGAGAACAATTATCTAAGTATAAACCCCGAAGGCTGAATCCAACATCAGATCGATACTCAGAAAACTATTCAACTTAACTAATCTCTAGTCTGTTTCTTATCTTGTTTAACTCCATTTGATTTACTCTGTTCGATTAACTCAATTCGATTAACTCTTTATTAATTTTCTAAATAGAAAATCCTTTATTCCATTTATTTTGCTTAACATCTCTTTTATAACTTATTCAGTTTCTAAGTCAATATCCCTTTATCATAACTTATTCATTTCCTAAATAAATAATCCGTTAAATATCCAATTTATTTATTCTAAATGTTTCCTTTAATAACCCTATTTATTTAACAAATAAATATGTCCTTTCCTTATTCATTTTATTTAACAAATAAAAAAATCCATTATCTTATCCTTTTTATTTTGACAAATAAATATCTCACTTATTATCTCCTATTTATTTTCTAAGTAAATAGTCCATTTTATAACATCTTATTTATTTATCCTAAGTAAATAATTCACTTTATAAATATTCTAATTTATAATTATTCTGTTTTCAATATCACGTTGAAAATCTCCTTTTCCCACTCCGATATTTTATGGTACTTAACACATCAAATCACGATGACCTATATCGTCCAAACACATATAATCAACCACGGATTATATATCACATCATATATTACAATATATGAAAAACAATAAAATAACTGTTGAGGAATCCAATCGGATTCCTCCAACCTGTTTCCCTGCATCGACAGATGTTACACAATAAAATCAACATCACTTTCAGTTCCATATGATATATTCTATTAAACAGAATCAATATAGAAATTCAACTAACTGACTAGCAGTTAAATCAAACAGTCAACACATAGTCAATTGGCCAATATTTAACAGTTCTAAAAATACAACATGAAATTATAAACTGTTCAGAGTTAGTGAGATTTACTCACATTGGCAGTTCATCGTTAAGGAACGATAAATTGTTTATTTGATTTGAATTCAAACAATTTGTTTCCCCATAAATTCATACGAGCTCAAATCCACTCCCAGTCAGCTTCATTGTGCAGCTCTCGTCCATGCGATCCCAATGGATCTTGTTTTGTCGGATTCTGATTACGTATGATGAAGTTATGATTATTTCTATTTCATACATAATATATAATAAACTAAAACAAATTTAGTTTATTCAGTTGGGCCTTACCACAATTATCCGGCCCAATTCCCCTTTGACCATAAGTACCACGTCGGCCTTGTATCCCCCTTCTTCCTCGATGTCTGATTCTCGTCCTACTTTAAAGCCATTTCGGCACTTTCAAGCCCTCAAACCTCCTTCAACACTCCACAAAACTCCAAACAAAAATCACGGTTCCACTCTTCTCCACTTTCTCTTCCATCCCAACACCATAAATCCTGACTCGATCGTATTCTGGCCCCTTCGACTCAGCTCGAACTCGCGGTACACTGTAAGAACTCACGGCATTTGTAACAACCGAAACCACCAGAAAAATCACCGCACGCTCATCTAAATCCCAGGAACTCGAAAACAAAGTCTGTTTGCCTCATCGATGCTCACATCTCAGTTTTTGTCGAACCCTATGATTTGCGCTGGTAAAATCACCATCGAACAAAATGGTTTGAACCCTAAAAAACTTATACCAAACTGAAGAGGGACTTAGCAGGAATCCAACCATGTATGGTTTAGGATTTATAAGAATTTATTTGATTTCTTTTTTTGATTTTTCCAAGTGGAGACATTTACTGTAAACAAATAGAGAACCAACGGCGCAAGAATTGTTTGACCAGAAAATGTAAATTAGGTTTTAGAATTTTAGTTGGGGTATTTATAGAAAGTTTTAGATATTTTCTCTTCGAATATTATATTAAATTATAATCATCTACTATTTTTATTTATCTTTTAAAATTCCTGTGACCACATACGATACCCAAAAATCACGAAAATGGACATGCAGCCACAACTCGACATTACGGTCCCAATGAAACTGGTTTCGTCGAATTCCGACTTCATATGCTCACACAACATATTTTTAACCGTCGAAATACTGACTGTTTCTCACTCTAAAAATCCGTATGCCAAACAGTGACTCTAAAAATCACGAAACTTGGAATCTAACAATAATTTGATGTTGCGGATCCAACAAAATTGGTTTCGTCGAATTCCGATTTCATTTGTAAAAGTGGCTATTTTTTTAAAGCTTTGGATGACCCATTTAAATATATAAATATATTTAAATATAATTAAATTAAATATAAATAAATTTATATTATCATATATATTCACAGTGGAATACCATATAGCTCTAGAATATTCCTATATGAATTTCTAACTTGATATTCACTTCTGGGTCAACCCGATATTCGATTTCTATTGAAATCCCTTTTTAGAATATAAATAATCCCTTTATAAATTATAAAGGAATTCCACAGCTACTTTTCTAAAATTTGATTTGGACATAAATCAAAATCAACATGACGAATTCCGGATTTTTCTCTTCCACTAGAAAGATATACTCCACCAGCTCCTAACATTTTTTGTTTCATAGAAATCCAGCTTAAAACGAATCTTGTACATTCAGTTGAAGTTCGAATCGCCAATTTACAAACTACAGCGCCATTTCGAGCTCGATTTTAATTATATTATAACTATACATTCAAACTGTCATTTATATAATATATTCGTTATTCAAATTCAATTCCAAGCTGAATTAAATATCACAGATGATCCGGTTCACACCATATCGTCATTTCAGCCAATTCTGATTATTTCAAAATTAAATATATTATATAATTATTATTTTAATTAAATATTCGCAGCTATTTAATTAAACCACCATTTAATTCACTATATCACTATTTTTATAATTAAATAAATTAATTATAATACCTCTGCAAATGCGGGTCATTACAAGCTTCCCAACTTAAAATAATTTCGTCCTTGAAATTGCTAAGGTAGAGAACGACACTATCGACTAGTTAGAACATATTTGTTCACTTCTTAACTTCAGTTTTTAACTGAACCAATTTAATTTCAATTAAAAATTTATTTAATTCTTATCAACGAAAATTTCCAAAAATCCTGAAAAAAAATTAACGCCTTAACTCTTCGAAAAATTTCGCCAGCACCTCCTTTGTACTGGTTAATCGGTCAAACTCCCACTCGCCTCTCTGGGCCTTCTCCAACTCAAAAGAAAATCAAACAGCCAAGCGGCTTGCCAATTCGGCTCATAAATCTTATATCCAATAGAAATATAAACTTGTACCTTTTGTCGGCATATCATTATATCCTTTCCACCTGTTATCACTTCAGCGGATACAAGGGTCATCCCAATCAAATTCGAATCTGCTTTTAACCCCACAACCATTCGTTTATATCCGAGCCAAATATCATTTCAAACTCGAGTTTCATTCCCGATTCCCAACTCTTAACTTGATTATCATATCACACTTCAAATTTAAATCTCACAATCCAATTTGTCTTGATATCATTCTAATTCAATCTCAGTTACCACTTTACTGGCTTTGCTTTTAATACAATTTTGCTTTCACAAATTTCTGTTAAATTTGTTTTTAATTCAAACAGTCCTTCCCTGGGAGTTTTTAAACAGTTTACTCTTTTCAAAAATCAAATTTTCCTTTTTGAAATTCAACACAACTTGTCTTTCCCAAAACAAATTCAAAACAATATCCCTGGTAGTAATTCGTCACTTACAACTCGAAAATGAATACTGATGATGTAGCTGTCATCAGCAGAATCTATTTTCCAGTGATCGAAGTGAGTTCAATACTATAAAACCATTTCTAAACATTTCCACTTTGAAATTCATTTCAAAATATAATTCACACTGCTTGTAAAACAATTTAAAATCTCACAGGATCTTAAATTTTCCTTATTTTTAATCCAAATCCATTTACAAACTCTTATCCAATTTTCCAGAATTTTAATTCAATTTCTGGTTTTAAATTTCAGATTTAACTCATCTGATTTCTCGTATATCACTTATATGAATTCTGATTGGTTATTTACATAAACATTTAATTTATAATCTTACTCGATTATAATCACAACCAATATATCCACTATATTATAATTTTGATATATATATATATCTTCTCTATATCAAGATATACCTTGGGTAAACTTACTTTAATTTACCCTCTTTTCAAAACATATCGTGTCGACCCATCGTATTCGAGTGTTTAGTAACTCCTACCGATAAAGTGGATCAAACTGATCGACCAGAACTCATAAACAACTCAACCAATAAATCACCATAATATAAAACAATTTTTATATCAATAACAAATACGCTTACTCGTATATATACACTCAAACTTAATCCAGGGTATTACTAACCCTATCTCTACCGAGTCACGCCACAGAGCCAAGGTAATTTACTAACTTAAGCTCTGATACCAACTGTAACGACCCGAAAAAATGCGATCTTGGTTATTCGATATACAACACATATCCAACATCCAAGGATCGAAAATACCAGTAGTTAATGAAAGAAATTAGAGGGTAAGGAAAGATAAGATAGAAACTTAGAATAGAAGAAGAAGAAGAAGAACACAACATCAGAGTAACACGAATCTCATAGCGGAACGAATAACATATAATATATAACATAACTTTGAAATATACATCTGTACTTGAATATACATCATTTTCAAAGTACAACACTTATCACACAACGGAATAATAATAGCTATATAATACTGAAGCCTCCTACTCCAGCTCTTCAAGTATCTGTAAATCCCGACTACTTGACTGCCTGTACAAAATTGGGCATCCAAGAGTTTAGGGAAAACAAAACAAAATAAACTCCGGGTCAGTCATAGGACTGGTATGAGTAAAACAGTTTAAAACAGTTTGAACAAGTAAACGATATCTCATAAGACCACGGCGTATAACGGAATGGGTTTTTCCCTTATGAGAATCCAAATTATCTTTATATCAAAAACCTTTTGATATTATAATAATGTCTATCAACCACAATATAAAAATCATCTAGCATAAATGCTTTCATCTCACGTTCTGCATATATATTATACAATCAAAACCGCAAGCACGTTTTGGGTAATGGATTTCCAACTATGACAAGGTATGGAACCACCTTCCGCTAGTGTACCTCTAGAAAGGAATACATTAGGTTCAACAAGAACATCTTGCAACCCGGCCACACATGACCGACCACTCATTTCGCTTGAGTGTATCGAATGTATATCACCAACGGTTGGGATTAGCAACCGTTTCGCGAATGGGATAGTATCGACAATAGATTTTTAGAAATAAATGGAACTCTAGATCAGGTGATTATACACCCTACTTTGGAGCGACCGACTTAGCCATGCTGCCTGCCCGATTTCTGTCATTTACCGGTTGATGAGGCTTGAGGTTATGGTTCATCATCACATCAGATTCACTTCGAATGCCACATTGTCAGATCCATCGAAAATCACTAATTGACGTCTACAATGGTACGTTATGTGTTAGCTAAAGAAGTTTCCTTCTCCGCTTCCACTCTTGGTACGGTTGAAGAAAGCAATGTACGTGACCTTTCTGGAAATACTCTGTCAGACAATCATCCATACAAGTCATCCAGGAACAGGATGAACCGAAGGCACTGTTTAGTACATCCATCTTAAGCACTGTTATCTAAGACTTGTACAATATCCCTTGAACTTTACTCCGTCCTCAATTTTCTTTGGCATATATGATTCGCAATGCTTATGCCAATACAAAGTAGTTCATTGGATAATAATCCAACTGGTCTCTCTATATTAACAATGTAAATTTGTCAAAACTTTAATGGTCTGTGATTTACCTATCGAAGGAAAATACGTGTGCAAACAACGATATCATTTCCAGAAGGAAATTCTATCGATCAATCATCAATCACTACCATTCCACAACTATCAGACTCTAACTGTAAACTATTAAGAGAACAATTCTCTAAGTATAAACCCCGAAGGGCGAAACCAACATCAGATCGATACTTAGAAAACTATTCAACTAAACTAATCTCTAGTCAGTTTCTAATCTTGTTTAACTCTATTTGATTTACTCTATTCGATTAACTCGATTCGATTAACTCATCTATTTATTTTCTAAACAGAAAATCCTTTATTCCATTTATTCTGCTTAACATCTCTTTTATAACTTATTCAATTTCTAAGTCAATATCCCTTTATCATAACTTATTCATTTCCTAAATAAATAATCCGTTTAATATCCTATTTAATTATTCTAAATGTTTTCTTTAATAACCCTATTTATTTAACAAATAAATATGTCCTTTCCTTATTCTATTTATTTAACAAATAAATAAATCCATTATCTTATCCTTTTTATTTGACAAATAAATATCTCACTTATTATCTCCTATTTATTTTCTAAGTAAATAGTCCATTTTATAACATCTTATTTATTTATCCTAAATAAATAATTCACTTTATAATTATTTCAATTTATAAATATTCTGTTTTCAATATCACGTTGAAAATTTCCTTTTCCTACTCCGATATTTTATGGTACTTAACACATCAAATCACGATGACCAATATCGTCCAAACACATATAATCAACCACGGATTATATATCACATCATATATTACAATATATGAAAAACAATAAAATAACTGTTGAGGAATCCAGTCGGATTCCTCCAACCTGTTTCCCTACATCCATAGATGTTACACAATAAAATCAACATCACTTTCAGTCCCATATGATATATTCTGTTAAACAGAATCAATATAGAAATTCAGCTAACTGACTAGCAGTTAAATCAAACAGTCAACACATAGTCAATCAGCCAATATTTAATAGTTCTAAAAATACAACATGAAATTATAAATTGTTCAGAGTTAGTGAGATTTACTCACATTGGCAGTTCATCGTTAAAGAACGATAAACTGTTTGTTTGATTTGAATTCAAACAATTTGTTTTGCCATAAATTCATACGAGTTCAAATCCACTCCCAGTCAGCTTCATTGTGAAGCTCTCGTCCATACGATCCCAACAGATCTTGTTTTGTCGGATTCTGGTAACGTATGACGAAGTTATGGTTATTTCTATTTCATACATAATTTAGACTAAACTAAAACAAATTTAATTTATTCCGTTGGGCCTTACCACAATTACCCGGCCCAATTCCCCTTTGATCATAAGTACCACGTCGACCCTGTATCCCCCTTCTTCCCCGATGTCTGATTCTCGTCCTCCTTCAAAGCCATTTCGGCACTTCAAGCCCTCAAACCTCCTTCATCACTCCACAAAACTCCAAACAAAAATCATGGTTCCACTCTTCTCCACTTTCTCTTCCATCCCAACACCATAAACCCCGACTCGATCGTATTCTGGCCCCTTCGTCTCAGCTCGAACTTGCGGTACACCGTAAGAACTCACGACATTTGTAACTACCGAAACCACCAGAAAACTCACCGCATGCTCATCTAAATCCCAGGAACTCGAAAACAAAGTTTGTTTGCCTCATCGATGCTCACATCTCAGTATTTGTCGAACCCTAAGATTTGCGCTGGTAAAATCACTATCGAGCAAAATGGTTCGAACCCTACAAAACTTATACCAAACTGAAGAGGGACTTAGCAGGAATCCAACCATGTATGGTTTAGGATTTATAAGAATTTATTTGATTTCTTTTTTTGATTTTTGCATGTGGAGACATTTACTGTAAACAAATAGAGAACCGACGGCGCAAGAATTGTTTGACCAGAAAATGTAAATTAGGTTTTAGAATTTTAATTAGGGTATTTATAGAAATTTTTAGATATTTTCTCTTCGAATATTATATTAAATTATAATCATCTGCTGTTTTTATTTGTCCTTAAAATTCCTATGACCACATACGACACCCAAAAATCTTGAAAATGGACATACAGCTACAGCTCGACATTACGATCCCAACGAAACTTGTTTCGTCGAATTCCGACTTCATATGCTCACACAACGTATTTTTAACCATCGAAATACTGACTGTTTCTCACTCTAAAATTCCGTGCGGCCACACAGTCACTCTAAAAATCACGAAACTTGGAATCTAACCATAATTTGATGTTGCGGATCCAACAAAATTAGTTTCGTCGAATTCCGACTTCGTTTGTAAAAGTGGCTATTTTTTTAAAGCTTTGGATGACCCATTTAAATATATAAATATATTTAAATATAATTAAATTAAATATAAATAAATTTATATAATCGTATATATTCACAGTCGAATACCATATAGCTCTAGAATATTCCTATATGAATTTCTAACTTGATATTCACTTCTGGGTCAACCCGATATTCGATTTATATTGAAATCCCTTTTTAAAATATAAATAATCCCTTTATAAATTATAAAGGAATTCCACAGCGACTTTTCTAAAATTTGATTTGGACATAAATTAAAATCTACACGATGAAATCCTGATTTTTCTCTTCCACTAGAAAGATATACTCCACCATCTCCTAATGTTTCTTGTTTCATAGAAATCCAGCTTAAAACGAATCCTGTACATTCAGTTGAAGTTCGAATCGCCACTGCAGCGCCATTTCGAGCTCGATTTTAATTGTATTATAACTCTACGTTCAAATTGTCATTTATATAATATATTCGTTATTCAAATTCAATTCCAAGCTTAATTAAATATCACAGATGATCCGGTTCACACCATATCGTCATTTCAACCAATTCTGATTATTTCATAATTAAATATATTATTTAATTATTATTTTAATTAAATATTCCTAGATATTTAATTAAATCACCATTTAATTCACTATATCACTATTTATATAATTAAATTAATTAATTATAATACCTCTGCAAATGCGGGTCATTATAAAGAAGTCGATCGATTAGGGGATAGTCAATAGGGTGCATCTAGTCCTGTATGTTTCTGTGGAGTACCCGTGTTTCTGTCTGGGCTAACACCCATTATTTCTATTTAGGTACCGGTTAATTCTGTTTAGGTTAAAACCCGTTACTAGAGTAGACCTAAAACTACCATTATATTTCTGTTGGGATCATCCTGTTTCTGTTAAGTAATTAGGGAGTATGTAATCATGTTACATATCTTTTGTACTAGTATTGGTGCAGATAAAAGTAATTAAGAAGTACAACATATCCAGTTATGTTATCTTGTTTATCCTGTTATACTTGCCTTATGACATTGTTATCTCACTCTCCAGTTTATATGTCTATCATGATGCTTTTACTTATTTATATGCTAAATGTAACTGGACTCGTCAGACTTTATGTATGACCCATTTTGTTTCCTCTTCTCTCTCTCTCGTTTCTCCCCCTAGGTTCTCAGGGTGGGAATACTTGGGATTGATTTGGATTCTCTGCTTTCATCTTTCTTAGAGCTGCTTAGATGTATTAATCGATTTCTTGTCTCACTACTATGGCTACATTTTGGGGATTCTGCTTCTTTTATTATTGTACTCTGATATTTTAAGTACAAGATAGAAGTTTTAATGATGTACTGGGTTTTATGCATTTCAGACATATGATGTAACCATGTTTTGAACCTCGATAATTTCTAGTTAATAAAATTTTAAAATCCGCTGCTGTTTTATATCTGTCTTGTAATGTTTTCCTTCCTGTTTACCTATAACGCTTCACGAAACTAAATGCATTCTCTTAATGAGTGACATTAACGAAAGTGGGGTGTCACACTTGGTATCAGAGCTGAAGGTTACCAGATCGAATAAAAGATTTTGAAACTTATTTTCAAAAAGGTTTTAAAAGAAAGCATTTTCAAAAGAAAAGTCTGTATTGAAAAACATATTCCCGAATGCCATATGTAATATCTTTCGATCCACTTTTTGAATCCTTTTTCCTTTTCTTTTCAGCATGTCTGGGGAACCTAATATTCCTGAGGGTGTTACGGTACCCGGCTGGCTCCATAGGTAACTGGAGGCCAAGTCGCCCGCCGGTGGCCAAGCTAACGTTCCTCCCCTAGCTGCACCCATCGTTCCTCCTCCTCCTCTACGTGTAGATAATTTCTCCATGATCTGTAAAGATTTCTATGCTATAGGTGGAAAGCCATTCCGAGGAACCGAAATGTTCGTAGAGGCAAGGAATTTTCTCAAAGAAACGGAGAATTTGTTTGGAATTTTCGAAGTGGATGATCGTAGGACGATTCAGTTAGTCACTTGTCTGCTAAAAGATGAGGCTTCATTTTCACGGGAGGTGATGCAAGCAGGGCATCCAGTGGAAACTTAGGATTATTTTCGGCAAAGGTTTGAAATGAAGCTCCTTTCTCAAGTGGAGAAAAGCATGCAAATGGAAAAGTTTCTGCCACTCAAGCAAGGAGGCATGACTGTCAAAGAGTAAGTTAACAAATTTAACCTACTGGCGAGGTTTAGGTTGGAGCTAGTAGATAATCCGCATAAGAAAGCTTTGCGGTTTGTTAAAGGACTAACTGAACCCCTCCATGGTTTACTATGTCCCATATCCCGATGGGAGTAACTTTTGAAAGGCTCGTTGATATGGCATTGATGCATGAAGAAGATAAAGCTGAAAAGAAGGAAGTTAAGGTTAAGGAAACATAAAACAAGAAAGTGTGGCCCAAGAAAGAACAACAACAAGATGGAGGAAAGAACGACAAAGCTCAAGGCAAAAAGAAATGTCGTGGTTGCAAGAATGTGGGTCATTTGATCAAAGACTGCAGAAAATGGAAGAATGCTTGCTTTAACTGTGGTGAAGTCGGACACTATACTAGGGAGTGCCCGAAGAAGCAAGGGCAGGATCTTCTGGAGGGAAAGTGCATGCTCTTGTGGCTGAGGTAGGAAAGGTTTTATTGAAGGTTTGATTTTTTTTCTTTCCAATCATCATGTTAGAACTCTTTTTATTCTGGCGCTTCGCATTCTTTTATATCTGATTCTGTGGTTGAGTCTCTTTACCTTATTACTAGTATGGTTTTGGATCCTGTAGTTGTCTCAAACTCCATTGGGGGCACAACTCATCTGTCTATGATTTGTCAGGGTTTGAGAATATCTGTGTTGGGCATCGAGTTTGAGTGCGATGCATATATTGTTTCATGGGCTATGGTTTGATTCTAGGAATTGATTGGCTAGACATGTATGGTGCCATTCTATATTGTGAGAGGAGGGTCGTTAGACTTTTGACATGCCATGTGAGGACCCTCGAGATTTCTCGTGACCCTAAGGGATCTTTCATGCTTAGTTCCTAGAGTCTCTTGATGAATCTATCGATGATTTATGATCTGTACTTGTATTCTATGAATATCTGGATGTTTTGGGGAGGTTTGGGGCATACCTCCGAGGCGTGAGATTGATTTCTGGATATACTTGGTAAATAATGTGAAGCCAGTTGCATTACCTGTGCACCACATAACTCCTAGGGAAAGGAGGGAGCTCAACAAGCAAGCAGGGGAGCTACTTGAAAAGGTGTTGGTTAGGCGAAGCATATTATAATGGGGTGTTCCGGTCATCTTTGCAACTAAGGCATACAACTCGCTTCTCTTATGTGTGGATATCCATGATGCTTTTTCACATTTCTTATTTACAGAAGTGTCTGCACGATACAACAGAGGTAGTTGAGCAGAGCATGCTTGAGGAAGTAGAGGTAGAAAACGAGGCGACAATTAGACGATTTCCTACCCGTATACTTGGATCAGAGGTTAAGAAACTGCGCAATAGAGAGGTTAAGTTAATAAAAGTGCAATAGGGAGAAGACAGCGAAGATGCAACTTGGGAGATTGAAGAAAAGGATCGCACTTCATACCCTTTCCTTTTGGGGACTATGTTCTTAACTTCTTTTTCCAATCTTTTATTCGTACTTGCTTCTATCATTTAGGTATATCCTATTGATCGAATCTTCGACCCTTAGATAGGAATCCTATGAATGTAAACATGTGTTTTCAGACATGTTATGTTTGATGGATGCAAGTGGATTCAAGTGTTTGCTAGTGGTTGCTCGTGGATGCATACACACACACATTAGGCACTAGATCGGCTCAATCACTCTCATACTGCATATGGATGTGTGTGCTTTTTTTTTTCTTAATGGATGAAAGTGAGTGTATCATCATATGGATGTTGCATTTGGACGGATGATTGTGCACACATATAGAACTTACATGTTATAATAGGATTATTTGCATACATGTTGGATTCATGACACTAATATACATTGCATTAAGAAGGTCGATTGAATGAGTAAGCCGCCTGATCTTCGCATTAGAGTTGGGAAATATTCACACACCTTTGCATATGTTCATATAAGCATTATCAATCTTTTAAGGACAATGGATACCTGTGCTTGGTGGATGATTAGATGGAAGTGGATGTTAGGATAAACATTCTTCTTAACTTGGAGATTTCAAGGATGAAATCCTTTTGAGTAGGGGAGAATGTAACACCCTGTATTTTAACGAACACTAAAGGATGACAAATTAAAGAATAATTAATTTAATATTTAGAATTAAGGGAAATGGACGGCACCATTGCGTACATCTCGGAATTCGGGTCAAAATAGATGCCTAGTTTGTGTAATGGACACCGTATGAAGAAGTTATTAAGCCTAGAAGTTTGTACACGCACAGGAAAATTATATATATACACAAACAAATCAAAAAAAATCAAACCAGCGACACGGAAGCCCCAGAAGTGGAACGGGCCGTTTCTGGGGGTTGACTCATGGGTCGACACCAAAAGGGGGGTCGACGCCTATATAGATTTGGGTAGAATTCAGTTTTCGCACATGGACTTCTTTCTTGACTAGATTCATTGACCCTAGGCTATAAATAAGTCCCTATTTCTCTTGTTTCTCCACACCTAAAATAATGGAGAACTAGATGCTACCTCTGCCTAGAGTAAAATAGCCTATATTTCTACAACAACAAGAGTTTGACAAACTCAGAGATATGTGCTTCAAAATCTACAACTATTCTTCTGTCTCTTAGATTTATTCTCTGTGAGTCTATGATATTTTTAGATAAAAACAATTAAAATTCAATCTTGACATGCCAATTAATTAGATCTTAGCCTGTGACTATTGGAATCATATCAGATCTGCTATATTTGTATACCTAACTCACTGATTAGATCTCATCATGCCTGTTTATGATCATGACACTTTGCATAATCAGTCCTGTTATTACATGTTCATCAGATCTGTTCTTATATGCCTATTTCTGTTCATCAGATCTGTTCTTATATGCCTATATATGTTCATCAGATTTGTTCTTATATGCCTATTTCTGCTATCATATGCCCATTCCTGTTACTGTTGGTTTTATGCCTATTATGTCCTTCTCTCTCTCATTACCTTTTTATTTTCATAGCCAGACTACTTTCGAGCCTAGGTTGATATTGCTAAAATTTGCGTAGGAACGAAATTGGGATAAATTGGGAATGATTGGAAATGGTAATTTAGGGGCATAACTTGTACATTGAATCACGATTGGGATCTGAGGGCATAAACTATATTGAGAAATTGGGCTAAAAATTGGGGCAGGCTATATATGGTAAATTATGACTTGTGGTTTAGGACATAAAAAACTGTAGGCTTAATTTAAGATTAAGTGAAACATGTTATTCGAATTGTAAAGAATCTGTGAAGCTTGTTTAATCTGTTAAAATTGGGGCATGACTTGTATTAGGAAATTTGGGGCAGAACTTGAATTGAAAACTTAAAAATGGATTTGGTGCATAAGCCAAACTATGATTAAAGATCTTAATTTGGGCATATAACACATGATGAATATGACTTGGGAAAGGGGCATGAAAACCTATAATGAAATAGGAATACTTATTAATGAATGAAGATGCCTAGAGTTAAGTAATTAGAAAACTGTAGTCGCGCTTAGTCACCCGGTTTGATTACACTTTTGGTGGAATTCTGCCCGGACCTGACCGACATATCCAGCGATCACAAGTGGTGAATCTAATGTAAGAGTCTAAGTGCATAAACATGTGCCGGTAATAAGACATAAGGCTAATTCCGACTTGTGGAAGAAGTCAGCCTGGACCCTACCGGCGTATCCAGCATCCGCAAGTGGTAGACTTAACGTGGGAGGTCTAGCGCATTATAACCATAAGTGAATTTATGGTAATGAACTTGTTATACTTAACCAGTTTAAATCCATAAGGATTCTATGAGCCTGTTAAATCTGCGGGGCTAAGTAAACCTATTAAGTATGTAGGGTTAAGTAAGCCTGTTAAATCGGTGGGGTTAAGTAAGCCTATTAAATCAGTGGGGTTAAGTAAGCTTGTTAAATCGGTGGGGTTAAGTAAGCCTGTTAAATCGTTGGGGTTAAGTAAAACTATTAAATCAGTGGGGTTAAGTAAACCTATTGAATCTATGGGGTTAAGTAAATCTGTTAAATCTGTGCGGGATATACGAACATGTTAATTTAGAAAACTTAACCTATTAAATCTGTTGGGGTTATATGGACCCATTAACTTGTAAAGTTTAACCCGTAAATCTATAGGGGTTATGTGAATCTATTAAATCTATTAGGCATAACCTATCAAAATCCTAGTTAGCTGGGGATACAAGATCGGTAAGGGTTGGCTTGTGTCTTCTTTTGTGTGGGACCCATATTAGTTAGTAACCCATTCTGGTATTAAACGGGGACCCTGCAGTAGGTAGGGGTCAGGCACGCTTATTGAAATGATTGTAAGAGGTTCATCTAAGAGGGGGTGTGTACTGGCGCCTTCAAACGGACTCATGCGCGTGCATGAGTACGACCTGGATATGGGAAAATAAGTCATTGTAGCACCAGTAAACAGGTCTGCGTCCTTCTGTAGGCTGCTACTTTAGAAAGTAATACACCCTACTGTAGGGCCGATACTGGGTATTTACGGGATTGGGAGCCAATCTATTGGGGGTAGTAAATAGGGTACATCTAGTCCTATTTGTTTCTGTGAGGTACCTGTGTTTTTGTCTGGGCTAACACCCATTATTTCTGTTTAGGTAATAGTTAATTCTGTTTGAGTTAAAACCTGTTACTATAGTAGACCTAAAACTACCATTATATTTCTGTTAAGATCATCCTGTTTTTGTTAAATAATTAGGGAGTATGTAATCATGTTACATATCTGCTGTACTAGTGTCGGTATAGAGAAAAGTACTTAAGAAGCGCAACATATCCAGTTCTGTTATGCTATTATACATGCCTTCAGACACTGTTATCTCACTCTCCGGTTTATATGCTTGTCATGATGCTTTTACTTATTTATATGCTAAAAGTAACTGGACTCACCAGACTTTATGTCTAACCCATTTTATTTCCTCTTCTATCTCTTCCGTTTCTCCCTCCAGGTTCTCAAGGTGGGAATACTCGGGCTTGATTTGGATTCTCTACTTTCATCTTGCTTGGAGTTGCTTAGATGTATTGCACGATTTCTTGTCTCTCTACTATGGCTACATTTTGTGGATTATGCTTCTTTTATTATTATACTCTGATATTTTAAGTACAAGACAGAAGTTTTAATGATGTATTGGGTTTTATGCATTTCACACATATGATGTAACCATGTTTTGAACCTTGATGATTTCTATTTAATAAAATTTTAAATTCCACTTCTATTTTATATTTTTCTTGTAATGTTTATGTTTCTATTTACCTGTAACGCTTCACGAAACTTAATATATTCTCTTAATGAGTGACATTAATGGAAATGGGGTGTCACAGGTGACAAGCATGTAGGTAAATACTTTAAACCCTTATCGAATCAAGGGTTAGATTTATCTATTTTAACTCATGCTAAGTTGTTGTCTCTCGTACATGGTCATACACTTGCAAGTCGTTCCAAACAACTTTCTCTAACGAACGCCGGAAATTGGGTTGGATAACATAAGTCCCGTAAGTTGCCAAAATCCTAAAATGGTTGATAGGAATTTACCTAGACCTAATCTTATTTATTTTTGGACATTGGATTTCAGATTGAAAATTTTTCTTCACTCCATAACGAATTCGATTTGGGCAATTTCGATTTGAAGCCACCCTATACTGTTTAGTTCTAAAAGCAGTGTTGTGTCATCTTTTCATAGGGGAGCCGAATAGTCACTTTGGCATAGTATATAAGCCAACTCTTTATTTCCTTTTTTATCTTTTACCACTTGATGCCATTAATTTTCGAACCGACTGAGCTCCAAAATCCCTAATCTGCTACTTCAACTTTGAATTTAATCCCCAAATCATTCACGGCAGGTCTTTAATTCATGTTCTTCGTGTTTTTATTCGAAACTGTGTACGAATCGTACTGCAAATCCATATTATTCGATTCTGAATGCACATCTAGAGATGACTACTATCGTTAATGGTGCTTGTGGTGTTTGTAGTTTGTCAACGACGTCCAAGGCGTTGTCTTGTTGCCTCCTCACTCATCTTTGTGGACTAGAGGTAAATAGAAGCGCGATTGGGAAGAAGAAGTGTGGGAGGAGAATTGAATTAATTCAAAATTTTTGGCTTGAATGGGTAATTCGATCCGATGGAGGACTTTGGTCGATGGGGATTTGGAAGTGAAAAGGACTGGTGAGGTCGAAGTTGATGAAGGGATCACATGGGCTCGAATCGAAAATTCTCGACCTAGAATGTTCAAATCCAGGGCTACTCGATCCAAAGATTTCGAACCGAATCACAATTGGATTCGATCCGCGATACTTGAGGTACTCCTTTCCATCATTCCAATCTATATAAATGCATGAATGACGAACAAATGAATGAACCATATTTAACTGGGAAAACACTTATATGGACAGTTAGGATAAAGCCTTGTAGGACTTGAATCAAAGTGGCATATCGTATTATTTCAGACAGACTGAATATAAAGACATAATTCTTCATGACACTGTGACGTACATCAAGCAACCACATTCATATAATACTTCCTTCTTTTATGAATTTCAAAACACATGCACTGAATATACTAGCACACACACTAGGGGCACATTTTACTTTGCGTATAACTACCAATATTTCTTGGATAACACAACAAAAATCTAGAAGGTACTTCACAAGATATTCTGAATCTAAGAAGGGCAAGGCCCCAAAGACAGAGACTTATTCAAGAACTCCTTCGCCAGAATTTAAATCTGATGGAAATGATCCGGAATTCGAAGTTGACATTCATGGGGAAGTAGAATCCTCCAGAGAAGGAACTTCTATGGATGAAGAGGTCAAAGGAGTAGGAGATAATAGGGCTCCCGACACATTTCGAGATGCAAATTTTCTGGAAGAGCCTGAAGATACTTGGGCATCCACCACTGATGAACCGAGGCTGAGGCGATTATGTTTGAAACATGGACTTCCCTAGAATGACATCCGGGTCCTTGATGTCTTAGAGAGACCTCACAATCCTCCGGAAGGATATATGGCAATAATTCGACAAATGTGCTCAGTCGGGAGCATTAATCTCGTTCATCCGTTTGTCGTTGATTTCCATTGAAGAGTGAATATAGCACACATGTAGCTTCATCTAAGCATATACTCTTACTTGTACACTATATTCATAGCATACATGGAGATCCTATGCATGAAACCCACCTATGAAGATATAATCTTTTTTTGTAATTTAAAGCCAAGAAGTGACTCTTTATTTCTTTACTTCAAATCTGTGCCTGAGAAAAAGATTACAACTGAGGGAAACATCAATGTGGGTGACATAAGACCTAGCTGGTTTTATGTTCGTCATCAAGCGGGGGGCACTAGAAGATGGCTTCAATCTAATAAGCTTCGATTTCTAGTCTCTTCTCTTTAACTTTATGCATAGGATTTATAACCTTTCTTTTCATTTCTAGTCCCGAACGCAAAGAAGCCACAAGTTCAAGTGTATCAGGAACATATAACTTCTTTACTGAATGCTCCGTCGGCCTTGCTAAGCCTTGGAAGTTGCCTCGTTAATGAATTTCTTCATTGATACCATTTTCTAAGCCCTCAATGGAGTATGGGAGCTAGTGGAGGTCATGCTCATGTATATGTTCCCCCAGCTCAGATTCCTCTGGCGTCATAGGGGTAGAAGGTGTGCCCCCAATTGGGGGACAGGCATCAGTTTCATTTGAAGCTAAGAGGGCCTCGGAAAGGAAAGATCTTGTAAGATCAGCCAGGAACCTCAAGTAGGGGAGAAGGAGATGTCCCTCAAGAAAGTTATTAGTGAAACGCTTAGGAGTCCCTCTCTTATAAATGTATTCATAGAGGATTTGTAAAAAAGACTATTAAGGAAGAGCCTAAGTACCTTTCTTTGAAAGATACATCTGCTACAGAGAAACAATTCTCTCCTAAGACTCCTCCTCCAAGTAAATCGCCAATTCACGACTACCGCCAAGAGAAGCCAGTACCTATATTCCAAGGCTTGGGCGATCTTCCTTTGTCGGATAATATATATTCTTCTCAAGATATTGACTCTAGCACCTTCTTTCCTTCTTTCGAGGAGGTAATCACATCCACCAAGATAGGGAAGATGGCACCGATTGGCCATACTCCATGCTTCTGTCCGTCGGCTGGGTCACTTAGGATACACACTACATGAGCACTGCACGTCACAGTACCTGTATATTACATTAATTCAAGTTTCTAATACTGGCTTGCTTTTATTTGTAGGAACTATGTCTCACGACCCTAGAAAGCTCCGCATTAGTCTTTCCCAGACTTATTCCGATCAAAGCATGAATATAGACATGACCGTGACCGAGAAGGTAGGAGACATTATCAATATAAGTATTATCCATCTCACGCTCTCGTTTTGTGGTCTGCTCTAATGTTGACAAGCATAAGAGCTACCAAGGCTCTCACGAAGCAGAAAAACAAATTGCTAAAGCTCCATTTCCACCAAAGAATCATAGCCATAAGAAAAACATCCTAAGAGGCATTTTCACCCTCAAGGACAAATCCAAAGATAAGGATGGTGCAGCGATCGTTCCATCCAAAGGCGAATCCATTGATATCTCCATGTCAAAACCTGTTGTTCTTAATGCCTCTACTGCCAAGAGGATAAAAGTTTTAAAAGAGAAATTCCCTCAATATCACCTTGAGAACATGCACTTTATGCCTAATCTCCATTTAGTACCTGAGAATTCGTCCGATAGCATCAAGGAAAAGACAGACTTCATCGACTAATAATACAAGGAAATATGCACGTATGCTCAGAAGCTCTATAAGATAATACAAAATCTACAACTAGACCTGGGCAACCGGAAACAAATATTGAAGTAAGACATCTTGGCTAGTCGGCGGCTAAGAAGAATATGAAGAAGTTCAAGCTAAACTTGCAATTGTAAAGCGTACATCCTGGGAATACAAAGCTTGTCAGATGCATGTGTTTTTCCCCAATCATCGAGGCTAAGACCGCTACAATTCCTGGAGACCATTCTATTGAAGATATTTCCATATTCTCTCCTCAATTTGTTAAAGCTATTATGACATGTCATTGTGCAATGGGGCTTCCAACTAAAAGGCCCGTTATTTCTTCGGAGCTAATAACCATTTCTCTCCCTGCTTTAGGTACAAAATCTACTAATGTTGCTGTGGAGCACGGAAAAAAGCCAACTGACGGGTCTGCAGTGCCTCTTGGTGATAATGCCTTAAAGGAAGGAGAAATGATAGTTGTGTTGAAGGATCTCGACTGGATGGAAATTGATGATGATTTCCTCTACAATGGATAGACCAGAAAGACTGGCAAACTGACGCTAGTAGAGATAAAGGTAAGGATTGAGGGCAAACTTATGCGAGTCAAGTTTGAGCTTTTTCCCACTCCTTTTCCGGTTGATCCAGTTTGGCCCTTCCTTCCTGCATAGAGGTCTCCGCTATTCTTCCTCTATTTCCTTTAAAGGATTCAAGCTTCGGGCCTACTCCCGAGCCTAAAGAATCTTCGACTGGGAAGATGTAAAAGAAAAGCGTCTACATACCGATAGTGAGAAGGAGGAGAAGAAGAAGCTTAGAGATCTCTAGAATATCAAAACATCTAAGTCGTAGATGTTTTCAAATTTATTTCTTTAGTTTTCCGCTGGCTTGCTATGGTTGTTGCGAGTACGGCCCTTGCCTTTTGATTTATAACTCTGTATAAACAATTAAATAGTAAGGTAGTTATCACTCTGTACAAATATGTAATTAGTGAAGCAACTTGTTTCTTTTATTTGCTTTCCATTCATTATACTTGCGATTTAAATATCAGACTCATGTTTAGTTTATAAGTTGTTTTGTTCAAAAAGAGTTACTTAAGATAGGGTCAACCAAATCAAGTCATTACTAGTTCGGAGGTATAATCTATATGCCCTGAACTAACCTTAAACTATATGATGATCCCATGGCATATTCATGAATAATTCATAAGTTCATGCCAATGCCCCCGGCATTAGTGGGGATCTTAGGCTAAGTCTATGCTCATTCCCTCAAGCCTTCTATAGGGTATGAGCTAAGTCCTTTGGATGTTAATCTAAATGTTTTTATACTCTCATGTCGTGAATTCAGGTTAGAGTCATAGGTTATAGCGGACTTAATTCGTGTTGCACCATTTCATGCTTACCTTAATTTTATACTCGCTATCAAGTCGTGAGAGTTATATTTGATCATGCGAATGGTCATGTTATTTGCTTCGGTATCAAATATGCACTTTAAGTCCTAAATTGAGACTTTTCGATTCGATTGTCGAAGTCGAACTTGAATTTAGTCAAAACTCTAACCTAAATTTTGAGGAATTGAGTTAATAGGACATGTGGTCGGGTCACACTTGTTCTGGCATTTTCCTTTTTCCCTATGTCAAGGGAAAAGGTTGCCATCAGGGATGGCCTGAATTCCACCCTGTTTTTTATACTCATCCCATTGAAATGTGGAAGAGTTTATTATGTTGTACAAGCATCATTCTCTCTCTTCGGTCTGCAAAGTGGGGATCATTATGTCATGCACCAATATCATGATCTACTTTGGTTAACGCAAGTCCGATTAGTCACAGAATTGTGTTAGCTCATCGAAGCATGAGCAAGTGAACATCATCAGGAAGATAACCACTCTCTTCGTTGATGTTCGACATAGGCCAATTAAATTACAATATTTAGTCAAATCAATATAAATAGTCATAGAGCACGGGAAGATCCTTTATCTATAAACAATGACTTCGGGCAAATCGTGCCTTATTACATAATCAAGAAATAAACAAAATAAAATCTTAAGTAAAATAGTGCCACAGATGCTAGACATTCTATGCACTCAAAAGATTATCGCCATCAATAGTCATTAGCTTGAGAGCTCTGTTTTCAAGCTTTCGATCAATGATGCATTGTTCTTCCCACTTTGGACCCATGTAGACAAGAGCCGGGAAGACATGCTTCCGAACGAGGTTGCCAATCTCAAAGGCCTTAGATTGTACTTTCTGATTATAGTATTGGAAAATCTGATGTCTATCCTCTAAAGCACGCAAGTCTGCCTCCTCTCTTTTCTCATCGATCATATCTAGTGACTTAAGGTGAAGAGGCGTATTAGTCAAAGGACCGTAATACGTCATTCTATGAGAGGGGACTTCAAGCTCTACTAGGATGAGTTCCTCTGATATATATGAGAGTGCTGAAGGAGTATGGCCAGTTACTGATTTATGGGTAGTTCAATACGCCCAAAGAGCTAATAGCAATTCGTCTGCCCACTTGGCCTTTGCCTGCTCCAGTCGTTTCTTCAGAATTGATTTAATGATCTTATTCATGGTTTCTAAATGTCCACTTAATTCCGGGTGCGCAACCGCAGTGTATCTTTTCTTGATATGATGTTGTCGACATAAATCTTTGAATTATGTGCTATCAAATTGGGTTCCATTATCAGTAATGATGGATGGAGGGAGCCCAAATTATCATATGATGTTCTTGACGATAAAGTTGATCACCCGCTTATTCATGATAGTGGTTAATGGTTCTGCTTCAGCCTACTTCGTAAAGTAATACACCACTATGATTGCATACTTTGCTCCACCTTGGATATCAGAAGACTTCCAATGATGTCTTCTCCCCCATATTGCAAATGGCAGGGACTCACTATCTAGGTGAGTTGGTCAGGCGGATCCCTAGGAATCTTAGCGAACCTCTGGCATTTTTCGTAGCATTGTGAATAATCAATCTCATCTTGGTTTATGGTAGGAAAAAAATAGTCAAATCGCAGTATCTTTTCACCAAAGTTTTCCCTCCCATGTGGTTTCCACAGTCGCCTTTGTGTACCTTTCGTAATACGCGCTTGACGTCGTCATTTGCAATATATCTGAGCAAAGGGACAGAAAATACTCTTCTACAAAGCTTACCATGTTGCATATAATATATCTTGAAACTTTGCGGATAATGTCATGCTTTTCTTTCTTCCTCTCTGGGAGTGTTCCACACTGCAGAAAATTCTTTATAAGAGTCATCCATAACTCTCTTATAGGCTCAACTTCCAGTATCTGATCAACTTCCATTTGACTATCAGAGTTGGCCATCTTGGCTAACTTGTCGACCTTTTGATTCTCCTTCCACGGAATGTGGTAAATGCTATAGTACTCAAGGATATCCAATAGTTCTTCCACCCATTCCAGCTAAGCAGCGAGCCATGATCCCTTTGTCTGATAATCTTTCCGTACCTGATGCACAACAATTTGATAGTCACAAAAAATGTCCAACGGAACTACTCCCAATTCGCTCGTGAATTTTAGTCCGGTAATCAGGGCTTCATACTCGGAATCATTGTTAGTAACGAGAAGAATTAGCCATAAGGAATGACAGATCAATCATCCCTTAGGAGTTACCATGACAAACTCAATGCGAGAACGTTGATCATTACAAGCACCATCTATATATAACTTCCAGATGCTCGATTCCAACTTAGTCTCAGGAGGGCTGGTATCATCATCTAAGCTTCTTTTCAGGACTTTTACATTCGGCTATGAAATCAGCCAATGCTTTCACCCATGTAGGCTTTCTTGGAAAGAAAGTGAGGTTGAATTGACTTAATTTAATAACTTTAGTAACCTACCAAATGTCTTAGGTCGTTAAAGGACTGTCGTAGCGGCTAGTCGGTGTATATTGTTAGACCAAAATCTGGGCCTAACACCCAAATGCAGATCACAAAATGCAAAAAATTATAAATAAGAGGAGACACACAAAGTTTTTATAGTGGTTCGGCTGTAGATGTAGCCTATGTCCGCTTTATAATCTTATTGTTATACTGACAGATTACAAGAATCAGTTATATGCAGACACATAATCTGTGTGTTAATTGAGATTACAAGAGGAGAATCTATGTTTATAAAGGTGGAAAGTCCTTGCAATCGGTAATGGCAGAGGCTGTCTAGATGTAGGAGAAAGTCTCAGCCAAAAAGTCAGAGAGAACGCCCTTAAAAATCCATGTAAAGGTGTATTTATAGCTGTAGGAGAGCCTCTGGGAAGACCGGTTCGTGATGGGGTACGTGGCACCCAATCCGGAAAAATAGGAGCAAGATGTGGCATGAGAACAGTTCAAAACAGTGCATGTATCAACAGGTGCAGGGGTCGGTTTGTGGTCATGGGATCGGATCGTGATATGGGCTCCCCGAACCGAGGTCTGATCGTGAGCTGTATGGTGAAGCTGGTGTGTCACAACGGGTCGTGATCAAGAGGTGTACCACGAACGGGTCGTGGTCTGAGGGTGCGCCACGATCCGAGGGAGGGCGATCCGATGAAAGGCGAATCGAGGGTGCACCACGAGCTAGAGGGGATGCACCAGCCGTACTCCGATCATGTGACGCTTCGTCGCTTTGTGCAGGAAATTCCCAGATTACACCCATTCACAGAAACGGGAGTAACTTTCAAACCGTAAGTCCGATTGAGCCAAACCAAAGCTCAAACAGAAGCTAATTTAGAGGTCTACAAAAGTTACGGAGCTTAGCTCCATAATTGTTGTTTTCAGGTCCAAAAAAGGTCGTCTGATAGGAGTTTCGTGCCTTTCTTTGTTCATGATGCGACTTTGACCAAATCGCTGCCTATCTTCTGATGTTTTTCTCCATAACCAAGCACGATGCTGTCCAGATATTCAGTGTGACAGCTTTTACCAAAAAGTATGTCAACATGTTTACCCCCCAGAACATATCTTGCTGGTTGAAGGAAGATGTGCTCTGGATAATCTGAGAAATCCAAACCCAGAATGCGACGATCACGCCGGATCGTATTGAGGCTAGAAAACCGACAATCACATGGGATCGTATTAAGGCCAAAGAAATCCAAGAAGACCCGGAGTTTGTACCTGCAAGAAGATAAAACAAATAATGCAAGAATATTTCCTAGATGGCCTTACTGGAGTAAACCATCCAAGGAGACGTTAGACGGGTTCCAAGACGGCCTTACCGAATTAAGACGACCAAGAAAATGCCGTGAAAGTTCCAAGATGGCCTTAATGGAGTAAGATGACCAAGAAAATGCCATGAAAGTTCCAAGACGGCCTTACCGGAGTAAGACGGCCAAGGAAAAGCACATGAAGCTCCAAGACGGCCTTACCGGGGTAAGACGACCAAGGAAAAGCACATGAGAATTTGTTTGTACTGGACGGATCCAGTTGGGAGCCGGAGCTCATGTTTGTACTGGACGGATCCATTTGAGAGCCGGAGCTCAATGTTTATACTAGATGGATCCAGTTAGGAGCCGGATCTCAAGAGTGATCATTATTGATTCATGAAAGCTAAGCAGCAATTATTCTAACCCCGAACACGACTGAAGACTACAGGTTAGTTCCATGCATGTGGGTTGATGTTGCCGCACTTATTACATGCGTTGAAAACAAAGAGGGGTGAGAAGTCGCCTAAAAACCTAAAAACATGAACTACAAACCGGAGTCCGACAAACTGAAGGGATCTGCTGAGTGGGATCAGTTGATAATAATCCCACGATAGCTCGATCTAGGATCATTCCCTCTCCGGGGAGTCGGTGGTGGCAACGTAGGGGAAGATGCAGGTGCTGTTGGTCGAATGACGTACTCGGGTAGTTCTCCTTGCTAGACTTAATCCTCGATAAGGTCTCGCAAATGTCTGCAGTCATCAGTGTTATGACCATCCATGTCATGAAATATGCAGTGTCTGCCAGAATTGCGTTGTGCTAGTGCTAGTTCCCTCTTGGGAGGCCTTGGATATGAGGCAGCACTCCCTGTATCTACGTAGATATTGCTCAGGGTGTCATTAGTTCGGTGTATTTGTCGTATCTGGACCCTCTCCGGGGTGGAGCATTACGATCATTCTTTGTATTGGCTGCTCCTTTGCCTTTTCCAGAAACAGATGGTTCTCCATCATTGAGCATGTTGACTTTGAGGGTTTTCTTCTTGGAAGTTGCATCTTCTTCCCACAGAAATCTATCTGCTTCAAGGTAGAATTCGCAGAGATTTCGTGGTGGATCTCGGTACAAGGACTTTTTAAACTCCGATTTATCTAGAACGCCGGATACTGCTGCCATCAGTACCATCGATGGTACAGGGCGATCAACTGATGCTGCTGCAACGTTGAATCTTTCCAGGAATGAACGCAGACTCTGGGCCTCTGCTTGATTGTGGTAAGGGACATGACATTCTTGGGTCGTATGATGTGGACCCGAAATTGTTCAAGGAAGCGTGCGACCAACATGTTCCAACTGCTGATCGATTCCGTTTCTAGCTGTCGAATCCACATGGCTGCTATATCTGTTAGAAAGAGGGGAAAACATTTATCCATGACATTTTCCGATGCCGATTGAACTTGAACTTCCATATGCCGTTTGTAGCGCATCAAGTGCACGGTGGGATCTGTCCTGCCATTGTAGGGCTCCAGTTGTGGAAGTTTGAAATCCGAGGGATTGCAAGAATTCCTGATTTCTTATGTGAACAGGTTGTGATTGACATCATCCACATCATTCTGATAAGTACGGCCTCTTGAGAGGCGTTGAATCATATTTATGAGTCGATCGCCTTCAAAAAGTTGCTGTAAATTGCCAAGATCAGAGCTGGTGCTCCAAGCGTTGAATGCAGGAGAGGATGGAAGCTGTTGGTGAGCTGTTGCCTGGGGATCGCGGATCGAGGGTGGCAACCCGACTCGGTTCAAGGGGGTCGGTTTGTGAGGCACGTTCGTGAAGGCTGGACCGTGGTTTGTGGGGAGCGAACTGAGGAGGGGCGATCCGACGCGGTGCTGGTGGCTTATCATAAGCCGATCCCTGCTGCAGTTGATTGAGAGTTTGCGCTCCGGTATCCATCCGATCTGGAGCTGAAGTCGGTCGTTGCGCATTTCCCATAACGAGGGGATTGCCCCCAAGTCCATGTGATGCCCGAGCCGCTTCTATGGCTTCGTTTCCAATGACTTGAGCATTTCTCGGCCTTCCATCAATCTGAGCGAAGAATTGGTTAATCATTTCTTGTTGTTTCTGGAGGAGATCATCTTGTCGTGCCATCTGATCTCTCAGTCCAATGCGAACTACGTCCATCTCGTCTCTGGTCATGTATGCAGATGGATCTCCATGAGAGGAAGCTTCCTGGCTTGCCTCGTTCCTTGTGTCTTCAACGTAAGCATCATTGGCATGAGCAGAAGTTCTAGTCTTCTTCCTTTTGATCTCCATTGAGTCTCCTTTCAAGCTAGAAATTGAGGTTGTCATGTGCCCCTACCTGGCGTGGCAAAATGTTAGACCAAAATCTGGGCCTAACACCCAAATGCATATCACAGATCACAAAATGCAAAAAATAATAAATAAGAGGAGACACATGAAGTTTTTATAGTGGTTTGGCTGTAGATGTAGCCTATGTCCACTTTATAATCTTATTGTTATACTAACATATTACGAGAATCAGTTATATGCAGACACACAATCCGTGTGTTAATTGAGATTACAAGAGGAGAATCTATGTGTAGAAAGGTGCAAAGTCCTTACAATCGGTAATGGCAGAGGCTATCTAGATGTAGGAGAAAGTCTCAGCCAAAAAGTCAGAGAGAATCCCCTTAAAATTCCATGTAGAGGTGTATTTATAGTTGTAGGAGAGCCTCTGGGAAGACCGGTTCGTGATGGGGTACGTGGCACCCGATCCGGAAAAGTAGGAGCAAAATGTGGCATGAGAACAGGTCAAAATAGTGCATGTATCAACAGGTGTAGAGGTCGGTTCTTGGTCATAGGATTAGATCGTGATATGGGCTCCACGAACCGAGGTTTGATCTTGAGCTGTATGGTGAAGCTGGTGTGTCACGAGCGAGTTGTGATCAGGAGGTATACCACGAACGAGTGGTGGTTTGAGGATGCGCCACGATCCAAGTGCAGGCGATCCGATGAAGGGAGAACTGAGGGTGCACCACGAACCAGAGAGGATGCACGAGCCGTACTCCGATCATGTGACGCTTCGTCGCTTTATCCAGGAAATTGCCATATTACACCCATTCAAGGAAATGGGCGTAACATTCAAACCGTAAGTCCAATTGAGCCAAACCAAAGCTCAAACTGAAACTAATTCAGAGATCTACAAGAGCTAAAGAACTGAGCTCCGTAATTGCTGTTTTCGGGCACAAGAAAGGTTGTTTGATAAGAGTTTCGGGCCTTTCTTTGTTCGTGATGCGACTTTGACCAAATCGTTGCCTATATTATGATGTTTTTCTCCATAACCGAGCGCGATGCTATCCATATATTCAGTGTGATAGCTTTTACCAAAAATTATGTCAACATATATCATGATCGGACGAGCTTGGAAACAATGACGGAGTTTCCTCAAAGTAATCACCAAGATGTAGGTAAGCTTTTCAATCTTTGAATAGTTGTGTTTTTACCCCATCAACTTCTTTCTCACATAGTACACAAGTCTCTGGACCTTATCCTCCTTGCGAACGAGAGCTGAACTGACGACATGCAACGATACTACTAAGTGTACAAACAAGTTCTCATGATTTACCGACCTGGATATTATCGTGGCTTTCTCTATGTGACTTAGTAAATTTTGGAAAGCTTCGACACAATCTGGGGTCCATTCAAGGTTGGGTTTCCCTCACTTTATTAATTAAAAGAAGGGAATGTACTTATCGGTAGCTCCAGAGATAAATCTGCTCAAAACTGCAACCTTTCCTGCCAAGCTCTATACATCCTTGATCTTTCGAGGTTCTTGGATGTTCCTGATTGCTGCAATCTGGTCTTGGTTGATTTCACCTCACACGAACTGATGATGAATCCTAAAAACTTCCCTGATGCAACACCAAAAGATCATTTCAAAGGGTTGAGTTTCATTATATAATGTTGGAGGGTATTGAACATTTTTGCTAAGTTTATAACATGATTGGCAAATTGCTTCAACTTCACAAGCAAGTCATCTACGTACACTTCCATCAATTTCCCGATCTGATTATCAAACATATTACTAACCAACGTTGGTACGTTGCCCTAGCTTTCTTCAATCCAAAAGGCATCACTATGTAGAAATACAACTCGAGGTCCGTGATAAAACGAGTATGTTCATGGTATAGAACATGCATCGAAATTTGGTTGTACCCTGATTATGCATCCATAAATGAAAGGATTTCATGTCCAGTCGCCGAATCTGCTAGTTGATCAATTCACGGAATTGGAAAGATGTCCTTCGGTCATGACTTGTTCTAATCTGAGAAGTCGATGCACGTACGCCTCAATAGCCTTCTCCACAAGAACAAGATTTGATATCCACTCAGGGTATGTCCCATCTCGAATAGGCTGATATATTGGATAGGATAGTCCATTGTCCGGCTCGGTCCGAAGCTACAAGGTATCTGGTCCGTATCCGTCTGATTCCCTTATAGGACAGACTTTGGACACACTAGTGTTTGGTCCGATCTAAAATGTTCGATATTTTTCTATTATCGAAGGCTATATCAGACATGATAGTCTGTTTCCCGGCTCGGGCCGAGGCTATATGATGTCAGGTCCGTGTCCATCTGAATTCTTATAGGACAAACTTGGACACACTTTCGTTCGGTCCAGTCCGACCTGTTTACACCCCTAATCTTGAATGAACCTATTAACCTTAAACTTTTCAACCTCCACTTTTCAAAGCTTCCGACCTCTCTAGACCAAGCAAGCATCTCTTCTGCTTAACGAAAACATACTTTGGATCAATGCTCAACAAATGGCTCATAATCGATGGAGAATTCCCACACATATCAACATAGGACCAAGCAAACACATCCAGGTTTTCCTTAAGAAAGTGAATCAATTGCCACGTCGAGAGGGAATCCAAATGGGATCCGATCCTGAAGACCCTAGTTGGTTCGTCATTATCGATCAGAACTTATATCGTATCCTCATTAGGTGTTGCCCTTCTACATCCTAACTCCTCATTTTCTCTGGGATCAATATCCTAAAACTGATGGCTAGGAGATCATGGTTAGGATGTGTCCATTTTTCTATGCTATCACCACCTTGGAAGGAAGGGAGGCTTCTTGTAGTTCTTCTCCTTCTCTAATGTGGAATTCCTTCCATTCTGTTAAATATCTTTCCTTTCTTATCACCTGATCTCCCCTAACCATTCCCACTCTAGCTTCAGTAAAGAATTTCATGAGAAAAACACCAAGGAGCTATACACGCTCTGAATTCTACTAGGGTCGGCCGGTCTAGAAAGGAATGTAATGAGAATTAATATCCATCATAAGGAATGGGAGAATTTGTATTCTCCGATGATCTTCCTTACCCCACTCAACTAGTAACTCAACTAGACCGATCAACACATTGGTTGAACCATTGAAACCACATATCCATCCCATACATTACTTCAAGTCTCTCGACTCCAACTTCATTTGACCAAATGCTTTTTTAAACAAAATTTAACGGAACTCCTATGATCAACCAGGACCTTCCATAAAGTTGGAGGGCCAATGATGGCCAATATCACAAATGGGTCTATGCTTGGGGTCTCTACCCCTGAACTGTAACACCCCACGTCCGTTAATGTCACTCACAAAGGGAATGCATTAAGTTTCATGGAGCATTATAAGTAAATCGAACGGAATATTACAAGACGGATAAAGTAGTAGTTGAAAATTTTATGACTTTATTGCAGCGGAAACAGAAATAGGTTTTACACCTTCAAAACAAAAAAACCAAGTACATAATATCAGTCATGTACAAAAGCCTTCAGAGTACAAAATTTTAAAGCCATAATCCCAAACAAAAAATGCCATAAGCAGAATCAAAGCCAAGCAATACCCCTTTAACTTCAAGCTGGAAGAAAGAGACATCTGAACTAAGCTTGAGTATTTCCTCCCTGAAAACCCGGGGGGGGGGGGGGGGATGGAAGAAAAAGGCGAAACAATCTAGGTCAGACATTTGTCTAGCGAGTCCAATAACTTTAACAATATAATCATTAAAGTAATAGGATAAGAACATAAACCGAAAAGTAAGAAATGACTTTACATAAGCATGCATGACAAGGTAGGCAAGACGAATAAGATAAACGTTGATTGCGCTTCTAATCTCTATACGGTAATTACTACACTGCACCAATGCTAAATATATCACACCGTTACTAGTTCCATACTAAAAGTTGATCCCAACCCCACAATTGGTAGCCCTCAGGCGTAACATCTAGTAAGAGGTATCCACCTCATACAATCCTTGAAAGCCTACGAAATACTAGATATCCCCACACTACCCCCTTATCGCTTAATCGATTGGCTCCTTAACTCGTATGTATTCATTACTTGTGTCATTCAGCCTCGCTTGTTTGTAGATACCTGTGCTAATCCCACCATGAGATGTATCAATCCCTATGATGGCAACCCGACACAATTCAAGATGCACAATGTATGACTACTGATGCCTAGAGCCTGCTTTTTCCACTCCGGAGCACGTGCACGCCCGTACTCCGTCGGAACCTACACTGACGCACTACCCGCCGCTATTTTGACTGCTTATAATCAGCCCAGTAATCGTGCCCCACCCTGCCTAGTTCAGGGTACCATGATACATCTATGTGGGTTACTGCTGAAATGGGTCCCCATTACTAGGGTTTCCTAACCAACATGTTATAACGGTTAAATGTTCTCAATTTAACCTAAACCCACCCATTTGTTTAATTATCATGTTGTATTGGTTAAGTGTCGCCTATCCATATGTCACTTAACCTTTCCACTGATTCACGCATGTTTATTTAACTGTTAAGTTTGTGGGCCTAATAATACCCACCTACCGAAGATTTACTTAACCCTTTCACTTATCAAGTCCATATGTATTATTGGTTAAGCTTGCCTTAACCCTATCCACTTTGTTCATGTAATATTGGTTAAGTTTTCTTCTTACCCATGTTAACTTAATCCCACCAGCCTAACTCGTTTAGGTATCATATTCAGCATTAATTAGTTATTAATGCACAGACCTCTCACATTAAGTCGATAACTTATGGCTGCTGGATATGTTGGGCGGTTCCGGGCAGACTTCCAACACGAGACAGACTTAACCTCATGTCTAAGCATCTAATTTATGCCTTTGACCTCTCACATTAGATTGCAATTTACGGTTTCTTGATATGTCGGGCGGTTCTGGGCAGTCCTTTACCGCAAACCAAGTTTAACCTCGTGTCTTAGGCGTTCAACTTTTAGCCAATTTACATATTTACTGTCCAAGTCTAGATTTATATGTAAATTATCCATAAGTGTGGTCAATTCAAGCTATGCCATATTTACTTGTTATTCCCAAAATTACTTAACTAAGTTATACCCAATTCCCCGCATTTCAATCGCACGTACAACAAGGTCCAAAAATAAAACGGAGAGAGATAGAGAAGCAACACAAGAATTACCATAAGGAACAAAAATAGGCATGTAAAGGTGTACCCAACTCAAGAATCATGTTTCCAATGGACATGTTGTACATTAACAATAAGTATGGCTAAACTGAGCAGTTACATCATAGGCATAAAGAACTGATAGAATCGAACATAAAAGAATCAACAATTTGGTGTACAACATGATAGGTTCCATAACAACAGTCTAATAGGCATAGGTATTTCAGTTTTGACAAAAAGGACAAGCATGAATCATAATTGATTATCTTACAATCAGGCATAGCTCTAGATTTGATTCACTACAAGTCATGATTCCTATTACATGTTCCAAATCTTGAGAAATAACCGAACTTACCAAATTATCACAAGTTTACACCCAAACCCATTTACGTCAAGTCTCATATTTGCTTATTATATACAATTTTTCCCAAACCATAGCCATCATCAATTTATGCCTTTTTACAAATCACATGTTATTCAACATTTCCTAAACTTTTTCCCTATCATTCAAGCGTTATACATGTGCAAATTTAGCATAATATGTTAGGCTCGAAGTTAGCCTAACTCATAAAAAAAGAAAAAGAAAAAGGATAAAGAAAGAGGGAAGAGAATCATGGTATCAAAATAGGCATAAATATATGAGCATGAACAGGCATGAACTGATAGAATTGAACAGAAAAGCATAGGCTATGAATCAAAAAAGATGACAACTTGCAAATTTGATAAGATCCATATATGCATAATCATATGATCACAATTTACAACTTATCATAATTACTTTAGTTTAATTATCTTTTGAAAGCTACATGAACTCACAGAGATCAAGAAAGAAGAGAAGATCTGGAATCTGATTTCTGAAGTTGACTAGCTAATCCATTGATGTGGGCTTTGATCTTTATCTTTAATCTTGAATTTGATTACTTATGGTGGGGGCTAGATTAGTTTGAGATGCAGCAACATGGTGGCTCAAGAATCAATTTAGTTTTGATTAGGGTTTAGGTTTGATGTGATTATATAGAAGTATAGGATTAATTTAAGCCTTTAGATCAAACTAGGATCCATCCAAACCATCCAGTCCAATAAAATGCATCATCAGGCCAATCAGAAGTCGCCACGTAGCCCTACGACTCAGAAAATCGTCACTGTCCCGAACAGTTGTAACACCCCATGATTTTAAATATTAAAATTAACGAATTAACGAATTAAAGAATACTTAATTACAAATGTGAGAAGTAAGGGAAACGGGTAACGCCATTGTGTTCGTCTCGGAATTCTGCTTGAGATAGAGTCTGAGTTTGCATAAAACGGACACCGTATGAAGGAGATATTGACGAACAAAGTTATGCAGAAAAACCGGAAACAGACTAGAATGCAGCGGCGCACTTGTGAAGTGCGCCAGTACAAAAATGCACCGTCGCACCTGCCAAGTGTGCCTATGTCGGGCTAAAATCCTACACAGATTTCTGTAGTGTTCTGATCCGAACAGTGAGTCATTGCTGAGTCACTAGGGCTTAGGTGGCTATCTGAATGGTTCTGGTTATTCCTAGGTTAATCCGACGGCTCTTATTAAATTAAACTTCTATAAAAACACTCCCAAACCCTCAAACCTAATCACACTAATTCATACCAAGAGCCTCCACGCCATCAATGGGGAACCTAGAGTAGCCGCCGTTCTCTATCAACTCAGAAGCAAGATAGAAGAAAGAATCAAAATCAAATCTAAATCTAAATTAGAATAACAATTAGTCTACATTAAAGGCGAGCAATTCAGTTTTAGAATGCAGATCCCAGAAAAGCAAGACCGTTCTTTTGTTTGTGAGTATAATTTCTTTCACAAAATAATTAATAAATTAATTATGATGGGTCATGACCTGGATTATGAGAACATGTCTGTTGAATCATGTGACGTTACTTGATTTTTTTGTGAATATATGATTGTTTTGTATGTTTGTAGATCTAAATCATACATGAATCTTATGTAAGTTTGGGATGTTAAAACATATGTGAATCTTATGCAAGTTTGTTTCTACAAATGCTAATTTGTATATGAATCCTATGCAAGTTTGGGATTTTAATTCATACGCTAGTTGTATATGAATCTTATGCAAGATTGGGGATGTTAAATCATACGCTAGTTTATGAATCTTATGCAAGTTTGGGATGTTAAAACGTATGTGGATCTTATGCATGTTTAGGATGTTAAAGCATATGCGAATCTTATGTAAGTTTGGGATGTTAAATTATATATACGAATCTTATGCAAGCCTATAGGTGGAATATACACAAGTTCATATGTGAATCAAATATATACATATGCTAGTTTATATGTAAAACATGTGACATTAATTTATTTGTTTAGATCCATACACAAGTTCACATTTTTATGTTTAGATCTATATTTAGATCCATGGCAGTACATAGTTATGCAAATTTATGTTCTATATGCCCATTGCCTATGCTAGTTTTGTATGTGAATCATATGCTAGTTTGAATGTAAGTTTGTATGAAATTCTTGTACAAGCTATAGGAAAACCATATCCATTTATGCAAGTTCACGATTACATGTTTAGATCTATATTTAGATCCATGATAGTTTATGTAAATATATATATATATATATATATATATATCCATTGCCTATGCAAGTTCTTGGCTATGCAAACTTATGTTATGATCTATTTTATGTGTTATGCAAGTTGTGATGTTGCTTTTCTTTTTATAAGTTAGACTATTTTCGAGGCTATCATATATCGTATTAAAATGAATGAAAGGCGTGGGGACAATGGGAAAATATTAATTTTGCAAAATTGTGAATTGGCATAAAATGTCTTTAAAGGCATATAATAAATTTGAGACATTAATTGGCCTAATTTATATGCATAGAAATTATGGACATAATTTAGGTGGCAATTATGGACATACATTAATTCGGAAGTTATTGACAATTTGAAATGGAGATATTAATTCAAACTGGGGTCGAATAATAATATGTAGTAATAAATGCCTAAGACACGAGGTTAGGCTCGTTTGTGGCGCCCGGCACATCCAGCAAACACAAATGATAGTCTAATATGAGAGGTCAAAGGCATAAATTAAATGCGTAATAAACACCTAAGACACGAGGTTAGACTCGTTTGTAGTATAAGACTGCCCGGACCCGCCCGACACATCTACCAACCACAAACGGTAGTCTAATGTAAGAGGTCAAAGGCATAATTAAAAGATGTTTAGACACAAGGTTAAGTCTGGCTTGTGGTGGAAGTCTATCCAGAACCGCCTGGCATATCTAGCGGCCACAAGCAATCGACTTAATGTGGGAGGTCTGTGCATTAATAATTAATTAATGCTGATCAAAGACGAATATGAATGATAAACAGAAGTTTGGTTGAGTGGAGTAATTCTCTGAGTACCAATCTGATGTTGATTTCGGTCTTCGGGGTTGATAGTTAGGGAGTTATTCTCTTAAACAATGTATTTGTGAACTAAGAGGTACTTAATCATAAATTAAGTAAACCATGTTATATATATATATATATATATATATATAATGCATAACATGATAAGTGAATAGGGTTATGGCTAGCTTAACCAATAATCTGATAAGTGGATAAGGTTAAGACCAGCTTAACCAATAATCTGATAAGTAGGTAGGGTTAAGACCAGCTTAACCAATTTTATATATTAATTTGATAAGTGGTAGGGCTAAGTCTAGCTTAACAAATAATATATATATATATATTAATCTGATAAGTGCATAGGGTTAAGGCAAACTTAACCAATAATACATATTGATCTGATAAGTGGATGGGGTTAAGACAACCTTAGCCAATAATATATAAGTGGATAGTGTTAAGACTAACTTAACCAAATATATATATATATATATATATTGGTCTGATAAGCGGATAGGGTCAAGACAAGCTTAACCAATAACACATGTTGATTTAATAAGTGGGTAACATGGGTGACATGTAGGATATAATCATTAACACTTAACCAAGATAAACATGTGGTGGGACATAGGGGTTAAGTGGATGACATGGGAGACATGTGAAATACGATTAGAAACACTTAACCAAATTGAAACATATAAAGCAGACATGAATAAGAGGGGGTTAAGTGGAAAATTCTATTGGGGACCAAGCATAGGTAGAAAGCTTGTGTTAAGCATAAGGGACCCATTTCAAACCAGTAACCCATTAAATATCTTTGTGATCTCGAGTTAGATCGAGGACAGGACACGCTTACTGGGTTTGATTGTAAGTGGTCAAAACGGGTTATCGGTGGCAACGCAAGTCCAACGGGGTGATGTGCATGCGTGGGCTCGGGTTGGTAGGTAAGACGTTATTGCATCGTGGAGATATAAGTCGTGCATCTTTAGTGGTATCGGGTTGCCACTTTGGGGAGTGATACCCCCCACTGTGGGACCAACACGGGTATCTACGAGTTAGGGAGCCGATCGAATGGGGAAGGTAGTGGGTACGACTAGCGGAGATAGGGGCAGGCGGCACCTATGACAGTAGTTAGGAGTATAAGAAACTACCATATTATGAATAAAAGTTGTAACTAGACTGGGGAGGGTAGTGGGTACAACTAGTGGATGTAGGAGCAGGCGACACCTACGATAGAAGCTAGGAGTACACGAAAATACTATTATTATAATTATGATTAGTAAGAGGGATCAACTTCCAATATGGGACTAGTAATGGTGCGGTGTAATTAGCATTGGTGCAGTATAGTAATTATCCTATAGCGATTAGGAACGAGATTAATGCCAGCATATTCCTCTTGTTTGTTTTGACTTGCCCACTTGTTTCACAGTCATTTCTTGTTTTACCAGATTATGCCTTATCCTAATTACTTTAATAATTATATTGTTAAAGTTATTGTACTCGCCAGACTTTATGTCTGACCCCTTGGTTTCGCCTCATTTCTTCCTCCTCCCCTCCCCCAGGTTCTTAGGGTGGGACTAGTACTAGTGGAGCTTGATTTGGATCTCTTTCTCTCTCTTTTAGAAGCGTTTGGATTGCTGAAAGTAAAGTTCAGCTCATCTCTTTCATGGGTACTTATATTGGGGTTGTTCTTTTTAGTTTATGTACTCTGAAAACAATTTGTCAAGATGGATATTAAGTGTACTTGGTTTATGAAGTTGTTGTAATCAAACTATTTCTCCGCTGCAATAAAAGTTGTTTTAAAATTTTCAAGTACCAATATATGTATCTGTCTTGTTATATTCTGTTTTATACACTAATAATACTCCATGAAAGTTAATGCACTCCCTTTGAGAGTGACATTAATGGACGCAGGGTGTTACAACAGTCAGCAGGGGTCGACCCCTACAGGGGGGTCGACACCAATGTCGACACCCCTATAGGGGGTCGACTCCCATGTCGACACCCCTGAGCGGGAGATTTCCCGCTCAGTTACATTCCTAAATTTTGAATTTTGAATCTATTTTGATTATTTAATTATTATTTTAATTTAATTTTCACTTACACTTGAAATCTTCTAACCTCCATAACTTCTTCATACGGAATCCGATTCGCGCAAACTTGGACTCTATCTCAAATAGAATTCTGAGACGAACGCAATGGCGTAACCCGTTTCACCTAATTCTTCTTCTAAAAATTAAGTGTTCTTAAATTTTTTAATTTCAATGTTTTAAAATTATGGGGTTTTACATTCTCCCCTCCTTAAATGATTTCATCCCCGAAATCTCCAAGTCAAGAAGAATGTATATCCTACCATCCTACATCCATCTACTCAACCATTCAATCACAGGCATCCATTGTCCTTAAGAAGATTTCTAATGCTTTCATGATCATATGCATAGTGTGTGTATATATCCTTATCTAATGCAAAATTAGGCGGTCTACTGATTCAGTTGACCTCCTTAATGCAAATCATGATAGTGCCATGCGTCCATTATGTATGCAAAAGAACCATATTGATACAAATCCTTTCTATATGAGTGCACAACCGTACATTCATACAAATGCAACATCCATATGATAACACATCAAGTTTCAAACTATATACAAACACATATATCCATATGCAATATGAAAGTGACCGAGCCGATCTAGTGCTTAATGTGTGTGTAAATGCATCGACAAGCAACCACTAGCAAACACTTGCATCCACTTGCATCCACCAAACATAACATGTCTCAAACACATGTTTACAACCATAGGATTTTCCTATCTAAAGATCAAGGAATGAAAACGAGAGGACATACTAAACGATAGACAAAGTGGTAGAAAAGGGAGAAGTTAAGAACATATCCTCACAAAAGGAAAGGGTACGACGCACGTAACTTGTCTTCCGTCTCCCAAGTCGCGTCTCCTTGATCATCTCTGTAACGACCCAAAAAATCTGAACCAATTTAAAATTTTTAAATTGGCTAAAATAATGGATTTTAAATATTTAAAATAAATATTTTAAATAATTGAGATGAAAACTGAGTTGAAAACGACAATTGAAAATGAATATAATTAAATATAATTATAAACAAGGCCTGAAATGGCGCTGCAGTTTCAAAAATTGAATTTAAACTTTATCGGACTGTACCGGGTGCAAAACAAAACGGATTTTAGCAAAACCAAAAATATTTAAATCTGTTAGTGAATACCTTTCTAATGAATCTGAAAAATCGAATTTTCATAGCGGAAAGCAAAAGTTATGGCCGAATGAATTTTCAGAAGTGTCGCTATGGATTTTATATAGCCCGTGAAATTGGCCATTTTGCATACGACCTCGGAGTTCGACGAAACCACTTTTGTTGGATCCGGGATGTGAAGTTATTGCTAGGTTTCAAATTTCATAATTTTTGAAGCTAGTATGTGAGCGTGGCAAAGGAAAACGTGTTTTGGTCCATTACAGTTAAATTGGATCGACCAAAAATGGGCCTTTTTGCAAACGGTCTCAGAATTCGACGAAACTAGTTTTGTTGGGACCGTATCGTCAAAACATAGCTAGATTTATTTTTCTGGAATTTTTCGAATCAGTTTGTGGCCCTGGCAAATTGAAATGCACGTTCAAATCAAATATTGAATGTTTTATATTTTAATTTGAAGGAAAACTGACTGAAACAATCGAATGGGCCTTCGAAACATATCCCATTGTGTTCGGAATGGGGTTAAAACGCTAGGGACGACAGTCGTTGGGTTTGAATTGGTGTTCGTCTGTATAAGGGGTATTTTAGAGATTTTAAAGTATATAAATAAAAAAAATCTATTGGGCCAACTCATCATTTCTCTCTCCCCGCTGGACCGATTAACGGCGGAACCCCTTCGCGCCTTCTCCCCTCAAATTCGATGCCTCCGTTCATCGTTGACCAGCGCCACCACCCAAAATCGAACCGCCTCCCTCCCCTCTTCAAATCAAGACAGACCTCGTCCTTCATCGTTGCTCCATCGGCGAGCACGAGCTCCACGAAGTCCGCCCACCTCGTGGCGAATATCTCCTCCGCCGTGGCACCGGACTGGACCCCACCACCACCTCTGGACGCGGATTTCGAAGCTCGACAGCGTAGCGCTAGTGGATCGGCCTCATAGTACATCGTTCGATCGAAAAATGAAACCCTAGTTTTGAACAGGTTTGAAATTATACGGCTGATTTTATTTAATTAGATTTTAACACCTTTAAACCGTTGTAAACCTTTGAAAAATCATATCTTTTTCGTTCGTTAACGAAATTCGATGAAACAGGAAACATCGTGACCGTGTGGACGTCTTCTACATTTTAGAGGAGACCGCATATTTTTCTGAGCCTTCTGCTATTTTTGGTGGAGTGGAACCTAATGTGAGATTTCTAATTTATAAACGATATGGAAACGACGATGTATAAATTATATAGTTGATGTATGAGTTATATAAGTGTTGTACACCTCTTGTATAAGCGTTGTATAAGTTGTATGACGATGTATAAATTATATAGTCGATGTATGAGTTATATAAGTGTTGTACACCTCTTGTATAAGCGTTGTATAAGTTGTACGACGATGTATAAATTATATAGTCGATCTATGATTTATATAAGCGTTGTACACCTCTTGTATAAGCGTTGTATAAGTTGTACGTTCGATGTATAAGTTATATATATGTTGTAAAAATTATATATGTGTTGAAATAAAAGTGAATTGCTATATATATATATATATATATATATATATATATATATATATATATATATATATATATATATATATATATATATATATATATATATATATATATACGCCCCTCGTCCACAAACCATGGACGATATTTATTGATTGTGATTGGTGTGAAAATTGATTGATAGCGAATGGTTGTTTGGGATTGTTTGTGGTTGATATTGATTGATTGTGGTTGAAAAATACCCATTTGTGGTTGAGAAATATTTGGTTGAAACCACATAGGATTAGTTTGTGGAAATGAAATAAATATATGCATGATCCCCATTGTCAAAAACCGCGAGGTTTTAAGGTAGAGTGAGGAGCCGTACTAGGGACGGTCCCGGTTTTAACTACCCTGCCGTTATGCTGCCGAAATTTTGAATAATATTCATGTGTTTGAATTATTTTCATTTGCTGAAACTATATTTATTCATTCAATATAAAACCTTCATGTGTTGAATCGATATTCATTCGTTGATTAGAAATTCATGTGTTGAATGGTATTCGTGTTTTAAATATAAAAATCACAATTCTATCTATATATAGAAACTATAGAAAACCTTCTTGTGTTGAATCGATATTCATTCGTTGAATTGAAATTCATGTGTTGAATGGTATTCGTGTTTTAAATATAAAAATCACATTTCTATCTATATATAGAAACTATAGAAAACCTTCATGTGTTGAATCGATATTCATTCGTTGAATTGAAATTCATGTGTTGAATGGTATTCATATTTTGAAATAAATTTTTTGATAATAAAAATCACCTTTTATCGACTATATGAACTGTGTAAAATAATCTCATTTTGAAAGAAATTGTTTTATAAGAAAAATCCTATTTTTATCACCGATATAAACTATATAAAATAATAGTGTTTTGAAATGAATTGTTTTACAATAAAAATCACATTTCAATCTATATATAGAAACTATAGAAAACCTTCATGTGTTGAATCGATATTCATTCGTTGAATTGAAATTCATGTGTTGAATGGTATTCTTGTTTTAAATATAAAAAACACATTTCTATCTATATATAGAAACTATAGAAAACCTTCATGTGTTGAATCGATATTCATTCGTTGAATTGAAATTCATGTGTTGAACGGTATTCATATTTTGAAATAAATTGTTTGATAATAAAAATTACCTTTTATCCACTATATGAACTGTGTAAAATAATCTCGGTTTGAAAGAAATTGTTTTATAAGAAAAATCCTATTTTTATCACCGATATAAACTATATAAAATAATAGTGTTTTGAAATGAATTGTTTTACAATAAAAATCACATTTTTATTATATACATGAATCGTTGAAATGTGAAGTGTTAAAAATAGCAACTCGTTCAAATAAATATATACGAGTTGAAATATTCATTAATTAACTAATGATATGATTTTTGCCTATACATGCAACATTAGAATGAATGGTGTTTTTAAACCAAATGGAATCAAATATGAAGTTGAATGGAAAATGAGAAGTGATAGAAACTATATATATGTACATGCATATTTATTGGACAGGTTATAGCGAAGGGGCTAGAGAAGAGGAATAAAATTTTGTGCCCGACAAATAGGTACACATTTACTGTTTTGTTTGGGTGATGATTTTATGAGCCTGTTGGCTAGCCGCTTGGCTTTTTCTTTTTCTTTTCGACATGAGACGCCCGTGTGGCTATTTGGGAATTTTCCCAGCCCCTTCCGTACAAAGGAGGTTATGGCGAAATTTTCCAAAATTTTAAGGCGTTAGTGAAATATTTGAAGTGAAAACGATATTGAAATTGTTGAATGAACTATATTTATATAAATATATAAATATAAATATAAATAAAATTAAAACGAAAGGAGGCCGTGCAGTTCACGTTTTGTAACCGTGATTTCAAGCAACTAGTACGGGAAATCCGACCATTGGATTTTCCCAAAACCGCAACCGTCGGGTTCGCCTTGGAAAAATCTTCCCAACGGCACCAACTTTGTAAAAATCCAACGGTTGGATTGTCTGGAAAGTTTAATTCAAATCTGAAGAAAAACAGCGCCAAAAACGATTATATATATATATATATATAAATATACTTAATCGAATAACGACGCTGTAGTTCGTATTTTGAAATCGAAACTTCAAACGATTGTACCGGGAGATCCGACCGTCGGATTTTCCCGAAACTGGAACCGTTGGATTCATATTGAAAAGACCTTTCTAATGATGTAAATTTTATGAAGATCCAATGGTTAGATTTTCAGATATGTGTAAATCAAATCTGAAGAAAAACAGCGCCACGGCCGTGTTATGGCCCGAAGCGTCGTTTTGAATAAATTAGCTATTTTAAAATAAATAAAAATAGCGATAAATCATTATAAAATATTATAAACGTTAGGGAATGGAAATAAACTGAATTTGCTAGATTTATGGGGTGTTTGATGGTTGAATGTGTTTGGTGTGAAAATTACATTAAAGAACAAAATTGGTGTTGTCGAATGATTTAACCATTGAAATAAATTGATTTGAAATTCTAAATATACGTGAATTATTTGAAAAGGACGAGTTAATTCTCATTTCAAATAATTGACCGACGATTGAAAGTCAAAGATAAAGATGGTGGTCGAAGACCGGAGATCTTCACCTCGTTTGGATGGTAACCGAGGTCCTGATTGGGAGGCATCCCGAAATATGGATAATGAGTGGTGATCGCCCAGACGTACGTGGTGATCGATGGGTTTGCGATGAATATAGTGCCTCCGGTTTCGTTCAGACCCAGAACGGACTTGTAAATGGACTGTGTGTCTGACATTGGATTTTATTCTGTGTTGATTGATCTCTATTAAATATACATCTGTTTGGCAGCGGAGAATTTATTCTTTTGCATAACGCCCTTCTCTGAAATGCACGAGCTCAGAGGTTGTATATCGATGGACATCAGTCGCATGGCATGAATTGCCTATGTGGCATGCTAAGATGCAGTGGTCAGGGCTTTTGTTGAAAAGCAAAGTCTTGTGGTGATGATCAAAGCACCGCCTATGTGACGTAGCTTTGTGTATAACGTGGAATCGCGAGCCTCACACCCCGGTATGAACCAGAAACGGGAGAAGGACCTCAGGGAGGGCATGCGTTTCTTTCTAGCTAGGGTGGTGTCAGTGACCTACCAGCCCTGACATTTATATACTTTTCACCTATGTGGTTGTTGCTGTTGCGAGGCGCCTCGGTTTGATCGGACGATCCGGGTCCGATGGAGTCATTCGTTGGCTCGTTTACGCCCCAAAGGACGGAGAAACGTATTGTTCAGGCACTATAATCCACTCCGTGTGGACCGGCCCTGTCGCTCCAAGGGGCAGTTGCGGCTGTTCCGGAGACATGGTCAAGATTGTCTCGAAGTCGGTAAGGACTATCTTTTGCCTTGGTTCAGGACGGAAATCCAATTTTCAAATACGACATCGTGCGAATTTGATTGTATACCTATATATGGCGACATAGTGGTATGGGGCATTAATGCCGTCTATGATTGATAGTTATGATTTGAAATTGTTTTCAAAGCATATAAACACTAGCAATAATATCAAATGGCTTTGTTTTATTCGTATCAATCATATTTTGGCCATTATAAGGTAAAACTCTATCCTCCGGTTTGCGTTGCATTGTGTGATGGGAACTGAGTCTTATAATGGCTTCATTTTTATAAAATGCATTGCGTTGTTTTAAAAGAATGATTTGTTTAAGGCACCGGAAATCCAATGGAGTAAACCCGTTCCACGAAAGTGGCGTGGTCCTGTGATTAGCCAAATTATATATGTGTTGAATAGATTTCTCATACCAGTCCCATGACTGGCTCGTAGTTTGTTTCACTTTCAAACTCGGGTGCCCCTTTTTCTACACGGGCAGCCTTGTATTCAGGTTTAGCTGGTTCTTTCTGGATAGCTGGAGCTGAAGATGGATTCTATCATTTATCTCTTTTTATGCTGTTCAGCTCCTATTGTACATATTTTGTTTGTTTTTCCGCTGTAGACATTTATGTGTAGCTGAACTATATTTGTACTAAGTATGATCCTGTATACTGTGTTACTCTGATGATTACTTTTATCCAGTATATTCTATTGTTCAATATCTGGTGTATTTATTTAATTCTGTTCTGCTATTATCTGTTTCTGTGTTATATTCCAAAGATAACCCTTGTCTCCGTTAGAACGGGATTTCTGGTCGTCTCAACGTGGTATCAGAGCCAGGTTAAGCTTAGTTCTAGAATATAACATTTGAACGAACTCGTCAGAAATAGAACTAGTAGTGTTCTAGGACGGGTAACTCTATACAGATAGGATCAGTAATATCCTAGTATGAGTAGCAGAATGAAATAACACCCCGATAGACACATATACATTGAAGTATATGTTTCTATGTTTTTAAAATATCTTTTCTGTGACCTGACACTTGATCTGCCAGAAGAACTAGAAAATGAGTGCCAGAAACAGAAGAAGTAATACTGACCCAGATATAGAAGCTCTATTCATGAAGTATAGAAATCTGGGTGGAAAACCCTTCACGGGTGAGGAAGAAATTATGAAAACACAAGCTTGGATTCGTTCGGCTGAGAAAATCTTTGAAGGATTAAAGCTGAGGGATGACCAGAAAAGATTACTGGCCTCCTGGGCACTCAAAGATGAAGCTTTATTCTGGTGGGATTCTGTTGTTAAGAATAATCCAGAAGGTGATATCACCTGGGATAGATTCAAAGTGATTTTCCTGGAAAGATTTACTCCTCCAGAAGCGATTGAGCGATTATGTGATGAATTTTCTTATTTGATACAAGGTGATATGACCATCCCAGAATATCATAAGAAATTCAATGAACTTTCTCACTTTGCCCCTCTTCTAATTGAAAATCCGAAGAGGAAGAATATGAGATTTATTAACGGGCTTTAAAGAAAATATCAGAACAGTGTAATGAGGAACGTGAAGCTCCCCTTTTCTGAAATGATATACATGGCTTATCAGTACGAAGATCTAGACAAGAAATGTATGCTACAGTACGAAGAAGAAGTCAGCTCTAGTAATAAAATCGAGTTTGAAACTGATCGTCCTGAGGCCAGTACAATGTCTGAAGTCGGTAAGGAGCCCAAAGTTAATCGAAAAAGGGCCAGATCCGAAAAAGGACCAATAACGACCGTCGTGTGCAATAACTGCCATAAGCAAGGGCATTTGCAAGGAAAATGCAGATCTTTAAAGAAACTAAAGAAGAGAGAACCAAAGTCCAAGAACAAGTTTCAAGAGACCAGAGAATGCAGCATTTGCCATCGGTTCAGCCATATAAAGCAGGATTGCCGGCTTTTAAGGGCAACCAAGGAGGCTCAGGTAAATGAAGTAGCAGAAACCCCAGCACCCTCAGATAGTCGGGGAAGGTCGGATATTTTAGAAGGCACGCTCAATGTCAAAAACATTCTAGTTAAAGTACTATTTGACACAGGCGCGTCACGAAGCTTTATTGCAAAGAGTGCAGTCAAGAAGTTGGATTTTAATTTGAAAAAGCTCAAAGAGCCAATGACTGTCCAAAACCCAGTTGGGGGTCCCATCAATCTCAGTTGGATTTGTGCAGTACCTGTCTCTTTTTCTTTCTATAAATTCCCCATTATCTCTATCGTCATGAATTTTAATGAATTCGATCTTATTCTGGGATTGGATTGGCTAACCAAATATGAAGCGGAGGTTAGATGCGCCGAGAGAGTTGTTAAGGCAAAGGCACAATCGGGGAATTATATAACTATACCATGTGAAGGCCCGACTTCTAATAGAAAAGACTTCTGGGCAGCTTTAAATGTTTCTCCATCTCAAATAGAAAATGTCCCTGAAATCTCAGAGAATATTCCCGACCTAGTGAAAGGTATTCCTGTCGTCAAGAACTATGCGGATGTGTTCGAAGAAGTTGTTCGCTTACCTCCGTAGAGAGAAATAGATTTCAAGATTGCTTTGATTCCCAATGCAAGGCCGGTAGTTCATGCTATTCGAAGAATGTCCTTGAAAGAGAAGGAGGAATTAGACAATCAAACACGACAGCTAGTATGGAAAGGTCTGATCAGGCCTAGTTTCTCTGATTAGGGTGCAGCAGTGGTATTTGTCCCAAAATCTGACGGTACTCTACGGCTATATGTAGACTATCGTGATCTGAACAAGCAGACAATAAAGAACAAGTATCCATTGCCGCGGATTGATGATTTGTTAGATCGATTGAATGGAGCACAAGTATTCTCAAGGATGGACCTAGCTACAGGTTTCCATCAACTTCGAATTGCTAAAGAGTGTGTCCCATTGACAGCATTCAGAGGTCCTGACTTGTTTTACGAGTGGTTAGTAATGCCGTTTGGCCTATGTAATGCTCCAGCCTATTTTGTCGATCTGATGAACAAAGTATTGAGAGTAGTATTGAATAAATTTGTTCTGGTTTTTATTGATGATATTCTAATCTTCTCTAAATCAAAAGCCGAACATTAAAAGCATCTGGAACAGGTTCTAGAAATTCTGAGACGGAATGTATTAAAAGCCAAATTTTCCAAATGTATCTTCTGGCAAGATGAAGTAAAATTTCTAGGCCACGTCGTATCAAAAGAAGGAATCGCTGTGGATCCAAGTAAAATCACAGCTATTCAGAACTGGAAACAGCCTAGTACCCCCACTGAAGTCCGCAGTTTTCTCGGATTGGCTAGTTAGTACCGGAAATTCGTTAAAGACTTTTCGAAGATATCTGGTCATTTAACGAAGCTTACGAAGAAGCACTCTAAATTCAAATGGACACCATAAAGTGAGGAGGCTTTCGAAGAGCTAAAGTTAAGATTAACGACAGCTCCAGTGTTAACCATCATCGATGGCAACCAGGATTTAAAGGTCTGGACTGATGCTTCTAGAGAAAGCCTTGGCGCAGTGTTAATGCAAAGAGGCCAAGTGATTGCTTATGCTAGCCGTCAACTAAAGCCGCACGAGAAGAACTACGTAACTCATGATCTTGAGTTATTGGCTATTGTGTTCGCTTTGAAAATCTAGAGACACTATCTGTTGGGTGAGAGATTTGAACAATTTACAGATCATCAGTCATTAAAGTATCTGTTCACCCAGAAAGACCTGAATCTGAGACAGCAATGTTGGCTGGAGTTTCTTGCAGCATATGACTTTGAAATTATATATACTCCCGGGAAAGCCAATGTCGTGGCCGATGCACTGAGCTGAAAGAATGTAATGATCGCCAGCTTTATTATCACAACTTCCTTGATTGACAAAATATCTATTCTTCAGAAGGAGGATAACTTTATTAAGGATATTATTAAAAGGATTCAGAAAGGCGAACCCTCGTGTTTTCAAATAGATAACGACGAGACCTTGAGGTTGAAAGGAAGAATTTGTGTTCCTGATATCCCAGAGTTAAAAAGGGAAGTGTTAGACGAGTGTCACAAGTCCAAGCTGAGTATCCATCCTGGTGTGGCCAAAATGTACAACGATCTCAAACGAACATTCTGGTGGAAGGCTATGAAAAGAGACGTTTCAATATACGTTAGCCGATGCCCTACTTGCCAGCTAGTCAAAAGCGACCAACAGAAATTGGCTGGATTATTACAACCGCTAGAAGTTCCTGGTTGGAAGTGGGAGCATATCTCCTTGGATTTCATTGATGGTCTGCCCAGAACCAGAAGAGGGAATGACAGTATTTGGGTGATCGTAGATCGCTTCATGAAGACCGCCCATTTCATACCTGTCAGATCAAACAGAACTGCTCAGAGTCTGGCGCAGATTTACTTCAAAGAAATAGTTAGATTACATGGAGTGCCTCTCAGTATAGTCAGTGATAGAGATACAATATTCACTAGCAAATTCTGGGAAGCATTTCAAGTCGAGCTGGGAACAAAGTTGAACTTGAGCACCGCTTACCATCCTCAGACAGACGGTCAGACTGAGAGGGTGAATCGTATTTTAGAAGATCTATTGTGGGCTTGTGTTATAGATTTCGGTGGATCATGGGAAGACCATCTGCATTTGGCTGAATTCTCTTATAACAACAGCTACCAGACGAGTCTGACAATGTCACCATTCGAAGCATTGTATGGTAGACCGTGCCGATCTCCTGCTTGTTGGGTCGAACCCGGTAATAGACTTGTATTGGGGCCTGATATGATCCGAGAAGTTGCCGACAAAGTCGATTTTATTAAGAAGCGATTACTCGCCGCTCAAAGCCGACAAAAGAGCTATGCCGATAGAAGAAGAAGAGATATATCCTTTGTTGTTGGTGACTATGTATATTTGAAAGTATCGCCGATGAGAGGAGTTATCCGGTTCGGTAAAACTCGAAAGTTGACGCCCAAATTCATTGGTCCGTTTCCTATTCTGGAACGGATCGGAACTCTCGCTTATAGGGTCAAACTGCCTGACTGGTTGCCTGGAGCTCATGATGTATTTCACATATCTCAACTTCGAAAGCACGTTCATGATCCAGACTTGATCGTGGAAGAAGCAGCTCAACAGGATATTGAAATTACTCCAGAATTAGCCGTGAGACGTGAGCCGCTAAAGATTATCGGCAAAGAAACCAAAGAGCCGAGGAACAAGAAGTTTCGCTTAGTCAAAGTGCAATGGAGTGGAGATCCGCGAGATTGTACTCGGGAAACTGAGGAGAGCATTCAGAAAGCTTATCCTAGATGCCGAGTAGATATCTCTGATTGACTCCGGTGCAAGGTACATTTACCCTACTTTGCATTACCATTCAATTCTCTACTCTATTGTTATTCTCTTTCCGTGGATGTGAACTTTTAAATTCTATAGTCTGAATGATTTTAAAAGATTATAGAAGTGGATGGGTATATTTTTGAGAAGTTAAAACAATTGGATTGGTTGTTGTGTTGTGTGATTGTAGATTTATCAAACCACTTTCGACTTTGTTCCATTTCGGGGACGAAAAGTTTTAAGTGGGGGAGATTGTAACGACCCAGAAAATCTGAACCAATTTAAAATTTTTAAATTGGCTAAAATAATGGATTTCAAATATTTAAAATAAATATTTAAAATAATTGAGATGAAAACTGAGTTGAAAATGACAATTGAAAATGAATATAACTAAATATAATTATAAACAAGGCCTGAAATGGCGCTGCAGTTTCAAAAATTGAATTTAAACTTTGTCGGACTGTACCGAGTGCAAAACAAAACGGATTTTAGCAAAACCAAAAATATTTAAATCTGTTAGTAAATACCTTTCTAACGAATCTGAAAAATCGAATTTTCATAGCGGAAACAAAAGTTATGGCCGAATGAATTTTCAGAAGTGTCGCTATGGATTTTATATAGCCCGTGAAATTGGCCATTTCGCATACGACCTCGGAGTTTGATGAAACCACTTTTGTTGGATCCGGGATGTGAAGTTATTGCTAGGTTTCAAATTTCATAATTTTTGAAGCTAGTATGTGAGCGTGGCAAAGGAAAATGTGTTTTGGTCAATTACAGTTAAATTGGATCGACCAAAAATGGGCCTTTTTGCAAACGGTCTCAAAATTCGACGAAACTAGTTTTGTTGGGACCGTATCGTCAAAACATAGCTAGATTTATTTTTCTGGAATTTTTCGAATCAGTTTGTGGCCCTAGCAAATTGAAATGCACGTTCAAATCAAATATTGAATGTTTTATATTTTAATTTGAAGGAAAACTGACTGAAACAATCGAATGGGCCTTCGAAACATATCCTATTGTGTTCGGAATGGGGGTAAAACGCTAGGGACGACAGTCGTTGGGTTTGAATTTGTGTTCGTCTGTATAAGGGGTATTTTAGAGATTTTAAAATATATAAATAAATAAATAAATCTATTGGGCCAACTCATCATTTCTCTCCCCGCTGGACCGATTAATGGCGGAACCCCTTCGCGCCTTCTCCCCTCAAATTCGACGCCTCCGTTCATCGTTGACCAGCGCCACCACCCAAAATCGAACCACCTCCCTCCCCTCTTCAAATCAAGACAGACCTCGTCCTTCATCGTTGCTCCATCGGCGAGCACGAGCTCCACGAAGTCCTCCCACCTCGTGGCGAATATCTCCTCCGCCGTGGCACCGGACTGGACCCCACCACCACCCCTGGACGCGGATTTCGAAGCTCGACAGCGTAGCGCTAGTGGATCGGCCTCATACTACATCGTTCGATCGAAAAATGAAACCCTAGTTTTGAACAGGTTTGAAATTATACGGCTGATTTTATTTAATTAGAGTTTAACACCTTTAAACCGTTGCAAACCTTTGAAAAATCATATCTTTTTCGTTCGTTAACGAAATTCGATGAAACAGGAAACATCGTGACCGTGTTGACGTCTTCTACATTTTAGAAGAGACCGCATATTTTTCTGAGCCTTCTGCTATTTTTGGTGGAGTGGAACCCAATGTGAGATTTCTAATTTATAAACGATATGGAAACGACGATGTATAAATTATATAGTCGATGTATGAGTTATATAAGCATTGTACACCTCTTGTATAAGCGTTGTATAAGTTGTACGACGATGTATAAATTATATAGTCGATGTATGAGTTATATAAGCGTTGTACACCTCTTGTATAAGCGTTGTATAAGTTGTACGACGATGTATAAATTATATAGTCGATGTATGAGTTATATAAGCGTTGTACACCTCTTGTATAAGCGTTGTATAAGTTGTACGTTCGATGTATAAGTTATATATGCGTTGTAAAAATTATATATGTGTTGAAATAAAAGTGAATTGCTATATATATATATATATATATATATATATACACACGCCCCTCGTTCACAAACCATGGACGATATTTATTGATTGTGATTGGTGTGAAAATTGATTGATAGCGAATGGTTGTTTGGGATTGTTTGTGGTTGATATTGATTGATTGTGGTTGAAAAATACCCATTTGTGGTTGAGAAATATTTGGTTGAAACCACATAGGATTAGTTTGTGGAAATGAAATAAATATATACATGTCACCTGCGTGCGAACTAGATGCATGATCCCCATTGTCAAAAACCGCGAGGTTTTAAGGTAGAGCGAGGAGCCGTACTAGGGACGGTCCCGGTTTTAACTACCCTGCCGTTATGCTGCCGAAATTTTGAATAATATTCATGTGTTTGAATTATTTTCATTTGCTGAAACTATATTTATTCATTGAATAGAAAACCTTCATGTGTTGAATCGATATTCATTCGTTGATTAGTAATTCATGTGTTGAATGGTATTCGTGTTTTAAATATAAAAATCACATTTCTATCTATATATAGAAACTATAGAAAACCTTCATGTGTTGAATCGATATTCATTCGTTGAATTGAAATTCATGTGTTGAATGGTATTCGTGTTTTAAATATAAAAATCACATTTCTATCTATATATAGAAACTATAGAAAACCTTCATGTGTTGAATCGATATTCATTCGTTGAATTGAAATTCATGTGTTGAATGGTATTCATATTTTGAAATAAAATGTTTGATAATAAAAATCACCTTTTATCGACTATATGAACTGTGTAAAATAATCTCGTTTTGAAAGAAATTGTTTTATAAGAAAAATCCTATTTTTATCACCGATATAAACTATATAAAATAATAGTGTTTTGAAATGAATTGTTTTACAATAAAAATCACATTTCTATCTGTATATAGAAACTATAGAAAACCTTCATGTGTTGAATCGATATTCATTCGTTCAATTGAAATTCATGTGTTGAATGGTGTTCGTGTTTTAAATATAAAAAACACATTTCTATCTATATATAGAAACTATAGAAAACCTTCATGTGTTGAATCGATATTCATTCATTGAATTGAAATTCATGTGTTGAATGGTATTCACATTTTGAAATAAATTGTTTGATAATAAAAATCACCTTTTATCGACTATATGAACTATGTGAAATAATCTCGTTTTGAAAGAAATTGTTTTATAAGAAAAATCCTATTTTTATCACCGATATAAACTATATAAAATAATAGTGTTTTGAAATGAATTGTTTTACAATAAAAATCACATTTTTATTATATACATGAATCGTTGAAATGTGAAGTGTTAAAAATAGCAACTCGTTCAAATAAATATATACGAGATGAAATATTCATTAATTAACTAATGATATGATTTTTGCCTATACACGAAACATTAGAATGAATGGTGTTTTTAAACCAATTGGAATCAAATATGAAGTTGAATGGAAAATGAGAAGTGATAAGAACTATATATATGTACATGCATATTTATTGAACAGGTTATAGCGAAGGGGATAGAGAAGAGGAATATAATTTTGTGCCCGACAAATAGGTACACATTTACTGTTTTGTTTGGGTGATGATTTTATGAGCCTGTTGGCTAGCAGCTTGGCTTTTTCTTTTTCTTTTCGACATGAGACGCCCGTGTGGCTATTTGGGAATTTTTCCAGCCCCTTCCATACAAAGGAGGTTATGGCGAAATTTTCCAAAATTTTAAGGCGTTAGTGAAATATTTGAAGTGAAAACGATATTGAAATTGTTGAATGAACTACATTTATATAAATATATAAATATAAATAAAATTAAAACGAAACGAGGCCGTGCAGTTCGCGTTTTGAAACCGTGATTTCAAACAACTAGTACGGGAAATCCGACCATTGGATTTTCCCAAAATCGCAACCGTCGGGTTCGCCTTGGAAAAATCTTTCCAACGGCACCAACTTTGTAAAAATCCAACGGTTGGATTGTCTGGAAAGTTTAATTCAAATCTGAAGAAAAACAGCGCCAAAAACGATTATATATATATATATATATATAATTATACTTAATCGAATAACGACGCTGCAGTTCGTATTTTGAAATCGAAACTTCAAACGATTGTACCGGGAGATCCGACCGTCGGATTTTCCCGAAACTGGAACCGTTGGATTCGTTTTGAAAAGACCTTTCTAATGATGTAAATTTTATGAAGATCCAACGGTTAAATTTTCAGATATGTGTAAATCAAATCTGAAGAAAAACAGCGCCACGACCGCGTTATGGCCCGAAGCGTCGTTTTGAATAAATTAGCTATTTTAAAATAAATAAAAATAGCGATAAATCGTTATAAAATATTATAAACGTTAGGGAATGGAAATAAACTGAATTTGCTCGATTTATGGGGTGTTTAATGGTTGAATATGTTTGATGTGAAAATTACATTAAAGAACAAAATTGGTGTTGTCGAATGATTTAACCATTGAAATAAATTGATTTGAAATTCTAAATATACGTGAATTATTTGAAAAGGCCGAGTTAATTCTCATTTCAAATAATTGACCAACGATTGAAAGTCGAAGATAAAGATGGTGGTCGAAGACCGGAGATCTTCACCTCGTTTGGATGGTAACCGAGGTCCTGATTGGGAGGCATCCCGAAATATGGATAATGAGTGGTGATCGTCCAGACGTACGTGGTGATCGAGGGGTTTGCGAGGTATATAGTGCCTCCGGTTTCGTTCAGACCCGGAACGGACTTGTAAATGGACTGTGTGTCTGACATTGGATTTTATTCTGTGTTGATTGATCTTTATTAAATATACATCTGTTTGGCGGCGGAGAATTTATTCTTTTGCTTAACGCCCTTCTCTGAAATGCACGATCTCAGAGGTTGTATATCGATGGACATCAGTCGCATGGCATGAATTGCCTGTGTGGCATGCTAAGATGCAGTGATCAGGGCTTTTGTTGAAAAGCAAAGTCTTGTGGTGATGATCAAAGCACCGCCTGTGTGGAGTAGCTTTGTGTATAACGTGGAATCGCGAGCCTCACACCCCGGTATGAACCAGAAATGGGAGAAGGACCTCAGGGAGGGCATGCGTTTCTTTCTAGCTAGGGTGGTGTCAGTGACCTACCAGCCCTGACATTTATATACTTTTCACCTATGTGGTTGTTGCTGTTGCGAGGCGCCTCGGTTTGATCGGACGATCTGGGTCCGATGGAGTCATTCGTTGGCTCGTTTACGCCCCAAAGGGCGGAGAAACATATTGTTTAGGCACTATAATCCACTCCGTGTGGACCGGCCCTGTCGCTCCAAGGGGCAGTTGCGGCTGTTTCGGAGACATGGGCTAGCTTGTCTCGAAGTCGGTAAGGACTATCTTTTGCCTTGGTTCAGGACGGAAATCCAATTTCCAAATACGACATCGTGCGAATTTGATTGTATACCTATATATGGTGACATAGTGGTATGGGGCATTAATGTCATCTATGATTGATAGTTATGATTTGAAATTGTTTTCAAAGCATATAAACACTAGCAATAATATCAAATACCTTTGTTTTATTCATATCAATCATATTTTGGCCATTATAAGGTAAAACTCTATCCTCCGGTTTGCGTTGCATTGTGTGATGGGAACTGAGTCTTATAACGGCTTCATTTTTATAAAATGCATTGCGTTGTTTTAAAAGAATGATTTTTTAAGACACTGGCAATCCAATGGAGGAAACCCGTTCCACGAAAGTGGCGTGGTCCTGTGATTAGCCAAATTATATATGTGTTGAATAGATTTCTCATACCAGTCCCACGACTGGCTCGTAGTTTATTTCACTTTCAAACTCGGGTGCCCCTTTTTCTACAAGGGCAACCTTGTATTCAGGTTTAGCTGGTTCTTTCTGGATAGCTGGAGCTGAAAATGGATTCTATCATTTATCTCTTTTTATGATGTTCAGCTCCTATTGTACATATTTTGTTTGTTTTTCCGCTGTAGACATTTATGTATAGCTGAACTGTATTTGTACTAAGTATGATCCTGTATACTGTGTAACTCTGATGATTACTTTTATCTAGTATATTCTATTGTTCATTATCTGGTGTATTTATTTAATTTTGTTCTGCTATTATCTATTTCTGTGTTATATTCCAAAGATAACCCTTGTCTCCGTCAGAACGGGATTTTGGGTCGTCTCAATCTCCCCATTGGATTTTAACGGACTTGACCTCTCTGTTGCGTAACTTATTGATCTCCATTCCAAGGATGCATGTAGAGCTCGTCTAATCTTGGCATCTCACTCCACTTCCACTTCTCTAAGCATGCTCGGCTCCACTACTTCTGCGGTATCATGTAAACACTTCCGCAAATACAACATGTGAAACACGTCATGAAAACTACTAAACTTCTCCGGCAACTTCACTCTATACGCATCTGTCCAATCCTTTCTGTAATGGGAAAGGGTTCTGTAAACCTTGGTGCTAATTTCCCTACAGCTCCAAAGCAAACTACGTTCCTGAACGGTGACACCTTAATAAGAACTATGTCTCCAACATCGAACTCAAGATCGGTTCGTCTCTTATCAGCGTACGACTTTTTCCGGTCCTATGCCGGTTTCATTCGCCTTCGAATCAAGTCCGTTTTCCCTGAAGTTTCTCTCTGATCAGCTCGGGTCTAAGCAAAATCTTATCTGTAGACTCCCACCAACAAGTTGGTGATCGACACGGTCATCCACAAAAACCCTAATAATAGCTTAATAACTATTGTTATAATCGAACTCCACAAATGGAAGGTACTCTTCTCATGTCCCTCCAGAATCTAGGATACATAACCTCAGAAGATCTTCAAGGATTCTATTCACCCTTTTTGTCTGTCCATCCGTTTGTTGACGATACGTGATGTTCAAACATAACTGGATACCTACCACCTTTTGCATATCACCTTTTCCTCTTGCATCGAAAACTTCTCCAAGCCCTATCCCGCAAGCACCGGTATATACTGTAAACGGTTTTCTATCATATAGAAAAGTCAAAACTGGGGCTGATATCTTTGCAAATTCCTTAACGAGCTTCCTATAGTAGCCCGCCAACCCTAGAAAACTTCTTACTTCCGCTGCTTTTCTAGGAACCTTCCAATCTTGAATTTCCACCACCTTCGCAGGTTCCACTATCATGTGTCCTAAGAACCTCACTTCTTTCCTCCAAAAATGACATTTGGAGAACTTAGCTTTGAGTTAATGTGCTCGCAGGGTCTCTAAGACATCCCTAGATGTAGGGCATGCTCTTCCTCACTTCTAGAGAAAATCAAAATACCATCTACAAAGACTACCACAAACCTGTTTAGAAACTTCCTAAACACCCTACTCATCAAGTCTACGAAATATGCGGGTGAATTTGTTAAACAAAAAAGGCATGACAAGCCACTTGAAGAAATCGTCGAGAGTCCTAAATGCAGTCTTATATATGCTATCCTCAGCCACCCTTAGCTCATGAAATCCTATAGCTAAATCCAACTACGAGAAAACCGAAGCGTCAACCAACTGATCGAACAAGTCATCTATCCTCGGCAATGGGTATCTGTTCTTCTTCGTGAGCTTGTTCAGCTCCCTATAGTCCACACACAATCTAAGCGAACCATCAGCATTCGTAGCAAAAACAACTGGAGAACACCATTCCAAAATACTTCTTCTTATGAACCGTTCCTCAAGAAGCTCCCCTACTTGCTTAATGAGTTCCCTCCTCTCTCTCCGAGCCATGTGGCTCACTGGTAATGCAACTGGCTTTGCATTATCTACTAAGTATATATGGAGGTCCATCTCGCGCCTTAGGGTTAAACCTCGAACCTCATCAAAGACGTCACCATACTCACGGACTACTCGAACAGAATCCAAATCATCGATGGATGTGTCAAGTGATTGTACGTAGCAAAGCGTCACCAGACCTCTAGGGTCACAAGAAATATCAAGGGTCTTTCCACAACGAGTTAACAGTCTAACTACCCCTTTTTCATAGTCTAGGATGGCACCATGCCTGGCTAGCCAATCCATCCCTAGAATCAAGCTATAGCCCGTGAAACCAAGAACGAAGGCGTTGCATTCAAATCCAACGCCCAAGATAGACATTCTCAAATCCTGACAAACCATAGATAAATGAGCCGAAGCGCCAATAGGATTTGAGACTACAATAGGAACCATAACTAGACTTGTATTTAGGTGCAGTGTTTCAACTAACAAAGCAGATATGAACGAATGCGAAGTGCCAGAATCAAACAAAGTTCGAACAGGATGATAACTCAAACTTTCAACAAAAACGTTTCTATCTCTCTCCTATCCTGGTGCCAGGAGAGCATGAACCTGTCCTCCGAAAGCAGGTCCTGTCCTCTACTCTTGCCCTTGTCCTTGTCCTTACCTCCTCGGCAGTCCTTAATCGGATGTCCTGCCTCATCACAATGAAAACAACCATGCTTCTTCTTCTTTCTACAGTCCTTAATTACATGGCCCATTATACCACAATAATGATGCCTTCTTTTTCCACAGGGTTAATTATTCTTTCCACTTTCTCCTTTACCTTCTTCGTGGATTAAAGCCATATCAAAAAATTGCTCATTCTTGGGTTGTGCTCCTTAGCCTAAACTCCATCATTGACCAAGCAGCTAGCTGAACCTTCCTTCCATCGTTTATCTCAAAGATACCAAACGATTCCTCCACTTCCTTAAGCCAATTCTAGTTTCGACAAACGTCTCGGTCCTATGAAACGATTTTTCCGCCCATCGCATGAAAGTCCTTGCATATCTTAGAAAAAGCTTATACACGCAGGGAAAGAGACTCAAGAAGGAAAAGGAAGAGATTCGAAAAAGGAATCGAAAGAAAGATATATGGATTTTTGGGGATTATGTTTTTCATAACAAACCTTTCTCTTGAAAACTCCTTCTTTAAAACATGTCTTTTTTGAAAATACTTCTTAATAAAAATGCTTTTGAAAACGGTTTTCAAAATCTTTTATCTGTTCTGCTAACCTTCAGCTCTGATACCAAGTGTAACACCCCACGTCCGTTAATGTCACTCACAAAGGGAATGCATTAAGTTTCATGGAGTGTTATAATTAAACAGAATGGAATATTACAAGACGGATAAAGTATTACTTGAAAAATTTATGACTTTATTGTAGCGGAAATAGAAATAGGTTTGGTTAAACCTTAAAAACAACAAAACCAAGTACATAATATCAGTCATGTACAAAAGCTTTCAGAGCACAAAATTTTAAAGCCGTAATCCCCAACAGAAAATGCCATAGGTAGAATCAAAGCCAAGTAATACACCTTTCAACTTCAAGTCGGAGGAATGAGACATCTGAACTAAGCTTGAGTATTTCCTCCTTGAGAACCTTGGGTTAGGGGGGACGGAAGAAAAGAGGCGAAAAAAACTAGTTCAGAAATTAGTCTGGTGAGTCCAGTAACTTTACCAATATAATCATTAAAGTAACAGGATAAGAACATAAACTGGAAAGTAAGAAATGACTACACATAAGCATGCATGACAAGGTAGGCAAGATGAATAAGATAAATGATGATTGCGCTTCTAATCACTATAGGATAATTACTACACTGCACCAATGCTAAATATATCGCACCGTTACTAGTTCCATACTGAAAGTTGATCCCAACCCCGCAATTGGTAGCCCTCAGGCGTAACATCTAGTGAGAGGTATCCACCCCATACAATCCTTGACAGCCTACTAAATACTAGATGTCCCCACACTACCCCCTTATCACTTAATCGATCGGCTCCTTAACTCGTATGTATTCATTACTTGTGTCATTCAGCCATGATTGTTTGTAGATACTTGTGCTGGTCCCACCATGGGGTGTATCAATCCCTATGATGGCAACCCGACATAATTTAAGATGCAAAGTGTATGAATACTGATGCCCAGTGCCTGCCTTTTCCACTATGGAGCACGTGCATACCCATACTCCGTCGGAACCTGCATTGACGCACCACCTGCCGCTATTTTGACCACTTATAATCAACCCAGTAATCATGCCCCACCCTGCCTAGTTTACGGTACCATGATACATCTACGTGGGCTACTACTGAAATAGGTCCCTGTTACTAAGGTTTCCTAACCAACATGTTATAACGGTTAAGTGTTCTCAATTTAGCCTAACCCCACCCATTCGTTTAATTAACATGTTATATTGGTTAAGTGTGGCCTATCCATATGTCACTTAATCTTTCCACTGATTCAAGCATGTTTATTTAATGGTTATGTTTGTGGGCCTAATATTACCCACCTACCCAAGATTTACTTAACCCTTTCACTTATCAAGTCCATATGTATTATTGGTTAAGCTTGCCTTAACCCTATCCACTTTGTTCATGTAATGTTGGTTAAGTTGTCTTCTTACCCATGTTAACTTAACCCCACCCACCTAACTTGTTTAGGTATCATATTCAACATTAATTAGTTATTTATGCATAGACCTCTCACATTAAGTCGATCACTTGTGGCCGCTGGATATGCCGGGTGGTTTAGGGCAGACTTCCACCACAAGCCAAACTTAACCTCGTGTCTAAACATCTAATTTATGCCTTTGAAATTTCACATTAAACTACCATTTATGGTTGCTGGATATGCCGGGCGGTTCCGGGCAGTCTTATACTGTAAACCAAGCCTAACCTCGTGTCTTAGGCGTTCATCTTTTAGCCAATTTACATATTTACTGTCCAAGTCTAGATTTATATGTAAATTATCCATAAGTGTGGTCAATTCAAGCTATGCCACATTTACTTGTTATAGCCAAAATTACTTAATTAATTTATACCCAATTCCCCGCGTTTCAATCGCATGTACAACAAGGCCCAAAAATAAAACGGAGAGGGATAGAGGAGCAACACAAGAATTGACATAAGGAACAAAAATAGGCATGTAAAGGTGTACCCAGCTCAAGAATCATGTTTCCAATGGACATGTTGTACATTAACAATAAGTATGGCTAAACTGAGCAGTTACATCATAGGCATAAAGATTCGATGGAATTGAGCATAAAAGAATCACTAATTTGGTGTACAACATGATAGGTTCCATAACAACAGTCTAATAGGCATAGGTAATTCAGTTTTGACGAAAAGGACAAGAATGAATCATATTTGATCGTTTTACAATTAGGCATATTTCTAGATTTGATTCATTACAAGTCATGATTCGTATTACATGTTCCAAATCTTGAGAAATAACTGAACTTACCAAGTTATCACAAGTTTACACCCAAACCCATTTACGTCAAGTCTCACATTTGCTTATTATTTACAATTTTTCCGAAACCATAGCCATTATCAATTTATGCCTTTTTACAAATCACATGTTATTCAACATTTCCCAAACTTTTTCCCTGTCATTCAAGCGTTATACATGCGCGAATTTACCATAATATGTTAGGCTCGAAGTTAGCCTAACTTATAAAAAAAGAAAAAGAAAAAGGAAAAAAGAAAGAGGGAAGAGAATCATGGTATCAAAATAGGCATAAATATACGAGCACGAATAGGCATGAACTGATAGAATTGAACAGAAAAGCATAGGCTATGAATCAAAAAAGATGACAACTTGCAAATTTGATAAGATCCATTATAGGCATAATCATATGATCACAATTTACAACTTATCATAATTACTTTAGTTTAATTATATTGTGAAACCTACATGAACTCATAAAGATCAATAAAGAAGAGAAGATCTGGAATATGATATCTGAAGTTGACAAGCTAATCTGTTAATGTAGGCTTTGATCTTTATCTTTAATCTTGAATTTGAATAGTTAAGGTGGAGGCTAGATTAGTTTGAGATGCAGCAACATGGTGACTCAAGAATCAATTTAGTTTTGATTAGGGTTTAGGTTTGATGTGATTATATAGAAGTATAGGATTAATTTGAGCCTTTAGATCAAGCTAAGATCCATCCAAACCATCCAGTCCAAGCGTCATCAGGCCAATCAGAAGTCGCCATGTAGCCCTATGACACAGAAAATCGTCACTGTCCAGAACAGTTAGCAAGGTCGACCCCTACAGGGGGTCGACTCCTATGTCGACACCCCTATAGAAGGGTCGACACCCCCTGGGGGGTCGACACCCATGAGTGGAAGATTTCCCTCTCAACTGCTTTCCTGAATTTCGAATTTCGAATCTGTTTTAATTATTTAATTACTATTTTAATTTAATTTCTTCTTACACTTGAAATCTTCTAACCTCCATAACTACTTCATACGGAATCTGATTCACGCCAAATTGGACTCTATCTCAAGCAGAATTCCGAGACGAACGTAATGGCGTAACCCGTTTCACCTAATTATTCTTCTAAAAATAAAGTGTTCTTAAGTTTGTTAATTTTAATGTTTTAAAATTACAGGGTGTTACACGAAACTCTCTCTATCACGGAAAACGATATCGTCCTTCATTGTTTTATGTTGATTGATTGAAACATTATCTTCATGGTTGTTGAATTCCTTAATTTCCATATGCTTTGTAGCATTCATATATCGCTTCATTGTCCTTGCACTAAATCCCATCGGATGTTGTCCTTCTATGGCATCCCGGGAAATTCGACACTCGAATCACACTAATACCCTTCGTGTCCTCACTCAAGTATCGAAAACCCAAAAAGCTAGTAGAAATAAATAAGAGGGTGGGAGAAGAAAGAAAGAAATATTAGAATAGAAGAATAAGAAGATCAAAATCTCACAGTGGAATGAATAGAATATAATATATCAAATTCTTTACATAAAATAAACAGTATAAAAATGATTACAATATCAGAGTATACATTCACATCAATCAATACACATAGCGGAAATAAACTAGTACCAGTAAATATATAGAATACGTCTTGACTTCAACTCCTTCTCTGGAATTCCAAGTGAAACCAAACCTAGAAATATATTCGGTCTAACCCAAGCACATTTGAAGCAAAGCAAAATTCACCCAGATCAGTCTGGAATACTTTCAGTGATAAATTCATATAGCAAACAACTTGCTTAACTTTAGAAATCATTTGAAATGAAAGGATAATAGTAAGATTAGTCCACACATAAACACGGATGGTTTTTAACTTACTATAACCTAAAACATTTTTGATATATCAAAATCCAGTGATATTATAATCGTGTCTATCAAATCACAAATAAATAACCATCTAGCATAATGCTCGCATCTCACGCTCTACATATTTATTATAAAATCAAAAACCGCAAGGCACTTATTGGAGAATGGATTCCAACTATGAAAAAGTATAGGACCACCTTCCGAGCAATGTACTCTAGAGGGAAATATACCAGGGTTTAACCAGAACATCTTATAACCCGACCACACATGACCGACCACTCATTTAACTTGAGTGTACCGAATATATTATCACCCGTACGGCTTTTTTTTGCTACCGCCGTAATTTCCGGAAAATATAGAATCGAAAAAAGAACAAATAAATATTTTCTCTAGAATGGTGTCAAAATACCCTATTTGGGAATGACACACCTAGCCATGTTGCCTACCCGATTTTTGTCGTTTCCCGGTTGTGAGGCTTGAGGTCATGTTTACCTTTTTAGAGAACATCTCATCATCATGCACTTTGAATGTCACATCATCACATCTGTTAAATCACTAATTGACATCCACAAATATACTCTGGGTGTTAAGAAATAGAATTTCTCCGCCACCAAACTTGGTATATTTGTAAAAATCAACATAGATGAGTTTCTAGGAAATACTCTGTCAACATTCATCCATATAAGTCATCTAGGAACATGATGAACCAAAGGCACCCTCCTACCGCATCCTAGGAATTACCCTGTAGATCTGTAGCGAGTAGTCCTTGCAATCCATGGATTCCAATCACGACAGAATCACAGTATATCTCTAGGGATCAACTAGAGATTGTAATTACGTCTTTCGTTTTATGAAGATTTATGGTCTTTAATGCTCCATCTTTATCTCTCCCGATTAGTTTTGTATGCAACATTGATTCAAAGTGGTTTTGGGTCTAGTTCCTATACCGATCTCTTCGAAACAACACGTCAAAAGGTCCAATAATATATTCCATTGATAGTTGGTGTTTTGACTATCAATCTCAAAAAAGTATGATCAAGTATATTGGTAGCTCAGGTCTTATCATTTGAAATCATTTGTTAACTCTTTTATCGACCTTGAAATCATTTCATTGATTTAAATCGATTCACTTATCTCAATAAAACTATAATATTAACCGTTAAGAATAACCATATTTTCCAAAAACCTATTTATCACTCTTTGCTCCAAAACATTACCACACTTCATAAAAACTTTTTCCATTTCCTTTATTTGGAAATATTTCTTTATTTTCTTGATAATGCCTTAATATTCGTTAAATTTGGTTATCTCGATTTTCATTCCAATTTAATGGTATAATTTTAATTACCGATTCTTATGCAAGCCAGTAGTGTCACGTTATTTACTTTAAAACAAACAAGATCAATTCCTATTTCAAAATCTCGCAACTAATGTAGCATTACCATTCTTACGGAATAATAATAAACTAATCTTAGCGCCCTTTAATCATTACAAATAATATTGTAACAACCCGGAAAATCGGAACCAATTTAAAATTTTTATTTTTGCAATTTTAATGAATTTTGAATATTTAAAATGATTTATTTTAAATAATTACGACTAGAAATTTATTTTTAAATAGAATTAGAGCGTATAAATTTATTTAAATCGAAGTTAGAATATAAGTATTTATTTTAATTATAAAAGTAATTGAAAATGGCATGGTAGTTTGAAAATTCGATTTCAAATTTCAAATTTCAAATGAATGTACAGGATCCAAAATAAACTGGATTTTAGTAAAACCAGAAATATTTGAATCAGTTTGAAAATATCTTTCCTACAAATGTGAAAAATCTATATTTCATAACAGGAATAAAAAGTTATGTCTAGTTGAAAATTCAGAATAGTCGCTATGGAATTTATGTAATATATAGCCCTTAAAAATATCGATTTTGCAAAAGAATTCCGTTTTCTATGGGACAACTTTTATTGGATTCGGAATGTTAAGTTATTGATAGATTCCAATTTTCATAATTTTTGAAATCAATATGTGAGCGTGGTAAATTTAAACGTTTTGGTCAACTCAGTTTGAATTTAATCGACTGAAAAACAACCATTTTTCAAACGGTCTCCAAATTCGACGAAATTAGTTTTGTTAGGACCATATCATCAAAACATAGTTTGATTTATTTTTCTTGAATTTTTGGAGCCTGTATGTGTCCCCGTTAAATTAAAATGTACGTTAAAATTCAATATATTAATTTATATTTTAAATTTGATGAAAACTGATCATAACAGTTAAATTGGCTTGTGAAACATATCCCATTGTGTTCGGAATGGGGGTAATTAGCTAGGGGCGACAGTCGTTGTATCCGATTTGGAGTTCGATTTAAAAAGCAACTTTTTTGGAGAAAATAAAATTAATTAATATATATATTTGCATACAAGCCCTCCCTCCTTACTCTCTCTTACCCCGTTAGTTTTCTTAAAAGAAAAAAAACAAAATTGTCAATCCACTTCTCCATCCATCGCCGCTCCACGTCGCGCGCCTCCCCTGGCCTCCGCCACCGATGATCAGTCCCCCCATCGCCCTCTCCTCCCTCCTCCTCCCTCCTTCGATCCCCCTCCCTCTTCAATTTAGGCCATAGCCCCCCTTAAACCCTAATCTACCATCGCGCCCTAGCTAGCGTCGCCACTCTCCTCCCCCCTCCGACCTCCGATGGTGACGCGCCCCCCCCGATCCAAAACAACGTGAAACCACGATTCTCCAATTAAAAATGTGAGTTTTTATTTTTTTTCATTATTCTATTTATTTTCTTCGATGTAAAAATAGGGTTTTCAATATAAATGAAAAGATTATATTTTTATAAACATAAAGATTATACTTTTATAAATATAAAGATTATTTTTTTATAAAAGAAAAGACTATATTTTTATGATAGGAAAGATTTGATTTTTAAATATTAATAGCGATATGAAAATATTATTTTTAGCAGACAAAAATATTATTTTTAGTTAGATAAAAATATAATTTTTATCGTAGGTATGAAATATTATTTTGGGTAGGATAAAAATAGAATCTTTACAGACGCAGTAGAAATAAAAATTAGATTTTATTATATATAAAGAGAAATAAAAATTTGATTTTTATTATATATAAAGAGAAATAAAAACTCGATTTTTATTATATATGAAGAGAAATAAAAATTCAATTTTTATTATATTTGAAGAGAAAAAAAATTCGATTTTTATTATATATGAAGAGAAATAAAAATTCGATTTTTATACATGAAGTAGCGATAGAAAAATATAATTTTTATATAGAAAGTTGCATTGTAAAAATTTGATTTTTATAATGTAGATTTGAAATAAAAATACGATTTTTATTATGATGTTAGAAAAATAAAAATATGACTTTCATATACATAACGAAATAAAAATGGGATTTTAAATATATGAACATCATATTAAAAATGTGATATTTTTTTTTACTATGAACAGAGTAGAAAGGATTGCGTGGGAATTTCAACCAAATCCAATCTATTCAGAAATTCAGAAATAAAACTGGCGGAGAGAATCCCAAAGGTGAGAAATTATGACTCTAATTTATTTTCTAGTTAAATATATATACTAGTATGCAGACGGTGCTTAGTAGCACCCGACACCTTTGTTTGAAACCATTTTTGTTTTTTGTTTGGTTGATTGGATTATTTGTTTGAATTTGGTTTGGGAAGTGAAATGAATTGATTAGAATTTGGTTTGTATATGGCGCGAGCCATTATTAGGCGAGGGATAAGGCTAACCTTATTCTGGTTCTAGTATCGTGTCGTTATACTACCGAAATTTTCTAGAAATGTTAGAACAATAAAAATATCATTTTTATTGTATAAATGAGCTGTATAAAATATTCATGAGTTGAAATAAATATTTTATAGTTAAAAATATAATTTTTAACGTGTATATGGATAAAATAAATATTCATTTACAAATCGGACGATTTGTTTATGTACATACATTTGTGCTGATATTGATTGGGACGATATATTTTACACATCACCCAACTGCACAAATAAAATCGGTGTGTGTTGATTGAAAACCCCACATGGGTATTGGGATAATATTTGACATACACTAATCCCAATTGTTTAGCTATATGTCAATCGATTGGTTGACAGGCTGTTGTAAGCGTTAATTATTTATATTTAATGTTTATGCAGTTGTGTAATGCACTCTGGATGATGGTTAACTGTGTTTGATTATTGTTGTGTACACATGTGTATGAAATCAATATAAATAAAATTATATGGTAATTGACTGTGTTTGATTCCAATTCGGAAAGAACAAATATTTTAAATTAAAGAATATTTTAAAATGACAAGTAATGAATATTTTAAAATAACTAATATTTTAAAATAATATTCAGTAATAGATCAAAATATGATTTTGATGTCCGATTTAGGATGGAGATGAAAATATTTAAATATATAAAGCCATGTTGATTAGATTAACGCCATTTTGACGTGAACGATATTTATATCGATTTTATTCATTTTTATAATGAATATCGAATAGAAAGTGATTTCAAAATATAATGTTTTGAAAATATTATCATTTATATATTATAATGATAACGAAAATTCAATTTTTTTGATTTAAAATTGAAAATAACGTTAGAACCATTTTAAAACGAATTTCTAAAATATGTTTTAAATAGAAATTGATGAAATATATATTATATATGTATAACATAATGGCATGAATAGAACGCGCCGCATCGCGGCACTTCACGAATTTCGACCATTAACTTCGAATTGACATTACGGGAGATCTTATCATCAGATTCTCCTAAAAATGGAACCATTGGGTTCGTATCGAAAAGAGCTTTCCAACGGATACAAGAAATTTGAAATCTAATGGTTGGATTTGGAATCATGTACAAATAAAATTTGGAAAAGGTCATTGTAAGTGCAGTTCAATGACCGTTTACGGAAATCAACTGAAAGGGCCTTAATAAAATTATTAAAAATTATTAATAATTAGTGTAAAATCATAAGAAATGATTTGGAAAGAATTGGAATGAAAAATTCCGTATTTGAAAAGATAAAAATATATTTTTATCGAAATGAACTAGTTATTAACTAGAATTAAAATCTAATTATTTTTAAATAAATAAATTGGATAGAGAAATGGTTTTGAAAATAACAATATTTTCCAATATATGAATTGGAATGGATTTGAATCGAAATCATCTTCGGAATATTTTGATAATGGATTTCGTGATTATATAGATATTGTTATAGAACTTTGGAAGATATATTATATATCGTTATTTCCAATATGATATTTGTTGGTTTCAGAATTTGATATTGAATATAAGACGATATAATTTCTAAACAAAGCCTTGTATTGAATATCAAATTGGATTTCGGGTTTGTCTTGAATGGCGTCTTCATAAACACTGTTCTTAAACCCAGCTGAGAAAAGAATAAATCTTTTAATTAAGATTTAGTGAAGTTTTCCAATTAATTAAGATTTAATTGGAATTGAATAAAAGAATTGGATTTTGGGCTTGTCGTGAACGGTGTCTTCAGTAACACTGTTCTTAAACCCCATGTGAAAATAATAAATCTTTTAATTAAGATTATTAGAGTTTCCAGTTAATTAACATTTAATTGGAATAAAATGGGATGTGAATTTGGTTTATTGTGAACTATGTTTTTAACGGCATTCTTTCTTTAGCCCGATTAACAGTGAAATGTGATTTGGAATTTATAAATCTTTTTATTAAGATTTAAAGGAAAGTTTTCAAAGCAAAGTTTTTCAATTTAATAGAATAAATTGGAATGGAATTTGATTTGATAATAATCGAAGTGAGCTTCTGTAGAGGAAGACTGTTACCATACATAGAATTTAAAAGGCTTTGTCGTTATTCCATTTATATTATCGGTTAGATATGGAAGTTTATATCGATTATATATATATATTGATCTGTTTTCAATGAAGATTCCATAATTAATGGAATGTGATTTTGGATTTATCGTGAACTGTGTTTTAAATGACATTGGTTCTTTATCCCAGTTAAAGGCAGTATTTATTTCCTAGATATGAAATAATCATTAATATTGATTTTTGGGAAGATTAAAACTAAGTGGAGTTTTAATGAGTCTTTAATTAGATTGAAATGTGAATTTGATAACTAAAATTATCAAATTCAAGAAATGATCGAGAATGGAGTACCATCAGTTTTACTCTAAGCGATAGTTAAATCCTTAATTAGATTTGAATGTGAAATGGTAATTAATTTTACCGATGACATAGTGGCATTAGAAATGAAGTGTTACCAGTTTTGCTTCATGGGATGAATAGGTTGGGATTGGGAAATTATAGAAATGGTTACTTCGGTAAGGTGCGCTAACCCCGACTAGTTTGGATAAACCTTAATTTGGTTCAAATTGATATCCAATGGAAGATAAAAGAATAAATTTAAAGAATTTTTTTGATAAAATCAATGGGAACCTTTCCAAAGGATATGGATATTTAAATAAAAGAATATTCAGAATTAGAGTGAGGCGTATGTTGTGTTTTTATAGCATTTGTTGATAAGATACGCCAGTTATTCAGAAAGACTAGGTTTATCCCATTCTGAATAACTGAATCGACGAAAAATCAACGATGAAGACAATGGTCGAAGACCGAAGGTCTTCACATCGTTTGGATGATTATTGATGTCTTGATTGGGTTGTATACCCAAGACAAGTTAATAAGTGATGATTGTCTAGACGTACTTGGAGATCGACCGGATATGCAAGGACCTCTCTCCTGTATTGGAAATATAGGGCGAGGAATAAGGTGCCTCCAGTTTCGTTCAGACCCGGAATGAACTTGTAAATGGATGTGTGTCTGACATTGGATTTTATTCCGTGTTGATTGATTTCTATTAAATATATATTTGTTTGGTGGTGGAGAATTTATTCTCTTGCTTAACACCCTTCTCTGAGACGTATGAGCTCAGTGGTTATATATCGACAGACATCAGTTGCATGGCGTGAATTTCTTGTGTGGCATGCTGAGATGCAAATGTCAAAGCTTTTGTTGAAAAGCAGAGTCTAGTGGTTGAAGATCAAAGCACGGTTTTAATATAGCACAGCTTTGTGTGTAGCGTTAATTCGCGAGCCTCACACCTCGGTGTGAACCAGAAACCACAACACCAAACAGGTCATTTCGTCGCACTTTGTTCATTTTAATTTATCACGGTTATTACCATTGTAAATTCATCATGGTTGTTTCCATTATAAGCTAATCTCGCAATTATTTTCGTTGTGCAATTTGGCCTTTTTGAGAATAGTTCAAAGAACGGTGGACCGAGTCGTCATTTCATCTTCCTTCTCACTTTAGTCACGCTCCCAAATTTGTAGTCCTTCATTTTGAAGATCTAAAATTTCATCTAGGGTTTTCGCTTATCGTCCTCCGCCTCAAAATCCGATCAACGTTTATCAACCCCTTCATCTCTGCCGCTTCCTAGCACCACCTTCACAAGGTTTTTTTTTTTGAAATCGTAAATTTTAAATGGGTTGGGTATTCTGTTAGACCAAAAATTGGTTCTAACACCCAAATTAACGATGATTTTAATGAAATAGAACTAAAAAGCAACGAAGAACACACGATTTATAGTGGTTCGGCGTTAAAGAGCCTACGTCCACTTTCTATTCTTTTAATTGATCATTTGAATGCAAATACAGCAATGATTCTCACTCAGCTTCACAATTACAATGCATAAACTCACTCAAATCTCTCAAAAATAGACTTTAATTGATGATTTTGATCTGAATGAAGTTATGAAATTCGGCTATGGAGGAAGTTAGAGATAAGAATTTGCCAAAAGATCCTTTCAAATGCCTCTTGATGGTTTATTTATAGGTGAAAAATCTCTTCGAAGTGGCTCCGGTTCGGAATTGCGTAGCACTCATCCCATAAGAGTCGGGTTCAGAGGCTTCCAGATGATGACAGCGCATCGATTTAGTGGGAGATCGTGGAAGAAATGGTCATGCTTGGTCCGAGTCTTCAGGAAGCGTGTATAGCAACGGTTACAGGCTCAGATAGAGGGGTTTGGTTTGGCTGCCTCTGATCCGATCCGATGAGGCCACTTGCTATCTTTTGATGTTGCTGACATACTTCTCCAAACCGAACCGATATGGCATATGCGTCTTTGATCTCTACTTTTTTCCCATGTTATCTCCCTACGATCCGGACCGGTTGGTGGCTTTCTCACTGTTTGCTCTTTGTGTAGAATAGTTCACAAAGTAGGCTAACATTTTGCCCCCTCAAAGCACACTCTTATTTAAGATAAAGTGTGCTTCGAAGCAGTTTACGAAACATCCTTTGAATTAGAACCATTGAATGATCGCTTCCCTTTACTTGTAGTGTTGTGTCGCTTGATACAGTCGTGTCTTTTGCTGCTTATATATACCCACAAACCATATGAATTACTTTCTTCATTTCCAAACAACTTTAAGAGCTTCTTTTTAATGTCTAGTAATTCCTCCAGGTAAGCTTTCCTTTATTTTCCCTCGAATTCAACCTGCATGACAAGTCAATTTGTATAATCCTCTTCGGTTCGGATTCCGATCCGAATGGATTTTCCTCCTATATTGCATAACCGTAGACTATCAGGCCAAAATGAACTATTGGGCCTGAATTCTGGTCTGAACGGGGTGAATAAGACTGGGAATACGAGTGGTCACCATGAACTTATATAAATCCTCTTCCTGCCTTCTTCTTCCTCTCCTTCTTTTATTGCTCTCGTTCAACAGTTTTTGCATCGAAACACAAAAACTTCAAAAACTCCAAAACTCTCTCATTCTTCTTTAAATTAAACAACTTGGTAGGTTTAAAATCTCGAATTACTCTGCTGTAATCATTTTGAGTTTAGATTTGTGGTAAAATTGGGTGATTCGAACATGGTGTGTGTTTAATTCCGATGCCGCGGCCTTCTCTCTCCTTGCCATCATCGTTGGTGGCTCTGTCACCACCTTGAGACGTTGGGAGAGGGGATTAGGATCTTATTGGATAGTAGATCATGTAAGTTCTTGGTCTTGATTGGGTTTTGTGAAATAGAGTTGGGTTCGGTATTGGTTAAGCGAGGTGGAAAAAGAAGGAGATGAAGGAGAGGAGAGGAACCGGGATCGGTTCAGTTGAAGAAACGTTGGAATGAAGGAAAGGGAAAGATGTTTACAAGATCGGATAGGGTCAGAGCAAAAGAAAGAACGAAAAAGGGAAAATAAAGCCTACCTGACCGGGTCGGATCGGAGTAAAAGACAAAGAGGAAAAGAGGCATGATTATTCAAGTCAATTCGAACCGATCCGGTCGCCTACATCCAAACCGATCCGGTTTTAATTACTAGGTGCGAATATCTGCTCTAGACCGAAACATGACTTTTCCCTCTGATCTGATCCCAATGCACATAGCCGAACCGAACCGAAACAGTCCAACTCAATGCGCGAGAGTTTATCCAACTATCTTAATCAATGCTTGGCATAACCTTCAACTTGATGAACAGTTAGGATAGCGCCTTACGAACATAACAAGCATTGAGAACTATTCTGAAACATTATTACTCTTTTGAATCTTTATATCACGCTCTCATGTGTTTACTTTGCATCTTTGTTACACGTAGCACACACTTTAGTTCACATACACAAACGGGGGACACGGGCAACTTTACTCTAACCCTTGCTATTGTTTCTTCAATAGTCTAGTGATCATGGCCGAGAGACATTCATCTAGGTTAGCGAAGAAGATGGAAATTGCGGAAACTTCTGAGAAAGTTACTATTGACGACATATCTTCCTCCTCAGACCCTGAATGGGACGATGAGGGCCCAGATTATGAAGTAGAAGAACATAACAACGAAACACTTTCTGATAGTGAAGTCTCTCCGAGCGATGAAGAGGAAGGAGGGATAGGAGACAATTGAGCTCCTGATGAGTTTGAGTCTGCCATTATCTTGGAGTTACCCAAAGACTTTGTTGAATCGACGATCGATGACGACAGACTTGTTCGCATATGCTTAAAGCACGGGATATTGAAAAGGGATACCCTAGTGCCATCGAAAGCTGATCGTCCCCACAATCCTCTGGAAGGATTTATGGCAATTACCAGATTGATGTGTATGGTTGGGGCTATTCCACCATTTCTGCCTTTCGTTGTCGATTTTTTAAGATAGATGCGGATTGCCCCCATGCAATTACATCCCAACTCTTATGCTTACTTATATACCTTATATACAGCATATAGAGAGATTTTAGGTACAAGGCCTACTTTCGATGACGTCCATTTTTTTATAATTTCAAGCATCGGACTCGGGAAACTCCTTCCTTCTCTTATTTCAAATCAGTCCCAAAAAGGAAATTTATTTCAGCTCCATTCAGCAGCAAGGCCGGCGATTCTAAGCTAGAATGGTTTTATATCAAGCAACAGCCCGGATGCGCTAGGAGATGGACCAAATCAAGTAAGGCATCGATTTTCTAGATCTTAATTTTGAATGTTCATGTCAACACATTAACCTGCTTTCTCTTTTATTCGCAGTTGATAATCCAAAACAAATATCGGATCAATTATACTTTGATCGGTTGCATCGACTCCTCAATGGCGATCAAAAATTTCTAACCATCGACGAAGTTCTTAAGGATGATTACGTACATCATCACGGGTTACTATCCATTACCCATAGTATAGGCCATGGATCGGGTCCATATGTATATATACTCCTAGTGGACATTATTCCCGAAACTGGCGAGGGCTCGGGAAATCTAACAGTACCTCTTCGGGCTTCACCTTCTCCATCTTCAACTCAGGACGTCGAGTTAGACAACATAGCTGAAAAGCACAGAGAAGGGTAAACCGTCCCTAATGATGCTATTTCTCCTGAGAGGTCAACGTCCCATAAAGAGTTGCCAACAGATGCTTCTCAAGGAGATGTCCTTACTACCGACGATCCCACATTTCAGGGTTTAGGAGATCTCCCCCTACCTAAAACCATCTATACTTCCAAGGATTTTGTCACAAATCCTTTAACTTTCACTTGTTCTGAGGAGACTACTCTAGTGAAGGCCAAAGAGCCCACTCGCGCTGGTCTGGCTTCGGACTCGGATTTGTCCAGGGGGAACACCACATAGGATGCACCCAACACAATAGCACCACACTTCACATCATTTACTTCTCATGAGAACACTAATTCTGAATTCCACTTTCATTGTTGCGAAGGTACAATGTCTCGCCCCTACTATGATGTCAGGAAAATACGTCACAACATGATTAGACCCCCTTCCGATGTCGAGCATGATCGCCGTGAAAGCCGAGGTAGAGAGGATAGAAGGCCTCATGATTCTTATCGGCCACAAACCTCGCGCTCTCGCTCCCCCGTCCGGTCGGACCCAGACCGATATAAAAGCTATCAGAGTCGTCGAGGTGAAGACGTATCGCAGCCCAAAGACCGAGCTTCTCCTCAAGACTAACACGATCGGGAAAGAAGCCCGCCGAAAGATACCGACTCACGAGGCAAACATAAGGTTTCTGATAAGCGGCCTGGAAAGGGTGATGCAGCCATCGTGCCCACTAAACATAAGGATACTGAGCTAACATACTGCAAACCTCCACCACTGAATGCTGAATCTAAAGTTAAGCGAGCATATCTGGAGAAGTAGTTCCCCGACCACTATTTTGAGAATCTGACTTTCTTACCTGCTCTCGAGCCTATTTCCTCAAAGTGGGCAGATGAGGCTAAAGCGAAGATTGATGTCGTCGAGAAGAAATATTCGAAGATGTTCAAGTGTTCACGTAATCTCTCCAGAATCATTCGAACTTTAATTACAGATGATAATTCGATGAAAAAGACTGAAGATACCGACGCAAAAGCCTTGAAAATTTTGGAGAAGGACCTTGAGGACACACAGGCCCAACTTGTCATCGCTCAACGAGATGCTACCAACTTCAAACAGCAATTTGAAGAGTTACAAAAGCATTATTATGAATTGCTGGAATCTCATAGTCAAGAGCGTTTGGAGTTGAAGAAACAAGCGGAAGATGCTAAGTCGGACAATGCCAAAATGCAACTAGCTTACAATACTCTTGAGCGAGAGAAAGCTGAGTTAGCTAGAAAAAATGCTGAACTAGAGAAACGAAATGCTGACTTGGAGTCCAAGTTGATGGAAGCCGAGAATAGGGCTGCCCTAGCTGAGGGGAATGTAGAAAATGCCAATAAGTCTGCTGAAGAGACTCGTAAACAGCTGTCAGAGGTTCAGGAAGAAGTGCATGGTTTTGGCAAATTATTGATTGAATTCTTCGCGCACATAATTAGTCGCCGAAACATCTCTTGGATTGAAGATTATCCATCTACCTTAGTTCATGTATGGAGTCAAATTGTTGAATGGGAGAAAGAGGAATTTAAGGTAGACTTCATTGATGAAGATAAACTTATGGAAAAGTATCTGAGAGATGATGAGCCGACACGCCTGGCCGAGGGGCGTCGCCTCATTGCCGCTGCTATGGAGGAGGAGAAGCGGATGGCTAAACAAAAGAATATCCCTGAGGCTGGCTCTTCTTCTACTACTACTGAAACTTATGAAGTCGAGGGATATGATCCTGAGAACCCGGGGATCCCTCAGGCATCTCTTTCATCTCCCATACCGAGTCAGCGTCAGAGACGGTAGTCACCCCAACTGAGAAATCATCGGAAGGTATTTCTACCTTTTCACCTCAATTCGTTAAGGCCATCTCCACTTTTCACCACATAATTGGGCAATCGATGGAGGATCCTTTATTTTCTCCTGAGTTGATAACTGTTTCTTCTCATTCTGTAGGCATTGAACCGGCCGAGGAGACTGACATGCACCAAGGAACCCCCACCGGGGTAAAATCTGTAGAACAGGCTCAAGGAGAACAAGATAAGGCTACCATTGTAGAGTCGGGAGGAAGAGCTGAACTGTCTAAGGCAGACACTTCTCATGATGACGAGATGATAGATGCCTTGAAAGACGATGGTGGTAGCGAGGGGCACGAGGAAGACCCTGATGTGGCTATAATTGGGGATTCAAAAAGCGCTGATGACATCACTTTGGCTGAAATGAAAGCCGAACAAGACAAACGTATGCAGCTAAAAGTTGAAGACCTGAATCCTGAAAGCCTCAAGCCTCTTGCAGTGGTGGATCCTGGATCAAGGTTAGTCGTTAAGCTTTCAACTAGGTCTATTACAGAAGAGCTTGCTAAAAAGTCATCTCTTGATTCCATGTTCCGACCCCTGGCAAAAAATCAACCGATTCTAGCACTTCGATTGCAGAGAAGAATAAGCCAAAGCGCATTTTGACTGATGCTGAAAAAGAGGCTAAGAATGCTCAGAAGGCTGCCAAAAAATCCAAGTCCGCTCCAAAGCCCAAGTGATGAAATGCTTTGTTTTATTTTGATACTCAAGGCTTTTGTTGAAAGGCAGAGTCTTGTGGTTGAAGATCAAAGCACAGTTTTAATATAGCATAGCTTTGTGTATAGCGTTAATTCGCGAGCCTCACACCTCGGTGTGAACCAGAAACCATAACACCAAACAGATCATTTCGTCACACTTTTTTCATTTTAATTTATCATGGTTATTACCATTGTAAATTCATCACAATTATTTCCATTATAAGCTAATTTCACGATTATTTTCGTTGTGCAATTTGTCCTTTTTGAGAATAGTTCAAAGAACGGTGGACCGAGTCGTCGTTTCATCTTCCATCTTCCTTCTCGCTTTAGTCACGCTTCAAACTTCGTAGTCCTTCATTCTGCAGATCTAAAATTTCATCTAGGGTTTTCGCTTATCGTCCTCCTCCTCAAAATCCGATCAACATTTATCAACCCCTTAATCTCTGCCGCTTCCTAGCACTACCTTCACCAGGTTTTTTTTTTTGAAATCATAAATTTTAAATGGGTTGGGTAATCTTTCTTGGCTGCGGTATCGACTAGTATTATTGGCAATTCCGTCAGAGGCTCAGGAAGAAGTGCATAGTTTTGGCGAATTATTGATTGAATTCTTCGCGCACATAATTCGCCGCCGAAACATCTCTTGGATTGAAGATTATCCATCTACCTTAGTTCACGTATGGAGTCAAATTGTCGAATGGGAGAAATAGGAACTTAAGGTAGACTTCATTGACGAAGATAAACTTATGGAAAAGTATATGAGAGACGATGAGCTGGCACGCCTGGCGGAGGGGCGTCGCCTCATTGCCGCTGCTATGGAGGAGGAGAAGCGGTTGGCCAAACAAAAGAATATCCCTAAGGCTGGCTCTTCTTCTACTACTGCTGAAACTTCTGAAGTCGAGGGATATGATCCTGAGAACCCAGGGATCCCTCAGGCATCTCTTTTATCTCCCATACCCGAGTCAGCGTCAGAGACGGCAGTCACCCCAGCAGTGAAATCATCAGATGGTATTTCTACCTTTTCACCTCAATTCGTCAAGGCCGTCTCCACTTTTCACCACATAATTGGGCAATCGATAGAGGATCCTTTATTTTCTCCTGAGTTGATAACTGTTGCTTCTCATTCTGTAGGTGTTGAACTGGCCGAGAAGACTAAAATGCATCAAGGAACCCCCACTGGGGTAAAATCTGTAGAACAAGCTCAAGGAGAACAGGATAAGGCTGCCATTGTAGAGTTGGGAGGAAGAGCTGAACTGTCTAAGGTCGACACTTCTCAAGACGACGAGATGATGGATGCCTTGAAAGACGATGGTGGTAGCGAGGGACACGAGGAAGACCCTGATGTAGCTATAATTGGGGATTCAAAAAGCGCCGATGACATCACTTTGGCTGAAATGAAAGCCGAACAAGACAAACATATGCAGCTAAAAGTTGAAGACCTGAATCCTGAAAGCCTCAAGCCTCTTGCAGTGGTGGATCCTGGATCAAGGTTAGTCGTTAAGCTTTCAACTAGGTCTATTACCGAAGAGCTTGCTAAAAAGTCTTCTCTTGATTCCAGTGTTCCGACTCCTAGGGAAAACTCAACTGATTCTAGCACTTCGATTGTAGAGAAGAAAAAGGCAAAGCGCATTTTGACTGGTGTTGAGAAAAAGGCTAAGAATGCTCAGAAGGCTGCCAAAAAATCCAAGTCCGCTCCAAAGCCCAGGTGATTAAATGCTTTGTTTTATTTTGATACTCAACTGTTCCGAAATTGTTGCAGCGAGTGCGGCCCTCGCATTTTCTTTTTTTGCTTGTTTTCCTTGTACAAACTCACATGTTTGTAAATAAAATAGTTTATTTCCTGCAAAGTCTAATAGTCGTTTAAGTGAAAATACAAAAGTATGTCATATTAAAGTTATATAATGAAGTCACTATTGAGGGGAATATGTATGCACATATATGCCCCCAGTTAATCTTGAATGACTGAGCAAGAATTATTCAAGATTGATTAAATAAAAAAATCCAATTGCCCCCGATTCTCTGACGGGGCCATATTCCTTTCGTCATCGATGCCTATTGTTTCTGGCATCTTTATACTCTCCTGTCTCATAACCAGGTTAGAGTATTGCTGAGGCGGTCTCTCATCTGGGTGCACCTTCACGCCTCAGGGGACGTCGTCTTCCCGTCCTTTGTACTCTCTCTCGATTCTTGAGAGTTAGAGTTAAGAATGTCGTCTTCCCATCGTTCTGTGTTTTATCGTACAAACAGTCATTTTATTTGCTCCTGCATATAGGTCACCTCCAACTTTCCAAATCTAATTTATCATTTCGTATTTCACTGTCATATTAGAAAAATTGTTGAAGATATAAATAATGCAGGAAAGTAAATGACACACGATATTTTTATAGTGGTTCAGCTAAGTCGTAGCCTACATCCACTTCATAATCCTTTGTTCACATAAACAGACTTTTTAAGGCAAGTCATGCCTTTTTACGTAGCTTAGAAAAACAAAAAAGGATGACATTTCATATTTAGCTCAGATATCGTCGTAAGTGCTGAGCATTCCAGGCTCTAGGAATCTCCTCACTGTCCACGGTCGTTAGCTTGAATGCTCCCGTATCAAGCTTCCGTTGGATGGTGTATGACCCTTCCCATTTTGGACCCAATTGGGTCGAAGGCGGGAAGACTCGTTTCAGTACTAGATCTCCTGGTTCAAAGGTTTTGGGGCGAACTTTCGGGTTATAATAACGTGCTACTTGTTGTCGATGTCTCGAGGCACGCAAGTCGGCTTCATCTCTTTTTTCTTCAATCATATCAAGAGATTCCAGGAGGAGTGCTTTATTTGTCATCGAGTCATAATATGCAACTCGATGAGAAGGGACTTCTAATTCTACTGGGATCACTGCATCTGACCCAAAGGAAAGTGAATAGGGGGTATGGCCGATAGCCGTCTTAAAGGTCGTCCTGTAGGCCCATAAAGCTAATGGCAACTCATCCACCCATCTAGCTTTGGCCTGCTCTAACCGCTTCTTTAGAATTGATTTAATGACCTTGTTTATGGCTTCGACCTGGCCATTTGACTGTAGGTGAGCTACTGCAGTGTATTGTTTATCAATCTTGTATTTCTGGCAGAAGTTTCTGAACTCGATGCTGTCAAATTGCATCCCATTATCAGTTATGATGGTTTTCGGTATCCCAAATCGACAAATAATGTTTCTGACTACAAAACTGATCACCTTCCTCGCCGTGATGGTTGTAGAGGTTTAGCTTCCACCCATTTTGCGAAGTAGTCCACGGCAACGATCGCGTACATATCTCCTCCTCTGGCAATATGCAGAACTCCAATGATGTCAATTCCCTACATGGCAAATGGCCGCGGACTTACCATCAACTTGAGCTGAGTCGGAGGCGCTCTGGGAACCTTGGCATATCTTTGACATCTATCGCAGCTTCGTGAATAATCAGCCGCGTCTTTATTGACGGTAGGCCAGAAATATCCGTACCATAATACTTTCTTTGCTATGGTTTGGCCCCCAGTGTGATCTCCACACTCACTTTCATGCACTTCTTGCAGTACACGTTTAATGTCATCGTGTGCGATACACCGTAGTAGAGGCATTGAAAACCCTTGACGATAAAGGACGTCATCCTGTAAAACGTATCTTATAGCCTTGCGTCTTACAGCTCGTCTTTCGCTCTTTTTTGACGGGAGGGTTCCATTCTTGAGAAAAATCTTAATTGATGTCATCCAGGATTCTCTTTCTGGTTCAACTTCCAAGGCTAGCTCTGCTTCCATTAGTTCGAAACTCGGTGATTCCAACACCTCTACCGGAACCATTTTGGTTTCTTTAGGATTATCAGAACTTGCTAGCTTTGCCATTCGATCTGCTTTCTGATTTTCCGCTCTTGGAATGTGTGTTATGCTATAATGCTCCAATCCTTCCAATAACTCCTTTACCTTTTTGAGATAAGTAATGAGTCGAGGTCCTTTAGCAGCAAATTCTTCCCAAACTTGACATACAACTATCTTGGAATCGCAATATATATCTAATGTCTTCACTCTCAAATCTTTGACAAGTTTCAGCCCGACAATCAGGGCTTCATACTCGGAATCGTTGTTAGTTGCAGCGAACTCTAACCGTAATGCATAGTAGATAGATCGTCCTTCAGGAGTTATCAAAAAAACTTCGACTCCGGACTTTCTATCATTCTTGGCCCCGTCCGTATATAATTTCCACGTACCGAGTTCTAACTCTCGATCCAAAGCAACTACCTTGTTACCCACCGTTTCCTCTTCAGGAATTGTAAATTCAACTATAAAGTCAGCCAAGGCCTGTCCCCTTATTGATCTTCATTCCTGAAAGTTCAAATCAAACTGACTCAGCTCGATATTCCATTTAAATAATCGCCCCGATGCTTCGGGTTTCTGCAGCACCTGTCTGAAAGGTTGATCGGTATATATAACTATCGGGTGTGCCTGAAAATAATGGCAAAGTTTGCGGGAAGCAATCAGGAGGCTATAAGCAAGCTTCTCTATCTTCAGATAGTTACGTTCTGCAGCAGCTAGTTTTTTGCTTACGTAATACACAGGTTTCTGGATTTTATCCTCTTCACGTACTAATGTTGCACTGACGACGTGAGATGATACCGCCAAGTAGACGAACAAATCCTCATGTTCCACGGGCTTTGATAATATTGGAGGCTTTTCTAAGAAGTCTAACAGATTCTGGAACGCCTCCACACAGTCGGGAGTCCATTCAAAATTTCGCTTTCCCCGTTTTATGAGATCGAAGAAAGGTACACACTTGTCTGTTGCTTTGGAGATGAACCTGCCCAATGCTGCAACTTTCCCAGCTAAGCTTTGAACATCCCTGATTTTCCGCAGCTCCTCTATATTCCAGATTACGGCTATTTGGTCCGGGTTGATTTCAATTCATCTGGAACTCACGATAAAGCCAATAAACTTGCTTGATGCCACTCCAAAATAACACTTCAAGGATTCAACTTCGTCCCATACCTTCGTAGTATGCCGAATATTTTTGCTAAGTCCTTCGTATGATTGAGAGATTGCCTGGATTTCACGAGCATATCATCTACGTAAACTTCCATGGTTTTCCCGATTTGATTGTAAAACATGCAGTTGACTAGGCGCTGATACGTGGCTCCCGCATTTTTTAACCCAAATGGAATTACCACGTAACAATATAATCCCAAGTCTGTGATAAAGCTTGTATGCTCTTGAACTGGTATGTGCATGGGAATTTGATTGTATTCGGAATAGGTGTCCATAAAGGATAAAAGTTCATGCCCGGCCATCGAATCTACTAGTTGATCAATTCTGGGGAATGGAAAGCTATCCTTCGGGCAAGCCTTGTTCAAATCAGAAAAGTCAATGCATGTTCTCCATTTCCCATTTGACATTTTGACTAGGACAGGATTCGATATCCAGTCGGGATATTTTGAATCCTTAATGAATCCATTACCTTTTAATTTCTCTACTTCTTCTTTCAAAGCTGCTGACAGCTCTGGGTCCAACATCCATCTCTTCTGCTTGACTGGTGGGTGCTTTGGATTAATACACAAAAAGTGGCTCATGATGGTAAGCGAAATCCCACGCATGTCAGTGTGAGTCCAGGCAAACACATCCAGATTTTCCTTTAAGAAATCAGCCAATTCCCTCGCTCTAACTGGATCCAGTTGCGAGCCGATCTTTAGTTCTTTCGTTGGATCTGTTTCATCAATAGGTATATCGATTGTCATTTCGTTGGGAGTTCCCTTCCTGTCCCCGGGTTCCCTATCCTCTCTGGGATCTATATCGTCGAGCACATCTGAGGGCGACTCTCTTAGGGCAAGACCACTTAATTGCTATGTTGAGGCTTCCTTTGGAGGGGTGGAATCATCCTTAGCATCTATATTCAACTGATTCATTAACATCTTTAACTCTGTCACGTAACAAGCTCGTCTCGTAGCTTGGTCACCCCTCATCACCCCAACTCCTGAGTCAGTCGGGAATTTAAGCAGCAAGCACCGAGGTGCAATGCATGCCCTAAATTCGGCAAGGGCCGGTCGGCCTAGGAAGGCATTGTAAGGCGACTCCACATCCAAAACTACAAATGGTAGGATCCTTACTCTCTGGCGATCTCCCTTCCCTAGTGTGACTGGTAGTTCCACAAAACCCATCGGAGCTGTAGATGCTCCGTGAAAGCCGCGTATCCATCCTTCACATGGCTTTAAGTCTTCTGCCTCGAATTTCATTTGTTCGAAAGATTTCTTGAAGAGAATATTGACCGAGCTCCCGTTGTCCACTAATACTTTATGGACTAAAGCAGGTCCAATGGTTGTGGTAATCACGAGTGGATCGTCGGTTGGAGGTTGAACTCAAGAATCATCTCTATTGCGGAATACGACGTCATCTGACATCGTTTTTTGTTGCTTTATTGGAGTGACGTCTTCAAGGCTACTGCACTCTCCTACTTCAAAATGCTTGGCGGCATTGACGTACTGGTCCATTGCTTTAAAACTATGACCAACTAAGTGAGGTCCACCTATAATAGTATTAATGACGATCCCCTTACCTTTTTGCTGGGTTGTGGGTTTCGAAGCAGACTGGTTTTGGTTCGGGGCTTGTCCCCCTTGCCCCTGTCTCTTGGGGCGACCTTGTAATCATCCAACTTCCCCTCTCGCAGCAATTTTTCAACGATATAACTCAAATGACGGCATTCATTGGTGGAATGACCGTGGGTACCATGAAACAAGCAAAACTTTCCTGTTGCAATCTCTTTCTCAGTAGAATCTCTGGGTGGTCGTTTTTTGTACTGCAATATGATATATGTATCTAAATAAATGTTCTCCAACGTATCATTTAACGACGTGTAATTTTCAAAAGTCTGGAATCTGGGTCTTTTATTAGAGCTATTCCCTCGGTTTCTGTTTCTTCTATTGTCGTTCCCATTTATGTTTCCATTACCACCACTCTGGTTGCCAACATTTACTCCCACCTTCCCTGAACTATCACCAGATTGTTTCACAGCAACGTTACTCTACACACCTTCCTACGAGGCCCCTTCGGACTTTCTCTTTCGATTTTCCTTAGTTTCTTCTCGCCTTAAGCGGATATTAGCCTTTTCATAGAACAATTCTCTTGTAGGAGGTGGTTTTCCAGCCAAGTAATCCCCGAACTCTGTGTCAGGATCTACCCCTTCTATCAAGGCCATTCAGGATAGTAGGCTCATGGGGATCACTAACTTCGGTGATGGCCAGGTTGAAGCGATCCAAATATGACTTCAAAGATTCCCCTGGGGCCTGTTTAATCTGTGACAATTCTATGACGGTCTTGGACTTTTGGGCATGGAGTCAAAATTGATTCATGAAGTGCTCACTCAATTCTGTGAAATTTGGTACCGACCGAGGAGGGAGTCGGGTGAAACACATTGAGGCTACGTCTTCAAGATAGATTGGGAAAGCTTTGAATTTTACGGCATCTGGAGCTGCTGCCGCATTCATGAACCATACATATCTCATCAGATGCTTCCCTGAGTCTGTTCTTCCTGAATATCGATCCATCTTAGGCAAGTTGAATCGCCGGGGGAACTGGAAATTCAGTATGTCATCTGTGAAGGGGGTATGACTTCGTTCAATGCCCCAATCTTCATTAGTATATTGCTGGCTTTCAGACATGATATTGCGCACCATTGCCCATACATCGGCGTTTGTTAATGTCTATAGAGGCTCTCTAGATCTGATGTTCGGATTACCCCTGGGTTCCTGATCAGGGGATAACCTCCTGTTTCTAGCGACAGCTGCTCTACATTGCTCTTTGTGCTCCGGTTCGATCTCAGGAGGTAGAGGTTGGAGAAGTTGTTGCTGTGTGGGGTTGATAATATTAGGATCCCTGGGTAAGACATGGGATCCGCGCATAGGTAGTAACATAGACTGTTGCAGACTCGGGTCATCAGGGCTCAATACACGAGCAGCATCTTCTCGGGATCCTAAAGATCCAAAAGTCAATTGATCGAGGTTCTGAGGTCATTCAAGCGGCCTTCTCTCGTGAGGACGTTCCTCCTCCAAAGAAGACGAATCATCTATAGCAAGATGGCATGTTGGGGAAGGAGACTTCTGCCTACGGAGCTCCTGTAGTTCTCTACCCATAGTGATCATGTTTTCCTACATGCGAAGGTTGTCACGCCTTTGGGCTTCCAATGCTTCTTTAGTGCTCTGAAGCATGTCAAGAAAACATGAAAAATCTCCCTGAGTAATGGGTCCAGATGGATCAGGCTGAACATTAGTCATCGTGGCTGGAATCGGAGCGTTGGAGGGAGCTCGAGTAGAAGTTCCAGCTTCATTCTGGTTCGGATCGGATTGGTTCGCAGCACCCTAGTCGGGGCGGTTCGGATGGAGAGAGTGAGTGCCTTCGATCTCATCAGATCGGATCGGATCAGTGCCTTCCACCCGGTTCGGATAGGCACCTCCCATCCGGTTCGGATCCTCCTGATCGGAGCGGTATGCTCCAGAGCTTTGAGCGCATGACCTCGTTAACACGATGGCTTGCTGATCTTCTCTAGCGTCGTTTCCCCTAGCACATTGCACTTCTTTTCCTTTGGTCTTAGTCATGATACTCGATTCTTCAACGGTTAGTCAACAAGTACTAAAAGATGTCAGAGACGAGGGATTAACTTCTTTGAACTCGAAGGTCCAAATAGTAGAATGATAACCCCAAAAAGGCTGAGAATTCTAAGGTTTCTCAGTGAAAGCAGCAAAATGTTAGACCAAAAATTGGTTCTAACACCCAAATTAGCGATGATTTTAATGAAACAGAACTAAAAAGCAACGAAGAACACACGATTTATAGTGGTTCAGCGTTAAAGAGCCTACGTCCACTTTTTATTCTTTTAGTTGATGATTTGAATGCAAATACAGCAATGATTCTCACTCAGCTTCACAATTACAATGCATAAAATCACTCAAATCTATCAAAAATAGACTTTAAGTGATGATTTTGATCTGAATGCAGTTATAAAATTCGGCTATGGAGGAAGTTAGAGCTAAGAATTTGCCAAAAGATCCTTTCAAATGCCTCTTGATGGTGTATTTATAGGTGAAAAATCTCTTCAAAGTGGCTCCGGTTCGGAATTGTGTGGCACCCATCCCATAAGAGTCGGGTTCGGAGGCTTCCAGATGATGACAGCGCATCGATTTACTGGGAGATCGTGGGAGAAATGGTCATGCTTGGTCCGGGTCTTCAGGAAGCATGTATAGCAACGGTTACAGGCTCAGAGAGAGGGGTTCGGATCGGCTGCCTCCGATTCGATTCGATGAGGCCACTTGCTATCTTTTGATGTTGCTGACGTATTTCTCCGAACCGAACCGATATGGCATATGCGTCTTTGGTCTCTACTTTTTTCCTGTGCTATCTCCCTCCGATCCAGACCGGTTGGTGGCTTTCTCACTGTTAGACTAGTTCACAAAGTAGGCTAACAGTTGCTGTATCGACTAGTATTATAGGCGACATCCCTTAAATTTACTCGAGATTAATCATTCGTAGATTTTGCTTTACTGAATCTAAGTCTTCTTATTTGTTTTTTTCAGTAGATAATTATTGTTTTCAATTTGCAGTTGTGTTCTTTCTTGTCTGATATATTGTTATTTTTCTTATTTTATTTGGCCTTCGTTGAGATAGATTAGTGTAAGCAATCTAAAAAGTATGTTCTTCAATGTCGCTTATAGATTTACTGAATCTAAATTCGTTGTGTGTTTCAAAATTGAGCATGGATGTTATGGAAACTGAACTGAGTTTAATTACTTCTGTTGCATCCTTTCATTTGTCCTTCATCTTGTACCTGTAACTGTATATTGTTGATTGATAACTTGGATTTAATCTGGATAACCTGATATATACAAGTTAATTTTTTTAGCAGGTTAATTTGGTTATGTTAGGATAAATTGGTTTTTAAATATTGAAATGGTTATGATGCTGCTAGATGCTTGCCAACTCTCTAATGGGGTGTTGTTTTTCGAAGCTCTTTCATCTGCCTTGGTAGCAAGTGATAATGAATTACACTATTCTGTGCTAGTAAGGAAGTTCTATTGATGACTTCGATGCACATTGTTTATATCATTGCCATGGAATTCTAGTGTTGTCAGCGCAACTCTGATAAGGATTGTGCTAGTTAATATCATGAGAAATTCAAGTGTTGGATAACATAGCGTGGAGTATCTGGTCTCAGGTCAGTATTTTGAATGAAAGTAGATCTATTAGATGTAGCTTTTGGCTTGTTTCACTCCATTTCACATCGATCCTTTTAAAAATGGCTTCTAATCTATAATTGTTTATGTTTTCTTCTTAGAAACAAAAGTCAATTTAATTGTTTATAATTTCCATAGGAATTGACTATTATTTTCATTTTCCATCCATTTTTGTTTTTCTTTTATGTAGGGATTCCATTAGTGGTTTCCATTAGTGGATTCCATTAGAGGCTTTTCAGTTTTGAAACATTTCATCTGTCGTTGCTTCATGTAGACATTTGTATCGATGAGACCTAGCCCTTTGTATTGTCATTAACACTTGAACATTCGGAGTTGTCCAATATTCTGAAACTAAAACTTCCAATGTGACGTAAATTTTGATGTTATTGGAATTTAAAGCATTATCCTAATAACTTCCCATGGACAAAATATGTATATTAGAGACCAAGACCCATTGAAACCTCAAAATATATTTATTATAATCTTTCTCACCAGTCAAAAGCATATTATGATGCTAACAGTTCAAATTGTAAGTTGATATTACTAGTTTATCTTGTCGATACTTCCCTGTATCTACGTGTGCATATGCACCTATTTTTCTCTGTACTTAATAGATTAAAACTACGGAGTATTTGTTTTTTATGCATTTTCTTATACAATGCTTATTTTTCTTGCAAGATTTGCACCATAAAAGAGAGTGATGATAAACTTTGCAATAAAATGAAATGGGCAGTTGAATTTTCATAATTATAAATGTAGTTTACATTTTTTATTTTTATGTCTTTTGTTTTTATTTAGCCTAGTGCTGCTTTTTTGGTTTTAACACTATTATTTTCTATTTCATCAGCTACATATTTCAATATGGACACCTAGTTAAGTGTATAACTAGTTGTGACCATGTTTAAAATTTACGTTCACTAATAAAGTTCCTACAAAATCCATGTCTAATGCGATTGTGGGGTGTAGAAAGAGCAATTTTACAATCTGATATGAAGAAATTTGATCTTGGAAATTTTACAATCTGGTATGTTTTCGCCCACACACTCAGTTAAAGTATTAATAAACCATTCAAAGCTATGGACTTGATCATTTAATGTCATATTGGATACTTTTGCTTAATTATATTAGATCAAGTATCCTTGAAAATGCTTATACAACAAGTGTCTAAAACTTAGATATAACCTAACTGCTAAACCAAAGGCTTGTAAAAACCGGTAGGCTGGACAATAATGCACAGTATGAAAATAAATCTTTTTACTTTTATTTGAAACTCATGTTACTAAAACTATTCTATCACTTTGATGCTTTCTATGCAAGGTCGGTACGTTACGAAATCGACACGTGAGAGAAAAGACTTGCAAAAGATCTAATTTAGATTAATGCCCAAACATTCAACCAAAAAGCTTGAATTCTGTTATTTAATTCATTTTTAAAGTTGAACATGTATGTGAAATCTGGACTCAATTATTTACCCTCGAAACTATTTATATATTTAAAATTAGCATCTACGTATACCTGATCTTTGAGGCTGAGCTTTATACGCTTCTTGGATTCAACTGCGCTTTGTGAATAACTCATTAAAATATATGTTTAAGGATAAAGACGCATTTACTTCTGATATTAGCATAATGATGCCTAAGACTCGTGTTTTTAAGGATTGCGCCTTACCATAATGATGCATAAGATCATGTCGATATTAGCAATATAACTTTCCATACAAACCTGCTATATATAAAACTGTGTGGGTCCTAGAATCATTTAGAAGACTGATTTCTTTTCATAACTTTTTTCTTAAATCGGTAAACATACAGAGCTATCTCTATAAACAGCTGTATATTTCAAACTTAACGATATATTGAGACCATGAGACACTTGCAAATCTTGTGTTCAAGAAAGAAAAACTGAGTACTTATCTTAAAAACAAAATGTATTACCACAAACTGAAATCCTAACATGATTTCACGTTTATCACTTCAAAATTTTAGAGATTTTCATATATAGGCTAAATCACACTAGGAAGTATAAGTTTTCTTATATCTAAATCTTTTCATGCTTAGAATCAGTATGCATGAGATTGTTGAAATAATTTACAGTTTATGGCGTTTAAAGGACAATGAGTGCTTTAAAATAGTTTTTTTCAAAACTATTATGATTTGTGCAGATACAACCTTTAAAATGAGATCTGCTCATGAAACTGAAAAATAAATATGCACCTATATTTTGCCAAAGACAACCAACTCTCCCTACTATAAGAATATTCTACCAAAAGTCACATCTAAAAATCCAGTTTAATATATACATAAACTATCATGAACTCGCTGTGTCTTGTTAAATTAACATATGAATTCATAGTAAATCTATATATTGCGTGGATGAGACTGAACATTAACATATGAGACCAAAATATCTTCGAAGTTAACCCTTTAGATAATGTAGTTACTCATGTCAAGTTACTATATACACACACACACACACACACACACACACACACACATGTGTATGTGTGTATGTAGGAAACTTTGGTTAATATGTAAATAATATAGCCTGAAATTCTCAATGTTTAACAATTTTTTATACACATTACTTATAAAAGATAATCATGTATTCACAAAATTTCAAAAACTCCACATTGTCAAAAAGCTTATGGTATATAATCTGCATGTCCCAAACATTTACCAAACATTTACATATATGACTTCTATGAAAGATTCTGGAACTTATATATGAATTCTATGAAAGATTCTAGAACTTGTTTATGACTTCTTTGAAAGATTTTGGATTTGTTAAGTCCACATGTCCTAAACATTTACCAAAAAAATATTGAATGTGCAGTTTATTTCTAAATTTGTTTTTCAAATAGCCAAGGAAAGCTATAGAGCAGTTGTACTGAACTATTGGTATTTGGCGATTAAAGAAATGTGAAAAGCAAGAACAAGAAGTGCTACTGTATTTTTCGCTAGATGACTAAGTCTAAATAAAATCTAAATTTTACTTTGACGTGCAGTGGAACCAATTTCCACTATGTGACTGTTAATGTAATGTTATTGCCCTCTTAAGCAGTACATTGAGTTATTTTTTGTGTAATGATGATCATGGAATAGAATATTACAAATAATTTCAGGCTAAATCTCTAATATGTATGTAAGCATGGGATGTGCAAGCATGTTAGATACCAAAAAAATTGTTAGCTGATTTTAATGTAGCACCAATAATTGTTAATACACCTGTTCGTTCGTGTCACACGGCCACAATAAAGATAAATAATCATGCTTTTTTGGTTTTCCTACAGTGGATTGTTCAAGCTTATTCTAGCTTCCACGAGGGTGTAACTTAGGATGACTAGTTCCACTTGAAGAACGCATACAACTAATTTAATTTTAAAAGTCGGCTACTCTTCCTCTTAAGTACTTCTTGCTAACTCATAACATTTTCAGGTTAGTATGCTTCTCGTTGTACCTTTGTTCTGTCACCGACTATGCATGTTTATTATTTATACCTCTTTTTGTTTTTTTATTGTATTGGAAATTTTACATGTATTGACACAAACTGCTGCTTTTGGAAAAAAAATATCATGATTTTTGTTGTTTGACACAAACTACAACATTATATCGGCGTTATCTGAAATATATATTATTTAGTTTTGCAATAGATTATTTGGCATTGCTGGTTGAAATTTCATTAACAATGGAAGGTGTATTCATTTGATTTGCAAGAATGAATTTAGAAGATCAAGTGAAGTCGGCTGTAAGCAATGAAGCGTGAGCCAAGCCCACTGCTAATTTGTAGTTACTAAACATTCTAAGAGTTATATGTTGAAGTTACGTTTTGAATTTGTTATGTATGTTGATGTTAGTATACAACTTGCAATATTTTGCATGAAACACATGTGTTTGTTGTTATAAATGTTATGTATTATTGACCATATTTCTCGAGTTCGAATAGGGTGTATTTGTGTGTGCCGTGAAGTATATGTTATTATGTGTATTTGGGTTTAACATTATTGTATATGTGAGCATATGTATTCTATGATAAATGTGAGTATATATAATTGTGTTATAGCAAGCCTTTCTGGTGTCGTGAGTAATGGTTAATACTGTTGCAAAACTAGCATCGACCACATTTATAACCATTAGAAGAATACATATTACCGCACTTATTACCGTTAGGACAGTAAATATTATCACACTTATAACCATTAGGAGAATAAATAATATCGCACTTATAACCGTTACAAGAGTAAACATTATAACGCTTATAACCATGATAATATGCGTTGGTATTTGTCATGGTTATAACCGTGTTAACATGCATGATAAAAATCACCAACGCACATTGGCACAACAGTTATAAACGTGAGTATACTACTTAGTCACGGTTATAAGCATGACAGTTTGGACTTTCTGGTGTTGTGCGAGAGGACTTCGGGGAGGACATGCGTTTCCTTCTAGCTAGGAGTGGTGTCATGGTATGGAGCCCAAACATTTTTACTTATGTGGATGATTGAAAGTGAGGCGCCTCGGTTATATCGGTCACTACGAGGCCGATGGATGGTTTGGTCAACATACTAACCAGTTTAACGCCCCATAGGGAAGGGAAACATATTGACTAGGCATTTTAATCCACTCCATGTGGACTGGCCGTGATGATCCAAGGTTCGATACATTCTGATCCTGAGACATGGGATAAATTGTCTCAAAGTGGTAAGGATGATCCCTTGCCTTGGTTCACAGATGGAAATCCAACTTCCAATACGTGACTTTGCGGTTTTAATTGTAGAGCCTAGTATTGGAGACATGATATATGGTACCCATGCCATCTATGATTGATACATTTATATTTGAAGTTGTTTTATGCACTATGCACTTATAGTATCAAAATGATTTGTTTTAAACATACCAAGCATGTTTGGCTATTATGAAGGAAAACCCTATCCTCCATCTTTTGTTGCATTGTGTGATGGGACATGGGTCTTATAATAGCTTCATTTTCCAAAAAGCATTGCACTGTTTGTTTCTTGCACTGGTATTCTTGGAAGGAAATCCATTCCGTGTTATACGGCATGGCCCCTCGATTTACTTTTAAAGTAAAGATTTAATAACTGTTTTGAGTTCTCACACCAGTCACATGACTGACCTGGAGTTTATTGTTTTAACCTAAACTCTGGGTGCCTCTATTTTCCACACGGTCAGCTAGTTGTTTTAATTTTGCAGATATTATATTCACAGGACCCTGGTTTACAGCTGCAGCTATATTCGAAACACTCTGTATCCATTCATTTCTTTCAGTTGTGTTTTGTATTATTTTCCACTGCAGTATAATTTGTAAATCTCTGATATTTTTCCAATGTATATTATTTGTTCATACTATGTATATTCTTGTACTCTGCTGTAAATTGTTGTAATAGCAATAATATGTTCTTCTGTTTGCATTCCGATTAGTCTTGTTATCAGACAATCTACTATTTCTCTTCTCCTCGGAGACCGGGGAAGTTTGGGTCATTACAAATATCATCGCTCGATAATAGTGAAGCCGTTCATGTTAGGGTAATTTATTTACCTCTCACGCCAAATATTTTCTCCTATATTCTCTTCCCATAAACCCATTTCACGAATCACCGTAGCGCCTTGTCCCTAAAACTCCACCCCACTACTCCTTTTAGTCGCCCGAAAGTGCCATAGAATAATATCCATTCATCTCACTGACCCTACCATCCCTGTTCATCAGACTCCTCTTCAATTAACAGTAAGGTTCCAGCTTCAGTACTTACACATGCCTATGCACGAAAAACTAAGGCCATGCACGCCACTCTTTTCGAAAACACTCTCCATGCAAATACTCCATCACAAAAATCTACCCTATTACTTCTCCTCCTATGAAATGCTTCAGTAAAATTCCTTTTCAGTAGCCGAAACTTAACTTTCCCCTATATTCAAAATCTTTCCAAACACTTTAGCTTCACCCTCTCAACACACCACGCACCAAACCGGCAACTCCACGCTCCATGCACTAAAACTTATTCCCCTTCACCTATCCGGCCAACGATCAATGGTACCGGACCGCCGTCCCTTCGCCACTGCTCACCAGTCGTCAGATCAAACCAGTTCATGACCATTATTCCTTCACCGAATATTCCCATAAACGGCCCCACATTAAAGCACCATATATGACCAGTTCCCACAGTGAAACACATGCCGCCGTCGTTTACCAGACCCTGCCCTCTCTGTTGCCTACTCCGTTACCTCAACAGTAGCCTGCAACTGACCTTAGCACCGTTTTCCCATGCTTGTCTCTCATTCTAAGTTTAGTAAAAGAAACGTTTCCATGGGGTTTTCCTTTTGGAGATCTTCTAAAGTTTAATATGATCGAAAACATACTAGTGCAGGCGAGGTCTTCTGAAGTTTTTAATTAGTTCAGAAGAGATAATGATGCTAGATTATTCTTAATTCTATTTTTTTAGAGAGAAATCAGTTGTTTTTCATTTGGAAAGAAATGGAGCTAGGTTTTATTTATATCAGCGAAGAAGAGCGAAGATGGCGTGTATATATATAGGTGAGAAGAAATCGCAGGATACATGTGAAGAGAGGGACAAAACGCATGTGAATGCTCTAAATGGTTTGAAGAAACGGAGACAGAAGGTCTTCGAGGCAGGGATTTTTTCTAATCAAATACATGCAGATGGATAGCTGCATGGCTCGAGAAATATACCCGCTTAAATTAATTTTTGATTTGATGAAGTGAGCAGACATTTTTACCACTCGCACATGGTTTAGAAAACAATTTGCTCTGAACGAAACGGCAGTAGCATATGGGAAAGACAGATGTTATTAAATTCAATACGATGGACGATATTATTTGGAAGTGACTAACAATATTTTTGCGGAGGTTGTCTAACGATCTTTTAAGCATATAACGTTTGACGATCCCGGTTTGTACAAATCTATATGAACTCTAGTCATAACGAAATTGGAAATTACACAATAACTAAAATTTTAAACTCGACACCTTTTTAATTTCTAAGTCTAAATGCTATTCAAAATATAAAAATCTTTTATTTTATGTAATAAATCATTATAATTTACAAACTTATTCCATAGCAACTATTTGAAAATTTGATTTGGACATAAATCGAAATCTACAACATGAAAACTAGATTTTTCTCTTCCACTAGAAAAATATTATCCATTATATTCGGATGTTTCTTGTTTTGAGAAATCCCGATTTTTATTAGATCTTGTATGCCCATTTAAAGTTCAAAATGTTATATTACAAACTACCATGCCGCTATAGTTCGTTTTATAATTAAAATATAAATTAAACGTTCTAATATCATTAAATAAACGAACTTGTTTATATAAACTAAAATAAACTTAAATAAATATTTATATATTGTCCAATTCACATTATAAAGCAAATTCAACAAATCCCGACCATTCCGAAATTTACATTATTATTTTATTAATTATTAATAAAATACACCAGACAATTAAATTCAACTATATAAATTCTTAAAATAATGTTTAAAACCGTATTTAAATATTCAATAAAACAGTTAAAAATCTGGGTCGTTACATTCCTTCCCTCTTAAAAGAATTTCGTCCCTGAAATTACTAAGAAAGGAAAAATGCTACAAACTCAGTAAATTTATTTTTTAAAACCCAATTGACTAAAAGTTCCACCTCCTATTTTTAAGACAAACCAATTAATTTTAATCGAAAAATATATAAATTTCTATAGAAAATAAATTCCAAAGATTCCCAAAAATATCTGAAAATTTTCGAACACTTTAAATTTTAGAATTTTTTTAGCAGAGTCTCCCCTACATGGAGTGACTTCTACAATACTGCATGAATAAAAGTAAATACATTGACTCGCATGGTCAAAAAAGGAAAAATCCAATTCAAAGCCCAAATCAACAAGCCAAAATTTATATTTTTCGTAGGCATACCTTTTTGCGAGAGTTATTAAGCGATAAATTATACTCGAGTTTGCTCAATTATTATGCAGCTCTAGTAATACTGGACTCAATCAGCTCTATAACTCAATCATTATTAGCTCTTGTACCTGTCCTCATTATGGAATTCATTAGCTTCATAATCATCAAGTTGAACATTCAAGTCATCCATTACAACAATTTTACAAACCATCCAATTCATATTCATAACTATTTTTATCAACCCATTTAGATATATCAATCAATTACTTATATTCCATTTCATTCATATTTATTTTCAAATCAAAAATTTATGCAGTCAATTCCAATCATAAAATTCAACTAAATTCCAAATATTTCATTCAAGCCAAATTTCTATTTAATTCTCAGATTTCACATTGGAAATTTACATTTCATAATCAAATTGAATTCTAATCCAAATCAATACTAACAATATTATAAGAAAATTAAAACTTACCTTCTTTATAAAATATATTGGGTCAAAATAATACTAAAATTGTTTTATATTCAAATTACAAATACGCGCGCTCATATATATACACACTCAAACTCAATTGGGGTATTACTAACCCCATCTCTGTTGAGTTACACCACAGAGCCAAGGTTATCCCTAAACCTTATGCTATGATACCAGCTGTAGCGTCCCAGGAAATTCGACACTCGAATCTCGACGTTAATACCCTTCGTGTCCTCACTCAAGTATTGAAAAATCAGAAAGCTAATAGGAAGAAATAAGAGGGTGGGAGAAGAAAGAAATATTAGAATAGAAGAATAAGAAGATCAGAATCTCATAGCGGAACAAATAGAATATAATAAATCAAACTCTTTACACAAAATAAACTGTATAAATATGATTACAATATCAGAGTATACATTCACATCAATTAATACACACAACGGAAATAAACTAGTACCACTAAATATATAGAATAAGTCTCGACTTCAACTCCTTCTCCGGAATTCCAAGCAAAACCAAACCTGGAAATATACTTGGCCTGACCCAAGCACATTTGAAGAAAAGCAAAACTCACCCAGATTAGTCTGGAATACTTTCAAAGATAAATTCATATGGCAAAGAACTTGCTTAACTTTAGAAATCATTTGAATGAAAAGGATAATAGTAAGACTAGCCCATACATGAACACGGACGGTTTTTACCTTACTATAACCTAAAACATTATTGATATATCAAAATCCAGTGATATTACACCTATGAAAAGGTATGTGACCACATTCCAATCATTGTAACCTAGAGGGTAATACACCGAGTTCAACAAGAACATCTTACAACCCGTCCATACATGATTGACCACTCATCTAACTTGAGTGTATCAAATATATTGTCATGCTTATGGCTTTTTGTCAAGAGCCCTGTAATTCTTGGAAGATACAGAATCGAAAGAAGAACAAATAAGGATTTTATCTAGATTGGTGAAAATATACCCTACTTGGGAATGACCCACCTAGCCGTGATGCTTGCCCGATTTTTGTCATTTCCCGGTTGTAACGCTTGAGGTCACGTTTACTTTTTTAGAGAAAATCTCATAATCATTCACTTTGAATGTCACATCTTCGGATCCGTCAAATCACTACTTGACGTCCACAAATATACTCTTAGTGCTAAGCAAGAGAATTTCTCCGCCACCAAACTTGGTATATTTGTAAAAATCAACATACGTTAGTTTTCAGGAAATACTCTGTCATCATTTGTCCATACAAGTCCTGCAGGAACATGATGAACCAAAGGAACCCTCCTACCACATCTTAGGAATCGCCCTATAGATCAGTAGCGAGTAGTCCTTGCAATCCGTAGATTCCAATCTCGACAGAATCACAATATATCTCTAGGGATCAACTAGAGATTGTAAGTACTTCTTCCGTTTTATGAAAATTTATGGTCTTCAATGCTCCATCTTTATCTCTGCACATTAGTTTCATACGCAATGTTGATTCGTAGTGGTTTTGGGTCTAGTTCCCATCCTGGTCTATTCGAAACAGCACGTCAAAAGGTCTAATAATATATTTCATTAATAGTTGGTGTTTTGACTATCAATCTCAAAACAGTACAATCAATTATATTGGCAGCGCAGGTCTTATTATTCAAAATCATTCATTAACTTTTTTACCGACCTTGAAATCATTTCATCGATTTAAATCGATTCGCTTATCTCAATAGAACTATAATCTTAACCGTTAAGAATAACTACTTTTCCAAAACCCTATTTGTCGCTTTTCACTCCAAAACATTACCACACTTCATAAAAAAATTCCAATTCCTTTATTTGGAAATATTGCTTTATTTTCTTGATAGTGTCTTAATATTCGTTAAACTTGGTTATCTTGATATTCATTCCAATTTAATGGTATAATTTTAATTACCTATTCTTATGTAAGACAATAGTTTCAAATTATTTACTTTAAAACCAACTAGGTCATTTCTATTTCAAAATTTAATAACTAATGTTGCATTACTATTCTAATGGAATAATAATAAACTAATCTTAGAACCATTTAATCATTACAAACTAATATCATCCCTCGATAATAGTGAAGTCGTTCAAGTTGGGGTATTTTATTTACCTCTCAGAACTTGATAAACAACGTACTTATCTCAGAATAGATAGTAGTTGTAACTCTAAAACACATCTTATTTATAATATCAATCAAATCTTATATTTTATACGGTTATATGAACCATATCATTATTTCTGAAATCTTGGTCGATCATGACCCTTTTTTACTTAATATTAACCTCCCGTTTAAACTTTCCTATTCAATTCCATTTGCAATTTATATTACGCTAACCCATTTAACAAATATTTACCAAAACCCTTTTTATATTATAAACTTCAATTTTTATAACCAAAACTCCAATCGTAAAATAAATTACATTGTAGAAAACTTATTAAATATTCATTAATAATCATTTCGATCAATAGTTGACTTATTTAACTTAAACCCATCGGTTAATTCGTTAACCGATTTCAATTATTCCTTCCTATTAGATTAATAAATATAATCTAATAATATTTCTTAAATGTTTACTTAAAAACATTTATTCAAAAACATTAACCCGTAGGGTTATTACGGCTTTGTTTACTTATAAACTGTTTTAACGTCAAATCCTTATTATATAATATTTTAATAAAAGCCAATTTATATACATCAAATTATTTTTCGAACTTCATTATAATGTATAAAATATAATTACAATTCTGCTTTAGTTATAAAATAAAAATTATAACTTAAATTCGTCAATTCGCCTAACGGCAAATCAACGTTTAAACAGAAATGTGGATTTTAGGCCATTTACTGTCAATCCCTCAGTCAATACCGTTTATTTATTCAAATCACAACAACATTCAACAGCCAACAGGCTTTAAAGTCAATGGGGTTCAATCAATTCACATACAATATGAAATAAACAACATACTAAATATTTGAGGAATTTGGTTTGATACCATCCACCTGTTCTTTCCTGCATCACATATCATTATAATATTTCATAACAACATATAATTTTATATTAAACAACTATAATATACTTCACGTCAATCATCAAAACAACCATAGACATCAAAGGCATCTAAACAACCAATTATCAACAATTAAATTTAATTATATGAATTAATAACATCATAGGATTCAAGAAATGTGTGAGAGTTTACTCACCTTTATTTATTTGTGATTATCGATCATCGCATTATTTCGTTTAATTTTAAACAAGAATTTAAAATTAAACGATAATCTGATTGCCTCTGATGCGCTCTAAACCTGCTCAGCAACGTAGGGCACTTCCCTGCGATCCAAATGGCACTTGTTTCGCTATAATCTAATAATGCAGAAAATAATTATGAGTGTTATTGTTTTCTTCTATTAAAACCAAATTAATAAATGTTAAGTTTTGACAACGTTAATTAAATTACCTAAATCACGCCTACTACCAAAATGGCACATTTTTCACTTGTTAACCAAACTATGAATCTTACTGGATCGCAGACTAGAAGCAACCACAACAGTCTTCTTCAAATTTTTGTCCTTAGAAACTGCTATAGGACATCAATAACATTCCGATCTCTTCTTTTTTTCCCTTTTTTAAAGCTTCTAAGGCCCAAGCCCACAAAATTTTGCACAGCCTGTTCTCTAATATTCCTCTGTCACGCATTTACTTTCCAGTATTGTTTTTTCCATGCCACCTTCCATAGCTTTACCCCCATGCATTGAAACTTGCCATTCCCTAAACCTTTACGCCAACTATTTTCTCCCATATTCTCTTCCTATAAACCCATTTCACGAATCACGGCAGCGTCTTGGCTCTAAGGCTCTGCCCCCACTACTCCTTTCAGTCGCCCGAAAGTGCCACAAAATAATACCCGTTCATCTCACTGACCTACCATCCTCATTCATAAGACTCCCCTTCTTAATAGTAAGGTTCCAACTTCAATACTCACGCATGCCCTTCCACTAAAAAACTAAGGGCGTACACGCCACTCTTTTCAAAAACACTCTCCATGAAAATACTCCATCACAAAAATCTACCCCACTACTTGTCCTCCCACGAAATGCTTCGGCAAATTTCTTTTTTAGTAGCTGAAACTTAACTTTCCCATATACTCAAAATCTTGCCAAACACTTCAGCTTCACCCTCTCAACACACCACGCACCAAACCTGCAACTCCATGCTCCATGCACTGAAACTTATTCCTCCATCACCTATCCCGCCGACGATCAATAGTATCGGACTGTCGTCCCTTCGCCACTGCTTACCAGTCATCACTTCCAACCAGTTTGTGACCACCGTTCCATCACCGAATATTCCCATCATCTTCCCCATGTTAAAGCACCATTTCTAATCAGTTCCCACAGTGAAACACGTGCCCCCGCTGTTTACCAGACCACGACCTCTCCGTCGCCTACGCCGTTACCCAAACTGTAACTTGCGATTGACCTTGGCACCGTTATTCCCACGTTTCTCTCTCTCGCTCTAATTTTAGTAAAAGAAACATTTCCATGGGGTTTTACCTTTGGAGATCCTCTGAAGTTTAATATGATTGAACACATATTGGTGTAGGCGAGGTCTTCTGGGGTTTTCAATTAGTGCGGAAGAGATACCAATGTCAGATTCTTCTTAATTCTCTTTTTTTAGAGAGAAATTGGTTGTTTTTCATTTGGAAAGAAATGGAGTTGAGTTTTGTTTATATCAGCGAAGAAGAGCAAAGCCGGCGTATATACATTGGTGAGAAGAAATCGCAAGATACATGTGAAGAGAGGGGCAGAATGCATGTGAATGCTCTAAATGGTTTGAAGAAATGGAGGCAGAAGGTCTGCATCGTAGAGAATTTTTCTAATCAAATAAATGCAGATGGATAGCTACTTGGCTCGAGAAATATACCCACTTAAATTAATTTTTGGTTTGATGAAGTGACCAGACATTTTTATCACTTCCACATAGTTTAGAAAACAATTTGCTCTTAACAAAATGTCAGTAGCATGTGGAAAAGACAAACGTTATCAAATTCGAGACGATGGACGATATTTTCTAAAAGTGACTGATGATATTTTTGCGAAGCTGTCTAACGATCTTTTTAGCATATGACGCTTGACGATCGCGGTTCGTACAAATCCAGATGAACTCCAATCGTAACGAAATTGGAAAGTACACAATAATTAAATATTTAAACTCGACACCTTTTTAAATTCTAAGTCAAAATGATGTTCAAAATAAAAAAATCTTTTATTGTATATAATAAATCGTTATAATTTGTAAATGTATTCCATAGCGACTATTTGAAATTTTGATTTGGACATTAAAAAAAATCTACAACATGAAAACTCAATTTTTCTCTTCCATTAGAAAAATATTATCAAATATATTTGGATGTTTCTTGTTTCAAGAAATTCTAACTTATATTGGATATTGTATGTCCAGTTAAAGTTCAAAACGTTATAGTACGAACTACCATGCTGATGAAGTTTGTTTTATAATTAGAATATAAATTAAACCATCTAATATCGTTAAATAAATGAACTCGTTTATATAAACCAAAATAAACTTAAATAAATATTTATATATTGTCCAATCTACATTGTACAGCAAATTCAACAAATCCCGACCCTTCCGGAATTTATATTATTATTTTATTAATTTTTAATAAAACATACCAGACCATTAAATTTAACTATTTAAATCCCAAAAACAATGTTTAAAACCATATTTAAATATAAAATAAAATAGTTAAAAATCCGGGTTGCTACACCTTCGATGACTGTATTGATAACAATCCCTTTCAGCTTCTGCTAAGCAGTGGCTCTGGGGCCCTTTGATCTTGACTCGGGGATGGAGCTCCATGTCCCCTATCCCTTGGGGCCACGTTATACTCGTCAAGCTTTCCCTATAACAACAACTTCTCAATCACATTCCTCAGATGACGACATTCATTCGTCAAATGGCCAAAAGTTTCATGGAACAAATAATACTTTCCAGTCGCACGCTCCTTCTCTGTCGAGTCTTGCAGAGGTGGTCTTTTATGCTGCGTCACATTGCACATTTTGAGATATATATTCTCTAAAGTGTCATTTAACGACGTATAGTTACCAAATGATTGGGATCGAGGTTGCTTATTGGCATCCTCTTTCTGATTCTGATTTCCTTTGTTATCATTCTTTCTCTAGCAGCCATTCTTCTCATTTTCATTCCCAACATTAACTTCTACTTTTGTGGAACTTTCTTACAGCAATATTACTCTGGATTTCCTCCTTCACAACCTCCCTAGAACTTCTTTTTCAATTCAGTATGCATCTTCTTATCGCAAGCACATGTTTGCCTTTTCGTAAAACATTTTTATCATTTAGGAGGCTTTCTGGCCAAATATCTATTGAATTCCTAATCCTTTTCCAAACTATCAACTATTACCATCGGAACGGTCTTTGGGTTATGGTTGCTTACTTTGGTTATAGCCATACTACATCGGTCAAGGCATCTCTCAAGTATCTCCAGGGGCTGCATAACCACGGCAAGCTCCATCACATTCTTAGACTTTGACGTGTGCAATCGGAATTGAGTCAAGAACTTCTCACTCGGGTCTTTGAAGTTAGGAACTGATCGAGGAGAAAGTCTTGTAAACCACATTATTGTTATTCCATCAAGATATATCGAGAAGGTTTTACACATAATGGCATCAGGAGCGCTGTTGCATTCATATACCATGAATAGTGCATCAAATGTTATCGTGGATTTGTCCTTCTCGAATAATGGCTCATAGTGGGTAGATTAAACCATTTAGGGAACTATGCCTCCAGGATATCATCTAGTAAAGGGAGTATGGTTGCGATCTTGCCCCAATGCTCATTATTATAGCCTCTACTATCGTTCATTATTTTTCATATCATTACTTCTACCTCTGCATTGGTTAGCACATGTTCTGGTTAGACACTTTCGGCTCGTCTAACTACCTTTATTACCATCTTAGGCGACGTCACCGAAGCCGCTGTCTGGGCAGTACTTCCCTATCCTTTGTAGTCCCAGTCAATCACAAGACGAGTGGGTGGAAGTATGGGTGCATGAGCAATCCGGGAAGTGCTTCCTTCCTTGATGAAGCTCGAGATTGGGTTGGCATTAGAGTGGGTTTAGCTAGACTAGGATCATCAGGACGGAGGTGAATTGTTGCATCTTCCTGGGAAGGTAGTGTACCAAACTGGAGTTGGCGAAGGTTTTCTACCCTTTCATAAGGTCTCTTTTAACGTAATGGTCATTCACCTTCTTTAGATAAGGATGGATCTTCTGTTATTTAGAGAAATGGTGGAGAAGGTGTCCTTTCCCTTCGGAACTGTACCTGTAACGACCCGGGTTTTTCGATCAATTGAATTCGAATATTTAAATATGTTTTAAATAATAGATTTGAAATATTAATGGATTTTAATATAGAATTCGTTAATTAAATGACAATTAAACGTTTATATTTATATTTAATTTAAAATGAACTCGAAACACCACGGTAATTTGCAATATTAAGGTTTAAACTTCAATTGAATATACAGAATCCGTTTTTAGTCGGAATTCTGTGAAACAAGAAACATTAGAACCAGATTGACTATAATTTTCTAAAGAAAGAGAAAAATCAAGATTTCATCTTACATATTGCAAGTTATGTCCAAATCAAATTTTAAAATAATCGCTATCAAAATTGTTTATAAACGATAACGTTTATTTAATAAATTATTAAAGGAGTGGTTACTTTATTAAGCACAACTGCCATGCGAGTGAGTATTTTTCTAAAACAAATGGAACGACTTCTCAACTTTCATCATTTTACATATTGTATTTGCTATGTTGATATTTTCATTTGCACTATTTTCCTTTGAAGTCTATCCTTTAAGCTCCAAAAGAGAAAAAAGGTTCTTGAGCAATGAAATCATTGCTGAATCAATTGTAACATAGGAATTTTTGTTGGTGATATGATACTTACTAAATGTTAACTTCGATGAATGTTTTGTTCCCAATGCACGAGAGTTTGCACTTTTCATCCCCATACAATTAGAAGGATCGCATGTAAAAGCGTAGCCTGCATTTCCTTTGACAATTTGGAGCCAATGATACTTTTAAGGAACACAGAAAGGACGTAATAGCCTTAGGTGGAGACTTAGTTGTACGTTAAATAGGTTTATTATTTGTATGTATATCCACAAAGTTTTAGAACGGGCATAGTGCTAGTAAGAAGAAAATAGCTATTGTGTATATTACAAGTCGTATGGTACTCCGAGCTCCTACAGAATCTTTGCAAAAAAGGGAAATTCTATAATTTCTTTAAAGCTCATTTCTCTGACAATAGACAACTAGAAATCACACAATAAGTTTAGACATTTTATATATCATGAATAAGTAATGTAGTATAGAGAATTTATTAACATGAGTTCACTTTCCATTGTACCACCAATTCAATCACTGTTCTAATAAAACTGACAGATATAAAAGTAAAATATAAAAAATAATTTATCCTATCCTATTCCTTGGAAAACACGCACAGACCTCAAGATTCTAAAATCAAACAAGAGATACTAAAATATATAGTTGTTATCCTATCCTTTATCTCTAAGACAACCCAAAAATGAACTATGCACACGAGATCATTAGTCCCCGTACCACCTAAAACATAGATTTAGACCCTATATTTTCTTTTCACTGCCCATAAGAACAGCACCCTGCTCTAGATATCTCATATCACATGGTTATGGAAGAAACATGCCATCCATGACAATACACTACAAACCTAAAACCTGTACACTGCATTTCTATCTTCCGAGCTATCTGATCTCTTTTCTGTTTCTACCAGTTCTTCTTTCTTTTCTTTCACTTGAAGACGCAACTACATGTTACCCTACTAATAGTTCGGTCCTATTCTACTACACTATTGTGTGATAGTCAAGGGTTCTCACCCTATAAATACTGGACTGGCCTTGTCCATCTTCATCCCAAAAGAGTTACATGACACAGAGTTTAATGGTGAAGTACTAAAAACAAAGAAAAAAAATCCAATCTATATAGTCCACTGAAATTTTTAAACATATATATATATATATATATATATATATATATATATATACATACATACTCCGCGGAACACTCACCTCACTCTGGTGCCGCTCTGTTGCAACTGGATCAAAGTAATGGGATGTTGGAGACTTAACGGTAGGAGCAGGTAACACATGAACACTACAAAAGGCAGCTTAAATAGCGATGGGGTGGGGCAACGGTTAGCGACGGCTAAAAAAGCGGCCGTCGCTTGCCGTCGCAAACCGTTGCTTGATTTGCAGAATAATAACTGCCGAACCATCCTCTTCCTCATTATATTTTTTCCCCAAAATCAATCCCAAACCCTACCCGTCGCCATTTCTTGCTGCTCCGATTCCAAGCCTCCAATTTCACTTCCAAGGTATTGATTTCATTCATCTATGTCTTCTAACTCTAGTTTATGCTTAATTAGGGTTAATTAGAGGATTTGGTTGCTAATTTATATGAGTTTGCAAAATTGAATGTTTATGGATATGAAATTGGTTGTCTCTAGGGATGTTTATGATAACGGTTGTGTTGTGAGTTGATTTGGGAATAAGTGTAATTGATTAGGAGGGTAAAATCGATGAATATTACATATGTAATTGATTTAGGAAGTTGAAAACAATGATTATCACGTGTTTAATTAGACATACGATGATTGTGTTGTATGTAGAATGTGTGGTATGATGATTTGAAAATGAATGGAATTAATGTAATTGTTTAATGGTAGTAAATTGATTATTATTCAAATGGTGCAACAATGTCCCTAATGCATGCACTGTTATGTCCCCATCGGATGCAAGAATGGTCGGTCCAAATGAATGCACTTGCAATTGAAAAAAAATTGTTTTGTTACTATAATATTTAGTAATCAAATGTTGATTAAAAATGTTAATTCAAAATAGTTCTTCATTTAGGTTTAGATCGGTAAGAATCTTGTTAAATGTGATGAAAATCATATTACTCAACTCTTTGAATTTTTTATGAATTGAAATAATTAACTTGAAAGCTTAGTTTATCTTTCAAAAATTTAAAGTAACTAAAATTAATTTTATAATTTATACATTAAACTAAAATGAATCAAAACTTACTAAAACTAATTGTCATGTTACTTTACAAATTGAAATTTTGAAGTTTAAGGCGCATCTTTTACTGAAGCGCAAAAAAAGCGCAAAAAGGTCCAAAGCACAAAAGGCGTGCTTTTTCATTTGATGTGTGTGTTTCTTGTTTTAAACTTAGGTTGAATGTGTTTTGACTAATTATGTGAACCCCTTAGATAAATTTGGCCCCGTCCGACAAGTGTTGTATATGATCGTTATATGGATATTCGTTTTTCCATAAAACGGAAATCTATATTCATCTGATACAATATTCGTTGGATTTGTCCTTTTATTGGACAAGTTACAAATATAATAACGTAACCATATTTTATAAATCATTTCAGTTTAAACGGTTAACAAAATTTCGATGGCACTTCCTTTTTGTTCCATGTGTACACGCATTTGTGTATGATACAGGGACAAAAGGGAAGTGCTGCCGAAATTTTGTTGAACCGTTTAACCTGAAAGGATTTATAAAATATGCTTACGTTATTATATTTGTAATGGGAAGTAGGTAGACCTGCCGTCAAAGTAGAAAGAAATAAACAAAAAAAAAACTGAAAACATGAAGTAGTTGTAAATGAAATTGTACAAGATTTCAATTAATACAAAGTGTTTGATCGAATTTTCTAACATTTTTGTTGCAAATCAGGAAAATATTCGATTATTTTCGTGATCGTAGTTGGATGTATCAACCGCGTACTGGTAAGAAAGGGTCGATAAAGGAACATTTTTGTAACGGTGTCCAAGAATTTATTAGATTCGCTAAATCTAATAATCGGAGTAACCTAGACATTCGATGTCCGTGTAGTAAGTGCAAACATTTGAGGCATTGGAAGCTAGATGTAGTAGAAGTACATTTGTATAAATTTGGTTTTGTGTCGAATTATTACTTATGGGATCGTCATGGAGAGCTTGTTCAACCTACGTCTAACCCTGTAGTGGTAGAGGACGATAGTACAATGATGAACGATAATACAACGACCAATCTGATAGAAAATATGGTGCAAGATGCAGCACGATTAATGTTTCCCACCATTGATCAAGGCGGCGATGAGAATGAAAATGCTGAAGAACCAACGGAGGAAGCAAAAAAAATTATGATTTATTGAATTCTGCGAAGAGGCCGTTGTGGGAAGGGTGTACAAGCGGAACCGAATTATCTGTAACCGCTGAATTCATCACTATGAAATCAAAATTCAATCTTACAGAAGCTGCATTTACAGCAGTTGTACAAACTGCAAAACGTCATATGCCACCTAATAATTTGATGTGCGATAGTCATTATAAAGTGAAAAAACTTATGTCTGCTTTTGGACTACCGTATCAGAAGATAGATACATGTGTTAAAGGTTGCATGTTGTATTGGAAAGAAGACGCATATCTTAGAAAATGCAAATTTTGCAACGAAGATAGATATAAACCAAGGAAAAAGAAAGGAAAAGAAGTTCCATATAAAAGAATGCATTATCTACCGATAACTCCCAGACTTCAACGATTGTATGCATCTTCTGCTACAGCGTGTCATATGCGATGGCATAGCGTGAGAACAGCAGAAGAAGGAACTTTGATACATCCGTCTGATGGTGAAGCATGGAAACACTTTGATAGGACTTATCCTTAATTTGCTGCAGAGAGCCGTAATGTTAGGCTCGGTTTATGTACGGATGGATTTTCGCCGTTTTCTCAATTTGGTAGTAAATATTCATCATGGCCTATCATTGTTACTCCATATAACTTACCTCCATGGATGTGTATGAAAAATCCATATATGTTTCTAACGGTTGTCGTCCCTGGTCCCGATGATCCGACACAAGGAATTGATGTTTATCTGCAACCGTTGATTGAAGAGTTGAAAACACTGTGGAATGAAGGGGTCGAAACATACGATATTTCGAGAAAAAGGAATTTTCGTATGTTTGCTTCTGTATTATGGATTATTAGTGATTTTCCTGCGTATGGAATGCTTTCAGGTTGGAGCACATCCGGGCGTCTGGCTTGTCCTCATTGTATGGATGAGTCACGAGCATTTTCATTAAAGTATGGGAAAAAAATATCTTGGTTTGATTGTCATCGATGCTTTCTACATCCTAATCATAAATTTAGAACGGATAAAAAGAACTTCAAAGCTAACAGAGTAGAGAATATGCTACCGCCTAAAGTTTGGACAAGTGAAGAGATATATGAAATTGTAAGTGAGTACCCAAAGATACACGAAAATGGTAAGCAGGTTGAAATTCCAGGTAAATCGGACATTCATAATTGGTGCAAACAAAGTATATTTTGGGAGTTACCTTACTGGAAAAATCTAAAACTTCGGCATAATATTGACGTCATGCATAACGAAAAAAACGTTTTTGATAACGTTTTTAATACAGTTTTGAATATAAAGTGGAAAACTAAGGACGACGTGAATTCACGACGTGATATATTACACTTCTGTAAACGGCCGGAACTTCACTTGTATGCCGAGAATAAAAAACCCAAAGCATGTTATGAGCTAGACAACAAGCATGTAAAACTTGTGCTAAAGTGGGTGGAAGGATTACGATGTCCTGATGGGATTTCTTCTAACCTCCGTAGATGTGTGGACTATAAAAACAGTAAATTGAGTGGGATGAAAAGCCATGATTGTCATATAATGATGGAATACTTTTTACCTGTGATTTTCAAGGAACTGTTGCCCACAAAAATATGGAGTGTTATAACAGAATTAAGTATGTTTTATAAACAACTCTGTTCAACGACGTTGAAGATAGATCGTTTACGTAAGCTTCAATTAAAAATTCCTGTACTGCTCTGCAAACTTGAGAAAATATTTCCACCGGGTTTTTTTAATGTAATGGAACATTTACCTATTCATCTTCCGTCCGAAGCACTCCTTCGAGGTCCAGTGCAATATGGATGGATGTATCCATTTGAGAGGTAATTTTGTGTATACTCAATACTGTTGATAGAATACAACTTAGATTTTTGTACCAACATATAAATTAAATTACTCTTATTATAGGTACTTGAATCATTTGAAGAAAAAAATTAGGTAAAAAGCTCGAGTAGAAGGTTCGATTTGCAAATCGTACCTTGAAGAAGAAGCTTCATTTTTTTTCTCTCATTACTTCAGTGAAGATGTGAACTTGTCTTTCATATCTGTTCCTCGTAATGAAGAAGCCGTTGAACAGAAGTCTTCTCAGACAATGTTATCTATTTTTAGACAACATGGAAGACCTGCTGGAAAATGTGTAGAAATATGGTTAAGTGATGAAGACTACAAAGTGGCACACACTTATGTTCTGTTAAATTGTGTGGAAGTTGCACCATTTGTCAGGTTATATAAAATTCATGTTCAATTCAATTATATATACATCTATATTTATTTGTCTATATTAATAGAAAAGGAACATAACACATATTTGCAGTATATACGATTCACAACATCCATCTGGTGATCTCAGCAAAGAATTTGCTGTATGGTTTTCAGACTATGTTCATGATCACAAAAACGGTGTTGTTAACGAAGGATTACGACATCTTGCTATTGGACTAAAAAGAAATGTCAAGACTTATCCAATATACTTTGTCAATGGATTTAAATTCAACACCAATGATTACGGAGCTGAAAAATTAACGTATAATAGCGGTGTATTTGTCAAAGGTAGTGATGATCCAGAGGAGCATATAAAAGATTTTTATGGCGTCTTAACGCAAGTTGTAGAGTTGACTTATTATGTTCGTCCCTTAGAGCAAATTTATCTATTCAAATGCAACTGGTTTAGCAATGTTCCTGGTTCTGGAGTTAACGTGCACAAAGATTACAAGCTAATAGGGATAAGGCATACATCACGTTACTATAAGTATGATCCTTTCGTGTTAGCCAAGCAAGCACTACAAGTGTATTTTGCTCCGTATCCATCCTTAAAAAAAGATAAAGCAGATTGGTGGGCAGTTTTTAAAACAAAGGCAAGATTTACATTTGATGGAAATAATATTCTAGACGAAGCAGCGTATCAAGCGGGTCTTGAGCCGAATACTGAAATTAGAATAGCTGATGACATTGATGTCGAGTCGTTGAATGATGAAGCGAATGTGTTAGTAGATGCATTTGAAAGTAATGAAGAAAATGATATAGAGTATGAGACTGAGTCTGCATCCGAAGATGATGAAGACTGATGTTATTTATTTATGTACAATTATGAGCTATGTTATGTTATGTTATGTACAATTATGAGCTATGTATCATGTTGTGTACTCTTGTGAGCTATGTAATAACAATGTTAATGTTGTGTACTCTTCTGAGCTATGTAATGATAATGATGACTGATGTTAATAATTCAAGTTATTTTGTATGCATTATATGATTGTAACAGATATGTCAGATAGACGCCGCTCGAGGAGTTCATCTCAGCCGACTCCTTCACCATCTCCTGCGCCAGGTGTAGGTCCTAGCAGCTCTGAGCCAGATCTGCGGCAATGTGCAGAGGTTGTTCCGAAGAGTGCTGGGTAAGTATCTAATTTATTTCAGTTTAAATTAGTTAAAAATATATGCTTTATCTATGTAAACATGTACGCAGCTCCGGGTTTGAAATCGAGCCAGCGGAATTCATTTTAAAAGTGTCGAAGTAGTCGTACACGAGTAGGATGTCTGGGACTTGGCCTCATTGGGATAGTATCCCACTCCACATCAAGAACGTCATTCTAGCCGATGTGCTAGTAAGTATTTATTTATTTTATTATTAGAAATTCATATATACTATAAATAATTCAAATTAAATTTAATTTGCAGGCGGCTGTCCGTGTAGAGGAGCGGGACATGCAGGTTTTTTTGACACACTGGAATATCAAAATGCGAAAGAATTACCGAGAAACAATTTCCAGGGCGAAGACATCAGGGAAGAAGCCTAAATGGATGGCTGACGATGTTTGGGCTGGATTTCTAGCATATTGGGATACTGAAGCAGCGAAAGTAAGATATAATGAAAATAATCACATTTATGTTGATAGCATTCTTTTATATAATAATGTATCAAATTTAATAGGAAGTAGCACAAAGGAATAAAGAAAATAGAGCTAAGAATCCTGGTTTACATCGCGGTGGCTCAAAATCATTCCAGCAGCATAGGAGAGAATTGGTAAAAATTTGAAATAGTTTTTAGCATATGTTCACATAAAAATTGAGTGCATATCATTCATTTTTATTTTTAGTAATTTTATTACTGTATATATACTCAGATGGTAAAGTATAGAAGGGAGCCTACGATGGCAGAGGTTTTCAGGCATACTCATGCGGTGGAGCATACTGATGACGAAGGGAACGCGACATATGATTGGGCGGATGACAAGGCTGCGGGCGTAATGGTAAATATACTTATTAATAATTAAAATATTTCATATTCGTTCATATCACATTATATTATTAAATTATATGACTATTGTAGGTGAGATATGATGCAGAGGCAGCTAGAGTGACGCAGTCCAGTGGACAAGATGAGCTTACGGTTGCAGAGTGCGATCGTATTTGGGATGCTATTATTAAGCCGCCTACTCGTAATAGGCGATACGGCTTCGGCAATCAGGAGGTATCTTTTTTAATTTAAGTTTACATTTAAAATGTATTCAATTAACATGCATTCTTTTACCTTCTTTTTATATTAACATGTTAAATTGACATTATAAATATAGAAGCTTCAAATTGACATGTGTATTGATCTTCAAAGTCCATGTATATATTACAAGTCCATTTATAAATGTGAAATTGAACTATTTCGCAGGCTATTGATTTTCAGCGAGGATATAGGAAGTCCATGGAGCAGGAGACTATAGCTCAGTTGAAGGAGCAACTGGAAGAGATGAACGATTGGAGAAGAAGCCAGCTGGCTCAGGAGATAGACGAGCGCATTGCACGCTATTATGACGAGCATGGATCGATGCCAGACGAGGACGATGGCGGGGATGCTACAAGCGAAGAAGAAGAAGACGACGAGTAGTTTGTTTGTTCTTGTTCTTGGGTATGTATATACACTTACTTTTTTATTTGCTTTATGTACGTACGATGATATTTGATGACGGTAGTGTGTAGTTTGATGTATTTTGATGTTTTGTGATGATGGGACGATGATATACGGTGATGATATTGTTTTTTGGATGTATGACGATGGTATGTTATGGTATTGTGATGAATTTAGTAATGTTTTGGATATATTGATGGATTTGGAATGATATTGATGGATTGGTAGTGGATTGGGTTTGATGTGGAGGTTTGTTGGAAAGGTATTGCTGTGTAGTGCAGAAAAAATGCTCCAGATTTGCGACGGCTAGTAACGGGTAGCGACGGAATTTTGGTCATTACTTTGTGACGGCTTGCAACAGATAGCGACGGCTAACAACAAAGAAAAGCGACGGATAGCGACGGCGTTTTGGAAAAAAATGGCCATGGCTTTTGCAACGGCTTGCAACGGCTTGCAACGGCTTCGCGGCAAATAAAACCACTTGACTTCTGATGGTGCCACGTGGCAAGTATCCGTTGCAAGCCGTTGCTAATCGAGCGACGGAAACGTCGCTTTTTCCGTCACTTTTTCCTCTCGCGACGACATTAAAAGCGACGGCAAATAGCGACGGCGTGCGACGGTTAGCGACGGCCGCCAACGCCTATTTGCCGTCGCTATTCACTGTTCCTTTTGTAGTGGAAGTAGCAATGAAGAAATTGGGTACTGGTAATAGTGGAAGGCAGCTGCTTTTTGTCTGGGTGGGGTCGGATGGAGCATTGATGCTCTAATGATGGCCAGTGGTCGAAGAATGGGCCGCTGGTGAAGGCATGTGGTGACTGGATGGTCGGAGAAGTATGGGTGAAGCATGGGGCGAAGTTCTTTTTCATGCAGGTTCGAAAGTTTCTATATATGTATAAAAAGAAGAAGAAGTAATTTTAAAATAAGAACAGAAGGGAAACTTCCAAGGGGTATACTAGAAGGGGAGTTTCAAACTACAGGAGATGGGTATTTTTACATAGAAAGAAAGAATTGATGGAAGGGGGGAGCGAATGAGTGTGCATGGATGGTGCAGGAAATCAAAAATGAAGCAGTAATTATAATGTTAGGAAAAAGGAACAGATACTGTAGCAAGGTGGGTGATTTTTGGACGTGGGCTCGAAGTAGTATTAGGTCGGGCCGCGATAGTAGAAGTGAAATAAGAAAAAAAAGAATAAAGAAGAAGAAGAAGAAAAGAAGTCGAAAGGAGTCACATGTTTTGGAGAAGCATTAAAATGGGATGGCAATACGGCAAAATGAAGTACATGGTACGTGGTAGGATGCGTTTGAAAATGAGGTAGGTATGTGGTAAGGCCCAAAAATTTAATGAATTAACAAGTTTATTTAAATTACTTTTTGTATACTTATAACCATCATAACTATTTTCATACGTAAACCATTTTTGACGAAACAAGCTGCGTTGGAATCATAGAGACTAAGGTACATGACTGAGCTGGTCTAGTATGAATCAGAAGCACTTGGGATTTCTAGTCAAAATTAAACACCTTTTTAAATTGACTAAAACGAATCGTTTTAGTGGACGAATTGAGCCAAGGTGAGTTAAACTCACTCGATTCTCCCACTTATAATTGTTATAAATCGGGTTTACTATTTGTATGCCATATTTGCTAATTACTGATTGATTTGATGATTGTTTGGATGTTGTTAAATATTGTTATATCGATTATTTAAATTAAACGATGAAATGACATCGTTATTTTTAACGATTATTTCTAATAGAGGTAACTTACCTTGTTGGTTACATTTATAATAATATAAACGTATTTAAATTAAATTGGATGCTTCAATTATTATTATTGGTTGACACTATCACTTGAATTGATTATTTATTTACATATGATCGTTATATGAACGATTGAACCCATATGATTGGATCATTGAATTGGTTATTGCTTGTTCCCAAATCCAACATTTGTTTGGTTATCAACCAATGGGTGATATTGGTTGAGAAATTTATAGCAGATGGTGAAAATACAAACTGTTGTATAAAAATGATTTACAATCAGATGAATCGATAAAAATGAAGTTATGAAATTTATTTTATAACTAAATATAGATTTTTAAATGTGTTATTTTAAATGAAATTTATGAAAAGGAAATAAACCAACCACGTATATATAGTGTTTATTTTAACCGCCAATCACCATTTTTGTACCAATTCTACTATGTGCAAAGCACATGCCTCATCTTGATTTTTAAATTATTTTAGAAAACCGATTCCTATATTTATCAAATTGACAAGCAAGTGGGTATAAATTTACTTGACGACTAATAACCGAGTTTAAATGTTCAAAGAAAACGACTGAAATAGGATTGTACTGATATCGATTACTATTCATAATCAAAGTAAATGTGATTATTTAAATTAATTATTTAATCATTTAAATGAAAGGGCTAATTGGAGTTGATTAACGAATTAATCAGTTTGAATTGAACAAGTTAATCGTGTTAACTAAAATTGATTGTTAAATCGGTTTGTTAAGTTTAATTGAGAAAGTTAATGGTGGGGTAAACAATTTTATATAAATTTGATTACTATTTATTAAATAATACTCGAAGGGGTGATATTAGAATTTAAAGTTTATTTATGAAGGTTTATAATATTTTAGAGTGTTGTTCATAATTAAATGAATACTTAAAGCAATTTGATTTAACAATAATAATAGAAGTTAAGTCTAAATTAAAGTTAAAGTGAATTCTTATTTAATTGGATTCATAAGATCCAAGAAATTGATGAAGTTATAAAGTCCAAGTTTTGTCGTATATATTATCGAAGCGAGTTATTAGAAATGGATCCTTAATGGAAATAATTGTCCAAGATATGAAATTAAATCTAACTGGAAATCGGTTGAGTTAAATGATATTCTAAATATTGATCTGATGTTGGTTTTGCCCTTTGGGGTTGATACTTAGTGGATTATTTCCTTATCGATTTACGGTTAGAGACCGATGAAGATATAAAATAGAATCGAAACGGGAACCCAGATTTGAATAAGAATGGTTAGGCGAGTTAAGTGATAAAGTTGTGGTTTTTATTTGCTATATTAAGTGAGAAATGAGGTTCTATCAAGATGTACTTAAATTAGGTTTGAAATAAACTTATCAGAAGTTTATAAAAAGAGATTCTATAATAGAATCAACACGTGAGTATAACGTTTTAAAAAGATACGCAAAGTTAATATGAAAGGGTTTTAAATAATATTTTACTTAATATCTAAAATTATGTTAACATTTCCAAGGAGAAAGTATAGTATATTAAAATAATTCGAAAAGTTTTATAAGTTGAATAGAAACGTTGGTATATAACGTTTTAAAAGGTTTAAAGGTTTGATTAACGAATAGAAATTCAAAATGGCTAAGTGATGCTATGGACTAAACCAATGGAACTATTTTATTTATATGATTGTTTATTTTGATAGTTAAATTACCGACTATCAAAATCTAGCCCAACATTATTGGTATGGAAAAAGATGGATTGAAATTATATTCTAAAACCATTCCTACCAATAAATACAAATACATGGAAGATGTTGATCGAGATGGAGTAACAGAAGATTATAAATCTTCATGAGTGGAGGAACTGCAGTTGAATTTCTCTGGGTAACCCCTAGAGATATATTCGATAATGATTATGTCGTGATTGGAATCTACGGAGTGCAAGGACTACATTGGATGCAGTAGGAGAGTACCTTTGGTTCATCCTGTTCCTGAATGACTTGTATTGACGAATGTCTGACAGGGTACTTCCTAAAAACCATGGACATTGATTTTTATAAATATATCGAGTTGGTGGCGAAGAGGGGTACTTCTTTTATATCCAGAGTATATTTATGGACGTCATTTAGTGATTTGACGGATCTGACAATGTGGCATTCAAAGTAAATGGTGGCCAGATGTTCAAAACGGAAATTATAACCTCAAGCCTCATCAACCGGGAAATGACAAAAATTGGGCAAGCAGCATGGCTATGTCGGTCGCTCCCATTAGGTTGTATAATCACCTATCTAGTTAAATTCCTTTTGCTTCTTTACTCTATTTCGATGTTGTCCCTTTTTGGGAAATGGTGGGTAGCTCCCAAACGTTGGTGATCAACATTCGATACACTCAAGAGAAATGAGCGGTCGGTCATGTGTGGGCCAGGTTGCAAGACGTTCTTGTTGAACCCATTGTATTGGCCTCTAGAGATACACTATCAGCAGGTGGTTCCATACCTTGTCATAGTCTGAATCCATTCTCCAATAAGCGCCCATGGTTTTGTTTGTATACTATATATGTGGAGCGTGAGATGCATGCGTTTTGCAAGATTCTATTTATTTGTATTTAGACATTATCATAATATCAGAATAATTCATTGATTTCAAAATGTTTTGGGCTATCGTAAGGTAAAAACCGTCTGTATTTATGTGTGGATTTGTTCTTACGATTACCCTTTTCTTTCAAAAGGAATTTGAACTTTAAAATCAAGTTGGATGATATTGTAAACTTAGCGAAATTTTTTCACTCTAGTTCACTAGACTGACCCGATATTTGTAGTGCTCGGGTTAGCCCGGGGTTTTTAGGTTCAGGTTGTCAGATGCTATGAAGAGATGAGCTGGACGAGTTTAGACATATAGTATTATCTAGTATTTATTTCACTGTATGTTGTATATGTGTATAGATTATTATAACTGTCCAGATATATTGACGTACTCTGATGATTGTAAGTTTTATTTCAAGCTCTCAATAAAGTTTTATTTTTATATTATATTATGTTCTGCTGCGATGTGAGACTCTGTGTTAGTTCTTCTTATTCTTCTATTCTAATATTTCTTTCTTTCTTATCTCACCCTCTTATTTCTTTCTCCTAGCTTTCAGTTTTTTCGATACTTGAGTTGGACGAGGAATGTATTAATATCTGGATTCGAGTATCAAAATTCCTGGGTCGCTACACAGCCTAGTGCTTGGCCATAGCATCCACATCATTTCTCAACATAGCATTGTCTCGTCTTTAAGCATCCAAAGTAGTAGTGGTCTCTTCTAACTTGCTAAACAGACGTGCAAAATCATCTTGCGTAACGAATGCTGAAGAAGGAGCTTGATTGTCGGTTGGAGCAATAGTTTCTGCCATGGGATCAGATCAGATCGAAATTTGACTGTTGTGCCTCACTGGCTAACGCTCTATGGGAAGCTTTATGAGTTATATTCCTTTTAGAAACCATAATGACTGAAATTATCGAAAACAACGAAAATATGGACTATTCCTTAAACACTTGGCGGTCGAAACAGTAGATAAACAATCCAAAAGGTTGATAGCACAAATTTCTCAGTGAAAGCACCAAAATGTTTGACCAAAAAATGGCACAAACTCCCAAAGACTAGAATTTGTAGAGAAGAATGAAGAAATATTAATTGAAAACAAGAAAACAACAAGAAAACACGCAAAATTTATTTCGGTTTGGCGTTATTGAGGCTACGCCCACTTTATAATTCCTTAATCCAGTAAGAAATTACGATTACAATTGATATAATCTTCAATTACTCAAGACACAACACATAAACTCTCAGAATTCGATAGTAGATTATGAAAAATGCTTTGAATAAGAGACATATCTTGCTGACTTGCATGTGCGTGAAGTTATCAAGTTCCGAAAGTCCTTAAAATGGCCTTGATATTGTGCATTTATAGATGTAGCAGCATGCCAGTTTGGATCTAAGGCGGGAACGGTTGGAGATGCGTGACATTTGAACTGCAAATATAAGAAATTAGTGGGAGCGGTTATGTGGAGAAAGTTATATCAGATCGTGGCTACGTGGGGCATGTGGCAGCATCTTCGCATTCTCAGGAGATCATGGGGAATGTAGAAATGGGAACAACCGCTCTGTGTGGATCAAATATGGGTCGGATTGTAATTCGAACTGGGTTCTATTCAAACCGAGGACTTTCAATCCGACCCCTGCTTCTATTCGACCCAATAAGCATAAAAACGATGTAAACCACCTTGTCTTCTATCCAATCCAATTTAAGTCCCCGACGAGGCATAATTCTTGATATTTGACGCATGGAATCATGACCAATTGAACCTTGGACGGCCTTGCTACAAGGCCGGCTAACAAAACCCAAAGTATATACGTCAACTTGTAGAATTAGTTTCGCATATTCGCATTCAAAGAACAAATTTTTACAATTTTATTCATTAGAATTACAAAGAACACAACGAGTATCTTAAGTAATTCCCCATTTAGATACCCTATCTCTGATAGGAAAATGATGTAGAATAGCTTTGTACAAAGTTTTAGCCACTATAGGACAAATCTCTCTACAAACCAGTAAACTTCAAGGCACATTGTTGTTTCTGTTTCTGGTATTCTCCCACGCCGATTTGGTAGTGAACCCTTCTTTAATGTATTCCCATTTCCATTAACATATTCTCTATCAAAAAAAAGTGGCATAGCTTTAATTTTGGACTTAAATTCTGAATTACAAGGAAGAGATTCACATTTCCATTCATTATTTTCAATTATTTCTTCTACCTTTGAATTAGGACAGCCAAAAGATGAATAAGTATTCCAACCCAAGTTCTTAACTAAAGATTCACCATCAATCTAATGATCTCTCCACAAATCCATCTCTTTTCCTTTAGCATACTCTCTATCACATTTTTTAGCTAAACTATTTCTTCCTTTTAGGATAGCTTCCTAATTTGCAGGCACATTATTATCAATATGCATTTTCCAAAAGTTGCCTCTCATATATCTACTCCTCATCCATCTAGCCCACAAACTGTTAGATCGAATAATTTTCCACCACTGCTTCAAAATGAATAGATGTCTCATGTCTCTAAAATTTCTAACTCCAACTCCTCCTTCCTCTTTTGGTCTACACAAGTCACTATAACAACATTGAAGTTTCCAAAAAAATAAAATAATGAATTAATTGAAATTTATGTTTTCAAAAAATTAATTTATTATTGAATTATATGAAATAAATGAGTTAGATTCTTGTATACAAACATGAGTAGGCACAATGAGGCAATGATAATTAAGTGATGGTTAATGCAAACCTTAACAGTAATGTCACCTAGATTTACATTATTATTTGAATGTAAGTTCATTCTTAAAATTTGAATTTAAATAATAAACTTGTAATATTTAGTACTGTAGTTACTAAATTTATTGAAACGAAATATTTTCTGAAAAAGCCAATTTTGGTCAAAACTGTCGAAATTAAAATTTGTGTTGAAATTTCAATAGTTTAAAAATTAAAAAAAATCTTTTTTTATGATTCTACTTTGTATTTTGTGCTATTAGCATGTTTCGTTTCATCAAAATCCGCTTCTGTTTGTTCTAGATATGAGCTTTCCAGTAAAAGTTGCATAAAACAAATAGTGTTTGTGTGATTCATTACCGTTACTCTTTTTCTTATATATTTAGTATATTTTTCATTTAGCTTCTTGGAAAAGCCTTTCCACCTCACCCCTCATTAATTTTCACATCTGAATTCCAAAAATTTATCATACGTGTTTTCTTTCTCATGACTTCTCATTCCATTCACCAAAAGAATTTCTCTCTTCTTCTTCTTTAATTCATTTCTTCTACAATTTTCTTTTCTCAATCAACTCTTTGTCGCTTCCCTTCACTAATTTCGAATTCCAAAACTAAAAAAAAACAAATCTCCTATTATATCTTAATCACTAAATCTTAACACCATCTTTCTCGTTCTTAATCCTCTGCAAATCATCTTCTTTGTAGATTATTCCTACAAATTTCCTTGGCCTATCTCTCCATCTAGATTGAATAAATTTCTGATTCTCTTTCTCCCAATTCCTAAATCACCAAACAAACTAGAAATCCCAAAACCTAGATCCACTTTCCCTTATTTCCCTCCTTTCTAACAACCAAACCCTACCACTAACAACCAAGCCAACCACCATCTAGCCTCTACACCACTAAATCAGTTGTAAGAAACACTTGACCACTGCTACACCAGCTGGTTGCACCATACAACAACAACCCGAACCCAAAATCCACAATCCAAACCCTATTACACAAGTTTCTATTTTCTATTTTTTTAGATTTTACGTTGTTTACCCGTAGCCATAACTTTCTCATAGGAAACCCAAATCAACTTTTTCTTGTATTCAGATAAGATGGAATTTAAATAGATACAACTTCCATGTTTTCAGCTTCTTTTGATTTTATGATTTTTTATCTCAAAATTACAAATATTCTAGGCCTATTTTCGACCCAGATTTCTGACCCGAAAATGGCATTTTACTGCTTTAGCCTTTTCTCTCTCAATAATAATCAAAACCTAGTTTTTAATGTTTTTGAAATAAAAAGGAAAAAAATTACTAAAACTTTTTCATTGACTACTTTCCCGAATTCAATGGTCAACATGTGCAAAAATCTGTTTTAAAAATGTGAAAATCCTATTTTATTTTGTAAATTTTGTGAAAATCAAAATCCATCTTCCTTAGCCTAAACCCCTCTACTCTCTTTATTAAAATTTCTTGGGTATTGATTTGTGAATTTATTCATGCCTTAGTGATAGAGAGCATGTAGTTGTGCTTGTAGTCGGAGTTGTGCATCTTGCTTTCCATATACATGTCCATTCGTTTGTCATCTCTGTTTATGTGACGACCGCCCATAACCCCCGCACTAAACAAGTGGAATAATGCGCCGAAAGGTGTGCCAGGCTGCTATGGACGATCATCAGAGTAGGTAAACACATCGAAACCTGTCGTAGAACTCACAACGCAAGGATGAAATATAATAGAACATATACAACAGGTAATAGTAATGAGGTATCATATAGCAAACTTTTGAAACTTTCTCAACATCCAGAAAGGTTATCCAACTGATATCAAAGTTTGTACATAAGGCCTCGCTATAATGTAACAACCCGTATTTTCAATAACCTGTAATAACATAAATCGAGGCAGAATTTAATTCTAAAATGGGAATCAAGGGAAACGGGCTATGCCATTGCGTTCGTCTCGGAAAAATACGCGAAATAGAGTCCGAGTTTTCGAAAATCGGAGTCCGTATGACCAAGATATGGCCTCGCGAAGTTTCACGAAAATTCCCAAATTAAAGTATACTTAATTAAGTGAAATGGGTTGTGTAGATATATATATATATATATATATATATATTGATATATATATATATATAATTGAAAATTTAATAAATAAATATGCAAAAATGCTCAAAACAGCGAATTGGGAGAGGGGAATAACCGAACCGGCCGATTTTTGAAGTCGACCCGAGCCATGGGCGACTAGGGTCGACTAGGGGTTAATCCAGGGTGTTTGGCTGTCAACCCGTGGGCCGATTCGCTCAAGTGCAGATTTTGCATTTGAATGGTTCTCATGGTCCATCTTTAATCTAAAGGCCCTAGATGGTTCCTACACTTGACTTCTTCCCCAAGACATGCTTTGATGGCTTGGATTGAATCTAGGGTTAATCCTATGGCCTAAAACACTTGCCTAATCTATAAATAAGACCCTAACCTACCCTAATTCATTCATAATTAAACCTAGTGACTAAACTATGGCAAAATGCTAGCTCTCATGGCCTCCACTAATTTTATGAAGAGGGTTGCATACTAATCACTCTCTAATCAACTTCTAATCCCTTCTTAGCATCTTAATCTTCTTCATTTGGTGTTCAAAGTTGCTAGTTGTGAGTTTCTATCACTTTGATGATCTTTTGGTAAACTAATTAGATGAGATGTGATGAGATTTATGGTTTTGTATGTGGGTTAATGAGCTTTGAATCATATGATATGATGTTAGCATTAATCTTATGTTTATGCATGTTGAGTATGTAAGCTTATGCAAGTTTAATATGATGTATGTTATGTTTGCATGATGCTAAATATGCAAGTTGTGGGCTATGTAATCATATGCATGTTATGCAAGTTCATGGTAATATGCTATGCAAGTTACATGTATGTAAATATGCAAGTTACATGTTTGTTAATATGCAAGTTACATGTATGTAAATATGCAAGTTACATGTTTATTAATATGCAAGTTACATGTTTGTTAATATGCAAGTTACATGTATGTAAATATGCAAGTTACATGTTTCTTTATATGCAAGTTACATGTTTGTTAATATGCGAGTTACATGTATGTAAATATGCAAGTTACATGTTTATTAATATGCAAGTTCATGATGACACATTATGCAAGTCTATAAGCTAATATGCAAGTTTGTTATGCAAAATGAATATGTAAGTTATGTGACATATTATATGCAAGTTATGTGACATGTTATGCAAGTTCATATGCAAGTTATGTGTTTGTTAATATGCAAGATGGCACCTTTGAAACATGTTCATTCATATGCAAGTTGACACCTTTTATATGTGTTATATCATGAACGAAATTACGTGGGAACGATGGGGTAATTAAATGCATAAGTTAATAAGATTGTGTGAAATTAATATAATTATGCATAACACAAAATAAATAAACATAGTATGGGAATTTGCCTATTTGGTTAGGTGTACCCATACTATGTGTTGGGAATTTACCTATTGAGTTAGGTCTACCCCATGGGAATTTACCTATTAAGTTAGGTCTACCCATGTTAAGAAAACTTGATTAATTAGGGATAATTAATATAAAATTATGAGGGTGATTAATTAGGTGTAATTAATTGACTAAGACACGAGGTTGGACTCAGTTGTAGCGTAAAACTGCCCGGACCCAACCGGCTTAACCAGTTGCTACAAATGTTAGCCCAATGTGAGAGGTCTTAGGCACAAACTAAATACGTAATTAATGTAAAGACACGAGGTTAGACTCTGTTATGACATAAGGCTGCCCGGACCCAACCGGCTTAACCAGCGGTCATAAAAGACAGTCTAATGTGAGAGGTCTTTACAAAGGTTACGTTCTTAATTAATTAATTAAGAAACACTTAACCATATTAGCATGTAGAGGGACATGAGGGGTTAAGTGGGTGCCTCGGGTGGCATGAGAAAATCTAGTGGTTGCCTTGGGTGGCAATAGAAAATACGATTAGAATACTTAACCAAAATGGAACATGTAATTAAAACATGATTAAAGGGTTAAGTGGGATATACTAGAAAAAGGGACAAGCTTAGGTGGGTAGCTTGTGGAGGCCCATTTCAACCAGTAACCCATACGTATCTTTGTGGGCTCGACCCATGTCGAGGACGGGACACGCATACTGGGCTTGACTGTAAGAGGCAAACGGGTTAGCGGTGGCAACGCAAGTCCAACGGGCTTCATATGCGTGAGTGGGCCCGGGCTGGTAGGTAAGCCGTTGTTGCATCGAGTAGATATAAGCCGTGCACCTTTAGTTCCATCAGGTTGCCACATTGGGGAATGATACATCCCACGGTGGGGCCAGCACGGGTATCTACGTTAGGGAGCCGATCGAATGGGAAGTAGTGTGTACACCTAGTGGATTGTAGGGCCCCGTGGCGCCTACTTGGTCACCTAGGGGTACGCAGGTACTAATTAGTAAATTTTATAAGTCCTTGGGTGGGATCAACCTTTAAGTTAGGAACGACTGGTGTGGTGCAGTTTAGTAATTTACCTTAGCGAGGGTAGATGCGTCTTTATCCTTTATCTTCGTTTAGTTGACTGCTTAGGGTAGCCATTCATCCCTATATGTTACCGTATATCAGTTTATGTCTTCTCTGGTTACTTTAACGATTGTATTGTTAAAGTTATAGGACTCGCTCAGACTGATGTCTGACCCTGTTGTTTTTATCTTTTTCCCAACCCTCAGGTCCTACGGTGGATCCTAGCAGTAGTGGAGCTTGATCGGATTGCTGTTCCAGTCTTTAGGAGCTTGGATAGATGTAAAGCTCCAGTTATCCAGTTATCTTTTCTTTTGTTTGGCTATTGTATGAGAGTGGGATTATGTACTTCTTTATTTTGATGGATATTGTACTTGACCTTTATTGTGGTTTTATGATGTAACCAGACATGTTTTACTTCCGCTGTTATGAGATGATGTTTTAAAATTTCAAGTACTATTTATATCTGTCTTGTTGTAATTTTTCTGTTCTATATTCACTAAAATACTCCACCAATGCTATGGCATTCCCTTAGTGAGTGATCATAGCGGGAGTGGGGTGTTACACGTGGTATCAGAGCTTAAGGTTACCAGAACAGATAAAATTTTTGAGAAAAACTACTTTCTAAGAGTATTTTCGAAGAAAGGATTTTTAAAAGCATGTCTTCTAAGAGAAAAAGTTTTTGAAAAAGAAAAGCATAATCCCCAATAGCCATATCTTTATCTTTCGGAATCTCCTTTTTGAATCTTTCCTCTTTCGTTTCAGCATGGCTGAAGATCTTAACATCCCGGAGGGTTTAGTTATACCACTATGGTATAGGAGGTTGCAAGAGGCTAGGGCCGCGGCTGCGGGTCCGGCCAATGCTACTACACCAGAGACAACCGCTCCTCCTCCTCAGCCTAGAGTGGATAATTTTGCTAAGGTTTGCAAGGAGTTCAAGGCTATAGGAGGAAAACCTTTTCTTGGTTCAGAGACTTTCGTAGAGGCTAGAGATTGGCTTAAGGAAGTGGAAGAGTTGCTAGATATCTTTGAAGTGGAAGAGGGAAAGAAAGTCAAGTTGGCGGCTTGGTTAATGAAGGGAGAGGCCTCATTCTGGTGGGAGGTCACTAATGGAGAACGCCCTGTTGACTCTTGGGCAGATTTTAAGCAAAGGTTTGGGGCTAAGTTTCTCTCAAGGGCGGAAGAGAATCTGTTTATGGAGAAGTTCTTGAATTTGAAGCAAGGGAATCTCACGGTGAAAGAATATGTCAACAAATTCAATCAATTAGCAAGGTTTGGCATAGAGTTGGTGAATACACCGGAGAAGAAGGCTTTGAGGTTCGTTAGAGGCTTGAACGAACCATTGCAAGGAATAGCTATGACTCACATTCCTATGGGGGCCACTTTTGAGAAGCTTGTCTACATGGCACTTATGCATGAGGATGATAAGAATTCTAAGGCACCAGAGAAAAAGGGGGATCAGAAGAAACCGCAACAGCAACAACAAGGCAAGGGCGGAAAAGGCAATGGTGACAAAAAGAAGACGAAGAAGAAGTGCTTCAATTGTGGAACACCAGGACACCTTAGTAAGGATTGTCGCAAAAAGAAGAAAACCGGTTGCTTTCATTGTGGTGAAGCAGGGCATCTTGTGAAAAACTGCCCAAAGAAGGGGCAGAAGACGGGGTCTACCTCAGGAGGCCAGGTGCAAGCTCTTATAGCACCACCTCAGTCAGGGGGGCAAGTTCAGGTTCTCTCAGTTCCACCGATTCAGCAGAGAGGTAGAACTATTTCCGTTGAAAGTCTGGTTTTTCTGTTTGATCATCCAGTTCGTACTTTGTTTGACTCTGGCGCATCGCATTCTTTTATCTCATCATCGTTAGTTGAGTCACTGCACTTAGACACCAGTCTAGTTGATGATCCCTTGGTTGTCTCAAACCCAATTGGGGGCTCCATATATCTGTCTATGATATGTTTGGGTTTGAAGATTTCTATACTTAGCGTTGAGTTTAGATGTGATGCTTTTGTATTGGGCTTCACGGGCTATGGGTTGATCTTGGGCATGGACTGGTTATCCAGTAATGGTGCCGTTCTTGATTGCGAAAGGAGAGTTGTCAGGCTCATGACCCGCTTGGGTAACACTCTCGAGATCTCTTGCAATCCCATGGAATCTGTTTTGCTAAGTTATCTTGAATCGCTCGATGCTTCGGTCGAGAGTTTGTGTTCTGTCAGAGTAGTCCGGGAATATCCGGATGTGTTTGAAGAAGTAAAGGGTTTGCCTCCGAAGCGGGAGATAGATTTCCGAATTTATTTGGTGGATAATGCCAAACCAGTGTCTTTGCCAGTACGCCACATGGCTCCTCGTGAGAGAAGAGAACTTCATAAGCAAGTAGGGGAGTTGCTTGAGAAGGGGTTCATAAGGCGAAGTATATCGGAGTGGGGAGCTCCAGTAGTGTTTGCCACGAAGGCGGATGGGTCCCTCAGACTTTGTGTGGATTATAGAGAACTTAATAAGCTCACGAAGAAGAATAGACACCCATTACCGAGGATAGATGATCTCTTTGATCAGTTGGTTGGCGCGTCAGTATTTTCGCAGATGGACTTAGCTACAGGGTTTCATCAGTTAAGAGTGGCGGAGGACAGTATAGAGAAGACTGCTTTCCGGACTCCGGATGGTTTTTATGAGTGGCTAGTGATGCCATTTGGGTTGACAAACGCCCCCGCATACTTTGTTGATCTCATGAGTAGAGTGTTCAGAGAGTATCTGAATAAGTTTGTAGTAGTTTTTGTGGATGACATCTTGGTCTTTTCCAAGAATGAAGAAGAGCATGCCTTACATCTCAAGGAAGTGTTGGAGACTCTTCGAGCGCATAGTCTTAAAGCTAAATTCTCTAAATGCCATTTTTGGAGAAGAGAAGTGCGATTCTTAGGGCATGTGGTCTCTAAGGAAGGGATAGCTGTGGATCCCGCAAAGATAGTATCTATCCAGGATTGGAAAGTTCCTAGAAATGCTACCGAGGTAAGAAGTTTCTTGGGGTTGGCAGGATATTATAGGAAGTTCATCAAAGACTTCGCGAAGATATCAGCCCCATTAACCCGCTTGACGAAAAAGAATCTGGTTTTCTCGTGGGATGTAGATTGTGATGATGCTTTCCGACGGTTAAAGAGAGCTTTGACCACCGCTCCAGTTTTAGTGCTCCCGGATGGGAGTAAGCCGTTTGTTGTTTATACCGATGCTTGTGGAACAGGATTAGGCGCAGTCTTGATGCAGGAGGGAAGGGTAATAGCCTATGGAGGGAGACAATTGAGAGTGCATGAGAAGAATTACCCTACCCATGATCTAGAGTTGGCCGCGATTGTTTTCGCACTTAAGTCTTGGCGCCATTATCTTCTTGGTGAGAGATTCGAGTTGTTCACCGACCATAAATCATTGAAGTACTTATTCTCTCAGAAGGATTTAAACTTAAGACAGCAAAGGTGGATGGAGTTCTTAGCATCCTATGATTTCGAGATAGCGTATACCCCTGGTAAGGGTAACGTGGTGGCAGACGCCTTGAGTAGAAAAAGGCTATCTTTGAGTCCATTGTTCGTGGAACGACGAAGCTTGGAGTTTCTTTCTTTGTTTGACTTCAGACCTTCTGTTGATTTTGTACCTGGTTTGTTGGCATCCTTGGAGGTTAGACCTACTCTTTTGAGACGGATTGGCGAGGCTCAGCGAGACGACCCACAGTTGGTTGTGTTGGTAGAGAAGCTTATAAGAGGGGAGTCGTCCAGCCATTTGGGTAGATACACCATAGATGATAAGGGATGGTTGCATAGAGACGGTAGACTTTGTGTACCGCAAGATGAGGGTTTGAAGAAGGCTATTTTGGATGATGCACATCGTTCAAGAATGACTATTCATCCCGGTGGAGACAAAATGTACCAAGACATGAAGAGAGTTTTCTTCTGGGCCGGTATGAAGAAAGATGTGGCCGAGTATGTGGCTAGATGCTTAGTGTGCCAACAAGTTAAAGTGGAGCAAAGGAAACCCGGTGGGTTGCTACACCCATTGGAAGTTCCACAGTGGAAGTGGGATAGTGTCTCGATGGATTTCATCGACGGGTTACCGAGATCGAGGAAGGGCAATACGGGAATTTGGGTTGTGGTAGACAGACTTACCAAGAGTGCCCATTTTATACCCGTAAAGAGTAAGAGGACCGCTCCATGGCTTGCTTCAGTCTATGTTAGAGAGATTGTTAGATTGCATGGCGTACCATCCAGCATTGTGAGTGATCGAGATCCTATTTTCACTAGTGAGTTTTGGAGAAGTTTGCAAGAGGCGGTAGGGACTCAGTTGTGTTTGAGCACCGCATATCATCCTCAGACGGACGGTCAGACTGAGAGGGTGAACCGTATCTTAGAAGATCTTTTGAGGCTTTGTATCTTGGATTTTGGAGGTACATGGGAAGAACATCTTCCTTTGGTGGAGTTCGCATATAATAACAGCTTTCAGTCCAGTATTGGTATGGCTCCTTTCGAAGCTCTTTATGGAAGGCCTTGTCGATCTCCTACATGTTGGTGGGAATCTACGGATAAGATCTTGCTTGGGCCGGATATGGTTAGAGAGACTTCAGAGAAGATTGATTTAATTCGAAAAAGGATGAAAGCAGCGCAAGATAGACAGAAATCTTATGCGGATCGGAGAAGGACGGATCTTGAGTTTGAGGTTGGGGACATGGTTTTTGTCAAAGTATCTCCATTGAGAAATGTTGTTCGCTTTGGGTCCGTAGGGAAGTTAGCACCGAGATTTGTTGGGCCGTTTCCTATTAAGGAAAGGATTGGACGGATGGCATATAGGGTGGAGTTGCCCGACAGACTTAGTGGTGTTCATGATGTATTCCATGTATCACATTTGAGGTAGTGCTTACATGAGACCGCGGAGGTGGTAGAGCCGAGCTTGCTTAGAGATGTAGAGGTAGAGCGTGATGCGACGATTCGACGAGCTCCTACTCGCATCCTTGGGTCAGAAACTAGGAAGTTGAGGAACAGAGAAGTTCAGCTAGTTAAAGTGCAATGGGGAGATGACGAAAGCAATGCTACTTGGGAGACGGAAGCAAAGATGCGTTCTTTGTATCCATTTCTTTTTGAGAGTATGTCTTTTAACTTCTCCTTTATTGCTTGTCTAGTACTTATCTTATCTTTAGTATATCCTCTCGCTAATACCTATGACCTTTAGATAGGGTAAAACCTATGGTTGAAACATGTGTTTGAAACATGTTATGGTTGATGGATGCATATGGATGCAATTGTTTGCTAGTGGTTGCTCGTGGATGCATATACACACACATTAGGCACTAGATCGGCTCAGTCACTTCATGTTGCATATTGCATAAATGGATGTGGTAGTTAGATTGATGGATGTATCATGGCTGTGTTATCATATGGACGATGCATTTTTGTGTATGGTTGTGCACGCATGTAGAAATTTGTATGTGTCAATAGGGTTTCGCATACATATTGGATGCATGGCACTATCATGGTTTGCATTAAGGAGGTTTACTGTATCAGTAACCGCCTGATTTTTGCATTAGGTAAGTACATATACACACACTTTTGCATATATCCATCCAGCATTTAGAATCTTGTAAGGACAATGATTGCTCGTGGATGATGCTTTGAGTAGATGGATGATTGGATGGTAGGATACGTTCTTCCTAACTTGAAGATTTCGGGGACGAAATCCTTTAAGGAGGGGAGAATGTAACAACCCGTATTTTCAATAACCTGTAATAACATAAATCGAGGCAGAATTTAATTCTAAAATGGGAATCAAGGGAAACGGGCTATGCCATTGCGTTCGTCTAGGAAAAATACGCGAAATAGAGTCCGAGTTTTCGAAAATCGGAGTCCGTATGACCAAGATATGGCCTCGCGAAGTTTCACGAAAATTCCCAAATTAAAGTATACTTAATTAAGTGAAATGGGTTGTGTAGATATATATATATATATATATTGATATATATATATATATATATAATTGAAAATTTAATAAATAAATATGCAAAAATGCTCAAAACAGCGAATTGGGAGAGGGGAATAACCGAACCGGCCGATTTTTGAAGTCGACCCGAGCCCGCTGGGTCGACTAGGGGTTAATCCAGGGTGTTTGGCTGTCAACCCGTGGGCCGATTCGCTCAAGTGCAGATTTTGCATTTGAATGGTTCTCATGGTCCATCTTTAATCTAAAGGCCCTAGATGGTTCCTACACTTGACTTCTTCCCCAAGACATGCTTTGATGGCTTGGATTGAATCTAGGGTTAATCCTATGGCCTAAAACACTTGCCTAATCTATAAATAAGACCCTAACCTACCCTAATTCATTCATAATTAAACCTAGTGACTAAACTATGGCAAAATGCTAGCTCTCATGGCCTCCACTAATTTTATGAAGAGGGTTGCATACTAATCACTCTCTAATCAACTTCTAATCCCTTCTTAGCATCTTAATCTTCTTCATTTGGTGTTCAAAGTTGCTAGTTGTGAGTTTCTATCACTTTGATGATCTTTTGGTAAACTAATTAGATGAGATGTGATGAGATTTATGGTTTTGTATGTGGGTTAATGAGCTTTGAATCATATGATATGATGTTAGCATTAATCTTATGTTTATGCATGTTGAGTATGTAAGCTTATGCAAGTTTAATATGATGTATGTTATGTTTGCATGATGCTAAATATGCAAGTTGTGGGCTATGTAATCATATGCATGTTATGCAAGTTCATGGTAATATGCTATGCAAGTTACATGTATGTAAATATGCAAGTTACATGTTTGTTAATATGCAAGTTACATGTATGTAAATATGCAAGTTACATGTTTGTTAATATGCAAGTTACATGTTTGTTAATATGCAAGTTACATGTATGTAAATATGCAAGTTACATGTTTCTTTATATGCAAGTTACATGTTTGTTAATATGCGAGTTACATGTATGTAAATATGCAAGTTACATGTTTATTAATATGCAAGTTCATGATGACACATTATGCAAGTCTATAAGCTAATATGCAAGTTTGTTATGCAAAATGAATATGTAAGTTATGTGACATATTATATGCAAGTTATGTGACATGTTATGCAAGTTCATATGCAAGTTATGTGTTTGTTAATATGCAAGATGGCACCTTTGAAACATGTTCATTCATATGCAAGTTGACACCTTTTATATGTGTTATATCATGAACGAAATTACGTGGGAACGATGGGGTAATTAAATGCATAAGTTAATAAGATTGTGTGAAATTAATATAATTATGCATAACACAAAATAAATAAACATAGTATGGGAATTTGCCTATTTGGTTAGGTGTACCCATACTATGTGTTGGGAATTTACCTATTGAGTTAGGTCTACCCCATGGGAATTTACCTATTAAGTTAGGTCTACCCATGTTAAGAAAACTTGATTAATTAGGGATAATTAATATAAAATTATGAGGGTGATTAATTAGGTGTAATTAATTGACTAAGACACGAGGTTGGACTCAGTTGTAGCGTAAAACTACCCGGACCCAACCGGCTTAACCAGTTGCTACAAATGTTAGCCCAATGTGAGAGGTCTTAGGCACAAACTAAATACGTAATTAATGTAAAGACACGAGGTTAGACTCTGTTATGACATAAGGCTGCCCGGACCCAACCGGCTTAACCAGCGGTCATAAAAGACAGTCTAATGTGAGAGGTCTTTACAAAGGTTACGTTCTTAATTAATTAATTAAGAAACACTTAACCATATTAGCATGTAGAGGGACATGAGGGGTTAAGTGGGTGCCTCGGGTGGCATGAGAAAATCTAGTGGTTGCCTTGGGTGGCAATAGAAAATACGATTAGAATACTTAACCAAAATGGAACATGTAATTAAAACATGATTAAAGGGTTAAGTGGGATATACTAGAAAAAGGGACAAGCTTAGGTGGGTAGCTTGTGGAGGCCCATTTCAACCAGTAACCCATACGTATCTTTGTGGGCTCGACCCATGTCGAGGACGGGACACGCATACTGGGCTTGACTGTAAGAGGCAAACGGGTTAGCGGTGGCAACGCAAGTCCAACGGGCTTCATATGCGTGAGTGGGCCCGGGCTGGTAGGTAAGCCGTTGTTGCATCGAGTAGATATAAGCCGTGCACCTTTAGTTCCATCAGGTTGCCACATTGGGGAATGATACATCCCACGGTGGGGCCAGCACGGGTATCTACGTTAGGGAGCCGATCGAATGGGAAGTAGTGTGTACACCTAGTGGATTGTAGGGCCCCGTGGCGCCTACTTGGTCACCTAGGGGTACGCAGGTACTAATTAGTAAATTTTATAAGTCCTTGGGTGGGATCAACCTTTAAGTTAGGAACGACTGGTGTGGTGCAGTTTAGTAATTTACCTTAGGGAGGGTAGATGCGTCTTTATCCTTTATCTTCGTTTAGTTGACTGCTTAGGGTAGCCATTCATCCCTATATGTTACCGTATATCAGTTTATGTCTTCTCTGGTTACTTTAACGATTGTATTGTTAAAGTTATAGGACTCGCTCAGACTTATGTCTGACCCTGTTGTTTTTATCTTTTTCCCAACCCTCAGGTCCTACGGTGGATCCTAGCAGTAGTGGAGCTTGATCGGATTGCTGTTCCAGTCTTTAGGAGCTTGGATAGATGTAAAGCTCCAGTTATCCAGTTATCTTTTCTTTTGTTTGGCTATTGTATGAGAGTGGGATTATGTACTTCTTTATTTTGATGGATATTGTACTTGACCTTTATTGTGGTTTTATGATGTAACCAGACATGTTTTACTTCCGCTGTTATGAGATGATGTTTTAAAATTTCAAGTACTATTTATATCTGTCTTGTTGTAATTTTTCTGTTCTATATTCACTAAAATACTCCACCAATGCTATGGCATTCCCTTAGTGAGTGATCATAGCGGGAGTGGGGTGTTACATATAATTTTCAAGCAACTCAAACAGTGGAAACAGAAATACTATATAGTAATAAAACTGGTACGCCAGCCTCCTGCTCGTCTTCGCTCAGCTTCTGTAACAACCCGTATTTTAAACAACACGTTATAACTTAAAACATGGCAGAATTAAATGTTAAATTCAGAATCAGGGGAAATGGGGTATTCCATTGCGTTAGTCTTGGAAAAATACGCGAAATAGAGTCCGAGTTTTCGTAAATCGGAGTCCGTATGATCGAGATATGGCCTCGCAAAATTTCACGAAAAATTCAAATTCAAAAACAGATTCAAAATTTTCAGAATTCATGGTAGGCGGGAAAAATCCCGCCTGGACATGTCGACAGGGGAGTCGACACTAGGGTCGACCTCCCCTAACCAGGTTGACACTAGAGTCGACCTGGGGGTCGACCTGTGTGTCGACCTCCCTGATCGGCCAGTTCGGCCTGGTGCACCTGTTTTGGCTCCTAGGTCTTGTTTTGGGGGCTTGTGACGATTTTAGATGGCTCAGATCTATCCTAGGGTTTATCCTACGGCTAAAACTAATCCTAAACACTATAAAAAGACCCTAAGACCTAGCCTAAATCATACTATTTCATTTTAGCCTCATGCAGCCGCCATTAAACCTAGAACTCTAAATTAAAAATACAAAGAACAAAATTATAGAAGACGAAGGACGATTCTTGAAGGCTACAACTAGAAGCAACAACAACTACGACGCTTTAGACAACGGATTTGGGGCTATTTGATTTGAAATTTTGATTTGGATTACTTGCTTCATATTGTAACTTCTATGTCACTTTTTAGGCAAAAATGCTAAAATAACATGGACATGCTGTGAATTGAAATCGGATTTAGGAACTATTGTTAATCCATGTTTATATTGTTTAACTTTGAATCAAAATTTGGGAATATTGCTATGTTAATGTTGCAAGTTAAAATTATCATGATGTTGATGTTGTTATGAATCACTTGGGCTTAATTTTATTGCAAGTTAAACTAATACATGTCCATGGAATCATTATGTTCATTGAAATCCTCATGTTGATTAAACCATGCCTATGATGCTAATTAAGCCATGTCTATGATATTAATGAAACTATGCCTGTGATGTTAATATACCTATCTTGTTAATGACAAATTGGGAATTGCTAGGTTATGATGAAAAGTTGGAATCATTATGTTTATAATGCTAGATGAGAATCATTATGTTAAAAATACTAAATTGGAATCCACTATGCCTATTAGAATTACCATGCCTTTAATGTTTCATGTATGTAATAAAATTATTATTATGCCCGCAATGATTATTATGCCTATGATGTAAAGTTGAAATCATCATGTTAAACCAAGTTGGAACCATTATTATGCCAAGTTATCATCATGTTAGTATTGAAATCATGTGATATGTTATAGCCTGTTTATTATGCAAGTGATGTTGGAATTGTCACATATGCCTATCACACGTTTGGTGTTATTCCCCTTTTATCTCTTGAATTGTTTATGAACGAAGTACGTTTATATACGTTGGGGATACGATTGGGTAGAATAGGCAAAACTTGAATTGATTATAATCATGAAACGTGAAATTTGGCATATGTAGAACATGAAATATGGCACGAAAACTTGACTTGAACATGCCATAACTTGACTTGAAACATGACTTAGTTGGGCACGAAATTGACATATGAACATGCTATGAAAATAGCACGAATTTGATAAGAACATGGGCATGACTCTAGAAAACAAGAAAGTTGCCAGCTCGAGGTTGGGTTGAGTTTGTAGTGTAAATCTTCCCGGAACCGCCCGGCAAATCAAGTTGCTACGAACAATAGGATCCAATGTGGGTAGTTGGTTGTATCGCGCTTGAAACCCGAGGTTGGGTTGAGTTCATAGCGTAAACCTGCCCTGAACCGACCGGCAAATCCAGTGGCTACGAACAATAGGATCCAATGTGAGTGGTTCAGTGCATTAACGAATCAATTAATGCCAATTAGGGTTAAGTCATGAACATGAAAAGACAACTTAACCAACCTGAACACGATTTGTTGGGCTAAGTCATGAACTTGAAACGACAACACTTAGCCAACTTGACATGACACCTAGGCGGGTTAAGTCACGAATTTAAATGACATACTTAACCATCTTGACATAACTAGACTGGAAAAGGATTAAGTCACGAACTACATGACTTAGTCTATTAGGCGGGTTAAGTCACGAATTACATGACTTAATATGTTAGGAGAAACCCTAGACACGACCCTTTTCAGCAGTAACCCTCTAGATGTATCAAGGTACCCTGGGGCTAGGCCGCGTGGGGCACGATTACTAGGCTGATTGTAAGAGGTGAACGACGGCAGTGGGGTACGCCAGTGTGGGTTCGGTGGACTACGGTCGTGCACGTATTCCGGGGCAGACACTGGGTATCCATAGATTTATCTGTGCATCTTGAATCGTGTCAGGGGTTGACACCCTAGGGCTGATACACACGAAGGTGGACCCAGCAACGGTGACTACATTCGTGATTAGCCGTATGACACGGACACTTGACGAGCTAGAACTTGTAGGGAGCCGATCGACTAGATAATCGCTCCGTAGGACCCCGTACTTGGGTCAGACCCCGTTTCAGGGTCATTTCATGATATTGGGCCGTGGGATTTATTTCGTGATTAACTAGTGACATGGGCTTAGTATACTAGTACAGTCGATGCAACGAATCTTGAACATGTGATGCTTTATTTGACTTGTCTTGACTTATCATGATCACCTTAGCCTATCTTGTCCACCTTGACACCATTCTCAAGTTTACTTCCAGTTCATACATGACATGTTGTTTTAACCGTTTTTACACTGAAAGTCACTAGGACTTACTCAGTCTTTATGACTGACCCTTTTCCTTTCACCTCTTTTTCTTTCGTTCCCCCCTCCCCCCCCAGGTTCTCAGGGAGGAAACACTAGCTCTTAGCCTGGATATCACTTGCTTTGGCTCAGCATGTACGGTTTGCTATGGCTGCTTCTTTTTACTGCACTTGGGGAATAAGCTGATTTTCTGTTTTAAGTTATTGCTTCTTTGGCTATTATTACAAGACAGTTGTAATGAAGTTGTTATTTGAAATGTTTGTAAGAGACATGGTTTACTTTGGAATAAAATGAAGTTCTGTTTTGCACATAAATTCCTCCGCTGTCTACTTAATTATTTATTTATGTACTGTCTTGTGATAATTCTGTGATGTTATCTCGATAATACCCCTCCAAAACTAGTGCATTCCCTTTGTGAGTGACCCTAGCGGAGGTGGGGTGTTACAGCTTCCCCATTTCACTAAGCTCCATTACCAACAACCTGCTACTTAGTCTGCCCATCCAGAACCGGATGAACAGCCCAAGGTAATAAGAGGAGACATAAAACCTTGAGTCAGACAATAGTCTTAGTGAGCGATAAAACAGCTAACAAACTTCAACAAGAAAGTATATGAGAATGGGTAAATGAACAACTTATCTAACCACATCACCAGAGAAGAACTCAACCTTATCTTCCCCACATTGGACACTGATAGCCTTTACACCAAGCATTTCAACCATTAATCCATAGAAACCAGAGCAACCATTTGTTCATGGAAAACAGAAACAACCAACAATAGCAATCATGGCATCGAGATTATATATATATATATATATATATCACGCAAATCATCCTAGTCGAATTCAACATCCCTCGAATACAAGCCCCAGAGGCCGAAACCAATATCAGACAAGCACTCAAGGAACATCTACTTCGATGTTGGATAACCTACGTGAGATGGCACAAGCAAAACATCCAGCATACATGATGGACTCTGGCTATCACCGCCAATCCTGCTTCGAAACCATCATTATCGTATGACGATCAATCTTGCCATATGTCAAGGGCTAATGGTAACCCCAGTTCTAGCATGAACTCCATATGTCCAACCTTGACAATGTCCAACCTTGACACTAGGCCTTTCCCCAAGACCCAGGGTACTCGACCAGCAACCTTCTGATCTTTTGGGTGCCCCCATCGTACCCCTGCTTTGAGCCTGCTAGAACTTACGACAACGATGACCTCTCGGCCATCGCATCTCTAGTCGTCCAACCTTGACGATATTCCATAGCTCAAGTAACCTTCTCGAGCCACCATTATCCATCAACTCACGACCTTTGAGTTGTCACCTCATTCGTTGTTCCACCTTGATCAACGAACACATTCAAAACTTCGAACCTTCCCACTTGAACTACTTCGAAGTTATAACATCACTTGAAGTGTTCGATCAGAAATTTCCACTAGAAATGCCGACCAGACCCAATCTGGACCGACCAGACCCCTTCTGGTCCTTCTGGACCGATCAGTCCCCTCCTGAACCGACCCGACCTCCCTCGTCTCCTTCTTGAACGGCCAGAATCCTTCTGAACCGACCAGACTCCCTTCTCAACCTTCTGGACCAATCAGACCGACTAGCTCCAAGACCGACCAGCCTTTATCACCTGAGACTGACCGACCACCTGCTTGACCAACCACCCTAAAGCGACCCAACCTGATCACCACCTTCCTGGAACATGACCGACCCGCCTGCTCCAAATCAGAACTCCAGATTTGCTCGACCTGACCAGTATAGACCGAACAACCACTTCCTTGCGACCGATCCGACTACCCTGCTCCCTCTTAGCCGACCCAATCCCTGTCTTGCTTCCCAAAACCACGATTTGACCGACCAGTCTAGGACCGACCCCTCTAGACCGACCCGATTCCTGCACAGCTCCATTTCGACTTTGATTTCGACAAAAACTTCGCCTAACGACGAATCCGTCGAAACCAGCTTATCCGATTCATCCAAACGCAACCACAAACATGTTATGCAACCAACAATATCATCAATCTAACAATTTCCATCAAAACACATAAATTTCCCAAAACATGATAAGTGAATCATATGAACATAAAAATGGATCTAATTTGCATAAACTTGAGAGAAATCATGAAATTAACCATTTAAAATTATCTAGATCAGATCCTAAGGTGATTCATATGTAAAATGGACTTAGCATGGTGTAGATCTAAAGAAAATAACATGGAAATGATGAAATTAACATCCTATAACTCACATACTTCCATGAATCCGAATGAGAGATGTAAATCACTCACCAATTATCCAAAACAAAGCAAAATCAAAGAAATGGAATTCCGAACAGCGAAGAGATAGCTCCTAGCCCTTCGATTTGATGAATCCTCACCCCAATTGATGTAGATCTTGCCTCCAATGGTGTAGATCTATGATTTCCCCCTTAGATTTGGATTGTTAATGGTGGGAAGTGTTTAGAGGAAGAAGGAGATCAAAGCCTCCCCATAAGAGAATGGAAAATTCCAACCTTTCTCCATATCCCTTACCCCCTATTTATAGCCTCCACCCACCCTCTAATGGGCCTTCTCCAAATCAGCCCATTAGCCTTCCAAAATCTGAACAACCAACTGAAAAACCTTAAAACAGCGATTTCTCCCAAACCGCTGAGCCAAATCTTTCATGTAACCACTCTACGGAAAGAGAATCATCAATTCCTTTCCAATGGCATAGGTCTCACCCTCTAATTCGACCTGAGTCAAAAGTTATTCCCAGTACAAGGCTGATAGGGGCAAAATGATCACAAACTAAATCGGTAAAAATTATGGACATGTCACACATCCCCATAAGCAACATATTAAAAGATGAGAATGATCCAACCCTTAAGGAATAAAATAAAAATATTTTACGATCTTCCGATACGTAAAATGCGGGCTGTTACATTCTCCCCCCCCCCCTTAAGAATTTCGCCCCCGAAATTCCAAGCAACCACAACAATTCCGCATGCCTATCATCCATGAGAAGCCAATCCTATAATCCAAACTAGCAACCATCAAGCCATGCATCCATAGCCTTATCCTAGCACGCAGAATTCTATCAAACAACAACAAGATACAATGATATAACGACAATACAATCTAAGGGTTCTACCGATGAAAAGTTCTGGATGAGTCGCCCTCATGCTCTCTTCCATCTCCCATGTACAATCGTCGCCATCTTCACTCCATTGTACCTTGACTAGCTTAACCGTCTTCCTCCTAAGCTGTTTCATTTCATTCCCCACAACATTAAATGGCCTATGAGGTTTCACAACTGCGGTCTCGACTTCTAAATCTTCATACTGTTCTGGAGATACCACCACATTCGAGTCATGCATAAACTTCCATAGAAACGACACATGGAAAACATTATGCACACTCGACATCTTCTCGGGTAACTCCAACCTATATGCGAGCTTTCCTATTCGCTCGACTATCGGAAACGGTCCAACAAACCTAGGAGCCAACTTCCCTTTACTTCCGAATCGAACCGCATGCTTCAACGGTGAAATCTTCATGAAAACCATATCACCTACGTCGAATTCCAAATCCTTACGACGCTTATCGGCGTAACTTTTCTGATGATCTTGGGCCGCCTTCATTCGTTGTCAAACAATCTCGATACAATCTGAGGTTTCTCTAATCATTTCAGGCCCAAGTACCAAATTATCTCCGGTTTCTAACCAACAAGCTGGAGAATTGCACGGCCTTCCATACAACGCCTCGTATGGTGCCATCCCAATACTCGACTGGTAGCTATTATTATATGTAAACTCAACTAGATGTAGATGGTCCTCCCATGATCCTCCGAAGTCTGACACACAAGCCCTCAGGAGATCTTCTAAAACTCGGTTGACTCTCTCGGTCTAACCATCAGTTTGGGGATGATATGCCATACTTAAGCACAATTCGGTTCCCAAAGCTTCTTGCAAACTTTTCCAAAATCCACTCATGAACAATGAATCCCGGTCACTTACTATACTCTTTGGAACACCATGGAATCGAACTATCCATTTCACATAAAGCTCAGCCAATTTTGATGATGTCCTAGTCGTCTTGATAGGAATGAACCTTGCACTTTTGGTTAAACGATCCACAATGACCCCAATCCCTTCATTCCTTGTCCTAGTTCTAGGTAGTCCATCGATAAAATCCATCGATATCTGCTCCCACTTCCACGTAGGAACCTCTGATGGCTGAAATAAACCACTCGGCTTCTTCTGTTCAGCTTTCACCAACTGACAGTTCATACACTTGGAAATGAAATTTCCAATATCTCTTTTCATCCCTTCCCAGTAGTAGGCTCGCTTCATGTCCTAATACATTTTATTACCACCGGGATGAATCGTTAGCTTCGAGTGATGACATTCTCTCAGAACCTCATCCCTCAATCCGTCGATGTCAGGAACAACTAATCGTCCTTGTTTTCGAAGCCAACCTTCTCGATCAACCTCGAACTCTTTATCCTCTTGTTCCAGTATCTGAATGAACTCGACAAGCTTCGCATCTTTCTTTTGGCCCTCGCCAATCCTTTCGATAAGAGTAGGCCTTATCGACAAGCTTGCCAACATTTCAGGTTCCAACTCACACCTTGGCCTGAAATCGAACCTTGCCAAGTACTCGAGGCCCTTCCATTCTGAATACATCGCTCCCAAACTTGCATGTATTCGACTCAATGCATCTGCAATTGCATTGCCTTTGCCAGGAGTATAGGCTATACCAAAATTATACGATGCCAGAAACTCCAACCATCGTTGCTGCCGAGGATTCAAATCCTTTTGGGAGAAAAGATAATTCAACGACTTATGATCCGTAAACAACTCGAATCGTACCCCTAACAGGTAATGTCTCAACATCTTCAGAGCAAACACAATCACTGCCAACTCCAAATCATGAGTTGGATATTTTCTCTTATGCGGCTTTAACTGTCGACTTGCGTAAGCCACTACCTTATCCTTCTGCATTAGCACTGCTCCGGGTCCAGTACCACATGCATCAGTATATACCACCATCTCTTCATTCCCACTTGGAATGGTCAACACAGGTGCACTCGTCAATCTCTCTTTCAAAATTCCGAACGCTTGTTCACACTTTGCATCCCATGCGAATACTTGATTCTTCTTCGTCAATCCTGTTAATGGTGCACCTATCTTGGAGAAATCCTTGATAAACCTTCGGTAATAACCAGCTAACCCAAGGAAACTCCGAACATCCGTCGCATTCTTAGGTCTATCCCAATCCTGGATTGCTGCAACTTTAGAGGGGTCAACCGCTATACCTTTTCCAGAAACAACATGACCTAAGAACCTCACTTCATCCTTCCAGAAGTGACACTTTGAGAACTTGGCCTTAAGCTGATGCTTTCGCAAGATCTCTAACACAACTCTCAAGTGTGTTTTATGTTCTTCCATATTTCTGGAGTAAACCTGTATATCATCCACGAACACAAGCACGAACTTACTCAACTGATCTCTGAACACTCTATTCATAAGATCCACAAAATACGCTGGCGCGTTAGACAACCCGAATGGCATCACCAACCACTCGAAAAACCCGGACGGTGTCCTAAAAGCAGTCTTTGGAACACTATCCTTAGCCACTCTCAATTGGTGAAATTCCGTTGCCAAATCCATCTGAGAAAACACTTTGGCTTCGTGAAGCTGATCGAACAAGTCATCAATCCTTGGCAACGGATACTTGTTCTTCTTAGTCACCTTGTTCAGCTCACGATAGTCCATACACAATCTTAACGAGCCATCTGCCTTAGTTGCAAACACGACTGGTGCACCCCACTCAAAAACACTCCTTCGAATGAATCCTTTTCCCAAAAGGTCACGAACTTGCACCTCTAACTCTCGCTGTTCCCTAGGCGTCATCCACCTAAGGGGCATAACAATTGGTCTAGCACCTTCGACCAAATCTATCCTAAACTCAATCTCACGATGCGGCGGCAACCCTTTGACCTCGTCAAAGACATATACATACTCATTAGCGATCAGCACTGATGAAAGGTCTTCCTGTGGAATCCCAAACGAATATAGATAACTCACGAAGACCCCGTCTTCGCGCTTACATCTAACCAACACCTTTCGCCCTTCCACATCCCCGACCCTCACCTCTAGCTTCTCGCAATTCACCCTTGCCGCATATCTCTTGAGCCAATCCATGCCCAAGATGAACCCATACCCAGCGAAGTTAAGAACAAAGCAATCACACATAAAAGAGCAACCATGACTCGATAACACTAGACCACGGCAAATCATGCACAAACTGGAAGAACCCCCAACTGGATTAGTCACGATCAATGGTCTATCACAAATCTCGGGTTCCAAACCCAAGACAAACTTCTCGTTCTTCTGATAGGGCGTATCAATGTATGAACGAGCATATCTGGACAAAGCCCCAAAATCAGAAATGCAGTCAAGAACTGATCTGCCATTCTGCTTCAACTCTACGAACTTCTTGAAGAGAACGGACTTCTGAGCAGTGGAGATAAACTTTGTTTCAAACATAGCTTGGAATTGCTCCCATGAAATCTCCCCTTTCAGTGTCTCGAGTATGACAGAATTCCACCATTCCATGGCTCTGCTCTGAAGCTGCCTTGATGCAAGCTTTCTATTCATTGCATCCGTAATACCCAAGTCTCCAAAGATTCGAACACATGAATCCATCCACCTCTGAACCTCTTCAGCTGGTTCAGTTCCCTTGAATGGTTTCCCTCCTAGAGATATAAAGTCCTTGCACATCTTTGCAAAATCTACTCTAAGAACTCACACACCTACATCTACCGTAGCCGCCACTAGAGCGGGTACCCTTCGCATAATTGCTTCTTCCATGGCTTCAAACATGGCCGGGTAATCTGGTTCATCACCATTTCTCCCTCCAGTAATAGATCTCCTAGCAGCGTGTCTTGATGGTCGTCTACTCATTCTAAATCTGCAATCTAGAATAATTAGCCACTTTCAAGAAAAACTGCAAAAGAGATACAACCGCTACTACTATATATGTTAATATATATAGTAAACATCCAACTGAAATCTACAAATACGTCCCTCATATGCAATTACGTCTTTTGAACTTTGGCCAAAATCGTTGACTAGAGCTCTGATACCAAATGTGACGACCGCCCATAAACCCCGCACTAAACAAGTGGAATAATGCGCCGAAAGGTGTGCCAGGCTGCTATGGACGATCATCAGAGTAGGTAAACACATCGAAACCTGTCGTAGAACTCACAGCGCAAGGATGAAATATAATAGAACATATACAACAAGTAATAGTAATGAGATATCATATAGCAAACTTTTGAAACTTTCTCAACATCCAGAAAGGTCATCCAACTGATATCAAAGTTTGTACATAAGGCCTCACTATAATTCTCAAGCAACTCAAACAGCGGAAACAGAAATACTAGATAGTAATAAAACTGGTACGCCAGCCTCCTGCTCGTCTTCGCTCAGATTCCCCGTCTCATTACGCTCCATTACCTGCAACCTGCTACTTAGTCTGCCCATCCACAACCAGATGAACAGCCCAAGGTAATAAGAGGAGACATAAAACCTTGAGTCAGACAATAGTCTTAGTGAGCGATAAAACAGCTAACAAACTTCAACAAGAAAGTATATGAGAATGGGTAAATGAACAACTTATCTACCCACATCACCAAAGAAGAACTCAACCTTATCTTCCCCACATCGGACATTGATAACCTTTACACCAAGCATTTCAACCATTAATCCATAGAAACCAGAGCAACCATTTGTTCATGTAAAACAGAAACAACCAACAATAGCAATCATGGCATCGAGATTATATATATATCTCACGCAAATCATCCTAGTCGAATTCAACATCCCTCGAATACAAGCCCTAGAGGCCTAAACCAATATCAGACAAGCACTCAAGGAACATCTACTTCGATGTTGGATAACCCACGTGAGATGGCACAAGAAAAACATCCAGCATACATGACAGACTCTGGCTATCACCGCCAATCCTGCTTCGAAACCATCACTATCGTATGACGGCCAACCTTGCCATATGTCAAGAGCTAAGGGTAACCTCAGTTCTAGCATGAACTCCATATGTCCAACCTTGACATGTCCAACCTTGACACTAGGCCTTTCCCCAAGACCCAGGGTACTCGACCTGCAACCTTCTGATCTTTTGGGTGCCCCCATCGTACCCCTGCTTTGAGCCTGCTAGAACTTACGACAACGATTACCTCTCGGCCTTCGCATCTCTAGTCGTCCAACATTGACGATATTCCATAGCTCAAGCAACCTTCTCGAGCCACCATTATCCATCAACTCACAACCTTTGAGTTGTCACCTCATTCGTTGTTCCACCTTGATCAACGAACACATTCAACACTTCGAACCTTCCCACTTGAACTACTTCGAAGTTATAACATCACTTGAAGTGTCGGATCAGAAATTACCACTAGAAATGCCGACCAGACCCATTCTGGACCGACCAGATCCCTTCTGGTCCTTCTGGACCGATCAGACCCCTCCTGAACCGACCCGACCTTCCTCAGCTCCTTCTGGACCGAACAAAATCCTTCTGAACCAACCAGACTCCCTTCTCAACCTTCTGGACCGATCAGACCGACCAGCCTTTATCACCTGAGACCGATCGACCACCTGCTCGACCAACCACCCTAGAGCGACCTAACCTGATCACCCCCTTCCTGGAACATGACCGACCCGCCTACTCCAAATTGGAACTCCAGATTTGCTCGACCTGACCAGTATAGACAGACCGACCACTTCCTTGCGACAGATCTGACTAGCCTGCTCCATCTTAGCCGACCCAATCCCTGTCTTGCTTTCCAAGCCACGATTTGACCGACCAGTCTAGGACCGACCCTTCTAGACCGACCCGATTCCTGCACAGCTCCATTTCGACTTTGATTTCGACCAAAACTTCGCCAAACGACGAATCCGTCGAAACCAGCTTATCCGATTCATCCAAACGCAACCACAAACATGTTATGCAACCAACAATATCATCAATCTAACAATTTCCATCAAAACACATAAAATTCCCAAAACATGATAAGTGAATCATATGAACATAAAAACGGATCTAATTTGCATAAACCTGAGAGAAATCATGAAATTAACCATTTAAAGTTATCTAGATCAGATCCTAAGGTGATTCATATGTAAAATGGACTTAGCATGGTGTAGATCTAAAGAAAATAACATGGAAATGATGAAATTAACATCCTATAACTCACATACTTTCATGAATCCGAATGAGAGATGTAAATCACTCACCAATTATCCAAAAAAAAGCAAAATCAAAGAAATGGAATTCCGAACAGCGAAGAGATAGCTCCTAGCCCTTCGATTTGATGAATGCTCACCCCAATTGATGTAGATCTTGCCTCCAATGATGTAGATCTATGATTTCCCCCTTAGATTTGGATTGTTAATGGTGGGAAGTGTTTAGAGGAAGAAGGGGATCAAAGCCTCCCCATAAGAGAATGGAAACTTCCAACCTTTCTCCATATCCCTTACCCCCTATTTATAGTCTTCACCCACCCTCTAATGGGCCTTCTCCAAATCAGCCCATTAGCCTTCCAAAATCTGAACAACCAACTGAAAAACCTTAAAACAACGATTTCTCCCAAACCGCTGAGCCAAATCTTTCATGTAACCACTCTACGGAAAGAGAATCATCAATTCCTTTCCAATGGCACAGGTCTCACCCTCTGATTCGACCTGAGTCAAAAGTTATGCCCAGTACAAGACTGACAGGGGAAAAATGGTCACAAACAAAATCGGTAAAAATTATGGACATGTCACACATCCCCATAAGCAACATATTAAAAGATGAGAATGATCCAACCCTCAGGGAATAAAATAAAACTATTTAACGATCTTCCGATATGTAAAATGCGGTCTGTTACAGTTTAATGCCGTGAAAGGTGAGTTTACCTCATACTTTACTAACACTTCATGAAAGTACTATTCAGTGAATATGTATGATAAATTAAAATATTAGGATTATTTTATTTGACATGATTATTGTGTTAAACTTAAATTTATATTCACGATATGAAATTATGCTACTTTGTGATATGTTTTTATTTGTGACATTTACGATATTCCTTGACTATTATTGACACAAATAAAACTATATGAGTTTGCTATGTAATGAATTAGTATTATTATATTTTCAATTTATATTCTCACACTACAAGTTCCCTGTAGATTTAGAAAAATCAGTATTAGGTGAAACTGATGTATACACAAATCACTATACCTTTCGATATTGAATTGGGATGCGGGTTGAAATGATATGTACTCGAAACTTTACCAAAATAGGTTGAAATGATACATATCTGATTCACTTGACTACCGGATAGGAAATTATATATCAACATCTTGGTCAATAAAAATTATTTTCTTAAATTTTATAAGTATGTATTGATTTTGGATTATAAATTCAATATTTGTGTAAATTAATTTTTGATATATTTAACTTGAATTTAAGTTAAAGTTGATTTAATGGAACTGTTGTTTGGAAGTAACTTATAAATCTAATTAAGATTTAATATTCAACGTTTAAAATTTATTTTAAACTAGTTTTTTACAATGTAAACTAATTTAATATAATAAAAAAATTGGCAAGGCCGACCGATTTTTAAAGTGATCCATAACACTTATTATTATAACAAATAAAAATTACAAGTACAAGAGATTGATAGATTGCCAATCTACTATAATCGTTTTTAAGGTGGACCAACCACTGAAACTAATCTAGTTTACAGAGCTGGAGCTAGTCAAGATAACTAGACTACAAAATCTTAGACTCTACGCAGGGAGCTAATGACATAGAGCAAAACAAGACTAAACGACAAATTACAAACAAATGTGACATAATACATTAATGTACATAACAGGACATTCATTCTGTAGCAAAACTCTACAGCACCATGATGCAAATATTACCAAAGATAGAAGACATGACATGGATTAGGCACAGGAAGCCGCACAAAACAGTTAGCATGGGATATTACTTGAAATGAGAATACAAACCCAAAAACAAAATAGCAGTACAATAATATTGTCTAATGTCGTTGAGAGATTACCTAACATTGACAAAAATACACATCAAAGGCAGCACCTTTCATTGAAGAAAAGTGGCCAAGAAAAGACATGACCAATAGATATAATACCATAGCAACTAACATATATAAGGTAAGAGATGTTTGATAAGAGAAAATGCCACAGAACAGACAACAAAAACATGAGAAAAGCTTCACTTAATTTGGTAAGTACGGTGACAAGCTGACATGAAAAATCTGGCCAAACAAACTAACCATCTCCAATCAACCCTAGTAAAAACAAAGCAAAAAAACTGCCATACTTAACTTTAAACCCCAAAAATATCAAGATGCAAACTAGGACAAACTCAGAGCAAAAACAAACAAACAACGAAAGCCTAACACCTTAAAATACCTTCATCAGCTTAAGAAAGTCTCATAGGAGAGACAACATCGCATGTAATTGGCCCAGCTGGATTTGAAAAGAAGGGTAATACCACACAATATTGTGTGCTAAAGGATCATTGAATGCAAAGAAAGGGCCAAAGAAAAACAATGGCATTCTAGATCTGAGATTTGAGAATGGGAGATTGAGCGGATAACTTCAGCAAAATAACCAAGCATGAAAAAACAATTCAATAATTGATGGAGAAAGAGAAGGAGAAGTTGGTGGAGTTTTTAAGAAGAGAGGCAAAAGAAAGACAATTTGGAGGAAGGGAGATGTGAATTGCCGCCATTTCTAGAGATTAGTTGAAGCACGAATATGAGTGTATATTGAACTAAAATAAATAAATATATTATAAATTAATTTATTATAATAATTTATTCAAAAATATTTTAAATCTAATATAAAATATTTATTTAGTTTTAAAATATCTAATGTAAATTTAATATAATATAAAGATTTAATTTAATATGATATAAATGTTTAATTTAATATGACAACTTTAATAAACTTAATTTAAAGAAAGAATTCAGTTTAAGATTTGTTTAAATGAAATGAATGGAAGCATTGATTTGAAGATTTAAATTGATCATTGTTAATTTAATAAATTTTGAAGTTGAAGAATTTGATTTAAGAGATTAACTTGACAATTAACCTTTGAATGTTGTTTGAATAATATAACAAGATGAAATGCATTTTGAATATAAGCTTAAGCACATATAGAAATAATATAATAAAAAAAATGAAACACACATATGTTATAACATATATAACATAACACTTTTATTTGTTCAAGGGACATTGAACATTTAATATCCAATTAGTCCGAGTTGCATGTCTCATCAGATAAATATGGGAAGTTCCTTTTCTTCCCCAGTACTAATTGATAAGGAAAAATATATGTAGATTTAGTACATTGGTACTATTGCTATATTCAATATTAAAAGTTTAAGAGATACCAATACTGTTTTTTTTCCACTCATTTTGCACTTGATAACCTGAAGTAATTGTTCATAATCGTGCTTATAATTGCAAATCAAAAATTTGAAACTTGGATCAGTTGAATGTAAGTTAATTTGAATGGAAAATTGGAAACTGAATTTATGATAAGTTAAATTTTGAAATATGGATATTTGGTATGGATTGGATTATTTTATTTAAACTATTATATATATTTTAACTTTATTACTAGTTTTAATAAAACTATTTTACATATTTTAACTATCAAAATTTTATAACTATTTTCATTAAAAAAATATATATAACTTTTTTGTATTAAACCTAATTATATATATACTCTACTGTTTTAAAATTAAACATAAATAAATATATTTTACTATTTTAAACTAAAGTCTATTTCCAATCTGAGCTATTATGTTTGAATGGATTTAAGATAAAGAATTTGATTAACAATGACATTTGTGAAATAAAATAAAAATTAGAATTTGAACTTGAAAATGAATTGTTTGATAATATGAAATTTGAAAATGAATCCAACACTCCGTAGTTTTGGATAAATAATTATAAAGAATTCAATATTTGATGTTAAATTGATTTATGATATTGAAATATGAATTTTAAATGTAAATTACCATGTTGTGAAATATGTAAACTTCTGGTTGTTAAAAAGTCTGGGGACAAATTTTGTCATATTCTCTGCCAATATCGGAACAACTTAAACAACTTTGCATGTGGCGGAGATTCCGGAATGAAGTAGGTTGGTTTGGTGAATGCTACTAGATGAAGTAAGAGAACGACGACGGATAGCATTGACCTTCAGGTCATAATTGAAATGACTAAAATAATTGTCATACCCAAGCCAACTGAGTTAGCTACTTTTAGCAAATATGCTTCTTTGATATCACATCTCTTACTCTCTGAATCATTGGGTGCGCCTTTGGTTATGGGAGTATTGTATGAGGTGGGAGGTAGTTGCGGCTATGCATTACCATTAACCTATGTCCGCAATCTGGTAGAATCCTACCGTTGATTATAACCTCAGTCCCTTGTCATGTTATCCTGATTGAGCCCCTATGATTTTGATTTGACATTGTCGTATACCATGCATCTATATCCACTGACCGTTTAATTGGTATTTTATATGCAATGTTTACAATAATGTTTATAAACTACGTAAGAGTAAAAATGTAATCTCGCAAGTGTTATTTTTAATAGTATATATACACTATTATAATAATGTATTGTATTATATAATATCTAGTTTAACAGATCCTTAGAGGATGGGAATTTCAAGCATCCTTTAAGTTACTTGTGCATTTCATTTGAGTAGTTCACATGAATTGATTTAATTTCATGAGAATATTAGTTATGATCCAAGTGTTTTGTTTGAGCATTATTACTCAGGTCAAACCAAGTGCTGTAATATTGAGATTTTACCTTTCGAAGCTGGAGACTTGTTGAAGACACCATCTCAATCTGTTAGTTCCAATTATCTTGTTTGTTTTAGAAACCTTGTATTTGGACTTCCATTGTATTAATTTTTGTAACCCTTATATTATATATAAATTTTCAAAATTTGTATTTAGTAGCTTCATGCACTATTATTGTATTTTATTTATTCCGCTACGAGATATTCTTCTTTCTGCATCTGTGAAGATTTTATGTTTAACCCCAAAGCAATGACAATCTGATGCTTTTAATGATTTGATTTGGTTTTATTATCGACTTAAATGGTTAGAAATAGCAGATCTTCTAGTGTAATATCAGAGATCTGGTTTGAGAAACCTTTTCTTATAGGATTAAAAACTTATTATAGATAGGCTAGCAATACCCTACAATGAGTAGAATCAATCTTAGAATCATTCTTCAAAGACCATATTTTGAAAAGTGTAAATGGTTGTAAATAGTTTTTAAAAGTATTTTTAGATATAGAAATTTATTTTAAAATTTAGCTTTTTCCTAGATTTTCCTTCTTTTGGAATCGATTTTCCTTTATGGTATCTCTTCGATTAGGATTTCCTTAACTAATTTCAATCCTTGTTTAAGAATTATCTTAGGAAATTTATGATTGATAGCTTTCAAAATCTTAGTTATTCTCTAAGTTATTTTTATTAGGGTCTCCATCTTGGTAGATTCCTATTGATTAGTTTTTTTTTGTTGATTCATCTTCTAGTTCATAGTCAAACTTATCTTTGACCTAACAGAAAAAACTATTGAAGAAATTTTAAGTATAGCTCATATTATGAATAAACAAGAAAATGTTAATGTGTTAACAGGTACGGTAACAACCACTTAGGTCACTAACTGGTGAAATAAAGTATTTGAAATATAATATTTGAACTTTATGGATGCTATATTCAGAAAATCTGTACGAATAGAATTTATATGATGATTAATTGTAACTAAATTGGATTTTGTTGAATTCCAATTTTTATATGAAGTGATTTATAAATAGTAGTAATTCCTTGATCTGCATAATATAAATTATTTTTGATAAACATGATATTTTGAAATTATTAACATTAATAATCATGAAGCAATAATTTGATTCAAGAAAATCAAATTTGAATATTAATCTAAATTTGGAATGATGTATATGAAATGGTAAGATCTGCTTTTTGAGGATATAAATTTTGCAAAAAGAATAATGATTATGAAATATACAATACTAACTAGAGTTATAAAGAAAATTAGATTGTGTAAGTATAGTTTACGGAAATTTATTTTATGTCATGTTTTAAAGCTAATAATACTGACTACTGTTCATTTAAATCTGGGTTTAGTCATTTAAAATTAATGTTGGACTCAAAAAAAGTTGAAATAAATTTAAATTTTGGTCATATTAGGGGTAATAGGAAAAATATTGATGTGAATTTGACTTAATGAGATAAGATTGAACACGAACTAGATTTGTGTACAGATATAAATAAGAGCTTAATTAGTATACTTAATGGTAATTAAGACTTGAAGACTTAATTTAGATGGAATTATAGCATAAACTTTTTTATGGATTTAATTATGAATTTTGCATTAAAACAAATGTAAATTAAATAAACGCGAATGTACGTTTCTATTACAAATGTTTTGTAATATGATTCCAAATATGCTTTGAAATGTTATGTGATTTTCACTCGCAGGTTTTTAGTTGGTTATATTTGACAAAGGATAGAAGTTAAATTTTAATAAATAATGCGGGAGAGATATAATTTCACCCATTTGAAATTTATAACAAATGAGTGATTAAACTGTATACTCTAATTAGAAATAAAGGTATCAAGTATTGTACTTGACGCTAAGAATGGACAATCACGTATGAATGGATTTTGAACATACATCTGGCCAACGTACGTACTAAATCCTATATTTACTAGATGGATATAGAATCACACTCTAGTCGCTTGAAAATGATTCGGATAATGACCATGGCATCATTTGTATTTATTTTCAGGTTTCGAGAGTGATATATACATATGTATATATATACACACACATATACCAACCGAGACATCGAGTGAATAGTTGAAATCATATTGAAACATTTGGAAATATATAAATCTTGATATAGATATAATTCAATACATTAAACTAAATATGTTGACAAATATGAATTACTTGATCTAAAATATATTAAATTACTAATTACTTTTCCCTGCTTCGGTCCTTTTTGGGGACGAAAAAGTTTGAGTACGGGAGATTGTAACAACCTAAAGTTTTGAAAATTTTAATCGAAGAATTTATAGAATGTAACACCCCATCTCCATTTAGGTCAGTCACAAAGGGAATGCCTTAACTTTAGTGGAGCGTTTTAGGTAAACAGACACAGAATATCCAAGACAGATATAAAAATTTTGCAATGGAAAATAAACAACTATATTAAATCACCAAAATAATTTGTTGCATAATACCATGAGTCATAAAACCATAACAGCAAAAGACTTATGTCTTAAATTATCAAAGTACATAGGTTTTTAAAAGAAAAACATCATTCCCCATATTAAAGAGCAAGCCATATAAGAGAGAGGGACAGAGACTTGAGCCATACTTCAGAATTAGCTCCTAGAAGATGATATCCGAATTCTGACTAAACCAGGGTGTTTCCTCCCTGTGAACCTAGGGGGGGAATGGAAGAAAAGAGGCGAAACAAACTAGGTCAGACATACGTCTGGTGAGTCCAGTAACTTTTAGCCAGAAAATAAATAAAGGTAAACATGACATGCATAAAAAGTGGATAAGAGGATTCACGGTACAGATGGCAGGTATGATAGGACAAATAAGGTAAGATGTATGCATGCTTCACTACAAACTACTCTGCACTATTACTAGTAAAATCAAGATGGGATGATCCCTTCTGCTAACCATAATAACGATAACGATGGTGGTAGTTTCGTGTATTCCTAGCTGCTGTCATAGGTGCCGCCTGCTCCTATCTCAACCAGTCGTACCCACTAGCCTCCTACTATAAATTGGTAGACTTAGGGCATACGTCCGGATATACCCTAACCACTACCCTAATCGATCAGCTCCCTAATTTGTAGATACCCTGTGTTGGTCCCACAACTAGGGGCATGTAACAACCCGAATTTTTATAACATGTTAAAGTCATAAATCAAGGCAGAATTATATTTTAAAATCAGAATCAGGGAAAACGGGTTACGCCATTGCGTTCGTCTCGAAATTTTACACGAAATAGAGTCGGAGTTTTTGAAAATCGGAGTTCGTATGAGGGAGATATGACCTCTAGAAGTTTCAGAAATTTTCAGAATCAAAGACAGCTCGAATTTCGAATTCGAAATTCGAATTCAAACCCCAGAACCGGCTGGGCGAGAAAATTCCCGCCCAGGGACCAGGTCGACCTGGGGGTCGACCATAGTGTCGACCTCCCAGGGACCAGGTCGACCATAGTGCCGACCTGGGGGTCGACCTGCCTCCCGAACCACATTTCTGAACCTTATGCATTCTGATGTATTTAGACTTGTTTCGTGACCAGATTCGTCTGCCTAACTCTATATAAACAGCCCCCCGAGCCTCATTCTCTCTACACTATTTCATTCTGTCCTTATGTTACCTTTGTGAAAATCAAAATGATAATAATTAAATTAAAGAGAGAATGGCTACTTCTTCTTTGTCAAGACAACATCTAGGAATTGCAAATTGGGGGTTTCAACTAGAACAGGACTAAACAAATAGAGATTCAACAACTGCAATAACCGTTTCCAAAATCAAATCTCTACACTCTAATCCTCGATCCGTGCTCTGTAAGTTCTAGTTACTTTAAGATTGAAACTTGTTAAATTTGATATGTACATGGAATAAAATGGAATTGGACATAAACTTGATTATCTATTTGGAATAGTTCTTATCTCTTCTTGAATCTATGATTTTGGGTTATTTCTTATCGACTGAATCATGCCCATTCATGTTGTTGGACCAAGTTTATTATTCAAATGCTAGATCGTAACATAAATTCTTGGATCTTGACTTGTGGAAATATTTCTATTTGGGGCCTATTCATGTTGTAACTCAAATTCTTTCATGTCTATAAACCTTAATATGCCTACGAAACTATGGACATAAGGTTTTGCCTATGCCTATGACTATGATGATGAACATAAGACTATGCCTATGCCTATGACTAAGAACACAAGACTGTGCCTATGACTAAGAACATAAGACTATGCATGTGCCTATGACGGTGAACGTAAGACTGTTGCCTATGACTATGACAAGGACAATTGTGGCTAATCAACTATGACTCTTGACTATGAGAATTATTCCCTATGATTATGAACATAAGGCCATTATCTATGACCATGACGTTGAAACTATTACTGTTAGTTGCCTATGACTACTGCCTAGAACTATTTTGGATAATTAACCATGACTATTGTAATTAATCGCTTAGGGTTCTTAATTATGAGTTTTTTACCTATGACCATGACTATGACTATTGGTGTTAATTACCTGGGACTATTATAGTTTATTGAAACCCATGTTGTATACCGAATTTGCAATTTGTTGGATCTCATACCGAGGGTGTGACTTGCTTAGTTTATTCGCTATTATGTACACCGAAACCATTGGATCCATTATCCATGTATTTGGCTTTCTTCCGCATACCTATTCTTTTATTTTAGTGTTTACCATGACTATTGTCTTATCTTGCTAGATTTGAAATCCTTTATGCCAGTGATGTTGTAACCAATTATCTCAAGTTATGTCATGCTAGTCTTGTAACCCCTTTTATCGCTTTATGCTCGTCTCTTTTGCCAATCATAGTTCTGATGTTATTCCATTTATTCTGAGGTTTGGGTTTATTTGTAGTGTGGATCGATTCACGTTTACGTGCGATGGGAATATGATTTGGGTAGAATAGGCAAAACATGAATTGGTTATGAACAAGAATTATGAACCTGATAAAAGGCAAAACTTGACACATGAACGCTGTTATAACTTGAACATGGATATGGACACGAACCTGACATCGACTTGAAATGAAACTTGCCTTGAAAACTTGACACGAACTTGACATGAAACTTGAACATGGACATGACATTAGAATAAGCATGAAAATAGCCAACTCGAGGTTGGGTTGAGTTTGCAATGTAAATCTGCCCGGAAACGCCCGACAAATCCAGTTACTGCAAACAATAGGATCTAATGTGGGTAGTTGGTCATATCGCACTTGAAACCCGAGGTCAGACTAAGTTGTGGTGTAAATCTGCCCGGAACCTCCCGGCATATCCAGTAACCACAACAACAGGTCTGATGTGAGAGGTTGGGGTGCACTAATGAATTAATGCCACATGATAGGGTTAATTCATGTACCGCTTGAATATACTCAACCAATTTGACACGATGACTTGATAGGGTTAAGTCCTGAACCGCTTGAATATACTTAACCAATTTGACACGATGACTTGATAGGGTTAAGTCCTGAACCGCTTGAATATGCTTAACCAGTTTAACACGATGATTTGATAGGGTTAAGCCATGAACCGCTTGAATATACTTAACCAACTTGACACATGATTCATAGGGCTAAGTCATGAACTTAAACGACAACACTTAGCCAATTTGACATGACACGTAGATGGGTTAAGTCATGAACTTGAATGACAACACTTAACCAACCTAACATGCTAGACCGATGGGGTTAAGTCTCGAATTTAAATGACAACACTTAACCTACTAAACGGAAACCCTAGTTACGTGGTCCGTTTCAGCAGTAACCCACTACATGTATCATGGTACCCTGAAACTAGGCAGGGTGGGGTACGATTACTGGGCTGATTGTAAGCGACCAGAACGACGACTGTGTGGGTGCGCCGGTGTAGGTTCTAAGGGAGTGCGGGCATGCACACACTCCGGAGCAGAAAAAACAGGCATTGGGCATCAGTAGATTTATCTGTGCGTGCTTGATTCGTGTCGATGGTTGACACCACAGGGCTTGATACACCCTATGGTGGACCTAGCACAGGTGACTACATTTCGTGATTGGGCCGTATGACACAGACACATGAACGAGCTAGGACTTGTTGGGAGCCGATCGATTAATAGATCGTTACGTGAAATTCGTTAGTTAGCATAATCCCTAGTGGTCCTAGGTGGCATAAACCCTAAACGAAACTAGAAAACGTTCAAGAGGTAGCATAATCCCTAGTGGTCCTAGGTGGCATAAATCCTAGTTGAACACGCGATAGTTCATGATAAGGAAACCTAGCCAGAACAAGGGTGGTAGTCCAAACGATTTCAGAAATGGTGGCACTACGTTGAAGTAGTATAAAAATACGTGGGGAAACCCGTACGATATACGGCAAGGGACTGTACAGATACATGGAAAGGATGATACGGGTTGGGATACTAGTACAGTTGGTGCAGAGGAGGTCAAACATGCGATGCTATACGTAGTTTATCTTGTTTGCACAGTTTATCTTGTTACCTAGTTTATCTGGTTAGTATAGTTTATCTTGTCATCTTAGTTTAACTTGCCTATCTTGTCATCATCCTTATGTTAACTTTCAGTTTGTATATGTCATGTTATCTTTACTTGTTTCTAGGCTGAAAGTCACTAGGACTTACTCAGTCTTTATGACTGACCCGTTTTGTTTCGCATCTTTTTTTTCCGTTCTCCCCCCCCCCCCCCCCCCAGGTTCGCAGGCTGGGAATACATCTTAGTTCAGATCTTACCAAGCTCCAAGGCTCTTTTATGTACTGCTTGGATTCCTCTTGGCTATGGCATGCTTTGCTGCTTTATTAGGGAATGATTTATGACTATGGTTTTATGCTTCTTTACTATTGCAAGACAGATTTCGATGTAACGGGTTTAATAGCATTTTGATGTAAAAGGCTTTAGACCTTTCTAGATTTTAAAGAAATGAAATTTGGTTTTTCTTCTGATATTTTATATGTGTTCTGTCTTGTAATATTTCCGTGTATGTTTACCTAGATAATGCTCCACCAAAGCTAGTGCATTCCCTTTGTGAGTGACCCTAGCGGAGGTGGGGTGTTACATTTGGTATCAGAGCAGAAGGGTACCAGACTGGGCAAAAGTTTTTAAGATCTTTTGAAATTATTTTCAAAATCATTTACAAAGAAGCATTTTTCTAAAGAAAAGTTTTGTTATATGAAAGGCACATTCCCCAAAGCCATACGCACTGTCTTTTGATTCTCTCCTTGAGTCTCTTCTCTCTTTCTTTTTCACCATAGTTTGTAGGCATGCAACACATGTCGAATGGAAAAGTAGTGTCCAATTCCCTTCTGTAGCCGCAGTAGTTTTACTTGCGACTAATCTTATTTCGAGCTTTGTAGGGTTGTCGTGCGATGGGGGTAGCTTTCGAGAAGCTTGTCAACAAGCTATACAAGGATAGTAAGAACAAGGATAAAGAACACAAGCCTAAAGATGAGAAACTTGTTGATAAGGCCTAATCCACGAAGGAGGAAAAGGTGAAAGGGAAGGGGTCAAAGTAAAAGAGTAATAAGAAAGAACATCGTTGGTATGGTAAAAAGGGACATGTAGTTAAGTATCATAGGAAAAGGACAAGGGCAAAGAACAAGGTCGTTGAGAGGGTAATTGTATGCTCTCACTACTAGCATACCTTAGAGAGGTGGTAACATTTCTGTTAAAAAGTTTCTCTTTTCTATCCTACCGTGGGAACTTTGTTTATTATACATCGCATCCTTTTAATTCTGCCTCGATAGTTGAGTCTCTGCACCTTAGTACTAGCGTAGTAGAGGATCCCATTTTTTCCTCAAATCCTGTTGGGGAATCGGCTCATTTATTCATGACTTGATTGGATTTGAGAATCTCTATGCTAAGTGTTGAGTTTAGAAGTAAAGCTTATGTTTTGGGCTATGGGTTGATTCTAGGGATGGAATGGTTGTCCAGAAATGGTACCATTCTCGAGTATGAAAAGAGGGTAGTTAGACGCTTGACTTGCCTTGATAATGCCCTCGAAGTCTAGTGTAACCCTTAGGGTTCTGCCATGGTTAGTTACCTAGAACTCTTGATACGTTTATCGATCCGCTCGAGTAGTGTTCGCTCCTAAGGCAGATGGTTCATGCATGAGTTATAGGAAATCACCTTAGTAAGTACATTTGGCAACATGGTTGACATCAGTTTGTTTGCAAGAGATAATCCTTCTGTGTGGAATACCTTCTAGTAATTGAACGAGATCTGATATTTACTTGTGAATTTTGGAGAGCTTACATGAAACCATGAGTACGCAGTTATGTTTAAGCCGATTATACTAGAAAAAGAATAAGGAGAATAAGTGAAATGAGAGGCAACAGTTGAATGAGTTCCAACTCATATTTTGGAAACAAGAATTAAGATGCTACGAAATTGTGAAGTTAAAGACAGTGAAAGCACAAGCGAGTTAAGCTCAAGGAAATGCGACCTAGAAGATTGAAGACTAGATACGCGCATCATGTCTCTTTTTAAGAGTATATCCTTGATCCCTCTTTTCCTACAGAGCTTACTTGCATGTTATCTTTTAAGTATATCCTCTCGGTCCTATTCTCAATCCTATTCCTGTTGCAAACCCCATAGAGAGTATGACTCATATGTTATTAATACATGTTGGGGCTTGAGGGTGTCCGTTGGGTTGACTAAACTCTTTGGGTTTTACAGGATATGAGTTGATCTTAGGAAGGGATTACTTGTGACCTAAAAGGAGTCCATCATGCTTAGTTTCCTAGAAACATATATATTGGTTGGTTAATTCTTTGGGTGTCAGCCTGATGTTGATTTCGGTCTTTAGGGCTGGTGCTTAGGAAGTTCTTCTCCAAATCAGTATATTTATGACGTAGTTTTTCAGCTTTGACATTGCCTAATGGGCACAAAGTTTTTACTTGCTTCTATCATTCGGCTATATCTTTAGGTAGGAACAATTGGATGAAACATGTGTTTGAGACATGTTATGATTGATGGTTGCAAGTGGTTGCAAGTGGTTGCTCGTGTTTGCATAACACACATTAGGCACTAGATCGGCTCAGACACATTTTCATATTGCATATGCATGAGTGTTTGTACTTGTTTATGGATGGAAATGAATGTGTTATCATGTGGATGTTGCATATGGATGGATGTTTGTGCACACATATAGTTTTTTTATGACTAGGACTATTTGCATACATGTTGGATTCATGGAACTAAACATATTTTGCATTTAACAAGATCAATCAGGCCTGATCATTTGCATTAGATAAGGAACATATACACACACTTTCTGCATATGTTCATACAGAATTAGAAATCTCTTAAGGACAATGGATGCCTGTGACTGATGATTGAGTAGTTGGATGATTGGATGGTAGGAACATTTTTCTTAACTTGAAGATTTCAGGGACGAAATCCTTTAAGGAGGGGAGAATGTAAGAACCCGAATTTTTATAACATGTTAAAGTCATAAATCAAGGCAGAATTAAATTTTAAAGGCAGAACAGGGAAAATGGGTTACGCCATTGTGTTCGTCTCAAAAATTTTCATGAAATAGAGTCCGAGTTTTCGAAAATCAGAGTTCGTATGAAGGAGATATGACCTCTAGAAGTTTCAGAAATTTTTAGAATCAAAGACAGCTCGAATTTCGAATTCGAAATTCGAATTCAAACCCCAGAACAGGCTGGGCGGGAAAATTCCTGCACAGGGACCAGGTCGACCTGGGGGTCGACCATAGTGTCGACCTCCCAGGGACCAGGTCGTCCATAGTGTCGACCAGGGGGTCGACCTGCCTCCTGAACCACTTTTCTAAACCTGATGCATTCTGATGTATTTAGACTTGTTTCGTGACCAGATTCGTCTCCCTAACCCTATATAAACAGCCCCCTAGCCTCATTCTCTCTACACCATTTCATTCTGTCCTTATGCTACCTTTGTGAAAATCAAAATGATAATAATTAAATTAAAGAGAGAATGGCAACTTCTTCTTCGTCAAGACAACATCTAGGAATTGTAAGTTGGGGGTTTCAACTAGAACAAGATTAAACAAATAGAGATTCAACAACCGCAATAACCGTTTCTAGAATCAAATCTCTGCACTCTAATCCTCGATCCGCGCTCTGTAAGTTCTAGTTACTTTAAGATTGAAACTTGTTAAATTTGATATGGGCATGGAATAAAATGGAATTGGACATAAACTTTATTATCTATTTGGATCTGTTCTTATCTCTTCATGAATCTATGATTTTGGTTTATTTCTTATCGACTGAATCATGACCATTCATGTTGTTGTACCTAGTTTATTATTCAAACGCTAGATTGTAACATAAATTCTTGGATCTTGACTTGTGGAAATATTTCTATTTGGGGCCTATTCATGTTGTAACGCAAATTCTTTCATGTCTATAAACCTTAATATGCCTATGAGACTGTGGACATAAGGTTTTTCCTATGCCTATGACTATGATGATGAACATAAGACTATGCTTATGCCTATGACTAAGAACATAAGACTATGCCTATGACTGTGAACATAAGACTATGCTTGTGCCTATGATGGTGAACGTAAGACTGTTGCCTATAACTATGACAAGGACAATTGTGGCTAATCAACCTTGACTCTTGACTATGAGAATTATTTCCCATGATTATGAACACAAGGCCATTATCTATGACCATGACTTTGAAACTATTACTGTTAGTTTCCTATGACTATTGCCTAGAACTATTTTGGATAATTAACCATGACTGTTGTAATTAGTCGCTTAGGGTTCTTAATTATGAGATTTTTACCTTTGACCATGACTATTGGGGTTAATTACGTGGGACTATTATAGTTTATTGAAACCCATGTTGTATACCGAATTTGCAGTTTGTTGGATCTCATACCGAGGGTGTGACTTGCTTAGTTTATTCGCTATTATGTACATCGGAACCATTGGATCCATTATCCTTGTATTTGGCTTGCTTCCACATACCTATTCTTTTATGTCAGTGTTTACCATGACTATCGTCTTATCTTGCTAGATTTGAAATCCATTATGCCAGTGATGTTGTAACCAATTATCTCAAGTTATGTAATGCTAGTCTTGTAACCCCTTTTATCGCTTTATGCTCGTCTCTTTTGCCTATCATAGTTCTGATGTTATTCCCTTTATTTTGAGGTTTGGGTTTATTTGTAGTGTGGATCGATTCACGTTTACGTGCGATGGGAATACGATTTGGGTAGAATAGGCAAAACATGAATTGGTTATGGACATGAATTATGGACCTGATAAAAGGCAAAACTTGAAACATAAACGCTATTATAATTTGAACCTGGATATGGACACGAACCTGACATCGACTTGATAAGAAACTTGCCTTGAAAACTTGACATGAACTTGACATTAAACTTGAACATGGACATGACATTAGAATAAACATGAAAGTGGCCAACTCGATGTTGGGTTGAGTTTGCAGTGTAAATCTGCCCAGAACCGCCCGGCAAATCCAGTTACTGCAAACAATAGGATCCAATGTGGGTAGTTGGTCATATCGCATTTAAACCAGAGGTCAGACTGAGTTGTGGTGTAAATCTGCCCATAAATGCCCGGCATATCCAGTAACCACAACAATAGGTCTGATGTGAGAGGTTGGGGTGCACTAATGAATTAATGGCACATGATAGGGTTAAGTCATGTACCGCTTGAATATACTTAACCAATTTGACACGATGACTTGATCGGGTTAAGTCCTGAACAACTTGAATATACTTAACCAATTTGACACGATGACTTGATAGGGTTAAGTCCTGAACCGCTTGAATATACTTAACCAATTTGACACGATGACTTGATAGGGTTAAGTCCTGAACCGCTTGAATATACTTAACCAATTTGACATGATGACTTGATAGGGTTAAATCCTGAACCGCTTGAAAATTCTTAACCAGTTTAACACGATGATTTGATAGGGTTAAGCCATGAACCGCTTGAATATACTTAACCAACTTGACACATGATTCGTAAGGCTAAGTCATGAACTTAAATGACAACACTTAGCCAATTTGACATGACACGTAGACGGGTTAAGTCACGAACTTGAATGACAACACTTAACCAACCTGACATGCTAGACCGATGGGGTTAAGTATTGAATTTAAATGACAACACTTAACCTACTATACGGAAACCCTAGTTACACAGTCCGTTTCAGCAGTAACCAACTAGATGTATCATGGTACCGTGGAACTAGGCAGGGTGGGGCACGATTACTGGGCTGATTGTAAGCGACCGGAACGACGGCTGTGTGGGTGCGCTAGTGTTGGTTCTAATGGAGTGTGGGTGTGCACACACTCCGGAGCAGAAAAAGCAGGCATTGGGCATTAATAGGTTTATCTGTATGTGCTTAATTCGTCTCGATTGTTGACACCATATGGCTTGATACACCCTATGGTGGACCAAGCACATGTGACTACATTTCGTGATTGGGCCGTATGACACAGACACATGAACGAGCTAATAATTCTAGGGAGCTGATCGATTAATAGATCGTTACGTGAAATTCGTTACGTAGCATAATCCCGAGTGGTCCTAGGTGGCATAAACCCTAAACGAATCTAGAAAACGCTCAAGAGGTAGCATAATCCCTAGTGGTCCTAGGTGGCATAAATCCTAGTTGAACACGCGATAGTTCATGATAAGGAAACCTAGCCAGAACAAGGGTGGTAGCCCAAACGATTTCAAGAACGGTGGCACCACGTTGAAGTAGTATAAAAATACGTGATGAAACCCGTACGATATACGACAAGGGACTGTGCGGATACATGGAAAGGAAGATACGGGTTGGGATACTAGTAAAGTTGGTGCAGAGGAGGTCAAACATGCGATGCTATACGTAATTTATCTGGTTTGCATTGTTTATCTTGTTACCGTAGTTTATCTGGTTAGTATAGTTTATCTTGTCATCTTAGTTTAACTTGCCTATCTTGTCATCATCCTTATGTTTACTTTTAGTTTATACATGTCATGTTATCTTTACTTGTTTCTAGGCTGAAAGTCACTAGGACTTACTCAGTCTTTATGACTGACCCGTTTTGTTTTGCCTCTTTTTCTTCCGTTTTCCCCCTCCACCCTAGGTTCACAGGCTGGGAATACAGCTTAGTTCAGATCTTGCCAAGCTCCAAGGCTCTTCAATGTACTGCTTGGACTCCTCTTGGCTATGGCTTGCTTTGCTGGTTTATTGGGGAATGATTTATGACTATGGTTTTATGCTTCTTTACTATTGCAAGACAGATTTTGATGTAACGGGTTTAATAGCATTTTGATGTAAAAGGCTTTAGTCCTTTCTAGATTTTAAAGAAATGAAATTTGGTTTTTCTTTTGCTGTTTTATATGTGTTTTGTCTTGTAATATTTCTGTGTATGTTTACCTAGATAATGCTCCACCAAAGCTAGTGCATTCCCTTTGTGAGTGACCCTAGCGGAGGTGGGGTGTTACATTTGGTATCATAGCAGAAGGTTACCAGACTGGGCAAAAGTTTTTAAGATCTTTTGAAATTATTTTCAAAACCATTTACAAAGAAGCATTTTTCTAAAGAAAAGTTTTGTTTTATGAAAGGCACAATCCCCAAAGCCATACGCCCTATCTTTTGATTCTCTCCTTGAGTCTCTTCTCTCTTTCTTTTTCACCATAGTTTGTAGGCATGCGACATATGTCGGAGGGCAAAGTAGTGTCAAACTTCCATCTATAGCCGCAGTAGTTTTACTTGCGACTAATCTTATTTCGAGCTTTGTAGGGTTGTCGTGCGATGGGGGTAGCTTTCGAGAAGCTTGTCAACAAGCTATACAAGGATAGTAAGAACAAGGATAAAGAACACAAGCCTTAGGATGAGAAACTTGTTGATAAGGCGTAATCCACGAAGGTGGAAAAGGTGAAAGGGAAGGGGTCAAAGTAAAAGAGTAATAAGAAAGAACATCATTGGTATGGTAAAAAGGGACATGTAGTTAAGTATCATAGGACAAGGACAAGGGCAAAGAACAAAGTCGTTGAGTGGGCAATTGTATGCTCTCACTACTAGCGTACCTAAGAGAGGTGGTAACGTTTCTGTTAAAAAGCTTCTCTTTTCTATCATACCGTGGGAACTTTGTTTTTTATACATCGCATCCTTTTAATTCTGCCTCGATAGTTGAGTCTCTGCACCTTAGTACTAGCGTAGTAGAGGAACTCATTTTATCCTCTAATTCTGTTGGGGAATCGGCTCATTTATTCATGACTTGTTTGGATTTGAGAATCTATATGCTAAGTGTTGAGTTTAGAAGTAAAGCTTATGTTTTGGGATATGGGTAGATTCTAGCGATGGAATGGTTGTCCAGAAATGGTACCACTCTCGAGCATGGAAAAAAGGGTAGTTAGACGCTTAACTTGCCTTGGTAATGCCCTCGAAATCTAGTGTAACCCTTAGGGTTCTGCCATGGTTAGTTACCTAGAATCTCTTGATACGTTTATCGATCCGCTTGAGTAGTGTTCGCTCCTAAGGCAAATGGTTCATGCATGAGTTATAGGAAATCACCTTAGTAAGTACATTTGGCAACATGGTTGACATCAGTTTGTTTGCAAGAGATAATCCTTTTGTGTGGAATACCTTCTAGTAAGTGAACGAGATCCAAGATTTACTAGTGAATTTTGGAGAGCTTACACGAAATCATGAGTACGCAGTTATGTTTAAGCCGAGTATACTAGAAAAAGAATAAGGAGAATAAGTGAAACGAGAGGCAACAGTGGAATGAGTTCCAACTCATATTTTGGAAACAAGAATTAAGATGCTATGAAATTGTGAAGTTAAAGATAGTGAAAGCACAAGGGAGTTAAGCTCATGGAAATGTGACTTAGAAGACTGAAGACTAGATACGCGCATCATATCTCTTTTTAAGAGTATATCCTTGATCCCTCTTTTCCTGCAGATCTTACTTGCATGCCATCTTTTAAGTATATCCTCTTGGTCCTATTCTCAATCCTATTCCTGTTGCAAACCCCATAGAGAGTATGACTCATCTGTTATTAACACATGTTGGGGTTTGAGGGTGTCCATTGGGTTGACTAAACTCTTTGGGTTTTATAGGATACAAGTTGATCTTAGGAAGGGATTACTTGTGACCTAAAAGGAGTCCATCATGCTTAGTTTCCTAGAAACATATATATTGGTTGGTTAATTCTTTGGGTGTCAGCCTGATGTTGATTTCGGTCTTCGGGGCTGGTGCTTAGGAAGTTCTTCTCCAAATTAGTATATTTGTGACGTAGATTTCCAGCTTTGTCATTGCCTAATGGGCACAAAGTTTTTACTTGCTTCTATCATTCGGCTATATCTTTAGGTAGGAACAATTGGATGAAACATGTGTTTGAGACATGTTATGATTGATGGTTGCAAGTGGTAACAAGTGGTCGCAAGTGGTTGCTCGTGGTTCCATAACATACATTAGGCACTAGGTCGGCTCAGACATATTTTCATATTGCATATGCATGAGTGTTTATACTTGTTTATGGATGGAATTGAATGTGTTATCATGTGGATGTGGCATATGGATGGATGTTTGTGCACACATATAGTGTTTATATGACAAGGACTATTTGCATACATGTTGGATTCATGGCACTATACATATTTTGCATTTAACAAGATCAATCAGGCCTGATCATTTGCATTAGATAAGGAACATATACACACACTTTCTGCATATGTTCATACAAGATTAGAAATTCCTTAGGATAATGGATGCCTGTGATTGATGATTGAGTAGATGGATGATTGGATGGTAGGACACATTCTTCTTAACTTGAAGATTTCGGGGACGAAATCCTTTAAGGAGGGGAGAATGTAACAACCCGAATTTTTATAACATGTTAAAGTCATAAATCAAGGCAGAATTAAATTTTAAAATCAGAATCAGGGAAAACGGTTTATGCCGTTGTGTTAGTCTCGAAATTTTACATGAAATAGAGTCCAAATTTTCGAAAATCGGAGTTCGTATGAGGGAGATATGACCTCTAGAAGTTTTAGAATTTTTCAGAATCAAAGACAGCTCGAATTTCGAATTCGAAATTTGAATTCAAACCCCAGAACCGGCTGGTTGGAAAATTCCCGCCCAGGGACCAGCTCGACCTGGGGGTCGACCATAGTGTCGACCTCCCAGGGACCAGCTCGACCATAGTGTCGACCTGGGGGTCGACCTGCCTCCCGAACCACTTTTTTGAACCTGATGCATTCTGATGTATTTAGACTTGTTTCGTGACCAGATTCCTCTGCCTAACCCTATATAAACAGCCCCCCCAGCCTCATTCTCTCTACACCATTTCGTTCTATCCTTATGCTACCTTTTTGAAAATCAAAATGATAATAATTAAATTAAATAAAGAATGGCTACTTCTTCTTCGTCAAGACAACACCTAGGAATTGCAAATTAGTGGTTTCAACTAGAACAAGACTAAACAAATAGAGATTCAATAACTGCAATAACCGTTTCCAGAATCAAATCATGCACTCTAATCCTCGATCCGCGCTCTGTAAGTTCTAGTTACTTTAAGATTGAAACTTGTTAAATTTGATATGGACATGGAATAAAATGGAATTGGACATAAGCTTGATTATCTATTTTGATCTGTTCTTGTCTCTTCTTGAATCTATTATTTTGGGTTATTTCTAATCGACTGAATCATGCCCATTCATGTTGTTGGACCTAGTTTATTATTCAAACGCTAGAATGTAACATAAATTCTTGGATCTTGACTTGTGGAAATATTTCTATTTGTGGCCTATTCATGTTGTAACTCAAACTCTTTCATGTCTATAAACCTTAATATGCCTATGAGACTGTGGACATAAGGTTTTTCCTATGCCTATGACTATAATGATGAACATAAGACTATGCTTATGCCTATGACTAAGAACATAAGACTGTGCCTATGACTGTGAACATAAGACTATGCCTGTGTTTATGACGGTGAACGTAAGACTGGTGCCTATGACCATGACAAGGACAATTGTGGCTAATCAACTATGACTCTTGACTATGAGAATTATTCCCTATGATTATGAACATAAGGCCATTATCTATGACCATGACTTTGAAACTATTACTGTTAGTTGCCTATGACTATTGCCTAGAACTATTTTGGTTAATTAACCATGACTATTGTAATTAATCGCTTAGGGTTCTTAATTATGAGATTTTTACCTATGACCATGACTATGACTATTAGGGTTAATTACCTGGGACTATTATAGTTTATTGAAACCCATGTTGTATACCGAATTTGCAGTTTGTTGGATCTCATACCGAGGGTGTGACTTGCTTAGTTTATTCGCTATTATGTCAGTGTTTACCATGACTATCGTCTTATCCTGCTAGATTTAAAATCCTTTATGCCAGTGATGTTGTAACCAATTATCTCAAGTTATGTCATGCTAGCCTTGTAACTCCTTTTATCGCTTTATGCTCGTCTCTTTTGCCTATCATAGTTCTGATGTTATTTCCTTTATTCCGAGGTTTGGGTTTATTTGTAGTGTGGATCGATACACATTTACGTGCGATGGGAATACGATTTGGGTAGAATAGGCAAAACATGAATTGGTTATGAACATGAATTATGAACCTGATAAAAGGCAAAACTTGAAATATGAACGCTGTTATAACTTGAACCTGGATATGGACACGAACCTGACATCGACTTGATATAAAACTTGCCTTGAAAACTTGACACGAACTTGACATGAAAATTGAACATGGACATGACATTAAAATAAACATGAAAATGGACAACTCGAGGTTGGGTTGAGTTTGCAGTGTAAATCTGCCCGGAACCGCCCGGCAAATCCACTTACTGCAAACAATAGGATCCAATGTGGGTAGTTGATGATATCGCACTTGAAACCCGAGGTCAGACCGAGTTGTGGTGTAAATCTACCGGGAACCGCCCGACATATCCAGTAACCACAACAACAGGCCTGATGTGAGAGGTTGGGGTGCACTAATGAATTAATGCCACATGATAGGATTAAGTCGTGTACCGCTTGAATATACTTAACCAATTTGACACGATGACTTGAAAGGGTTAAGTCCTGAAGCGCTTGAATATACTTAACCAATTTGACATGATGACTTGATAGGGTTAAGTCCTGAACCGCTTGAATATACTTAACCAGTTTAACACGATGATTTGATAGGGTTAAGCAATGAACCGCTTGAATATACTTAACCCACTTGACACATGATTCGTAGGGCTAAGTCATAAACTTAAACGACAACACTTAGCCAATTTGACATGACACGTAGACGGGATAAGTCACGAACTTGAATGACAACACTTAACCAACCTGACATGCTAGACCGATGGGGTTAAGTCTTGAATTTAAATGACAACACCTAACCTACTAGACGGAAACCCTAGTTACGCGGTCCGTTTCAGCAGTAACCCACTAGATGTATCATGGTACCCTGGAACTAGGCAGGGTGGGGCACGATTACTGGGCTGATTGTAAGCGACCAGAACGACGGCTGTGTGGGTGCGCCAGTGTAGGTTCTAACGAAGTGCGGGCGTGCACACACTCCGGAGCAGAAAAAGCAGGCATTGGGCATCACTAGGTTTATCTGTGCGCTCTTGATTTGTGTCAATGGTTGACACCATAGGGCTTGATATACCCTATTGTGGACCTAGCACAGGTGACTACATTTCGTGATTGGGCCGTATGACACAGACACATGAACGAGCTAGAACTTGTAGGGAGCCGATCGATTAATAGATCGTTATGTGAAATTCGTTAGGTAGCATAACCCCGAGTGGTCCTAGGTGGCATATACCCTAAACGAATCCAGAAAACGTTCAAGAGGTAGCATAATCCCTAGTGGTCCTAGGTGGCATAAATCCTAGTTGAACACGCGATAGTTCATGATAAGGAACCTAGCCAGAACAAGGGTGGTAGTCCAAACGATTTCAAGAATGGTGGCACTACGTTGAAGTAGTATAAAAATACGTGATGAAACCCGTATGATATATTGCAAGGGACTGTATAGATACATGGAATGGATGATACGAGTAGGGATACTAGTACAGTTGGTGCAGAGGAGGTCAAAAATGTGATGCTATACGTAGTTTATCTGGATTGCACATTTTATCTTGTTACCATAGTTTATCTGGTTAGTATAGTTTATCTTGTCATCTTAGTTTAACTTTCCTATCTTGTCATCATCCTTATGTTTACTTTCAGTTCATACATGTCATGTTATCTTTACTTGTTTCTAGGCTGAAAGTCACTAGGACTTACTCAGTCTTTATGACTGACCCATTTTGTTTCGCCTCTTTTTCTTCCGTTCTCCTCCCCCCAGGTTCGCATGCTGGGAATACAGCTTAGTTCAGATCTTATCAAGCTCCAAGGCTCTTTCATGTACTGCTTGGATTCCTCTTAGCTATGGCTTGCTTTGCTGCTGTATTGGGGAATGATTTATGACTATGGTTTTATGCTTCTTTACTATTGCAAGACAGATTTTGATGTAACGGGTTTAATAGCATTTTGACGTAAAAGGCTTTTGTCCTTTCTAGATTTTAAAGAAATGAAATTTGGTTTTTCTTCCGCTGTTTTATATGTGTTCTGTCTTGTAATATTTCTGTGCATGTTTACCTAGATAATGCTCCACCAAAGCTAGTGCATTCCCTTTGTGAGTTACCCTAGCGGAGGTGGGGTGTTACAGGGTATCACTTCCCTAAAGTGGCAACCCAAGATGTGCACAGTTATACCTACTGGTGTCACGGTCGTCTTGTCACCCTCTGCCTGGCCCATGCACACACATATCCCCGGTCGGTTTGCGCCGCCCACACCATCTGTCTCGCTTTGGATCTCTTACAATCAATCAGTAAGCGTGCCCCTTCCCCGCCTAGTACAGAGTTCTTTACTTTGATACCCCTCCGGGTTATTGACTGAAATGGGTCCCACACAACATGATATAAACTCTCCCCTATATCTTGTATCCCCACTAGGTTTTCTACTGACTATGTATACCCTAAGGTGTCTTTAATTACATAGCCCTCAATCAGTTATGCGTACCTATAGGTGTCTTTAATACATAACCCTTAATCTACCTATCGGTTATGCTTACCTATAGGTGACCTTAATACATAACTCTATCTATTCCCATTGGTTATGCGTACCCCTAAGGGTGTCTTTAATACATAACTTTACTATTTTGCCCCGGTTATGTATACCATTAGGTGTTTTTAATTACATAACCCTTTTTATCCGGTTAAGTTTGTGGGCCTATATATATATATTAATATTACCCACCTGCCCTTCAGTTTTACTTAACCCACCCACTGACTTAATCCTATTTATTTAATGGTTAAGTTTGTGGCCCTATATATATTAATATTACCCACCTACCCATCAGTTGTACTTAACCCACCCACAATCCAACTCATTTTACTTAACCCTAACTTATGTCTATCATCATACAGTCCATATGTATTAAGTTAGGTTAAGTAGTATTTTCTTATTACCGTGTCCAATTATGGTTATATTGGGCTAGACCTCCCACATTAGGCGTACAACATGTGGATGCTGGATATGCCGGTCGGGTCTGGGCAGTCTTATTCCATAGTTTGGTCTAACCTCGTGTCTTAGCCCGAGTCGTATTCACACACTTAGACCTCTCACATTTGGTTCAACATTAGTGGCTGCTGGATATGCCGGTCGGGTCCGGGCAGGCTTCCACCACTAATGTAACCTAACCTCGTGTCATAAGTGTTAATTAAATTTTGAGACCTTAATTGCTTAAACATTCCTCTTTTGATAAATTAAGTTAACTAATTAATCCTTTCCTTTTTATAGGTGTAAATACCTATTTTATTAACAATTTGAATTTCCTATCCATAAATGGTCATATTCAAATTATACCATTTTTACTCAACTTTACCTATGTCATAATAGGTATTTTTTTATATATTTCCCTCCTAGAATCATGTGCCTAATTTACATAAACACTATGTAAATTATGCCTATTACAAATTCCCCTTTTCCCCGTTTCTTAACTAGCGTAACCGTTTGCGTTTTTGGCGTCATCGAGGCTACAAGGTAGCCTCGCCATAAAAATAAAATAAAGGGAATGACAAGGTGATCGTTTTCAGTACAATTTTGGGCATAAGCATGACAACTAGGGAAAATGACATGATAACTTCGCATATAATTATGATTGACCACATAATTACCAACTTGCATAGATTCATGATTTTGCAACATAACAACTTGCATAGGTTCATGATTTTCAATATAACAACTTGCATAGGTTCATGAATTAACAACATAATTAATAACTCACATAGGTTCATGATTCATAACATAACAACTTGCATAGATTCATGATAACAGCTTGCATAGGTGACTTGTATAGGTTCATGATTCGCAACATAACAACTAGCATTGGCTCATGAATTCATCACACAATAACTTGCATAGGTGACTTGCATAGGTTCATGATTCACAACATAACAACTTGCATAGTTTCACAGCGATAATAAACTTGCATGATTTCATACAACCTATACCCAATCCATAGTCTACCACAATTCACGTTTATATATTTAAACCTAAAAGTGACTAGTACTCAAAGAAAAAGAGGGTCTAGAGTTCTGGGATCTGAATTCTGTAATTGATTAGCGTTCCCTTGATGTAGACAATTTCATTATTGAGATTAGACTTTGATTTGAATAGAATTGAGTTTCTTTACTTTGCTTCTAGTTGGTGGCGGCTACTCTAGGTTTTCGAGAGCCAGTATGACGGCCATTGATCTAATTTTTGATTAGGTTTATGGTTTGAGTCTACATGTGTTTTTATAGAGTAATTAGATTAATATAGTACATTGGATCTTACAGGAGCCATCACCACCATCAAGACTAGATAGAGTTATCATATTGACTCAGCAACCGGTCAGGAATGACTCAGCACAGACTCACTGTTCGAATTAGAGCCTCAGAAATCTGTGTAGGTTTTCTGCCCGACATGGGCGCACTTCCCAAGTGCGCCAGTGCAACTTTGAATGGGCGCACTTCCCAAGTGTTCCAGTGCAATTTTGTTCTAGCGCACTTCCCAAGTGCGCCAGTGCATTCTGGCCTGTTTCTGGTTTTTCTGCCTAACTTCGTTCGTCCATATCCTCTTCATACGGTATCCGTTTTACGCAAACTTGGACTCTATCTCAACCATAATTCCGAGATGAACGCAATGGCGTAACCCGTCTCCCTTAATTCTCACATTTACAATTAAGTATTCTTTAATTTGTTAACATTAATGTTAAAATTACGGGGTGTTACATTCTCCCCTCCTTAAAGATTTCGTCCTCGAAATCTTCGAGTCAAGAAGAATGTACATCCTACCATCCAATCATCCATCTACTCAACCATCATGCACAGGCATCCATTATCCTTAAAAGTCTTCTAATGATTTTATGTTTATATGCATAGTGTGTTTACATGTCCCTATCTAATGCAAAATCAGTCGGTCTACTAATTCAGTTGACCTCCTTAATGCAAATTATGTCAGTGCCATGAGTCCATTATGTATGCAAGTAAACCTATTACATCATATAAGTTCTATATGTGTGCAGACACATTAATCCAAATGCAACATCCATATGCTAGCTCATCCATTTTCATCAATAAAAATAAAAGAAAATGTACATACATCCATATGCAAGATGAGAGAGTGATTGAACCGATCTAGTGCGTAATGTGTGTGTATATGCGTCCACAGGCAACCACTAGCAAACACTTGCATCCACTTGCAACCATCAAAACATAACATGTCTCAAAAAACATGTTTACATCCATGGATTTCCTATCAAAAGGTCGAAGATTCGGTTGATGGGATACAAACAAATGATATAACTAAAACAAAAGCTCTGTTCCCATTTGACATCGGTTAAGAGAATAATTCTCTAAGTTTCAGCCCCGAAGACCGAAATCAACATCAGACCGACTCTCAGAGAATTACCCCCATTAAATAATGTCAAAACTAGAAAACTACTTCATGCTTCGAGTAGAAACCCCTATCCTTCAGAAATATTCAGATACTTACAGACTACTGGTACATATCATATTACCAAATGATTCTCATAAATCTAAGCATAACGGACCCTTGCGGGTTACAAGAAACTTTGGGGGTCTTCCCATGATAAGTTAGAAACTTAACGACCCTCCTCTCAAATCTAGAACGACCCTCTACATAGAAAGCTGGTCCATTTAGAACCAACCCATAGCCCATAAACTAGAGCACACAAATATCACATTCAAATTTTTGACGACTAACACATATAATTTCAACCCCTTACAAATCACCATTAAATGAGCCGAACCACCAAAGGGGTTTGAAACAACTACGGGATCAGAAACAAGACTAGTATTAAAGTGCAGAGTCTCAATTACAATATCAAAATGCCAGAATCCAAAAGAGTCCTAACTTCATAATCAGATAAGGAAATTAAACCTTTTACATAAATTTTTCCTATCTTTATCCTATCCATCTGCCACGAGAGCATTCGCCTACTCTCTAGAAGTCCCTTGCGATCCCAGCGCCTTGGGGCATTCCTTGGAGAAGTGTCCGACCTCTCCACACTTAAAGTAATTGAACTTCATCCTTTTACATTCTTTGACTAGGTGACCTTCTTTCCCACAATAGTGGCATTTTCCCTTATCCTTGCCCTTGTCATCCTTCTCGCCTTTCTTTTGCTGTTGCTATTGTTGTCCTTTCTTTGGTCCCGCCTTCTCATTTTTCAATGTCCCTTCAACTTTTTCCTCTTTCTTTGCTCTGTTATCCTCTTCATGCATTAGGACCATATCCACAAGCTTTTCAAAAGTGGCCCCCATGGGAACGTCGGTCATAGCCAATCCGTGTAGCGGCTCATTCAAGCCTTTAACAAATCTCAGAGCCTTCTTCTCAGGTGTGTCCACCAAGTCTAAGCCAAACCTCGTTTGTTGACGTACTCTTTTACTTACAGATTCCCCTGCTTTAATGCCAAGAACCTTTCCAAGTATAGATTTTCTTCTGCTCATGAGAGAAATTTCGCCACAAACCTACGCCTGAAATCCGACCATGTATCAACTGGACGCTCTCCATGAGTGACCTCCCACCAAAACGAGGCCTCATCCTTCATTAACCAGGCATCAAACTGGACCTTTATTCCATCTTCTACCTCAAAGATTCCAAACAATTCTTCCACCTCCTTTAGCCAATTTCGTGCTTCAACAAACGTCTCCAACCCGTGAAAAGGTTTTCCGCCCATTACCCGAAATTCCTAACATATCTTTGCAAAAGTAACAACACGAGGAGGGGGAGGAGGAGGAACGGGTGCAGCTGGGGGAGGAGGAACATTTACTGGACCTGCGGCGGTGGCCCTAGCTTCCAAATACCCCCTAAACCATCTTGGTGTCAGTACACCCTCTAGAAGGTTAAGATCCTCAGACATGCTAAGAAGAAAAAGGGAGAGATTTTAGAAAAAGGACCGAAGGATACAACATATGGCTTTTCGGGGATTTTTTCTTTTCAAAACATGCTTTCCTTTTTGAAAATACTTTCTTTTATAACCTTTTTGAAAAATATTTTCAAAACTTTTATCTAATCTAGTAAACTTCAGCTCTGATACCAAGTGTAACACCCCACCTCCATTAAGATCACTCACAAATGGAATCCCTTAACTTCAGTGGAGCGTTTTAGGTAAACAGACACAGAATATCACAAGACAGATATAAAAATTTTGCAGCGAAAAATAAACAACTTTATTAAATCATCAAAATACTTTGTAACATAATACCATGAGTCATAAAACCATTACAACAAAACACTTCTGTCTTACATTATCAAAGTACATAGGTATTTAAAAGAAAAACATCATTCCCCATATTAATAAGCAAGCCATATAAGAGACGAAGACTCGAGCCATACTTCAGAAGTAGCTCCTAGAAGATGATATCCGAATCCTGAATAAACCTGGGTGTTTCCTCCCTGAGAACCTGGAGGGAACGGAAGAAAAGAGGTGAAACAAACTAGTTCAGATATATGTCTGGTGAGTCCAGTAACTTTTAGCCAGAAAATAAATAATGGTAAAGACGACAGGCATACAAAGTGGATAAGAGGATTCACGGTACAGATGGCAGGTATGACAGGACAAATAAGGTAAGATGTATGCATGCTTCATTACAAACTACTCTGCACTATTACTAGTAAAATCAAGGTGGGATGATCCCTTATGCTAACCATAATAATGACAACGATGGTGGTAGTTTCGTGTATTCCTAGCTGCTATCATAGGTGTTGCCTACTCCTATCTCAACTAGTCGTACCCACTACCCTCCTACTATAAATTGGTAGACTTAGGGCATACGTCCGGGTATATCCTAACCACTACCCTAATCGATCAACTCCCTACTCTGTAGATACCCTATGCTGGTCCCACAACTAGGGGGTATCGCTTCCCTAAAGTGGCAACCCAAGGTGTGCACAGTTATACCTACTCGTGTCACGGTCGTCTTGTCCCTCTCTGCCTGGTTCATGCAGGCACATGTCCCTGGTCGGTATGCGCCACCTACACCATCCGTCTCATTTTGGATCTCTTACAATCAATCTGTAAGCGTGCCCCTTCCCTGCCTAGTACAGAGTTCTTTACTTTGATACCCCTCCGGGTTACTAACTGAAATGGGTCCCGCACAACATGATACAAGCTCTCCCCTATATCGTGTATCCCCACTAGGTTTTCTACTGACTATGTATACTCTAAGGTGTCTTTAATTACATAGCCCTCAATCAGTTACGCGTAACTATAAGTGTCTTTAATACATAACCCTTAATCTCCCTATCGGTTATGCTTACCTATAGGTGACTTTAATACATAACTCTGTCTATTCCCATTGGTTATGCGTACCCCTAAGGGTGTCTTTAATACATAACTTTACTATTTTGCCCCGGTTATGTAAACCATTAGGTGTTTTTAATTACATAACCCTTTTTATCCAGTTAAGTTTGTGGGCCTATATATATTTATATTACCCACCAACCTTTTAGTTTTACTTAACCCTCCTACTGATTTAATCCTATTTATTTAATGGTTAAGTTTGTGGCCCTATATATATTAATATTACCTACCTACCCATCAGTTGTACTTAACCCACCCACAATCCAACTCCTTTTACTTAACCCTAACTTATGTCTATCACCATACAGTCCACATGTATTAAGTTTGGTTAAGTAGTCTTTTCATATTACCATGTCCAATTATGGTTATATTGGGCTGTACCTCCCACATTAGGCATACAACATGGGGATGTTTGATATGCCGGTTGGGTCCGTGCAGTCTTATTCCACAGTTGGGTCTAACCTTGTGTCTTAGCCCGAGTCGTATTCTCACACTTAGACCTCTCACATTAGGTTCAACATTAGTGGCTGCTGGATATGCCGGTCGGGTCCGGGCAGACTTCCACCACTAATGTAACCTAACCTCGTGTCATAAGTGTTAATTAAATTTTCATACTTTAATTGCTTAAACATTCCTCTTTTGATTAATCAAGTTAATTAATTAATTCTTTCCTTTTTATAGGTGTCAATACCTATTTTATTAGCAATTTTAATTTCTTATCCATAAATGGTCATATTCAAGTTATACCATTTTTACTCAACTTTACCTATGTCGTAATAGGTAATTTTTTATATGTTTCCCTCCTTGAATCGTGTGCCCAATTTACATAAACACTATGTAAATTATGCCTATTACAAATTCCATTTTTCCCCGTTTCTTAACTAGCGTAACCGTTTGTGTTTTTGGTGTCATCGAGGCTACAAGGTAGCCTCGCCATAATAATAAAATAAAGGGAATGACAAGGTGATCGTTCTCAGTACAATTTTTGGCATAAGCATGACAATTAGGGAAAATGACATGATAACTTCGCATATAAATATGATTCACCACATAATTAACAACTTGCACAGATTCATGATTTTGCAACATAACAATTTGCATAGGTTCATGATTTTCAACACAACAACTTGCATAGGTTCATGAATTAACAACATAATTAACAACTCACATAGGTTCATGATTCATAACATAACAACTTGCATAGGTGACTTGCATAGGTTCATGGTAACAACTTGCATAGGTGACTTGCATAGGTTCATGATTCACAACATAACAACTAGCATAGGTTCATGAATTCATCACACAATAACTTGCATAGGTGACTTGCACAGGTTCATGATTCACAACATAACAACTTGCATAGTTTCACAACGATAACAAACTTGCATGATTTCATACAACCTATACCCAATCCATAGTCTACCACAATTCACATTTATATATTTAAACCTAAAAGTGACTAGAACTCACAGAAAAAGAGGTCTTGAGTTCTGGTATCTGAATTCTGTAATTGATTAGCGTTCCCTTGATGTAGACAATTCCGTTGTTGATATTAGACTTTGACTTGAATAGAATTGAGTTGCTTTACTCTGCTTCTAGTTGGTGGCGGCTACTCTAGGTTTTGGAGAGACAGTCTGACGGCCATTGATCTAATTTTTGTTTAGGTTTAGGGTTTGATTCTATATGTGTTTTTATGGAGTAATTAGATTAATATAGGACATAGGATCTTATAGGAGCCATCACCACCGTCAAGACTAGATAGAGTTATTCTAATTACTCAGCAACCGGTCAGGAATGACTCAGCACTGACTCACTGTTCGAATCAGAGCCTCAGAAATCTTTGTAGCTTTACTACCCGACATGGGCGCACTTCCCAAGTGCGCCAGTGCAACTTTGCATGGGTGCACTTCCCAAGTGCACCAGTGCAACTTTGTTCTGGCGCACTTCCAAAGTGAGCCAGTGCATTCTGGCCTGTTTCTAGTTTTTCTGCCTAACTTCGTTCGTCCATATCTTTTTTATACGGTATCCATTTTATGCAAATTCGAACTCTATCTCAACCATAATTCCAAGACGAACGCAATAGCGTAACCCGTTTCTCTTAATTCTCACATTTACAATTAAGTATTCTTTAATTCGTTAACATTAATGTTAAAATTACGGGGTGTTACATTCTCCCCTCCTTAAAGGATTTCGTCCTCGAAATCTTCGAGTCAAGAAGAATGTGCATCCTACCATCCAATCATCCATATAATCAACCATCAAACACATGCATCCATTGTCCTTAAAAGTCTTCTAATCCTTTTATGTTTATTTGCATAGTGTTTGTACATGTCCCTATCTAATGCAAAATCAGGCGGTCTACTAATTCAGTTGACCTCCTTAATGCAAATTATGTCAGTGCCATGAGTCCATTATGTATGCAAGTAAACTATTACATCATATAAGTTCTATATGTGTGCACATACATTAATCCAAATGCAACATCCATATGCTAGCTCATCCATTTTCATCCATAAAAAGAAAAGAAAATGTACATACATCCATATGAAGGATGAGAGAGTGATTGAGCCGATCTAGTGCCTAATGTGTGTGTATATGCGTCCACAGGCAACCACTAGCAAACACTTGCATCCACTTGCAACCATCAAACATAACATGTCTCAAAAACAGGTTTACATCCATGGATTTCCTATCTAAAGGGCGAAGATTTGGTTGATGGGATACAAACAAATGATATAACTAAATCAAAAGATCTGTTCCCATTTGACATCGGTTAAGAGAATAATTCCCTAAGTTTCAGCCCCGAAGACAGAAATCGACATCAGACTGACACTCAGAGACTTACCCCCATTAAAATATGTCAAACCTGGAAATCTACTTCATGCTTCGAGTAGAAACCCCTATGCCTCAGAAATATTCAGATACTTACAGACTACTGGTACAGATCAGATTACCGAATGATTCTCAGAAAGCTAAGCATAACAGACCCTTGCGTGTTACAAGAAACTTTGGGGGTCTTCCCATGATAAGTTGGAAACTTAACGACCCTCCTCTCAAAATATAGATTGACCCTCTACATAGAAAGCTGGTCCATTTAGAACCAACCCATAGCCCATAAACTTAAGCACACAAATACCACATTCAAATTTTTGACGCCTAACACAGATAATTTCAACCCCTTACAAATCACCAATAAATGAGCCGAATAACCAATGGGGTTTGAAACAACTACGGGATCAGAAACAAGACTAGTATTAAAGTGCAGAGTCCCAATTACAAAATCAAAATGCCAGAATCCAGAAGAGTCTTAACTTCATAATCAGATAAGGAAATTAAACCTTCTACATAAATTTTTTCTATCTCTATCCTATCATCTACCACGAGAGCATTCGCCTACCCTCTAGAAGTCCCTTGCGATCCCTGCGCCTTCGGGCATTCCTTGGAGAAGTGTCCGACCTCTCCGCACTTAAAGCAATTGAACTTCCTACTTTTACATTCTTTGACCAGGTGACCTTCTTTCCCACAATAGTGGCATTTCCTCTTATCCTTGCCCTTGTCATCCTTCTCGCCTTTCTTTTGTTGTTGCTGTTGTTGTCCTTTCTTGGGTCCCGCCTTCTCATTTTTCGATGTCCCTTCAACTTTTCCCTCTTTCTTTACTCCCTTGTCCTCTTCATGCATTAGGGACATATCCACAAGCTTTTCAAAAGTGGCCCCCATGGGAACGTGGTTCCTAGCCAATCCATGTAGCGGCTCATTCAAGCCTTTAACAAATCTCAGAGCCTTCTTCTCAGGTGTGTTCACCAAGTCTAAGCCAAACCTCGCTTGTTGACCTACTCTTTTACTGACAGATTCCTTTGCTTCAATGCCAAGAACGTTTCCATGTATAGATTTTCTTCTGCTCGTGAGAGAAATTTCGCCTCAAACCTACGCCTGAAATCCGGCCATGTATCAACTAGACGCTCTCCATTAGTGACCGCCTACCAAAACGAGGCCTCATCCTTCAGTCACCAGGCAGCTAACTGGACCTTTCTTCCATCTTCTACCTCAAAGATTCCAACCAATTCTTCCACCTCGTTCAGCCAATTTCGAGCTTCAACAAACGTCTCCAACCCGTGAAATGGTTTTCCACCCACCCATTGCCCGAAAGTCCTTACATATCTTTGCAAAAGTAACAACACGAGGAGGGGGAGGAGGAGGAACATTTACTGGACCTGCGGCAGTGGCCCTAGCTTCCAAATACCTCCAAAACCATCCTAGTATCGGTACACACTCTGGAAGGTTAAGATCCTCAGACATGCTAAGAAGAAAAAGGGAGAGATTTTAGAAAAAGGACCGAAGGATACTACATATGGTTTTTCGGGGAGTTTTTTTTTTCAAAATAGGCTTTCCTTTTTGAAAATACTTTCTTTTAAAACCTTTTTGAAAAATATTTTTAAAACTTGTATATAATCTAGTATCCTTCAGCTCTGATACCAAGTGTAACACCCCACCTCCATTAAGGTCACTCACAAAGGGAATGCCTTAACTTCAGTGGAGCGTTTTAGGTAAACAGACACAGAATATCACAAGACGGATATAAAAATTTTGCAACGGGAAATAAACAACTTCATTAAAATACCAAAATACTTTGTTACATAATACCATGAGTCATAAAACCATTACAACAAAACACTTCTGTCTTACATTATCAGAGTACATAGTTATTTAAAAGAAAAACATCATTCCCTATATTAAAGAGCAAGCCATATAAGAGACAGAGACTTGAGCCATACTTCAGAAGTAGCTCCAAGAAGATGATATCTGAATCCTGACTAAACCTGGGTATTTCCTCCCTGAGAACCTGGAGGGGATGGAAGAAAAGAGGCGAAACAAACCAAGTCAGCCATACGTCTGGTGAGTCCAGCAACTTTTAGCCAGAAAATAAATAAAGGTAAACATGACAGGCATTCAAAGTGGATAAGAGGATTCACGGTACAGGTGGAAGGTATGACAGGACAAATAAGGTAAGATGTATGCATGCTTCACAACAAACTGCTATGCACTATTACTAGTAAAATCAAGATGGGATGATCCCTTCTGCTAACCATAATAACGATAACGATGGTGGTAGTTTCGTGTATTCCTAGCTGTTGTCATAGATGACGCCTGCTCCTATCTCAACTAGTCGTACCCACTACCCTCCTACTATAAATTGGTAGACTTAGGGCATACATCCGGGTATACCCTAACCACTACCCTAATCGATCGGCTCCCTACTCTGTAGATACCATGTGCTGGTCCCACAACTAGGGGGTATCACTTCCTCAAAGTGGCAACCCAAGGTGTGCACAGTTATACCTACTGGTGTCACGGTCGTCTTGTTCCCCTCTGCCCGACCCATGCACGCACATGTCCCCGGTCGGTTTGTGCCACCCACACCATCCGTCTCATTTTGGATTTCTTACAATCAATCAGTAAGCGTGCCCCTTCCCCGCCTAGTACGGAGTTCTTTACTTTGATACCCCTCTGGGTTACTAACTGAAATGGGTCCCACACAACATGATACAAGTTCTCCCCTATATCTTGTATCCCCACTAGGTTTTCTACTGACTATGTATACCCTAAGGTGTCTTTTATTACATAGCCCTCAATCAGTTATGCGTACCTATATGTAACACCCCATGCCCGCTATGGTCACTCACTAAGGGAATGCCATAACATCGGTGGAGTATTTTAGTGAATATAGAACAGAAAAATTACAACAAGACAGATATAAATAGTACTTGAAATTTAAAACATCATCTCATAACAGCGGAAGTAAACATGTCTGGTTACATCATAAAACCACAATAAAAGTCAAGTACAATATCCATCAAAATAAAGAAGTACATAATCCCACTCTCTCATACAATAGCCAAGACAAAAGAAAAGATAACTGGGTAACTGGAGCTTTACATCTATCCAAGCTCCTAAAGACTGGAACAGCAATCTGATCAAGCTCCACTACTGCTAGGATCCACCGTAGGACCTGAGGGTTGGGAAAAAGATAAAAACAACGGGGTCAGACATAAGTCTGAGCGAGTCCTATAACTTTAACAATACAATCATTAAAGTAACCAGAGAAGACATAAACTTGACCTACGGTAATGTCTGGGGATGAATGGCTACACTAAGTAGCTTGGTAGACTTAGGATAAACTAAGATAACTGTAAAGACGTATCTACCCACCCAAGGATAATTACTAACTGCACCACACCAGTCATTCCTTCTTAAAGGTTGATCCCTCCCAAGGACTTAGAAAATTTATCCAATAGTTTCGTGTACCCCTAGCCCACTACATAGGTGTCGTCTGCCCCTATATCCACTAGGTGTACTTAGTAATTTTACCCAGTAGTTTCGTGTACCCCTACATAGGTGCCGTCTGCCCCTATCTTTATTAGGTGTACCCACTACTCCCCCAGCGATCGGCTCCCTACCGTAGATACCCGTGCTGGTCCCACAATGGGGTGTATCATTCCCCAAAGTGGCCACCTGATAATATCAAAGGTGCACGGCTTTATATCTACACGATGCAACAACGGCTTATCTACCAGCCCGGGCCCACACACGCATATGAAACCCGTTGGACTTGCGTTGCCACCGCTAACCCGTTTTGGCCTCTTATAATCAAGCCCAGTACGCGTGTCCCGTCCTCGACATGGGTCGAGCCCACAAAGATACAAATGGGTTACTGGTTGAAATGGGCCCCCACAAGCTACCCACCTAAGCTTGTCACTTATCTAGTGTATCCCACTTAACCCTTTAATCATGTTTAATTACATGTTTCCACTTGGTTAAGTATTCTAATCGTATTTTCTATTGCCACCCAAGGCAACCACTAGATTTCCACATGCCACCCAAGGCACCCAATTAACCCCTCATGTCCCTCTACATGCTAATATGGTTAAGTGTTTCTTAATTAATTAATTAAGATCATGACCTCATAAAGACCTCTCACATTAGACCGTCTTTTATGACTGCGGGATATGCCGGTTGGTTCCGGGCAGACTTCTGTCATCAAAAGGGTCTAACCTCGTGTCTTTACTTTAATCACGTATTTAATTTATGACTAAGACCTCTCACATTGGGCCAATCATTTGTAGCCGCTGGATGGCCGGTCGGTTCCGGGCAGACTTCCGCTACAAAAGGGTCCAACCTCGTGTCTTAGTTGATTAATTACACCTAATTAATCACCCCCATATTAATTATCCCTAATTAATATCAAGTTTTTCATAACATGGGTAGACCTAACTCAATAGGTAAATTCCCATGGGGTAGACCTAACTCAATAGGTAAATTCCCACTTATGTTAATTTATTTTTATGGTATGTTTAATCATACCCAATCATACTTTTATTAACATATTTATTAACCCCATCGTTCCCCACGTAAATCGTTCTCATTTCATGACATAATAAAGGGAAGATCCATCACAAATATCATGGGTTTAACCAAATCTTAGCATATAACTTTGTCATGGATTAAGAGGATGTCAACTTGCATATATGAGCATATATTAATCCAAGTACATTTAACCCAAACTTGCATATTATCATACACATATCTTGCATAACATGTTGAACTTGCATATAAGCATTCTCATAACTTGCATAACATGTTAAACATGCATTTAAGCATACACATAACTTGCATAAGCATTCACATTCTTGCATAAGCATTCAAATACTTGCATAAGCATGCATAACTTGCATATCATGTTAAACTTGCATTTAAGCATATACATAACTTGCATAAGCATTCACATACTTGCATAAGCATGCATAACTTGCATATCATGTTAAACTTGCATTTAAGCATATACATAACTTGCATAAGCATTCACATACTTGCATAAGCATGCATAACTTGCATATCATGTTAAATTTGCATAACTCACTTGTTAAACATGCATAAACCCACTTATTAGATATGCATAAACCCACTTATTAAACATGCATAAACCCCCTTGTTAAACATGCATAAACCAACTTATTAAACATGCATAAACCCACTTGTTAAACATGCATAAACATAGGAAAACATAGAGTAGCATATCATTACAAATGATTCAAACTCACTAATCCGCATTTAAGACCATAAGTCTCATTACACCCAATCTACTTACTTTAGCAATTGATGTTAAAGTGATAGAAACTCACCAAACCCAAGATTAGCAAACTTATGAAGTGGAATTAGTTGCTAAATATGAAGAAGATGATGATTAGAGGTTGATTAGCTTGCAACTTCCTTCATAAATTAGTGGAGGCTCCTTCTAAGATTTAATTTGGCGGCATGAGGCCATCATTCCTATTTTTAGTATGGATTAGGGTAGGTTTAGGGTGTATTTATAGATTAGGTGAGTGTTTTAGGCCCTTAGATTAACCCTAGATTAGATTAGGACCCTTAGATTTCGGAAATCTCTAGAACCCAGCCCAGCCCTAGCCAGAAAACCAAATCTGGTGCACCCAAGCCCTCTGGCTCGACACGCCGTGTCGACAGGCAAGTCGACAGTTAAGTCGACCCCCCTGTCGACAGGCCTGTCGACAGCCCTGTCGACATGGTTAGGGCGGGAATTTTCCCGCCTGGCCCCGCTGGTTCTATTTTTAAATCTGAATTTGAATTTTTAAATCTGTTTTTAGCTTTAATTTTTCTGCAAACTTCATTGGGCCTTAACTGGGCCAAACGGACTCCGATTTACAAAATTTCGGACTCTATTCTGCGTATTTTTCCGAGACGAACGCAATGACGCAGCCCGTTTCCCCCAATTCTCACATCTGAGATTATTTATTCTGCAATTAGTGAATTTTAGCATTAACTGAAATACGGGGTGTTACATTCTCCCCTCCTTAAAGGATTTCGTCCCCGAAATCTTTAAGCTAAGGAGAATGCATATCCTACCATTCAAACAACCATCTACTCAATCCATCAAACACGGGCATCCATTGTCCTTAAAACAATTTCTAATGATGTATGAGCATATGCAAAAAGTGTGTGTATATGTTCCCTATCTAATGTATGAACATATGCAAACCATGATAGTGCCATGCATCCATTATGTATGCGAGAGAACCCTATCGACACATACAATATCTACATGAGTGCACAATCATTCACCAAAATGCATCATCCATATGATAACACAATCATTATACATCCATAAATATAGCTTCCTACACACAATTTTATGCAATATGCAATATGAAGTGACTGAGCCGATCTAGTGCCTAGAGTGTGTGTATATGCATCCACGAGCAAACACTTGCATCCACTTGCATCCATCAACCATAACATGTCTCAAACACATGTTTCAACCATAGGTTTACCCTATCTAAAGGTCAATCAGTACTAACGAGAGGATATACTAAAGATAAGATAAGTACTAGACAACGATAGAGGAGAAAGTAAAGACATACCCTCAAAAAGAAATGGGTACAATGAACGCATCTTCACTTCCGTCTCCCAAGTTGCGTTGCTCTCATCTTCTCCCCATTGCACTTTGACTAGTTGAACCTCTCTGTTTCTCAACTTCCTAGTCTCTGACCCAAGGATGCGGGTAGGAGCTCGTCGAATAGTCGCATCACGCTCTACTTCCACTTCTTTAAGCAAGCTCGGCTCTACCACCTCAGCGGTCTCATGTAAGCACTTCCTCAAATGGGACACATGGAATACATCATGTACACTACTAAGTCTGTCGGGCAACTACACTCTATATGCCATCCGTCCAATTCTTTCCTTAATGGGAAATGGCCCTACGAACCTTGGTGCTAATTTCCCAACAGATCCAAAGCGAACCACATTCCGTAACGGAGACACTTTGACAAAGACCATGTCCCCAACTTCAAACTCAAGATCCGTCCTTCTCTTGTCCGCATAAGATTTTTGCCTATCCTGCGCTGCTTTCATCCTTCTTCGAATCAAGTCAATCTTCTCAGAAGTCTCCCTAATCATATCAGGCCCAAGCAAGATCTTATCCGTAGATTCCCACCAACACGTAGGTGATCGACAAGGCCTTCCATAGAGAGCTTCGAAAGGAGCCATACCAATACTGGACTGAAAGCTGTTATTATATGCGAACTCCACCAATGGAAGATGCTCTTCCCATGTACCTCCAAAATCTAAGATACAAAGTCTCAAAAGGTCTTCTAGAACACGATTCACCCTCTCAGTCTGGCCGTCCGTCTGAGGATGATATGCGGTGCTCAGACACAATTGAGTCCCCACTGCTTCTTGCAAACTTCTCCAGAACTCGCTAGTGAAGATAGGATCTCGATCACTCACTATGCTAGAGGGTACCCCATGCAATCGAACTATCTCTCGAAGATATACTGAAGCTAGCCATGGAGCAGTCCTCTTGCTTTTCACAGGTATGAAATGGGCACTTTTAGTAAGTCTGTCTACCACAACCCAAATTCCCGTATTACCCTTTCTTGATCTGGGTAACCCGTCAATAAAATCCATCGAGATGCTATCCCACTTCCATTGCGGAACCTCCAATGGGTGAAGCAACCCACCAGGTTTCTTTTGCTCCGCCTTCACTTGTTGGCACACCAAGCATCGAGCGACATACTCGGCCACATCTTTCTTCATACCGGCCCAGAAGAAAACCCTCTTCATGTCTTGGTACATCTTGTCCCCACCGGGATGAATGGTCATCCTAGAACGGTGTGCATCATCAAGAATAACCTTCCTCAAACCCTCGTCTTGCGGTACACAAAGTCTACCGTCTCTACACAAGCACCCCCTATCGTCTAGGGTGTACCTACTCAAATGGCTGGACGACTCCCCCCTTATGAGCTTCTCCACCAACTCAACCAACTGTGGGTCGTCCCTCTGTGCTTCTCCAATCCGCCCCAAAAGAGTAGGTCTAACCTCCAAGGATGCTAGCAAACCGGGTACATAATCAATGGAAGGTCTGAAATCAAACATCGAGATAAATTCCAAGCTTCGTTGTTCCACGAACAGTGGACTCAAGGACAACCTCTTTCTGCTCAAGGCGTCTGCCACCACGTTACCCTTGCCAGGGGTATACGCTATCTCGAAATCATAGGATGCTAAGAACTCCATCCACCTTTGCTGTCTCAAATTCAAATCCTTCTGAGAAAACAAGTACTTCAATGATTTGTGGTCAGTGAACAATTCGAATCTCTCACCAAGAAGATAATGGCGCCAAATCTTAAGCGCAAAAACAATAGCGGCCAACTCTAAATCATGGGTAGGGTAATTTTTCTCATGTGCCCTCAACTGCCTTCCACCATAGGCTATTACCCTTCCCTCTTGCATTAAGACTACGCCTAGTCCTGTCCCACAAGCATCAGTATAGACAACAAATGGCTTACTACCATCTGGCAATACTAAAACTGGAGCAGTGGTTAAAGCTCTCTTTAACCGTCGGAACGCATCATCACAATCTACGTCCCATGCAAAAACAAGATTCTTCTTCGTTAAGCGGGTTAATGGGGCTGATATCTTCGCGAAGTCTTTGATAAACTTCCTATAATAACCCGCCAACCCCAAGAAACTTTTACTTCGGTAGCATTCTTCGGAACCTTCCAATCCTGAATTGATACTACCTTCGCGGGATCCACAGCTATCCCTTCCTTGGAGACCACGTGCCCCAAGAACCGCACCTCCTTCCTCCAGAAGTGACATTTAGAGAATTTAGCCTTAAGGCTATGTGCTCGAAGAGTCTTCAATACCTCCCCAAGATGTAAGGCATGCTCTTCTTCACTCTTAGAAAATACTAAGATATCATCCACAAAGACCACCACGAATTTATTAAGGAACTCCCTGAACACCCTACTCATCAAATCAACAAAATATGCAGGGGCGTTCGTCAACCCAAATGGCATCACCAGCCACTCATAGAAACCATCCGGAGTCCTAAAGGCAGTCTTGTCTATGCTATCCTCAGCCACCCTCAACTGATGAAACCCCGTGGCCAAGTCCAATTGAGAAAATACTGAAGCGCCAACCAACTGATCGAAAAGATCATCAATCCTCGGCAATGGGTGTCTATTCTTCTTTGTGAGCTTGTTGAGTTCTCTATAGTCTACACAAAGTCTGAGGGACCCATCCGCCTTCGTAGCAAATACTACTGGAGCACCCCACTCTGATATACTTCGTCTTATGAACCCCTTCTCAAGCAACTCCCCTACTTGCTTATGGAGTTCCCTCCTCTCACGAGGAGCCATGTGGCGCACTGGTAAAGATACAAGTTTAGCATTATCCACCAGATATATTCGGAAGTCAATCTCCCGCTTCGGAGGTAAGCCCTTCACCTCCTCAAACACATCCGAGTATTCCCGGACCACTCTAACAGATTGCAAACTCTCGACCGAAGCGTCAAGCGATTCAAGATAACTTAGCATAACAGAATCCATGGGATTACAAGAGATCTCGAGAGTGTTACCCAAGCGGGTCATGAGCCTAACAACTCTCCTTTCGCAATCAAGAACAGCACCATTACTGGATAACCAGTCAATGCCCAAAATCAACCCATAGCCCGTGAAGCCCAACACAAAAGCATCACATCTAAACTCAATGCTAAGTATAGAAATCTTCAAACCCAAACATAGCATGGACAAATAAGTGGAGCCCCCAATTGGGTTTGAAACAACCAAGGGATCATCTACAAGACTGGTGTCTAAGTGCAGTGACTCAACTAATGATGATGAGATAAACGAATGCGATGCGCCTGAATCAAACAATGTACGGACAGGATGATCAAATAGAAGAACCAGACTTTCAACGGAAATAGTTCTACCTCTTTCCTGAATCGGTGGGACCGCGAGAGCCTGTACTTGCCCCCTAGCCTGACCCGGTGCCATAAGAGCTTGCACCTGTCCTCCTGAGGTAGATCCCATCCTTTGCCCCTTCTTGGGACAGTCTTTCACTAGATGCCCTGCTTCGCCACAGTGGAAGCAGCCAGTCTTCTTCTTCTTGCGACAATCCTTGCTTAGGTGGCCAGGTGTCCCACAATTGAAACACTTCTTCTTTTTGCCCTTGCCACCGTTGCCTTTCCCACCTTTATTTTGCTGTTGTTGCTGAGGTCTCTTTTGATCTCCCTTCTTCTCGGGTGCCTTATTAGCATTAGGACCCTTCTCTTCTTCATGCATGAGTGCCATGTCAACTAGCTTCTCGAAGGTGGCCCCCATAGGGATATGAGTCATAGCCAACCCATGCATTGGTTCATTCAAGCCTTTCACGAACCTCAAAGCCTTCTTCTCCGGTGTATTCACCATGTCTAGGCCAAACCTTGCCAATTGATTAAACTTGTTGACATATTCCTTCACTGAGAGATTTCCTTGCTTTAGAGTCAAGAATCTTTCCATATACAAGTTTTCCTCCGCCCTTGAGAGAAACTTTGCCACAAATCTTTGCCTAAAATCCGCCCAAGAGTCAACGGGGCGTTCTCCATTAGTGACCTCCCACCAGAATGAGGCCTCTCCCTTCATTAACCAAGCAGCTAACTTGACTTTCTTTCCTTCTTCCATCTCAAAGATATCTATCAACTCTTCCACCTCCTTAAGCCAATCTCTAGCCTCCACAAAAGTTTCAGATCCTTGAAAAGGTTTCCCTCCCATAGCTTTAAATTCCTTGCAAGTCTTAGCAAAAGTATCTGTGCGAGGAGGAGGGGGAGGAGGAAGATCGGGTGCTATGGTTGGTGGAGGAACATTTGCTGGACCCGCAGTGGTGGCCCTAGCCTCCATCAATCTCCTATACCATACTGGTACCGTCACACCCTCCGGAAAGTTAAGATCCTCGGCCATGCTGAAACGAAAAAGGAAAGATTCAAAACGGAGGATTCGAAGGATATAGATATGGCTATTGGGGATTATGCTTTTCTTTCAAAAACTTTTCTCTTTAAAAACATGTTTTAGAAAAATAGTTTTCTAAAAATTTTATCTGTTCCGGTAACCTTTGCTCTGATACCACGTGTAACACCCCACGCCCGCTATGGTCACTCACTAAGGGAATGCCATAGCATCGGTGGAGTATTTTAGTGAATATAGAACAGAAAAATTACAACAAGACAGATATAAATAGTACTTGAAATTTAAAACATCATCTCATAACAGCGGAAGTAAACATGTCTGGTTACATCATAAAACCACAATAAAAGTCAAGTACAATATCCATCAAAATAAAGAAGTACATAATCCCACTCTCTCATACAATAGCCAAGACAAAAGAAAAGATAACTGGGTAACTGGAGATTTACATCTATCCAAGCTCCTAAAGACTGGAACAGCAATCTGATCAAGCTCCACTACTGCTAGGATCCACCGTAGGACCTAAGGGTTGGGAAAAAGATAAAAACAACGGGGTCAGACATAAGTCTGAGCGAGTCCTATAACTTTAACGATACAATCATTAAAGTAACCAGAGAAGACATAAACTTGACCTACGGTAATGTCTGGGGATGAATGGCTACACTAAGCAGCTTGGTAGACTTAGGATAAACTAAGATAACTGTAAAGACGTATCTACCCACCCAAGGATAATTACTAACTGCACCACACCAGTCATTCCTTCTTAAAGGTTGATCCCTCCCAAGGACTTAGAAAATTTATCCAATAGTTTCGTGTACCCCTAGCCCACTACATAGGTGCCGTCTGCCCCTATCTCCACTAGGTGTACTTAGTAATTTTACCCAGTAGTTTCGTGTACCCTACATAGGTGCCGTCTGCCCCTATCTTTATTAGGTGTACCCACTACTCCCCCAGCGATCGGCTCCCTACCGTAGATACCCGTGCTGGTCCCACAATGGGGTGTATCATTCCCCAAAGTGGCCACCTGATAATATCAACGGTGCACGGCTTTATATCTACACGAGGCAACAACGGCTTATCTACCAGCCCGGGCCCACACACGCATATGAAACCCGTTGGACTTGCGTTGCCACCGCTAACCCGTTTTGGCCTCTTATAATCAAGCCCAGTACGCGTGTCCCGTCCTCGACATGGGTCGAGCCCACAAAGATACAAATGGGTTACTGGTTGAAATGGGCCCCCACAAGCTACCCACCTAAGCTTGTCACTTATCTAGTGTATCCCACTTAACCCTTTAATCATGTTTAATTACATGTTTCCACTTGGTTAAGTATTCTAATCGTATTTTCTATTGCCACCCAAGGCAACCACTAGATTTCCACATGCCACCCAAGGCACCCACTTAACCCCTCATGTCCCTCTACATGCTAATATGGTTAAGTGTTTCTTAATTAATTAATTAAGATCATGACCTCATAAAGACCTCTCACATTAGACCGTCTTTTATGACTGCTGGATATGCCGGTTGGTTCCGGGCAGACTTCTGTCATCAAAAGGGTCTAACCTCGTGTCTTTACTTTAATCACGTATTTAATTTATGACTAAGACCTCTCACATTGGGCCAATCATTTGTAGCCGCTGGATGCCCGGTCGGTTCCGGGCAGACTTCCGCTACAAAAGGGTCCAACCTCGTGTCTTAGTTGATTAATTACACCTAATTAATCACCCCCATATTAATTATCCCTAATTAATATCAAGTTTTTCATAACATGGGTAGACCTAACTCAATAGGTAAATTCCCATGGGGTAGACCTAACTCAATAGGTAAATTCCCACTTATGTTAATTTATTTTTATGGTATGCTTAATCATACCCAATCATACTTTTATTAACATATTTATTAACCCCATCGTTCCCCACGTAAATCGTTCTCATTTCATGACATAATAAAGGGAAGATCCATCACAAATATCATGGGTTTAACCAAATCTTAGCATATAACTTTGTCATGGGTTAAGAGGATGTCAACTTGCATATATGAGCATATATTAATCCAAGTACATTTAACCCAAACTTGCATATTATCATACACATATCTTGCATAACATGTTGAACTTGCATATAAGCATTCTCATAACTTGCATAACATGTTAAACATGCATTTAAGCATACACATAACTTGCATAAGCATTCACATTCTTGCATAAGCATTCAAATACTTGCATAAGCATGCATAACTTGCATATCATGTTAAACTTGCATTTAAGCATATACATAACTTGCATAAGCATTCACATACTTGCATAAGCATGCATAACTTGCATATCATGTTAAACTTGCATTTAAGCATATACATAACTTGCATAAGCATTCACATACTTGCATAAGCATGCATAACTTGCATATCATGTTAAATTTGCATAACTCACTTGTTAAACATGCATAAACCCACTTATTAGATATGCATAAACCCACTTATTAAACATGCATAAACCCCCTTGTTAAACATGCATAAACCAACTTATTAAACATGCATAAACCCACTTGTTAAACATGCATAAACATAGGAAAACATAGAGTAGCATATCATTACAAATGATTCAAACTCACTAATCCGCATTTAAGACCATAAGTCTCATTACACCCAATCTACTTACTTTAGCAATTGATGTTAAAGTGATAGAAACTCACCAAACCCAAGATTAGCAAACTTATGAAGTGGAATTAGTTGCTAAATATGAAGAAGATGATGATTAGAGGTTGATTAGCTTGCAACTTCCTTCATAAATTAGTGGAGGCTCCTTCTAAGATTTAATTTGGCGGCATGAGGCCATCATTCCTATTTTTAGTATGGATTAGGGTAGGTTTAGGGTGTATTTATAGATTAGGTGAGTGTTTTAGGCCCTTAGATTAACCCTAGATTAGATTAGGACCCTTAGATTTCGGAAATCTCTAGAACCCAGCCCAGCCCTAGCCAGAAAACCAAATCTGGTGCACCCAAGCCCTCTGGCTCGACACGCCGTGTCGACAGGCAAGTCGACAGTTAAGTCGACCCCCCTGTCGACAGGCCTGTCGACAGCCCTGTCGACATGGTTAGGGCGGGAATTTTCCCGCCTGGCCCCGCTGGTTCTATTTTTAAATCTGAATTTGAATTTTTAAATCTGTTTTTAGCTTTAATTTTTCTGCAAACTTCATTGGGCCTTAACTGGGCCAAACGGACTCCGATTTACAAAATTTCGGACTCTATTCTGCGTATTTTTCCGAGACGAACGCAATGACGCAGCCCGTTTCCCCCAATTCTCACATCTGAGATTATTTATTCTGCAATTAGTGAATTTTAGCATTAACTGAAATACGGGGTGTTACACTATAGGTGTCTTTAATACATAACCCTTAATCTACCTATCGGTTATGCTTACCTATAGGTGTCTTTAATACATAACTCAATCTATTCCCATTAGTTATGCGTACCCCTAAGGGTGTCTTTAATACATAACTTTACTATTTTGACCTAGTTATGTATACCATTAGGTGTCTTTAATTACATAACCCTTTTTATCCAGTTAAGTTTGTGGGCCTATATATATTAATATTACACACCTACCCTTCAGTTTTACTTAACCCTCCTACTGATTTAATCCTATTTATTTGTTGGTTAAGTTTGTGGGCCTATATATATTAATACTACCCACCTACCCATCAGTTGTACTTAACCCACCCACAATCCAACTCATTTTACTTAACCCTAACTTATGTCTATCATCATACAGTCCACAGGTATTAAGTTAGGTTAAGTAGTCTTTTCATATTACCATGTCCAGTTATGGTTATATTGGGCTAGACCTCCCACATTAGGCCTACAACATGTGAATGCTGGATATGCCGGTCGGGTCCGGGCAGTCTTATTCCATAGTTTGGTCTAACCTCGTGTCTTAGCCCGAGTCGTATTCACACACTTAGTCATCTCACATTAGGTTCAACATTAGTGGCTGCTGGATATGCCGGTCGGGTCCGGGCAGACTTCCACCACTAATGTAACCTAACCTCATGTCATAAGTGTTAATTAAATTTTCAGACTTTAATTGCTTAAACATTACTCTTTTGATTAATTAAGTTAATTAATTAATCCTTTCCTTTTTATAGGTGTCAATACCTATTTTATTAACAATTTGAATTTCCTATCCATAAATGGTCATATTCAAATTATACCATTTTTACTCAACTTTACCTATGTCATAATAGGTAATTTTTTTATATGTTTCCCTCCTAGAATCATGTGCCTAATTTACATAAACACTATGTAAATTACGCCTATTACAAATTCCCCTTTTCCCCGTTTCTTAACTAGTGTAACCGTTTGCGTTTTTGGCGTCATTGAGGCTACAAGGTAGCATCGCCATAAAAATAAAATAAAGGGAATGACAAGGTGATCGTTTTCAGTACAATTTTTGGCATAAGCATGACAACTAGGGAAAATGACATGATAACTTCGCATATAATTATGATTCACCACATAATTATCAACTTGCATAGATTCATGATTTTGCAACATAACAACTTGCATAGATTCATGATTTTCAACATAACAACTTGCATAGGTTCATGAATTAACAACATAATTAACAACTCACATAGGTTCATGATTCATAACATTACAACTTGCATAGGTGATTTGCATAGGTTCATGATAACAACTTGCATAGGTGACTTGCATAGGTTCATGATTCACAACATAACAACTAGCATAGGTTCATGAATTCATCACACAATAACTTGCATAGGTTCATGATTCACAACATAACAACTTGCATAGTTTCACAACAATAATAAACTTGCATGATTTCATACAACCTATACACAATCCATAGTCTACCACAATTCACATTTATCTATTTAAACCTAAAAGTGACTAGAACTTACAAAAAAAGAGGGTCTTGAGTTCTGGGATCTGAATTCTGTAATTGATTAGCGTTCCCTTGATGTAGACAATTTCGTTTTTGAGATTAGACTTTGATTGGAATAGAATTGAGTTGCTTTACTTTGCTTCTAGTTGGTGGCAGTTGCTCTAGGTTTTGGAGAGACAGTATGACGGCCATTGATCTAATTTTTGATTAGGTTTAGGGTTTGAATCTATATGTGTTTTTATAGAGTAATTAGATTAATATAGGCCATTGGATCGTACAGGAGCCATCACCACCGTCAAGACTAGATAGAGTTATCCTATTGACTCAGCAACCAGTCAGGAATGACTCAACACTTACTCAATGTTCGAATTAGAGCCTCAAAAATCTGTGTAGGTTTCTGCCTGACATGGGCGCACTTCCCAAGTGCAGCAGTGCAAATTTGCATGGGCGCACTTCCCAAGTGCACCAGTGCATTCTGGCCTATTTTTGGTTTTTCTGCCTAAATTCGTTCGTCCATATCTTCTTCATACAGTATCCGTTTTTTGCAAATTCGGAATATATCTCAACAAGAATTCCGAGACGAACGCAATGGCGTAACCCGTTTCCCTTAATTCTCACATTTACAATTAAGTATTCTTTAATTCGTTAACATCAATGTTAAAATTACGGGGTGTTACATAGAATTTATTTTTTCAAAAATTTGAGATTAATTTATTATTGAATCATATGAAATAATTGAATTGGATTCCTATATACAAACATGAGTAGGGACATTGTGGCAATGAGAATTAAGTGGTGATTAATGCAGACCTTATTTGTGATGTCACCTAGATTTATATTATTATTTGAAGATAAGTTCATTCTTAAAACTTAAATTAAAATAATAAACTGAATATTCAATAACGTAGTTGCTAAATTTTAAAAATAAAATATTTTCTAAAAAAAAATCAATTTTGGTCAGACCTGTCAAATTTAGAATTTATGTTGAAATTTCAAAACTTTGAAAATTCAAAAATTCCCTTTTATTCTACTTTTTATTTTGTGTTATTAGCATTTCTTGTTTTATCAAAATCCGTTTCCCTTCGTTCCAAATATGAGGTTTTCAATAAAAAGTGCGTAAAACAAATGGTGTTTGTGTGATTCATTATTTTACTCTTTTTCTGAGTTATTTAGCATATTCTTCCTTTAGCTTCTTGGGAAAGCTTTATCACCTCATCCCTCATTAATTTTCAGGTTTGAATTTGTATAAACTCCATAAAGTTATTATACGTGTTTTCTTTCTCATGAATTTTTGTTTCATTCACCAAAAGAACTTCGTCTTCTTCCTCCTCCTCTCTTCTCCTCTAGTCCATTTCTTCCAAAAAAATATGTTCTCAATCAACTCCCTATCACTTATCTTCAAAAATTTCAAATCCCAAAACTTAAAAAAAAACAAATCTCTTTTTATATTTTATTCCCTAAATCATAACACCTCTCTCTTCTTCTTCCTCTGTAAATCCTCATCAATATAGATTCTACCTACAAATTTCCATGGCCTCTCTCCCCATTTAGATTCACAAGTCAAAATAAATTTCTAAATTTCTTATCCTCTCAATCAATTCCCAAATCACCGGAAAAAAAAACTAGAAATCCCAAAACCTATATCCTTTTTCCCTTATTTCCCTCCTTCTTAGCAACCAAACTCTACCACCAACAACTAAGTCATCCACTACCTAGCCTCTACACCACCAAATATACATCAAGAAAAACTGAACCTCTGCTACACCTGTTGGTCACACCACACAACAACAACCCGAATCAAAAAACCACAAACCCAAACAATATTAGAAAAGTTTCTATTTTTTCATGTTTTACGTTGTCTTCCCATAGCCATAACTTTCTCATATAAAACCCAAATCCACCTTTTCTATTTTCTAGATAGGGTGGAATTTAAATAGATACAACTTCCATGTTTTCAAATTTTCTAGATTTTATGATTTTCTATCTCAAAATCGCAAATTTTCTAAACTTATTTTCTGACCCAGATTTCTGACCAGAAAATGATATGTTACTATTTTAGCCTTCTCTCTTAATAATAATAATCCAAACCAGGTTTTAATTTTCTTAAATGAAGAGAAAGTATTTTCCGAAAACTTTTCTATTGACCACTTTCGCAAATTTAGTGGTTAACATATGTAAAAAATTGTTTTAAAAATGTCAGAAATCTTGTTTTGTTTTGTAAATTTTATAAAAATAAAAATCCATCTTTCTTAGCCTAAACTCCTCTACTCTCTTCTTTAAAAATTCCTTGGTTACTAATTTGTTAATTTATTCATGTCATGGTGCTTGAGGGTGTGTAGTTGTGCTTGTAGTCAGAGTTGTGCATCTTGCTTTCTGTATCCATGTCCATTCGTTTTTCATCTCCATTCAGTGCCATGAAAGGTGAGCTTATCTCACACTTGACTAACATTTTATGAAAATATCTTTCGGCACATATAGATGACTAAATTGAAATGTTAGGATTGTTTTAGTTGACATAATTATAATGTTAAACTTAAATTTACATTCATGACATGAAATTGTGCTATTTTGTACTATATTTTTATTTGTGGCATGCACGATATGCCTTGACTATTATTGACACAAATGTCATATAGATTTAGGAAAATCATTATATAGTTGAATTGATATGTACTCGCATAATTATACCTTTTGATATTAAATTGGGATACAAGTAGAAATGATATATACCTAGAAATTTAACTAAACGAGTTGGAACAATACATATCTTATTCACTTGACCATAGGATAGAAAAATATAAATGGACACAGCTGTTAATAAAAACTATTTTCTAAAAATTCATAAGTATGTTTTGATTTAGAATTATAAGTTCTATATTTGTGTAAATTGATGTTTGAAATATTTAACATGAATTTATGAAATTAAGTTATAGATGATTTAATGGAATTGTTGTGTAACATTCCGAAATCCCCCGATCTCCGAAGAGATGAGAAACAACGGATTGTTTTGAGGACACAACGCATCAGAACACAAACACTATAACATTTCATTGCTATTACAGCAATTTACATTAGAGTAAAAAAATATTCCAGAGTATGAATAAATATTACAAATTGGAAATTATATTACAAATTGGAAATTCAATATCAGAGATTAAAATTACATAGCAGCGGAAATATTACATAAGTATAATGCGTAGGGGAAAATAAAAACTGACACTACAAAAAGAAATACACAGATTCAAAGCTTTCCGAATATAGCTCCAGCGGTAAATCTAGGATCTTGTGAAAAGAAATATCTGCAAATACCAAAACTTCTAACTGCATGTGTGGAAAATATGGGCACCTAGAGTTTAGGTAGAAACAATAAACTCCGAGTCAGTCATGGGACTGGTGTGAGAACTAAAACAGTTATTAAATCTTTACTTTACAAGTTGGGAAAATCATGAGACCACGCCGTATAACACGGAACGGGTTTACTCCACATGAATCTCAGTTTAAAATAAAACAATGCAATGATTTTTGAAAAAATGAAGCTATTATAAGACTCAAGTCCCATCACACAATTCAACGCAAGCCGGAGGATAGAGTTTTCCCTAATAATAGGCAAACATGCTTGGTACGCTTAAAACAAATCATTTTGATATTACTATAAGTGCATAGTGTCAAAATCAACTTCAAATATAAATGTATCAGTCATAGACCGCATAGGTACCATATATTATGTCGTTGTACTAGTTTTACAATCAAAACCGTACAATGTCGTATTGGAAATTGGACTTACATCATGAACCGTGGTAAGGGATCTTCCTCATCCGAATTCGAGACACTCTAGCCTATACCTCAGGATTTAGCCGTAACTGCACCTCGAGCAGCAGGGCCGGTCCACACTTACATTATTGGATTATAATTCCTGAACAATACATTTCCCTGCCCTATGGGGCGTAAAATCTAGTTAATATGTCGACCGTCATGTGTAAGGTACCTCGCTATCCACCATTAACATAAGGTAAATGTATGGGCTCCATACCGTGACATCACTCCTAGCTAGAAAGAAACGCATGTCCTCCCTGGATCCTTCATCCCGTTTTTGGTTCATAAAGGGGTGTGAAGCTCGCGAATTAACGCTATACACAAAGCTAGGCTAATTAAAGCTGGGCTTTGATCATCATCCACAAGACTCTGCTTTACAACAAAAGCCTTGATCATTTGCATCTCAGCATGCCACAATGAAATTCATTCCATGCAACCGATGTCTATCAATATATAACCTCTAAGCTCGTATATCTCAGAGAAGGGTGTTAAGCAAGTGAATAAATTCTCCGCCACCAAACAGATATATATTTAATAGAAATCAATCAACACAGAATGAAATCCAATGTCAGACACACATCCATTTACAAGTTCGTTCTGGGTTTGAACGAAACCAGAGGCACCTTATTCCTTGTCCCATATGTCCAATACAGTAGAGAGGTCCTCGCATATCCAGTCGATCTCCAAGTACGTTTGGACGATCACCACTTATTACCTTATCACGGGGAATCAGCCCAATCAAGACATCAGTAATCATCCATACGATGTGAAGATCTCCGGTCTTTGACCACCGTCTTCATCGTCGACATTTAATCGTCTTATCAGTTATTCAAAATGGGATAAACCCGAGTTATTCAAAATGGGATAAACCCGATCTTTTCGAATAACTAGCGTATTTTATAATCAATAATCAGGTGTTATAAAAACACATCATATGCCTCATTCCAATCCAGAATATTGTTTGTTCACATATTCACATTTTTAGGGAAAGGTTCCCATTAATTTTATCAAAAATAAATCCTTTTAAATTTATTCTTTAATCTTCCTTTGGATATCCATTTCAAAAGATTTTATTTTATCCTTTCACCATTTAGACCAAAACAAGGTTTATTAACTAGTCGGGATTATCAAGCCTTACCGAAATAATCGTTTATTTATTAATCCCAATCACAACCCATCCAACCCACGGGGCAAAACTGGTAGTACTCCATATCTAACACCTACGGTTTTATCAGTAAATTTAATTACCATTTCACGTTCAAATCTAATAAAAGATTTAACTATCGCCTGGAGTAAAACTAGTGGTACTCCATTCTCGATCATTTCTCTTGTTTGATAAATTTATTTATCTCATTCACTTTGCGATCTAATTAAAGATTCACTAAAACTCCATTTAGTTTTAATCTTTAAAAATCATCACTTAATGATTATTCAACTTTAGGAAAATTAATATCGTCTTTATCTGGATTAACGAACCAATGTCATTTAAACCACAGCTCGTAATAAACCCAAATCAACTTCCATTAACTATGGAATCTTCACGGAAAAAGATCAATATATAATCGATATAAATTTACGTATCATACTAATAAAATAAATTGAATAACGACATAACCTTTTAAATTCCACATATAGTACCGGTCTTCCTTCACAGAAGATGATTTCGATTATTACTAAATCGAATTTCATTCAATTCCAATTTAATATATTAAATTGGAAAACTTTACATTGGAAAATTTCCTGCAAATCTTAATAAAAAATATTTATAAATTCTAAATCATACATTTGCTGTTAATTGGGTTAAAGAAAAAGTTTTAATTAAAACACTATTCACGATAAACCCAAAAATCCAATCTTAGTTCAATTCCAATTAAATATTAATTAATCTGGAAAACTTCCCTAAGTCTTAATTAAAAGATTTATTCTTTTCTCAATTGGGTTTAAGGACAGTGTTAATAAAGACACCATTCACAGCAAACCCAAAATCTTATTTGATATCAAGCACAAGGCTCTGAATAGAAATTATATCGGCTTATATTCAATATCAAATTCTGAAACCAATCAAATATCGTTTTGGGAATAATGATATATATATCTTCCAAATTTCTCAACAATATCTATATGATTACGGAATCCAATATCGAAGTATTCCGAAGATTATTTCCATTCAAATCTATTCCAGTTTATTTGCTGGGAAATTTTGGTTATTTTAAAACTCATTTTTAATTCCAATTTATTAATTTAAAAATCATTTGATTATTATTCTAGTTAATAACTAGTTCATTTCGATAAAAATATATTTTTATCTTTTCAAACTTGGAATTTTTAATCCAAAATATTTCCAAATCATTTATTATGATTTTACACAATTTTTCCATATTTTTAATAATTTTTATAAGGCCCTTGCACTTGGTTTCCCATAACGGCCAACGGAATGCATCCATAGCGACCTTTTATGAAATTGATTTGGATGTGTCTCAAAATCTTACCATTAGATTTCAAATCTCTTATATTCATTGGAAAGCTATTTTCGATACGAATCCAACGGTTCCCGTTTTAGGAGAATTCGACGGTCGGATCTCCCGTTATGCCAATTTGAAGTTAATGGTCGAAATTCGCGAACGCTCGCTGCGCGGCGCATTCTATTCAGACCATTTAAATATACATAATATATATCATCGATTTCTATTCAAACCTTAATTTATAAATCATTTGTAAATTTATTTCAAAATGATTTCAACTTCATTTCCTATTTTAAATCAAAATTGAATATTCTATATCATTATAATATTAAAATGATAATATTTTCAAAATATCAGATTTTGAAATCAAATCTTTTTCATATTCATTATAAAATTAATAAAAATGATATAAAAATCTGTTCGAGCCAAAATAGCGTATATTAACTTAACTCGGCTTCATATACTTCAATATTTTTTCATCCATGCAAAATAGGATATCAAAACCATATTTTGAATCTTCACTGAATATTATACTAAAATATTCATTTATATTCTGAATATAATTTTAAAATATTCCTTATTTAAAAATATTCGTTATTTATGAATCAGAATCAGACTCAATCAATTACCATATAATTAAATTTATATGGATTTCATACATTACATGTTTTCGAAAAGAGTGATAAACAACTATTAAACAGACAATTCACATCTAGACTGAAATTTACTACTGTATAAGCAATAAATAATTAAATAACGCTTATCACAGTCTGTCGATCCATCGATTGACATATAATTAAATTCAGGGGAGATGTAAATAAATTATATCCCCGGACCCGTGTAGGGTTTTCAAACAACGACAGTTTATTTAAATGAATTATTGGTTATCAAATTTAATCAATTCTAATTCGGTTTGAATTATTTTTCTATTTAGCCAGTTTTCATTGTTTAAAATTATAAATATATATTTATAATTTAATTTCGACTACCACATTAATGTTAACATTATTTTTATGATAAAAATTTCAAAAACACAATCAACACACAATACCGTCAATTAAATCGTCCATGGTTTGTGGACGAGGGAGGTGAGCTAAAAAGCACCGTATACAATTTATAATGATTATTAATGATAAAATCTACACTGGGAATTCTATAAATTTTCAAATATAAAATAAATAAATGACTATACAAAGTTTTAGTGAGAGAATTCTCACATTCGGTTCCACTCCGCCATTCTTTAATTTTGAATTGTTTTAATAAAAATAAACAGACCGTTTAATTTTATTAAAAAAATGCAATAGCATCCATTTCCGTTTTGATCAGTTCCACTGTGAAACTCTCTTTTATCTGATTCCAACACAACTGAAATTTCTGAATTCCGATTTCGTATGCAAAAGATATATAATTTTAAACATTGGATAATTTATTACATCATTAAATAAATAGATTAATGTTAATTAACCTTAATCTCTCTTCCTGGAATAACCGAACACCCAGGCTTCACGATGAATCCAAAATCTCATGTCCCCCACTCCCTATCGCATGCAACCCTAGGTCATTTCAGACCGATCAACCTACTCCATCTCGTAGCCCCATCCATCACCGTCCTTCGCCCCAAGTTCTGACCATTCCAGTGAACCCACATGGCCTAGAAAGTGACAAAATGGCGGTGCTTCGGGTGTCAAAATCGAAATTAACACTCCACGAAAACTGATTTCGTTGGTATGGATTTAAAGATTGAAAGAATCTCTACAATTTTTGCTTTAGAAATATTTGGAATTATCAAATGGATGGGGTGCGATTTGGGGGAGAAAATCCGAAGTTTCCGTCCGTTCTTTAATGGGTGGCGGCATTATCTGTTAATGGACTAGGTTTAGGAAACTAAAGCATATAATATATTTAATTAATATTTAATTCATTTATTTGTAAATTTCAAAGTATAATGTTCCGAACTCCAAATCAAACTCAGTGACTATCGCCCCTAGCCAAATACCCCTATTCCGGACAAAATGGGATATGTTTCATAAGCCAATTCAACTGTTTCGAACATTTTTTATCAAAATTAAAATATAAAACTATATATATTGAATTTAAACATACATTTTAATTTACCGGGGCCACATACTAACTCCAAGAATTAAAATAAATAAATATAGATATGTTTTGATGATGTCGTCCTAACAAAAATAATTTCATCAAATTTGGAGACCGTTTAAAAAATTGCCTTTTTCTGGTCGATTAAATTTAAACTGAATTGACAAAACACGTTTATATTTACTGTACTCACATATTAATTACAAAAATTATGAAAATGTAAACCTGACAATATTTTGACATTCCGGATCCAATAGAAGTAGTTTCATCGAAAACGGAGGTCGTTTGCAAAATGACTATTTTAAGGGTTGTATATTATATAAAATATATATAAATTCCATAACACTATTTTATATTTTAAACTGGACGTAACTTACAATTTATAAAGTGAAATCTCAATTTCTTACATTCGTTAGAAAGATATAGTTAAACAGATTCTAACGTTTCTTATTTCGTCCAAGTCTGACTTATATTGAATTCTGTATACCCATTTAGAGTTCAAAACCAAATTTTCGAACTACTGCGCCATTTTGAGTTCGTTTTAATTAAGTTTTTGATCTATACATTCTAACTTCGACTTAAATAATTTTTTAGTCGTTATTATTCAAAATAAATCATTTTAAATATTCAAAATTCATCAAAATAGCTAAAATAAAAATTTTAAATTGGTTCAGAAATCCCCAGTTGTTACAATCTCCCCACTTAAAATCTTTTCGTCCTCGAAAAGGAATGGAGCTGAAAGTTGTTTAACTAACCAACTCAACTTTCATTCTTCAACTTTCCAATTTCTAAGAATTTTCTACTTTTTCAAAAATTTGGCTAACACCCTAAATTTTTTGAAAAAATCACCATAACCTCCTTTGTACGGGCTGATCGGTAAAATCACAACTTGCCTCACAGGGCCCTCATCAATCAAAAGAAAAAGAAAAGGCCAAGCAGCTTTCCAATCGGCTCATAAAATCATCAAACCCAATGAATATAGTAAACATGTACCTATTTTTCGGGCATATAATTTTATTCCTCTTCTTAGCTTCCATGCTATGACCTGTTCAATATATATACACGTACATATATGCAATTTTAATCAATTTTCTGTGTAGTTCACTATTGGATTAAATTTGGCCTAATTTACCTTTCATTCACGTATTGGATTTATTGTTCCAATATTTTAGATTTTTAAATTAATAATCACCCAACAATCAACAATCAGTTAGTTGATTAACTTTCCAAATATATACAACTTTTATATACTCAAAAATCTAATTTCAAGACCAAATCACAAACAACAAATCATATCTAAGTCTTGGTTCTCACACCAGTCTATTGGAAATATATAGATATCCCACTTTCGAAACTCGAACATAAATGTTGATGATAATCGATTAATCACCAAGATCATCTCCGGGAGACTAGAGTATGATTCTATATCTATCTAGTATATTTGAGACTTATACGAGAGAGTCAAAATTCAATATAAAATACTCAAATATATATAATAAGATATAGGTTTCAAAACTAAATTCATTTTTAGAAATAGCACTCTTCAAACTCATTCTAGGATACTACTAACGCTATCTCTAACAAGTCGTTCTTATAGGATATTGCTAATCTTATCTCTGATGAATTCTTTCATTTGGTTCTAACGTGCCTTATTCTCTAGCTTTGTAAACCAAAGCTCTAATACCAAACATAACATTCTAAAATACCCATATCTCCGAAGAGACGAGAAACAGTGGATTGTTTTGAGAACATGACGCATCAGAGCACAAACACTAGAACATTTCATTGCTATTACAACAATTTACATCAAAGTATAAGAATATTCCAGAGTATACATAAATATTACACATTGGAAATTCAATATCAGAGACTAAAATTACATAGCAGCGGAAATAGTATATAAGTACAATGCGGTAGGGGAAAATAACAACTAACACAACTAAAAGAAATACACGGATACAAGGCTTTCCGAATATAGCTCCAGCTATAAATCCAGGATCCTGTGAAAAGAAATATTTGCAAATACCAAAATTACTAGCTGCCCGTGTGGAAAATATGGGCACCCAGAGTTTAGGTAGAAACAATAAACCCCGAGTCAGTCATGGGACTTGTGTGAGAACTTAAACAGCTATTAAATCTTTACTTTAAATTGGGAAAATCATGGGACTATGCCATATAACATGGAACGGGTTTCTCCACATGAGTCTCAGTTTAAAATAAAATAACTTAGTGCTTTTTGAAAAAATGAAGCTATTATAAGACTCAGTCCCATCACACAATGCAATCCAAGCCAGAGGATAGAGTTTTCCCTTGTAATAGCCAAACATGCTTGGTACGCTTAAAACAAATCATTTTGATATTACTTTTTTATAAGTGCATAGTGTCAAAATCAACTTCAAAAATAAATGTATCAATCATAGACGGCATATGTAATGACCCGTATTCTACGCATCGGGGGATCGTAGAATATTTATTTCTTTCCCGTATGAAGTCGTATGGTCATGTAACTTTGGGAAACAACCATTAGAGTCATTTCCCATGTTCATGATTTTTGTCGATTTTTAAATGACCATTTTGCCCTTAGTTGGTACTGTTTTGGCCATAACTTTTGATTGGAAAGGAATTTTAACCTGAAACCACTTCCATTAGATTCGTTTGATGGTTTACCTTTCCGTAGAGTGGTCATAATAGCCAAATGGACTTACCGTTTGGGAGATATGGATGAAATAAGGTTTGGAGGGTGAAAAACTGCTTAGCCGGCAAAATCGGGTGATTAGTGAGTAGGCCCATAACCCATTTTGGGATTAGGGTTATGAGAAGGCTGAACTGAGATAGAGGATCATTCCATTTCAGTTTTCTAGCCCTCCACTTATCACCAAGGAACTATAAAAATGGCCTACAACCTCTAAATCACCTCCAAATCATCTTTTGGTCAAGGATTAAGCTTAGCAACCTCTAATCAAGGGAGATCTACACCAAAGCAACATTGGAGCTGCTGTTTAGCATTGGGATTCACATCAAATCAGAGATTTATTTCAGATCTTAGTTTATTTGTGGCTAAGGTGAGTGATTTGCATAGCTTTACACTAATCATGGCTAGTTAAGGGTAATTAGTGTTAATTAGCGAATTTAAGCATGATAAAATTCTGGAAAAATGTTCATAAATTCCTAAATGATGTTTTAGACCTCTGCTATGAATTTGGGTTAATTTGATTAAGTTTTGCTAATCCTATCATTAGTTTCACCTAAACATGCTTAAGAGGAAAATATGAGATTTTGGGTATGTTTGATCCATTTTAACCTATCATACTGATGTTTTGATGTTTGTGGTTGATTATGCATGTTGCTATGACTGTATGAAATGCTTTCTGATTGATTTCAATAGTTAGAATCGTCGAAAATGTCGTCGAATGGCGTAAACACTTGCTGGGACAGTTTCAGAAAACAGTGCAGGGTTCGGATCGGATCGGATAAGGGGCTCAGATCGGATATGTTGAACTGAGCAAGGAAATCGATCGGATCGGAACCCAACACTTGGGAAAAGTGGAAAAAAGGAAGGCCACGCTAGTTGAACTGGGATCGGATCGGATTAGGGAGTAGGGATCGGAGCGGATAGAGGAGGATGGATCGGATCGAAGCACGTAAAGGATGAGGAGGCGGATCGGAGCGGAAACATGAACTGGAGGGGGAGTGGCACCCGACCCGAACTGAAGAGAAACGCCTGACCCGAACCGATGGAGGACACCCGACCCGAACCGCACCAGAAGAAGACCCGACCTGAACAGATGGAGGATACTCGACCCGAACCGATGGCTTGAGGAGGAACCCGACCCGACCCAGTATTGAACAATAACCCGAGATGCAAAGGTAGTCCAATATGGGAAGTTAGAGCTCAGGATCCAGTTGGGAACCAATGAGTTCACTTCATGGTTGGAATTTGCTGCGGGAAGTGCGCTAAGGAGTTGTCGACGTTCATAACTTCGATTCACCACTAAAAAAATGAATGATGGCTACTTATCAGTGCAGTAGGGTCATTATGACCTAAGGGGCAAGGTGATGGTAGCAAGACTACGTTATCAGTGCAGTAGGGTCATTATGACCTGAGGGGCAAGGTGATGCGTAGTAAGACTATGAGCCAGCGCAGATGGGGTGAACAACTCCATGGGGCAAGTGGACATAGTAAGGATTGGTAAGGCTATGAGCCAGTGCAGTGGGGTCCTTGTGACTCCATGGGGAAAAGTGGACATAGCGAAGGATTTGTGGCTACGTTATCAGTGCAGTGAAGCCATTTATGACTTCATGGGGCAAAGTGATCGTAGCAAGGTATGTTGGGTGATCGAAGTGGTGAATATCGTATGCTTTACGCACTGAGTGAGAGATGTGAGGATGGATGCTATGTTTGATTGTTTGCCATCATTATGACATGCACACCTTCCCCACCTCCGTATCTTTACACCATTGATATGGTACCTAAGAGTGTTGTACAGTATGTAGTGCTAACTCTTTGGTTGCAGGTTCAGGTATGTTTTAGTCTACCTGTTATTGTTCACTTTAGATGTTTATCGCTCATACCAGGCTTTATGTCTGACCCAGAGTTTTATGTCTCCTCTTATTACTCTGGGTGCTCACACGAGCAGACTAGAGACAGGTTAGCTGGTGGTGTGCGAGTAGCTGATTCGGAGGCGGGCAGGAGGCTTCCACGTATGATATATATATACACATTCTCCCTGTGTCGTTGGTGGTCGCTACTTGGGCATTAGTAGTGTACCTCCTTTATCTTACTTTTGCTTTGAGACAGTTTGAAAAGTTGTAATAAGCTGTATTGTGGATTTCTGCTGCTATGATGTTTAGTTCTGGTTTTCAGCTTATGCACTGTCTCTCCTGTTTTATGTCAAGTATGTTATTATTATATTTTATTCTATGCGCTGTGAGACATTCTACAGGTTCTTGATTAGTTCATTTCCTTCTTCCTTTTCCTTCTGACGACCCGTTCCGTGCTAACTGGACATATGTACAGTGCACTTTTGGAGTAAATGTTGGTTGGTGCGGGGCGGGCCGTCACACTTGGTATCAGAACTCTAGGTAGCGTAGTTAAACTAGGGAAAGACACCAGGGAGAGATAGTACGTATATGAGAGCGCGTATTTGTGATTACTTTGGTTTTCAAAAGCCACATATATATATATATACTATTAGTAGTATAAAGATGAAGTCGCACTGCACTAGCACAACTATGGGGTCGTTAATCGTTTCCCTTTTTCAGATTGACGATGAGCCGAGACACGAGGGGTGCGGGTAGATGGACCAACCAAGGGAATGCCGCTGACATGAGGGCGATGTTTACTAACCTCATGAGAGACATGCTTAGAGAAGTGCAAGGGGCAGTTCCCCATCCCGGAGTTGGTGTTGGCCCAGTAGTGCAGGCGCCTAGGGTCGATTTCACCAAGTTGTGCAAAGATTACACTAATCTTGGTGGAAAGCCGTTCCACGGAACGGAGTCGGCCACAGATGTTCAAGACTGGATGGATAGCTATAACCGTATCTTCAATGACTTGGGTCTTGAGGATGCGATGAAAAGAAGGCTAGCGTCTCGTCAGCTGCAAGGGCGAGCGATGAATTGGTGGAATGCCATTAGAACAGCTACTCCAGAAGATCAGGTTACTTGGGATCAGTTCAAGGCTCGCTTTAGCGAGAAGTTTATTCCAGCTGCCCAGAAGTCAGTGTTGTTTAAGAGGTTCTTGGAACTCAAGCATAACGGAAGGGCAGTTTCTGAGTATATTGCTGAGTTCGACACTTTGTCAAAGTATGGACTATCTCTTATCGATACTCCTGAGAAGAAGAATGAGAAGTTCATTACTGGTTTGGAAGGATACTTGGGGGAAAGGCTTATCAACCACATCGATGAGACTTTTGAATCGATCGTGGGGAAAGCTTGGAGATCGGAAGTCTTTACCCTAAGTCAAAGACTGAGGCTGCATCTGCAGAAGGGCCAAAGCCGCAAGCAAGCGGTGGAGGCAAGAATAACTCTCAGAATAAGAGGAAGTAGGACCAGTCTAAGGGTGGCCAGAAAAAGAGCAAGAAGGATGTTGAGTGCTTCAGCTGTGGTAAGAAGGGCCATTATGCTAAAGAATGTCGGGCCAAGCCAGCGGAAAGGAAGTGCTACAACTGTGGTCAAGTGGGACATCATAAGGATAAGTGTTTGCAACCTCTTAAGGAGAAGCAGATTGTGAAAGCATATGTTATTGATGTTGTTCCTTCTTCGTCGAATGCCCCAACTGCGGCGGAGAAAGGAAAGAATGTTGTTATTCAAGGTATGCTTTCTATTTATGATGTACCAGTTCGAGTTTTGTTTGATACTGGGGCTTCCCGTTCCTTCATATCTAGTGACCTGGTAGATAGGTTGGGACTGGAACCCAAGATAGTCGATAGACCATTGGTTGTGACGAACCCGATTGGTGGTTCGACTAGCCTTAGTATGATTTGCAGGAATTTGGTCTTATCGAGTCATGGATGTATGTTTGTATGTGATTGCTTTGTTTTGGGCTTTACTGGGTATGGCATTATATTGGGAGTCGATTGGCTCCAAAGATACGGGGTGGTGGTAGACTGTGAGGGCTTTTTGGTGACAGTAAGGGCGGATGATGGGCGGAGGGTAGTGTTTGGTAGCCTACCTAGTGATGTGGTTATGGCTAGTTTTGTAAATTCCCTCGACATCCCGCAGGATGAGTTGTCAGATGTGCCCGTGGTTGGCCAGTATCCGGACGTCTTCGAGGAGATGACCGGGCTTCCACCACACCGAGAGATTGAGTTCCGTATTGATTTAGTGAAAGATGCCAGACCTATAGTGATGCCACTTCGTCGTATGGCACCAAGAGAGCAGCAAGAGCTCGGGGTGCAAGTCAGCAATCTTTTGAAGAAGGGATTTATTAGAAGGAGTGTCTCCGAGTGGGGAGCACCAGTTGTGTTTGCCACTAAGGCAGATGGTTCCCTTCGTTTGTGTGTGGACTATCGCGAGTTGAATAAGGTGACGAGGAAGAATAAGTATCCTCTACCACGGATAGATGATTTGTTTGATCAGCGGGAAGGAGCTAGAGTGTTATCCCAGTTGGACCTCGCGACAGGATTTCATCAGCTGCGAGTAGCGGATGAGAGTGTTCCGAAAATGGCATTTAGGACGCCGTCTGGATTTTATGAGTGGTTGGTCATGCCATTTAGGTTGACCAATGCACCAGCCTATTTTGTAGATCTTATGAATCGAGTATTCAGAGATCAGTTGAATAAGTTTGTTCTTGTGTTCGTAGATGATATTCTTGTTTACTCAAGGACAGAGGAGAAACGCAAGGGACACTTGAGGATAGTGATGGAGGTGTTGAGGAAACACCAATTGAGAGCGAAATTCTCTAAGTGTCATTTTTGGAGAAGGGAAGTAAGATTCCTGGGTCATGTTGTTTCAGAGAGTGGTATTGCCGTGGACCCTGCGAAGGTGGCTACGGTACAGGATTGGCCTACGCCCAAGAATGCTACAGATGTAAGAAGTTTCTTGGGATTAGCTGGATATTATCGTAAGTTTATCCAGGATTTTTCCAAGATAGCAGCACCGTTGACTCAGTTGACTAAGAAGAATCAGTCCTTCGTCTGGGACGGAGTGTGTGAGGATGCCTTCAAGAGTCTAAAGGAGAAGTTGACGTGTGCGCCAGTGTTAGTCATTCCTAAAGGGAATGAAGAGATGATGGTATACACCGATGCTTGTGGTACCGAACTGGGTACAGTATTGATGCAAGGAGGTAGGGTTGTAGCTTATGCTAGTCGATAGCTAAAGCCGCATGAGAAGAAGTATCCTACCCATGATTTGGAATTAGCGGCGATTGTGTTTGCGCTGAAGATGTGGAGACACTATCTCTTGGGAGAAAGATTCGAGTTGCTTACCGATCATAAATCGTTGAAATATCTCTTCTCTCAGAAAGATTTGAATCTCCGTCAGCAAAGATGGTTAGACTTCTTGGCTTCGTATGATTTTGATATCGCATATACACCTGGGAAAGGTAATGCGGTAGCCGATGCCTTGAGTAGGACACATGCCAGCTTAGGGGCAATGTTTCTTGAATGGAAGCAACTGGAGTATATAGTGGGGTTTGATTTCAGGCCAAGGTGCGAATTGGATCCAGTTATGCTAGCTAGTTTGGCGATCAGACCCACTTTGATAGAGCGGATTTCTTCTAGCTAGAGGGACGATCCTAATCTATTGGAAATCATCTCCAAGTTAGAGATGGATATCGATGAGGAGATGAATGTGTATGGGCTTGATCGAGATGGATGGCTTCGAAAGAATGGAAGACTAGTTGTGCCCAACGTAAATGGCTTGAGAGATGAAGTCCTTAGAGAATGTCATCACTCAAAACTAACTATACATCCCGGTGGTAATAAGATGTATCGAGACATGAGACAGACCTACTACTGGGAAGGGATGAAAAGAGACGTTGGGAAGTTTATATCCAAATGCATGAATTGCCAGGTAGTTAAAGCCGAGCAAAAGAAGCCTAGTGGTTTGTTGCAACCATTAGAAATTCCCGAATGGAAAAGGGAGCAAGTCTCGATGGATTTCATCGATGGTTTACCGAGGACTAGGTCGGGTTACGATAGCATTTGGGTAATTGTGGATCGATTGACTAAGAGTGCAAGATTTATACCAGTCAAATCGACCAGAACGACAGCCAAGTTGGCAGAATTGTATATGAAGTGGGTAGTGAGATTTCATGGAGTACCCAAAAGCATTGTGAGTGACCGAGACCCGTTGTTCACTAGTGGGTTTTGGAAGAGCTTACAAGAGGCTCCAGGGTCAGGATTACATCTCAGTACCGCATATCATCCTCAGACCGACGGTCAGACGGAGAGGGTGAATCGTATATTGGAAGATCTCTTGAGAGCTTGTATGTTGGATTTTGGTGGATCATGGGATGACCATTTGCATCTAGTATAGTTTGCATATAATAATAGCTACCAATCCAGTATCGGTATGGCTCCATATGAAGCTTTGTACGGAAGACCGTGCAACTCACCATCATGTTGGATAGAGACTGGCGAGAAGTTTGTGCTTGGACCGGATGTGGTGAGAGAAACTTCAGATACGATTAAGATCATTCAGCAATGAATGAAAGCTGCCTAAGATAGGCAGAAGAGTTATGCTGATAAGAGGAGAAGAGACTTGAAATTCTCCGTTGGTGACTTGGTGTTTGTCAAGATCTCTCCGTTGAAGAGCGTGATACGATTTGGCAGGAGAGGCAAGTTGGCACCAAGATTTGTTGGCCCATTCCCTGTTCTCGAATTAGTCGGGAATTTGGCGTATAGAGTTGGCTTACCAGAGAAAATGGCGGGAGTTCACAATGTATTTCATGTTTCCCAACTAAGGAAGTTCGTTCACGACTCAGATATGACTATTTCACCTGATCTGTTAGAGTACTTCGAAGTAGAACCCGAGGCGGTTGGGAACCGCAAGCCGATTCGTATTGTGGGGCACGATACGAAGTAACTTCGAAGGAAGGCGGTGAAGCTAGTCAAGTTTCAGTGGGGCGAGAACGAGAATGATTGTACTTGGGAGACAGAGGAGAGCATTAGGAAGATGCATCCAGAACTCTTTACCTGGTAAGATTTACTTTACGATTTAGTTATTTCGCATGCTAGGGTAGACTTGTTTTGCTTGTTTGCATGTTTGATTGATGTTTTATGATTGATAGGCATACGGGACCTTTGTGTATGTTTTGATTAGGAAATTTCGGGGGCGAAATTTCTTAAGGGGAGGAGAGTGTAATGACCCGTATTCTACGCATCGGGGATCGTAGAATATTTATTTCTTTCCCGTATGAAGTCGTATGGTCATGTAACTTTGGGAAACATCCATTAGAATCATTTCCCATGTTCATGATTTTTGTCGATTTTTAAATGACCATTTTGCCCTTAGTTGGTACTGTTTTGGCCATAACTTTTGATTGGAAAGGAATTTTGACCTAAAACCACTTCCATTAGATTCGTTTGATGGTTTACCTTTCCGTAGAGTGGTCATAATAGCCAAACGGACTTATCGTGTAACACCCCGTGTATTCTATAACTGTGGAATTAACAAATTAAAGTATAATTAATTTGAAATCAAAGAACTAAGGGAAACGGGATACGCCATTGCGTTCGTCTCGGAAAAATACGCGAAATAGAGTCCGAGTTTTCGAAAAACGGAGTCCGTATGAAGAAGATATAGCCTCCGGAAGTTTTTGAATTAAGTTTAAAATTCGAACAGCTCAGAAATCAAGTTTAAAATTAAAAATCGGGCCCAATTGGCCAGGGCGGGAAAGTTCCCGCCTAAGACACCCAGGTCGACTGGGCTGTCGACCTGGTCTAGCCAGGTCGACAGGGCTGTCGACAGGGCTGTCGACCTGGTCCAGACCCAGGTCGAACCCAGTCCACCCTGGCTGGCCTAGTCTATGTTGTTCGATTTCCAGAAGCATGCTTTGTCATTAGGGCTAGGTGGCAGGCTCTAATTGGTCTCTCTTTTGAATGAATTGCTACGATCAATCCAAGCAACATCGATGGTCCTAATCAGTTCGTAAACTCTATAAAATGACCCTAGACTCTACCTAGGTTTCTTACACAATTCTCTAGCCTCCATTGCTCTCTTGTTCTAATAAAAAAATAAAAATGGCGTCGCTGCTCTGCTGGAATTAAAACTAGAAGATAATCAACATCAGCCTAAGCAACTCAATTCAAACTAGAGATTAAAGTTTCTGCAAAGATTCTACAACAAGTTAAAGTTCTTTCTTTAATCCAATCAAGGCAAGTACAGTTATTCTCCGCTATAAACGTTAATTATAATTTTGATATGCATTTAAATCTGAGTTTGACGTTGTATTCTCTTCTGTTAGATCTGTTTTCTGTGACTGTTCTATATTCCTTTCTTCTTTTCTGTTTCTATAGCCAGGCTACCACGAGCCTGTGCCTAATCTCATAAGAGATGAACGTATGAACAAATTTTGGGATGAATGATGCGAAATTTGACAAGACTAAATTGAATGTATGAATTTAGGTCTGAGGCATAAAATATATTGGACATGTGACTTGGGATTGGATGCATAAATTTGACTATGAACATATAATTTATGCATGTTGTATGCATAGTTATGTTGTAATTTAGATCTGTAATTAATTAGAAAAATAAGCATATGTTATAAACTAGTTTTAGACCTATGCATATTTTGTGATAAAAGAAGAAGAGGAACCACTGTAAGATTACATATGATTTGAGACTTTGAACAAAATGCATATAAAAGTCAAGATTTGATTTTTAGAAGATATGATTTAAAGATTTAGATTGTTGGGTATAGTTTGCATAATGATTCATGACTTAAAAAGAAAAAGATATGGAAGCTTAGGTGTAAAAGATTTACATTAATTAGGATATCTATTATTGTGATTACACCTAAATAGGGATTTTTGGATATATGGCATGCATTGGAATTAATGGTTATATTTGGTACAGTTTATATGTGAATCTGCTGTAAAATGCTAGTTTAACAAAAATTGGAACATATGTTATAGGGTAAATTATGTCCATATTCTGCGCTATGTAAATGTATGCCAACATGGAAGTATATGATCATATTGTGAATCATGACAATTATTTAGGCATATGAATTTAGGCCTAATTTATGTTTAGGCAAGGCATGTAAATAGAACCTTTAGAAATATTAAATTTGCTAAATCTGCTAATTTGCCAAGTTGCCTAAACGGCTAGTTTTGTTATATTGCCTAGACTGCTAATTAGATTAAAATGCCTAATTTGTTAAATTTGTCGGTTGAAATGCCTAACCTGTTATATGCCAAAATCTGCTAAGTTGCTAAATTTGTTAAATCCGTTAAGTCATATAAAATCTATTACCTGCTAAAGTCTGTTATCTACTGTGTTGATATAATCATCCTGTTATTGATATAATCTGAATTGGCATATATATTGGGCGTACGCATAAACGGTAAATTATTAATTAATTGGCCGCAAAGATAAACATGGCTAACTCGAGGTTAGAATGAGTTTGCGGCGTAAGTCTGCCCGGAACCGCCCGGCACATCCAGTGGCCGCAAACAATAGGTTCTAATGTGAGAAGTTAGTCATAACATGCGTAAGACACGAGGTTAGGTCTGGCTTGTGGCAGAAGTCTGCCCGGAACCGCCCGGCATATCCAGCGGCCACAAGCTACCGACCTAATGTGAGAGGTCTGTGCATTAATAATTAATTAATGCAAATCTAAGATAAGAATGACGTCTAAAACGTATTGGGGAAAAATAGGGTTAAACCAACGGGATTAATAGATGTAGTAAAACCCGTCCATGAATCTGTAGGCCCAGTACAAAGTTAGACAAATCTGAAAAATCTGTACATCTGATCTGTTAGTCTGAAAACTTGTTAACTTAATCTGTGAACAAGTAAATCTGAATTCTGTATGCCTAAACTTGTAAACAAGTTAATCTGAGATCTGTTAGTCTGGGGACACAAGGTTAGGAGGGGAATTACTTGTGTCATCTGTTGTTTGGGACCCATATTAGTCAGTAACCCTTTCTGGTATCAAAACTTTGACCCAACAGTAGGTAGGGTCCGGGCACGCTTACTGAACTAATTATAAGAGGTTCATTCTGATAATGGCGAGGGGTGTTGATGGTGCGTTCCAACCGGGTCATGTGCGTGCATGGATCCCGGTCTGCCTCTGAGGATGTAAGACGCCGTGACATCTGTAAATAGGTCTGTGCCAAATGGTTGTCACTTTAGGGAGTGATACACCCTACTGTGGGGCCGACACAGGATATTTATGTATTAGGGAGCCGATCGCTTGGGGTGGGGTTTTAGGGTACGCTTAGTTCTGTCTGTTTCTGTTGGTACCGTCTGTTTCTGTTGGGTGGTAACACCTGTCTGTTTCTGTGTGGTACCGTCTGTTCGGGTGGTAAAGGCCCATTACTAGTGTACACCTAATTCTACATTCTGTTTCCGTAGGGATAAATCTGTTTCTGCTTCTGTCTGTTTCTGATCGGGTAGTAAAGGCCCATTATTAGCATTCTGTTTCTATTAAAGTATTCTGTACCCGTTCCTGCTTCAATTTATACATTAGGGTGACACCTAATTCTGTTAGACTAGTATTAGTGCAGAGAAGTGTAAAACAATAATTTATATCATTCTGTTTTTCTGTTGTATCTGCTACACCTGTTATATTTATCTCACATCCAGTTTTATGTTCATATCATATTATTATTATCAGTTCATATGCTGAGAGTCACTGGACTTGCCAGACTTTTTGTCTGACCCTTGTTGTTTCGCCTCCTTCCTTCCGTTCCCCCCCAGGTTATCCAAGGAGGGAAATACTTTAGCTTGATCCGGATTTCTCTTTGCTTGAAGTGCTTAAAGTATGGCTTGGCTCGGTATAGCTTCCGTTCCATGGGGATTATGATTTTAAACTATGCATTTTGAAGGCTTTTGTACAAGACTGATATTTTGTACTTGAATTCTGAAATAGAAAGGATGTAACCATATTAATTTCTGTTTCCGCTGCAATAAAGTTAAAAATTTTCAAGTACTGTTTTATCTGTCTTGTAAGTTTCTGTTCTGTTTACTAAAATGCTCCACCAAAGTTAAGGCATTCCCTTTGTGAGTGACCTTAACGGAGGTGGGGTGTTACACTTGGTATCAGAGCTGAAGGTTACCAGATTGGGTAAAATTTTTGAAAACTATTTTCAAAAAGGTTTTGGAAGGAAGTATTTTCAAAAATAAAGCTTATTTTGAAAACCATGATCCCCAAGAGCCATATATCTTTCTTTCAGTCCTTTTTGTGTTGAACCTTTCCTTTTTCGTTCCAGCATGTCTGAAGCATCTGAGATACCAGAGGGTGTTCATGTACCCGGTTGGTTTCGTCAATATCTTGAGGCTAGGACCGCCGCTGCAGGTCCAGCAAATGATCCCCCTCCTCCACCCCCTCCTCGTGCAATTGCTTTCTCAAAGATCTGTAGAGATTTTAGGGCCATGGGTGGGAAGGATTTCAAAGGAACTGAATCATTTGTAGAAGCAAGGAATTGGCTCAAAGAAACTGAGGATCTATTCGTTATCTTCGAGGTGGACGATAGGCAGAAGGTACAGTTGGCGGTATGGCTGCTCAAAGACGAAGCTTCCTACTGGTGGGAAGTCACTAACGCCGAGAGGCCGGTTGAAACATGGATGGATTTCAGAACAAGGTTTGAGACAAAATTCCTCTCGCAAGCTGAACGAAGTTTACAATTGGAAAAGTTCTTGTCTCTTAAGCAAGGAAGTATGACGGTCAAGGAATACGTCAACCAGTTCAACCAACTAGCAAGATTCGGATTGGATTTAGTCAACACTCAGCATAAAAAGGCTCTCCGCTTTGTTAAAGTATTGAATGAGCCACTGCACAGCCTAGCCATGACCCATGTACCCATGGGAGAAACTTACGAGAAATTGGTGGATATGGCACTACTGCACGAGGAAGACAAGGGCCCGAAAGAGACAAAGAAGGAAGAACCACAGAATAAGAAAGCGGGGCCCAAAAAGGAAACACAAAAGAAGGATGAGAAGTCTGAAGATAAGAAGGGGAAAAAGTGCTTTACTTGTGGGAGCTCAACTCATCTGAACAAGGATTGCAGAAAAAGGAAGGGCGCTTGCTTCAACTGTGGGGAGATGGGACACTTCACTAGGGACTGCCCGAAGAGACGAGGACAAGGAGGGCAGGCGAACACTCTTGAGGCTAGTGGCTAGGATAGAAATAGGAAAATTTCTATAGTAGGTTTAATTTCTTTATCTGATTGTGACTTTTTCTGATTTTGGTATTTTGATTTTGTAATCGATACTCTGCACTTTAATGCTAGTATTATTTCTGAATTCCGCTATAGACTCAGACCCATAAGGGTTATGGATCATCTGTTTGAGACTGGGGTTTGAGGGATATCTGTGTTAGGCGTCAAGTATGACGCATACATTCTGAGTTTTCGTGGGGTATCAATTTGATGTTGGTTTCGGTCTTTGGGGCCGATACTTAGGACCCATGTCTAATGGGAACCAAATTTTCGTTCTATCTGTACTCGCTTCCATCATTCGACTGTATCCTATCGATCGAATATTTGAACTTTAGGTAGAAACTAATGGGTGTAAACATGTGTTTGAGACATGTTATGTTTGATGGTTGCAAGTGAATGCAAGTGGTTGCTAGTGGTTGCCCGTGGATGCATATACACACACTAGGCACTAGATCGGCTCGAAAACACTCTCATACTGCATATGGATGAGTGAGCATTTTTCAATTCTTGTGGATGCAAAATGGCTGATTCAGCACATGGGTGTTGCATTTGAGTGAATGGTTGTGCACTCATATAGAAATAATAATATATATCGTCAGAATTCTATTGCATACATGTTGGACTCATGGCACTGACATAATTCGCATTAAGGAGGTCAACTGAATCAGTAGACCGCCTGATCTTTGCATTAGATAAGGAACATATACACACACTTTTGCATATGTTCATACAACATTAGAAGTTTTCTAAGGACAATGGATGCTTGTGGATGATGGTTGAGTAGATGGACGATTGGATGGTAGGACACATTCTTCTTAACTTGAAGATTTCGGGGACGAAATCCTTTTAAGTGGGGGAGAATGTAACACCCCGTGTATTCTATAACTGTGGAATTAACAAATTAAAGTATAATTAATTTGAAATCAAAGAACTAAGGGAAACGGGATACGCCATTGCGTTCATCTCGGAAAAATACGCGAAATAGAGTCCGAGTTTTCGAAAAACGGAGTCCGTATGAAGAAGATATAGCCTCCGGAAGTTTCTGAATTAAGTTTAAAATTTGAACAGCTCAGAAATCAAGTTTAAAATTAAAAATCGGGCCCAATTGGCCAGGGCGGGAAAGTTCCCGCCTAAGACACCCAGGTCGACTGGGCTGTCGACCTGGTCTAGCCAGGTCGACAGGGCTGTCGACAGGGCTGTCGACCTGGTCCAGACCCAGGTCGAACCCAGTCCACCCTGGCTGGCCTAGTCTATGTTGGTCGATTTCCAGAAGCATGCTTTGTCATTAGGGCTAGGTGGCAGGCTCTAATTGGTCTCCCTTTCGAATGAATGGCTACGATCAATCCAAGCAACATCGATGGTCCTAATCAGTTCGTAAACTCTATAAAATGACCCTAGACTCTACCTAGGTTTCTTACACAATTCTCTAGCCTCCATTGCTCTCTTCTTCTAATAAAAAAATAAAAATGGCGTCGCTGCTCTGCTGGAATTAAAACTAGAAGATAATCAACATCAGCCTAAGCAACTCAATTCAAACTAGAGATTAAAGTTTCTACAAAGATTCTACAACAAGTTAAAGTTCTTTCTTTAATCCAATCAAGGCAAGTACAGTTATTCTCCGCTATAAACGTTAATTATAATTTTGATATGCATTTAAATCTAAGTTTGAGGTTGTATTCTCTTCTGTTAGATCTGTTTTCTGTGACTGTTCTATATTCCTTTCTTCTTTTCTGTTTCTATAGCCAGGCTACCACGAGCCTGTGCCTAATCTCATAAGAGATGAACGTATGAACGCAAATTTTGGGATGAATGATGCGAAATTTGACAAGACTAAATTGAATGTATGACTTTAGGTCTGAGGCATAAAATATATTGGACATGTGACTTGGGATTGGATGCATAAATTTGACTATGAACATATAATTTATGCATGTTGTATGCATAGTTATGTTGTAATTTAGATCTGTAATTAATTAGAAAAATAAGCATATGTTATAAACTAGTTTTAGACCTATGCATATTTTGTGATAAAAGAAGAAGAGGAACCACTGTAAGATTACATATGATTTGAGACTTTGAACAAAATGCATATAAAAGTCAAGATTTGATTTTTAGAAGATATGATTTAAAGATTTAGATTGTTGGGTATAGTTTGCATAATGATTCATGACTTAAAAAGAAAAAGATATGGAAGCTTAGGTGTAAAAGATTTACATTAATTAGGATATCTATTATTGTGATTACACCTAAATAGGGATTTTTGGATATATGGCATGCATTGGAATTAATGGTTATATTTGGTACAGTTTATATGTGAATCTGCTGTAAAATGCTAGTTCAACAAAAATTGGAACATATGTTATAGGGTAAATTATGTCCATATTCTGCGCTATGTAAATGTATGCCAACATGGAAGTATATGATCATATTGTGAATCATGACAATTATTTAGGCATATGAATTTAGGCCTAATTTATGTTTAGGCAAGGCATGTAAATAGAACCTTTAGAAATATTAAATTTGCTAAATCTGCTAATTTGCCAAGTTGCCTAAACGGCTAGTTTTGTTATATTGCCTAGACTGCTAATTAGATTAAAATGCCTAATTTGTTAAATTTGTCGGTTGAAATGCCTAACCTGTTATATGCCAAAATCTGCTAAGTTGCTAAATCTGTTAAATCCGTTAAGTCATATAAAATCTATTACCTGCTAAAGTCTGTTATCTGCTGTGTTGATATAATCATCCTGTTATTGATATAATCTGAATTGGCATATATATTGGGCGTACGCATAAACGGTAAATTATTAATTAATTGGCCGCAAAGATAAACATGGCTAACTCGAGGTTAGAATGAGTTTGCGGCGTAAATCTGCCCGGAACCGCCCGGCACATCCAGTGGCCGCAAACAATAGGTTCTAATGTGAGAAGTTAGTCATAACATGCGTAAGACACGAGGTTAGGTCTGGCTTGTGGCAGAAGTTTGCCCGGAACCGCCCGGCATATCCAGCGGCCACAAGCTACCGACCTAATGTGAGAGGTCTGTGCATTAATAATTAATTAATGCAAATCTAAGATAAGAATGACGTCTAAAACGTATTGGGGAAAAATATGGTTAAACCAACGGGATTAATAGATGTAGTAAAACCCGTCCATGAATCTGTAGGCCCAGTACAAAGTTAGACAAATCTGAAAAATCTGTACATCTGATCTGTTAGTCTGAAAACTTGTTAACTTAATCTGTGAACTAGTAAATCTGAATTCTGTATGCCTAAACTTGTAAACAAGTTAATCTGAGATCTGTTAGTCTGGGGACACAAGGTTAGGAGGGGAATTACTTGTGTCATCTGTTGTTTGGGACCCATATTAGTCAGTAACCCTTTCTGGTATCAAAACATTGACCCAACAGTAGGTAGGGTCCGGGCACGCTTACTAAACTAATTATAAGAGGTTCATTCTGATAATGGCGAGGGGTGTTGATGGTGCGTTTCCAACCGGGTCATGTGCGTGCATGGATCCCGGTCTGCCTCTGAGGATGTAAGACGCCGTGACATCTGTAAATAGGTCTGTGCCAATTGGTTGTCACTTTAGGGAGTGATACACCCTACTGTGGGGCCGACACAGGATATTTATGTATTAGGGAGCCGATCGCTTGGGGTGGGGTTTTAGGGTACGCTTAGTTCTGTCTGTTTCTGTTGGTACCGTCTGTTTCTGTTGGGTGGTAACACCTGTCTGTTTCTGTGTGGTACCGTCTGTTCGGGTGGTAAAGGCCCATTACTAGTGTACACCTAATTCTACATTCTGTTTCCGTAGGGATAAATCTGTTTCTGCTTCTGTCTGTTTCTGATCGGGTAGTAAAGGCCCATTATTAGCATTCTGTTTCTGTTAAAGTATTCTGTACCCGTTCCTGCTTCAATTTAGACATTAGGGTGACACCTAATTCTGTTAGACTAGTATTAGTGCAGAGAAGTGTAAAACAATAATTTATATCATTCCGTTTTTCTGTTGTATCTGCTACACCTGTTATAGTTATCTCACATCCAGTTTTATGTTCATATCATATTATTATTATTTGTTCATATGCTGAGAGTCACTGGACTTGCCAGACTTTTTGTCTGACCCTTGTTGTTTCGCCTCCTTCCTTCCGTTCCCCCCCAGGTTATCCAAGGAGGGAAATACTTTAGCTTGATCCGGATTTCTCTTTGCTTGAAGTGCTTAAAGTATGGCTTGGCTCGGTATAGCTTACGTTCCATGGGGATTATGATTTTAAACTATGCATTTTGAAGGCTTTTGTACAAGACTGATATTTTGTACTTGAATTCTGAAATTGAAAGGATGTAACCATATTAATTTCTGTTTCCGCTGCAATAAAGTTAAAAATTTTCAAGTACTGTTTTATCTGTCTTGTAAGTTTCTGTTCTGTTTACTAAAATGCTCCACCAAAGTTAAGGCATTCCCTTTGTGAGTGACCTTAACGGAGGTGGGGTGTTACATACCGTTTGGGAGATATGGCTGAAATAAGGTTTGGAGAGTGAAAAACTGCTTAACCGGGCCAAATCGGGTGATTAGTGAGTAGGCCCATAACCCATTTCGGGATTAGGGTTATGGGAAGGCTGAAATGAGATAGAGGATCATTCCATTTCAGTTTTCTATCCTCCACTTATCACCAAGGAACCCTAAAAATGGCCTCCAACCTCTAAATCACCTCCAAATCATCTTTTGGTCAAGGATTAAGCTTAGCAACCTCTAATCAAGGGAGATCTACACCAAAGCAACATTGGAACTGCTGTTTAGCATTGGGATTCACATCAAATCAGATATTTATTTCAGATCTTCGTTTACTTGTGGCTAAGGTGAGTGATTTGCATAGTTTTAATCATGGCTAGTTAAGGGTAATTAGTGTTAATTAGCGAATTTAAGCATGATAAAATTCTGGAAAAATGTTCATAAATTCCTAAATGATTTTTTAGACCTCTGATATGAATTTGGGTTAATTTGGTTAAGTTTTGCTAATTCTATCATTAGTTTCACCTAAACATGCTTAAGACGAAAATATAGGATTTTGGGTATGTTTGATCCATTTTAACCTATCATACTGATGTTTTGATGTTTGTGGTTGATTATGCATGTTGCTATGACTGTATGAAATGCTTTGTGATTGATTTCAATAGTTAGAATGGTCGAAAACGTCGTCCAATGGTGTAAACACTTGTTGGGACAGTTTCAGAAAACAGTGCAGGGTTCAGATCGGATCGGATAGGGGGCTCGGATCGGATATGTTGAACTGAGCAAGGAATTCGATCGGATCGGAACCCAACACTTGGGAAAAGTGGCAAAAAGGAAGGCCATGCTAGCTGAACTGGGACCAGATCGGATTAGGGAGTAGGGATCGGAGCGGATAGAGGAGGATGGATCGGATCGAAGCACATAAAGGATGAGGAGGCGGATCGGAGCGGAAGCATGAACTGGAGGGGGAGTGGCACCCGACCCGAACCGAGGAGAAACGCCCGACCCGAACCGATGGAGGACACCCGTCCCGAACCGCACCAGAAGAAGACCCGACCCGAACAGATGGAGGATACCCGACCCGAACCGATGGCTTGAGGAGGAACCCGACCCGACCCAGTATTGACCAATAACCCGAGATGCAAAGGTAGTCCAATATGGGAAGTTAGAGCTCAGGATCCAGTTGGGAGCCAATGAGTTCACTTCATGGTTGGACTTTGCTGCGGGACGTGTGCTAAGGAGTTGTCGACGTTCATAACTTCGATTCACCACTAAAAAATGAATGATGGCTACTTATCAGTGCAGTAGGGTCATTATGACCTGAGGGGCAAGGTGATGGTAGCAAGACTACGTTATCAGTGCAGTAGGGTCATTATGACCTGAGGGGCAAGGTGATGCGTAGTAAGACTATGAGCCAGCACAGATGGGGTGAACAACTCCATGGGGCAAGTGGACATAGTAAGGATTGGTAAGGCTATGAGCCAGTGCAGTGGGGTCCTTATGACTCCATGGGGCAAAGTGGACATAGCGAAGGATTTGTGGCTACGTTATTAGTGCAGTGAAGCCATTTATGACTTCATGGGGCAAAGTGATCGTAGCAAGGTATGTTGGGTGATCGAAGTGGTGAATATCGTATGCTTTACGCACTGAGTGAGAGACGTGAGGATGGATGCTATGTTTGATTGTTTGCCATCATTATGACATGCACACCTCCCCCACCTCCTTATCTTTACACCGTTGATATGGTTCCTTAGATTGTTGTACAGTATGTAGTGCTAACTCTTTGGTTGCAGGTCCAGGTTCAGGTATGTTTTAGTCTACCTGTTATTGTTCACTTTAGATGCTTATTGCTCATACCAGGCTTTATGTCTGACCCTGTGTTTTATGTCTCCTCTTATTACTTTTGGTGCTCACACGAGCAGACTAGAGACAGGTTAGCTGGTAGTGCGCGAGTAGCTGATTCGGAGGCGGCCAGGAGGCTTCCACGTATGATATATATATACACATTCTCCCTGTGTCGTTGGTGGTCGCTACTTGGGCATTAGTAGTGTACCTCCTTTATCTTACTTTTGCTTTGAGACAGTTTGAAAAGTTGTAATAGGTTGTATTGTGGATTTCCGCTGCTATGATGTTTAGTTCTGGTTTTCAGCTTATGCACTGTCTCTCCTGTTTTATGTCAAGTATGTTATTATTATATTTTATTCTATGCGCTGTGAGACATTCTACAGGTTCTTGATTAGTTCATTTCCTTCTTCCTTTTCCTTCTGACGACCCGTTCCGTGCTAACTGGACATGTGTACATCGCACTTTTGGAGTAAATGTCGGTTGGTGCGGGGCGGGCCGTCACAGCATAGGTATCATATATTATGTTGCCATACTAGTTTTACAAACAAAACCGCACAATGTCGTATTGGAAATTGAATTTCCATCATGAACCGAGGTAAGGGATCTTCCTCATCTGAATTCAAGACACTCTAGCCCATGCCTCAGGATTCAGCTGCAACTTGACCTGAAGCCGCAGGGCCGGTCCACACTTACTTTAGTGGATTATAATCCTTGAAAATTACGTTTCCCCACCCTATGGGGCGTAAAACTTGGTCAGTATGTCGACCGTCATGTCCGAGGTACCTCGCTATCCATCATCAACATAAGTAAAATGTCTGGGCTCCACACCATGACATCACTCCTAGCTAGAAAGAAACGCATGTCCTCCCTAGATCCTTCGTCCCGTTTCCGGTTCATACCGGGTTGTGAAGCTCCTGAATTAGCGCTATACACAAAGATATGTTGCAAAGCTATGCTTTGATCATCATTCACAAGACTCTGCTTTTCAACAAAAGCCTTGATCATCTTCATCTCATCATGCCACACTGACAATTCACGCCATAAAACTGATGTCTATCAATATATAACCTCTAAGCTCGTACATCCTAGAGAAGGGTGTTAAGAAAGAGAATAAATTTTCTGCTACCCAACAGATATATATTTAATAGAAATCAATTGACACATAATGAAATCCAATGTCAAACACACATCCATTTACAAGTCTGTTCTGGGTCTGAACAAAACCGGAGGCACATTATTTCTCGTCCCATATGTCCAATACAGGAGAGAGGTCTTCACATATCCAGTCGATCTCCAAGTACGTTTGGACGATCGTCGCTTATTACCTTGTCTCGGGGGATCAGCCCAATAAAGACGTTAGTAATCATCCATACGATGTGAAGATCTCCGGTCTTTGACCACCATCTTCATCGTCGACATTTAATCATCGTATCAGTTATTCAGAATGGGATAAACCCAATCTTTCCAAATAACTCGCGTATTTTATAATCAATAATCCGGTGCTATAAAAACACATCATACGCCTCATTCCAATCCAGAATATTATTTATTCAAATATTCACATTTTTAGGGAAAGGTTCCCATCAATTTTATCAAAGATAAATCCTTTTAAATTTATTCTTTAATCTTCCATTGGATATCCATTTCAAAATATTTTATTTTATCCTTTCACCATTTAAACCAAAACAAGGTTTATTAACTAGTCAGGATTATCGAGACTTACTGAAGTAATCATTTACTTATTAATCCCAGTCCAACCTATTCTTCCCATGGAGCAAAACTGGTAGTACTCCGTATCTAACACCACAGTGTTATCGGTAAATTTAATTACCATTTCACATTTAAATCTAATTAAAGATTTAACTATCGCTTGGAGTAAAACTAGTGGTACTCCATTCTCAATCATTTCTCTTGTTTGATAAATTTATTTATCTCATTCACTTTACAATCCTATTAAAGATTCATTAAAACTCCATTTAGTTTTAATCTCTAAAAATCATCACTTAATGATTATTCAACTTTTGGAAAATTAATCCCGTCTTTAACTTGGTTAAAGAACCAATGTCATTTAAAACATAGCCCACAATAAACCCAAATCAACTTCCATTAACTATAGAATCTTCATGGAAAACAGATCAATATATAATCGATATAAATTTCCGTATCATACTAATAATATAAATGGACTATCGGCATAGCCTTTGAAATTCAACATGTAGTACCAGTCTTCCTTCACAGAAGCTTATCTCAATTATTACTAAATAGAATTCCATTCAATTCCAATTTAATATATTAAATTGAAAAACTTTACTTTGGAAAATTTCATTAAAATCTCAATAAAAAGATTTATAAATTCCAAATAATATATTTACTGTTAATTGGGTCAAATAACAAGTGTTATTTAAAACACCGTTCATGATAAACCCAAATATTCAATCTTAATTCAATTCTAATTAAATATTAATTAATCTGGAAAACTTCTCTAAATCTTAATTAAAAGATTTATTCTTTTCTCAACTGGGTTTAAGAATAGTATTTGTAAAGAAACCATTCACGACAAACCTAAAATCTAATTTGATATCAAATTCAGGGCTCTAAATAGAAATTATATTGTCTTATATTCAATATCAAATTCTGAAACCAATCAAATACCGTTTTGGGAATAACGATATATATATATCTTCCAAATTACTCAACAATATCAGTATAATTACGGAATTCAATATCGAAGTATTCTAAAGATTATTTCCATTCAAATCTATCTCAATTTATTCATTGGAAAATTTTGGTTATTTTAAAACTCATTTTTCAACCCAATTTATTAATTCCAAAACCATTGGATTATTATTCTAGTTAATAACTAGTTCATTTCGATAAAAATATATTTTTATCTTTTCAAACTTGGAATTTTTCATCCAAAATCTTTCCAAATCATTTATTATAATTTTACACAATTTTTTCCATATTTCTAATAATTTTTATAAGGCCCTTGCAATCGGTGTGACACCCCACGTCCATTAATGTCACTCACAAAGGGAATGCATTAAGTTTCGTGAAGCGTTATAGGTAAACAGACACAGAATGTTACAAAACAAATATACAGAATAACAGCGGAATAAAAAAAATCTTTATTTATCATAAGATTTCGTGGTCCAAAAACATCGCATGTCTGAAAATATAAAAAACTATTACAACATAAAAGTTGTTGTCTTGTACTTCAAAAATATTAGAGTATATAAAAGAAGTAAAATTCTCCAAGAAAAAATATAGCCATAGCAATAAGGACAGGAGCTTGAACCATACATATCAGCAGCTCTAGCAAATAAACAGAAGTACGGTCAAGTCAGAGTGTTTCTTCCTTGAGAACCTAAGGGGGAAACGGAAGAAAGAAGGAGAAACAAAAGGGTCAGACATAAAGTCTGGCGAGTCTAGTGACTTATAGAAAGTAAACAAATTAAAAATAAAAGTAGCATAATAGGCATATAAAGTGGATAAGAGAGATCAATCCATAAATGACAAGTGTGGCAAGGTTGACAGGATAATGTCTATATGCTTCCCCACTGATTACTCTGCACTAGTACTAGTATAACCAGAATGAGATGATCCCTTCAACTATAAGGTGGTAGACTTAGGCATATGTCCAAATGTACCCTAAATACTACCCTAATCGATCGGCTCCCTACTCCGTAGATACTCTATGTCGGCCCCACAGTAGGATGTATCACGTCCGAAAGTGGAAAACCCTCATTGATGGGCACAGCCCCATATCTACATGTGTCACGGTTGTCTTATCCCCTTTTCCCGGCTCATGCACGCGCATGGCCCAGTCGGTTTGCCCCGCTAACACCGCCTCCACGTATGGATCTCTTACAATTAGTTATTAAGCGTGCCCTACCTCTGACCTAGCTCGTAGTTCTCTACTCGATCCATGCTCCAGGTTTCTGACTAAAACGAGTTCCACACAAAATGATAAAAGCTCTCCCCTTTGTCTTGTATCCCCCACTAGGTTTTCCACAGGTTATACTTACCCTAAGGGTGTCTTTAATTATACAACCCCAATCTTTCTGCCAGTTGCTTACCTTAAAGGTATCTTCAATTACATAACACTATTATTTCCTCTGGTTATGTATACCACTAGGTGTCTTTAATTACAAAACCTTATCGGGTTAAGTTTATGGGCCTATATGTAAATGGTACCCACCCCCTCCAGATTTGCTTAACCCATCCACTTTCCAACAAATTTTACTTAACCCTAACTTTAGTTCAGAATCATACAATCCCTATGGATTAGATTTGGTTAAGTAGTCCAATTTATTACCATTTCCATTTATGGTTTATAATGGACTAGACCTCCCATATTAGGCCTACAACTTGTGGATGCTGGATAGGCCGGTCGGGTTCGGGCAGTCTTATTCCATATTTGGGCCTAACCTCGTGTCTTAGCCAGATTCGTATTTGTGCACTTACACCTCTCACATTAGGTTAAACATTAGTGGCTATTGGATATGTCGGTCAGGTCCGGGCAGACTTCCACCATTAATGAAACCTTACCTCATGTCATAAGTGCAATTACATTCCTAATTGTAATTACTAGACATTCCATTTTTATTCAATTCTTACCTATGTCTTAATAGGTGATTATGTCCCAACTTTTCCCCTTTTTGAATCATATGTCTAACTCATGTTTATATTCAAATTATGTCGATATTAACCTTTTTCCCTCCCTGCTCCCTAACTTGCATGTTCACACAATTTACGGCATGTATAGGTTAAATAATAGCCTAATCATAAACGATAAAAAGGGAAGGTAATGGAAATATGACAAAGGTGAATGTTCTAACATAACTAGTATAAACATATACGAACATGGTGAACATATAAGCATAAATCTAATGAACTTGTAGCAGTTAACTTGTTGTAACATAGCAAAGGTGATAAGATGAACATGAAAAGATTTAAATTTAATTTAGATGTCTGACAAGTTCAGATCTAATATGAGAAGCACAAGGGGATCCAAATAATAGACTAGATATGATTAATAATTTAGGTGTCCACATAATACATATCTAGTAGGTAAAAGTAGATCTAACAAATAGGGATTAAGATCTACATAGAATGTACACATAATTAGGATGACATAGTAGAATGTTTAGATCTAAATATGGATTCACATGTCCAATTTATAACATGTCTAAATTGTCCGCAATATGAAACGTGAAAGGTGATTTACATAAATAATTAGATCTAACCAATGTTGTAACTTTCCAAATTAACATTAACCACAATATAGTTACAAATCAAGATCCATAAAGGAAACATAATAGAATAACCATAATTGAATTAGATCTAGAGAAGTTGATCAATCATGACATAGTATAAGATATAACACTAGCATAGATTCATAGTTTACAACATATCCAAATCGCAGTCATTCACAATTTACTTTTATTCATTTAAACCAAAAAGTAACTAACTCACAGTGTTTGGATTTTTGAGAACATAGAATCTATGCTTGAATCTCAGAATTTGAATTACAAAGCTGAAAGTTGTAGGGATTAACATATTCAATTTAGTTCAAACATCGGAAGAGTTTGGCCATCATGAATTCTCAATGAAGAAAATATGAGAAACTGCCACACATATATAGCTGCAAACCCTCTAAAACCGACTGCCACCTCATCCTAGGGGTGTTGACACCCCTGTGGGTGGGTCAACCCATGGGTCGACATCCCTTTAGGTATGTCGACCCTTAGGTCGACACCCCTTTAGGGATGTCAACCCCCTAGAGAAGGAAATTTGCCACCATTATCCATTTTTCGAATTCTAACTGTTCTGGATAAAATTCTGACTCATCTCTGACTCATGTGTGTGTGTATGTGTATATATATATATTCTTTCTGCACGTATACGAACTTAAAACCCTAATAACTTCTCTATATGGTGTCCGTTTTACACAAACCAAATGTCTATCTTGACCAGAATTCCAAGATGGACGCAATGGCACCATCCATTGTCCTTAATTGCGAATATTAAATTAATTATAATTTAATTTATCCACTTTTAATGTCGTTAAAATTTCGGTGTTTTACATTCTCCCCTACTTAAGGGATTTCGTACCCAAAATCTCCAAGTTAAGAAGAATGTATCATACCATCCATCACCCATCTACTCATCCACCAATCGTAGGCATCCATTGTCCTTAAGGACTTCTAATGATTATATGAACATATGCAAATGTGTGTATATTTCCCAATACTAATGCGGAAATTAGGTGGTCTACTGATTCAGTTGACCACCTTAATGCAATGTATGTTAGTGCCATGAATCCAATATGTATGCAAATAATCTTATTATAACATGCAAGCTCTATATGTGTGCGCAATCATTCGTCCAAATGCAACATCCATATGCTAATTCATCCATTTCCATCCATAAAAGAAAAGAAAAATGCACGCACATCCATATGCAGTATGAGAGTGATTGAGCCGATCTAGTGCCTAATGTGTGTGTATATGCGTCCATAGGCAACCACTAGCAAACACTAGCATCCACTTGCATCCATCAAACATAACATGTTTCAAACACATGTTTACATCCATAGGATTCCCATCTAAAGGTCAAAAAATACTATGGATAAGATATACTCAAAAGATAGAAAAAGCGCTGATAAGACGTTGAAAAAGGAGTTAAGACATACCCTCGAAAAGAAATGGGTACGGAGCACGAATCTTGTCTTCAGTCTCCCAAGTCGCATCCTCTAGGTTATCTTCACATTGAACCTTTAGCAACTTGATCTCTTTATTACTGTAATGACCCGTATTTTCAGCGATATAATAATTAATTTATTTAATTATTTAAATGGTTAATTAGAATTAAATGATCATTGAATTAAATAACTTGAATATTTAAATAAAATAATAATTAAATAATATATTTAATTCAGAAATATCAGAATTAGTGGAATTCACAATATTGTGTGAACTGGACAATTCAAAGTACATAATTCAGTTTAGAGTTGAATTATAATAACGAATATATTTAAATATCGACAGGTTGAATGTATAATTATATTATAATTATAATCGAGCTCGAAATGGCACTGCAGTTCGTAAATTGGCGATTCGAATTTCAAACGAATATATAGATGCCGTTTTAAATCGGATTTCTGTGAAACAAGAAACGCACGGAGCTGGTGAAGTATATTTTTCTGATGGAAGAGAAAAATCAAGATTTCATCGTGTAGATTTTGATTTGTGTCCAAATCAAATTTTAAAATAGTCGCTATAAAATCGTTTATCGACCGTAATGGTTTATTCGATATAACTAGATACAGTTTTGAATTTAGACAAGATTCTTTTGAGACGTAGTGATAATTTAATTTTTAGATTTTTTCTGTAATTTTTAATTAATTAAATAAGCAACTTTTTATTTGGAGTATTTTTCACCCTTAATCAGCGATTTTGGGGTTTCACAATATGAGTTAATCTACCAGTATTTTTATATTTTTGAATTCATGGTACCTTACTCATCACCATGGTGTTTTCATTTTTGTCCGTAGCTACCGTACGTAAGTGGAATGGAGTAAATTGAAGTTCATAACTTTTTAAACCAAAATATATTAAATGGGTATGACTCCTCCCTAAGCCACGTCTTCATTCCACTTCCACTTATTCTCGTCCGCAAGAAAGAAGAGAAAAACATGGAGAAACGATTACCTCAAAATCTAATCCTATAACTACCCTTGTTAGCATCCTTAAGACATAATGTATATCTTCTGTAAATCGAAAACAAAGAGACCGCCACAAAAACTCTCCACACAGTAAAACAAAAACGAGAACTTTATAAGAAAATTCAAGAATAAAATCCTAGAAAATTCTATAAATCTTATTATAAATATACTTGGATTCAGCATTGATAAAACTTCAATTCTATGTAGAAATTTTGGGGTTCGATGAGTTTGTTTGCCGCTGGAAAATTACTGCCAGCGTGAATCGTGAGCTAGGGTTCTTCGATTCAGAAGTTTGGGGCATCAATGGTTGGAGATGAAGGTAGATTTGTGTTCGTTGGAGCAAATGGAGTCAGCTTACCAATTTTTGGGTGAATCCATGATAGAAGAGGATGCTCGACTATTGTGACAGTACTCGACAACCTCACTGAGGCGTTTTGTTGTGTGCGTGCGAGTTGAACCCAACGGTGATAGAGGAGTTGGATTCGAGGAAGGGAATTGAATGGAGGTATTTGTTTTGAAGTCGGTGGAGGAATAAGGGAGAAAGGATGCGAAGTCGTGGATGGGAATGGTGGAGGATTTCCTAGAGCTTTTGGTTGGGGAAGATGGGTTTTGGAGGATGTGGGTTTGGGCTTTAACGGTAGTGGGTGGGCCGAAATCTTTAAATGGGGTGAGGGCCCATTTAATTTATATATGTTTAGTTTAAATTTAATTTAAATGTGTACAAACTTCGGGAGTGAATAACTTGGTCATACTATACCGGTTTTCAGCGAAACAAGATCCATTGGGATCGTATGGACGGACGCTGCCCAATGGAACTAATTGTGAGTGGATTGGAGCTCGTATGAATTTATGGCGAAATAAATTGTTTGATTCAAATCAAACAACAGTTTATCGTACTTTAATGATGAACTGCAAATGTGAGTAAAGCTCGCTAACTCTGAACAGTTTATAATTTCATGTTGTATTTTTAGAACCGTTAAATATTGGTTGATTGACTGTGTGTTGAATGTTTGATTGAACTGCTAGTCAATTAGTTGAATTTCTATATTGATTCTGTTTATCAGAATATATCATATGGAACTGAAAATGATGTTGATTTTATTGTGTAACATCTGTGGGTGCAGGGAAACAGATTGGAGGAATCCGACTGGATTCCTCAACAGCTATTTTGTTATTTTCGTATATTGTGATATATGACGTGGTTTATAATCTGTTGTTGATTATATGTGTATGGACGATATTTGACATTATAACTTGATATGTTAAACACCATAACATACCGAAATGTGAAAAGGGGGAATTTTTAAATGGTATTTGAAAATAAAATATTTATAAAATCAAAAGGGTTTTACAAACGAAATGTTTATAAATGAAATATTTGTAAAGGAAATATTTATAAATAGAAATCTTTATAGGTGAAATTATATAGAAAGGGGAAATCTTTATAAACGAAATATTTATAAAGAAAAGGGAAGATTTGTAAAATCATAAGATTTTATAAATGAGATATATTTATTGGTTAAATAAATAGGAGATGTTAAACGAGATACTTATTTGTTAAGTAAATAAGTTATAAAAGAGATATTGACTTAGGAAACAGAATAAGTTATTAAAAGAATTATTTATTTGTTAAATAAATAAAATAAGAAAAGGAGATATTTATTTGTTAAATAAATAAGATAAGATAAAAGGAATATTTATTTAGAAAATAAATAAGATATTAATAAAGGAAATACTTAGGATAAATAAATAAGGTTAATAAAGGAAATATTTATCTTTGGATAAATAGATATATATATATAAGTCAGGACTTATATAAAGAAGTAAAAATAAATTTCAACATCAATGTTTGAAACTGAATAAAGACAAAGAGTTAATCAGTTAAGGTTAACCAGTTAGAGTAAAACCATTAGTGTTAACCAGTTAGGTTAAATGTAGAGTTAGAGTTAACCAATTAGAGTTTAATCGATAGAGTTAAATCGAACTAGAGTTATTCAAATGGAGTTAATCGAATTTAGTTTATTCGAATAGAGTTGAAATGAGTTAATCGAATTTAGTTATTCGATGTGAGATAATCGAATCAGAGATATTCGAAGTGAGATAATCGAATCAGAAATATTCGAAGTGAGTTGATCGAATCTAGTTATTCGACAGGAGTTAAATCGAACAAGATTTATTCGAAGAAAGAGATTTTTGAATATAAGTATTTTAAAGTAAGCAAATCGAATATAATTTATTCTAATAATAGTAAATCCAGTAAGAGTTATTAGGTTGGAGTTATTCAAATAAGAGTTATAGATTAGAGTTAACCGAATAGGAGTAAATAAAATAGTTGTCATTATATTATTCGAGTAAAGAAATAAAAGTCACATTAAAGATAATATATTTCGGATGCAGGAGATTATAACACCATTGTTATAATCACGTAAATTTGTAAAAGAAGGGGTTCGTAAATAGAATCCGAGGGTTCGTAAGGAAGTGTCAAAGGGTTAAAAGATGAACTTACCCTATTTCGAGATTTGAAATGTTGTTCAGTTAAGGTCTGAGAGGTAGTTATACCCCCAACTTGATTGACTTCGTTTTCAATTTAGAAATTGTTAAGGTTCAAGAGTGAAAGTGGTTAAGTGATTTTAGTAAATAAGTGTAGTGGTTTGAGTTGTCTTCTCGTTGTTGATTGAAACATCTGTTTAAATCCAAGTAAAGAAGATTTGGAAATGTTTTACAAACAGAATCAGAAACATAATCAAATATTGAAATTTGAAATATGAATTAGAAAAGGAAGTGTTCATGTATAAGGAGTTAAGAAATGGAGTTAAGCTAAATCAGAATTTGACTGGAGATTTGTTAAGTTAAATGGTTTCCTAAGTGTCTATCTGGTGTTGGTTTCGACCTTCGGGATTGGTACTTAGGGAATTGTTCTTATACTAGTTTACAATCAGAGACTGATAGTTGTAGAAGAATAGTGATACGTAAATAAGTTATGGAAATGTTTTCCAGCGTTAACGTATATTTTCTAAACATAGAAAATAAGGAACATATGAATATATATATATATATGATTGATGGTTGATTTGATAGAATTTCCATCTGGAAATAATATCGTTGTTTGCACACGTATTTTTCTTTGATAGTTAACTCACCGACTATCGAAGTTTTGACCATTTTAACGTTGTTAATATGGAGAGACCGGTTGGATTATTATCCAAAGAACCACTATGTATTGGCATAAGCGTTGTGAATCATATATGCCAAAGATAATTGAAGATGGAGTAAAGTGCAAGGGCTATTGTATAAGTCTTAGATAACAGTGCCTAAGATGGATATACTGAATAGTGCCTTCGGTTCATCCTGTTCCTGGATGGCTTGTATGGATGAATGTCTGACAGAGTATTTCTAGAAAGGTCACATACATTGATTTCTTCAACCTTACCAAGAGTGGAAGCGGAGAAGGAAACTTCTTTAGCTAACACGTAATGTACTGTTGAGACGTCAATTAGTGATTTTCGATGGATCTGACAATGTGGCATTCGAAGTGAATCTGATGTGATGATAAGGCGTAACCTCAAGCCTCATCAACCGGTAAATGACAGAAATCGGGCAGGTAGAATGGCTATGTAGGTCGCACCCATTATGGTGTATAATCATCGGATCTAGAGTTTCATTTACTTCAAAAAATCTATTGTTGATGCTGTCCCATTCGTGAAACGGTTGTTGATCCCAACCGTTGGTGATATACACTCGATACACTCAAGCGAAATGAGTGGTCGGTCATGTGTGGCCGGGTTGCAATATGTTCTTGTTGAACCCAGTGTATTCCACTCTAGAGGTACACTAGCGAAAGGTGGTTCCATACCTTGTCATAGTTGGAAATCCATTACCCAATATGTGCTGGCGGTTTTGATTGCATACTATATATTTAGAACATCAGATGAAAGCGTTTCTGCTAGATGGTTAGTATATTGTGGTTGATAGACATTATTATAATATCAAAAGGTTTTTGATATAAAGATGTTTTGGATTCTCATAAGGGAAAAACCCATTCCGTTTTACGGCATGGTCTTATGAGATATCGATTACTTGTTCAAATTGTTTTTAACTGTTTTACTCATACCAGTCCCATGAATGACGCCGGGTTTATTTTGTTTGTTTTCCCGAAACTCTTGGGTGCCTAAATTTGTACGGGCAGTAAAGTAGTCGGGATTTTACAGATACACTTAGAGAGCTTGGAGCAGGAGGCTTTAGGATTATATAGATATAGTTATTTCCGTTGTGTTGTAAGTGTTGTACTCTGATAAGTGTTATTGTATACATACTGTTTGCATTTCAAAAGTTATGTTATATTTTATTCGTTCCGCTGTGAGATTCGTGTTTACTCTAATGATGATGTTCTTCTTCTTCTTCTATTCTATAAGTTCTATCTTATCTATTCTCACCCTCTTGTTGTATATGACATAGTCGTATACACTATTATATGATTTTTGTTTGATGATAACAATCAAATATATATATATTATAAATGTGTTTGATATTGTACTGTTATATATATACATCACAGCAATGAATATAATGTTTATATTTAAATAAAATACGACTGTACAGAAATTCAAATATTAACACAGTATTTTATTTAAATAGAATATTTTATTTCAATATTCAATCAGTACAACTATTTGTAACTCCACTATTTATACATTCACAGAATATTTGTACTTGTATAAACAGAATAAAATAGACAAGTTCGTTTGACAACAATAAAATGGTATTTTATTTCAATCAAACTTGTTTATTACAGACATCAGTACATTTCATATATACACGGCTCCTCACATCAACACTCATACATTCATTCAGTTTACATTTCATATATATCCATTTTCACTTGTATATACAGACTCATACATTCATTGACACCACACACTGTCTTCTGGTCTTCAACTTGTCAGTCCTGTCATCACAGTTAGTCCAGTCATTCCAGCTTACCTGTCACACATGAAACACACACACACAGTACACTGCAATAGAAATAAAACAGAATACATGCAAATTTAAATTTTATTTTTTAAAATTTTATTTGCCTCAGATTTCTGGTGTGTTTCTCATCATTTTTCATGACTTGATCTGAATTATAAAACCAACAATCTGTGTCTAGACAGCTTGTGATATTCACAGTGATACACTGTAAATACCACAAGGCAGACAACATATATCTCAATGCAGGGACAGGGACAACTCGTTTGATGGCTGCATGTACACACGTGTACACGTGTGCACTGCCACGCCAGTCAGATTGCAACTGAGGAGTAGCCACGAGGACCTGCTCAACTCAGTGCAATACACAAGTCAACAATAATTCAAAGTGTCGAGGCAGCACAACAGTAAAAGCAACAAAACAAATGTCAACCAGCAAATGTCAAAGCTAACAAAGAGTAAAAATGGTCGAGCCATGCTAAGCAAAACAAGCCAAAGTGAAATTACACAGCAAAGAAGTGATAAAGCAACAAGACAGCCTAGTTTCAAAGGCATGAACATAACATGGTAGAGCAGCAGCAAAAACAGACAAGGGGACAACACAAACAAGAATGAAGACACAACAAAGTTAACACATGATGGAGACACAGTGGTGATGAATGCAACATGATCAAAGGAGCAACATGGTAGTTCAGCAATGTGCAAATCTCAGCACATGGAGTCGAGGCAGTTTTTAAGTTCAAGATGCAACAGCAATGATTAAAACATGCAAGGTGATGTGGCAACTTCATATTGTCCAGCAAAACAAAGTCAGCATGGTTGAGAATGACATAGCATATGTATGGAGTCAAATATGGTCAAATACGTGTGTGTATAGCAAAGTGGTCGAGCAACCACCAAGGGACATGACTGTGTGGTGATGTAGCATATACAAGCAAGGAAGGGCCGAGCACAATAAAATTGGTTCAGCAATAATTAGTGAAGCAATGTAAGTGCAAATATAAAGTCACATAGCAGCATGATGTTTCTTCACAAACACAAGTCAACAAGGTCAAAGCAGTGAAGTGGAGTGTCAACTGTACATGGGGTCAGTATGAAGCAAGTTCAACATGTTACAAGTCAGGTTTTAAGTTCAAGGCATCAACAAAATGGTGATCAAATACAGCAACAAGGCTGGTTGATACAGCATGTACAAGGTGCACGACACAGTTTTAAAGAAAGTACCGAGCCATCAAACCAAATGTTTTTATGACAACCGCAAACAAATTCAAAATTCAGGTACAAGTTTCCAGTTTTTGGCAAAGCAGATAGCAAGTATACAAACAGGTGACACAGGAACTAATCAGCATGATACCATGGATGCACAAATACAAGTGTACATTTTCAAGTATCATAGTCAACATTCAAAACAGTCAGACTTTATGCATGCAGACAGAAACTCAGTGAAAGCAGTTTTTTTTTCATAGCCAAAGCAGGTACACGAATGTTCAAATCAATGGACAATGCATCATGTTAAGAATTCAAATATTTCCAGCTTTGGCAAGGTTTAGAAACATGTAAGAATTATTTTTGGGAAGTAATGGATTCTATCTCGGCCTCAAAAATTTTCCAAATATTCATTTATGTTTTGAGTCAAAGATCATTTCGGTTTTAAAAGGGGAAAGCCAACAGAGTTTTTTTTTTCAAATTCAATCTCACTCTGATAAATCAAAAATCATGCAAAGGATTTCAGGGGACCACAAATTATTTCAATTAAGGAGATCAATCATGTTAAATGGGGGGCAATTTATTTGGCCAGATTACCATATTAATGTTTTTCCAGAAATCAACACTCGGCATTCAAGAAATGATTTTACTCAAGGGGAACACGTCAAGCAATCTCGTAAATTCAAACGAAGTCCAGAAAAGCACAAGAAATTTTATTCAACAGTTTATGGAAAGTTTTTCAAAATGTTTTCAGAGTGTATCAAGTGAAAGGGGAAAACTGATTTCAGTTTTGGCAACATTTCAATCGAGAGAAACAATTTAAGGTTCATCCATGACTATAAAAAGAAGAAATCAAATCATTCACGGCATGGAAACTTTTTTCCAGAAATTAAATCATGGCAATTTACAGAGGATATTAAAAGCCGTGGAAATCATCTCAAATAAGGTAACAAATCTGTTTGAAGCAATCTCGCAACATGTCAAAAGAGGAAACCCAAGCAATCAGATCGAATCAACGTTTTTGAAATCAGAGCGCAATTAAAGGATTTCAAAATCCTATATTTACACCAATTACATCATCGGCTAAAAAATATCGAAATCAACAAACATCTCGCAAATTTTTCAACACAATAATTTTCAGAAAAACTCACTTTGATTTCGGTCGAGAGTAAGAGATAAAATCCCAAATCGAGACATCTGAGAGCAACAGCGAATCGGAGCTTCAGAGAAGCAATTTCATCAAGCCGTCGATTTGATTTGGGACGAAGCAGGAGAAAACCCTAGCCATTTTTTTTCAGAGCCGCCGCCATTTTTGAGTTTCAGAGCAAAAAGGAGATCGGGCAAAAGCAAAGGAAAGGGGCCGACCTAATGGGCTTAAAACCTAGCCAAGTGTTTTAATAAGGGGATGACCCCTTTAATATAAACTCTTTTTTTTTATTTTTATTTTAAGAACTAGGGTTTACATTTTTTTTTACATTCTGTTGTTTTTTAAATTGTGTTGTAAAATCATTTTTGAACAGTTCTAGGTCTGTAAAATCTAGGGGGATTTAGTCAAGGAGTTGACTGTCAGTTTCAGAGTCTGTAAATCTGAGTTACGAGTTACAGGGTTTGTAATTCGGGAAATCTGATCTAGGGGTTTAGATCAGTCTAAGGGTTTGAGCGTAGGGTTAGAATAGGAGCAGGGGTTTGCGAGTGTACATGGTCTTGTATGCGGAAACTGTTCTATCACCTAGTAGAAACCTTAGAAATGCAGCAGTAGGCAGGGTTTTGTCGAAGCTGGGTATATCTTTGTGTGATTTATTTTCTGCATTTCTGTTTCTGCTATTTTCTGTGATCAGTTTATTATTATATATCTTGTTAAGTTTTTAATTCAGTTAAAAACTATGAAAAACCCTATTCACCCCCCCTCTAGGGTTATTCTAGATCCAACAAGTGGTATCAGAGCAAGGTTTTCTTTAACTCTAGAGAAATGGTGAATCCTTGTTGTCAGTCCATAGAGAGTCAGTCCAGTCATATTCCATCTATTTTCAATGGTACAGATTTTTTAAATTGGAAATCAGAAATGAAATCTTATTTAAAATCTGTTGATATGAAATGTTGGAATAGTATTAAAAATGGGTATGATATTGTAAGTAGGGTTGATATTGAATTTAATTTACATGCTACTCATATTTTATATTCGTATATTGACGATATTCAATATAGCCTTATTTCTCATTGTTTGACTGCGCAGGAAATCTGGCAGACTCTCAACGCGCTATATGGAAAAATTGACAAATGCTCAAAATCCCAGAAAGATAACTCGGCTTCAGATTTGTGCCTGACAGGTTGTACAGATGGAAATCCAGATGGAGACTCAACAGGAAATATTTCTTTGATTCACCGTTTAAATGGTTTAACTGAATCTGTTGAGAAGTTAAAATCTAAAAATAAACTTCTGAAATCTGAGAAGCTTGAGTTGATCTGCAAAAATAATGTTTTGAAATCAAAACTCAAAAACATTAAGAATTCTTCAAATTCTAATTGCAAAAATTGTTTAAAATTGAAAACCAATCTTGTTCATCTCAATAAAAATATTCAAAAGTTTGAAAAGGAAATTCTGATCTTAAAAGAAAACAAGATTGAGTTATCAAATTTGAACAATCTTCTACAAAAGGAATTTGAAATTTTTAAGACTGATATATATTCCAAATTTGAAATTGCTGAAAATGAAAATTTGGAGAAAAGTGGTTTGATTTTGAAAGAACTTGAAAATGAGATTGAAAAATCCAAGAAGTTTGAGTCGGAAAAGCAAAAACAATTTGAACTTGAAATTTCCGAATCCCAAGCCAAAATTAGATCGTTAGAAAATGAGAATTTGGTTTTGAAACAGACCAATGCTGAACAGATGATCGCTATAAATAATTGCTCAAATTTATTAAAAGAAAATAGCGATCTGAAATCCAAAATTCAACGATTAGAATCAACATTGGATAAATTTTCTAATGGGGAAAAATCGTTGAATATGCTGTTACAAAACCAAGTTTATCGTGGAAATAAATCTGGACTTGGATTCGGGAAAAATGATGTTTTTAGAAATCAAAATTCTTGTGACTTTAAAAATCCCTCAAATCACTTTAGAAATGTTTGTTTTGAAAATTTTAACTCTGAAAACTTCAAAGGATTTGTAAATCACAATCGAAATGAGGATTTGTTTTATAACAAACCATTTAAACCTTCTTGGATCTCAAATGAAAATAAAACGGGTTTTGTTAAATTCAAATCGATTTGGGTTCCTAAGGGTACAAAAGTTAATTCTAATGGTTTGTTATATAAACAAGTTTGGGTACCAAAAGATTTGAACAAAACTGTGGGTGGTTTCACAAATTTTGTTAGACCGCTCAATTCTCTTAACAGTTAGGTACCAAAGGAGGCTGAGGAACTGCATAGCTAAAGAAAAACTGGATTCAAAACTGCTACATATCACAGAATCATTCACAGTTCCTTAGCCACATCTGATGAGTCAGAGATTCTGATTTACACTGATTTCAGGTATGATCTCTGAACTTGTCCTTGTAAATATTTTTTTAAAAAAATCTCTTATTTATTTCTTCTTCTATCTCTCTTCTGTTTATTTTCTTTATTTGAATAAAATTCTGATGTGTTAATTATTTCCAGATCTTGATTTTAATCTTGTAAATATCTGTAATTGTTTTGAAGTTTACTTTCTAATTCTTGAATTCATAACAGTGTTGATGCATTCTTGTCATATCTTGAACATTGTTAATTTGAATTCTAATTTTTTTTAGGATCTGAAAGTTTAATGGAATTTCACACACCGCTGCTGTTTTGAGTTTCTTCCAATTCATTTTGGAATCGCTTAAAACATTATACTCATTACAGTACACTTTGTTATTCAATTGTGATAATTTCAGAAATTTTCAGATTGGTTTGGATATTTTGTATTGTCTAGAATCTCAGTGATACATCTTAAAAATCATTGTTATTCATGATTATTATGGTTAAAATTTGTTTGTTTGAAATCATCTGAAACTATTAATATTTTGAATAATCACACACCTCCTAAATTTGAAATTATCAACCTTGTGTGACTGATTCATTATATTTCAAAACTTGACATTGATTCAAGTAATTTCAAATAAATTATTTTGGATCATGAATATCTATCAAATCTGATGTAAATGATCTGTTTTTCTTTGGGCTTGTCTGAAATTCTTGTGAAACATTCTTTGAAAAATTGGTGTTAAATCTCTCTACTATTTCATGGTTATTTGATTTGAATGATTGTTTGTTTAAAATCATTTGAAATTATTGAGTTATTGAATCACACACATATTCTGAATGTGAAAATAATAATTTGGTGTGATCGATTCATTGAATCTTGAGATTTTTCATATTCCTCAAATGATTTCAAATAAACGGTAGTTCTAATCTTGGATCATGAATGTTCTTATGTGACCATCCTCAGACAAGTCTGATGTGATATTGTGTTCTGCACTGCTCTGATACTGTTCTTAGATAATTGCTTATTGTTTGATTTGTCTGCTCGGGCTTTAAATTTCTGTTGTCTGTGATATCATAGTTTGTCTCCATTGTCTTGGTAAAATCCTCGAGAAAGCGAGAACAAGTGGTATCAGAAGCACTTATTTTTGTCTCACTCATCTGCACTTAGATTCAAATCTTCACCATGTATAAATTCACTTTTTTTGTCATGTACACATTTTTTTTCCTCTTGTCGTGTATAGATCAACATATTTCTCTAGTATTTGATTTTCAATTTTAGAATTATTTATTGATTATTCATTCAGAAATTGAAATCAATATCCAATTTGAGCTGCATTTATAATTCATCAAAATTATTATCAGATTTTGAAATTGTGATGAATTATGACTGTAATATATTTCATAATAAAAGGAGATTTTATGTGGATTTTCATGATGGTTGAATATTTATTATAATATCTTTGAACTGGCAATTATTTCACGACCATCCTCATTATCTATCATCATTCTGCCATCCATGATAAATTTTTTTTGTGGAGAGTTTAATTTTTTTTTAAAATCATATTGAATAAACAGTGAAAATATTTGTGATGGAATTGTGGTTATATTATTATTCAGAATTAGTGATGATTGAAAATTTTCAATAATCCAGGTACAGTTGGTCATATCTCATAATATAATTAATTTAGAAATTTATTTCACAGTCCATCTCTGTACTCACCACATTTCTATCATCCATATTGGTTTTATATATCGAGGAGTTTTTCCTTTTTAAAAGCTGAAAATGATGAAAATATAATTAATATATAAGTGTGTCTCTAACCTCATTTAAAAATCCAAGCTCTGGTCATGAATGGTTAAGAGACAACTTATAATTTAAGCTGCGACTGACTTCATTTAAAAATCCAAGCTCTGGTTATGCGTGGTCAGTGTGCTCTTAAATAAAAAAAAAAGGGGAAAATTGTGCTATAAATTGAAATTAATTTGAAATTCTCCTTTGTGTATATAAAACCTAGCCTATCAATCCATATTCTAATCTGTGAAATGTGTTGAAATATTATGACGTATTATGATTTGTTGATTGATAGATATTGAGATTTGAGATTATTCGATTTTCTCACTTAAATTGAATTTTTTTTTATAATCCAAATCCATCACCATTTTTGGTGCTTTAATTTTATAAAATTCTTTTGTAAATAATTGGGAGATATTCATATTTTTTATAACTCTCCTCATTTTTATAAAATTCATCGTATATCCGTCATTTCCTACAATGTGAAATATGCCACCTGTCCTTAGAATATTATGATTTTTGTTTGACTGATTGAGATTTATCATGATCATTCTTCCTCTTATGCAGAATTATACTTTTAGTCAATTTTCGTCTGTATTTTAATTTCTGTATCCTTTTGATGATAACAAAAGGGGGAGAATGGGTTGAGATTTTGATTTATGAGTGAATATTCTAATAAATATTCTAATTTTGAGAATTCTGAATCTTTTTACATTCTTTTCACTCATGCACAGTTATAAGGGGAGTTTCTGTTGTAGGGGGAGCTAATAAATAGGGGGAGTTCAATATTCACTGTCAAACACATTTATTTGTCAAACACATTTATTGCAATCAAAATCTTTTATTTGTTTGTCATCATCAAAAGGGGGAGATTGTTGTATATGACATAGTCGTATACACTATTATATGATTTTTGTTTGATGATAACAATCAAATATATATATATTATAAATGTGTTTGATATTGTACTGTTATATATATACATCACAGCAATGAATATAATGTTTATATTTAAATAAAATACGACTGTACAGAAATTCAAATATTAACACAGTATTTTATTTAAATAGAATATTTTATTTCAATATTCAATCAGTATAACTATTTGTAACTCCACTATTTATACATTCACAGAATATTTGTACTTGTATAAACAGAATAAAATAGACAAGTTCGTTTGACAACAATAAAATGATATTTTATTTCAATCAAACTTGTTTATTACAGACATCAGTACATTTCATATATACACAGCTCCTCACAGCAACACTCATACATTCATTCAGTTTACATTTCATATATATCCATTTTCACTTGTATATACAGACTCATACATTCATTGACACCACACACTGTCTTCTTGTCTTCAGCTTGTCAGTCCTGTCATCACAGTTAGTCCAGTCATTCCAGCTTACCTGTCACACATGAAACACACACACAGTACACTGCAATAGAAATAAAACAGAATACATGCAAATTTAAATTTTATTTTTTAAAATTTTATTTGCCTCAGATTTCTGGTGTGTTTCTCATCATTTTTCATGACTTGATCTGAATTATAAAACCAACAATCTGTGTCTAGACAGCTTGTGATATTCACAGTGATACACTGTAAATACCACAAGGCAGACAACATATATCTCAATGCAGGGAAAGGGACAACTCGTTTGATGGCTGCATGTACACATGTGTACACGTGTGCACTGCCACGCCAGTCAGATTGCAACTGAGGAGTAGCCACGAGGACCTGCTCAACTCAGTGCAATACACAAGTCAACAATAATTCAAAGTGTCGAGGCAGCACAACAGTAAAAGCAACAAAACAAATGTCAACCAGCAAATGTCAAAGCTAACAAAGAGTAAAAATGGTCGAGCCATGCTAAGCAAAACAAGCCAAAGTGAAATTACACAGCAAAGAAGTGATAAAGCAACAAGACAGCCTAGTTTCAAAGGCATGAACATAACATGGTAGAGCAGCAGCAAAAACAGACAAGGGGACAACACAAACAAGAATGAAGACACAACAAAGTTAACACATGATGGAGACACAGTGGTGATGAATGCAACATGATCAAAGGAGCAACATGGTAGTTCAGCAATGTGCAAATCTCAGCACATGGAGTCGAGGCAGTTTTTTAGTTCAAGATGCAACAGCAATGATTAAAACATGCAAGGTGATGTGGCAACTTCATATTGTCCAGCAAAACAAAGTCAGCATGGTTGAGAATGCCATAGCATATGTATGGAGTCAAATATGGTCAAATACGTGTGTGTATAGCAAAGTGGTCGAGCAACCACCAAGGGACATGACTGTGTGGTGATGTAGCATATACAAGCAAGGAAGGGCCGAGCACAATAAAATTGGTTCAGCAATAATTAGTGAAGCAATGTAAGTGCAAATATAAAGTCACATAGCAGCATGATGTTTCTTCACAAACACAAGTCAACAAGGTCAAAGCAGTGAAGTGGAGTGTCAACTGTACATGGGGTCAGTATGAAGCAAGTTCAACATGTTACAAGTCAGGTTTTAAGTTCAAGGCATCAACAAAATGGTGATCAAATACAGCAACAAGGCTGGTTGATACAGCATGTACAAGGTGCACGACACAGTTTTAAAGAAAGTACCGAGCCATCAAACCAAATGTTTTTATGACAACCGCAAACAAATTCAAAATTCAGGTACAAGTTTCCAGTTTTTGGCAAAGCAGATAGCAAGTATACAAACAGGTGACACAGGAACTAATCAGCATGATACCATGGATGCACAAATACAAGTGTACATTTTCAAGTATCATAGTCAACATTCAAAACAGTCAGACTTTATGCATGCAGACAGAAACTCAGTGAAAGCAGTTTTTTTTTCATAGCCAAAGCAGGTACACGAATGTTCAAATCAATGGACAATGCATCATGTTAAGAATTCAAATATTTCCAGCTTTGGCAAGGTTTAGAAACATGCAAGAATTATTTTTGGGAAGTAATGGATTCTATCTCGGCCTCAAAAAATTTCCAAATATTCATTTATGTTTTGAGTCAAAGATCATTTCGGTTTTAAAAGGGGAAAGCCAACAGAGATTTTTTTTTTTTTCAAATTCAATCTCACTCTGATAAATCAAAAATCATGCAAAGGATTTCAGGGGACCACAAATTATTTCAATCAAGGAGATCAATCATGTTAAATGGGGGGCAATTTATTTGGCCAGATTACCATATTAATGTTTTTCCAGAAATCAACACTCGGCATTCAAGAAATGATTTTACTCAAGGGGAACACGTCAAGCAATCTCGTAAATTCAAACGAAGTCCAGAAAAGCACAAGAAATTTTATTCAACAGTTTATGGAAATTTTTCAAAATGTTTTCAGAGTGTATCAAGTGAAAGGGGAAAACTGATTTCAGTTTTGGCAACATTTCAATCGAGAGAAACAATTTAAGGTTCATCCATGACTATCAAAAGAAGAAATCAAATCATTCACGGCATGGAAACTTTTTTTCCAGAAATTAAATCATGGCAATTTACAGAGGATATTAAAAGCCGTGGAAATCATCTCAAATAAGGTAACAAATCTGTTTGAAGCAATCTCGCAACATGTCAAAAGAGGAAACCCAAGCAATCAGATCGAATCAACGTTTTTGAAATTAGAGCGCAATTAAAGGATTTCAAAATCCTATATTTACACCAATTACATCATCGGCTAAAAAATATCGAAATCAACAAACATCTCGCAAATTTTTCAACACAATAATTTTCAGAAAAACTCACTTTGATTTCGGTCGAGAGTAAGAGATAAAATCCCAAATCGAGACATCTGAGAGCAACAGCGAATCGGAGCTTCAGAGAAGCAATTTCATCAAGCCGTCGATTTGATTTGGGACGAAGCAGGAGAAAACCCTAGCCATTTTTTTTCAGAGCCGCCGCCATTTTTGAGTTTCAGAGCAAAAAGGAGATCGGGCAAAAGCAAAGGAAAGGGGCCGACCTAATGGGCTTAAAACCTAGCCAAGTGTTTTAATAAGGGGATGACCCCTTTAATATAAACTCTTTTTTTTATTTTTATTTTAAGAACTAGGGTTTACATATTTTTTTTACATTCTGTTGTTTTTTAAATTGTGTTGTAAAATCATTTCTGAACAGTTCTAGGTCTGTAAAATCTAGGGGGATTTAGTCAAGGAGTTGAATGTCAGTTTCAGAGTCTGTAAATCTGAGTTACGAGTTACAGGGTTTGTAATTCGGGAAATCTGATCTAGGGGTTTAGATCAGTCTAGGGGTTTGAGCGTAGGGTTAGAATAGGAGCAGGGGTTTGCGAGTGTACATGGTCTTGTATGCGGAAACTGTTCTATCACCTAGTAGAAACCTTAGAAATGCAGCAGTAGGCAGGGTTTTGCCGAAGCTGGGTATATCTTTGTGTGATTTATTTTCTGCATTTCGGTTTCTGCTATTTTCTATGATCATTTTATTATTATATATCTTGTTAAGTTTTTAATTCAGTTAAAAACTGTGAAAAACCCTATTCACCCCCCCCCCCCCTCTAGGGTTATTCTAGATCCAACACCTCTAACTTCTTTCATTAACTATTCGGTTATTTTCGATCCTTGGATGTTCGATATGTGTTGTATATCGGATAACCAAGATCGCAAAATTCCGGGTCGTTACAGTTGGTATCAGAGCTTAAGTTAAAAATTACCTTGGCTCTATGGCATGACTCAGTAGAGATGGGGTTAGCAATACCCTTGATTGAGTTTGAGTGTATATATACGAGTGAGCGTATTTGTTATTGATATAAAAATGGTTTTATATTGTGGAGATTTATTGATTGAGTGGCTTATGTATTTCTGGTTGATCAGTTTGATCCACTATATCGACAGGAGTTACTAAACAGTCGAATACGACGAACCGACATGGTATGTTTTGAAAAGAGGGTAAACGAAATAATTTTACCCAAATTATATTTTTTATATAAAGGAATTATGTTGAAATGATTATAATATATTGGATATATTGGGTGTTATTATAATCAAGTAAGATTATAAAAGTAAAATGATTATATATATAACCAAGTAGAATTCGTATAAGTGTTACGAAGCGAATTAAATCTGAAATTTAAACCAGAAATTGAATTAAAATTCTAGAAATTTGGGTAAGTGTTTGTAAATGGATTTGGATTAAAAATAAGGAAAATTTAAGATCTTGGGAGATTTTAAATTGTTTTACAAGCAGTGTGAATTATATTCTTAAATGAATTTCAAAGTGGAAATGTTTAGAAATGGTTTTATAGTATTGAACTCACTTCGATCGCTGGAAAATAGATTCTGATGATGACAGCTGCATCATCAGTATTCATTTTCGAGTTGTAAGTGACGGATTACTACCGAAAAGATTTTTGCTTTTGAATTGTGTTGAGAAAAACAAGTTGTTTAAAATCTAAAGAGGAATATTTGGTTTTAGAAAAGCAAAGCTGTTTAAAAATCCCTGGATTTGACCATTTGAATTAAAAACAAATTCAAAAAGAAATTTGTAAAAGCAAACAGGAATTGAACTGAAACCAGTTAAGTGGAAATTGAATTAAAATGGAACGATATCGAGAAAAATGGATTTTGAATATACTTGGACTTAGGTGTGTAAATGGATTGATTTTTGAAGTGAAAATAAAAATCTGAGTTATGAGATAAAAGTAACTAGCGAGAGAAATTAACCAGTCAATGAAAAATGTGGATGGAACTCAACTTGGTTAAGTATACTAGATTGGTAAGTTAATAGGTCGGAATCAAGAATGGATTTGAGTTTGAAATGGTATTTGGCTTGTTTAAGAGAATGGCTGTGTGACGATAAATTGATCAGAATTTGATTGGGATAACATTGGTATATGCTGAGTTGATAGCATATGGAAGTGATAGAGTTGATATGCCCGACAAAAAGGTACAAGTTTATTTTATATTGGTATGAGATTTTATGAGCCGAATTCGCAAGCCGCTTGGCTATTTGATTTTCTTTTGGGTTGGAGATGGCCCAGAGAGGCGAGTTGGAGTTTGACCTATTGACCAGTAGAAAGGAGGTGTTGGTGAATTTTTTTCAAAAAAAAATTAAGGCATTAGAAAATTTTCAAGATTTTTGAAAATTTTCGTTGATAAGAATTAATTAATATTTTAATTGAAATTAAATTGGTTCAGTTGAAACCGAATGTCAAAAGTGAACAAATAAGTTCTAACCAGTCGATATGGTTTGTTTTATAACTTATCAATTTCGAGGACGAAATTATTTTAAGTAGGGAAGAATTTAATGATCCGTATTTTCAGCGATATAATAATTAATTTATTTAATTATTTAAATGGTGAATTAGAATTAAATGGTCGTTGAATTAAATAACTTGAATATTTAAATAAAATGATAATTAAATAATATATTTAATTCAGAAATATCAGAATTAGTTGAATTCACAATATTGTGTGGACTGGACAGTTCAAAGTATATAATTCAGTTTAGAGTTGAATTATAATAACGAAAACGGCAGGTTGAACGTATAATTATTTTATAATTATAATCGACCTCGAAATGGCGTTGCAGTTCGTAAATTGGCGATTCGAACTTCAAACGAATATACAGAAGCCGTTTTAAATCGGATTTCTGTGAAACAAGAAACACACGGAACTGGTGAAGTATATTTTTCTGATGGAAGAGAAAAATCAAGATTTCATTGTGTATATTTTGATTTATGTCCAAATCAAATTTTAAAATAGTCGCTATAAAATCGTTTATCGACCGTAACGGTTTATTCGATATAACTAGATACCAGTTTTGAATTTAGACAAGATTCTTTTGAGACGTAGTGATAATTTAATTTTTAGAATTTTTCTGTAATTTTTAATTAATTAATTAAGCAACCTTTTATTTGGAGTATTTTGCACCCTTAATCAGCGATTTTGGGGTTTCACAATATGAGTTAATCTACCGGTATTTTTTTTTGAAATCATGGTACCTTACTCATCACCATGGTGTTTTCATTTCTGTCCGTAGCTACAGTACAAAAGTGGAATGGAGTAAATCGAAGTTCGTAACTTTTTAAACCAAAATATGTTGAATGGGTATAAATCCTCCTTAAGCCACATCTTCATTCCACTTCCTCTTATTCTCGTCCGTAAGAAAGAAGAGAAAAATGTGGAGAAACGATTGCCTCAAAATCTAATCCAATAACTACCCTCGTTAGCATCCTTAAGACCAAACGTGTATCTTCTGTAAATCGAAAACAAATAGGCCGCCACAAAAACTCTCCACACAGTAAAACAAAAACGAGCACTTCAAAAGAAAAATCAAGAATAAAATCCTAGAAAATTCTATAAATCGTATTATAAATATATTTGGATTCAGCATTGATAGAACTTCAATTCTATGTAGAAATTTTAGGGTTCGATAAGTTTGTTTACCGATGGAAAATTACTGCCAACGTGAATTGTGTGCTAGGGTTCTTCGATTCGGAAGTTTGGGGCATCAATGGTTGGAGATGAAGGTCGATTTGTGTTCGTTGGAGCAAATGGAGCCAGCGTACTAATTTTTGGGTGAATCCGTGATAGAAGAGAATGCTCGACTGTTGTGACAGTACTCGACAATCCCACTGAGGCGTTTTGCTGTGTGTGTGCGAGTTGAACCCAACGGTGATGGAGGAGTTGGATTCAAGGAAGGGAATTGAATGGAGGTATTTGTTTTGAAGTCGGTGGAGGAATAAAGTAGAATGGATGCGAAGTCGTGGATGGTAATGGTGGAGGATTTCCTGAAGCTTTCGGTTGGGGAAGATGGGTTTTGGAGGATGTGGGTTTGGGCTTTAACGGTAGTGGGTGGGCCGAAATCTATACATGGGGTGAGGGCCCGTTTAATTAATATATGTTTAGTTTAAATTCAATTTAAATGTGTATAAAGTTCGGGAGTGAATAACTTTGTCATACGATACCGGTTTTCAGCGAAACAAGATCCATTGGGATCGTATGGACGGACACTGCCCAATGGAATTGACTAGGAGTGGATTGGAGCTCGTATGAATTTATGGAGAAATAAATTGTTTGATTCAAATCAAATAACAGTTTATCATTCTTTAATGATGAACTGCAAATGTGAGTAAACTCACTAACTCTGAACAGTTTATAATTTCATGTTGTATTTTTAGAACTGTTAAATATTGGCTGATTGACTGTGTGTTGACTATTTGATCGAACTGCTAGTCAATTAGTTGAATTTTATACTGATTCTATTTATCAGAATATATCATATGGAACTGAAAGTGATGCTGATTTTATTATGTAACATCTGTGGGTGCAGAGAAACAGATTGGAGGGATCCGACTGGATTCCTCAACAGCTATTTTGTTATTTTCGTATGTTGTGATATATGATGTGGTTTATAATCTGTTGTTGATTATATGTGTATGGACGATATTTGACATCATGACTTGATATGTTAAACACTATAACATACCGGAATGTGAAAAAGCGGAATTTTCAAATGGTATTTGAAAATAAAATATTTATAAAATCAAAAGGGTTTTATAAAAGAAATGTTTATAAATGAAATATTTATAAATAGAAATCTTTATTGGTGAAATTATATAGAAAGGGGAAATCTTTATAAATGAAATATTTATAAAGAAAAGGGAATATTTATAAAATCATAAGATTTTATAAATGAGATATTTATTGGTTAAATAAATAGGAGATGTTAAACGAGATACTTATTTGTTAAGTAAATAAGTTATAAAAGAGATATTGACTTAGGAAACAGAATAAGTTATTAAAAGGATTATTTATTTGTTAAGTAAATAGAGAAAGAAAAGGAGATATTTACTTGTTAAATAAATAAGATAAGATATAAGGAATATTTATTTAGAAAATAAATAAGATATTAATAAAGGAAATACTTTGGATAAATAAATCAGGTTAATAAAGGAAATATTTATCTTTGGATATATATATATATATATATATATAAGTCAGGACTTATATAAAGAAGTAAAAATCAATTTCAACATCGATGTTTGAAACTGAATATGGACAAAGAGTTAACCAGTTAGGGTTAACCAATTAGAGTAAAACCATTAGGGTTAACCAGTTAGGTTAAACCGTAGAGTTAAACTAGTTAGAATTGATCAGTTATAGTTTAATCGATAGAGTTAAATCGAGCTAGAGTTATTCAAATGGAGTTAATCGAATTTAGTTTATTTGAATAGAGTTGAAATGAGTTAATCGAATTTAGTTATTCGAAGTGAGATAATCGAATCAAAGATATTCGAAGTGAGATAATCGAATCAGAAATATTCAAAGTGAGTTGATCGAATCTAGTTATTCGATATGAGTTAAATCGAATAAGATTTATTTAAAGAAAGAGATTTTCAAATATATGTATTCGAAAGTAAGCAAATCAAATATAAGTTATTCGAATAAGAGTTAATCTAGTAAGAGTTATTAGGTTGGAGTTATTCAAATAAGAGTTATAGATTAGAGTTAACCAAATAGGAGTAAATAAATTAGTTGTCAATATATTATTCGAGTTAGGAAATAAAAGTCATATTAAAGATAATATATTTCGGATGCAGTAGATTGTAAACCCATTGTTATAATCACGTAAACTAGTAAAAGAAGGGGGTTCATAAATAGAATCTGAGGGTTCGTAAGGAAGTGTCAAAGGGTTAAAAGACGAACTTACCCTATTTCGAGATTTGAAATGTTGTTCAGTTAAGGTCTGAGAGGTAGATATACCCCAACTTGATTGACTTCGTTTTCAATTTAGAAACGGTTAAGGTTTGAGAGTGAAAGTTATTAAGTGATTTTAGTAAATAAGTATAATGGTTTAAGTTATTGTCGCGATGTTGATTTAAACATCTGTTTAAATCCAAGTAAAGAAGATTTGTAAATGTTTTCCAAATAGAATCAGAAACGTAATCAAATATTGAAATTTGAAATATGAATTAGAAAAGGAAGTGTTCATGTATAAGGAGTTAAGAAATGGAGTTAAGCTAAATCAGAATTTGACTGGAGACTTGTTAAGTTGAATGGTTTCCTAAGTGTATATCTGATGTTGGTTTCGACCTTCGGGATTGGTACTTAGGGAATTGTTCTTATACTTGTTTACAATCAGAGACTGATAGTTGTAGATGAATAGTGATACGTAAATAAGTTATGGAAATGTTTTCTAGAGTTAACGTATATTTTCTAAACATAGAAAATAAGGAACATATGAATATATATATGATTGATGGTTGACTTGATAGAATTTCCATCTGGAAATAATATCGTTGTTTGCACACGTATTTTTCTTTGATAGTTAACTCACCGACTATCGAAGTTTTTGACCATTTTAACGTTGTTAATATGGAGAGATCGGTTGGATTATTATCCAAAGAACCACTCTGTATTGGCATAAGCGTTGCGAATCATGTATGCCAAAGATAATTGAAGATGTAGTAAAGTGCAAGTGCTATTGTATTAGTCTTAGATAACAGTGCCAAAGATGGATGTACTGAATAGTGCCTTCGGTTCATCCTGTTCCTGGATGACTTGTATAGATGAATGTCTGACAGAGTATTTCCAGAAAGGTCATGTACATTGATTTCTTCAACCGTACCAAGAGTGGAAGCGGAGAAGGAAACTTCTTCAGCTAACACGTAATGAACTGTTGTAGACGTCAATTAGTGATTTTCGATGGATCTGACAATGTGGCATTCGAAGTGAATCTGATGTGATGATAAGGCGTAACCTTAACCCTCATCAACCGGTAAATGATAGAAATCGGGCTGGCAGTATGGCTATGTAGGTCGCACCCATTAGGGTGTATAATCACCTGATCTACAGTTTCATTAACTTTAAAAAAATCTATTGTTGATGCTGTCCCATTCGGGAAACAGTTGCTGATCCCAACCGTTGGTGATATACACTCGATACACTCAAGCGAAATGATTGGTCGGTCATGTGTGGCCGGGTTGCAAGATGTTCTTTTTGAACCCAGTGTATTCCTCTCTAGAGGTACACTAGTGAAAGGTGGTTCCATACCTTGTCATAGTTGGAAATCCATTACCCAATACGTGCTGGCGGGTTTGATTGTATACTATATATGTAGAACGTGAGATGAAAGCGTTTCTGCTAGATGATTATTATATTGTGGTTGTTAGATATTATTATAATATCAAAAGGTTTTTGATATCAAGATGTTTTGGATTCTCATAAGGGAAAAACCCGTTCCGTTATACGGCATGGTCTTATGAGATATCGATTGTTTGTTCAAACTATTTTTAACTGTTTTACTCGTACCAGTCCCATGACTGACCCGGGGTTTATTTTGTTTGTTTTCCCTAAACTCTTGGGTGCCTAAATTTGTACGGGCAGTCAAGTAGTCGAGATTTTACAGATATACTTGGAGAGCTTGGAGCAGGTGTCTTCAGGATTATATAGCCATAGTTATTTCCGCTGTGTTGTACTCTGATAAGTGTTATTGTGTACGTACTGTTTGTATTTCAAAGTTATGTTATATTTTATTCGTTCCGCTGTGAGATTCGTGTTTACTCTGATGATAATGTCCTTCTTCTTCGTCTATTCTATAAGTTCTATCTTATCTATTCTCACCCTCTAACTTCTTTCATTAACTATTCGGTTATGTTCGATCCTTGGATGTTCGATATGTGTTGTATATCGGATAACCAAGATCGCAAAATTCTGGGTTGTTACAATTACGTAGCTTCTTAACTTCTGATCCAAGAATACAGGTAGGGACTCGCTTGACTGTCGCCTCCCGTTCCGCTTCTACTTCTTCCAACACACTCAACTCAACAATTACTAAGATGTCATGCAGGTAGTCCAGCAGACGAGAAATATGGAAAACTTCATGAACACCTAATAGATTTTTTGGGAGTTTTACTCTATAGGCCATTTGGCCAATCCTCTTGGTTATGGAAATGGTCCAACAAACCTGGGTGCCAACTTCCCTACCGATCTGAAGCGAACCACATTCCTCAGAGGTGATACTTTGGTAAAAACTAAGTCTCCCACTTCAAACTCGATGTCAGTCATTCTCTTGTCAGCATAGGACTTCTTCCTATCTTAAGCTGCCTTCATCCACCTTCGAATGAGGTCAATCTTTTTGGACGTTTCTCTAACCATATCTGGTCCAAGTAATAATCTTTCTGTAGATTCCCACCAACAAGTTGGTGATCTACAGGGTAGTCCGTACAATGCTTCGAAGGGTGCCATTCCGATGCTGGACTGATAGCTGTTTTTATAGGCAAACTCTACTAAAGGAAGATGCTCATCCCAAGTCCCTCCAAAGTCTAGGATACACAGCCTCAAAAATCTTCAAGAATCCTGTTCAGCTTCTCCATCTGTCCATCGGTCTGAGGATGATATGTGGTGCTCAAACACAACTATGTACCTAATGGTTCTTGCAAGCTCTTCCAAAATTCGCTGGTAAAGATGGGGTCGTGATCGCTTATGTGACGGCCGGGAATTTCGCTCGATCAGAATCAGTCATTAAACCGATCTAGACCGTTCGAAACCCCTGATCGTTTTGAGAACAGGACAAATCAGAACGCAGACGGAAGAACATTTCATTGCTATAACAACAATTCCATCAGAATATAAGAATATACAGAGTATAAATGAATAAATTACATTCAACAAATATCATAGATTACAATAAATTACATAACAGCGGAAAATAATACAAAGCACAACTGAAGGTGATATACGGATACAGAGCTTTCCGGATATCATTCCAGCTGTAGACCAGGATCCTGTGAATATAAATCTGCAAAACCAAAAATACTAGCTGCCCGTGTCGAAAATAGGGGCACCCAGAGTTTAGGTTAAAACAATAAACTCAAGGTCAGTCATGTGACTGGTGTGAGAACTAAAACAGTTATTTAAAGCTTTACTTTAAAAGAGAGTAATTCGAGGGACCACGCCGTATAACACGGAACGGGCTTCCTCCCAATAATACTAGTGCATAGAATAAACAGCGCAATGCTTTTTCGAAAAATGAAGCTATTATAAGACCCAGGTCCCATCACACAATGCAACGCAAGCCGGAGGATAGGGGTTTACCTTATAACAGCCAAACATGCTTGGTACGTTTAAAAACAAATCATTTGATACTATAATAAGTGTATAGTGTCAAAACAATTTCAATCATAAATATCAATCATAGACGGCATAGCATCCCATGCTACTATGTCACCATACTAGACTCTACAAATAAAGCCGAAATATCTCGTATTGGAAATTGGATTTCCGTCTTGAGTCAAGGCAAGGGGCAAGCTCCTCTCCGCTTCGAGACACTCTAGCAAATGCCTCGGGACTACACACTCTGGGTAACCCCTGGATCTTCAGGGCCGGTCCTCTCTTACGTTTGAGGATTGGCAATTCCTGAACACACGTTTCCCGGTCCTTACAGACCTAAAATCGAGGCGCCTCATCCAACAACCACATAGGTGAAAAGTATATAAATGTCAGCGCTGGTAAGTCACTGACACCACCAAAGCTAGAAAGAAACGTCGTGCTCTCCCTGCAGTCCTTATCCCATTTTTAACTCATACCGAAGTGTGAGGCTCACGAATTCACGTTATACACAAAGCTACGCCACAAAGGCCGTGCTTTGATCATCAACCACAAGACTTTGCTTTTCAACAGAAGCCTTGATCCATGCAACTCAGCGTGCCACATAGGCAATTCATGTCATGTGATTGATATCTATCGATATATAACCTCTAAGCTCGTACGTCTCAGAGAAGGGCGTTAAGCAAGAGAATAAATTCTCCGCCGCCAAATAGATATATATTTAACAGAAATCAATCAACACAGAATAAAATACAATGTCAGACACACAATCCATTTACAAGTTCGTTCTGTGTCTGAACGAAACCGGTGGCACTTTCCTCGCATATCCTTCGATCTCCAAGTACTCTGGACGACCACCAACTATTTCCATCCTCTTGGGTGTACAGCCCAATCAGGATCATCAGTAATTATCCAAATGATGTGAAGACTTCCGGTCTTCGACCACCGTCATCATCTTCGACTTATCGTCGAATCAGTTATTCAGAATGGGTATAAACCCGGCCTTTCCGAACAACCCGCGTATATTAAAAAAAATGTTACAAAAACACAACATACGCCTCATTCCAATTCATTAGTCACTACCGTAAATCAGTAAGAGAGCAATTCCCCAAATATTAACCCCGAAGGCCGAAACCAACATCAGATCAATATCCAGGAAACCATTCTTCTTAACTAACCTACAGCTAGTTTCTAAATTTCATATTCTTAGGGAAAGGTTTCCATTAATTTTATCCAAGATAAATTCTTTAAAATTTATCCTTTAATCTTCCTTTGGATATCATTTCAAACCAGATTATGGTTTTCCAAACTAGTCGAGATTAGCGAACCACTCCGAAGTATTTATTTATTTTATTTCCCAATCCCAACTTATTCATCCCATGAAGAAAAACTGGTAATACTCCATATCTAACATCACGGTGTTATCGGTAAAATTCATTACCATTTCACACTCAAATCTAATTAAAGATTTAACTATCGCTTTGGAGAAAAACTGGTGATACTCCATTCTCGCTCACTTTGTAAATTTGATAATATAAATTATCAATTCACATTTCAATCTAATTGCGGATTCATTAAAACTCCTTTTACTAGGTTAAAGAACTAATGTCATTTAAAACACAGTTCACGATAAACCCAAATCACATTCTATTTATTATCGGGTTAAAGAATAAGTGTTATTTAAAACATCCTTCACGATAAACCCACAAATCAATTCTGTTAAAAACCCGTTTCAAATCCAATTTATTTATTTAAAAATAAACGGGTTTAATTTTAGTTCAAAACTAGTTCATTTCGATAAAAATCTATTTTATCTTTTCAAATATGGAGTTTTTCATCCCAATTTTTCCCAAATCATTTCTTATGATTTTACACAAATTATTACTATTTTTAATAATTTTATCAAGGCCCGTACAGTCGATTTCCATCAACGACCATCGAACTGCACTTACAGCGACCTTTTCCAAATTTGATTTGGACGTATCTCCAAGTCCAACTGTTAGATTTCAAATTTCTAATATTTGTTAGAAAGCTCTTTTCGATATGAACCCAACGGTTCTGGTTTTAGGAGAATCCGACGGTCGGATCTCCCGTAATGTCCGTTCGAAATTAATGGTCGAAATCCGCGAACTGCCGCAGCGCAGCGCGTTCTATACAGGTCATTATATTATATATATAATATATACAATATATATTTCGTCGATTTCTATTTTAAAACGAATTTTATAAATAGTTTTAAATTCGTTTCAAAAGCAATTTCAACTTCCATTTCAATTTCAAATCAAAATTGAAATTTTCCTTATAGATTCGTTTTAAAATTCATTTAAATTCAATTCAAATTTCAATTCAATTCGAATTCATTTTCTATTCAATTCAATTCGAATTCCTTTTCTATTCAATTCAATTCGAATTCGTTTTCTATTCAATTCAATTCGAATTCTTTTTCTATTCAATTCAATTCGAATTCGTTTTCTATTCAATTCAATTCGAATTCGTTTTCTATTCAATTCAATTCGAATTCGTTTTCTATTCAATTCAATTCGAATTCGTTTTCTTTTCAATTCAATTCAAATTCGTTTTCTATTCAATTCAATTCAAATTCGTTTTCTTTTCAATTCAATTCGAATTCGTTTTCTTTTCAATTCAATTCGAATTCGTTTTCTTTTCAATTCAATTCGAATTCGTTTTCTTTTCAATTCAATTCGAATTCGTTTTCTTTTCAATTCAATTCGAATTCGTTTTCTTTTCAATTCAATTCGAATTCGTTTTCTTTTCAATTCAATTCGAATTCGTTTTCTTTTCAATTCAATTCAAATTCGTTTTCTATTCAATTCAATTCAAATTCGTTTTCTTTTCAATTCAATTCAAATTCGTTTTCTTTTCAATTCAATTCGAATTCGTTTTCTTTTCAATTCAATTCAAATTCATTTTCTATTCAATTCAATTCAAATTAGTTTTCTTTTCAATTCATTTCAAATTCGTATATAATCGATATAAATATCGTTCGCATCAAAATAGCGCATCTCTAATCAACACGGCTTTATATATTTCAATAACTTCGTTATTCTATTTAACAAATGAATCTATATTTCTTTCAATACATGACTAATGTCAACGGATGAGTACAGTCAACACATGAACCTTTATTTTATAATGATAAAGATGTAAATTTTATTGTTAAAATATTTCGTTCAACACATGACTAATCTCAACGGATGAGTACAGTTAACACATGAACCTTTATTTTATAATAAACTTTATTTTCCCAATTGGAATGAGGCCCAATCAATTACCATATAAAGTTAATTATATGGATTCCGTACAACACATGTATATAATAGCAACGATAAATAATCAACCATCATCCAAAGTGCACTACACTATATAAGCATCAAATATAGATATCTAACACTTATGACAGCCTATCAATCAATCGATCGACATACAACTAATTATTGATATTAGTGTATGTCATATATTATCCCAATACCCGTGTGGGGTTTCAAATCAACAAACACATATTTTTATTTGTGCAGTTGGACGGTGTGTAAAATTTATCGACCCAATCAATATCAGTCAAATCAGTGTATATAAACAAATCGGCCGATTTGTTTATAAATATTTATTTATTCACTTTCACGTTAAAAATTATATTTTTAACGATAATTAATTTATTTCAACCACCTTCATTTATTACCGATTTCACATCAACAACACAAACAAATTTCACAACACAACAACTAAACAAACAAGCCATCCATGGTCTGTGGATGACAGGTGTCGGGTGCTACTAAACACTGTCTACATCCTAGTATATATATATATATAACTAGAAAAATAAATTAAAGTGAGAAGTTCTCACCAAAGCTATCCCAATTCCACGACTCTTCTTATGTAGAAAATCTTTTCGTTCTTGTCTTTTGTCACTTTCGCTGCCCGTAGTCACTACATATATAAAAATCACATTTTTATATACTGGTGTCTTTAAAATAAAAATCACATTTTTATTTGTTCACTTTCAATTTAAAAATCATATTTTTATAATCACTTCATATATTTAAAAATCGAATTTTTACATCGCTATTCAATATATAAAAATCGAATTTTTACTTCGCTATTCAATATATAAAAATCGGATTTTTACTTCGCTATTCAATATATAAAAATCGGATTTTTACTTCGCTATTCAATATATAAAAATCGAATTTTTACTTTGCTATTCAATATATAAAAATTGGATTTTTATAATCACTCCATATGGATAAAATTCTATTTTCCCAACGCTACTATATAGATAAAAATTCTATTTTTACATTACTACTATGTAAATAAAAATTCTATTTTTACATTGCTACTATATAAATAAAAATTCTATTTTTACATTGCTACTATATAGATAAAAATTGTATTTTTACATTGCTACTATATAGATAAAAATTATATTTTTAATCTCTAGACTATATAAAATTCAAATTTTTATTCTACTTTTCAAACAAATATAAAATCAAAATTTTATATTGTTAATACCTAAACAAAAATCACATTTTAACGTTGTTCACTTACAATATAAAAATCTATTTTTACCTCGCTTTCACGATGCTAAAAATCTCATGTTCATATTTCTCTTTATAAATATATGGTCTTTCTCACTATAAAAATCTAGTTTTATAAACTATGATATATATAAAAACTATATCCTAACCCTATGTTATTTTATATAAAAACGAATTTAAAAATAAATGCTTTTCAATTAAATTAAATTAAAACTTACCGGCTTTCCACGAGGGGGGGGGGGATGTCGCGCTCGTCAGTGGATGAGGGGGGCTGGTGGCGCGTTGGGGGTTTGAAAAAGAGAGAGTAAGGAGTAGAGAGCAGCAGGGGGGCGACGAGAAGGGGGTGCGCGGGGCGGTGGCTCACGGCGGCGTTAGGGTTTAGAGGGGCAGAGGAGTACTGCGGTCGAGGCTGGAGGTGGGACTAGGGCTCTCAGGATTCGGGGGTTAAAGGGAAGGCGACTGCGCGAGGGGGCGGAGTCTTGTCGGAGGCGCAGGGGGGGCTGGCCGCGCCAGTGGCTGGCGCTCGGATTGGAGGAGCGATTGGCTCCTCCCTTCTTTTTTTTATTTCTGTGCGTTTTGATTTGAAAATGAATCGGGGGGGCCAGAATGAAAGAATAGGGGGTAGGAGAGAAGGAAGGTTTTTATTTAATTATATATTTATTTTTATTATTCCAAAAAGGTAACCTTTTATTTTTATCTCGAAACGAGGCCCACCGCCTGTCGTCCATAGATAATTACCCCCATTCCGAACACAATGGGATATGTATCGTATGCTGATTCGATTGTTTCGATCAGTTTCCGTTAAAATCAACATATAACTCTATATATTGAATTTAAACGCGCATTTCAATTTAACAGGGTCACATACGAACTCTATAAATCCCAGAAAAATATTTTCTAGCTTCGTATTGACGATACGGTCCTAACAAAACTAGTTTCGTCGAATTCTGAGACCGGTTGAAAAATGGCCATTTTCCAGTCGATTAAAATCAACTGAAACTGGTCAAACGCGTTTTCCTTGGCCACCCTCAAATATCGATTCGAAAAATTATGAAATTTGGAATCTAGCAATAATTTGACATCACGGACCCAACAAAAGTGGTTTCGTCGAAATCCGAGGTCGTTTGCAAAATTCCCATTTTTAAGGGCCTGAATTCCATAGCGACTATTCAGAATTTTCAACTGGACATATCTTTTGATTCCCGCTATGAAATCTCGATTTTTCGGATTCGTTGGAAAGATATTCCCAATTAGATTCTAATGTTTTTGGTTTCACTAAAATCCGGATTGTTTTGCACCCGGTACATTCAATTGAAGTTTGAAATCGAATTATCGAACTACCGCGCCATTTTCAATTCTATTTATAATTATATATAATTATTTATATTCTAACAATGACGTGTATAATATATACGCCCGAATTCCATTCAAAATAAATTTCTCGTCGATTTTATTTAAAAAAATTCATTTTAAATATTCAAAATTCATTAAAATTGCCAAAAAAAAATTAAACTGACCCGCATTTCCGGGTTATTACAGCTTACAATGCTGGAAGGTAATCCATGATGACGAACTATCTCCCGAACATAAATTGTTGCCAACCATGATGCCGTCCTCTAACTCTTAACTAGAATAAAGTGAGTGCTCTTAGTGAGTTTATCCACCACAACCCCAGATATTGGTGTTGCCTTTCTTAGATCTAGGCAAACCATCTATGAAATCCATAGAGACGCTCTCCCATTTCCACTGAGGAACCTCCAAAGGATGAAGTAAACCACTGGGCTTCTTTTGCTCATCTTTAACTTGCTGGCAAACTAAACATTGGAAACAAATTCGGCCACATCTTTCTTCATCCCAGCCCAGAAGAAAACTCTCTTTATGTCTCTGTACATCTTATCACTGCCTGGATGAATGGTCATCTTAGAATGGTGGGATTCTTCTAGGACTGCCTTTATAAAGCTTCGAGTTTGAGGAACACAAAGCCTTCCATCTGATCGCAACCATCCCTTTTCATTTATGGCATATCTACTAAGGTGACTACAAGTCTCCCCTCTTTTGAGCTTTCCCATGATGTCTATAATCTGTCGGTTACCTTGTTGTGAAGCTCCTATCTGGTCCATAAGAGTTGGTCGTATCTCCAAGGATGCAAACAAATCAGGCAAAATCTCAATGGAGGGTTTAAAATCAAAAGCTGATATGAACTCCAAATTCTTTCTCTCCACAAACAGAGGACTCATGGCCATCCTCTGCCTACTTAGTGCGTCTGCCACCACATTACCCTTCCCAGGGGTATAAGTAATCTCAAAATCATAAGAAACTAGAAACTCCATCCACCGTTGTTGCATTAAATTAAGGTCTTTCTGCGAGAACATATACTTGAGAGATTTATGATCGGTGTATAACACAAACTTCTCTCCAAGTAAATAATGACGCCACGTCTTTAACGCGAATACTATGGTAGCAAGCTCTAGATCATGGGTTTGATAGTTATTTTCATGAACCCTCAACTGTCTACCCCATAACACACCACTTTCCCTTTTGCATTAGAACCGCACCAAGCCCTGTACTACACGCATCACTGTAAACAGTGAACACTTTACTCCCATCAGGCAAGGTCAAGACTGAGGCTGCTATCAGAGCCCTCTTTAGTCGTTGGAAAGCAACGTCTCAGTCTATATCCCATGAAAATGCCAATTTCTTCTTCGTCAGCCTGGTGAGTGGGGCTAATATCTATGCGAAGTCCTTAATGAACTTCCTATAGTAACCTGCAAACCCAAGAAAGCTTCTTACCTCGGTTGCATTTTTAGGAATCTGCTAATCTTGCACTACAACCACCTTGGCGGGATCTACAGCTATCCCTTCTTTGGAGACCACATGCCCTGAGAATCTCACCTTATTTCTCCAAAAATGGCATTTGGAGAACCGCCTTAAGCTGATGGTCACAGAGGGTTTTCAAAACTTCTCTCAAATGTTGGGCATGCTCTTCTTTGCTTTTGGAGAAGATCAAAATATCATCAATAAAGACTACAACAAATTTATTTAGGAACTCCCGAAACACCATACTCAACAGATGAAAAAATAGGCAGGTGCATTTGTCAGCCCAAAAGGCATCACTAGCCATTCAAAGAAACCGTCCGGAGTTCTAAAAGCAGTCTTATCTATGTTATCTTTAGACGCCCTCAATTGATGGAAACTCGTGGCTAAGTTTAACTGAGAAAATACCAAGGCACCAATAAACTGATCAAATAAATCATCAATCCTCGGAAGCGGGTACCTAATCTTGTTAGTGAATTTATTCAGCTCTCTATAGTCAACACACAAACGAAGCTAACCATCTTCCTTAGTCATGAATACTATTGGAGCACCTCATTCCGATATGCTTCATCTAATAAACCCTTTCTCAATTATCTCCCCTACTTGCTTACTCAGCTTCCTCCTTTCCCTCGGAGCCATGTGGCGCACTGGCAATGTAACTGGCTTTGCATTGTCCATCAAATATATATGAAATTCGAACTTGCGCCTTGGAGGTAAGCCCCGAACATCATCAAAAACATCAGAATAATCTCGGACTACTGGAACAAATTGCAAGACATCGACAGATGCATCAAGAGACTCTAGGAAACTAAGTATATCCAACCCTTGTGGGTCAAAAGAAATCTCGAGGGTCCTCCCATGACAAGTCAGAAGCCTAACGTCCCTCTTCTCACAATCCAGAATGGCACCATACGTGGTAAGCCAATCCATTCCTAGAATCAACCCATAGCCCATAAACCCGAGCATATACGCGTCGCATTCAAACTTGACGCCTAACACAGATATTTTCAAACCCCGACAAATCATAGATAAATGAGCCGAACCACCAACGAGGTTTGAAACAACTACTGGATCCACTACCACACTAGTAATTAAGTGCAGAGATTCAACCACAGAACTAGATATAAATGAATTTGAGGCACTAGAATCAAAAAGTGTTCTAATAGGATGGTGTGAAAGAGAAATTAAACCTTCCGCAGAAATTTTCTACCTCTATCAGGACCACTGATCATGAGAGCATGCACCTGCCCTCTAGAAGTCCCCGTCCTTTGACCCTGTCCCTGTGATCCCTGTTTCTTCGGGCACTCTTTAGCGAAGTGTCCGACCTCTCCACAGTGGTAGCAAGAGTTCTTCCTTCTCTTACAGTCTTTGGTCAAGTGACCTTCCTTCCGACAATTGTGACATTTTCTCTTATCCTTGCCTTTGTCATTCTTCCCTTCTTTCTTCTGTTGTTGTTGATGTTGTTGTTGTTGCCCCTTCTTGGGCCACTTCTTCCTATTTTGAGATGTCTCCTCAGCCTTTGCTCCCTTCCTCTCTCCCTTGTCTTCCTTATGCATTAGGGCCATATCAACAAGCTTTTCAAAAGTGGGCCCCATTTGAATATGGGACATGGCTAACCCATGCAGAGGTTCATTCATCCCTTTAGCAAACTGCAAAGCCTTTCGTGCGGTGTATCCACCAACTCTAACCTGAACCTTGCTAGCTGGTTGAATTTATTCACATACTCTTTCACCGTCAAGTTTCCTTGTTTGAGTGCTAAGAACCTCTCCATCTGCATGCTTCTCTCAGCTTGGGAGAGAAATTTCATTTCGAACCTCTGTCTAAAATCTTCCTAAGTTTCCACTGGACGTCCAGCTTGGGTAACTTCCCACCAAAATAAGGCTTCGTCCTTCAGTAGCTAGGCGGCTAGCTGAACCTTCCTTCTATCTTCTGCTTCAAAGATTACGAACAAGTCCTCGGTCTCCTTGAGCCAATTCCGCGCTTCTACGAATGTCTCATTCCCATGGAATGGCTTCCCTCCCATAGCATGAAGCCTTTGCAGATCATAGAGAAGTTATCTGCTCTTGGAGGAGGAGGAGGAATGACTGGTGCAGCTGGGGGAGGAACATTTCCTTGTCTTCGACAGGTGTCGTGGCCTCCAAATACCTATGGAATCATCCAGGTATCGTGACGCCCTCTGGGATATTAGGAATGTTTTGTTCTATAGACATGATGAAAAAAGAAAATGAAGAGATTTAGACAAAGGACCAAAGGATATTACATATGGCTTTTGGGGGAATGTTTTTCAAACAGACTTTTCGTTTTGAAAATGTTTTCTTTTAAAACACTTTTTAAAATAATTTTCAAAAACTTTTATCTAATCTGGTAACCTTCAGCTCTAATACCAAGTGTGACACCCCACGTCCGTTAATGTCATTTACAAAGGGATGCATTGAGTTTCGCGAAGTGTTATAGGTAAACAGACACAGAATATTACAAGACAGATATATAGAATAACAGCGAATAAAAAAACTTTATTTATCATAAGATTCTATGGTCCAAAAACATCACATGTCTGAAACATAAAAACCCATTACAACATAAAAGTTACTATCTTGTACTTCAAAAATATCAAAGTACATAAAAGAAGTAAAATACCCCTTGAACGAAATATAGTCAAAGCAATAAGGACAGGAGCTTGAGCCATACATACCAGTAGGTCTAGCAAATAAGCATAATCACGGTCAAGTTTGAGTGTTTTGTAACAACCCGAAAATCTGGGCCAGTTTAAAAATTTTATTTTGGCAATTTTAGCGAATTTTGAACAATTAAAATGAATTATTTTAAATAATATCGACGAGAAATTTATTTTGAATAGAATTCGAATGTATATATTATATAGATCGTCGTTAGAATATAAATAGTTATATATAATTATAAAAGGAATTGAAAATAGCGTGGTAGTTCGATAATTCAATTTCAAACTTCAATTGAATGTACCGGGTGCAAAATAAACCGGATTTTAGTGAAACCAAAAATGATGGAATCTAATTGAGAATATCTTTCCAACGAATCCGAAAAATCAAGATTTCATAGCGGGAATCAAAAGATATGTCCAGTTGAAAATTCTGAATAGTCGCTATGGAATTCAGGCCCTTAAAAATGGGAATTTTGCAAACGACCTCGGATTTCGACGAAACCACTTTTGTTGGGTCCGTGATGTCAAATTATTGTTAGATTCCAAATTTCATAATTTTTCGAATCAATATGTGAGCGTGGCAAAGGAAAACGCGTTTGACCAGTTTTAGTGAATTTTAATCGACTGGAAAAATAGCCATTTTTCAAACGGTCTCAGAATTCGATGAAACTAGTTTTGTTAGGACCGTATCGTCAATACGAAGCTAGAAAATATTTTTCTGGGATTCATAGAGTTCGTATGTGACCCCAGTAAATTGAAATGCGCGTTCAAATTCAATATATAAAGTTATATTTGGATCTTAACGAAAACTGATCGAAACAATCAAATCAGCTTACGGTACATATCCCATTGTGTTTGGAATAGGGGTGAAACGCTATGGACGACAGGCGGTGGGCCTCGTTTAGAGGCCAAATGAAAAAGTCAACTTTTTGTAAATTAAATAAAATAAAATAAATTAAAAATCCCCTTGCCCATTTATCTATCTCCTCTGCCCCCCTTTTCAAAGTCAATCTCCAGAGAAAGAAAAAAAGAGAGAGAGAGCGGGCGACGGAGGGGGGGGGGGGAGGGGGGACCGCCGCCGCCACCGCATCGCAGCCCCCCTCCTCTGGCGCCGCCGCCGCTTCTTCCCCCACCTCCCCTTCTTCTTCCCTCGCTCCTCTCCCCTTCCACCGCTCCCTCCTCTTCTCCTTTTCCCTCCTGAACCGCCGCTTCTTCCCACACCTCCACCGAACTGCTGCTTCCTCTTCTTCCCCTCCGCCTCCGACACTCACCCACCACCAGTAACTCCTCTAATTTATTTATTTGCATTTATTTAAATTAAATAGGTTTTAAATCAGTTTTAAATAGGTTATTTATTTAGTTAGTTAGAAAAAAAATCTAATTTTTTTTATTTATTCAATGTCATGGTATTTATTTCTATATAGTTACGATGTTAAAGTAATGATTTTAGCAAAGTAAAAGTCGGATTTTTTTTTAGCAAATTAAAGGTCAGATTTTTTTTTTAAATACAGAAAGGTTAGATTTTTAATTAGTAAAAGACGTGACTTTTATTTATAAAAAAGGCGAAATCTTTATGTAGAAAATAACGATGTAAAAATAGAATTTTTATCTATATAGTAACGATGTAAAAATAGAATTTTTATCTATATAGTAGCGATGTAAAAATAGAATTTTTATCTATATAGTAGCGATATAAAAATAGAATTTTTATCTATATAGTAAAGATGTAAAAATAGAATTTTTATCTATATAGTAGCGATGTAAAAATATAATTTTTGTCTATACAGTAGCGATATAAAAATAGAATTTTTATCTATATAGCATCGATGTAAAAATATAATTTTTATCTATATAGTAGCGATGTAAAAATAGAATTTTTATCTATATAGTAGCGATATAAAAATAGAATTTTTATCTATATAGCATCAATGTAAAAATAGAATTTTTATCTATATAGTAGCAATATAAAAATAGAATTTTTATCCATATGGAGTTATTATAAAAAAATATGACTTTTATATACATAGCAACAATATAAAAATGTGATTTTTATATATGTAGTGAAAGCGGGCAACGAAAGTGACAAAAGGCCAGAATAGCGATGACTTCTACATATGAAGAGTCGTGGCATTTGGATTAGCTATTGGTGAGAACTTCTCACTCTAAACTTCTTTTTCTAGTTATATATATATATATATATATATATATATATATATATATATATACTAGTATGCAGACGGTGCTTAGCAGCACCCGACACCCGTCGTCCACAGACCATGGACGGCTTGTTTGTTTGATTGATGTGTTGTGAAATTAGTTTGTGTTGTTGATGTGAAATCGATAATAAAATGTAATGTGTTGAAATAAATTAATTGTTGTTAAAAATATGACTTTTAACGTGAATGTGAGTAAATAAATATTTATGAACAAATCGACCGATTTGTTTATATACACTGATTTGACTGATATTGATTGGGATGATAAATTTTACACATCGCCCAACTGCACGAATAAAAATATGTGTTTGTTGATTTGAAACCCCACACGGGTGTTGGGATGATATTTGGCGTACACTAATCCCAATTATTTAATTGTATGTCGATCTATTGGTCGACAGACTGTGTAAGCGTTGATTATTTATATTTGATGCTTATGCAGTTGTGTGGTGCACTTTGGATGATGGTTGATTGGTTATCGTTGCTATTATATACATGTGTTGTATGGAATCCATATAATTAACATTATATGGTGATTGATTGGGCCTCATTCCAATCGGGAAAATAATGAATATTATAAAATAAGATTCATGTGTTGACAGTACTCATTTGTTGAGATTAGTCAAGTGGAAGGAAATATAGATTCATGTGTTGAATAGAATAAATATTCATTTGTTGAATAAAATAAAGAAGTTTTTGAAAAATATAAAGTCGTGTTGATTAGAGTTGCGCTATTTTGACGTGAACGATATTTATATCGATTATATTCGTTTTTATAATGAATATTGAAAAGGAAGTGATTTCAAAATATAACTTTTTGAAAATATTATCATTTATATAGTAATGATAGGAAATATTCAATTTTGATTTGAAATTGAATATAGAGTTGAAATGGTTTTGAAACGAATTTAAAACGATTTACAAAATACGTTTTAAAAAGGAAATCGACGAAATATATATAATATATATATATATATTATATATATAATGGCCTGAATAGAACGCGCCGCACCGCGGTAGTTCGTGAATTTCAACCATTGACTTCGAATTGACATTACGGGAGATCCAACCGTCGGATTCTCCTAAATTCGGAACCGTTGGGTTCGTATCGAAAAGAGCTTTCCAATGAATATTAGAAATTTGAAATCTAACGGTTGGATTTGGAATTATGTCCAAATCAAATTTGGAAAAGGTCGTTGTAAGTGCAGTTCGATGGCCGTTGATGGAAATCGACTGTACGGGCCTTGATAAAAATATCTATAATTCGTGTAAAGTCATAAGAAACGATTTGGGAAAAATTGGGCTGAAAAATTCCACATTTGAAAGGATAAAAATAGATTTTTATCGAAATGAACTAGTTTTGAACTAGAATTAAAATCAATTTTTTTAAAAAAAATAAATAAATTGAATTCGAATTGGTTTTGAAAATAACCAGAATTTCCAATATACGTGAATTGGGCTGGAGTTGAATCGAAATTATCTTCGGAATATTTTGATTTTGGATTTCGTGATTATACAGATATTGTTATGGGGATTTGAAAGATATATTTTATATCGTTATTTCCAATACGATATTTGTTGGTTCCAGAATTTGATATTGAATATAAGCCGGTATACTTTCTATTCAGAGCCTTGTATTTAAGATCAAATGTGATTTGGGTTTATCATGAATCATGTTTTAGGGGACATTGGTTCTTTAACCCAGTTAAAGACAGGATGTTGATTTTTGAAAAGATTGAAACTAAGTGGAGTTTTAATGAATCTTTAATTAGATTAAAATGTGAATTGATAATTTAAACTATCAAATCTGAAAGGTGATCGAGAATGGAGTACCACCAGTTTTGCTCCAATGCGATAGTTAAATCTTTAATTAGATTTGAACATGAAATGCTAATTAATTTAACCGATAACACCGTGATGTTAGATATGGAGTATCACCAGTTTTTCTCCATGGGATGAATAGGTTGGGATTGGGAAATAAAATAAATAATTACTTCGGTGTGGTTCGCTAATCCCGACTAGTTTGAAATGATATCCAAAGGAAGATTAAAGAATAAATTTAGAAGAATTTATCTTGGATAAAATTAATGGGAACCTTTCCCTAAGAATGTGATTTTGTGAATAAAAGAATATTCTGAAGTGGAATGAGGTGTTCGTTGTGTTTGTGTAACATTTGTTTATCATATCCGTGGGTTATTCAGAAAGGCCGAGTTTATACCCATTCTGAATAACCGATTCGACGAGATGTCGAAGATGAAGACGGTGGTCGAAGACCGGAAGTCTTCACATCGTTTGGGTGATTACTGATGATCTTGATTGGGCTGTACACCGAGGATGAGGGAAACAGTTGGTGATCGTCCAGACGTACTTGGAGATGGATGGATATGCGAGGAAAGTGCCTCCGGTTTCGTTCAGACCCAGAACGAACTTGTAAATGGATTGTGTGTCTGACATTGGATTTTTTTCCGAGTTGATTGATCTCTATTAAATATACATCTGTTTGGTGGCGGAGAATTTATTCTCTTGCTTAACGCCCTTCTCTGAGACGTACGAGCTCAGAGGTTGTATATCGATGGACATCAGTCGCATGGAGTGAATTGCCAGTGTGGCACGCGTAAGTGGCAATTGATCAAGGCTTCTGTTGAAAAGCAAAGTCTTGTGGTTGATGATCAAAGCACGGCCTGTGTAGAGTAGCTTTGTTTATAGCGTGAATTCGCGAGCCTCACACCTCGGTATGAGTCAAAAACGGGAGACGGACCGCTGGGAGAGCACGACGTTTCTTTCTAGCTAGGGCCGTGTCAGTGACCTACCAGCCTTGACATTTATATACTTTTCACCTGTGTGGTTTTTGGTATGCGAGGCGCCTCGGATATAGGTCTGTAAGGACCGGGAAACGTGTGTTCAGGAATAACTAATCCTCAAAAGTAAGAGAGGATCGGCCCAGCCAATTCCAAGGATCAAAGTGGGGTCCTGGGACATTTGCTAGAGTGTCTCGAACGCGGAGAGGAGCTTGCCCCTTGCCTCGACTCATGATGGAATCCAATTTCCAATACTTGTGTTTCGGTTTTATTTGTAGAACCTAGTATGGCGACATAGTGGTATGGGTCATTCATTCCGCCTATGATTGATATTTATGATTGAAATTGTTTTGGCACTATACACCTATAATAGTATCAAATAACGTATTTTTAACGTATCAAGCATGCTTTGGCTATTATAAGGTAAAAACACTATCCTCCGGCTTGCGTTGCATTGTGTGATGGGACCTGGGTCTTATAACAGCTTCATTTTTCTTTATTTAGCATTGTGCTGTTTGTCTTATGCACTGGTATCCTTGGGAGGAAACCCGTTCCGTGTTATACGGCGTGGTCCCTTGATTTACCTAACTTTAAAGATAAAATTAATAATTGTTTTAGTTCTCACACCAGTCTCATGACTGACCTGGAGTTTATTGTTTTAACCTAAACTCTGGGTGCCCCTATTTTCCACACAGGCAGCTAGTAGTTTTGGTTTTGCAGATTTATATCCATAGTGTCCTGATTTACAGCTGGAACGATGCTCAGAAAGCTCTGTATCCGTGCATTACTTCTAGTTGTGTTTTATATATTTTCCGCTGCTATGTAATTTATTGTAATCTCTGATATTTATCGAATGTAATTTATTCATTTATACTCTATATATTCTTGTATCTGATGGAATTGTTGTAATAACAATGAAATGTTCTTCTGTTTTCGTTCTATTTTATCCTGTTCTCAAAGTATCCTCTCTTTCCTTCACGGGGAAGTTACGGGTTCTTATATGTTTCCTCCCTGAGAACCTGGGGAGTGGGGGAACGGAAGAAAGAAGGAGAAACAAAAGGTTCAGACATAAAGTCTGGTGAGTCTAGTGACTTTTAGCAAGTAAATAAATAAAAGTAGTACGACAGGCATATAAAGTGGATAAGAGAAATCACTACATAAATGACAAGTATGACAAGGTAGACATGATAAGGTATATACGCTGCCCTAATGATTACTCTGCACTATTACTAGTATAACCAGAATGAGATGATCCCTTCCACTATAAGGTGGTAGACTTAGGCATACGTCCAAATGTACCCTAGCTACTACCCTAATCGATCGGCTCCTACCTCCATAGATACTCTATGTCGGCCCCACAGTAAGATGCATCACATCCAAAAGTGGCAACCCCTCGTTGATGCACACAGCTCCATATCTGCATGTGTCACGGTCGTATTATCCCCTTCGGCCCAGCACATGCATGCACATATCCCGGTCGGTTTACGCCGATAACACCACCTCCATGTTTGAATATCTTACAGTCAGTCAGAAAGCGTGCCCACCTCCGACCTAGCTCGGAGTTCTTTACTTGATACATACTCCAGGCTACTGACTGGAACGGGTCCCGCACAATATGATACAAGCTCTCCCCTTTGTCTTGTATCCCCCACTAGGTTTTCCACATGTTATACTTACCCTAAGGGTGTCTTTAATTATATAATCCCAATCTTTCTACAAGTTATGCTTACCTTAAAGGTGCCTTTAATTATATAACTTTATTATTTCCTCCGGCTATGTATACCACTAGGTGTCTTTAATTGCATAACCTTATCGGGTTAAGTTTGTGGGCCTATATGTAAATATTACCCACCCCCTCCAGATTTTCTTAACCCATCCACTATCCACCAAATTTTACTTAACCCTAACTTTATTTCATAATCATACAATCCCTATGGATTAGATTTGGTTGAGTAGTACAATTTATTACCATGTCCATTTATGGTTTATAACGGACTTAACCACCTACATTAGGCCTACAATTTGTGGATGCTAGATATGCTGGTCGGGTCGGGGCAGTCTTATTCCACAGTTGGGCCTAATCTCGTGTCTTAGCTCGGTTCGTATTTGCGCACTTAGACCTCTCGCATTAGGTTTAACATTATTGGCTGCTAGATATGCTAGTCGGGTCCAGGAAAACTTCCACTACTAATGCAACCTAACCTCATGCCATTAGTGAAATTACAATTCCTAAGTGTAATTACTAGACATTCCAATTTTATTCAATTCTTACCTATGTCTTAATAGGTGATTATGTCCCCAATTGTCCCCTTTTTGAATTATATGTCCAACTCATGTTTATATTCAAATTATGTCAATATTAACCTTTTTCGCTCCCCGTTCCCTAACTAGCATGTTCACTCATTTTACGACATGTATAAGCTAAATAATAGCCAAATCATAAACGATAAAAAGGGAAGGTAATGGAAATATGACAAAGGTGAATGTTCTAACATAACTAGCATAAGCATATACAAACATGGTGAACATATAAGCATAGATCTAATGAACTTGTAGCACTTAACTTGTTGTATTATAGAAAAGGTGATAAGATGAACATGAAAAGATCTAAATTTAATTAGATGTCCAACAAGATCTAATATGAGAAGCACAAGGGGATCCAAATAATAGACTAGCTCTGATTAATAATTTAGGTGTCCACATAATACAGATTTATTAGGTAAAAGAAGATCTAACAAATAGGGATTAAGATCTACATCATAGAATGTCCACATAATTAGGATGACATAGTAGCATGTTTAGATCTAAACATGGATTCATGTGTCTAATTTATAACATATCTAAATTGACCACAATATGACAGGTGAAAGGTGGTTTACATAAAAAAATTAGATTTAACCAATGTTGTAATTGTCCAAATTAACATTAACCACAATATAGTTACAAATCAAGATCCACAAAGGCGACATAATAGAATAACAACAATTGAATTAGATCTAGAGAAGTAGATATATCATGACATAGTATAAGATTTAACACTAGCATAGATTCATAGTTTACAACATATCCAAATCACAATCTTTCACAATTTACTTTTATTCATTTAAACCTAAAAGTAACTAACTCACAGTGTTTGGATTGTTAAGAAGATAGAAAAGAAGCTGGTGTTGAATCTATGTTTGAATCTCAGAATTTGATTTGCAAAGCTAAAAGTTGTGGGGGATTAACGAATCCAATTCACTTCAGACACCAGAAGAGTTTGGCCACCATGAATTCTCATGAAGAAAATATGAGAAATAGCCACATATATATAGATACAAAACCCTCTGCAACCGACTGCCACCTGAGCTCTAGGGGTATCGACACCCCTTTGGGTGGGTCGACACCCCTTTGGGTGGGTCGACCCCCTAGTGCAGGAAATCTACCGAAATTATCCATTTTTCGAATTCGAACTATTTTGGATAAAATTCTGACTCATCTCTGAATCATGTGTATATATATATATATATTCTTTCCGCACTTATACAAACTTAAAACCCTCATAACTTCTCCATAGGGTGTCCGTTTTACGCAATCTTTTATGTCTATCATGACCAGAATTTCGAGACAGATGCAATGGCACCATTCGTTTTCCTTAATTCTTAATATTAAACTAATTATAATTTAATCTATCCTCCTTTAGTGTCGCTAAATTTCGGGGTGATGCAGTCGGTTTCTCATAACGGCCACTGAACTGCATCCATAGCGACCTTTTATGAAATTGATTTGGATGTATCTCAAAATCTAACCATTAGATTTCAAATATCTTATATTCATTGGAAATCACTTTTCGATACTAACCCAACGGTTTCAGTTTTACGAGAATCCGACGGTCGGATTGTAATAACCCAGAAATGCGAGCCAATTTAAAAATTTTATTTTGGCAAATTTGATGAATTTTGATTATTTGAAATGAATTATTTTAAATAATAACGACGAGAAATTTATTTTGAATAGAATTAGAACTTATATATTTATATAGATCGTCGTTAGAATATATATATTTATTTTAAATATAAAAGGAATTGGAAATGGCGCGGTAGTTTGAAAATTTGATTTCAAATTTCAAATGAATTTACAGGATTCAAAATAAACCGGATTTTAGTGAAACCAAAAATATTTGAATCTAATTGAGAATATCTTTCTAACAAATCTGAAAAATTGAAATTTCATAACGGGGATAAAAAGTTATGCCCAGTTGAAAATTCAGAATAGTCGCTATGGAATTCTGGCCCTCGAAAATGGAAATTTTGCAAACGACCTCGGTTTTCGACGAAACCACTTTGGTTGGATCCGTGATATCAAGATATTGCTAGATTCCAAAATTCATAATTTTTCGAATCAATATGTGAGTGTGGCAAAGGAAAACGCGGTTGACCCGTTTTAGTTGATTTAATCGACTGGAAAATGGCCATTTTTCAAATGGTATTAGAATTCGATGAAATTAGTTTTGTTAGGACCGTATCGTCAATACGAAGCTAGAAAATATTTTTTGGGAATTTGTAGAGTCGGTATGTGGCCCCGGTAAATTGAAATGTGCGTTCAAATTCAATATATAGAGTTATATTTTGATTTTGACGAAAACTGATCGAAACTGTCGAATCAGCCTACGATACATATCCCAATGTGTTCGGAATGGGGGCAATTAGCTAGTGATGACAGTCGGTGGGTTCAATTTTGAGTTCGAAAGAAAAAGTTGCTTTTTGGAGATAAATAAAATAAAATAAATAATATATATATATGAGCCCCTCCCTTTCTTTTCTCTTTCCCCTTCAGAAATCAAAATCAGGAAAAAAAAGAGAGAAAACCTATCGCCTACCCCCTCCACCTTCGCGCGACGCGACCCCCCTGGCGCCGCTGTGGGCGGAGCGCCGCCTCCCCCCCCCCCCCACTCTCCGGTTTTCTTCTCTCCCTCCCCCTTTTCTTGCTTTAAAAACCGTGCCCTAACCCCAATCCATCGTGGTAGGACCCGCTGCCCCCCACCCCAGCCGACCTCCCCACCCCAACGCCCCTTCCCCGAGACCACCAGACCCCCTCCGACATCCACCGTTCATGTAGGCCCCACATGTCTGAAAAATTCGATTTTCTGTAAGTATTTTTAATTTATTCTTTTTTAGTCATATGAATGTGATTAATTCAGTAATTATATGTTTTTGAATATAAAGGATTATTTCTTTAAAATAGAAAGATATAATTTTTATTTCTATTTTTAACATAGAAAGATTTGATTTTTATCGATATAAGAATAGATTTTCATTTGTATGAAGTATAGATTTTTAGTTTGGAAAAGTTAATATTTTTAATAATAAAAATGAGATTTTTATATAGTAGAGATTATAAAAATATGATTTTTATATCATAGAAAGAATAAAAATATGATTTTATATAATGTAGAGTAATAAAGATGTGATCTTTATAGAAGTAGCAATGTAAAAGTATGATTTTTATATAGTAAAAAGAATAAAAATACGATTTTTATATTATATAACTAGTAAAAATTCGATCTTTATATTAGAAGTAGATATAAAAATATAATTTTTATATAGAGAATAGCGTGATAAAAATATAATCTTTATTATATGAACACCATTATAAAAATAGAATTTGTATCTATATGGTAGCAGTATAAAAATGTGATTTTTATCCATATAGAGTGACTATAAAAATGTGATTTTTATATGCATAGCAACAATATAAAAATGTGATTTTTATATATGTAGTGGCTACAGGCAATGAAATTGACAAAAGGCGAGCACGACGAAGATTTCTGCATATGAAGAGTCGTGGCGTTGGTTTAGCTAGTCGGTGAGAACTCCTCACTTTTAATCTTGTTTTCTAGTTAAAAATATACACTAGGATGCAGACAGTGTTTAGTAGCAGCCGACACCCGTCGTCCACAAACCATGGATGGCTTGTATGTTTGATTGTTTGTTGTGATGAAAATTGATTGTGTGATGTGAAATAAAATAAAATATTTATTTAGTTAAAAATATTTTATCGTTAAAAATATATTTTTTAACGTGAATGCGAATAAATAAATATTCATTTACGAACCGGATGGTTTGTTTATGAACACCTATTTAAAGGACATTGATTGGGACGATAAATTTTACACATCGCCCAACTGCACAAAAAATATTCAATGTTTTTGGATTGAAACCCCACACGGGTGTTGGGATGATGTTTGGCATACACTAATCCAATTATTTAGTTGTATGTCGATCGATTGGTCGACGGACTGTGTTAGCGTTAATTATTTATATTTAATGCTTATGCAGTTGTGTGGTGCAATTTGGATGATGGTTGATTATTTATCGTCGCTATTATATACATGTGTTGTATGGAATCCATATAATTAACATTATATGGTAATTGATTGGGCCTCATTCCAGTTTGGAAAGAAAATATGTATTCATGTGGTGACAGTACTCATGCGTTGAGAATAGTCATGTGTTGAAAGAAAATATATATTCATGTGTTGAAAATATTCATGTGTTGAGTAAAATATTTTAACAATAAAATTTACATCTTTATCATATATAAAATTAGAAACTAACTGGAAAATAAATAAGATGAGTAGTCTCCTAGATATTGATCTGATGTTGGTTTCGGCCTTCGGGGTTAATATTTAGGGAATTGCTCTCTTGCTAATTTACGGTTAGAGTTTGATTAAAAATTAAACGATAGAAATCATAATTTTATAAAATATATTAAATAACAAAAATAATCATGTGTTGACAGTACTCATGTGTTGAAAAAAAAATAGATTCATGTGTTGAATAACATAAATATTCATTTGTTGAATAGGATAACGAAGTTATTGAAAAAATATAAAGCCGTGTTGATTAGAGATGCGCTATTTTGACTCGAACGATATTTATATATATTATATTCGTTTTTATAATGAATATTGAAAAGAGATTTAAAAATCGAATATTTAGAATATGAATTCGAATTGAATTGAATATAAAATGAATTCGAATTGAATTGAATAAAAAATGAATTCGAATTGAATGGAATATAAAATGAATTCGAATTGAAATGAATTCAGATCGAATTGTAATCAAATTGAAATTGAATTAAATAGAAATGCAATTGGAAATTGAAGTGAAATCGATTTGGAATGAATTCAATTTGAATTGAAAACGAACTGAAGTTGAATTGAAATCGATTTGAATTGAAATCAAATAGAAATGAATGTAAAAAGAATTTATAATGGAAATTTCAATTTTGGTTTGAATTTGAAATGAAGGTTGAAATTGTTTTTGAAACAAATTTGAAACGATTTATAAAATTCGTTTTAAAAGGAAATCGACGAAATATATATAATATATATATATATTATATATATAGTGGCCTGAATAGAACGCGCCACGCCGCGGTAGTTCATGAATTTCGACCATTGACTTCGAATGGATATTGCGGGAGATCCGACCGCCGGATTCTCCTAAAACCGGAACCGTTGGGTTCGTATCGAAAAGAGCTTTCCAATGAATATTAGAAATTTTAAATCTAACGGTTGAATTTGGAATTATGTCCAAATCAAATTTGGAAAAGGTCGTTGTAAGTGCAGTTCGGTGGCCGTTATTGAAAACCGACTGTACGGGCCTTGATAAAATTATTAAAAATATTAATAGTTTGTGTAAAATCATAATATATGAATTAGAAGGAACTGGGATGAAAAATTCCACATTTGTAAAGATAAAAATAGATTTTTATCGAAATGAACTAGTTTTGAACTAGAATTAAAATCTAATTATTTTTAAATGAATAAAATTGGATTTGAAATGGGTTTTAAATAACCTGAATTTCCAATATATGAATTGGAATGGATTTTAATCGAAATTGTCTTTGGAATATTTCGATATTAGATTCCGCGATTATACACATATTTTAGAGGAAATTTGGAAGATATATTTTATATCAATATTTCCAAAGCGATATTTGTGGGTTTCAGAATTTGATATTGAATATAAGCCGATATATTTTCTATTTAGAGCCTTGTATTTAATATCAAATGGGATTTGGGTTTATCATGAACAGTGTTTTGAATAACACTTGTTCTTTAACCCGATAATAAAAAAATGTGATTTGGGTTTATCATGAACTGTGTTTTAAGTGACATTAGTTCTTTAACCCAATAAAAGGAGTTTTAATGAATCTAAATTTGATTGAAATGTGAATTGATAATTTAAATTATCAAATTTGGAAAGTGAGCGAGAATGGAGTATCACCAGTTTTGCTCCAAAGCGATAGTTAAATCTTTAATTAGATTTGAACATGAAATGGTAATTAATTTTACCGATAACACCATGGTGTTAGATATGGAGTATTACCAGTTTTGCTTCATGGGATGAATAGGATGGGATTGGGAAATAAAATAAATAATTACTTCGGTGTGGTTCGCTAATCCTGACTTGTTTGGAAAACCATAATATGGTTTGAAATGATATCCAAAGGAAGATTAATGATTAAATTTAGAAGAATTTACCTTTAATAAAATTAATGGGAACTTTTCCCTAAGAATGTGAAATTTAGAAACTAACTGTAGGTTAGCTAAGAAGGATGGTTTCCTGGGTATTGATCTGATGTTGGTTTCGGCCTTCGGGGTTAATATTTGGGGAATTGTTCTCTTGCTAATTTACGGTTAGTGACTGATGAATTGGAATGAGGCGTATGTTGTGTTTGTGTAACAATTGTTTATTATATACGCGGGTTATTCGGAATGGCCGGGTTTATACCCATTCTGAATAACCGATTCGACGATATGTCGAAGAGGAAGACGGTGGTTGATGACCGGAAGTCTTCACGTCGCTTGGGTGATTACTGATGATCTTGATTAGGCTGTACACCCAAGATGAGGGAATAAGTTGGTGATCGTCCAGACGTACTTGGAGATCGATGGATATGCAAGGAAAGTGCCTCCGGTTTCGTTCAGACCCAGAACGAACTTGTAAATGGACTATGTGTCTGACATTTGATTTTATTCTGTGTTGATTGATCTCTATTAAATATACATCTATTTGGAGGTGGAGAATTTATTCTCTTGCTTAACGCCCTTCTTTGAGACGTACGAGCTCAGAGGTTGTATATCGATGGACATCAATCGCATGGAGTGAATTTCCTGTGTGGCATGCCTAAGTGGCAGATGATTAAGGCTTCTATCGAAAAGCAAAGTCTTGTGGTTGATGTTCAAAGCACGGCCTAAGTGGCACAGCTTTGTGTATAGCGTGGATTCGCGAGCCTCACATCTCGATATGAGTCAAAAACGGGATAAGGACTGCAGGGAGAGCACGACGTTTCTTTCTAGCTATGGGTGGTGTCAGTGCTTAAACTGACTGACATTTACATATATTTTTACCTATGTGGTTGTTTGAATGAGGTGGCTCGATTTTAGGTCTGTTTGGACTGGGAAACGTGTGTTCAGGAATACTAATCCACTAACGTAAGTGTGGACTAGCCCTGAAGCATCCAAGGGTTACCCAGAGTGTGCAGTCCTGAGATATTTGCTAGAGTGTCTCGAAGCGGAGAGGAGCTTGCCCCTTGCCTTGACTCATGACGGGAATCCAATTCCAATACGAGATATTTCGGTTTTATTTGTAGAGCCTAGTATTGGCGACATGATAGATGGTACCCATGCCGCCTATGATTGATATTTATAATTGAAATTGTTTTGACACTATACACTTAAAATAGTATCAAATGGTTTGTTTTAAACGTACCAAGCTTGTTTGGCTATTATAAGGGAAAACCCTATCCTCCGGCTTGCCTTGCATTGGGACCTGGGTCTTATAATAGCTTCATTTTTCGAAAAAGCATTGCGTTGTTTATTCTAAGCACTGGTATTCTCGGGAGGAAACCCGTTCCGTGTTATACGGCGTGGTCCCTTAATTTACCTTACTTTTGAAGTAAAAATTTAAATAACTGTTTTAGTTCTCACACCAGTCGCATGACTGACCTGGAGATTATTGTTTTAACCTAAACTCTGGGTGCCCCTATTTTCCACACGGGCAGCTAGTAGTTTTGGTTTTGCAGATTTTTATTCACAGGATCCTGATTTACAGCTGGAACGATGCTCGGAAAGCTCTGTATCTGTAACGACCCAGAAAATCTGAACCAATTTAAAAAAATTTAAATTGGCTAAAATAATGGATTTTAAATATTTAAAATAAATATTTTAAATAATGGCGATGAAAACTGAGTTTGAATCGACAATTGAAAACGAATATAATTAATTATAATTATATATAGAATTGAAAATAGCGCGGTAGTTCGATAATTCGATTTCAAACTTCAATTGAATATACCGGGTGCAAAACAATCCGGATTTTAGTGAAACCAAAAACATTAGGATCTAATTGGTAATATCTTTCTAACGAATCTGACCAATCGAAATTTGATAGCGGGAATCAAAAGATATGTCCAGTTGAAAATTATGAATAGTCGCTATGGAATTCAGGCCCTTAAAAATGGACATTTTGCAAATGACCTCGGATTTCGACGAAACCACTTTTGTTGGACCCGCAGGGTCAAGTTATTGTTAGGTTTCAAATTTCATAATTTTTCGAATCAATATGTGAGCGTGGCAAAGGAAAACGCGTTTGACCAGTTTCTGTTGAATTTAATCGACTGGAAATTGGCCATTTTACAAACGGTCTCAGAATTCGACGAAACTAGTTTTGTTAGGACCGTATCGTCAATACAAAGCTAGAAAATATTTTTCGAGAATTTTTCTAGTTAGTATGTGACCCCGGTAATTTGAAATGTACGTTTAAAATTCAATATAGTGATTTAAATGTAAATTCAACGGAAACTGATTGTAACGATCAAATCAGTTTGCGATACATATCCCATTGTGTTCGGAATGGGGGTAAAACGCTATGGACGACAGGCGGTGGGCCTCGTTTCGAGGTCGTATGTAAAAGTCAACTTTTTGCATAATTAAATAAAAAAAAAATTTAATTCCTTCCCTCTCCTTATTCATTCAGCCCCCCCCCCCCCCCGTTCATTTTTATTTCGAACGAAAAGAAGAAAAAAAAAACCCTAAGGACTATCGACAGCCCCCCCCCCCCCCCCCGAAGCGCCGCCGCCGCCCATCACCGCACCCCCTCCCTCGTGCGTCGAACTCCCACTGAAGCCGCAACCCCCGAAGCCCCCCCCCCCCCAGATCGCAACTAGCTCCGACGAAGCCCCCCCTCGTTCGCGACACTGAAGCCGCCGACGACATCTTCTCCCCCCCCCCCCCTTCGCAGCTACATCGGTGAGCATTTTCTATTTTTTTATTTATTTTCTTTTTTATGTATTCTGTAAAACTGATTATTATAAAGATTTAAAAACTGATTACTATAAAGATTAAAACTGTTTTTGTAAAAGGATTAAAACAAGTTTTTAAAAGGATTTTTAAACTGAATTTTAAAAAGATTTTTAATCTGATTTTTAAAAGATTTTAAACCTGATTTGTTTAAAAGTAAAAACTGATTTTAAAGAAGTTAAAACTGATTTTCAAAAACATATAAAAACTGATTTTTAGAAAAGGTTTAAACTTCAAAGAGAAAAAGGTTTGAGCTTTAGAATGGAAAAAGATTTGAACTTTAAAAAGAAAAATCAGATTTTTTTTATATTGAAAGTCGAAGTAAAAATCATATTTTTATATATTGAATAGCGAAGTCAAAATTCGATTTTTATTTATTGAATAACATAGTAAAAATTCGATTTTTACATATGTAGAGAATACGGGCGAAAGCGACAGAAAGGCGAAGATTTCTCTAAGTGAAGTGTCGTGCAGTTGGATAGCTATTGGTGAGATTTCTGATTTAAAAATTATATATATGTGTTGAAAATAAAAGTGAATTGCTATATATAAATATCTATATATATATACGCCCCTCGTCCACAAACCATGGACGATATTTATTGGTTGAAATCGTTGTGAAAATTGATTGATAGCGATTGATTGTTTGGATTGTTTGTGATTGATATTGGTTGATTGTGGTTGAAAAATACCCATTTGTGGTTGAGAAATATTTGGTTGAAACCACATAGGATTAGTTTGTGGAAATGAAATAAATATATACATGCCGCCTGCGTGCGAACTAGATGCATGATCCCCATTGTCAAAAACCGCGAGGTTTTAAGGTAGAGCGAGGAGCCGTACTAGGGACGGTCCCGGTTTAACTACCCTGCCGTTATGCTGCCGAAATTTTGAATAATATTTGTGTGTTTGAATTATTTTCATATGCTTAAACTATATTTATTCATTGTATAGAAAACATTCATGTGTTGAATTGATATTCATTCGTTGTTTAGAAATTCATGTGTTGAATGGTATTCATATTTTGAAATAAATTGTTTGATAATAAAAATCGCCTTTTATCGACTATATGAACTGTGTAAAATAATCTCGTTTTAAAAAGAAATTGTTTTATGATAAAAATCCTAATTTTGTCACCTATATGAACTATATAGAAAAATAGTGTTTTGAAATGAATTGTTTTACAATAAAAATCACATTTTTATTGTATGCATAAATCGTTGAAATGTGAAGTGTTAAAAATAGCCGCTTGCTCAAAATAAACATATATGAGTTGAAATATTCATTAATTAGCTAATGAAATGATTTGCACCTATTTATGTAACATTAGAACAAATGGTGTTTTTAAACCAAATAGAAATCAAATATGAAGTCGAATAGAAATTGATAAATGATAAGAACTGTATATATATGTACATGCAATATTCATTGAACAGGTTATAGCAAAGGGGCTAGAGAAGAGGAATAAAATTTTGTGCCCGACAAATAGGTACACATTTACTGATTTGTTTGGGTGATGATTTTGAGCCTGTCGGCTAGCCGCTTGGCTTTTTCTTTTTCTTTTTGAGATTAGAAGGACCGGGAAAGCTATTTGTGATTTCCCGATGCTCCCGGTGCAGGGGAGGTTATGGCGAAATTTTTCCAAAATTTAAGGCATTAGAAAAATATTTGAAGTTAAAACGATATGGAAATCATTGAATGAACTATATTTATATAAATATATAAATATAAATAAAATTAAAACGAAACGAAGCCGTGCAGTTCGTGTTTTGAAACCGTGTTTTCAAACAACTAGTACGGGAAATCCGACCATCGGATTTTCCCGAAATCTCAACCGTCGGGTTCGCCTTGGAATAATCTTTCCAACGGCACCAACCTTGTAAAAATCCAATAGTTGGATTGTCTGGAATGTTTAATTCAAATCTGAAGAAAAACAGCGCCAGAAATGATTATATTTATATATATATATATATATAAATATAATTATATTTAATCGAATAACGACGCTGCAGTTCGTATTTTGAAATTGAAACTTCAAACGATTGTGCCGGGAGATCCGACCGTCGGATTTTCCCGAAACTGGAACCGTTGGATTCGTTTTGAAAAGACCTTTCTAATGATGTAAATTTTGTGAAGATCCAACGGTTAGATTTTCAGATATGTGTAAATCAAATCTGAAGAAAAACAGCGCCACGGCTGCGTTATGGCCCGAAGCGTCGTTTTGAATAAATTGGCTATTTTAAAATAAATAAAAATTGCGATAAATAGTTATAAGATACCATAAACGATATGGAATGGAAATAAACTGAATTTGCTTGATTTATGTGATGTTTGATGGTTGAATGTGTTTGGTGTGAAAATTACATTAAAGGACAAAATTGGTGTTGTAGAATAATTTAACCATTGAAATAAATTGAATTGAAATTCTAAATATACGTGAATTATTTGGAAAGGCCGAGTTAATTCTCATTTCAAATAATTGACCGATGATTGAAAGTCGAAGATGAAGACGATGGTCGAAGACCGGAGATCTTCACCTCGTTTGGATGGTAACCGAGGTCCTGATTGGGAGGCATCCCGAAATATGGATAATGAGTGGTGATCGTCCAGACGTACGTGGTGATCGAAGGGTTTGCGAGGTATTTAGTGCCTCCGGTTTCGTTCAGACCCAGAACGGACTTGTAAATGGACTGTGTGTCTGACATTGGAGTTTATTCTGTGTTGATTGATTTCTGTTAAATATACATCTGTTTGGCGGCGGAGAATTTATTCTTTTGCTTAACGCCCTTCTCTGAGACGTACGAGCTCAGAGGTTGTATATCGATGGACATCAATCGCATGGCGTGAATTGCCTGTGTGGCATGCTAAGATGCAGTGATCAGGGCTTCTGTTGAAAAGCAAAGTCTTGTGGTGATGATCAAAGCACCGCCTGTGTGGCGTAGCTTTGTGTATAACGTGAATTCGCGAGCCTCACACCCCGGTATGAACCAGAAACGGGAGAAAGGACCTCAGGGAGGGCCTGCGTTTCCTCCTAGCTAAAAGTGGCGTCAGTGGTTTTACACGCCCTGACGAGTTTGACTTATGTGGTTGTTGCTGTTGCGAGGCGCCTCGGTTTGATCGGACGATCCGGGTCCGATGGAGTCATTCGTTGGGTCATTTACGCCCCAAAGGGCGGGGAAACGTATGGTTCAGGCATTTTAATCCACATCGGTGGACCGGCCCTGACGATCCTAAGGCTTAACAGAGTACTTGCCTGAGGCTTGGGCTAGGAAGTCTCGAATTCGGTAAGGACTATCTTTTGCCTTGGTTCATGACGGAAATCCAATTTCCAAATACGTGATCGTGCGGTTTTGATTGTATACCTATATATGGCGACATAGTGGTATGGGGGCATTAATGCCGTCTATGATTGATAGTTATGATTCGAAATTGTTTTCAGAACATATAAACACTAGCAATAATATCAAATGCCTTTGTTTTATTCGTATCAATCATATTTTGGCCATTATAAGGTAAAACTCTATCCTCCGGTTTGCGTTGCATTGTGTGATGGGAACTGAGTCTTATAATGGCTTCATTTTTATAAAAAGCATAGCGATGTTTAAAAGAAAGTTTTGTTTGAAAGCACTGGCAATCCAATGGAGTAAACCCGTTCCACGAAAGTGGCGTGGTCCTGTGATTAGCCAATTATATATGTGTTGAGTGGATTTCTCATACCAGTCCCATGACTGACTCTTAGTTTGTTTCACTTTCAAACTCGGGTGCCCCTTTTTCTACACGGGCAGCCTTGTATTCGGGTTTAGCTGGTTCTTTCTGGATAGCTGGAGCTGAAGATGGATTCTATCATTTATTTCCTTTTATGCTGTTCAGCTCCTATTGTACATATTTTGTTTATTTCCGCTGTAGACATTTATGTATAGCTGAACTGTATTTGTACTAAGTAAGATCCTGTATACTGTGTAACTCTGATGATTACTTTTATCCAGTATATTTTGTTGTTCATTCTGGTGTATTTATTTAATTCTGTTCTGCTATTATCTGTTTCTGTGTTATATTCCAAAGATAACCTTGTTTCCGTGAGAACGGGAAATCGGGTCGTCTCTGTATCCGTGTTGTGCATTGTATTATTTTTCCGCTACTATGTATTTAAATGTAATTTAAATCTTTGATATCCTCTGTTGTATAATATTTATTCATACTCTGTATATTCTTGTATTCTGATGGAATTGTTGTAATATACAATGAAATGTTCTTCTGTTTGTGTTTTGATGTGGCTTGTTCTCAACTCAATCCGTGCTTTCCTTCACGGGGAAGTTCGGGTCGTGTCACGGATCTCCCGTTTCGCCAATTTGAAGTTAATGGTCGAAATTCGCGAATGGTCGCTGTGTGGCACGTTCAATTCAGGCCATTTAAATATATATAATATATATCATTGATTTCTATTCAAAAAGTATTTTATAAATTGTTCATAAATTTATTTCAAAATGATTTCAACTTCATTTTCAATTTTAAATCGAAAAATATTCTATATCATTATAATATTAAAATGATAATATTTTCAAAATATCAGATTTTGAAATCAAATCTTTTCCATATTCATTATAAAATGAATAAGATCAATATAAAAATTTGTTTGAGTCAAAATAGCGTATATTAACTTAACTCGGCTTCATATACTTCAATATTTTTGCGTCCATCCAAAATCGGACATCAAAACCATATTTTGAATCTTCACGCAATATTATTCTAAAAAATATTCCTTGTTTTAAAATATTCGTTATTTTTGAATCGGAATCAGACTCATTCAACTACCATATAATTTTATTTATATGAATTTCATACATCACGTTTATTCAAATATAGTGATAAACAACTATTGAACAACCAATTCACAACTAGAGTGAAATTTACTACCGTATAAGCATTAAATAATTAAATAATGCTTATTGCAGTCTGTCGATCCATTGATTGACATACAATTAAATTCAGGGGAGATGTGAATAAATAATATCCCCAGACTCGTGTGGGGTTTTTAAACAACAACAGTTTATTTAAATAAATTATTGGTTATCAAATTTAACCAATTCTAATTTGGTTTGAATTATTTTTCTAATTAGCCAATTTTCACTGTTTAAAATTATAAATAGAGATTTATAATTTAACTTCAACTACCACATTAATGTTAACATTATTTTGAATATGTTATACATTTCAACAACACAATCAACACACAATACGGTCAATTAAATCGTCTATGGTTTGTGGACGCGGGAGGTGAGCTAACAGGCACCGTATACAATTTATAATGATTAAAACTGTTAAAAATCTACAATGGTAATACTATATATTTTCAAATATACAAATGTAACAACCCGGAATTTTGGGGCCAATTTAAATTTTTTATTTTAGGAATCTTAATGGATTTTAGAATATTTAAAATAATTTATTTTAAGTAATAACGATGGAAAATTTGAACTTTGAAAATGGAAAGTTATGTCCAGTTTAAAATTTAGAAAAGTCGTTATAGAATTTATATATATATATATATATATATTAATATAATATTTAGCCCTTAAAAATAGCCATTTTACAAATGACCTCTATTTTCGACGAAACCACTTTTGTTGGAACCGGAATGTCAAATTATTGTTAAGTTTAATTTTCCAGAATTTTTCGAATTAATATGTGAGCGTAGCATAGGAAAATGTGTTTTGTCAGTTTCGGTCAAATTTAAACGACTTGAAAATGGCCATTTTTCAAACAGTCTCGGAATTCGACGAAATTAGTCTTGTTAGAACCGTATCATCAAAGCATAGCTAGAAATAATTTTTCTATAATTTTTAGAGTCCGTATGTGGCCCCGGTAATTTAAAATGTACATTTAAATTTAATATATATTAATTTATATTTTAATTTAAAGAAAAACATATCGTAACAGCCGAAGTAGGTTACGAAACGTATTCCATTGCGTCCGGGATGGGGGTTGTTAGCTAGGGACGACACTCGTTGGGTTTGATTTGGAGTTCGATACGACACAGGAGCTATATTGGAATTTAAAGAAATTAAATAAATAAATAAAATTATAAAATACCCGTATAAATACGGTATCAAATACGTAACCCTATCCAAATATAACCAGGCCGCCACTTCAAGGATTAATGGCCAGAAAACACCGAACTAAACCTGATAAAATCTGTCAATCCTCACACTAATTCTAGAGATTTATAGGGCAAAGATTCAAGAGCTCGACGAGCTTGACAAGATGAACGGCTGCGATCATGATTAACTCCTTAGGGTGGCTGTATTTTGGCCTCGAAGGGCGCATGTTCATGACCGATGTCCGAGCTCTATGGGGCTGCGATTTTGGGGTTCTTCATGGTGGTGGGGGTCCTGTTCAAGGCGTGTCTGATGGTGACTTCTGATCTGGTGATGGTGCGCTGTAGAGGAGGGCGCAAGGAGGGAGAAGATGTCAGCGAATGGGTTCGGGTTTCGCGTTACGGAAGGATTTGGAGAAGAAGGTTATTAAAAAGGATTGGTTTTAGTTAATTAATTATTATTTTATTAATGTTAACAAAATTTTAAAATCCTATAACTCATCCATACAGCAACGAAATCGAACGAAACTGAAAATGCTAGAATCGTGGAGGCGAGATCTACGCTATGAAGCTGACTAGAGTTGAAACCGAGCATGTTGAAAATTCAGGTAATTTCAGTTCTGAATTAAAAACAATGTGAGATATCAGATTTTATGATTAAAATTTAATTATTTATCGTTATATGAATCCATGTTTACGCATTATTATAAATTTCATGTATGTAATGAATGAGATTAGATTTGCTTGTTTATTAGTGAAATGAATTGATTTGATTTTGTAGATCCGGAATTTGCATATAAATAAAATATACATTTTCATCGTATGTTTGGTTCGTTAAAAAGAATCAAGTTGTAAATTAAAATATCACTATACTAGGCAATGTCATGTTAAGATAAAATATTGTTGTATTAGAATAAAAAGATCGCTGTAGTTAGAAATGTTTGTTTTAAATAACAATAACATTTTTGTTAGGAAATATTTATTTGGAATAAAAATCACATTTTGTAATAAAAGGTTTATTGAGAATAAAAATCACGTTTTGTGATAAAATGTTTGTTCAGAATAAAAATCACATTTTTAGTTAGGACATTTTTAAGTAAACAAAAATATATATTTTAGTATAAATACATCACTTTGGTATGAAATGTGAAGTTAGAAATAAAACATTCTTTTGTTCATTTTATAAGAATGAAAATAAAACATTCTTTTTGTAGATATTATAAGAATGAAAATAAAACATTCTTTTTGGTCATTTTATAAGAATGAAAATAAAACATTCTTTTTGGTCATTTTATAAGAATAAAACGAAAACATTCATTTTGGTCATTTTAAAAGAATGAATTGAAAACATTCATTTTGGTCATTTTAAAAGAATGAATTGAAAACATTCATTTTGTCACTTTGAAAAGAATGAAGTAAATTCATTCATTTTTGTCACTTTAGAATAATAAATTAGAAAACATTAATTTTGTCACTTTGAAAAGAATGAAGTAAATTCATTCATTTTTGTCACTTTAGATTAATGAATTAGAAAACATTCATTTTGTCACTTTGAAAAGAATGAAGTAAATTCAATCATTTTTGTCACTTTAGAAAAATGAATTAGAAAACATTCATTTTGTCACTTTGAAAATAATGAAGTAAATTCATTCATTTTTATCTCTTTAGAAAAATGAATTAGGAAATAGTCGTTTTTGTCACATTAAAAGAATGATGTAAAAATATACATTTTTGGTATTAAAAAGGAATGAAACAAAAATAACATTTTTGTGTATTAAAAAGGGTTAAACAACAATGAACATTTGTGTACATTAAAGTGGAGTAGATTAAAATACATAGTTTTGTTTTCATTAAAAAGAGTTTAACCAAAATAGTAATTTTGTTCATTAAAATGAGTTTAACCAAAATATACCCTTTTGGTCATTATAAAGAGTTACACCAAAATATACATTTTTTGTCATTGAAAGGGATTACACAAAAGATTAGAAATAAAAGTTAATATCTTTATTGACGACTAATTACAATAAAAAGATCATATGTTATAAATATGATATTAGCGATGGCTTGGAATATATGTTTGTGATGTTGAAATGTTGATATATTAATAAATATAATGCTTAGTATATTCGAATTGAATATTACACTTCCATTTACAAGTTCTCCGACTTGTTTATGTGATTGGGGCGATAATTTTTACACATCGCCCAAGTGCACAAATAATTTATTATTTGTTTGTTGGATTAAACCCGACACGGGTATTGGGATGATATTTGACAGACACAAATCCCAATATTTAGTTGTAGAATCCACTCTGGCTGTAATTTGGATGTTTGATAATTATTTATCATGATGGTTGATTTCATGCAATATATGGTTGTTGATTGAGTCACATTCCAATAAATAATATTTAGAAAAAGAATATTTTAGAAAATATCTTAGAAAAAGAATATATTTTAGAAAAATATATTTATTGATATGAACTAGTTATTAACTAGAGTAAATCATTAAATTAAGATTTAATGAAGTTTTCCACTTTGTTAATATTTAATTGAAAGTTAAATTTAATAAATTGGATTTTGGGTTTGTCCTGAATGGTGTCTTCAGTAACACCTTTCTTAAACCCAGTTGAGAAAAGAATAAATCTTTTAATTAAGATTACTAAAGTTTTCAGTTATATTTAGTAATTGGAATCAGATGAAATGTGAGTTGGGTTTATTGTGAATGGTTTTTTTAAGCGACATTTGTTCTTTAAGCCAACTGACAGTGAAAGTATGATTTGGAATTTGTAAATCTTTTATTAAGATTTAAATGGAAATTTTTCCAAAAGTAAAGTTTTCCAATTTAATATATTAAATTGGAATTGAATGGAATTCGAATTAATAATAACCGAGATAAGCTTCTGTAAAAGGAGACCGATACTATATATGGAATTTAAGAGGCTTTGCCGTTATTCCATTTATATTATGGGTTGGATACAGAAATTTATAACGATTATATATTAATTTGATTTCTGTGAAGATTCCATATTTTATGGAAGATGATTATGGGTTTACCGTGAACTATGTTTTAAATGACATTAGTTCTTTAACCCAGTTAAAGATAAGATTAATTTCTTAAATTTAAATAATCATTGAATAATGATTTTTGATATTTAAAACCAAATTGGGGTTTTAATAAATCTTTAAAAGAAAGATTTAAGAATAAATTTAAAGAATTTATCTTTGATAAGATGATGTGAATATTTTATTTAAAAGAATATTCTGAATTGGAATGAGACATTGGATGTTCTTTTATAATACTTGATTTTTAATTATAAAAATACGCGAATTATTCGTAAAGACCGGGTTTAACCCATTCCGAATAATTACTACAACGATGAAGAGTCGAAGATGAAGACGGTGGTTGAAGACCGACGATCTTCACATATGTTGCTACTGAGACCCATGATGGGAGTAGCTACCTTGAAGGGGCTTCAGTGGTGGCCGTCCGGACTATTGTTGATTGTTTCGGATATGCGAGGACCTCTCAGGTGTCTCCGGTTTCGTTCAGACCCAGAACATGCTTGTAAATGGATGCGTGTATGACATCGGATTTCGTTCCATGTGAATTAAATTGATTTTTATTAATGTATATCTAATTGTTGGTGGAGAATTTATTCTCTGCTTAACACCCAGGTATATATTGATAGTGATTGACCGCATGGCATGAATTATCAATGTGGCATGCCAAGATGCAATTGATCAAGGCTTTTGTTGAAAAGCAGGGCCTTGCAGGATGATCAAAGTGTAGCCTATTACGGCTTAACTTTGTGTATAGCGGGACTTCGCGAGCCTTACACCCCGGTATGAGTCAAAAATCGGATATGGACCGTAGGGAGTGCACATGTTTCTTTCTAGCTAGAAGTGGTGTCAGCGCTTAAACTGGCTGACATTTTACTTATGTGGATGATGGATTCAGAGGTGCCTCGGATTTACAGGCCATTAGTGGTCATATGGAGGTACAAAGGGACCGGGAAGCGTGTGTCCAGGCATAATAAATCCACTACCGGTTGGTGGGGACCGGCCCTACCGCTCCAAGGGTTCACTACGGGGGATCCTGAGGCATTTTCTAGAGTGTCTCGAATTGGAGAGGACGATCCCTAGCCTCGATTTCATGATGGAAATCCAATTTCCAATATGACCTTGTGGTTTTGATTGTAGAACTAGTATGGCGACATAGTAGGATGGGGTACTATGCCGTGTATGATTGATACATTATGATTGAAGTGTTTTTGAAATATATATACACCCATAGATATACACACTAATATTAAATCTGTTTTATCGTATCAAGCATCTTTTGACCATTATAAGGTAAAACCCTATCCTTCGGTTTGCGTTGCATTGTGTGTTGGGACTTGGGTCTTATAATGGTTTCATTTTTCTAAAAAGCATTGCGTTGTTTAATGATTTACTTTATTTTATGCACTGGCATTCCAATGGAGTAAACCCGTTCCACGTTAGCTGCGTGGTCCTATGATTAGCCTTATTATTAGATAAGTTAAGTTAAGATTTCTCATACCAGTCCCATGACTGACCTGTAGTTTGTTTCACTGGCAAACTCGGGTGCCCAAATTTTCCACACGGGCAGTCAAGTAGCTTTTTGCAGATATATTTACAGGATCCTGGTTTACAGTTGAAGCGATATTCGGAAAGCTCTGTATCCATGTTTTCCTTTCAGTTGTATATTTGTATTATTTTTCCGCTGCTATTTAAATGTAATTTAAGTCTCTGATATTAACGTATTTCTATTGTGTAATAATATTCATACTCTGTTATATTCTTGTACTGTTATGTAATTGTTGTAACCAGCAATAAAATGTTCTTCACTTTATGTTCTGATGTGTGTTGTTCTCAAAGCAATCCAGGCTTTCCTTTATGGGGAAGTTCAGGGTCGTTTCATTTGGTATCAGAGCTTTGGTTTATAGAGCTCGAGAACAAGGCACATTAGAACCGAACGAAAGAATTCATCAGAGATTGGATTAGTAATATACAATAAGAATAACTCGTTAGAGATAGGATCAGTAGTATCCTAGAACGAGTGTGAAGAGTATTATTTTCTTTAAAATAAAAATGAAAACAAATTTAGTTTTGAATTTTTTTATCTTAAAATACATATTTGAGTATATTATTATATTTTAATGTGGACAATCGAGTATATAAAAATTTCGAATATATGAGTAATTAATGGATATTCGAAGTTTTAATATACTGGACAGTTATAGAATCACACTCTAGTCGCCTAGAGATGATTCTGATGATGGAGCTCCATCATCAGTATTGATGTTTGAGTTTCGAAAGTGGTATATCTATATATTTCCATTGACTGGTCTGAGAACCAAAACCTAGACAGGATATACTGTTGTGATTTGCTCTAAGAATATGATTTTTGACTATATATAAAGGTTATATATATTTGGAAAGTTAATCACCTAATTGATTGATGGTTGTGATGTTTGATAATAAATTTCACTAATTAAAATATTAGAATGGTAATTATTGAAAACAATAAATAAAAATTTAAAGTTGAGTTGGTTAATTAAACAACTTTTAGCTTCGTTCCTTTTCGAGGACAAAAAGATTTTAAGTGGGGGCGATTGTAACAACCCGGAATTTTGGGGCCAATTTAAAATTTTTATTTGAGGAATCTTAATGGATTTTAGAATATTTAAAATAATTTATTTTAAGTAATAACGATGGAAAATTTATTTAATCAAAGTTAAAACAAATAAATTTAATTTAATTCTAAAAGGAGTTTAAGACAGCGCTGCAGTTTGAAAAATTGAATGTGAACTTTGAAAATGGAAAGTTATGTCCAGTTTAAAATTTAGAAAAGTCGCTGTAGAATTTATATATATATTAATATATTATTTAGCCCTTAAAAATAGCCATTTTACAAACGACCTCTATTTTCGACGAAACCACTTTTGTTGGAACCGGAATGTCAAATTATTGTTAAGTTTAATTTTCCAGAATTTTTCGAATTAATATGTGAGCGTAGCAGAGGAAAATGTGTTTTTTCATTTTCAGTCAAATTTAATCAACTTGAAAATGGACATTATTCAAATAGTCTCAAAATTCGACGAAATTAGTCTTGTTAGAACCGTATCGTCAAAGCATAGCATGAAATAATTTTTCTGTAATTTTTAGAGTTCGTATGTGGCCCCGGTAATTTAAAATGTACGTTTAAATTTAATATATATTGATTTATATTTTAATTTAAAGAAAAACATATCGTAACAGCCGAATTGGGTTATCAAACGTATTCCATTGCGTCCTGGATGGGGGTTATTAGCTAGGGACGACACTCGCTGGGTTTGATTTGGAGTTCGGTACGACACATGAGCTATATTGGAATTTAAAGAAATTAAATAAATAAATAAAATTATAAAATACCTGTATAAATACGGTATCAAATACGTAACCCTAATCCAAATATAACTAGGCAGCCACTTCAAGGATTAATGGCCAGAAAACACCGAACTAAACCTGATAAAAACTCTCAATCCTCACACTAATTCTAGAGATTTATAAGGCAAAGATTCAAGAGCTCGACGAGCTCGACAAGATGAACGGCAGCGATCATGATTAACGCCTTGGGGTGGCTGTATTTTGGCCTCGAAGTGTGCACGTTCGTGACCGATGTCCGAGCTCTACGGGGATGCGAGTTTGGGGTTCTTTATGGTGGCGGGGCTACTATTCAAGGCGTGTCTGATGGTGACTTCTGATCTGGTGATGGTGCGCTGTAGAGGAGGGCGCAAGGAGGGAGAAGATGTCAGCGAATGGGTTTGGGTTTCACGTTACAGAAGGATTTGGGGAAGAAGGTTATTAAGAAGGATTGGTTTTAACTAATTAATTATTATTTTATTAATGTTAACAGATCTTTAAAATCCTGTAACTCATCCATACAGCAACGAAATCGAACGAAACTGAAAACGCTGGAATCGTGGAGGCGAGATCTATGCTATGAAGATGACTAGAGTTGAAACCGAGCATGTTGAAAATTCAGGAAATTTCAGTTTTGAATTTAAAAAAATGTGAGATATCTGATTTTATGATTAAAATTTAATTATTTATCATTATATGAATCCATGTTTATGCGTTATTATAAATTTCATGTATGTGATGAATGAGATTAGATTTGCTTGTTTATTGGTGAAATGAATTGATTTGATTTTGTAGATCCAGAATTGGCATATAAATAAAATATACATTTTCATCGTATGTTTGGTTCTTTAAAAAGAATCAAGTTGTAAATTAAAATATCATTATACTAGGCATTGTCATGTTAAGAAAAAATATTGTTGTATTAGAACAAAAAGATCACTATAGTTAGAAATGTTTGGTTTAAATAACAATAACATTTTTGTTAGGAAAATATTTATTTGGAATAAAAATCACATTTTGTGATAAAAGGTTTATTGAGAATAAAAATCACGTTTTGTGATAAAATGTTTGTTCAGAATAAAAATCACATTTTTAGTTAGGACATTTTGAGTAAACAAAAATATATATTTTAGTATAAAAACATCACTTTGGTATGAAATGTGAAATTAGAAATAAAAAAATTTTTTGGACATATTATAAGAATGAAAATAAAACATTCTTTTTGGTCATTTTATAAGAATGAAAATAAAACATTCTTTTTGGTCATTTTATAAGAATAAAACAAAAACATTCATTTTGGTCATTTTAAAAGAATGAATTGAAAACATTCATTTTGGTCATTTTAAAAGAATGAATTGAAAACATTCATTTTGTCACTTTGAAAAGAATGAAGTAAATTCATTCATTTTTGTCACTTTAGAAAAATGAATTAGAAAACATTCATTTTGTCACTTTGAAAAGAATGAAGTAAATTCATTCATTTTTGTCACTTTAGATTAATGAATTAGAAAACATTCATTTTGTCGCTTTGAAAAGAATGAAGTAAATTCATTCATTTTTGTCACTTTAGAAAAATAAATTAGAAAATATTCATTTTGTCACTTTGAAAAGAATGAAGTAAATTCATTCATTTTTGTCAATTTAGAAAAATGAATTAGGAAACAGTCATTTTTGTCACATTAAAAGAATGAAGTAAAAATATACATTTTTGGTATTAAAAAAGAATGAAACAAAAATAACATTTTTGTGTATTAAAAAGGATTAAACAACAATGAACATTGTTGTACATTAAAGAGGAGTAGAGTAAAATACATAGTTTTGTTTACATTAAAAAGAGTTTAACCAAAATAGTCATTTTGGTCATTAAAATGAGTTTAACCAAAATATACCCTTTTGTTCATTAAAAAGAGTTACACCAAAATATACATTTTTTGTCATTGAAAGGGATTACACAAAAGATTAGAAATAAAAGTTAATATCTTTATTGTCGATTAGTCACAATAAAAAGATCATATGTTATAATATGATATTAGCAATGGCTTGGAATATATGTCTGTGATGTTGAAATGTTGATGTATTAATAAATATAATGTTTAGTATATTCGTACTGAATATTACACTTCCATTTACAAGTTCTCCGACTTGTTCATGTGATTGGGACGATAATTTTTACTCATCGCCCAAGTGCACAAATAATTTATTATTTGTTTGTTGGGTGAAACACCATACGGTATTGGGATGATATTTGGCAGACACAAATCCCAATATTTAGTTGTAGAATCCACTCTGGCTGTTATTTGGATGTTTGATAATTATTTATCATGATGGTTGATTTCATGCAATATATGGTTGTTGATTAAGTCACATTCCAATAAAGAATATTCTAGAAAAAGAATATTTTAGAAAATATCTTAGAAAAAGAATATATTTTAGAAAAATATATTTATTGATATGAACTAGTTATTAACTAGAGTAAATCATTAAATTAAGATTTAATGAAGTTTTCCACTTTGTTAATATTTAATTGAAAGTAAAATTGAATAAATTGGATTTTGGGTTTGTCGTGAATGGTGTCTTCAGTAACACCTTTCTTAAACCCAGTTGGGAAAAGAATAAATCTTTTAATTAAAATTATTAAAGTTTTCAGTTATATTTAGTAAATGGAATCAGATGAAATGTAAGTCGGGTTTATTGTGAATGGTGTTTTTAAGCGACATTTGTTCTTTAACCCAACTGATAGTGAAAGTATGATTTCGAATTTATAAATCTTTTATTAAGATATAAATGGAATTTTTTCCAAAAGTAAATTTTCCAATTTAATATATTAAATTGGAATTGAATGCAATTCGAATTAATAATAACCGAGATAAGCTTCTGTAAAAGGAGACCGATACTATATATGGAATTTAAGAGGCTTTGTCGTAATTCCATTTATATTATTGGTCGAATACAGAAATTTATAACGATTATGTATTAATTTGATTTCTGTGAAGATTCCATATTTTATGGAAGATGATTATGGGTTTACCGTGAACTATGTTTTAAATGACATTAGTTCTTTAACCCAGTTAAAGATAAGATTAATTTCTTAAATTTAAATAATCATTGAATAATGATTTTTGATATTTAAAACCAAATTGGGGTTTTAATAAATCTTTAAAAGAAAGATATAAGAATAAATTTGAAGAATTTTTCTTTGATAAGATAATGTGAATATTTTATTTAAAAGAATATTCTGAATTGGAATGAGACGTTGGATGCGCTTTTATAGTACTTGATTTTTAATTATAAAAATACGCGAATTATTCGGAAAGACCGGGTTTAACCCATTCCGAATAATTACTACGACGATGAAGAGTCGAAGATGAAGACGGTGGTTGAGAACCGACGATCTTCACATCTAATGGATGTGTTGCTACTGAGACCCATGATGGGAGTAGCTACCTTGAAGGGGCTTCAGTGGCAGTCGTCCGGACTATTGTTGATTGTTTCGGATATGCGATGACCTCTCAGGTGTCTCCGGTTTTGTTTAGACCCAGAATGGACTTGTAAACGGATGCGTGTATGACATTGGATTTCGTTCCATGTGAATTAAATTGATTTTTATTAATGTATATCTGATTGGTGGTGGAGAATTTATTCTCTGCTTAACACCCTGGTATATATTGATAGTGATTGACCGCATGGCGTGAATTGTCAATGTGGCACGCCAAGATGCAATTGATCAAGGCTTTTGTTGAAAAGCAGGCCCTTGTGGGATGATCAAAGTATAGCCTATTATGGCATAGATTTGTGTATAGCGGGACTTCGCGAGCCTCACACCCCGGTATGAGTCAAAAACGGGATATGGACCGTAGGGAGTGCACACATTTCTTTCTAGCTAGAAGTGGTGTCAGTGCTTAAATTGACTAAAATTTTACTTATGTGGATGATGGATTTGGAGGCGCCTCGGATTTATAGGTTGCTAGTGGTCATATGGAGGTCCAAAGGGACCGGGAAGCGTGTATTCCGGCATAACCAATCCACTACCGTTAGGTGGTGACTGGCCCTACCGCTCCAAGGGTTCACTGCGGGGGATTCTAAGGCATTTGCTAGAGTGTCTCGAATCGGAGAGGACGATCCCTAGCCTCGATTTCATGATGGCTTGCGGTTTTGATTGTAGAACTAGTATGGCGACATAGTAGGATGGGGTACTATGCCGTCTATGATTGATACATTATGATTGAAGTATTTTTGAAATATATATATACCGATAGATATACACACTAATATTAAATTCGTTTTATCGTATCAAGCATCTTTTGACCATTATAAGGTGAAACCCTATCCTCCGGTTTTCCTTGCATTGTGTGATGGGACTTGGGTCTTATAATGGTTTCATTTTTCTAAAAAGCATTGCGTTGTTTAATGATTTACTTTATTTTATGCACTGGCAATCCAATGGATTAAACCCGTTCCGCGCTAGCGGCGTGGTCCTATGATTAGCCTTATTATTAGATAAGTTAAGTTAAGATTTCTCATACCAGTACCATGACTGACCTGTAGTTTATTTCACTAGCAAACTCGGGGGCCTATATTTTCCACATGGGCAGTCGAGTAGCTTTTTGCAGATATATTTACAGGATCCTAGTTTACAGCTGAAGCGATATTCGTAAAGCTCTGTATCCGTGTATTTCTTTCAGTAATATATTTGTATTATTTTTCCGCTGCTATTTAAATGAAATTTAAGTCTCTGATATTAATGTATTTCTATTGTGTAATAAGTATTCATACTCTGTTACATTCTTGTACTCTAATGTAATTGTTGTAACCAGCAATAAAATGTTCTTTAGTTTATGTTCTGATGTGTGTTGTTCTCAAAGCAATCCAAGCTTTCCTTTACGGGGAAGTTCAGGGTCATTTCATAAAATAAATAACTGTACAAAATTTTAGTGAGAGAATTATGACATTGGGTTCCACTCCGTCATTCTTTAATTTTGAATTGTTTTAATAAAATTAAACAGACTGTTTAATTTTATCAAAAATATGCAACTGCTTCCGTTTCCGTTCTGGTCAGTTCCATTGCAAAGCTCTCATTTTTCTGATTCCAATGCAACTGAAATTTTTGAATTCCGATTTCGTATGCAAAAGATATATAATTTTAAACATTGGATAATTTATTACATCATTAAACAAATTAATTAAGGTTAATTAACCTGAATCTCTCTTCCTGGAATAACCGAACACCCATAGTTCACGATGAACCCAAAATCTCGCATCCCCCACTCCCTGTTGCACGCAACCTAGGCCATTTCAGGACGATCAACCTACGCCACCTCGTCACCCTATCCATTACCGTCCTCCGCCCCAATTTCTGGTCATTGAGGTGACCCCACATAACTTAGAACAACGACAAAACGGTGGTGCTTAGGGTGTCAAAATCGAAATTAACACTCCACGAAAACTGATCTCGTTGGTATGGATTTGAGGTTTGAAAGAATCTCTATAATTTTTGCTTTAGAAATATTTGGAATTATCAAATAGGCAGGGTACGATTTGGGGGAGAAAATATGAAGTTTCCGTCCGTTCTTTGATGGGTAGCGGCGTTGTTTGTTAATGGGCTAGGGTTAGAAAACTAAAGCATATATATAATATATTTAATTAATGTTTAATTCATTTATTTCTAAATTTTGAAGTTTAATGTTCCGAGCTCCAAATCAAACCCAGCGACTGTCACTGTAACAACCCGGAAAATCTGGGCCAGTTTAAAAATTTTATTTTGGCAATTTTAGCGAATTTTGAATATTTAAAATGAATTATTTTAAATAATAACGACGAGAAATTTATTTTGAATATAATTCGAACGTATATATTTATATACGTCGTCGTTAGAGTATAATAATTATTTATAATTATAAAAGAATTGAAAATGGCGCGGTAGTTCGATAATTCGATTTCAAACTTCAATTGAATGTACCGGGTGCAAAACAAACCGGATTTTAGTGAAACCAAAGATAATAGGATCTATTTGTGAATATCTTTCCAACGAATCCAAAAAATCAAGATTTCATAGCGGGAATCAAAAGATATGTCCAGTTGAAAATTCTGAATAGTCGCTATGGAATTCAGGCCCTTAAAATTGGATATTTTGCAAACGACCTCGGATTTCGACGAAACCAGTTTTGTTGGATCCGTGATGTCAAATTATTTTTAGATTCCAAATTTCATAATTTTTCGAATCAATATGTAAGCGTGGCAAAGGAAAACGCGTTTGACCAGTTTTAGTAGAATTTAATGGACTGGAAAATGGCCATTTTTCCAACAGTCTCAGAATTCGACGAAACTAGTTTTATAGGACCGTATCATCAATATGAAGCTAGAAAATATTTTTCGGGAATTTTTAGAGTTCGTATGTGACCCCGGTAAATTGAAATGCGCGTTCAAATTCAATATATAGAGTATATGTTGATTTTAACGGAAACTGATCGAAACGATCGAATCAGCTTACGATACATATCCCATTGTGTTCGGAATGGGGGTAACTAGCTATGGACGACAGGCGGTGGGCCTCGTTTCGAGGTCGAAATAAAAAGTTACCTTTTTGAAATAATAAAAATAAATATATAATTAAATAAAAACCTTCCCTCTCTCTCCTACCCCCTATTCTTTCATTCTTGCCCCCCCCACCCCGTTCACGTTTTCAATTCAGACGAAATAAAAAAAAGGGGGGGAGAATCGCGATCTCCCCCAGGCGATCGATCGCCTCGACGCCGTCTAGCCAGCAGGAGGCGGTCGCCTCCGACCAGGCCCCCCCTCGCCTCCATCGAAGAACCGCAACGCCCCCCCTGTTTTTGCCGCCGCGGCTTCTTCTTCTTCCTCCTTCAAAAAACCATCGCCCCCCCCCCCACCCCCCCGCTTCCGCTCCACCTCCACCGCCTGCTGGAGGGCCCACCACCACCAGCGAGCAAGAAAACCCCCCCTCCGCTCCTCCTTAAAGCAATGTAAGCCCTTTCATTTATTTTGTTTTGTTTAATTAATTTTTGCAATTAAAAATCTGAATTTTTATATTGTAGAAGGATAAAAATATAATCTTTTATATTATAGGGAGTTCAAAATATAATTTTTATTATATGTAGAGGTTGAAAATATAATTTCTATCGCATGTAAAGATTGAAAATATAATTTTCATATTATATAGATAATAAAAAATGTGATCTTTATATGGTAGGATATAAAAAGACGATATTTTTATGTAGTGAAAGACGACATTTTTAAAGTAGTAAAAGGCGAAATCTTTATATAGAGAATAGTGTGGTAAAAATAGAATTTTTATCTATATAGTAGCAATGTAAAAATAGAATTTTTATCTACATAGTAGCAACGTAAAAATAGGATTTTTATCTATATAGTAGCAATGTAAAAATAGAATTTTTATCTATATAGTAGCAATATAAAAATAGAATTTTTATTTATATAGTAGCGAGGAAAAAACAGAATTTTATCCATATGGAGTGATTATAAAAATTCGATTTTTATATATTGAATAGCAAAGTAAAAAATTGATTTTTTATATATTGAATAGCGAAGTAAAAATTCGATTTTTATATATTGAATAGCGAAGTAAAAAATTCGATTTTTATATATGTAGTGGCTACGGGCAACGAAAGTGACGAAAGGCGAGAACGACGAAGATTTCTACTTAAGAAGAGTCGAGATGATTGGATTAGCTATTGGTGAGAATTTCTCACTCTTCAATCTCTTTTTCTAGTTATATATATATATATATATGCTAGGATGTAGACGGTGTTTAGTAGCACCCGACACCCGTCATCCACAGACCATGGATGGCTTGTTTGTTTAATTGATGTGTTGTGAAATTGTTTGTGATGTTGATGTGAAATCGATAATAAATTATTAATGTGTTGAAATAAATTAACTGTCGTTTAAAATATAATTTTTAACGTGAATGTGAATAAATAAATATTTATAAACAAATCGGCCGATTTGTTTATATACACTGATTTGACTGATATTGATTGGGTCGATAAATTTTACATATCGCCCAACGTCACAAATAAAATCTGAGTTTGATTGTTTGAAACCCCACACGGGTATTGGGATAAAATACGGCATAAACTAATCCCAAAAATTAGTTGTATGTCGATCGATGGATCGACAGGCTGTTATAAGCGTTAGATATCTATATTTGATGCTTATACAGTGTAGTGCACTTTGGATGATGGTTGATTACTTATCGTTGCTATTTTATACATGTGTGTATGGAATCCATATAATTAACTTTATATGGTAATTGATTGGGCCTCGTTCTAATCGGGAAAATAAAGAATATTATAAAATAAAGGTTCATGTGTTGACCGTACTCATCCGTTGAAATTAGTCATGTGTTGAACGAAATATTTTAACAATAAAATTTACATCTTTATCATATAGAAAATTAGAAACTAACTGGAAAATAGATAAGATGAGTGCTCTCCTGGATGTTGATCTGATGTTGGTTTCGGCCTTCGGGGTTAATATTTAGGGAATCATTCTCTTACTAATTTACGGTTGGAGTCTGATTTGAAATCAAACGATAGATACCATAATTTTTATAAAATATATTAAATAACAAAAATAGTCACACGTGGACAATACTCATTCGTTGAGATTAGTCATGTGTTGACAAAAATATATATTCATTTGTTGAATAGAATAACGGAATTATTTAAATATATAAAGCCGTGTTGATTAGAGTTGCGCTATTTTGACGTGAACGATATTTATATCGATTTTATTCGTTTTACAATGAATATTGAAAAGTGATTTCAAAATTTAATATTTTGAAATGAAATTCAAAATAAATTAGAATTTGAATTGAATTGAATTAAAACGAATTAGAATTTGAATTGAATTGAATTAAAACGAATTAGAATTTAAATTGAAATTGAATTAAAACGAATTTGAAATTGAAATTGAATTGAATAGAAAACGAATTCGATTTGAATGGAATAGAAAACGAATTCGAATTGAATTGAATAGAAAACAAATTCGAATTGAATTGAATAGAAAACGAATTTGAATTGAATTGAATAGAAAATTAATTTGAATTGAATTGAATAGAAAACGAATTTGGATTGAATTGAATAGAAATGAATTCGAATTGAAATCAATTTGAAGTGAATTTAAAACGAATTATATGGAATATTCAATTTTGATTCGAAATTGAATAGGAAGTTGAATTTGTTTTGAAAACGAAGTTAAAATGATTTATAAAATTCGTTTTAAAAGGAAATCGAAGAAATATGTATTATATATATAAGATAATGACCTGAATAGAACGCGCCGCGCCGAGGCAGTTCGCGAATTTCGACCATTAACTTCAAACGGACAGTACGGGAGATCCGACCGTCAGATTCTCCTAAAACCGGAACCATTGGGTTCATATCGAAAAGAGCTTTCTAAAGAGTATTAGAAATTTGAAATCTAACGGTTGGATTTGTAGATACGTCCAAATCAAATTTGGAAAAGGTCGTTGTAAGTGCAGTTCGATGGCCATTGATGGAAATCGACTGTACGGGCCTTGATAAAATTATTAAAAATAGTAATAATTTGTGTAAAATCATAAGAAATGATTTGGGGAAAATTGGGATGAAAAACTCCATATTTGAAAAGATAAAAATAGATTTTTATTGAAATGAACTAGTTTAGAACTAAAGTAACAACCCATTTATATTATAATAAATAAATTGGATTTGAAATGGGTTTTAAATAGAATTGATTAGTGGCTTTATCGTGAAGGGTGTTTTAAATAACACTTGTTCTTTAATCGGATACTAAATAGAATGTGATTTGGGTTTATCGTGAACTGTGTTTAAAATGACAATATTTCTTTAACCCAGTAAAAGGGAGTTTTAATGAATCTGCAATTAGATTGAAATGTGAATTGATAATTTAAATTATCAAATTTGAAAAAATGAGCGAGAATGGAGTATCACCAGTTTAGCTCCGAAGCGATAGTTAAATCTTTAATTAAATTTGAACGTGAAATGGTAATTAAATTTATCGATAACACCGTGGTATTAGATATGGAGTATCACCAGTTTTGCTTCGTGGGATGAATAGGTTGGGATTGGGAAATAAAATAAATAATTACTTCGGTGTGGTTCGCTAATCTCGACTAGTTTGAAAAAACCATAATTTGGTTTGATACGACATCCAATGGAAGATTAAAGAATAAATTTTAAAGAATTTATCTTGGATAAAATTAATGGGAACCTTTCCCTAAGAATTGAGATTTAGAAACTAGCTGTAGGTTAGTTAAGAAGAATGGTTTCTTGGGTATTGATCTGATGTTGGTTTTGGCCTTCGGGGTTAATATTTGGGGACTTGCTCTCTTACTTATTTATGGTTAGTGACTAATGAATTGGAATGAGGCTTATGTTGTTTTTGTGTAACATTTGTTTTTAATATACGCGGGCTGTTCGGAAAGGCCGGGTTTATACCCATTCTGAATAACCGATTCGGCGATAAGTCGAAAATGATGATGGTGGTCGAAGACCGGATATCTTCACATCGTTTGGATAATTACTGACGATCCTGATTGGGATGTACACCCAAGAGGATGGAAATAGTTGGTGGTCGTCCAGACGTACTTGGAGATCGATGGATATGCGAGGAAAGTGCCTCCGGTTTCGTTCAGACCCAGAACGAACATGTAAATGGATTGTGTGTCTGACATTGGATTTTATTCTGTGTTGATTGATTTCTGTTAAATATATATCTGTTTGGCGGCGGAGAATTTATTCTTTTGCTTAACGCCCTTCTCTGAGACGTACGAGCTTAGAGGTTATATATCGATAGATATAAATCGCATGGCATGAATTACCTGTGTGGCACGCTGAGTTGCGTGGATCAAGGCTTCTGTTGAAAAGCAAAGTCTTGTGGTTGATGATCAAAGTACGGCCTATGTGGCATAGCTTTGTGTTTAGCATGGATTCGCGAGCCTCACACCTCGGTATGAGTTAAAAACGGGATACGGACCGTTGGGAGAACACGACGTTTCTTTCTAGCTTTGGTGGTGTCAGTGACTTACCAGCCCTGACATTTATATACTTTTCACCTATGTGGTTGTTGGAAAGAGGCACCTCGAATATAGGTCTGTAAGGACCGGGAAACGTGTGTTCAGGAATAATTAATCCTCAAACGTAAGAGAGGACTGGTGATCGTCGCTAATCTATAAAGTAGAAAAGCGCGACATTTGTAATAAATTCTGCAAGCATACAGGTGTGTAGCATACAGGTCGAACACAGGGAGGAAAGTTAAATTTTATTATTTATATGTTTCGTGGGCGTGTTAGACGAACTTTGGAGGTTGATTTTGCAAAACAAAACAAAATTAAAACTGTAATTTGATTCAGAACAGATCTAACTGAACCGACGATCAAATCACAATTTCAATGGAAAGCAAATGAAACTATGAATTCGATTTGAATCTAATCAAACCCAATTTGACCTAAGAAAATAATAAAAAGCAGAAATTGAAATTGCAGAAATTGAAATAACAAACAAGAATTAAAATTAGGATTTCCGCTGAATCTAATCAGACGGTAAATCACTAATGCAAACAAGTGCAAAATACAAATAGTGTTCTACCGAATCTAATCGTGTAGACAACACTAGTTGCTAAAAAAATGCAAAAAATAAAAGAGAAAGAAGAACTTTTATTAGAACAATGGAATAAGAGATGAGATATAGGATATGGTGGCTACAAGGTTATTACAAGGGTATATATAGGGTAGATAGCCAAACCCTAACCCTAACCCTAATGGTAAATGGGCCTGGTCATTACACCACTAATTAGTTACAATGAGAAACATAAATGGGCCTTAGATAAATAAAGCAAATTTGGGCCTTTTCTCTTTTTCCTCTTGCTTCCTTGATATTTCTTCATTGATTTGTGATGTGCAAAGCCTTTTTATCACTCCTTTTCCTGTCCAATAGCAACTAGATGTGATGTCTTCATCTACAATTCTTCAAAATGTAAATATATATCAAATTGAACTCTATTTCTCTACATTTCTGGTTGCATGCGGGCTGGGTTGGAATATCTGTAAAAATAACAAAACAATACCCAAGTAATATTTATTTATATACAAAAGATAAGAAATAAGAGCATAAAATAAACACATTTCTATGTCAATCAACTGGCCCACCGATCCAAGTGGCTGCCTAGAGTGCGTAGTCCTGAGCATTTGCTAGAGTGTCTCGAAAGCGGAGAGGAGCTTGCCCCTTGCCTCGACTCATGACGGAAATCCAATTTCCAATACGTGTATTTCGGCTTTATTTATAGAGCATGGTATGGCGACATAGTGGTATGGGGCACTTATGTCGTCTATGATTTATATTTATGATTGAAATTGTTTTGACACTATACACTTATTATAGTATCAAATGATTTGTTTTAAACGTACCAAGCATGTTTGGCTGTTATAAGGTAAAACTCTATCCTTCGGCTTGGGTTGCATTGTGTGATGGGACCTGGGTCTTATAATAGCTTCATTTTTCGAAAAAGCATTACGTTGTTTATTCTATGCACTGGTATTCTTGGGAGGAAACCCGTTGCATGTTATACGGCGTGGTCTCTTGAGTTACTCTCTTTTAAAGTCAAGTTTTAAATAACTGTTTTAGTTCTCACACCAGTCACATGACTGACCTGGAGTTTATTGTTTTAACCTAAACTATGGGTGCCCTTATTTTCGACACGGGCGGCTAGTAGTTTTGGTTTTGCAGATTTATATTCACAGGATCCTGATTTACAGCTGGAACGATGCTTGGAAAGCTCTGTATCCGTGCATTACTTTCAGTTGTGTTTTATATTATTTTTCCGCTGTCGTGTAATTTATTGTAGTCTCTAATATTTATCGAATGTAATTTATTCATTTATACTCTGTATATTGTATCTGATGGAATTGTTGTAATAACAATGAAATGTTCTTTCATCTGCGTTCATTTGTGTGTTGTTCTCAAAGTATCCGCTCTTTCCTTCACGAGGAAGTAACGGGTTCTCATAGTGGTATCAGAGCATTGGTTTACAGAGCTCGAGAACAAGACACATTAGAACCATACGAAAGAATTCATCAGATATTGGATTAGCTATATCCAATTAGAATGACTCGTTAGAGATAGGATCAGTAGTATCCTAGAACGAGTGTGAAGAGTATATTTTTCAAATGAAAACAATTTTGTTTTGAAATTTAAATCGTTTTATACGTATTTGATTATTTATTTAATTTGAATTTGGACAATCCATTATATAAAGATTTTTGCATATACGCGTCATGAACGTATATTCGAAGTTTTAATATACTGGATAGATATAGAATCACATTCTAGACACCAGGAGATGGTTCTGATGATTGATCGATCATCATCAGAACTTATGTTCATGTTTCGAAGGTATGATATCTATATATTTCCTTTAGACTGGTGTGAGAACCAAAACTAATATAGATAGATTTATTTGTTGTGAATTGGCATCAAAAACATGATTTTTGTATATATATCAAAATTATGAATTTGAAACTCTAATTCACTAATTGATTGATGTTTGTGTTGTTTGTTTATTTGTTTGATAATTTTTGAACCATTACGCCTAATTGAATCACATATTGAATTGTATTGAAAATTGGTCGAATTTGCTTGCATATACATGTACTTACATTGAACAGGTCATAGCAAGGAGGCTAGAGCAGAGAATAAAATTTGTTTGCCCGACAAATAGGTACATATTTACTATAATTTACTGTTTTGTTTGGGTGATGATTTTATGAGCCGATTGGCTAGCCGCTTGGCTTTTTCTTTTTCTTTTTGAGATCAGAAGGCCTATATGGCAATTTCGGGATTTTCCCGTAGCTCCCGGTGCAGGGGAGGTTATGGCGAAATTTTTTGAAAATTTAGTGTGTTAGCCAAATTTTTGAAGAATTTGAAAATTCTCAGAAACTGAAAAGTTGGAGAATGGAAGCCAGATCGAACGTAGAGTTGATTGATCAAACCACTTTCGAATTTGTTCCTTTTCGGGGACGAAAAGTTTTAAGTGGGGGAGATTGTAACAACCCGGAAAATCTAGGCCAGTTTAAATTTTTTATTTTGGCAATTTTAGCGAATTTTGAATATTTAAAATGAATTATTTTAAATAATAACGCCGAGAAATTTATTTTGAATATAATTCGAACGTATATATTTATATACGTCGTCGTTAGAGTATAATAATTATTTATAATTATAAAGGAATTGAAAATGGCGCGGTAGTTCGATAATTCGATTTCAAACTTCAATTGAATGTACCGGGTGCAAAACAAACCGGATTTTAGTGAAACCAAAGACAATAGGATCTATTTGTGAATATCTTTCCAACGAATACGAAAAATCAAGATTTCATAGCGGGAATCAAAAGATATGTCCAGTTGAAAATTCTGAATAGTCGCTATGGAATTCAGGCCCTTAAAAATGGATATTTTGCAAACGACCTCAGATTTCGACAAAACCAGTTTTGTTGGATCCGTGATGTCAAATTATTGTTAGATTCCAAATTTCATAATTTTTGGAATCAATCTGTGAGCGTGGCAAAGGAAAACGCGTTTGACCAGTTTAAGTTGAATTTAATCGACTGGAAAATGGCCATTTTTCCAACGGTCTCAGAATTCGACAAAACTAGTTTTGTTAGGACCGTATCGTCAATACGAAGCTAGAAAATATTTTTCGGGAATTTTTAGAGTTCGTATGTGACCCCGGTAAATTGAAATGCGCGTTCAAATTCAATATATAGAGTATATGTTGATTTTAACGGAAACTGATCGAAACGATCGAATCAGCTTACGATACATATCCCATTGTGTTCGGAATGGGGGTAATTAGCTATGGACGACAGGCGGTGGGCCTCGTTTCGAGGTCGAAATAAAAAGTTACCTTTTTGAAATAGTAAAAATAAATATATAATTAAATAAAAACCTTCCCTCTCTCTCCTACCCCCTATTCTTTCATTCTGGCCCCCCCCGTTCACGTTTTCAATTCAGACGAAATAAATAAATAAATAAAAAGGGGGAGAATCGCTATCTCCCTCAGGCGATCGATCGCCTCGACGCCGCTCAGCCACCAGGAGGCGGTCGCCTCCGACCAGCCCCCCCCCTCGCCTCCATCGAAGAACCGCAACGCCCCCCTGTTGCTGTCGCCACGGCTTCTTCTTCTTCCACCTTCAAAAAACCGTCGCCCCCTACTTCCGCTCCACCTCCGCCGCCTACTGTAGGGCCCACCACCACCAGCGAGCAAGAAAACCCCCCCTCCGCTCCTCCTTAAAGCAATGTAAGCCCTTTCATTTATTTTGTTTTGTTTAATTAATTTTTGCAATTAAGAATCTGAATTTTTATATTGTAGAAGGATAAAAATATAATCTTTTATATTATAGAGAGTTCAAAATATAATTTTTATTATATGTAGAGGTTGAAAATATAATTTATATCGCATGTATAGATTGAAAATATAATCTTCATATTATATAGATAATAAAAATGTGATCTTTATATGGTAGGATATAAAAAGACGATATTTTTATGTAGTGAAAGACGACATTTTTAAAGTAGTAAAAGGCGAAATCTTTATATAGAGAATAGTGTGGTAAAAATAGAATTTTTATCTGTATAGTAGCTATGTAAAAATAGAATTTTTATCTATATAGTAGCAATGTAAAAATAGTATTTTTATCTATATAGTAGCAATGTAAAAATAGAATTTTTATCTATATAGTAGCAATGTAAAAATAGAATTTTTATCTATATAGTAGCGACGTAAAAATAGAATTTTATCCATATGGAGTGATTATAAAAATTCGATTTTTATATATTGAATAGCAAAGTAAAAATTCTTTTTTTTTATATTGAATAGCGAATTAAAAATTCGATTTTTATATATTGAGTAGCAAAGTAAAAATTCGATTTTTATATATGTAGTGGCTACAGGCAACGAAAGTGACGAAAGGCGAGAACGACGAAGATTAGCTATTGGTGAGAATTTCTCACTCTTCAATCTCTTTTTCTAGTTATATATATATATATATATATATATGCTAGGATGAAGACGGTGTTTAGTAGCACCCGACACCCGTCATCCACATGCCATGAATGGCTTGTTTGTTTAATTGATGTGTTGTGAAATTGTTTGTGATGTTGATGTGAAATTGATAATAAATTATTAATGTGTTGAAATAAATTAATTGTCGTTAAAAATATAATTTTTAATGTGAATGTGAATAAATAAATATTTATAAACAAATCGGCCGATTTGTTTATATACACTGATTTGACTGATATTGATTGGGTCGATAAATTTTACACATCGCCCAACTTCACAAATAAAATCTGTGTTTGATTGTTTGAAACCCCACACGGGTATTGGGATAAAATACGGCATACACTAATCCCAACAATTAGTTGTATGTCGATCGATGGATCGACAGGCTGTTATAAGCGTTAGATATCTATATTTGATGCTTATACAGTGTAGTGCACTTTGGATGATGGTTGATTACTTATCGTTGCTATTTTATACATGTGTGTATGGAATCCATATAATTAACTTTATATGGTAATTGATTGGGCCTCATTCCAATCGTGAAAATAAAGAATATTATAAAATAAAGGTTCATGTGTTAACCGTACTCATCCGTTGAGATTAGTCATGTGTTGAATGAAATATTTTAACAATAAAATTTACATCTTTATCATATAGAAAATTAGAAACTAACTGGAAAATAGATAAGATGAGTGGTGAAACACCCCACCTCCGTTAGGGTCACTCTCAAAGGGAATGCCCTAATTTTGGTGGAGGTTTATAAGTGTAAGTCACAGATATAGAAGACAGTAATAAGAACACATATTTTTGAACAGCGGAACACAACAACTTTTATTTCATTAAAATACGTGTTACACCAACCATACCATAATTGTCTTACAATACTTCCAAAAACATAACATCTTCATAACTGTCTTGATTACATTATTTAAAGAAGCATAAAGAAAACATAAATAAACTGCAAAAGTCCCATAGTTGTTGTCCAAAGCCATAGTCCAAAACGAAAAGATCCAAGCAATACATTCTTTCTCTTCAAGCTGGATATGAAGGCTGGTCAAGCTGCGTTATTCCCTCCCTATGGACCTGGGGGGAAACGGAAGAAAAGAAGACGAAAGAAAAGTAGAGTCAGACATAAAGCCTGAGTAAGTCTAGGACTATTCAGTCTATGAATAAAGAACTGGGTATGATAAGTATAAACTAGAAATGGGAAAGCTCCATGAACTTATTTAAGTTGTCTAGGGTCGAATATACTATCGTACCCCATATTAATCTCTGTACCCATATAAACTAGTTCCCAACGGGCACCCCATAATCAGGGTGAAGTGATCCATTTTATGATGATCGGCTCCTACTCGCATAGCTACATGTGTCTTACGGCCCCCGATGTTGTAGTTACCTATGCTGGTCCCACCATGGGGTGTATCAAGTCCCAAGGTGGCGGCCCGACACAATCCTAGAATGCACAGGTATGCTACTGGTGTCTAGTGCCTTATTTTTCTGCGCCGGAGTGTGTGCACTCCCGCACCCCGTTAGAACCTACACTGTTGCACCACCGCCGTCGATTTGACCTCTTACAGTCAGCCCAGTAATCGTGCCCCACCCTGCCTAGTTTCAGGGTATCATGATACACCTTATAGGGTTACTGCTGAAAAGGGTCCCCCGCTACTAGGTTTTCTATTTCCAGCCAACATGCTAAGTTGGTTAAGTGTTTTATAAACCTAACCCCCAATCAGTCTGTTTAGTTTAGCATGTTCCATTTTGATTAAGTATTAATATAATTTACTTAATCCTATCAATCCTGACTCAGCCTTAACTGTCTTATTAAATCCTTGACCTCTCACATTAGACAGGTATTGTTGTGGCTGCCTGTTGCCGGTTGGGTCCGGGCAGTCTTATGCCACAACTCAGTCTAACCTCGGGTCCTTATTGGGCTCCGTGTTTAACCACCCACATTGGATAGGTATTGTTGTGACTACTGGATAGTCGGGCGGTTCCGGGCAGGTTTACATCACAACTCAATCCAACCTCGGGTTAAACACATCGTATTTTTCTACATTTACATATTTTGTCTCTTTTCTTTTTATATGTAAATATTTGCGGCCCATTATTCAAATTCATCTTTATTGATTAAGATTTATTTATGCCACTTAATTGTTTTTCAAGGTTGTTGGCATGCGTCAAACATGCCAACACATATGTTCTATATTTTAGCCCAAACGTCATTACCCCCGTTTTATACGTTCGTTCCAATGTAAGGTGTGTTGGGTTTAATACTTAAACCCAATTTAGCCATATGAAAAAGGGGAGGCTATAACATGGTGTTTATAAGGTGACATAAAAAGGGGAGTGTGAACGCATGAACTTGCAATATAACGATCTAATTAACATAAGATAGGCATATGTGAACTTGCAATTGTAACAACATATAATATAAGCAATACTTAAACATGAATCATTCTATTCACATAATCATGGTGTAAACGAAACATGTAGTCATGGCATAAATAGTACTTAAACATGAACCACTCTAATCATATAATTATGGCATAATCATAATTGAACATGAGTCCTTATATGGTCATGGCATAAACATAATTGATTATGAATCCTATTATTCATATAATCATGGTTTTTGTCCTATCTATGTAACTTGTAAGGGGATGTAATTCTAGTGTAATTTCTAATGTAACTTATGTGCCAAATATATTATCATTTGATTAAGATAACAACATAAGTGTGACGATCCCAAAATCCGAGGGGCGGTATTAAGGATAATCATAAGGAAATAACACATTAATCATCATAGCAGAGTACAGATAATAGCAGAAACAATAAACAAAATAATTTTTCATGGATATGACAGCGGAATCACAACATGTAGGATATCAGAATAGCATAACGTGGGATATACTTAGTAAATAAAAGGAAAGTGATCAGTCATCATCGCCAGAGGCGGAATACATATACATATAGTGAGAAATACGGAAAGTAAATCAGTCTGCATCGCCAATGGCGGAATCATAATATGTATACAGTAATGGCGGAAAATATCAAAGTCATCTCTATGGAGTTAGCCTCGCCATGAGCCAAAAGTGCACTCCATGCAGCAGTGCAGAACCAAAAACCACCTGTCACCTGTGTACTAGGCTGCCCGTGTGAAAATAAGGGCACCCGCGTTTGCAAAGTGAAACAAACAACGAGTCAGTCATGGGGACTGGTATGAGGAATCTATTTAACAGTTAAGCCACAGTAAATAGCAAATCATAGGACCACGCCACTTTCGCGGAACGGGTTTACTCCAGTGATTGCTAGTGCATTTAAAACAAAGTAGATTCTTTTAAAACAACGCATTGCTTTTAGAAAGAATGAAGCCATTATAAGACTCAGGTCCCATCACACAATGCAACGCAAGCCGGAGGATAGAGTTTTACCTTATAATAGCCAAATATGCTTGATACGTATAAAGAAAAATCATTTGATATTATTACTAGTGCATATATGTTTCAAAAACGAATAGCATCATAAATATCAATCATAGGCGACATGAGTGCCCCATACCACTATGTCGCCATACTAGTTTTACAATCAAGTCCGTTATTTCGTATTAGAAATTGGATTTCCGTCATGAGTCGAGGCAAGGGGCAAGCTCCTCTCCGCTTCGAGACACTCTAGCAAATGCCTCGGGACTACGCACTCTGGGTAACCCCTGGATCGGCTGGGCCGGTCCTCACTTACGTTAGAGGATTATTTATTCCTAAACACACGTTTCCCGGTCCTTACAGACCTATAATCGAGGCGCCTCGCATTCCAACAACCACAAAGGTGAAAAGTAGATATATATGTCAGGGCTGGTAAGTCACTGACACCACCATAGCTAGAAGGAAACGTCGTTCCCTCCTAGCGGCCCGTATCCCGTTTTTAACTCATATCGAGGTGTGAGGCTCGCGAATCTACGTAATACACAAAGCTAGGTCACGTTGACCTTGCTTTGATCATCACCCACAAGACTCTGCTTTGCAACAGAAGCCTTGATCACAGCATCTTGGCATGCCACATAGGCAGTCCACTCCGTACGATTGATTTCTATCAATATATAACCCTTGAGCTCGTACGTCTCAGAGAAGGGCGTTAAGCAAAAGAATAAATTCTCCGCCGCCAAACATATATATATATATATATATATATTTAACAGAGATCAATCAGTACAGAACAAAATCCAATGTCAGACACACAGTCCATTTACAAGTCCGTCCTGGGTCTGAACGAAACCGGAGGCGTCAAATTCCTCGTATATCCGTCCAATCAACATATACGTTCAGACGGCTACTACTTCCGTCCCCTTCCGGTAGCTACTCCAGTTAGGAACCTCAGTAGCGCCCATCCAACCGATACGAAGATCGTCGGTCTTGAATTGTCTTTGCATTTTCCAATTCGAATCGCTCGATAAATTATTTGAAATGAGGGTTAGCTTGGCCTTTTCAAATAATTCACGTCATTAGAATTTAAATCGATTCATTTTAGGGTTGTATTATTCGGCATCCATCTTTCGGTTCTTTAGTGTTATTTTCATGTCATACACATACAACCATCAAATATCAAACAATTCAAGCCCATTTGGTTTATTCTCAATCAATATTGCTTATAATATTTTATAACGATTTTTCGCCATTTTTATTTATTTAAAAATGGCCATATTTAATTAAACGACGTTTCAGGTCGTGCCGCGGCACTGGCGCTGTTTTCCCCTTAATTTGTTTTACACATATCGGAAAATCTAACCGTTGGATTTCTACAAAGTCTATATCAGTGGGAAGATATTCCCAAAGCGAACCCAACGGTTCCAGTTTCGTGAGAATCCGACGGTTGCATCTTCCACACTAGTCGTTTGAAGTTACGGTTTCAAAATTCGAACTGCAGCGTCGTTATTCGATTAAATTTAATTATATTTATATATAAATATAAACGATTCTGGCGCTGTTTTTCTTCAGATTTGAATTAAACATTCCGGACAATCCAACCGTTGGATTTTTACAAGGTTGGTGCCGTTGGAAAGATATTTCCAAGGCGAACTCCGCGATTGCGGTTTCGGGAAAATCCGATGGTCGGATTCCTCGTACTAATCATTTCAAATTATGATTCCGAAACACGAACTGCACGGCCTCTATTCCTTTTTATTATATTTATATTTATATATATAAATATAGTTCATCCTATAATTTCAATTATAGCTCATTTTATATTTTCAACTTCGTTTTCACTTCAAATATTTCACTAACGCCTTAATATTTTGAAAAATTTCGCCATAACCTCCTTTGTACGAGGAGGGGTTTGGAAATTTATTGGGCCGTATTAGGTACCCAATAAATCCTAAAAAGCATTCACATATTTTTAGTGATATATTTTGGTGTTTACGGGGGAGCATGTACTGATAATCACTCCAGAGAATAAATTCCCGTCACCCCGTTTCCATGTGGAAATAAATAGTCCATGTGCCGTATCTAATAACTAGAGCGACGTGATTATTGTCAACTCCAGACCCGTGTGGGGTTTTTATTAATCTGGCAATTTATCGTTATAATTTATATAGTCCATATCAGTCATCAGTTCAACCTGTAGTACATAGTCATCGCCATACAAGCCTCTTTCTTGTATGGTAAATCTTCCACCTCGTCACACAAGCTCCAATTGCTTATGTGGAATATGATGAAGTATGCCTATCGTCAAGAAATATGCCATGTAGTGTAGTTCAAAATTAATTGTTACAATCCTATGGCGTTATTTATTATTTCACACAGGAAAACCAACAATCCGCATCCAATGGCATTCACAGGAGTTGATATATAAATAAAATTGCGCAGCCAACTTATCAAGGTTTACCTATTTGTCGGGCACGCAAATAATTTCTTTACTCTACAGTTAATCCATTTTTCCTGTTCAACACATGTATATATATGCAGAACAAAGCTAATAATAATATTTCTAGCAAACTATTATTTATTTCAACACGTGTGTATTTTTAACTAAGCGTATACATGATAAAAGAAATATTTTGATCATCAAAAATATTTATTCGACACATGTGTATTTTTAACTAAGCGTACACTTGATAAAAGGAATATTTTTATCCTCAAAAATATTTATTCGACACATGTGTATTTTTAACTAAGCGTAAACTTGATAAAAGGAATATTTTTATCATCAAAAATATTTATTCGACACATGTGTATTTTTAACTAAGCGTATACTTGATAAAAGGAATATTTTTATCATCAAAAATATTTATTCGACACATGTGTATTTTTAACACTTCATATCCACTATAAAAATATAGTTTCATTGTCGATTCATTTTATTTTTAAAAAGACGATAACATTCAACACATGAATTTCAACTCGATGAACAAATTGCAATTCAACACATGAATATTCTATATCATTTGTATATATATAAAAATGTGATTTTAATTGCTAAAGCCATTTGTTTAAATTCAAATAATATTCAACACATGAATTTCAACTCAACGAACAAATTGCAATTCAACATATGAATATTCTATATCGTTTGTATATATATAAAAATGTGATTTTTATTGCTAAAGCCATCTGTTTAAATTCAAATAATATTCAACACATGAATTTCAACTCGATGAACAAATTGCAATTCAACACATGAATATTCTATATCGTTTGTATATATATAAAAATGTGATTTTTACTGCTAAAGCCATTTGTTTAAATTCAAATAATATTCAACACATGAATTTCAACTCAACGAACAAATTGCAATTCAACACATGAATATTCTATATCGTTTGTATATATATAAAAATGTGATTTTTATTGCTAAAGCCATTTGTTTAAATTCAAATAATATTCAACACATGAATTTCAACTCAACGAATGAATTGCAACTCAACACATGAATATTCTATATAGTTTGTATATATATAAAAATGTGATTTTTATTGCTAAAGCCATTTGTTTGAATTCAAATAATATTCAACACATGAATTTCAACTCAACGAATGAATTGCCACTCAACACATGAATATTCCATATAGCATATGTAAATAATTCCAATGAATGAAAATTATTCCAACACATAAATATTTCAGAAAAATTCGGCAGCATAACGGCAGGGTAGTTAAAACCGGGACCGTCCCTAGTACGGCTCCTCGCTCTACCTTAAAACCTCGCGGTTTTTGACAATGGGGATCATGCATCTAGTTCGCACGCAGGCGACATGTTTTATTTTCAATTCCACAATCCTATTCTATTTTGTTTCAACCGCAAGAGGGTATTTTTCAACCACAAAGGTATTTTCAACCATAATATCAACCACAAACAATTATTTCCAACCATTCGTCAAACCATATAATATCACGTCAATCACAAGCAATAAATATCGTCCATGGTCTGTGGACGAGGGGAGTATATATATATATATATATATATATATATATATATATATAATATAATATAATAATTCACTTGCATTTCATCACAATTCAAAGCATATATATTTCATTCAACGCTTGTATAATTTATACATCGCTAATATAACTTATACAACACATGTACATAAGGTATACAATGCGTATATAATTTACACTTCGCTTATATAATTTATACAACGTGATTTCATTCAAACAGATAATTTAGATTCCTCACATTGGTTATTGCAGTGCTAAAAATCGTAGGAAGGTCAGAAAAATCCGCGGCTTCTTCTAGAATGTAGAGAGCCTCCTTGCGGTCATGGTGTCTCCTGTTTCATCGAATTTCGTTAAAGAACGAAAAAGATATTATTTTTCAAAGCTTTGCAATGCTTTATAGTGTTAAAATAGTTTAAAATTATATAAGCCGTTTGTTTTCAAACCTGCTCAATTCTAGGTTTGGATTTTTCTCTTGATTCGTTGCCCTATAGGATGATCAGACTGTTGGACGTCGTCGAGGGAGGGAAGAGCTCTCCGGCGCTGGTAGTCTGAGGTGGTGCAATGGCGAATCGAGGCGGCGGCAGCTCCAGGAAGGCGACGACTTTCTCGACGTCGTTCAGGCGAAGGAGCTGACGAGAGGGGGCGACGTTGGGTCGGATGTGGAGAGGAGGCGTAGGGCTGTCGACTGGTGGTGGTGGCGCGGCCTAGCGTCGCCTGTGGCGATCGGAAAAGGGAGGGGAAGCGTGGAGTAACGGGGATCGTCCGTTTCGTCCTGGCGGCTAGGGTTTTTAGGGTTTTTATTATTATTATTTTTTTTAAAGAATATTTCCTATTGGCCAGAATTTATAGAAAATTTTTAAATAGTGTTTTTACAAACGGACTCCTTTTTAAACCCAACGACTGTCGCCCCTAGCTAAATACCCCCATTCCGGACACAATGGGATATGTTTCGTTGGCCATTTCGACTGTTACAGTCAGTTATTTTCCAAATTAAAATATAAAACATTCGATATTTAATTTAAACGTACATTTCAATTTGCCAGGGCCACAAACTGAATCGAAAAATTCCAGAAAAATAAATCTTGCTTTGTTTTGACGATACGGTCTTAACAAAACCAGTTTCGTCGAATTCTGAGCTCGTTTGAAAAACGACCATTTTTAGGTCGACCTATTTTAAAAAAATTTGACCAAACACGTTATCTTTTGCCCCGCTCACATACTAGCTTCAAAAATTACGAAATTTGAAACTTAGCAATAATTTGACATCCCGGACCCAACAAAAGTGGTTTCGTCGAATTCCGAGGTCGTATGCAAAATCTTAATTTTCAAGGGCTATATATACTATATAGCGACCGTTCTGAAAATTCATTTGGCCATAACTTTTGATTTCCGGTATGAAATTTCGATTTTTCAGATTCGTTAGAAAGGTATTGATACACAGATTTAAATATTTTTAGTTTCGTTAAAATCCGTTATATTTTCCACCCGGTACAGTCAGACAAAGTTTATATTCCAAATTTCAAACGGCCATACCATACCTAATTCTATATTTTATGGAAATAGGCTATTTAAATTATTCAGATTTCTTGGTAATAACCTAATTTAAAAATTTTAAACTGGTTCACATTTTCCGGGTTATTCCAATCTCCCCCACTTAAAACTTTTCATCCTCGAAAAGGAAATAACAGTTAAGCAGGAAATAAAATGTAAATGCAAAGTATTGTAAAGGTACCTTGCACCGGAGTTAGTCAGAGATGTCCACTCTGCATTTGGGATAGGCTTGTTTAATGCTTTCCTCAGTTTCCCAAGTACAGTCTCTAGGATCACTACTCCACTGCACTTTGACTAGATGAATCTTTTTCCTCCTTAGCTCCCTAGTTTCTTTGCCAACTATCTTTAATGGCTCTCTTTTGAGTGCTAATTCTGGAGTTATGTCAATATCCTGTTGTGCTGCTTCTTCTGCAACAATATCCGGATCATGAACATGTTTTCTGAGTTGAGATACGTGGAACACATCATGTACACCAGGCAACCAATCAGGTAATGAAACCCTATATGCAAGAGTTCCAATCCATTCAAGTATAGGAAAGGGACCAATAAATCTCGGTGCCAACTTCCCAGTCTTGCCAAATCTGATTACCCCTCGCATTGGAGAAACTCTTAAATAAACATAATCGTCAACGGTAAACGATATATCCCTTCTTCTCGCATCAGCATAACTTTTCTGTCGGCTCTGCGCGGTTTTCAATCGCTTCTTAATGAAATCGACTTTATCCGATGCTTCTCGAATCATATCGGGCCCTAACACAAGTCTGTTGCCAGGTTGTACCCAATATGCGGGAGATCTGCATGGTCTACCGTATAATGCTTCGAATGGAGACATTCCCAAACTTGCTTGATAGCTATTGTTGTAAGAGAATTCGGCTAAATGTAAAAGATCTTCCCATGAGCCTCCAAAATCGATAACGCAAGCCCGCAATAGATCTTCTAAAATTCTATTCACCCGCTCAGTTTGGCCGTCTGTCTGAGGGTGATAAGCGGTGCTTAGATTCAATTTGGTCCCCAATTCTTCCTGGAATGCTTCCCAGAATTTGCTAGCGAATAGGGGATCTCTATCGCTGACTATATTGAGCGGCACTCCATGTGGTTTAACTATTTCTCTGAAGTAAATCTGTGCTAGACTTTGAGCCGTTCTGTTGGATCGAACAGGTATGAAATGGGCAGTCTTCGTGAAGCGATCTACGATTACCCATATACTGTCATTTCCTTTTCTAGTTCGAGGCAAGCCATTGATGAAGTCCATCGAAATTTGTTCCCACTTCCATCCTGGAACTTCTAATGGTTGTAATAATCCAGCCAATTTCTGCTGATCACTCTTAACTAGCTGACAAGTGGGGCATCTGCTAACATATAATGAGATATCCCTTTTCATCGCCTTCCACCAAAAGGTGCGTTTGATATCGTTATACATTTTGCTCACACCGGGATGGATACTTAATTTGGACTTATGGCACTCATCAAGTATTTCTCTTTTTAGCTCGGAGATGTCGGGAACGCAAATTCTTCCTTTTAATCTCAAAACCCCCTCACTATCCACTTGGAAGCTGGAGTCTAGGCCTTCATTGATTCTTTTGATCATTACCTTTACAAAATTATCCTCCTTTTGAAGGGTCGAGATCCTGTCGATTAATGAAGACGTGATGACAAAACTGGCGATGATCTCATTCTTTCTGCTGAGTGCGTCTGCTACAACATTGGCTTTTCCCGGAGTGTACAGAATTTCAAAATCGTATGCTGCAAGGAATTCTAACCAACGCCGTTGCCTCAAATTTAGATCTTTCTGTGTGAAAAGATATTTCAAGGATTGATGATCGGTAAATAGTTCGAATTTCTCGCCCAGTAAATAATGCCTCCAGATTCTTAAAGCGAACACGATAGCTAATAACTCAAGATCATGAGTAGCATAGTTTCTTTCATGCGGCTTTAATTGACGGCTGGCATAAGCGATCACTTGGCCTTTCTGCATTAGTACTGCGCCTAGCCCTCTAATAGAAGCATCTGTCCATACAGTCAAGTCTTGGTTGCCTTCTATTATGGTCAATATTGGAGCGGTTGTCAACTTCAGTTTTAGCTCTTGGAAAGCTCCTTCACATTCGGGAGTCCATTTGAATTTCTCATGCTTCTTTGTAAGCTTTGTCAATACTCCTAATATCTTTGAAAAATCCTGAACGAATTTCTGATAGTAACTAGCCAATCCAAGGAAACTTCGAACTTCTGTGGGAGTAGTAGGTTGTTTCCAGTTCTGAATCGCTGTAATTTTGCTTGGGTCTACAGCAATTCCTTCTTTTGACACGACATGGCCAAGGAATTTAACTTCATTCTGCCAGAAGACACACTTAGAAAATTTAGCTTTCAAGACATTTCTCCTTAGAATTTTCAACACTTGTTCTAAATGTTTTGCATGCTCTTCTTCCGACTTAGAGTAGATTAGAATGTCATCGATGAAGACTAGAACAAATTTATTCAATACACCACGGAACACTCTGTTCATAAGATCAACGAAGTATGCCGGAGCGTTGCACAAGCCGAACGGCATCACTAACCATTCGTAGAATAAATCGGGACCCCTGAAGGCTGTCAAAGGAACACAGTCTTCGGCTATACGCAATTGGTGGAAACCTGTAGCTAGGTCCATTCTGGAGAATACTGTTGCTCCATTTAATTGATCTAACAGATCATCTATTCGGGGCAAGGGATATTTGTTCCTCAGTGTCTGTTTATTGAGATCTCGGTAATCGACGCAAAGTCTTAGAGTACTGTCTGATTTCGGGACAAAAGCTACTGCTGCTCCCCAAGCTGAAAAGCTCGGTCTGATTAGACCTTTCCAAAGCAATTCTCGGGTTTGACTACTTAACTCTTCTTTTTCTTTCAGAGCCATTCTTCTTATTGGATGTACTACTGGTCGGGCGTTAGGAATTAGATCTATCCTAAATTCAATTTCTCTTTGCGGCGGTAAGTTTTCTACTTCTTCAAACACATCCGCATAATTTTTCACGACCGGTATCTTTTCTATCGAAGGGGGAGTAATTTCTAAAGAAGACCAAAATTCTGTTCTATTTATTTCTGAACCGAGACATGGTATAGTGATATGCCCCGATTTTGTTTCAACTCTCACGATTCTTTCGGCACATCTAACTTCTGCCTTATACTTTGTCAGCCAATCTAGCCCCAGTATAATATCAAATTCGGAAAGGTCCATGACAATCACTTTAAAAGAGAACTGGTATCGAGAGAAGGAAATAGGTACTTTACAATATGTACTGAGACTAACAGAACCTCCTATCGGGTTTTGAACTTTAATTGGTTCTCTAAGTTTTCTTCGTTTCAATTTTAGTTTGTGAACAAGGATACCAGATATGAAACTACGTGATGCACCAGTATCAAAAAGTACAGAAACATGAATATTTATAATGGTAAGGGTACCTCCCAAGACATCGGGTTTACCTGATCCATCGGTGGTAGCTGGCGGGGTCTTCCCGTCATAGACATGAGCCACTTGTGCGCTCTTCTTCAAAGGACAATTCTTGCTATAGAGCCCCTTTTTGTGGCAGTTGTAGCATTCGGCTGAGTCATTTGCCTTCGGCTTCCTTGGGGCTTTGCATACATTAGAGAAATGACCGGGTTTCCCACAATTGTAGCAGTTTCCTTTCGGGATCTTTGCGGGTTTTTGAGTAGCGGTCGCGGTAATGCTAGATTCGGGTTGATCTGCTGAAGCCTTGCGCTTATTCCCTGCTTGGCTTTTAGCGCGGTCTTGGCTAGCATGTCTCTCATCCATTTCTTCGTAGTTGCAAGCCATCTCTACTAGTTCTGTAAAGGAGAGTTTGATGTTGCTCATAGCTCTATCGTGGTACTTGCGCTTCAGCCCAAATATGAACCTCTTATTCTTGGCTTTGTTGGTTAAAATCAGTTCTGGAGCATAGCGCGATAACTGAGTGAACTTATTTAGATAATCCTGAATAGAGAGGTCTCCCTGCTGGAGATTAGCAAACCGCTCTCTCATCCTCTCTAGAGCCTGTTCCGGTACAAACTTCTCATTGAACAAAGTCTTGAACTGCTCCCAAGTCCGGATAGTACCAGCTGCATCCCCAGAGGTAATGGCATCCCACCACAGCTCTGCTTCTTCCTGAAGGAGCCAAATGCCAAGTCGGGCTTTATTGTTGGTTCCCATACCCATGCCTTCGAAGATTTTCTCACAGGTTTTCAGCCAAGCTATAGCTTCGGTCACTGTGCCAGTGCCAGTAAAAGGTTTTCCCCCAAGATTTCTGTACCTCTTTGCTACTTTGTCAAGCTCAAAGTCTTCTGGTGCTGGTGGCGGAATAATAGGGCCTTCCACTACTACAGGGATATTCCCCCGTCCTCCTGCTGCATCTCCTCGGCCTCCACGGCCTCCTCTAGCTGCTGCTCCACGTGTAGCCATCTAAGAGTACTGTATAAGCAAGAAAAGAGTCAAGCTCACAGATTTGATAATTTTCATAAATGATAAAGCAAGGGAATACAAGGAAAGATAATGATGATGTACTGATCAAATTGTTTTGCTAATCTGATTAGCTCATTCTAGGACATTGCTAATCCTATCTCTAATGAGCTACTCGCATTAGAACACTACTGATTCTATTCTGACGAGGTGTTTAATGTGTTAGATCCTGGAACTAAGGTTAACCAAAGCTCTGATACCAACTGTGACGATCCCAAAATCCGAGGGGCGGTATTAAGAATAATCATAAGGAAATAACACATTAATCATCATAGCAGAGTACAGATAATAGCAGAAACAATAAACAAAATAATTTTTCATGGATATGACAGCGGAATCACAACATGTAGGATATCAGAATAGCATAACGTGGGATATACTTAGTAAATAAAAGGAAAGTGATCAGTCATCATCGCCAGAGGCGGAATACATATACATATAGTGAGAAATACGGAAAGTAAATCAGTCTGCATCGCCAGTGGCGGAATCATAATATGTATACAGTAATGGCGGAAAATATCAAAGTCATCTCTATGGAGTTAGCCTCGCCATGAGTCAAAAGTGCACTCCATGCAGCAGTGCAGAACTAAAAACCACCTGTCACCTGTGTACTAGGCTGCCCGTGTGAAAATAAGGGCACCCGCGTTTGCAAAGTGAAACAAACAACGAGTCAGTCATGGGGACTGGTATGAGGAATCTATTTAACAGTTAAGCCACAGTAAATAGCAAATCATAGGACCACGCCACTTTCGCGGAACGGGTTTACTCCAGTGATTGCTAGTGCATTTAAAACAAAGTAAATTCTTTTAAAACAACGCAATGCTTTTAGAAAGAATGAAGCCATTATAAGACTCAGGTCCCATCACACAATGCAACGCAAGCCGGAGGATAGAGTTTTACCTTATAATAGCCAAATATGCTTGATACGTATAAAGAAAAATCATTTGATATTATTACTAGTGCATATATGTTTCAAAAACGAATAGCATCATAAATATCAATCATAGGCGACATGAGTGCCCCATACCACTATGTCGCCATACTAGTTTTACAATCAAGTCCGTTATTTCGTATTAGAAATTGGATTTCCGTCATGAGTCGAGGCAAGGGGCAAGCTCCTCTCCGCTTCGAGACACTCTAGCAAATGCCTCGGGACTACGCACTCTGGGTAACCCCTGGATCGGCTGGGCCGGTCCTCACTTACGTTAGAGGATTATTTATTCCTAAACACACGTTTCCCAGTCCTTACAGACCTATAATCGAGGCGCCTCGCATTCCAACAACCACAAAGGTGAAAAGTAGATATATATGTCAGGGCTGGTAAGTCACTGACACCACCATAGCTAGAAGGAAACGTCGTGCCCTCCCAGCGGTCCGTATCCCGTTTTTAACTCATATCGAGGTGTGAGGCTCGCGAATCTACGAAATACACAAAGCTAGGTCACGTTGACCTTGCTTTGATCATCACCCACAAGACTTTGCTTTGCAACAGAAGCCTTGATCACACCATCTTGGCATGCCACATAGGCAGTCCACTCCGTACGATAGATTTCTATCGATATATAACCCCTGAGCTCGTACATCTCAGAGAAGGGCGTTAAGCAAAAGAATAAATTCTCAGCCGCCAAACAGATATATATTTAACAGAGATCAATCAGTACAGAACAAAATCCAATGTCAGACACACAGTCCATTTACAAGTCCGTCCTGGGTCTGAACGAAACCGGAGGCGTCAAATTCCTCGTATATCCGTCCAATCAACATATACGTTCAGACGGCTACTACTTCCGTCCCCTTCCGGTAGCTACTCCAGTTAGGAACCTCAGTAGCGCCCATCCAACCGATACGAAGATCGTCGGTCTTGAATCCTCTTTGCATTTTCCAATTCGAATCGCTCGATAAATTATTTGAAATGAGGGTTAGCTCGGCCTTTTCAAATAATTCACGTCATTAGAATTTAAATCGATTCATTTTAGGGTTGCATTATTCGACATCCATCTTTCGGTTCTTTAGTTTATTTTCATGTCATACACATACAACCATCAAATATCAAACAATTCAAGCCCATTTGGTTTATTCTCAATCAATATTGCTTATAATATTTTATAACGATTTTTCGCCATTTTTATTTATTTAAAAATGGCCATATTTAATTAAACGACGTTTCAGGTCGTGCCGTGGCACTGGCGTTGTTTTCCCCTTAATTTGTTTTACACATATCAGAAAATCTAACCGTTGGATTTCTACAAAGTCTATATCAGTGGGAAGATATTCCCAAAGCGAACCCAACGGTTCCAGTTTCGTGAGAATCCGACGGTTGCATCTTCCACACTAGTCGTTTGAAGTTACGGTTTCAAAATTCAAACTGCAGCGTCGTTATTCGATTAAATTTAATTATATTTATATTTATATATAAATATAAACGATTCTGGCGCTGTTTTTCTTCAGATTTGAATTAAACATTCCGGACAATCCAACCGTTGGATTTTTACAAGGTTGGTGCCGTTGGAAAGATATTTCCAAGGCGAACTCCGCGATTGCGGTTTCGGGAAAATCCGATGGTCGGATTCCTCGTACTAATCATTTCAAATTATGATTCCGAAACATGAACTGCACGGCCTCTATTCCTTTTTATTATATTTATATTTATATATATATAAATATAGTTCATCCTATAATTTCAATTATAGCTCATTTTAAATTTTCAACTTCGTTTTCACTTCAAATATTTCACTAACGCCTTAATATTTTGAAAAATTTCGCCATAGCCTCCTTTGTACGGGGAGGGGTTTGGAAATTTATTGGGCCGTATTAGGTACCCAATAAATCCTAAAAAGCATTCACATATTTTTAGTGATATATTTTGGTGTTTACGGGGGAGCATGTACTGATAATCACTCCAGAGAATAAATTCCCGTCACCCCGTTTCCGTGTGGAAATAAATAGTCCATGCGCCGTATCTAATAACTAGAGCGACGCGATTATTGTCAACTCCAGACCCGTGTGGGGTTTTTATTAATCTGGCAATTTATCGTTATAATTTATATAGTCCATATCAGTCATCAGTTCAACCTGTAGTACATAGTCATCGCCATACAAGCCTCTTGCTTGTATGGTAAATCTTCCACCTCGTCACACAAGCTCCAATTGCTTATGTGGAATATGATGAAGTATGCCTATCGTCAAGAAATATGCCATGTAGTGTAGTTCAAAATTAATTGTTACAATCCTATGGCGTTATTTATTATTTCACACAGGAAAACCAGCACTCCGCATCCAATGGCATTCACAGGAGTTGATATATAAATAAAATTGCGCAGCCAACTCATCAAGGTTTACCTATTTGTCGGGCACGCAAATAATTTCTTTACTCTACAGTTAATCCATTTTTCCTGTTCAACACATGTATATATATGCAGAACAAAGCTAATAATAATATTTCTAGCAAACTATTATTTATTTCAACACGTGTGTATTTTTAACTAAGCGTATACATGATAAAAGAAATATTTTGATCATCAAAAATATTTATTCGACACATGTTTATTTTTAACTAAGCGTACACTTGATAAAAGGAACATTTTTATCCTCAAAAATATTTATTCGACACATGTGTATTTTTAACTAAGCGTACACTTGATAAAAGGAATATTTTTATCATAAAAAATATTTATTCGACACATGTGTATTTTTAACTAAGCGTATACTTGATAAAAGGAATATTTTTATCATCAAAAATATTTATTCGACACATGTGTATTTTTAACACTTCATATCCACTATAAAAATATAGTTTCATTGTCGATTCATTTTATTTTTAAAAAGACGATAACATTCAACACATGAATTTCAACTCGATGAACAAATTGCAATTCAACACATGAATATTCTATATCGTTTGTATATATATAAAAATGTGATTTTTATTGCTAAAGCCATTTGTTTAAATTCAAATAATATTCAACACATGAATTTCAACTCAACGAACAAATTGCAATTCAACACATGAATATTCTATATCGTTTGTATATATATAAAAATGTGATTTTTATTGCTAAAGCCATTTGTTTAAATTCAAATAATATTCAACACATGAATTTCAACTCGATGAACAAATTGCAATTCAACACATGAATATTCCATATCGTTTGTATATATATAAAAATGTGATTTTTATTGCTAAAGCCATTTGTTTAAATTCAAATAATATTCAACACATGAATTTCAACTCAACGAACAAATTGCAATTCAACACATGAATATTCTATATCGTTTGTATATATATATAAATGTGATTTTTATTGCTAAAGCCATTTGTTTAAATTCAAATAATATTCTACACATGAATTTCAACTCAACGAATGAATTGCAACTCAACACATGAATATTCTATATAGTTTGTATATATATAAAAATGTGATTTTTATTGCTAAAGCCATTTGTTTAAATTCAAATAATATTCAACACATGAATTTCAACTCAACGAATGAATTGCCACTCAACACATGAATATTCCATATAGCATATGTAAATAATTCCAATGAATGAAAATTATTCCAACACATAAATATTTCAGAAAATTTCGGCAGCATAACGGCAGGGTAGTTAAAACCGGGACCGTCCCTACTACGGCTCCTCGCTCTACCTTAAAACCTCGCGGTTTTTGACAATGGGGATCATGCATCTAGTTCGCACGCAGGCAGCATGTTTTATTTTCAATTCCACAATCCTATTCTATTTTGTTTCAACCATAAGAGGGTATTTTTCAACCACAAAGGTATTTTCAACCACAATATCAACCACAAACAATTATTTCCAACCATTCGTCAAACCATATAATATCATGTCAATCACAAGCAATAAATATCGTCCATGATCTGTGGACGAGGGGAGTGTGTATATATATATATATATATATATAATAATTCACTTGCATTTCATCACAATTCAAAGCATATATGTTTCATTCAACGCTTGTATAATTTATACATCGCTAATATAACTTATACAACACATGTACATGAGGTATACAATGCGTATATAATTTACACTTCGCTTATATAATTTATACAACGTGATTTCATTCAAACAGATAATTTAGATTCCTCACATTGGTTATTACAGTGCTAAAAATCGTAGGAAGGTCAGAAAAATCCGCGGCTTCTTCTAGAATGTAGAGAGCCTCCTTGCGGTCACGGTGTCTCCTGTTTCATCGAATTTCGTTAAAGAACGAAAAAGATATTATTTTTCAAAGCTTTGCAACGCTTTATAGTGTTAAAACAGTTTAAAATTATATAAGCCGTTTGTTTTCAAACCTGCTCAATTCTAGGTTTGGATTTTTCTCTTGATTCGTTGCCCTATAGGATGATCAGACTGTTGGACGTCGTCGAGGGAGGGAAGAGCTCTCCGGCGCTGGTAGTCTGAGGTGGTGCGATGGCGAATCGAGGCGGCGGCGGCTCCAGGAAGGCGACGACTTTCTCGACGTCGTTCAGGCGAAGGAGCTGACGAGAGGGGGCGGCGTTGGGTCGGATGTGGAGAGGAGGCGTAGGGCTGTCGACTGGTGGTGGTGGCGCGGCCTAGCGTCGCCTGTGGCGATCGGAAAAGGGAGGGGAAGCGTGGAGCAACGGGGATCGTCCGTTTCGTCCTGGCGGCTAGGGTTTTTAGGGTTTTTATTATTATTATTTTTTTAAAGAAAATTTCCTATTGGCCAGAATTTATAGAAAATTTTTAAATAGTGTTTTTACAAACGGACTCCTTTTTAAACCCAACGACTGTCGCCCCTAGCTAAATACCCCCATTCCGGACACAATGGGATATGTTTCGTTGGCCATTTCGACTGTTACAGTCAGTTATTTTCCAAATTAAAATATAAAACATTCGATATTTAATTTAAACCTACATTTCAATTTGCTAGGGCCACAAACTGAATCGAAAAATTCCAGAAAAATAAATCTTGCTTTGTTTTGACGATGCGGTCCTAACAAAACCAGATTCGTCGAATTCTGAGCTCGTTTGAAAAACGGCCATTTTTAGGTCGACCCATTTTAACAGAATTTGACCAAACACGTTATCTTTTGCCCCGCTCACATACTAGCTTCAAAAATTACGAAATTTGAAACTTAGCAATAATTTGAAATCCCGGACCCAACAAAAGTGTTTTCGTCGAATTCCGAGGTCGTATGCAAAATCTCAATTTTCAAGGGCTATATATACTATATAGCGACCTTTCTGAAAATTCATTTGGCCATAACTTTTGATTTCCGTTATGAAATTTCGATTTTTCAGATTCGTTAGAAAGGTATTGATAAACAGATTTAAATATTTTCAGTTTCGTTAAAATCCGTTATATTTTCCACCCGGTACAGTCAGACAAAGTTTATATTCCAAATTTCAAACGGCCATACCATACCTAATTCTATATTTTATGGAAATAGGCTATTTAAATTATTCAGATTTCTTGGTAATAACCTAATTTAAAAATTTTAAACTGGTTCACATTTTCCGGGTTATTACAATAAGCTTAGAAACATGTTTTTCAATTAGGCATAATAACGAACATAGTTTAGTCATGTTCATAAAATTAATACAAACTTACAAAGACGCTTGCTTTTTTCACTATCATAAAATCGTGATTTTTATACTTGAACTATGATGCCAATTCCAACATAACCTTCATATGAATTATAATACTTAAGTGGATCAAATTACACTAAAGATGACCATAGAATTATACATCATGTTGGCATAACAATAAATCATATACTAGCATGAATCTCAAATAAACTATTACAACATATAGTTGTTACTTTTAACATGAATCATATACTTACAATTATCCAATGAGTGTTGTAAATAACTACCACAAACATCTAGTTTTCAATATGAATCATATGCTTGCATGAATCCCAATTAAAATTCCACAACATGTTGTTGTCAACATAAATCATATACTTGTATGAATCCAATCGTACACCATAGTATTGCCAAATCGTTTAGAATCAAAATAACAAACAAATATAAGTCATTATCACCACAATTCCATTTCGTTTCCAACGCAAATCGCGTACTTGCAAATATCCAATCGTATACCATAATATTCCCAAATCGTTTTGCATCAAAGCAACATACAAATATAGATTATTATCGCCACAATTCCATTTCTTACATTACACAAATCAACACAATTATTTAATTCACATCGGAATAGCACTCTACTTACAGCGTATGACGAATCTTCAATTCAGGAATCTGAATTCTAAATTTGGAGATGCTATCCTTTGTTGTAGGCGTTGCTTTGATTTGATTAACGTTGCTTTAAGCTTTGAATTATGTCCTAGTTGTCTCTCTATTTCTGAAGGCTATCCTCAGTCTCTCCTCAGCAGCATGACGGTCTCATCTCCATTTTAGTTTATGTGAATTAGGGTTAGTCTTAGGTCCTTTTTATAGAGTTTGTGAGTTGATTTAGACCGTCGATGAAGCTTGGTTCAATAATATCCATTCGTTTGAAGGAGAGACCAACTAGGAGCTGACACCTTGCCCTAGTGACAAGGCAAGGCTCAGAAAATCGACCAAACACAGACCTGGCCAGCCAGGACTTGACCAGACCTGACCAGCAGGTCATTTTTGACCTGGGCGCACTTGGCAGGTGCGTCAGGTAAAAAATGTACTGGCGCACTTCCCAAGTGCGCCAGTTCATTTTTGTTCTGGCGCACTTCCCAAGTGCGCCAGTGCATTCTGACCCGTTTTCTGGTATTTCGCCCAACTTCGTTCGTCCATATCTTCTTCATACGATATCCGTTTTACGCAAACTCAGACTCTATCTCAAGCAGAATTCCGAGACGAACGCAATGGCGTATCCCGTTTCCCTTAATTCTCTGATTTGAAATTAGTTATACTTTAATTTGTGAATTTCACGGTTATAGAATACACGGGGTGTTACATTCTCCCCCACTTAAAAAAGGATTTCGTCCCCGAAATCTTCAAGTTCAGGAAGAATGTACATCCTAACATCCAAACATCCATCTACTCATCCATCAAACACGAGCATCCATTGTCCTTAAAAGACTTATAATGCTTCATGATCATATGCGAAGTGTGTGTGTACATGTACTTATCTAATGCAAAATCAGGCGGTCTACTGATTCAGTTGACCTCCTTAATGCGAATTATGTAAGTGCTATGAATCCATTATGTATGCAAATCCTCCTATTCATGATTCTACATGAGTGCACAATCATTCATACAAATGCAACATCCATATGACAACATATTAACCTTCAACCATATACGAGTGCAAACATATATGCATATGCAATATGAAGTGATTGAGCCGATCTAAAACCTAGATTGTGTGTGTATATGCAACCACGAGCAACCACTAGCAATCACTTGCAACCACTTGCAATCATCATCCATAACATGTTTCAATTACATGTTTTAATCCAAAGGGTTTCTACCTAAAAGATAAGGTCAAGGAGATATACCTAAAAAGATAGATAAAAGCGCAACTTAAGGAAAAAGAAAGATCAAGGATGTACCCTCGAAAAGAAAAGGGTAGGCAGCGCGTATTCTAGCTTCAGTTTCCCAAGTTGCGTCTCCCTCGGCGTCGCTCCACTGAACTTTGACGAGCTTGACTTCGCGTTTGCGTAGCTTCTTCACTTCCGTTCCTAATGGGTTGGAACTTTATTCACGGTTTCTTTGCGTTCCACTTCAGCTTCTTCTAGGATATTTGGCTCTACCACTTCAGCAGACTCATGTAGACATTTTCGGAGATGTGAAACATGAAAAATGTTGTGAACTCCGGCCAGCTTTTCGGGTAGCTCTAATCTATAGGCCATTTTCCCAATTTTCTCGATAATAGGGAATGGCCCTACGAACCTTGGTGCTAGCTTTCCTGTGGTTCCAAAACGAACAACGTTCCTTAGCGGAGATACCTTAAGAAAAACTCTGTCTCCAACCTCAAATTCAAGGTCGGTCCTCCTCTTGTCGGCGTAGGACTTTTGTCTATCTTGGGCCATCTTCATCCTTCTTCGTATTAAGTCTACTTTTTCTGAAGTCTCTTGGATCATATCTGGTCCATGTATGAGTTTATCAGTAGACTCCCACCAACAAGTGGGCGATCGGCACGGTCTTCCATTTAAAGCTTCGAAGGGCGCCATTCCGATGGTTGCTTGATAGCTGTTGTTGTAGGCAAATTCCACCAAAGGAAGATGGTCTTCCCATGTCCCTCCGAAGTCAAGGACGCACAGTCTTAGAAGGTCCTCCAAAACTCTGTTCACTCTTTCTCTTTGGCCGTCGGTTTGGGGATGATAGGTTGTGCTCAAGCATAACTGCGTGCCTACCGCTTCTTGCAGACTCCGCCAAAACTCACTTGTGAAGATAGGGTCTCGGTCACTAACGATGCTGGACGGTATTCCATGGAGTCGAACGATTTCCTTGAGGTAAAGAGATGTTAGGGATGAGGCAGTTCTTTTACTTTTGACAGGTAAAAAGTGGGCGCTTTTAGTAAGCCTATCCACTATTACCCAAATGCTAGTGTTGCCTCTCCTAGACCTAGGCAGCCCATCGATGAAGTCCATTGAGATGCTATCCCACTTCCACTGCGTGACCTCTAGAGGATGTAGCAGACCGCCAGGCTTTTTCTGTTCCGCCTTAACCTGTTGGCACACCATACACTTAGAAACGAGTTCTGCCACGTCCTTTTTCATGTCGTTCCAGAAGAAAGTTCTTTTTATGTCCTTGTACATTTTATCTCTGCCTGGGTGTATCGTCATCTTGGAGTGATGTGCTTCCTCGAGAACCTTCTTTACTAAATCCCTTGTCTGTGGGACGCATAGTCTTCCGTCTCGCCTTAGCCAACCCTTATCGTCGATGGAGTATCTGTTGAGGTGACCTGAAGTCTCACCACTAATTAGCCTATCAATCGTCTCCACAAGCTGAGGGTCCTCGCGTTGTGTTGTCCCTATCGAGTCCACTAAATTCGGGCGTACTTCGAGCGATGCTAGCAAGCCTGGTACAAAATCGGAGGAAGGCCTAAAGTCGAAGCTGGCTATAAACTCTAGGCTTTGTCTTTCAACAAACAGCGGAATTAAGGTCAGTTTCTTTCGGCTCAACGCGTCTGCTACTACGTTGCCTTTGCCCGGAGTGTAGGAGATCTCAAAATCGTACGAGGCAAGAAACTCCATCCATCTCTGTTGCCTCAAGTTAAGATCTTTCTGCGAGAAAAGATATTTCAACGATTTATGGTCAGTGTAAAGTTCGAACTTCTCACCTAGGAGATAGTGTCGCCAAGACTTGAGTGCAAAGACAATGGCAGCTAACTCAAGATCGTGGGTCGGGTAGTTCTTTTCGTGCACTTTCAACTGCCTCCCGCCATAAGCTACTACCCTTCCTTCTTGCATTAAGACCGCACCTAGCCCTGTCCCACATGCATCTGTATAAACAGTGAACATCTTGCTTCCATCTGGCAACGTCAAAACTGGGGCTGTTGTAAGAGCCCTTTTCAGTCGCTGGATAGCAAACTCGCAATCCAAGTCCCAATTCAACACTAGATTCTTCTTGGTTAATTTCGTGAGCGGAGCTGAGATTTTCGAAAAATCCCTTTTGAACTTTCGATAGAAACCTGCTAGTCCTAGAAAACTTCGGACCTCTGTTGCATTCCTTGGTGTCTTCCAATCCTGTACCGCCACTACCTTAGCAGGGTCCACTGCTAACCCTTGTTTGGATACTATGTGCCCAAGGAACCTCACTTATTCTCTCCAAAAGTGGCATTTGGAGAATTTGGCTTTTAGCTGATGGACTCGCAGAGTTTCCATGATTGCCCTTAAGTGCTGAGCATGTTCCTCTTCACTCTTTGAGAAGATAAGGATATCGTCTACGAAGACCACTACGAACTTATTGAGGAAATCTCTGAATACCCTACTCTTCAGGTCCACGAAGTAAGCAGGTGCATTTGTCAAGCCGAAAGGCATGACAAGCCATTCAAAGAAGCCGTCTGGGGTTCTGAATGCCGTTTTATCGATACTATCTTCAGCCACCCTTAGCTAATGAAAACCGGTCGCTAAATCGAGTTGGGAGAAAACAGACGCTCCTACAAGCTGATCAAACAGATCGTCAATTCTGGGGAGAGGGTGCCTATTCTTTTTCGTTAGCTTGTTGAGCTCCCTATAGTCAACACATAGACGGAGTGAACCATCCGCCTTTGTAGCGAACACCACTGGAGCGCCCCATTCTGAAATGCTCCTCCTAATGAACCCCTTTTCTAGAAGCTCTTTAATCTTTTTACTGAGCTCTTTCCTTTCCAGTAGAGCCATGTGTCTAACGGGCAACGCAACGGGCTTTGCATTATCTACAAGGTATATGCGGAAGTCTATCTCCCGCTTCGGAGGCAAGCCCTTCACCTCTTCGAAGACATCCGGATATTCCCAGACCACTCTAACTGATTGCAAATTTTCAACAGAGGCATCTAGCGATTCAAGATAACTAAGCATAACCGCATACAAGGGATTACAAGAAATTTCCAAAACGTTACCGAGCTGGGTTAGGAGCCTGACAACCCTTTTCTCACAATCAAGGATGGCCCCATTACTGGATAGCCAATCCATGCCCAAAATCAAACCATATCCCGAAAAGCCCAAAACAAAGGCACTACATTGAAATTCTACGCTTAGAATAGAAATTTTCAATCCCAAACAGATCATAGACAAATGAGCTGGGCCCCCAATTGGGTTTGAAACAATTAACGGGTCCTCTACCATACTAGTTTTTAGGTGCAGAGATTCTACTAAAGCAGACGAGATAAAGGAGTGTGATGCGCCAGAATCAAATAAAGTGCGAACTGGGTGATCATAAAGATAAACTACACTTTCTACAGAAGTATTTATACCTTGCTGTTGCAGAGGTGGCGCTTCTAGCACATGAACCTGCGCCCCCGAGGTGGATCCAGCCCTCTGTCCCTGTCCTCGTTTCTTTGGGCAGTCCTTAGCCATGTGGCCTGTCTCACCGCAAGAAAAGCACCCACCATTCATCTTAGCCTTCTTTTTCTGGCAATCTTTCACTAAGTGCCCCACTTTGCCACAGAATTTACACTTCCTCTTCTCTTGGGACTTGTTGTCTTTCCCGCCGTTCTTAAAGTCTGTCTTCTCAGGGCAGTCTTTGCTGATGTGTCCAGTCTCCCCACAATGAAAACATTCTCCTTGCTTTCTTTTCCTTTTTCTACAATCTTTGGCTATGTGCCCTTCCGTACCACAAAAATTGCATTTCCTTTTTTTTTCGTTTCTTGTTATTACTGTTACGATCCTTTCTTGTTTGACTATTATTCGTCTTCCTACTTTGGGACTCTTCCGCTTGGTAGTTCACGTGGAGGAGGAGGAGTGAAAGCGTCAGCAGCTGGGGAGTAAGGTCTCCAGACATGCTGAAACAGAAAGGGTAGATTCAAAACGAAGGATAAGAGATAGTACCTATGGCTTTGGGGGGACTTTGCCTTTTAAAATAAAGTATCTTATCTTTTAAAAATGCTTCTTTAAATTTCCTTTTTGAAAATAAATTTTCAAAACTTTTTATCTTATCTTGTAAACCTATGCTCTGATACCAAGTGAAACACCCCACCTCCGTTAGGGTCACTCTCAAAGGGAATGCCCTAATTTTGGTGGAGGTTTATAAGTATAAGTCACAGATATACAAGACAGATATAAGAACACATATTTTTGAACAACGGAAAACAACAGCTTTTATTTCATTAAAATACGTGTTACACCAACCATACCATAATTGTCTTACAATACTTCCAAAAACATAACATCTTCATAACTGTCTTGATTACATTATTTAAAGAAGCATAAAGAAAACATAAATAAACTGCAAAAGTCCCATAGTTGCTGTAACAACCCGTATTTCGATAACATGTTAAGACGAGAATCAAGGCAGAATTTAATTTTAAATTCTGAATCAAGTAAAACGGGCTATGCCATTGCGTTCGTCTCGGAAAAATATGCGAAATAGAGTCTGAGTTTTCGAGAATCGGAGTCCGTATGACCAAGTTATGGTCCGACGAAGTTTTCAGAAAATTCAAGTTCAAAAACGAGTTCTAATTTCGAAAATTAGGGCTGGAAGGCTAGGCGGGAAAAATTCCCGCCAGGCACCCCAAGTCAACAGCCCTGTCGACTTGGGAGTCGACATGGCCTCACCTAAGTCGACAGCCCTGTCGACTTGGGGGTCGACTTATGGTGGCCGAGCCATCTTGGCTTGGTGCACCTGTATTTGTCTCTGGTCTTGTTCTGGAAGCTTCCAACGTGGTTTGATGGCTCAGATCCATCCTAGGGTTAATTTAAGGGCCTAAAACTACCCTAATCTCCATAAAAACACCCCTAAGCCTACCCTAAACCCTCATTATTCATTCTTGCAACTAAACTATGGCAAAATTTTCACTCTCATGGCCTCTACCCTCATTCTAAAATTCCTAAGTAAATTCCTATGAGAGGTTTCATGATCATGAGAGTGTTAGAGAGTTTCTATGTTAGTATGAGAGCCTCTCAAGTTGATTTCAAGGCTAAAGCTTTGATCTTTGTTCATAAAGATGGGGTTTTGATGGATTTGGAGCTTTCATCTTTGGGTTTTAGGATGATGACATGCATAGGCTTTGTCTCAATCTTTCATTTAATCGATTTGTGCCTTCATAGCAATGTAAGCCCTTTCCCTTCTCTTAGATATTAACTATGAAGTTAAATGTTCATGTTGCAAGTTTAGGTTTGATCCTTGAGAATGATACATGCTATCATGTCATGCAAGTTTATGAAGTCATTATCTTGATCTTGTGAGCTAAAAGCTACAACCTTTGGGTTGAAATGTTGCATTATGCAACATGAGAACCTTCAAAACCTTTATGTCAACTTGCATATGAAGTCATAACCCTTATATAATGATATATGCGAGTTACTAGTCATCATTCCATGTCTTTTGTCACCATGATTTGCTTATGTGCCAAGTTTGGGTTTATGCATATTTTTGAGGCTTAAGAAGGTAACATGCAAGTTAATGAACACATTATGTCTCATTTGCCACCATGTTCAACTAGTGGCTTTATACCCCCTTTTGTCATGCCTTTGACAAGTTCCTTCTTTGAATCCATTATGCGAGTTTAAAAGCGTTGGGGTCACATTATGGGAAAACATAATAACGTGAACATGATTTGGGTAAATGGGTATAAACATGACAACATGTAACGTTAAATATGACATGTGTTTATACTTGAAAACATGACTTGAAATATAACATGGAAGTTGACATGTAAGTATGCATAAAAACATAAGCTTGGGAATTTACCTATTAAGTTAGGTCTACCCTTTGGGAATTTACCTATTAAGTTAGGTCTACCCAAATGCTTGAAAACTTGTAACATGTTTTGGAAACATGATGGACATGACACTTAGATAATATAAGTGTGGCCAACTCGAGGTTGGGTTGAGTTTGCAACGTAAAACTACCCGGAACCGACCGGCCTAACTAGTAGTTGCAAACAATAGGACCCAATGTGAGAAGTTGGTCATGTTGTGCTTGAACCCGAGGTTAGACCAAGTTGTGGTGTAAAGCTACCCGGAACCGACCGGCTTAACTAGTAACCGCAACAAAGTCTAATGTGAGAGGTTGAGGTGCATTAAGTAATTAATGCCACATGATAGGGTTAAGTTAATTTGATTAATGACGCTTAACCAAATATGACATGGACAAATGGGTTAAGTAAATTGATTAGGCTAATGATACTTAACAAAACATGACAAGGTTGGGTAGGTTAAGTAATTTGATTTGCCTAATGACACTTAACCATTTTTATACGACTAGTGGACGGGGTTAAGTTAACCAACACTTAACCAATCCAACACGATAATTTGGTAAGATTAAGTAAGTTTTCTTAATGACACTTAACCGAAAAATGCAGTTAATGGATGGGGTTAAGATTGGACTCAACTAGTTTAAGCATGGAAATCGGATGGGGTTAAGTTAGCCTAGACTTAATTAATCCCACTTGGTAGTTTAATGGAGTTAAGTTAAACACTTAACTAATCTAACATGATGATTGGAGGTGGTTAAGTGACCTATACTTAACCAATCTAACTCGTGAATTTATTGAGGTTAAGTTTAAGTTAACCTATACTTAACCGATCTAACGTGAAAACATGATAAGGCTAAGTCACGAATCGCTTGAATACACTTGACCGATTTGACTAAGTAAATTGACAGGGTCAAGTTAATATATACTTAACCAATCTAGAATGATAATTGGACGAGGTTAAGTCGTGAATTGCTTAATACATACTTAACCAACGTGAGCATGGTTTGTAGGGTTAAGTCTTGGACTTGGATGCTTAGCCAATTTTGACATGATTTGTAGACGGGTTAAGTCATGAACTTAAGTGACACTTAATCCATTATGTAAACCCTAGTTCGGAGGATTAGGTGGATAACCGTAGTTAACAAGGATAACGGGAATAAGGCTAAGTGGTAAACCTTAGTTGAAGGATAACTAAGTAATAATTCTTAGTCAAGAAAATTTAGACCAGTTCATAGATAGATGAGTAACCTGATACGGTAGGTCATTGTTTAAGTATACGAGGAGGAGCAAGTATCTGATTTAGATAAAGGCTCCAGCGAACTGGGTAACGAAGCAGCGGCTTCGGGGAACGTGAGGATATTCTTGGTATCCCTCTGTGAGCTGCCAGGTGATTATACTAGGCTCATGAGAGGTTAAGGTCTGCGTTAGAAGAGCCAAGAGTATGCCTTGGTTGCTATACGAGCGACCTAAAGACGGGGATGGATAGGGGATAGTCGACGATACACGGTCGTACCCCAGATAGTATTTCGTCAGACTACCTACCTTCTTTGGTCAAGCGTGTACATACGGAAAGGCAGAGAACACCCAATAGACCATAATTGCTATCTAATTATGGTTGCGGTAAGGCTAGGATTGTGGGTTGGCCAGTAGTGTGTTCTCATACAGGATTTATCCTGTCTTGTCTTTCACTAGTTGAGGGAGGGGTCGCGTGGGACCATAGCCACATATAGAAAAACAGACCTTAGCATCTGCATCGGCAGATAAATCGAAAGCTCCCGACCGATTCCTGTATTTCTTGATCTGCCCTGTGACAGGACTCGGATGGCACGATGTGATACATGTGCATACAGTCATGGAAAACGATTCACGATGAATGCGTGGGAAAAACGGCGCGGTTGACGGTTAGCGTAAATCCTAGTGGCCCTGGGTGGTTGAACCAAAACCGAGATACGAAAACGTGCAATAGGTAAGCATAATCCCTAGTAGCCCTAGGTAGCATAAGTCCTAGTTGTACAAACGATAATTCATGTTGGAAGACCCTAGCTAGGTTTAGGGCAACAGTCCAAACCGATCTTAAGGATCATGGAACTATGTTAAAGTAATATAGAATCTCATGGGAAAGCCCGTATGGTCTACGGCAAGGGACTGAACATTTACATGGAAAGGAATATACGAGTTGAGTAACCTATATATGCGACATATTAGGTTGACATGGACCATTATACGACTTTTGAGTAAGGGTCATTCATGGATAACACATGATACGGTTGGGATACTAGTACGGTAGGTGCAGAGCAGATGTATAGGATAGATACCATGGGACGTTAGACTTGATAGATATCTTGGGATATTATACTTGATAGAAACCTGACGATGTGATACCTTGTTTTATCTTGACATCGTAATTTATCATGACACCTTAGTTTATCTGAGTTCAGTAGTTCATCCTGTTATTTTGATTTAGCTTATCTATCTTGTTATCATGCTTATGTTCATCTCAGTTTCTCATGTCAGTTAACTTTACTAGTTTTTATGCTAATAGTAGATAGGGCTTACTCAGTCTTTTTGACTGACCCGTTTTGTTTCGCCTCTTTTCTTCCGTTTCCCCCCCAGGTTACAGGGAGGAAACACTGTTGTTTAGTTCGGACTTCTTCTGCTTGAAGGTCATCATGGATGGCTTGGACTTCTCTTGGCTATGGCTACTTTACTGTTTACTTGGGGAATAATTTATGAAAAAGTCTTTATGCTTCTTTAACTATTGCAAGACAGGTTTTTGATGTACTCTGATGTAAAAGGCTTTAGACCTTATTTATTCATGTTATGAAAGTTTGATTTTACTTCCGCTATTTTATATGTTCTGTCTTCTGATATTTCTATGCATGTTTACCAATAATGCCCCTCTAAAGCTAGTGCATTCCTTTGCGAGTGACCCTAGCGGAGGCGGGGTGTTACAACGTGGTATCAGAGCAGAAGGTTACCAGACTGGGCAAAAGTTTTTAAAACCTTCTGAAAACTATTTGAAAAATCGTTTATAAAGAAGCATTTTTCAAGAAAAATTTCTTTTAAAAGAAAAAGGCTATTCCCAAAAGGCCATTAGCACTATCCTTGTTTCCTTAATTGAATCTCTTTTCTTTTCTTTTCTTTCCTCCATATGTAGTCACAGTGGTTTTAACTGCGACTAGTCTTTTCTATCTACGAAAGTGCTTTTCATACCATGGAGGTGGTTCTCGAGAGACCAGTGACCGCGTTATAAGAAAGGATAGTGAGAAAGAGGAAAAAGGATACGAGCTTAAGGATGAGCAACTTGTTGGTTTGGCTTGGTCCTCAAATGAGGGAGAAAGATGAACAATGAAACCCATGACGAGAGAGTACCTTTGGCATGGTAAAATGGGGCGGATAGTTAAGTATTATGGGACAAGGACAAGATCATCGGGAGAGCGATAGTATGCTCTCATTTCTAGGGTACCTCGGAAGGAGGGTAACGATCTTGTTAAAGGTTTAGCTTTTCTTCTCTATCATCCCGTTAGGACTTCGTTTTTCGTATCATTTAAGTCTGCTTCGATAGTTGAGTCTCTGCACCTTAAGTACTAGCGCAATAGAGAATCCCATTTTTGTCTCAAAGTCCTATTGGAGAATCAGTCCATTTATACATGACCTGTTTGGATTTGAGAATGTTTATGCCAAGTGTTGAGTTTGGAAATAATGCTTATGTTTATAAGCTATGGATGGATTCTAGGGATGAAGTGGTTATCCGGTAGGGGGTGCCACTCTCGGTTTTGATAGGAGGGTAGTTAGACCTTTTGACTAGCCTTGGTAATACCCTCGGAGTCTCGTGTAACCTTTTGGGTTCGGTCATGATTAGTTACTTAGAATCCCGTGATGCCTTTATTGGAAATTTGAAGCCCGATCGAGTGGTGTTCGCCGATAAGATGGATGGTTTATTTCACTTATGCATGGGTTATAGAGATCGCCCTAGTGAGTGCGCATGATAACCTGGTTGACATCTGTTTACTTTCAAGGGAAAGTTCTTCTACATGGAATACCTTATAGTATATAAACGAGATCCAAGATTCACTAGTGAATTTTGGAAAGCTTGCATGAGATCATGAGTACGCAGTCACGTTTGCGCCAAGTATTCTAGAAAAAGGATAAGTGCAAGTGGAACGAGAGGCGACGAAGAAATGAGTTCCAGCTCATGTTATGGAAACAGGAAATAAGAAGCTACGAAATCGCGAAGTTAAAAGACGGTCAAGGCACAATGGAATTAAGCTCGAGGAAATACGACTTTGATGGTCAAAGACTAGATACGCGCATGATATCTCTTTTTGGGAGTATATCCTTGATCCCTGTTTTCTGTAGAGCTTACTTGTAGGCTATCTTTTGTGGACATCCTCTCGGTCCTATTTTCTGTTACAAACCCCGTAAGGAGTTTGTCTTGTTTATCTTCTCGGCCCTGTTTCAGGGAATCCTAGGTAGAACCCTATGGATGTAAACATGTATTTGAAACATGTTATGATTGATATGGTTGCAAGTGGTTGCAAGTGGTTGCTCGTGGATGCACGAATACACATTAGATACTAGCTCGACTCAGTCACATTTCATATTGCATATGCACGAGTATTTATACTTGTTTATGGATGAAATCGAATGTATTATCATGCGGTTGCTGCATATGAATGAATGAATGATTGTGCACGCATATATTATCTATATGACTAGGATTATTTGCATACATGTTGGATTCATGGCACTATACATGTTTCGCATTAGAAAGATTATTCAGGCCTGATCATTAGTATTAGCTAAGGAACATGTACACACACGCTTTGCATATATTCATACAGCATTAGAAATCATCTAAGGACAATGGTTGCTTGTGGATGATGTTTTGAGTAGATGGATGGTAGGATATGTTCCTCCTAACTTGGAGATTTCGGGGACGAAATCCTAAAAGGTGGGGAGAATGTAACAACCCGTATTTCGATAACATGTTAAGACGAGAATCAAGGCAGAATTTAATTTTAAATTCTGAATCAAGTAAAACGGGCTATGCCATTGCGTTCGTCTCGGAAAAATATGCGAAATAGAGTCTGAGTTTTCGAGAATCGGAGTCCGTATGACCAAGTTATGGTCCGACGAAGTTTTCAGAAAATTCAAGTTCAAAAACGAGTTCTAATTTCGAAAATTAGGGCTGGAAGGCTAGGCGGGAAAAATTCCCGCCAGGCACGCCAAGTCGACAGCCCTGTCGACTTGGGAGTCGACATGGCCTCACCCAAGTCGACAGCCCTGTCGACTTGGGGGTCGACTTATGGTGGCCGAGCCATCTTGGCTTGGTGCACCTGCATTTGTCTCTGGTCTTGTTCTGGAAGCTTCCAACGTGGTTTGATGGCTCAGATCCATCCTAGGGTTAATCTAAGGGCCTAAAACTACCCTAATCTCCATAAAAACACCCCTAAGCCTACCCTAAACCCTCGTTATTCATTCTTGCAACTAAACTATGGCAAAATTTTCACTCTCATGGCCTCTACCCTCATTCTAAAATTCCTAAGTAAATTCCTATGAGAGGTTTCATGATCATGAGAGTGTTAGAGAGTTTCTATGTTAGTATGAGAGCCTCTCAAGTTGATTTCAAGGCTAAAGCTTTGATCTTTGTTCATAAAGATGGGGTTTTGATGGATTTGGAGCTTTCATCTTTGGGTTTTAGGATGATGACATGCATAGGCTTTGTCTCAATCTTTCATTTAATCGATTTGTGCCTTCATAGCAATGTAAGCCCTTTCCCTTCTCTTAGATATTAACTATGAAGTTAAATGTTCATGTTGCAAGTTTGGGTTTGATCCTTGAGAATGATACATGATATCATGTCATGCAAGTTTATGAAGTCATTATCTTGATCTTGTGAGCTAAAAGCTACAACCTTTGGGTTGAAATGTTGCATTATGCAACATAAGAACCTTCAAAACCTTTATGTCAACTTGCATATGAAGTCATAACCCTTATATAATGATATATGCGAGTTACTAGTCATCATTCCATGTCTTTTGTCACCATGATTTGCTTATGTGCCAAGTTTGGGTTTATGCATGTTTTTGAGGCTTAAGAAGGTAACATGCAAGTTAATGAACACATTATGTCTCATTTGCCACCATGTTCAACTAGTGGCTTTATACCCCCTTTTGTCATGCCTTTGACAAGTTCCTTCTTTGAATCCATTATGCGAGTTTAAAAGCGTTGGGGTCACATTATGGGAAAACATAATAACGTGAACATGATTTGGGTAAATGGGTATAAACATGACAACATGTAACGTTAAATATGACATGTGTTTATACTTGAAAACATGACTTGAAATATAACATGGAAGTTGACATGTAAGTATGCATAAAAACATAAGCTTGGGAATTTACCTATTAAGTTAGGTCTACCCTTTGGGAATTTACCTATTAAGTTAGGTCTACCCAAATGCTTGAAAACTTGTAACATGTTTTGGAAACATGATGGACATGACACTTAGATAATATAAGTGTGGCCAACTCGAGGTTGGGTTGAGTTTGCAACGTAAAACTACCCGGAACCGACCGGCCTAACTAGTAGTTGCAAACAATAGGACCCAATGTGAGAAGTTGGTCATGTTGTGCTTGAACCCGAGGTTAGACCAAGTTGTGGTGTAAAGCTACCCGGAACCGACCGGCTTAACTAGTAACCGCAACAAAGTCTAATGTGAGAGGTTGAGGTGCATTAAGTAATTAATGCCACATGATAGGGTTAAGTTAATTAGATTAATGACGCTTAACCAAATATGACATGGACAAATGGGTTAAGTAAATTGATTAGGCTAATGATACTTAACAAAACATGACAAGGTTGGGTAGGTTAAGTAATTTGATTTGCCTAATGACACTTAACCATTTTTATACGACTAGTGGACGGGGTTAAGTTAACCAACACTTAACCAATCCAACACGACAATTTGGTAAGGTTAAGTAAGTTTTCTTAATGACACTTAACCGAAAAATGCAGTTAATGGATTGGGTTAAGATTGGACTCAACTAGTCTAAGCATGGAAATCGGATGGGGTTAAGTTAGCCTAGACTTAATTAATCCCACTTGGTAGTTTAATGGAGTTAAGTTAAACACTTAACTAATCTAACATGATGATTGGAGGTGGTTAAGTGACCTATACTTAACCAATCCAACTCGTGAATTTATTGAGGTTAAGTTTAAGTTAACCTATACTTAACCGATCTAACGTGAAAACATGATAAGGCTAAGTCACGAATCGCTTGAATACACTTGACCGATTTGACTAAGTTAATTGACAGGGTCAAGTTAATATATACTTAACCAATCTAGAATGATAATTGGACGAGGTTAAGTCGTGAATTGCTTAATACATACTTAACCAACGTGAGCATGGTTTGTAGGGTTAAGTCTTGGACTTGGATGCTTAGCCAATTTTGACATGATTTGTAGACGGGTTAAGTCATGAACTTAAGTGACACTTAATCCATTATGTAAACCCTAGTTTGGAGGATTAGGTGGATAACCGTAGTTAACAAGGATAACGGGAATAAGGCTAAGTGGTAAACCTTAGTTGAAGGATAACTAAGTAATAATTCTTAGTCAAGAAAATTTAGACCAGTTCATAGATAGATGAGTAACCTGATACGGTAGGTCATCGTTTAAGTATACGAGGAGGAGCAAGTATCTGATTTAGATAAAGGCTCCAGCGAACTGGGTAACGAAGCAGCGGCTTCAGGGAACGTGAGGATATTCTTGGTATCCCTCTGTGAACTGCCAGGTGATTATACTAGGCTCATGAGAGGTTAAGGTCTGCGTTAGAAGAGCCAAGAGTATGCCTTGGTTGCTATATGAGCGACCTAAAGACGGGGATGGATAGGGGATAGTCGACGATACACGGTCGTACCCTAGATAGCATTTCGTCAGACTACCTACCATCTTTGGTCAAGCGTGTACGTATGGAAAGGCAGAGAACACCCAATAGACCATAATTGCTATCTAATTATGGTTGCGATAAGGCTAGGATTGTGGGTTGGCCAGTAGTGTGTTCTCATACAGGATTTATCCTGTCTTGTCTTTCACTAGTTGAGGGAGGGGTCGTGTGGGACCATAGCCACGTATAGAAAAACATACCTTAGCATCTGCATCGGCAGATAAATCGAAAGCTCCCGACCGAGTCCTGTATTTCTTGATCTGCCCTGTGACAGGACTCGGATGGCACGATGTGATACATGTGCATACAGTCATGGAAAACGATTCACGATGAATGCGTGGGAAAAAGGGCGCGGTTGACGGTTAGCGTAAATCCTAGTGGCCCTGGGTGGTTGAACCAAAACCGAGATACGAAAACGTGCAATAGGTAAGCATAATCCCTAGTAGCCCTAGGTAGCATAAGTCCTAGTTGTACAAACGATAATTCATGTTGGAAGACCCTAGCTAGGTTTAGGGTAACAGTCCAAACCGATCTTAAGGATCATGGAACTATGTTAAAGTAATATAGAATCTCATGGGAAAGCCCGTATTGTTTACGGCAAGGGACTGAACATTTACATGGAAAGGAATATACGAGTTGAGTAACCTATATATGCGACATATTAGGTTGACATGGACCATTATACGACTTTTGAGTAAGGGTCATTCATGGATAACACATGATACGGTTGGGATACTAGTACGGTAGGTGCAGAGCAGATGTACAGGATAGATACCATGGGACGTTAGACTTGATAGATATCTTGGGATATTATACTTGATAGAAACCTGACGATGTGATACCTTGTTTTATCTTGACATCGTAATTTATCATGACACCTTAGTTTATCTGAGTTCAGTAGTTCATCCTGTTATTTTGATTTAGCTTATCTATCTTGTTATCATGCTTATGTTCATCTCAGTTTCTCATGTCAGTTAACTTTACTAGTTTTTATGCTAATAGTAGATAGGGCTTACTCAGTCTTTTTGATTGACCCGTTTTGTTTTGCCTCTTTTTTTCCGTTTCCCCCCCAGGTTACAGGGAGGAAACACTGTTGTTTAGTTCGGACTTCTTCTGCTTGAAGGTCATCATGGATGGCTTGGACTTCTCTTGGCTATGGCTACTTTAATGTTTACTTGGGGAATAATTTATGAAAAAGTCTTTATGCTTCTTTAACTATTGCAAGACAGGTTTTTGATGTACTCTGATGTAAAAGGCTTTAGACCTTATTTATTCATGTTATGAAAGTTTGATTTTACTTCCGCTATTTTATATGTTCTGTCTTGTGATATTTCTGTGCATGTTTACCAATAATGCCCCTCTAAAGCTAGTGCATTCCTTTGCGAGTGACCCTAGCGGAGGCGGGGTGTTATTGTGGTTATTCAAAGCCATAGTCCAAAACGAAAAGATCCAAGCAATACATTCTTTCTCTTCAAGCTGGATATGAAGGCTGGTCAAGCTGCGGTATTCGCTCCCTGTGGACCTGGGGGCGGGGAGGGGGGAAACGGAAGAAAAGAAGACGAAAGAAAAGTAGAGTCAGACATAAAGCCTGAGTAAGTCTAGGACTATTCAGTCTATGAATAAAGAACTGGGTATGATAAGTATAAACTGGAAATGGGAAAGCACCATGAACTTAGTTAAGTTGTCTAGGGTCGAATATACTATCGTACCCCATATTAATCTCTGTACCCATATAAACTAGTTCCCAACGGGCACCCCATAATCAGGGTGAAGTGATCCATTTTATGATGATCGGCTCCTACTCGCATAGCTACATGTGTATTACGGCCCCCGATGTTGTAGTTACCTATGCCGGTCCCACCATGGGGTGTATCAAGTCCCATGGTGGCGGCCCGACACAATCCTAGAATGCACAGGTATGCTACTGGTGCCCAGTGCCTTATTTTTCTGCGCCAGAGTGTGTGCACGCCCGCACCCTGTTAGAACCTACACTGCTGCACCACCTCCGTCGATGTGACCTCTTACAGTCAGCCCAGTAATCGTGCCCCACCCTGCCTAGTTTCAGGGTATCATGATACACCTTATAGGGTTACTGCTGAAAAGGGTCCCCCGCTACTAGGTTTTCTATTTCTAGCCAACATGCTAAGTTGGTTAAGTGTTTTATAAACCTAACCCCCAATCAGTCTGTTTAGTTTAGCATGTTCCATTTTGATTAAGTATTAATATAATTTACTTAATCCTATCAATCCTGACTCAGCCTTAATTGTCTTATTAAAGCCTTGACCTCTCACATTAGACAGGTATTGTTGTGGCTGCCTGTTGCCGGTTGGGTCCGGGCAGTCTTACGCCACAACTCAGTCTAACCTCGGGTCCTTATTGGGCTCCGTGTTTAACCACCCACATTGGATAGGAATTGTTGTGACTACTGGACAGCCGGGCGGTTCCGGGCAGGTTTACATCACAACTCAATCCAACCTCGGGTTAAACACATCGTATTTTTCTACATTTACATATTTTGTCTCTTTTCTTTTTATATGTAAATATTTGCGGCCCATTATTCAAATTCATCTTTATTGATTAAGATTTATTTATGCCACTTAATTGTTTTTCAAGGTTGTTGGCATGCGTCAAACATGCCAACACATATGTTCTATATTTTAGCCCAAACTTCATTACCCCCGTTTTATACGTTCGTTCCAATGTAAGGTGTGTTGGGTTTAATACTTAAACCCAATTTAGCCATATGAAAAAGGGGAGGCTATAACATGGTGTTTTTAAGGTGACATAAAAAGGGGAGTGTGAACGCATGAACTTGCAACATAACGATCTAATTAACATAAGATAGGCATATGTGAACTTGCAATTGTAACAACATATAATATAAGCAATACTTAAACATGAATCATTCTATTCACATAATCATGGTGTAAACGAAACATGTAGTCATGGCATAAATAGTACTTAAACATGAACCACTCTAATCATATAATTATGGCATAATCATAATTGAACATGAGTCCTTATATGGTCATGGCATAAACATAATTGATTATGAATCCTATTATTCATATAATCATGGTTTTTGTCCTATCTATGTAACTTGTAAGGGGATGTAATTCTAGTGTAATTTCTAATGTAACTTATGTGCCAAATATATTATCATATGATTAAGATAACAATATAAGCTTAGAAACATGTTTTTCAATTGGGCATAATAACGAACATAGTTTAGTCATGTTCATAAAATTAATACAAACTTACAAAGACGCTTGCTTTTGTCACTATCATAAAATCGTGATTTTTATACTTGAACTATGATGCCAATTCCAACATAACCTTCATATGAATCATAATACTTAAGTGGATCAAATTACACTAAAGATGACCATAGAATTATACATCATGTTGGCAAAACAATAAATCATATACTTGCATGAATCTCAAATAAACTATTACAACATATAGTTGTTACTTTTAACATGAATCATATACTTACAATTATCCAATGAGTGTTGTAAATAACTACCACAAACATGTAGTTTTCAATATGAATCATATGCTTGCATGAATCCCAATTAAAATTCCACAACATGTGGTTGTCAACATAAATCATATACTTGTATGAATCCAATCGTACACCATAGTATTGCCAAATCGTTTAGAATCAAAATAACATACAAATATAAGTCATTATCGCCACAATTCCATTTCGTTTCCAACGCAAATCGTGTACTTGCAAATATCCAATCGTATACCATAATATTCCCAAATCATTTTGCATCAAAGCAACATACAAATATAGATTATTATCGCCACAATTCCATTTCTTACATTACACAAATCAACACAATTATTTAATTCACATCGGAATAGCACTCTACTTACAGCGTATGATGAATCTTCAATTCAGGAATCTGAATTCTGAATTTGGAGATGCTATCCTTTGTTGTAGGCGTTGCTTTGATTTGATTAACGTTGCTTTAAGCTTTGAATTATCTCCTAGTTGTCTCTCTATTTCTGAAGGCTATCCTCAGTCTCTCCTCAGCAGCATGACGGTCTCATCTCCATTTTAGTTTATGTGAATTAGGGTTAGTCTTAGGTCCTTTTTATAGAGTTTGTGAGTTGATTTAGACCGTCGATGAAGCTTGGTTCAATAATAGCCGTTCGTTTGAAGGAGAGACCACCAGGAGCTGACACCTAGCCCTAGTGACAAGGCAAGGCTCAGAAAATCGATCAAACACAGACCTAGCCAGCCAGGACTTGACCAAAACTGACCAGTAGGTCATTTTTGACCTGGGCGCACTTGGCAGGTGCGCCAGGTCAAAAATGTACTGGCGCACTTCCCAAGTGCGCCAGTTCATTTTTGTTCTGGCACACTTCCCAAGTGCGCCAGTGCATTCTGACCCGTTTTCTGGTTTTTCGCCCAACTTCGTTCGTCCATTTCTTCTTCATACGATATCCGTTTTACGCAAACTCAGACTCTTTCTCAAGCAGAATTCCGAGACGAACGCAATGGCGTATCCCGTTTCCCTTAATTCTCTGATTTGAAATTAGTTATACTTTAATTTGTGAATTTCACGGTTATAGAATACACGGGGTGTTACAAGTGGTCTCCTGGATGTTGATCTGATGTTGGTTTCGGCCTTCGGGGTTAATATTTAGGGAATCATTCTCTTACTAATTTACGGTTGGAGTCTGATTTGAAATCAAATGATAGATACCATAATTTTTATAAAATATATTAAATAACAAAAATAGTCACACAGGGACAGTGCTCATTCGTTGAGATTAGTCATGTGTTGACAAAAATAAATATTCATTTGTTGAATAGAATAACGGAATTATTGAAATATATAAAGCCGTGTTGATTAGAGTTGCGCTATTTTGTCGTGAACGATATTTATATCGATTTTATTCGTTTTACAATGAATATTGAAAAGTAATTTGAAAATTTAATATTTTGAAATGAAATTCAAATTAAATTTGAATTGAATTGAATTAAAACGAATTAGAATTTGAATTGAATTGAATTAAAACGAATTAGAATTTAAGTTGAAATTGAATTAAAACGAATTAGAATTTGAATTGAATTGAATAGAAAACGAATTCGAATTGAAAGGAATAGAAAACGAATTCGAATTGAATTGAATAGAAAACGAATTCGAATTGAATTGAATAGAAAATGAATTTGAATTGAATTGAATAGAAAATGAATTTGAATTGAATTGAATAGAAAATGAATTTGAATTGAATTGAATAGAAAACGAATTTGGATTGAATTGAATAGAAATGAATTCGAATTGAAATCAATTTGAAGTGAATTTAAAACGAATTATATGGAATATTCAATTTTGATCCGAAATTGAATAGGAAGTTGAATTTGTTTTGAAAACGAAATTAAAACGATTTATAAAATTCGTTTTAAAAGGAAATCGATGAAATATATATTATATATGTATATATATTATAATGGCCTGAATAGAACTCGCCGCGCCGCGGCAGTTCGCGAATTTCGACCATTAACTTCGAATGGACATTACGGGAGACCCGACTTTCGGATTCTCCTAAAACCGAAACCGTTGGGTTCGTATCGAAAAGAGCTTTCTAACGAATATTAGAAATTTGAATTCTAACGGTTGGATTTGGAGATACATCCAAATCAAATTTGGAAAAGGTCGCTGTAAGTGCAGTTCGATGGCCATTGATGGAAATCGACTGTACGGGCCTTGATAAAATTATTAAAAATAGTAATAATTTGTGTAAAATCATAAGAAATGATTTGGGGAAAATTGGGATGAAAAACTCCATATTTGAAAAGATAAAAATAGATTTTTATCGAAATGAACTAGTTTAGAACTAAAGTAACAACCCATTTATATTATAATAAATAAATTGGATTTGAAATGGGTTTTAAATAGAATTGATTAGTGGGTTTATCGTGAAGGGTGTTTTAAATAACACTTGTTCTTTAACCCGATACTAAATAGAATGTGATTTGGGTTTATCGTGAAATGTGTTTAAAATGACAATAGTTCTTTAACCCAGTAAAAGGGAGTTTTAATGAATCTGCAATTAGATTGAAATGTGAATTGATAATTTAAATAATCAAATTTGAAAAAATGAGCGAGAATGGAGTATTACCGGTTTAGCTCCAAAGCGGTAGTTAAATCTTTAATTAGATTTGAACGTGAAATGGTAATTAAATTTATCGATAACACCGTGGTATTAGATATGGAGTATCACCAGTTTTGCTTCATGGAATGAATAGGTTGGGATTGGGAAATAAAATAAATAATTACTTCGGTGTGGTTCGCTAATCTCGACTAGTTTGGAAAAACCATAATTTGGTTTGATACGACATCCAATGGAAGATTAAAGATTAAATTTTAAACAATTTATCTTGGATAAAATTAATGGGAACCTTCCCCTAAGAATTGAGATTTAGAAACTAGTTGTAGGTTAGTTAAGAAGAATGGTTTCTTGGGTATTGATCTGATGTTGGTTTCGGCCTTCGGGGTTAATATTTGGGGAATTGCTCTCTTACTGATTTACGGTTAGTGACCAATTAATTGGAATGAGGCGTATGTTGTGTTTGTGTAACATTTGTTTTTAATATACGCAGGTTGTTCGGAAAGGCCGGGTTTATACCCATTCTGAATAACCGATTCGGCGATAAGTCGAAGATGATGACGGTGGTCGAGGACCAGAAGTCTTCACATCGTTTGGATAATTACTGACGATCCTGATTGGGCTGTACACCCAAGAGGATGGAAATAGTTTGTGGTCGTCCAGACGTACTTGGAGATCGATGGATATGCGAGGAAAGTGCCTCCGGTTTCGTTTAGACCCAGAACGAACTTGTAAATGGATTGTGTGTCTGACATTGGATTTTATTCCGTGTTGATTGATTTCTGTTAAATATATATCTGTTTGGCGGCAGAGAATTTATTCTTTTGCTTAACGCCCTTCTCTGGGACGTACGAACTTAGAGGTTATATATCGATAGATATCAATCGCATGGCATGAATTGCCTGTGTGGCACGCTGAGTTGCATGGATCAAGGCTTCTGTTGAAAAGCAAAGTCTTGTAGTTGATGATCAAAGCACGGCCTACGTGGCATAGCTTTGTGTTTAGCGTGGATTCGCGAGCCTCACACCTCGGTATGAGTTAAAAAAGCGATACGGACAGTTGGGAGAACACGACGTTTCTTTCTAGCTTTGGTGGTGTCAGTGACTTACCAGCCCTGACATTTATATACTTTTCACCTATGTGGTTTTTGGAATGAGGCGCCTCGAATATAGGTCTGTAAGGACCGGGAAACGTGTGTTCAGGAATAATTAATCCTCAAACGTAAGAGAGGACCGGCCCAACCGATCCAAGTGGCTGCCCAGAGTGCGTAGTCCTGAGCATTTGCTAGAGTGTCTCGAAAGCGGAGAGGAGCTTGCCCCTTGCCTCGACTCATGTCGGAAATCCAATTTCCAATACGTGTATTTTGGCTTTATTTATAGAGCATGGTATGGCGACATAGTGGTATGGGGCACTTATGTCGTCTATGATTTATATTTATGATTGAAATTGTTTTAACACTATACACTTATTATAGTATCAAATGATTTGTTTTAAACGTACCAAGCATGTTTGGCTGTTATAAGGTAAAACCCTATCCTCCGACTTGAGTTGCATTGTGTGATGGGACCTGGGTCTTATAATAGCTTCATTTTTCGAAAAAGCATTGCGTTGTTTATTCTATGCACTGGTATTCTTGGGAGGAAACCCGTTCCGTGTTATACGGCGTGGTCCCTTGAGTTACTCTCTTTTAAAGTCAAGTTTTAAATAACTGTTTTAGTTCTCACACCAGTCATTTGACTGACCTGGAGTTTATTGTTTTAACCTAAACTCTGGGTGCCCTTATTTTCGACACGGGTAGCTAGTAGTTTTGGTTTTGCAGATTTATATTCACAGGATCCTGATTTACAGCTGGAACGATGCTCGGAAAGCTCTGTATCCGTGCATTACTATCAGTTGTGTCTTATATTGTTTTTCCGCTGCTGTGTAATTTATTGTATTCTCTGATATTTATAGAATGTAATTTATTCATTTATACTCTGTATATTCTTGTATCTGATGGAATTGTTGTAATAACAATGAAATGTTCTTTCGTCTGCGTTCATTCGTGTGTTGTTCTCAAAGTATCCGCTCTTTCCTTCACGGGGAAGTAACGGGTTCTCACAGTGGTTAGCAAAATACCCCTATTCCGGACACAATGAAATATGTTTCATAAGCCAATTTGATTATTTCGAATAGTTTTTATCAAAATTAAAATATAAATCATATATTGAATTCAAATGTGCATTTTAGTTTACCGAGGCCACATACTGACTCTAAAAATTACAGAAAAATAAATCTAGCTATGTTTTGATGATACAGTCCTAACAAAACTAATTTAGTCAAATTTGGAGACCATTTGTAAATGGCTTTTTTCTGGTGGATTAAATTTAAATTGAATTGACAAAACACGTTTATATTTACTATGCTCACATATTAATTCCAAAAATTATGAAAATTGAAACCTGACATTAATTTGACATTTCGGATCCAACAAAAGTGGTTTCATCGAAAACAGTGATCGTTTGCAAAATGGCTATTTTTAAGGGCTATATACTATATAAAATATATATAAATTCCATAGCGACTATTTTAAATTTTAAACTAGACATAACTTACAATTTATAAAGTGATATCTCAATTTCTGACATTCGTTAGAAAGATATATTTAAATAGATTCTAACGTTTCTTGTTTTTCCAATTCTGACTTATATTGAATTATGTATATTAAATTCAAGTTCAAAACCAAATTTTCGAACTACCGCACCATTTCGAGTTCATTTTAATTACATTTTAAATTTATACGTTCTAACTTTGATTTAAATAAATTTTTAGTCGTTATTATTTAAAATAAATTATTTTAAATTCAAAACCTATTAAAATAGCTAAAATAAAAAATTTAAATTGGTTTAGAAATTCTGGGTTGTTACATGTTGTTTGGAAGTAATTTATAAATCTAATTAAGATTTAATATTCAAAGTTTAAAATTTAATTTAAACTAAGTTTTTATAATGTAAACTAATTTAATATAAAGTAAATTCATATAATACACTAATTTATTCTGAAATGTTTTAATTTAATATAAAAATTTATTTAGTTCTAAAGATTTAATTTAATATAATATCAAGATTTAGTTTAATATTAAAATTAGAGTAAATTTAACTTAAATAAAGAATTCAATTTAAGATTTGTCTAAATGAAACGAATGGAAGTGTGACGTTCCCGAAATCCGTGTGACGGTGTTAAGGATAATCATTGGAATATAACACATCAATCATCATAGCAGAGTACGGATAATAGCAAAAACAATAAATAGAATAATTTTACATAGATAAGGCAGCGGAATCATAACATGTAACCACATCAAAATAGCACAACGTAGGATATAAATTAGTAAATAAAAGGGGAATGATCAGTCACCATCTCCATAGGCGGAATATATACATACAGTGAGACATAATAAAGGTATCAGTCTACATCGCCTGAGGCGGTACATATACATAGGATAATAAACTACTGGAAGTAAAATAGTCTGCGTCGCCATAGGCGAAATCATATACATAATATAAGGATAGTGGAAAATCAATAGCCAAAATACAAATCTAATCCTCGCCATCAAGCCAAAAGTGCACTCCGTATTGCAGTTCTATGCCAAAACAACATGTCTTCTGTCAACTAGGCTGCCCGTGTGAAAATAAGGGCACCCGAGTTTGCAAAGTGAAACTAACAACGAGTCAGTCATGGGACTGGTATGAGAAATCTACTTAACAGGTTAAACAACAGAAATAAGGCAAATCATAGGACCACGCCACTTTCGCGGAACGGGTTTACTCCAGTGATTGCCTATAACAACCCAAAAATTCTGAGCCAATTTAAATTTTTTATTTTGGCAATTTTAATGAATTTTGAATATTTAAAATGAATTATTTTAAATAATAACGACGAGAAATTTATTTTGAATATAATTCGAACGCATATATTTATATACATCGTCATTAGAATATAAATAATTATAAAAGGAATTGAAAATAGCGCAGTAGTTCGATAATTCGATTTCAAATTTCAATTGAACATACCGGGTGCAAAATAAACCGGATTTTGGCGAAACCAAAAATATTAGAATCTAGTTGAGAATATCTTTCCAAGAATCTGAAAAATCGAAATTTCATAGCGGGAATCAAAAGTTATGCCCAGTTGAAAATTCAGAATAGTCGCTATGTAAATTATACATGGCCCAAAAAGTCAATTTTGCATACGGATGAATTTGGACTCGAAACCACTTCCATTGAGTTCAAAATGCCGTTTAGAACTCCGAAAAGTATAAGTTTCGATATATTCCAATATTCGGAATAGTGGCAATTGGCTGGAGGTTTTCGGTTAGCAAAACATAACCCTTAAAAAGTGAAATTTTGCATATGAGCTCAGTATTCAATGAGATAAATTTTTATGGATTCACAATGATAAATTTTTGTTGATTTCCAAAGTGCGTGTCGAACGGAGTCAATATGTGGCCGTGCGAGCTAAAACAGTTCAGGATAAAACGAGCAGTCATTTTACAAAGGAACATTACTAATACGACCTCAGAATTCGATTCTACCTTTTTTTCTGGATTTGTATTGTCTAATAATGGTTAAATCCAATAGGGCATGATTTTTGGAGTTAGTGTGTGAGCATGCGAGAAGAAAAGGTGCGCCTAATTCGCATTTTTGAGCAATATCTGAGCATATTCGTGATTTTTTTTGAACGGTCAAACGAACTCGGAATTCGACGAAACTTATTTTGTTGGACTCGTCTTCACGTCTACTATCTCGTGTCCGAAATCCGCGGCAGTTGGATATCGTCGGCGTTCGGACGATAGGCGAGACACGAGCATATAATCACTTTTTCTCCTTTACATTTCTCACTTTCTTCTTCTTCCTCTTTCTTCCAAAAAGAAAATAAATGGCCACCACCACCACCGCCCCCTACCCCGCTGCCCTCCTCCACAAGCGCCACCACCGGCCTCCACCGCCCACCACCCCCTACCCCGCTGCCCTCCTCCACCAGCGCCAACACCGGCCTCCACCGCCCACCGCCGGCCGCCCGCACCCCCTCCTCCTCTTCCTTCTCCTTCGCTCTCCTCTTTTCATGAACTCTAAACCCCCAAATCACCAACCACCACCACCGCGGCCACCACGGGCCCCACCACCGCCCTTAGCACCCTCCCCCACGTTCATCAGGCCCGCCACCGCCCGCTGGTCACCCAAATCCGGCCGTGGGCCCCGCTACACTTAAAAACTCATTTTCACCAAAATTCCCGTTTTGCACAAAACACCCCGGACTGTTTTGGCATATATCTCTCAAACGGTGCGTTTCTGGCCAAAGTCCGTCTAAACCAAAGTTGTAGAGCGCAAAATTCTCTTCGATTTTGCTATATGGAAGTCATGTTTTGGAGTTCGGAGCTGCTCGGAAAACGCGTTCAAAGTCTGCTGTCTGAAAGCGGTAAAATTCGTGTACTTTCGCGAATTCTGGCGAATTGGAGCATTTTCGGCAAAAAGACCCTTAGGCGAAAGTTGTCCGGATTGGCGCGTTTAAGCTATGAAAAAATATGGTGTGAAGAATGAAGCTCGTTTGCAAATTTTGGAACCCGAACAGCGAATCCGGGCGTTAGAAAAAAGTGAGTTTTCTCCGCTTTAAAGCTTATATGGTTTTTGACGAATGAAGTAGAATAAAAATATGATTTTTATATTATAGAAAGAATAAAAATATGATTTTTATATAGTATAGATAATAAAAATACGATTTTTATGTTATATAGATAGTAAAGATTTGATCTTGACTATATGAAGAGCGGTATAAAAATAGAATTTTTATCTATATAGTAGTTGTATAAAAATGTGATTTTTATATACATAGCAACAATATAAAAATATGATTTTTATATATGTAGTGACTACGGGCAGTGAAATTGACAAAAAGGCGAGCACGACGAAGATTTCTACATAAGAAGAGTCGTGGTATTGGATTAGCTGTAGTTGAGAACTTCTCACTCTAAATTTCTTTTTCTAGTTATAAATATATATACTAGGATGCAAACGGTGCTTAATAGAAGCACCCGACACCTTTGTTTGAAACCATGAATGTTTGGTTGATTTGTGAATTGAGTGATTTGGTTGAAATTGGTTTGGAAAATGAAAGAATTGAGATAATTTGATTTGGGTATGGCGTGGGCCATTATTAGACTGGGGATAAGGCTAGGCCCTGTCCCGTTTCTAGTATCGTGCCGTAATGCCGCCGAAATTTTCTAAAATAAAAAGTGTTAGTTAAAAATAGTAAAGTGTTGAAATAAATATTTTTGACGTTAAAAATATAATTTTTAACGTGTTAAGGAACGGCATAAAACACTTCTGAAAAGAAATAAATATTCATTTACAAATCAGATGATTTGTTTATATACACTGATTTGACTGATATTGATTGGGATGATAAATTTTACACATCACCCAACTGCACAAATAATATTCAGTGTTTGTTGATTTGAAACCCCACACGGGTGTTGGGATGATATTTGGCGTACATTAATCCCAATTATTTAATTGTATGTCGATCGATTGGTCGACAGGCTGTGTAAGCGTTAATTATTTATGTTTGATGCTTATGCAGTTGTGTGGTTCACTTTGGATGATTGTTGATTATTTATCGTTACTATTTATATACATGTGTTGTATGGAATCCATATAATTAACATTATATGGTGATTGATTGGGCCTCATTCCAATCGGTAAATTAATGAATATTATAAAAGAAGATTCATGTGTTGAATAGAATAAATAGTAATGTGTTGACGATGTTCATGTGTTGAAACTATTCATGTGTTGAGTAAAATATTTTAACAATAAAATTTACATCTTTATCATATTTAAAATTAGAATCTACTTCACGGTGGAGTTTGATTAAAAATCAAACGACAGATACTATAGTTTTATAAAATATTTTGCATAACAAAAATAGTCGCGTGTTGATAGTACTCATGTGTTGAGATTAGTCATGTTTTGAATGAAATGTAGATTCATGTGTTGAATAGAATAAATATTCATTTGTTGAATAGAATAACGAATTTGTTGAAATATATAAAGCCGTGTTGATTAGAGTTGCGCTATTTTGATGTGAAAGACATTTATATCGATTATATTCGTTTTTATAATGAATATAGAAAAGAAGTGATTTCAGAATATAACGTTTTGAAAATATTATCATTTATATAGTAATGATATGAAATATTCAATTTTGATTTGAAATTGAATATAGAGTTGAAATGGTTTTGAAATCGAATTTAAAACGATTTATAAAATACGTTTTAAAAGGAAATCGACGAAATATATAATATATATATATATATATTATAATGGCCTGAATAGAACGCGCCGCGGCAGTTCGTGAATTTCGACCATTGACTTCGAATTGACGTTGCGGGAGATCCGACCGTCGGATTCTCCTAAAACCGGAACCGTTGGGTTCATATCGAAAAGAGATTTCCAATGAATATTAGAAATTTGAAATCTAATGGTTGGATTTGGAATTATGTCCAAATCAAATTTGGAAAAGGCCGCTGTAAGAGCAGTTCGATGGCCATTGGTGGAAATCGACTGTACGGGCCTTGATAAAATTATTAAAAATAATCAATATTCCCAATACGTGAATTGGACTGGAGTTGAATCGAAATTATCTTCGGAATATTTCGATGTTGGATTTCGTGACTATACAGATGTTGTTATGGGAATTTGAAAGATATATTTTATATCGTTATTTCCAATACGATATTTGTTGGTTTCAGGATTTGATATTGAATATAAGCCGGTATACTTTCTATTCAGAGCCTAGTATTTAATATCAAATGTGATTTGGGTTTGTCGTGAATGGTGTCTTCTTTAACACTGTTCTTAAGCCCAATAGAGAAAAAGATTAAATCTTTCTATTTAGATTTAATGAAGTGTATCAATTAAATAATATTTAATTGGAATTGAATTTGAATTGGTTTTTGGGTTTATCGTGAGCGGTGTTTTGAACAACACCTGTTCTTTAACCTGATTAACAATAGAGTGTGATTTTGGGTTTATCGTGAATCGTGTTTTAGGTGACATTGGTTCTTTAACCCAGTTAAAGACAGGATGTTGATTTTTAAAAAGATTAAAACTAAGTAGAGTTTTAATGAATCTTAATTAGATTAAAATGTGAATTGATAATTTAAATTATCAAATCTGAAAGGTGATCGAGAATGGAGTACCACCAGTTTAGCTCCAAAGCGATAGTTAAATCTTTAATTAGATTTGAACGTGAAATGGTAATTAATTTTACCAATAACACCGTGTTGTTAGATATGGAGTATTACCAGTTTTTCTCCATGGGATGAATAGACTGGGATTGGGAAATAAAATAAATAATTACTTCGGTGTGGTTCGCTAATCCCGACTAGTTTGGAAAACCATAATATGGTTTGAAATGATATCCAAAGGAAGATCAAAGAATAAATTTAGAAGAATTTATCTTTGATAAAATTAATGGGAACCTATTCCCTAAGAATGTGATTTTGTGAATAAAAGAATATTCTGAATTGGAATGAGGCGTTTGTTGTGTTTGTGTTACATTTGTTTATCATATACTTGGGTTATTCAGAAAGGCCGGATTTATACCCATTCTGAATAACTGATTCGACGAGATGTTGAAGACGAAGGCGGTGGTTGAAGACCGGAAGTCTTCACATCATCTGGGTGATTACTGATGATCTCGATTGGGCTGTACACCCAAGATGAGGGAAACAGTTGGTGATTGTCTAGACGTACTTGGAGATGGATGGATATGCGAGGAAAGTGCCTCCGGTTTCGTTCAGACCCAGAGCGAACTTGTAAATGGATTGTGTGTCTGACATTGGATTTTATTCTGTGTTGATTGATCTCTATTAAATATACATCTGTTTGGCGGCAGAGAATTTATTCTCTTGCTTAACGCCCTTCTCTGAGACGTACGAGTTTAGAGGTTGTATATCGATGGACATCAGTCGCATGGAGTGAATTGCCTGTGTGGCACGCGTAAGTGGAAAATGATCAAGGCTTCTGTTGGAAAGCAAAGTCTTGTGGTTGGTGATCTAAGCACGGCCTGTGTGGCGTAGCTTTGTGTATAGCGTGAATTCGCGAGCCACACACCTCGGTATGAGTCAAAAACGGGATAGTGACTACAGGGAGAGCACGACGTTTCTTTCTAGCTAAGGTGGTGTCAGTGACCTACCAGCCCTGACATTTATATACTTTTCACCTGTGTAGTTGTTGGATACGAGGCGCCTCGGATATAGGTCTGTAAGGACCGGGAAAGTTGTGTTCAGGAATTGGCAATCCTCAAAAGTAAGAGAGGACCGGCGATGAAGATCCAAGGATTGTTGTGTGCGGTCCTGAGACATTTGCTAGAGTGTCTCGAACGGAGAGGAGCTTGCCCCTTGCCTCGACTCATGACGGAAATCCAATTTCCAATACGTGATATTACGGTTTTAATTGTAGAACTAGTATGGCGACATGATATATGGTACCCATGCCGTCTATGATTGATATTTAGGATTGAAATTGTTTTGACACTATACACTTATAATAGTATCAAATGATTTGTTTTAAACGTACCAAGCATGTTTGACTATTATAAGGGAAAACCCTATCCTCCGACTTGCGTTGCATTTTGTGATGGGACCTGGGTCTTATAATAGCTTCATTTTTTTTCAAAGAGCATTGCGCTGTTTTGTTATATGCACTAGTATTCTTGGGAGTAAACCCATTCCGTGTTATTTGGCGTGGTCCCTTGAATTACTATCTTTTAAAGTAAAGTTTTAAATAACGGTTTTAGTTCTCACACCAGTCACATGACTGACCTGGAGTTTATTGTTTTAACCTAAACTCTGGGTGTTCCTATGTTCCACACGGGCAGCTGGTAGTTTTGGTTTTGCAGATTTATATCCACAGGGTCCTGATTTATAGCTAGAACGATGCTCGGAGAGCTCTGTATCCATGTATTACTTCTAGTTGTGTTTGTATTATTTTTCCGCTGCGATGTATTTAAATGTAACTTATTGTAATCTCTGATATCATTCGAATGTATTTTATTCATTTATACTCTGTATATTCTTGTATCTGATGGAATTGTTGTAATAACAACGAAGTGTTCTTCCGTCAGCGTTCCGATGTGTGTTGTTCTCATCTCAATCCGGGCTTTCCTTACCGGGGGAGTTCGGGTCGTTATATTGCCGGTACATTTGAAACAAAGTGAATTCTTTAAAACAACGCAATTCTTTTAAAAAGAATGAAGCTGTTATAAGATTTAAGTTCCATCTTACAATGCAACACAAACCGAAGGATAGAGACTTACCTAATAATGGCCAAATATGCTTAATACGTGTAAAGAAAAATCATTTGATATTAGTACTAGTGCATATATGTTTCAAAAACGAATATCATCATAAATATCAACCATAGACGGCATAAGTGCCCCATACCACTATGTCGCCATACTAGTTCTACAATCAAATCCGTTATTTCGTATTGGAAATTGGATTTCCGTCATGAGTCGAGGCAAGGGGCAAGCTCCTCTCTGCTTCGAGACACTCTAGCAAATGCCTCAGGACTACACACTCTGGGTAACCCTTGGATCGGCTGGGTCGGTCCTCTCTTACGTTTGAGGATTGGCAATTCCTGAACGCACATTTCCCGGTCCTTACAGACCTATAATCGAGGCGCCTCGCATTCCAGCAACCACAAAGATGAAATTAATATAAATGTCGGTCAGTTTAAGCACTGACACAATCATAACTAGAAAGAAACGTCGTGTTCTCCCAGTGGTCCTTATCCCGTTTTTGACTCATACTGAGGTGTGAGGCTCGCGAATCCATGCTATACACAAAGCCAGGCCACGTAGGCCATGCTTTGATCATCAACAATAAGACTTTGCTTTGCAACAGAAGCCTTGATCACTGCTTCTTGGCATGTCAAACAGGCAATCCACTCGATACGACTGATTTCTATCGATATATAACCTCTGAGCTCGTACGTCTCAGAGAAGGGCGTTAAGCAAAAAAATAAATTCTCCGCTGCAAAACATATATATATTTAACAGAGATCAATCAGTACAGAACAAAATCCAATGTTAGACACACAGTCCATTTACAAGTCCGTTTTGGGTCTGAACGAAACCGGAGGCATCATATTCCTCGTATATCTGTACAAGCAACACATACGTCCAGACGGCTACTACTTCCGCTCCTTCAAGGTAGCTACTCCAATCAGGAACCTCAGCAGCGCCCATCCATCTGATACGAAGATCGTCACTCTTGAACCATCTTCGTAATTTCAACCTCGAATCGTTCGATCAATTATTTGAAATGAGGGTTAGCTCGGCCTTTTCAAATAATTCTCATATAATTAGGATTCAAATCAATTCTTTCCATGGTTATATTATTCGACATTCATATTTCAGTTCTTTAGTATAATTTTCATGTCAAACACATGCAACAGTCAAATATCAAGCAGATCAAGCAAAATTGGTTTATTTCCAATCCATGTCTCTTATAATATTTTATAACGATTTTTCGCCATTTTTATTTATTTAAAAATGGCCATATTTAATTAAACAACGTTTCAGGTCGTGCCGTGGCACTGGCGCTGTTTTTCTCCAAATTTGTTTTACACATATCGGGAAATCTAACCGTTGGATTTCTACAAAGTATATATCACTAGGAAGATATTCCCAAAGTGAACCCAACGATTCCAATTTCGTGAAAATCCGACGGTTGGATCTTCCACACTAGTCGTTTGAAGTTACGATTTCAAAATACGAACTGCAGCATCGTTATTCGATTTAATTTAATTATATTTATATTTATATTTATATAAAAATATAAACGATTCTAGCGCTGTTTTTCTTCAGATTTGAATTAAACATTCCAGACAATCCAACCGTTGGATTTTGACAGGGTTAATGCCGTTGGAAAGATTTCTCCAAGGCGAACCCAACGGTTGCGGTCTCTGGAAAATCCAATGGTCGGATCTCTCGTACAAATCAATTGAAGTTACGATTTCAAAACATGAACTGCACGGCCTCGATTCCTTTCAATTCTACTTATATTTATACATATATATAAAAATAGTTCATTCTTTAATTTCACTATCGTTTTCACTTCAAATATTTCACTAACGCCGTTATATTTCGAAAAATTCCAATATCGTTTTTACTTCAAATATTTCACTAACACCTTTATATTTTGAAAAATTCCGCTATATCCTCCTTTGTACGGGAAGGGGTTTGAAAATTTATTGGGTCGTGTTAGGTACCAAATAAATCCTATAAAGCATACACATATTTATAGTGATATATTTTGGTGTTTACAGGGGAGCGTGTATAGATAATAACTCCAGAGAATAAATTCTCGTCACCCTATCAAGCCTGAGGGAGTGTGTGTTTTTAATTACTCCAGAGGATAAATCCTCGTCACCTCGTCCCGTGTGGGAAATAAATAATCCATGTGCCGTGTCTAATGACTAGAGAGACGTGATTATTGTCAACTCTAGACGCTAGTGGGGTTTTTTATTAATCTGGCAATTTATCGTTATATTTTATATAGTCCATATCAGTCATCAGTTCAACCTGTAATATATAATCATCGCCATAGAAGCCTCTCGCTCGTATGGTAAATCTTCAACCTCGTCACACAAGCTCCAAATGCTTATGTGGAATATGATGAAGTATGCCTATCATCAAGAAGTATGCCATTTAGTGTAGTTCAAAATTAATTGTTACTATCCTATGGCGATGTTTATTATTACACACAGAATAACCAGCACTCCGCATCCAATGGCATTCACAGGAGTGGATATAAAAATAAAATCACGCAGCCAACTCATCAAGGCTTACCTATTTGTTGGGCACACAAATAATTTTTTTACTCTACAGCTAATCCATTTTCCCTGTTCGGCACATGTATATATATGCAGAACAAAGCTAATAATAATATTTCTAGTGAACTAATATTTATTTCAACATGTGTGTATTTTTATCAAAGCGTATACATGATAAAAGTAATATTTTTATCATCAGAAATATTTATTCAACACGTGAATGTTTTCAACACTTCATATTCACAATAAAAATGTAAATTTTATTGGTTAATCAATTTATTTAAAATACGAATAACATTCAACACATGAATTTCTATTCAACGACTGAATTTCAATTCAACACATGAATGTTCTCTATAGTTTGTATATATAATAAAAATGTGATTTTTATCGTTAAAGCTATTTATTTAAAACACGAACGCCATTCAACACATGAATTTCTATTCCACGAATGAATTTCAATCCAACACATGAATGTTCTTTATAGTTTGTATGTATATGTATAAAAATGTGATTTTTATCGTTAAAGCTATTTATTTAAAATACGAACGCCATTCAACACATGAATTTATATTCAACAAATGAATTTCAATTCAACACATGAATGTTCTTTATAGTTTGTATATATATATATATATATATATATATATATATGTGATTTTTATCGTTAAAGCTATTTATTTAAAATACGAACGCCATTCAACACATGAATTTCTATTCAACTAATGAATTTCAATTCAACACATGAATGTTCTTTATAGTTTGTGTGTATATATATATATATAAATGTGATTTTTATCGTTAAAGCTATTTATTTAAAATACGAACGCCATTCAACACATGAATTTCTATTCAACGAATGAATTTCAATTCAACACATGAATGTTCTTTATAGTTTGTATATATATAAAAATGTGATTTTTATTGTTAAAGCTATTTATTTAAAATACGAACGCCATTCAACACATGAATTTCTATTCAACGAATGAATTTCAATTCAACACATGAATGTTCTTTATAGTTTGTATATATATATAAATGTGATTTTATCATTAAAGCTATTTATTTAAAATACGAACGCCATTCAACACATGAATTTCTATTCAACGAATGAATTTCAATTCAACACATGAATGTGCTTTCAACATATGAAAATAATTTCAACAAATGAAAATTATTCTAACACATTAATATTTCAGAAAATTTCGGCAGCATAACGGCAGGGTAGTTAAAACCGGGACCGTCCCTAGTACAGCTCCTCGCTCTACCTTGAAACCTCGCTGTTTTTGACAATGGGGATTCATGCATCTAGTTCGCACGCAGGCGGCATGTTTTATTTTCATTTCCACAATTCTATTCTAATTTGTTTCAACCACAAGAGGGTATTTTTCAACCACAAAGGTATTTTTCAACCACAATATCAACCACAAACAATTATTTTCAACCATTTGTCATGCTACATATTTTCACGCCAATCACAAGCAATAAATATCGTCCATGGTTTGTGGACGAGGGGAGTATATATGTATATATATATATATATATATATTTTCTATATTTCACTTGCATTTCAACACAATTCAAATCATATATGTTTCATACAACGCTTATATAATTTATACATCGCTCATATAACTTATACAACCATGTACATGAGGTATACAATGCGTATATAATTTACACTTCACTAATATAATTTATACAACATGATTTCATTCACACAATTTAATTTAAATTCCTCACCTTGGTTTTCAAAGTGCTAAAAATTATAGGTAGATCAGAAAAATTCGCGGTCTCTTCTAGATGGTAGAGAGCCTCCTTGCAGTCCCGATGTTTCCTGTTTCATCGAATTTCATCAACACATGTTAAAGATATGATTTTTCAAAGTTCAAATAAAATAAAGGTCTCACCTTTCAAAGTTGGTTCGAACTAGGTTTTAGATTTTTCAGAAAATCCATGCAACTACGGAAGGATCAGATTATACTACGTGGAAGAGGGAAGAGAGGCAAGTCGGTCGGTGGTGGTCTGGGCGAACTCGGTTGTCCCTGTGGCGCACGGCGGAGATCCAAAGATGGCGTCTTCCTCGAAGACATTCGACACAAATACCACACTATAACTGACGACGGTTGTATGGATTTATAGAGGAGGGAGAGATGAACAGAAAACCTAACTGGAGGGGGCGCTAAAAGTGAACGTGGCGGCGGCGATTGGGCCTGGAAGCTTTGAATGCTTTCTGTCGTTCGTGAGTAGGGGTTTGATCGAGATTTGACCGGTCAACAGAAGTGAGAGAAAATGAGGGGGGTGGGCCATTATATTTTAATTTTAAATTCAAAAATATCTTCTGACTAAACGAACACCAATTTCAACCCAACGACTGTCGCCCCTAGCTAAATGCCCCCATCCCGGACACAATGGGATATGTTTCTTTGGCCAATTCGACTGTTACAGTAAGTTATTTTTCAAATTAAAGTATACAACATTTAATATTCAATTTGAAAGTACATTTCAATTTGCCAAGGCCACAAACTGATTCGAAAAATTGTAGAAAAATAAATCTAGCTATGTTTTGACGATACGGTCCCAACAAAACTAGTTTCGTCGAATTCTGAGATCATTTGCAATATGTCTATTTTCTGGTCGACCCAATTTAACAGAAATTGACCAATCTCATTTTATTTTGCCCCACTCACATACTAGCTTCAAAAATTATGAAATTTGAAACCTATCAATAGTTTGACACCCCGGACCCAACAAAAGTGGTTTCGTCGAATTCCGAGGTCGTTTGCAAAATGTCTATTTTCAAGGGCTATATATTCTATATAGCGACCTTTCTGAAAATTCACTTGGCCATAAATTTTGACTCCCGTCATGAAACTTTGATTTTTCAGATTCGTTAGAAAGGTATTCATAAACAGATTTAAATATTTTTGGTTTCACTAAAATCTGTTATATTTTCCACCCGGTACAGTCAGTCAAAGTTTGAGTTCAAATTTTCAAACTGCCTCACTATTTCCAATACATTATTTTATTGAAATATTTTATTTCAATTGTTTAAATTCTTTGACAATAACCAATTTAAAATTTTTAAATTGGTTCACATTTTCCGGGTTGTTACATTCTCCCCCACTTAAAACTTTTCGTCCCCGAAAAGGAAACAACAGCAAAGTAGGAAACAAAATGTAAATGCAAAGTATTGTAAAGGTACCTTGCACCGGAGTTAGTCAGAGATGTCCACTCTGCATTTGGGGTAGGCTTGGTTAATGCTTTCCTCAGTCTCCCAAGTACAGTCTCTAGGATCACTACTCCACTGCACTTTAACTAAATGAACCTTTTTGCTCCTGAGGTCCTTAGTTTCTTTGCCAACAATCTTTAATGGCTCTTTTCTGACATCTAATTCTGGAGTAATTTCCAAGTCCAATTGTGCTGCTTCTTCTACAACAAGATCTAGATCATGCACATGTTTTTTGAGTTGAGATACGTGGAACACATCATGCACTCCAGGCAACCAATCAGGTAATGAAACCCTATAAGCAAGAGTTCCAATCCGTTCAAGGATAGGAAAGGGGCTAATAAATCTCGGTGCCAACTTCCCAGTTTTTCCAAATCTGTTTACTCCCCTCATCGGAGAAACTCTTAAATAAACATAATCGCCCACAACAAATGACAAATCCCTTCTTCTCGCGTTAGCATAACTTTTATGTCAGCTTTGTGTTGTTTTCAATCGCTTCTTGATGAAATCGACTTTTTTTTATGCTTCTCGAATCATATCGGGCCCCAACACAAGTCTGTTTCCAGGTTCTACCCAACATACGGGAGATCTGCACGGTCTACCGTATAATGCTTCAAATAGATACATTCCCAAACTTGCTTGGTAGATATTGTTATAAGAGAATTCGGCCAAATGTAAGTGATCTTCCCATGATCCGCCAAAATCAATAATGCAAGCCCGTAGTAAATCTTCTAGAATTCTATTCACCCGCTCAATTTGGCCATCTGTCTGAGGGTGATAAGCGGTGCTTAGATTCAATTTGGTTCCCAATTCGGTCTGGAATGCTTCCCAGAATTTGCTAGTAAATAGGGGATCTCTATCACTGACTATACTGAGCGGCACTCCATGTAGTTAACTATTTCTTTGAAGTAAATCTGTGCTAAACTTTGAGCCGTTCTGTTGGATCTGACAGGTATGAAATGGGCGGTCTTCGTGAAGCGATCTACGATCACCCATATACTGTCGTTTCCTTTCTTCGTTCTAGGCAAACCATCTATGAAGTCCATCGAAATCTGCTCCCACTTCCATCCTGGAATATCTAATGGTTGTAATAATCCGGTGAGTTTCTACTGATTGCTCTTGACTAGCTGACAAGTGGAGCATCTGTTAACATATAATGAAATATCTCTTTTCATCGCCTTCCACCAGAATGTGCGTTTGAGGACATTATACATTTTGCTCACACTGGGATGGATATTGAGTTTGGACCTGTGACATTCATCAAGCACTTCCCTTTTTAGCTCGGAGATGTCGGGAACACAAATTTTTCCTTTTATTCTCAGAACTCCCTCACTATCAACTTGGAAGCTGGAGTCTATGCCCTCTTTAATTCTTTTGACCATCTCCTTAACAAAATTATCTTCTTTCTGAAGCGTAGAGATGTTGTCAATTAACGAAGAAGTAATGATAAAACTGGCGATGAATTCATTCTTTCTGCTGAGCGCATCTGCGACAACATTGGCTTTCCCTGGAGTGTATAGAATCTCTAAATCACATGCTGCAAGGAATTCTAACCAACGTTGTTGTTTCAAGTTCAGATCTTTCTGAGTGAATAGATACTTCAATGATTGATGATCGGTAAATAGTTCGAACTTCTCACCCAATAAATAATGCCTCCGGATTCTCAAAGAAAACACGATAGCTAACAACTCAAGATCATGAGTTGCATAGTTTCTTTCATGCGGCTTCAGCTGACGGCTAGCATAGGCGACCACTTGGCCTTTTTGCATTAATACTGCGCTAAGCCCTCTAATAAAAGCATCTGTCCATATAGTCAAGTCCTGGTTGCCTTCTATAATTGTTAATACTAGAGCAGTTGTCAGTTTCAGTTTCAGCTCCTGGAAAGCTTCCTCACATTCGGGAGTCCATTTGAATTTCTCATGCTTCTTTGTAAGCTTTGTTAATACACCATATATCTTCGAAAAATCCTTAACGAATTTCCGATAGTAACTAGCCAATCCAAGAAAACTTCAAACTTCTGTGGGGGTAGTAGGCTGTTTCCAGTCCTGAATAGCTGTAATTTTGCTTGGATCCCCAACAATCCCTTCTTTCGATACCACATGGCCAAGGAACTTAACTTCATCTTGCCAGAAGATACACATAGAAAATTTAGCTTTCAAGACATTTTTTCTCAGAATTACCAGCACTTGTTCTAAATGTTTTGCATGCTCGCCTTCTGACTTGGAGTAGATTAAGATATTGTCGATGAAGACCAGAACAAATTTATTCAAGACACCATGGAACACTCTGTTCATAAGTTCGACGAAGTATGCTGGAGCGTTACACAAGCCGAACGACATCACTAACCGTTCATAGAGTAAATCGGGACCCCTGAAGGCTGTCAAAGGAACACAGTCTTCGGCTATACGTAATTGGTGGAAACCTGTAGCTAGGTCCATTCTGGAGAATACTCTCGCCCCATTTAATTGATCTAATAGATCATCTATTCGTGGCAAGGGGCATTTGTTCTTCAGTGTCTGCTTATTGAGATCTCGGTAATCAACACAAACTCGTAGAGTACCATCTGATTTCGGGACAAACACTACTGCTGCTCCCCAATCTGAAAAGCTTGGTCTGATCAGACCCTTCCAAAGCAACTCTCAAGTTTGGCTGCCTAACTCTTCTTTTTCTTTTGGGGCCATTCTTCTAATTGGATGTACTACTGGTCAGGCATTTGGAATTAGATCTATTCTGAATTCAGTTTCTCTTTGCGGAGGTAAGTTTTCGACTTCTTCAAACACATCCGCGTAGTTTTTAATGACCGGAATCTTTTCTAATGAAGTGGGAGTAACTTCCAAAGAAGACCAAAATTCTTTTCTATCCGGATCTAAACCGAGACATGGTATAGTGATATGCCCAACTTTTGTTTTAACTTTAACAATTCTTTCGACACAGCTGACCTCTGACTCATATTTCGTTAACCAATCAAGTCCCAGAATAATATCGAACTCAAGAAAATCCATGACAATCGAATCAAAAGGAAATTGGTATCGAGAACAGGAAATAGGTACTCTACAATATGAACTGAGAATGATAGAGCCTCCTATCTTGTTTTGAACTTTAATTGGTTCTTTAAGCTTTCTTCGTTTCAATTTTAACTTGTGAACAGTGTTACTAGAAATGAAGCTACGTGATGCACCAGAATCAAAAAGTACAGAAACATGAATATTTTTAATTGTAAGGGTACCTCCCAAGACGTCGGGTTTACCAGATCCATCGGTGATAGCTGGCAGGGTCTCCCCGTCATAAACATGTGCCACCTATGCATTCTTCTTCAAAGGACAATTCCTGCTATTGTGCCCCTTCTGATGGCAATTGTAGCATTCAGCTGATCTGTGGGGGTTCGGGTTTGAGCTTTCTGGATTTGCCTTCAGTCACTTTGGGGCGGTGCACACATTTGAATAATGCCCCTTCTTTCCGCAATTGTAGAAGCTTCCTTTGGGTATCTTACCAACTTGCTGAGTAGCGGCTGCTGCATTGCTGGACTCCGGCTGATCTCCTGAAGATTTGCGCTTGTTTCCAGCTTGGCTTTTAGCGCGGTCTAGGTTGGAGTTCCTCTCATCCAAATCTTCGTAGTTGCAGGCCATCTCTACTAATTCTGAAAATGGGAGTTTGATGTTGCTCATGGCCCGGTCCTGGTACTTGCGCTTCAGCCCCAATATGAACCTCTTGTTCTTTACATTGGATGTCAAAATAAGCTCTGGAGCATAGCGTGATAGCTGTGTGAATTTGTTGAGATATTCTTTAATAGAACGGTCTCTGTAACAACCCGTATTTTAAACAACACGTTATAACTTAAAATAGGGAAGAATTAAATGTTAAAATCTGAATCAGGGAAAACGGGTTGCGACATTGCGTTCGTCTCGGAAAAATACGCGAAATAGAGTCCGAAATTTCGTAAATCGGAGTCTGTATGATCAAGATATGGCCTCGCAAAGTTTCACGAAAAATTCAAATTCAAAAACAGATTCAAAATTTTCAGAATTCAGGGTAGGCGGGAAAAATCCCGCCCAGAAAGGTCGACAGGGGGGTCGACACTATGGTCGACCTCCCCCCAACCAGGTCGACACTAGAGTCGACCTGGGGGTCCACCTGTGTGTCGACCTCCCCCCAGGTCGACTGGGGAGTCGACCTAGGTGTCGACCTGGGGTCGACCTCCCTGGTCGGCCAGGTCGGCCTGGTGCACCTGTTTTGGCTCCTGGGTCTTGTTTTGGGGGCTTGTGACGATTTTAGATGGCTAAGATCTATCCTAGGGTTTATCCTATGGCTAAAACTAATCCTAAACACTATAAAAAGACCCTAAGACCTAGCTTAAATCATACTATTTCATTTTAGCCTCATGCAGCCGCCATTAAACCTAGAACTCTAAATTAAAAATACAAAGAACAAAATTAAAGAAGACGAAGGATGATTCTTGAAGGCTACAACTAGAAGCTACAACAACTACGACGCTTTAGACAACGGATTTTGGGCTATTTGATTTAAAGTTTTGATTTGGATTGCTTGCTTCATATTGTAAGTTCTATGTCACTTTTTAGGCAAAAACGCCGAAATAACATGGACATGCTATGAATCGAAACCGGATTTAGGAACTATTATTAATCCATGTTTATATTGTTTAACTTTGAATCAAAATTTGGGAATATTGCTATGTTAATGTTGCAAGTTAAACTTATCATGATGTTGATGTTGTTATGAATCACTTGGGCTTAATTTTATTGCAAGTTGAACAAATACATGTCCATGGAATCATTATGTTCATTGAAATCCTTATGTTGATTAAACCATGCCTATGATGCTAATTAAACCATGTCTATGATATTAATGAAACTATGCCTGTGATGTTAATATACCTATCATGCTAATGACAAATTGGGAATTGCTAGGTCATGATGAAAAGTTGGAATCATTATGTTTATAATGCTAGATGAGAATCATTATGTTAAAAATACTAAATTGGAATCCACTATGCCTATTAGAATTACCATGCCTTTAATGTTTCATGTTTGTAATAAAATTATTATTATGCCCGCAATGATTATTATGCCTAGGATGTAAAGTTGAATTCATCATGTTGAACTAAGTTGGAACCATTACTATGCCAAGTTATCATCATGCTAGTATTGAAACCATGTGATATGTTATATCCTGTTTATTATGTAAGTGATGTTGGAATTGTCATGTATGCCTATCACATGTTTGGTGTTATTCCCCTTTATCTCTTGAATTGTTTATGCTTGTGAACGAAGTACGTTTATATACGTTGGGGATACGATTGGGTAGAATAGGCAAAACTTGAATTGATTATAATCATAAACCGTGAAATTTGGCATAAGTAGAACATGAAATATGGCACGAAAACTCGACTTGAACATGCCATAACTTGACTTGAAACATGCCTTAGTTGGGCACGAAATTGACATATGAACATGCTATGAAAATAGCACGAATCTGATAAGAACATGGGCATGACTTTAGAAAACAAGAAAGTGGCTAACTCGAGGTTGGGTTGAGTTTGTAGTGTAAACCTGCCCGGAACCGCCCGGCAAATCCAGTTGCTACAAACAATAGGATCCAATGTGGGTAGTTGGTCACATCGCGCTTGAAACCCGAGGTTGGGTTGAGTTCGTAGCGTAAACCTGCCCAGAACCGCCCGGCAAATCCAGTGGCTACGAACAATAGGATCCAATGTGAGTGGTTCGGTGCATTAACGAATCAATTAATGCCAATTAGGTTTAAGTCATGAACATGAAAAGACAACTTAACCAACTTGAACACGATTTGTAGGGCTAAGTCATGAACTTGAAACGACAACACTTAGCCAACTTGACATGACACGTAGGCGGGTTAAGTCACGAATTTAAATGACATACTTAACCATCTTGACATGACTAGACTGGAAAAGGATTAAGTCACGAATTACATGACTTAATCGGTTAGGCGGGTTAGGTCACGAATTACATGACCTAATCTGTTAGGCGAAACCCTAGACACGACCCTTTTCAGCAGTAACCCTCTAGATGTATCAAGGTACCCTGGGGCTAGGCCAGGTGGGGCACGATTACTGGGCTGATTGTAAGAGGTGAACGATGGCAGTGGGGTATGCCAATGTAGGTTCGGTGGACTACGGTCGTGCACGTATTCCGGGGCAGGCACTGGGTATCCGTAGATTTATCTGTGCATCTTGAATCGTGTCAGGGGTTGACACCCTAGGGCTGATACACCCGAAGTTGGACCCAACACAGGTGACTACATTCGTGATTAGCCGTATGACACGGACACTTGACGAGCTTGAACTTGTAGGGAGCCGATCGACTAGATAATCGCTCCGTAGGACCCCGTACTTGGGTCAGACCCCGTTTTAGGGTCATTTCATGATATTGGGCCATGGGATTTATTTTGTGATCAACTTGTGATATGGGCTTAGTATACTAGTACAGTCGATGCAACGAATCTCGAACATGTGATGCTTTACTTGACTTGTCTTGACTTATCCTGATCACCTTAGTCTATCTTGTTCACCTTGACACCATTCTTAAGTTTAGTTCCAGTTCACACATGACAGGTTGTTTTAACCGTTTTTACACTGAAAGTCACTAGGACTTACTCAGTCTTTATGACTGACCCTTTTCCTTTTGCCTCTTTTTCTTTCGTTCCTCCCCCCCCCCTCAGGTTCTCAGGGAGGAAACACTAGCTCTTAGCTTGGATATCACTTGCTTTGGCTCAGCATGTACGGTTTGCTACGGTTGCTTCTTTTTACTGCACTTGAGGAATAAGCTGTTTTTTTTTATGTTTTTAAGTTATTGCTTCTTTGGCTATTATTACAAGACAGTTGTAATGAAGTTATTTGAAATGTTTGTAAGAGACATGGTTTATTTTGGAATAAAATGAAGTTCTGTTTTGCTCAAAAATTCTTCGGCTGTTTACTTAAATTTTTTTATTAGAGTTCTGTCTTGTGATAATTCTGTGATGTTATCTCGATAATACCCCTCCAAAACTAGTGCATTCCCTTTGTGAGTGACCCTAGCGGAGGTGGGGTGTTACATTTGGTATCAGAGCAGAAGGTTACCAAGACTGGGCAAAAGTTTTGAAAACCTTTTGAATTTCTTTTCAAAACCATTTACAAAGAAGCACTTTTCAAGAAAAGTTGGTTTATTTTAAAAGTCTATTCCCCAAAAAGCCATTAGCACAATCTTTATTTCCTCGTTTGAATCTTTTCCTTTTTCGTTTTCAGCTTATCATGGCCGACGATCTTAATCTTCCCGAGGGTGTCAATATACCCACTTGGTTCCGTCGTTTCCTCGAGGCTAGGGCTAATGTGACAGGCCCGGCCAATCCTCCTCCTCATCCTCCTCAACCTCCGTGAGAAACCGCTTTTTCAAAGATATGCAAGGACTTTAAGGCCATGGGCGGAAAGGATTTCCTAGGAACTGAGACTTTTGTTGAGGCACGGAATTGGTTGAAGGAAACCGAAGACTTGTTTGTTATCTTTGAGGTAGAGGACAATAGGAAAGTACAGTTGGTGGTGTGGCTCATGAAAGAGGAAGCTTCTTATTGGTGGGAAGTCACCAACGCTACTAGGCCCATTGAGACTTGGACGGACTTTAGAGGGAGATTTGGGCTTAAGTTCTTGTCATCGGCAGAGGAGAGTCTCCAAATGGAACGGTTTCTGGCCCTCAAACAAGGAAATATGACAGTTAAAGAATATGTGAACCATTTCAATCAGCTTGCTCGCTTCGGATTAAAGTTAGTCAACACTCCTCAGAAAAAGGCGCTATGTTTTGCACGAGGCTTGAACGAGCCACTACATGGTTTGGCCATGACTCATGTGCCCATGGGGGTGACCTTTGAAAGCTTGGTGGATATGGCCCTACTGTATGAGGAAGATAAGAAGGGCAAGAAAGAGGTCAAGCCCAACGATTCTCAGAATAAGAAGGTAGACCCCGAGAAAGGAGGCAAGAACGACAACTCACGTGATAAAAGGAAATGCAATTTCTGTGGTACGAAAGGGCACATAGCTAAGGATTGTAGAAAGAGGAAAAGAAAGAAAGGTGAATGTTTTCATTGTGGGGAGACTGGACACATCAGTAAGGACTGCCCTATGGAGCAGACCGGACCTTCCGGGGGTACATCTTTAACTTCTTTTTCTAGATGCTTTGTTTTATCTTGTTATCTCCTCGATCCTATCTAGAGAACCATAGGTAGAATCTTTTTGGATGTAAACATGTAATTGAAACATGTTATGATTGCAAAATTGTTGCAAGTGGTCGCAAGTGGTTGCTCGTGGATGCATGAATACACATTAGGCACTAGATCGGCTCAGTCATAGTTTCATACTTGCATATGCATGAGTGTTTATTTTGGAAACTTGGTTGTGCTATCATTTGGTTGTTGCATATGATTGAATGTTTGAGCACTCATATAGAAATTATGAATTATAATAGGAATTTTTTTGCATACATATTGGATTCATTTCACTAAACATATTTTGCATTTGAGAAGATCAATCAGGCCAGATCATTTGCATTAGATAAGGAACATATACACACACTTTCTGCATATGTTCATACAGCATTAGAAATCTTTTAAGGACAATGACTGCCTGTGGATGATGCTTTGAGTAGATGGATGATGGATGGTAGGATACGTTCTTCCTAACTTGAAGATTTCGGGGACGAAATCCTTTAAGGAGGGGAGAATGTAACAAACCGTATTTTAAACAAGACGTTATAACTTAAAACAGGGCAGAATTAAATGTTAAAATCTGAATCAGGTAAAATGAGTTGCGCCATTGCGTTCGTCTCGGAAAAATACGCGAAATAGGTCTGAAATTTCGTAAATCGGAGTCCGTATGATCAAGATATGGCCTCGCAAAGTTTCACGAAAAATTCAAATTCAAAAACAGATTCAAAATTTTCAGAATTCAAGGTAGGCGGGAAAAATCCCGCCCAGACAGGTCGATAGGGGGGTCGACACTAGGGTCGACCTCCACCCAACCAGGTCGACACTAGAGTCGACCTGGGGGTCTACCTTTGTTTCGACCTCCCCCCAGGTCGACTGAGGAGTCGACTTGGGTGTCGACCTGGGGGTCGACCACCCTAGTCGGCCAGGTCGGCCTGGTGCACCTGTTTTGGCTCCTGGGTCTTGTTTTGGGGGCTTGTGACGATTTTAGATGGCTCAGATCTATCCTAGGGTTTATCCTATGGCTAAAACTAATCCAAAACACTATAAAAAGACCCTAAGACCTAGCTTAAATCATACTATTTCATTTTAGCCTCATGCAGCCGCCATTAAACCTAGAACTCTAAATTAAAAATACAAAGAACAAAATTAAAGAAGACGAAGGATGATTCTTGAAGGCTACAACTAGAAGATACAACAACTACGACGCTTTAGACAATGGATTTGGGGCTATTTGATTTAAAGTTTTGATTTGGATTGCTTGCTTCATATTATAAGTTCTATGTCACTTTTTAGGCAAAAACGCTGAAATAACATGGACATGCTATGAATTGAAACCGGATTTAGGAACTATTATTAATCCATGTTTATATTGTTTAACTTTGAATCAAAATTTGGGAATATTTCTATGTTAATGTTGCAAGTTAAACTTATCATGATGTTGATGTTGTTATGAATCACTTGGGCTTAATTTTATTGCAAGTTGAACAAATACATGTCCATGGAATCATTATGTTCAATGAAATCCTCATGTTGATTAAACCATGCCTATGATGCTAATTAAACCATGTCTATGATATTAATGAAACTATGCCTGTGATGTTAATATACCTATCATGCTAATGACAAATTGGGAATTGCTAGGTCATGATGAAAAGTTGGAATCATTATGTTTATATTGCTAGATGAGAATCATTATGTTAAAAATACAAAATTGGAATCCACTATGCCTATTAGAATTACCATGCCTTTAATGTTTCATGTTTGTAATAAAATTATTATTATGCCCGCAATGATTATTATGCCTAGGATGTAAAGTTGAATTCATCATGTTGAACTAAGTTGGAACCATTACTATGCCAAGTTATCATCATGCTAGTATTGAAACCATGTGATATGTTGTAGCCTGTTTATTATGCAAGTGATGTTGGAATTGTCATGTATGCCTATCACGTGTTTGGTGTTATTCCCCTTTATCTCTTGAATTGTTTATGCTTGTGAACGAAGTACGTTTATATATGTTGGGGATACGATTGGGTAGAATAGGCAAAACTTGAATTGATTATAATCATAAACCGTGAAATTTGGCATAAGTAGAACATGAAACATGGCACAAAAACTCGACATGAACATGCCATAACTTGACTTGAAACATGCCTTAGTTGGGCACGAAATTGACATATGAACATGCTATGAAAATAGCACGAATTTGATAAGAACACGGGCATGACTTTAGAAAACAAGAAAGCGGCCAACTCGAGGTTGGGTTGAGTTTGTAGTGCAAACCTGCCCGGAACCACCTGGCAAATCCGGTTGCTACAAACAATAGGATCCAATGTGGGTAGTTGGTCACATCGCGCTTGAAACCCGAGGTTGGGTTGAGTTCGTAGCGTAAACCTGCCCAGAACCGCCCGGCAAATCTAGTGGCTACGAACAATAGGATCCAATGTGAGTGGTTCGGTGCATTAACGAATCAATTAATGCCAATTAGGGTTAAGTCATGAACATGAAAAGACAACTTAACCAACTTGAACACGATTTGTAGGGCTAATTCATGAACTTGAAACGACAACACTTAGCCAACTTGACATGACACGTAGGCGGGTTAAGTCACGAATTTAAATGACATACTTAACCATCTTGACACGAGTAGACTGGAAAAGGATTAAGTCACGAATTACATAACTTAATCGGTTAGGCGGGTTAGGTCACGAATTACATGACCTAATCTGTTAGGCGAAACCCTAGACACGACCCTTTTCAACAGTAACCCTCTAGATGTATCAAGGTACCCTGGGGCTAGGCCGGGTGGGACACGATTACTGGGCTGATTGTAAGAGGTGAACGACGACAGTGGGGTATGCCAGTGTAGGTTCGGTGAACTACGGTCGTGCACGTATTCCGGGGCAGGCACTGGGTATCCGTAGATTTATCTGTGCATCTTGAATCGTGTCAGGGGTTGACACCCTAGGGCTGATACACCCGAAGGTGGACCCAGCACAGGTGACTACATTCGTGATTAGCCGTATGACACGGACACTTGACGTGCTAGAACTTGTAGGGAGCCGATCGACTAGATAATCGCTCCGTAGGACCCCGTACTTGGGTCAGACCCCGTTTCAGGGTCATTTCATGATATTGGGCCGTGGGATTTATTTCGTGATTAACTTGTGATATGGGCTTAGTATACTAGTACAGTCGATGCAACGAATCTCGGACATGTGATGCTTTACTTGACTTGTCTTGACTTATCCTGATCACCTTAGTCTATCTTGTTCACCTTGACACCATTCTTAAGTTTAGTTCCAGATCATACATGACAGGTTGTTTTAACCGTTTTTACACTGAAAGTCACTAGGACTTACTCATTCTTTATGACTGACCCTTTTCCTTTCGCCTCTTTTTCTTTCGTTCCCCCCCCCCCAGGTTCTCAGGGGGGAAACACTAGCTCTTAGCTTGGATATCACTTGCTTTGGCTCATCATGTACGGTTTGCTATGGCTGCTTCTTTTTACTGCACTTGGGGAATAAGCTGTTTTTTTTTCTGTTTTTAAGTTATTGCTTCTTTGGCTATTATTACAAGACAGTTGTAATGAAGTTATTTGAAATGTTTGTAAGAGACATGGTTTATTTTGGAATAAAATGAAGTTCTGTTTTGCTCATAAATTCTTCCGCTGTTTACTTAAATTTTTTTTATTAGTGTTCTGTCTTGTGATAATTCTGTGATGTTATCTCGATAATACCCCTCCAAAACTAGTGCATTCCCTTTGTGAGTGACCCTAGCGGAGGTGGGGTGTTACAGTCTCCCTGCTGGAGATTAGCAAACTGATCACGCATCTGCTCTAATGCCTGCTCGGGGATGAACTTCCCCTTGAACAAGGTCTTGAACTCCTCCCACGTCCTAACAGTATCCTCCTCATCCTCATTGGTGATGGCATCCCAACACAAATCGGCCTCCTCCTGCAAGAGCCAAGCGCCCAAAAGTGCCTTGTCGTGGGTTCCAAGTCTCATGCCCCCAAAAATCTTCTCACATGTCTTCAGCCATGCAATAGCCTCTGTCACGGTGCTAAGGCCAGAAAAGGGATTGCCACCTAGGTTTCCATACCTCTTTTCTACTCTGTCTAGCTCGAAATCCTGAGGTGCTGGTGGCTATATCATAGGCCCTTGCTCTGCTACGGGGATATTCCCCCATCCTCCAGCTCTGCCTGCTCGGCCTCCTCGGCCACCTTTGGCTGCAGCTGCTCGTGTAGCCATCAAGTAAAGTACTATATAAGCAAGAAAAGAGTCAAGCTCGCAGAAATGATAAATTTCATATATGATAAAGGAGAAGATCATGAGGAAAGGTAATGATGTACTGATCAAATTGTTTTGCTATTCTGCTTAGCTCACTCTAGGACATCTCTAATCCTATATCTAATGAGCCACTCGCCTTAGAACACTACTGATTCTATTCTAACGAGGTGTTTAATGTGTTAGATTCGAGAACTAAGGTTAACCAAAGCTCTGATACCAACTGTGACGATCCCGAAATCTGTATGACGGTGTTAAGGATAATCATTGGAATATAACACATCAATCATCATAGCAGAGTACGGATAATAGCAAAAACAATAAATAGAATAATTTTACATAGATATGGCAGCGGAATCATAACATGTAACCACATTAGAATAGCACAACGTATGATATAACTTAGTAAATAAAAGGGGAATGATCAGTCACCATCGCCATAGGCGGAATATATACATACAGTGAGACATAATAAAGGTATCAGTCTACATCGCCTGAGGTGGTACATATACATAGGATAATAAACTACTGGAAGTAAAACAGTCTGCAACGCCATAGACGGAATCATATACATAATATAAGGATAGCGGAAAGTCAATAGCCAAAATACAAATCTAATCCTCACCATCAAGCCAAAAGTGCACTCCGTACTGTAGTGCTAAGCCAAAACAACCTGTCATCTGTCAACTAGGCTGCCCATGTGAAAATAAGGGCACCCGAGTTTGCAAAGTGAAACAAACAATGAGTCAGTCATGGGACTGGTATGAGAAATTTACTTAACAGGTTAAATAACAGTAATAAGGCAAATCATAGGACCACATCACTTTCGCAGAACGGGTTTACTCCAGTGATTGCCGGTACATTTGAAACAAACTGAACTCTTTAAAACAACGCAATGCTTTAAAATGAATGAAGCCGTTATAAGACTCAAGTCCCATCATACAATGCAACGCAAACCGGAGGATATAGTTTTACCTTATAATGGCCAAATATGCTTAATACATTTAAAGAAAAATCATTTGATATTATTACTAGTGCATATATGTTTCAAAAACGAATATCATCATAAATATCAATCATAGACGGCATAAGTGCCCCATACCACTATGTCGCCATACTAGTTCTACAATCAAATCTGTTATTTCATATTGGAAACTGGATTTTCGTCATGAGTCGAGGCAAGGGACAAGCTCCTCTCCACTTCGAGACACTCTAGCAAATGCCTCAGGACTACACACTCTAGGTAACCCTTGGATCGGATGGGCCGGTCCTCTCTTACGTTTGAGGATTGGCAATTCCTGAACACATGTTTCTCGGTCCTTACAGACCTATAATCGAGGCGCCTCGCATTCCAACAACCACAAATATGAAAGTAATATAAATGTCAGCCAGTTTAAGCACTGACACCATCATAACTAGAAAGAAACGTCGTGTTCTCCCAGTGGTCCTTATCCTGTTTTTGATGCATACCGAGGTGTAAGGCTCGCGAATCCACGCTATACACAAGGCCATGCCACGTAGGCCGTGCTTTGATCATTAAAAACAAGACTTTGCTTTGCAACAGAAGCCTTGATCACTGCATCTTGGCATGTCACACAGGCAATCCACTCCATACGACTGATTTCTATCGATATATAACCTCTGAGCTCGTACGTCTCAGAGAAGGGCGTTAAGCAAAAGAATAAATTCTCCACCGCCAAACATATATATATATATATATATATTTAATAAAGATCAATCAGTATAGAACAAAATCCAACGTCAGACACACAGTCCATTTACAAGTCCGTTCTGGGTCTAAACGAAACCGAAGGCATCATATTCCTCGTATATCCGTACAATCAACACATACGTCCAGACGGCTACTACTTCCTCTCCTTCAAGGTAGCCACTCCAGTCAAGAACCTCAGCAGCGCCCATCCATCCGATATGAAGATCGTCGGTCTTGAACCGTCTTCGTAATTTCAACTTCAAATCGTTCGATCAATTATTTGAAATGAGGGTTAGCTCGGCCTTTTCAAATAATTCTCGTATAATTAGGATTCAAATCATGGTTATATTATTCGTCATTCATATTTCAGTTCTTTAGTATAATTTTTGTGTCAAACATATACAACCATCAAATATAAAGCAGATCAAGCCAAATTGGTTTATTTCCAATCCACGTCGCTTATAATACTTTATAACGATTTTTCACCATTTTTATTTATTTAAAAATGGCCATATTTAATTAAACGATGTTTCAGGTCGTGCCGTGGCATTGGCGCTGTTTTTCCCCAAATTTGTTTTACACTTATCGGGAAATTTAACCGTTGGATTTCTACAAAGTATATATCACTGGGAAGATATTCCCAAAGCGAACCCAACTGTTCCAGTTTCGTGAAAATCCGACGTTCGGATCTTCCACACTAGTCGTTTGAAGTTACGGTTTCAAAATACGAATTGCGGCGTTGTTATTCGATTTAATTTAATTATAATTATATTTATATATAAATATAAACGATTATGGCGTTGTTTTTCTTCAGATTTGAATTAAATATTCCAGACAATCCAACCGTTGGATTTTGACAAGGTTGATGCCGTTGGAAAGATATCTCCAAGGCGAATCCAACGGTTGCGGTTTCGGGAAAATCCGATGGTCGGATCTCTCGTACTAATCGATTGAAGTTACGATTTCAAAACACGAACTGCACGGCCTCGATTTCTTTCAATTCTATTTATATATATATATATATATATATATATATATATAGTTCATTCTTTAATTTCAATATCGTTTTCACTTCAAATATTTCACTAACGCCTTTATATTTCGAAAAATTCCAATACTGTTTTCACTTCAAATATTTCACTAACGCCTTTATATTTCGAAAAATTTCGCCATAACCTCCTTTGTATGGGAACGGGTTTGGAAATTTATTGGGCCGTGTTAGCTACCCAATAAATCCTATAAAGCATACACATATTTATAGTGATATATTCTGGTGTTTACAAGGGAGCGTGTATAGATAATAACTCCAGAGAATAAATTCTCGTCACCCTGTCAAGCCTGAGGTAGTGTGTATTTTTAATTACTCCAGAGGATAAATCCTCGTCACCTCGTCCCGTGTGGGAAATAAATAATCCATGTGCCATATCTAATGACTATAGAGAGGTGATTATTGTCAACTCCAGACCCGTGTGGGATTTTTATTAATCTGGCAATTTATCATTATATTTTATATAGTTCATATCAGTCATCAGTTCAACCTGTAATATATAATCATCACCATATAAGCCTCTTGCTCGTATGGTAAATCTTCAACCTCGTCACACTAGCTCTAAATGCTTATGTGGAATATGATGAAGTATGCCTATCGTCTTGAAGTATGCAATGTAGTGTAGTTCAAAATTAATTGTTACTATCCTACGGCGATGTTCATTATTACACACAGAATAACCAGGACTCTGCATCCAATGGCATTCACAGGAGTGGATATAATAATAAAATCGTGCAGCCAACTCATCAAGGCTTACCTATTTGTCGCGCATGCAAATAATTTCTTTACTCTACAGCTAATCCATTTTCCCTGTTCGACACATGTATATATATGCAGAACAAAGCTAATAATAATATTTCTAGTGAACTAATATTTATTTCAACACGTGTGTATTTTTATCGAAGCGTATATATGATAAAATAATATTTTTATCATCAGAAATATTTATTCAACACGTGAATGTTTTCAACACTTCATATTCACAATAAAAATGTAATTTTTATTGTTTAATCAATTTATTTAAAATACGAATAACATTCAACACATGAATTACTATTCAACGAATGAATTTCAATTCAACACATGAATGCTCTCTATAGTTTGTATATATAATAAAAATGTGATTTTTATCGTTAAATCTATTTATTTAAAACATGAACGCCATTCAACACATGTATTTCAATTCAACGAATGAATTTCAATTCAACACATGAATGTTCTTTATAGTTTGTATGTATATATAAAAATGCGATTTTTATCGTTAAAGCTATTTATTTAAAATACGAACGCCATTCAACACATGAATTTCTATTCAACGAATGAATTTCAATTCAACACATGAATGTTCTTTATAGTTTGTATATATATATATATATGTGTGTGTGTGATTTTTATCATTAAAGCTATTTATTTAAAATACGAACGCCATTTAACACATGAATTTCTATTCAACGAATGGATTTTAATTCAACACATGAATGTTCTTTATAGTTTGTATATATATATATATATATATATATATATGTGATTTTTACCGTTAAAGCTATTTATATAAAATACGAACGCCATTCAACACATGAATTTCTATTCAACGAATGAATTTCAATTCAACACATGAATGTTCTTTATAATTTGTGTGACGATCCCAAAATCCCGTGCTACGGTGTTAAGGATAATCATTGGAATATAGCACATTAATCATCATTAGCAGAGTACAGATAATAGCATAAACAAGAAATAGAATAATTTACACAAATATGACAGCGGAATCATATATATCACTACATCAGAGAGCACAGTGCAGGATACTACTTAGTGCATAATAATACATAATCAGTCAACATCGCCGGAGGCGGAATCATAAGTAGAGAGTACATAAACTAAACATCAGTCTACATCGCCTGTGGCGGAATCATAATACATATACAATAATGGCGGAAAAAGTCACAGTCATCACAGTGTAGTCAAGCCTCGCCATGAGCCAAAAGTGCACCTCTACTGCGGTGCCAAGCCAAAATATGCCAGCTACTTGTAACTAGACTGCCCATATGAAAATAAGGGCACCCAAGTTTGCAAGGTGAAACAAACTACGAGTTAGTCATGGGACTGGTATGAGAAATCTACTTAACTTATTAAACAACAAGGATAAGGCAAATCAAAGGACCACGCAACTTTCGCGGAACGGGTTTACTCCAATGAGTGCTGGTGCATGAAATAAAGTAAATGATTGAATCATCGCGATGCTTTTTATAAAAATGAAGCCATTATAAGACTTAGGTCACATCACACAATGCAACGCAAGCCGGAGGATAGAGTTTTGCCTTATAATGGCCAAAAATGCTTCATACGTATAAAACGAAAGTGTTTGGTATTATTACTAGTGCATATATGTTTCAAAAGCAAATTCAATCACAAATATCAATCCTAGGCGGCATAGCTACCATCTACTATGTCGCCATACTAGTAATACAATCACTCCGCAATTTCGTATTGGAAATTGGATTCCATCATGAGTCGAGGCAAGGGGCAAGCTCCTCTCCGTTCGAGACACTCTAGCAAATGCCTCAAGATCGCGCACAGCAGTCCTTGGAATCGGCTGGGCCGGTCCTCTCTTACTTTTGAGGATTAGTTATTCCTGAACACACGTTTCCCGATCCTTATAAACCTATAATCAAGGTGCCTCGCATTCCAACAACCACACAGGTGAAAAGTAGATATAAATGTCAGGGCTGGTAGGTCACTGACACCACCATAGCTAGAAAGAAACGTTGTGCTCTCCCAGCGGTCCTTCTCCCATTTTTGACTCATACCGGGGTGTGAGGCTCGTGAATCCACGCTATACACAAAGCTACGTCACACAGACCATGCTTTGATTATCAACCACAAGACTTTGCTTTGCAACAGAAGCCTTGATCATATGCCACTTAGGCGTGCCAAACAGGCAATTCACTCCACGCGACTGAATTCTATCGATATATAACCTCTGAGCTCGTATGTCTCAGAGAAGGGTGTTAAGCAAGAGAATAAATTCTCGGCCGCCAAACAGATATATATTCAACAGAGATCAATCAGCACAGAACAAAATCCAATGTCAGACACACAGTCCATTTACAAGTTCGTTCTAGGTTTGAACGAAGCCGGAGGCACCAAATTCCTGGCTTATCCGCATAATCAACAATACGTCTGGACGGCTACTACTTCAGCTCCTTCAAGGTAGCTACTCCAATCAAGAGCATCAGTAGCGCCCATCCATATAATGCGAAGATCGTCGGTCTTCCACCGTCTTCAACTCTTCGACTTCCCACTGTCGATCGATTATTTGAAATGAGAATGAACTCGGCCTTATCAAATAATCCACGTAAATTTAGATTTTCAAATCAATTTTTCACATGGTTAAATCACTCAACATTCACATTTCAGCTCCTTAGTATAGTTTTCATGTTAAACACATTCAACCATCACATATCAAGCAAACCAAGCAAAATCGGTTTATTTCCATTCTATATCGCCAATAATATTTCATAACGATATATTGCCATTTTTATTTATTTAAAAACGGCCATATTTATTTAAACGACATTTCAGTTCGTGCCGAGGCTCTGGCGCTGTTTTTCGCTAAATTTGTTTTACATATATCTGAAAATCTAACCGTTGGATCTTCACAAATTTTATATCATTAGGAAGATCATTTCAAAACGAATCCAACAGTTTCAGTTTGGGAAAATCCGACGGTTGGATCTCCCACACTGGTCGTTTGAAGTTACGATTTCAAACTACAAACTGCAGCGTCGTTATTCGATTTAATTTAATTATATTTATATTTATATATAAATATAATCGATTCTAGCGCTGTTTTTCTTCAGATTTGAATTAAACATTCTAGACAATCCAACCGTCGGATCTTTAAAAGTTGGTGCCGTTGGAAAGATATTTCCAAGGCGAACCCAACGGTTGCGGTTTCGGGAAAATCCGATAGTCGGATCTCCCGCACTAGTCGTTTGAAATCACGGTTTCAAAACACGAATTGCACGGCCATGATTCGTTTTAATTTTATTTATATATATATTTATATATAAATATAGTTCATTCTACGATTTCAATATCGTTTTCACTTCAGATATTTCACTAACGCCTTTAAATTTTGGAAAATTTCTCCATGACCTCCTTTGTACGGGAGGGGCTGGGAAAATTCCCAAATAGCCACATGGGCGTCTCATCTCAAAAAGAAAACGAAAAAGCCAAGCGGCTAGCCAATAGGCTCATAAAATCATCACCCAAACAAAACAGTAAACATGTACCTATTTGTCGGGCACAAAATTTTATTCCTCTTCTCTAGCCTCTTTGCTATAACCTGTTCAATAAATATGCATGTACATATATGCAATTCTTATCACTTATCATTTTCCATTCAACTTCATATTTGATTCAATTTGGTTTAAAGTCGCCATTCATTCTAATGTTGCATACATAGGCAAAAATCATATCATTAGCTAATTAATGAATATTTCAACTCATGCATATTTATTTGAACAAGTGGTTATTTTTAACACTTCACATTTCAATAAAAAATGATATTTTTGGCGAACTAAAATATATTTTAACACCTGACTATTTTATTTAGTTCCTATACATGTTAAAAATAATATTCATTTCACAAATATTTATTTCAACACTAGCATATTTTTAGCAAATGACATATATGATAAAAAATGGTATTTTCATCATCTAAAATATTTATTCAACACATGAATGTTTTCAACACTTCATAATTTCAATAAAAATGTAATTTTTATTGTTCGATCTTTCTATTCAACACATGAACCTTTTCAACACACGCTCTTCTCAACACATGAGCATTTCCATACATGGGTATTTTATATAGTTGGTTCATATAAGAAAGATGTAATTTCTATTGTTGTAACAATTTATTTATAATGCGGATATTTTAAATACTTCTTATATATATATAATAAAAATGTGATTTTTATTGTTTAAACACTTTATTCATTCAACACGTGAATTTAATTTTCAACACATGACTTTGGTTTCAACACATGAAAATAATTTCAACATATGAAAATAATTCTAACACATGAATATTATTTAAAATTTCGGCAGCATAACGGCAGGGTAATTAAAACCGGCACCGTCCCGAGTACGGCTCCTCGTTCTACCTTAAAACCTCGCGGTTTTTGACAATGGGGATTTCATGCATCTAGTTCGCAAGCAGGCGGCATGTTTTATTTTCATTTCCTCACTTATTTCAAATTTGTTTCAATCACCAATGGGTATTTTTCAACGACAACCAAACAATATCAACCACAAACAATTATTTTCAACCATTCGCATTATTCACCAATTTTTTCACACCAATTAACAAACAATAAATATCGTCCATGGTTTGTGGACGAGGGGAGTATATATATATATATATATATATATATATATATATATATTTCTATATTTCACTTGCATTTCAACACACATATCATTTATACAGTGCATGTATAATTCATATTTCGCTCATATAGCTTACATAACACATGTACATGAGGTATACAACACGTGTATAATTTATATTTCGCTTGTATAATTTATACATGACATTTTCCATTCAAATTTCATTTAATTTAGATTTCTCACATTGGTTTTCGAAGTGCTAAAAATCGTAGATGGCTCAGAAAAATCCGCGGTCTCTTCTATGTGGTAGAGAGCCTCCTTGTGGTCACAATGTTTCCTGTTTCATCGAATTTCGTTAAAACACCATAAAGATATGATTTTTCAAATTTCAAATATAATAAAGGTCTCACCTTTCAAAGTTGGTTCGAACTAGGGTTTGGATTTTGCGGCCAATCCGTGGCTTATGGTCAAGATCGGAATAAACCACGACATAGAGGGGGGTGAGGCGCTTGGATCGATGGTCGGAGGAGGGTGTTCGGTGGTCGGGTCTGGTCGAGGCGACGGTGGGAAGGTTCGAACTTCGCGGGGCTCGTTCTCGTCGACGGGGAGGAGGGAGAAGACGAGGGTGGGTCGGATTTGAAGAGGGGAGGCGGCGACGTCGATTGTAGGTGGTGGCGAAGGCGGGCGTGGGCTGAGGCGGTCGGAATCGGGTCGGGAACGATAGAGCACAACTTCCGTTGGTTAGAAAAGGGGGCGAGGGGTTTTTTAAAGTTTTTATATTTTCTAAGTTATGAAAGGAGAATTTTCATTGGCCCGTGGTTTTATTAAATTTTTAAACAGTGTTATTCCACACGGACACCAATTCAAACCCAACGACTTTCGTCCCTAGCTAAATACCCCCATCCCGGACATAATGGGATATGTTTCGTTGGCCAATTCGACTGTTACAGTCAGTTATTATTCAAATTAAAGTATAAAACATTTAATATTCAAATTGAACGTACATTTCAATTTGCCCGGGCCACAAACTAATTCGAAAAATTCTAGAAAAATAAATCAAGCTATGTTTTGATGTTACAGTCCCAACAAAACTAGTTTCGTCAAATTCTGAGATCATTTGCAAAATATCTATTTTCAGGGGCTATATATTCTATATAGCGACCTTTCTGAAAATTCATTTGGCCATAACTTTTGATTCTCGCTATGAAACTTCGATTTTTCATATTCGTTAGAAAGATATTCATAAACAGATTTAAATATTTTTTGTTTCACTTAAATCCGTTATAATTTGCACCCGGTGCAGTCAGTCAAAGTTTGAATTCAAATTTTCAAACTGCCATGCTATTTCTAATTCATTCTTTTATTGAAATCTTCTATTTCAATTGTTTAAATTCCTTTGAAATAACCAATTTAAAATTTTTAAATTGGATCGTATTTTCTGGGTTGTTACAATCTCCCCCACTTAAAACTTTTCGTCCTCGAAAAGGAAACAACAGTAAAGTAGGAAACAAAATGTAAATGCAAAGTATTGTAAAGGCACCTTGCACCAGAGTTAGTCAGAGATGTCCACTCTGCATTTGGGGTAAGCTTGCTTAATGCTTTCCTCACTCTCTCAAGTACAGTCTCTAGGATCACTACTCCACTGCACTTTAACTAAATGAACCTTCTTGCTCCTTAGTTCTTTAGTTTCTTTGCCAACAATTTTTAATGGCTCTCTTCTGACTACTAATTTTGGAGTAATTTCCAAGTCCTGTTGTGCTGCTTCTTCTACAACAAGATCCGGATCATGCACATGTCTTCAAAGTTGAGATATGTGAAACACATTATGCACTCCAGGCAACCAATCAGGTAATTGAACCCTATAAGAAAGAGTTCCAATTCTTTCAAGTATAGGAAAGGGACCAATAAATCTGGGTGCCAACTTACCAGTTTTACCGAATCTGATTACTCCTCTCATCGGAGAAACTTTCAAATAAACATGATCACGAACTGCAAATTTCAAATCTCTTCTTCTGGAATCTACATAACTTTTCTGTCGGCTTTGTGCGGTTTTCAATCTCTTCTTGATGAAATCGACTTTATTAGATGCTTCTCTAATCATATCGGGTCCCAACACAAGTCTGTTGCCAGGTTCTACCCAACATGCTGGAGATCTGCACGGTCTACCATATAATGCTTCAAATGGCGACATCCCCAAACTTGCTTGATAGCTGTTGTTATATGAAAATTCTGCCAAATGCAAGTGATCTTCCCATGACCTACCAAAATCAATAATACAAGCCCATAGTAAATCTTCTAGAATTCTATTCACTCGCTCAGTTTGGTCATTTGTCTGAAGGTGATAAGCGGTGCTCATATTCAGTTTTGTTCCCAATTTTGTCTGGAATGCCTCCCAGAATTTGCTAGCAAAAATTGGGTCTCTATCACTAACTTTGCTGATGGGAATCCCATGTGGCTTAACAATTTCCTTGAAATATATCTGTGCTAGACTTTGAGCGGTTCTATTGGATCTGACAGGTATGAAATGGGCAGTCTTCGTGAAGCGATCTATGATTACCCAAATACTGTCATTACCTTTCCTGGTTCGAGGCAAACCATCTATGAAATCCAAGGAAATCTGTTCCCATTTCCAACCTGGGACTTCCAACGGTTGCAACAAATCGGCTAGCTTTTGTTGGTCGCTCTTGAATAATTGACAAGTAGGGAATCTGCTAAGATATAAAGAAATATCCCTCTTCATTGCCCTCCACTAGAAGGTGCGCTTAATATCATTATACATTTTGCTAACACCGGGATGGAAACCAAGTTTGGACTTATGGCATTCGTCCATGACTTCTCTTCAAAGCTCTGGAATATTCGGGATGCAGATCCAATCATTTAATTTGAGAATCCCCTTATCGGATTATGAACTTTAATCGACTCTTTAAGCATTTTCTGTTTTAACTTCAATTTGTGCACTGTGTTACAAGCAATAAAACTACGTGATGCACCCGCGTCAAATAATACAGAAATAGGAATATTTTTAATTGTAAGGGTACCTCCCAAAACATCAGGTTTACCTGCTCCATCGGAAGTAGCTGGCGGGTTCGCCCCGTCATGTACGTGAGCTACTGCGGCCTTCTAAAGCAAAGGTCAGTCTTTGACAAGATGATCTGTCTTGCGGCAGTTAAAGCATGAGCGAGGGTTCTGGGAGCCTTGGCTTGAACCTTGAGAATTGGTCTTCTGCCGTTTCGGAGCTGCGCAAACATTTGAGTAGTGCCCCACTTTACCACAATTGTGGCAGCTTCCTTTTGGCGGCCTGCTAGTCTGTGGATTCGAGGATGCCGCTTGGCTTGACTCAGCATGATTCGCAGCCGGCTTGCGTTTATTCCCGGCTTGGCTTTTAGCACGATCCTGGTCCAGGTGCCATTGATCCAAGTCTTCATAGTTGCACGCCATCTCCACTAATTCATTAAACCCCAGCTTGATGTGGGCCATTGCCCTGTCTTGGTACTTTCGCTTCAGCCCGAGGATGAACCTCTTATTCTTGGACTTTGCGGTGGAGACGATCTCGGGAGCATAGCGGGATAATTGTGTAAATTTGTTTAGATAATCTTATACCGAGAGATCCCCCTGCTGGAGGTTTGCGAATTCGTCGTGCATGCGCTCTAGGGCTTACTCTGGGACATACTTCTCTTTGAATAATTCTTTGAATTCGTCCTAGGTCCTACCAGCATTTCTGTTCCCTGCGGTGAGAGCTTCCCACCATAATTAGGCTTCTTCTTGCATAAGCCAGGCACCCATGAAAGCTTTATCTTGATCACGCAGCCTTAGGCCTCCAAGTATCTTCTCGCATGTTTTTAGCCATGCAAGGGCCTCAATTGCAGTGCCCGTTCCAGAGAAGGTTTTGCCTCCTAGGTTTTTGTACCTTTTAGCCACGCGGTCCAGCTCGAATTGTTGAGCGGCTGGGGGTTGTATTAAGGGTCCATCTTTAGCTGGGACTTCACCTCGTCCTCTGCCACGGCCAGCTCGGCCTCCCTTACCAGCGGCTGCTCGGGTAGCCATTATTCAAGTTCTGTATAAGCAAGAAAAGAGTCAGCCTACAGAAACGAAAATTTTATTGTATTGTAAAGTAGAAAAACTAAAGGAAAGACAACGATGGACTGATCAAATTGTTTTTACTATTCTGGTTAGCTCATTCTAGGACATTACTAGTCCAATCTCTAATGAGCTACTTGCTTAAGAATACTACTGATTCTATTCTGACGAAGTTTTAATGTGCTAAATTCCAGAACTAAGGTTAACCAAAGCTCTCATACCACCTATGACGATCCCAAAACCCCATGCTATGGTGCTAAGGATAATCATGGGAATATAACACATTAATCATCATTAGCAGAGTACAGATAATAGCATAAACAAGTAATAGAATAATTTACACAAATATGACAGAGGAATCATATATATCACTACATCAGAGAGCACAGTGCAGGATACTACTTAGTGCATAATAATACATAATCAGTCAACATCGCTGGAGGTGGAATCATACATAGAGAGTACATAAACTAAACATCGGTCTACATCGCCTGTGGAGGAATCATAATACATATACAATAATGGCGGAAAAAGTCATAGTCATCACGGTGTAGTCAAGCCTCGCCATGAGCCAAAAGAGTGCACCTCTACTGCGATGCCAAGCGAAAATATGTCGGCTACCTGTAACTAGGCTGCCCGTGTGAAAATAAGGGCACCCGAGTTTGCAAGGTGAAACAAACTACGAGTCTGTCATGGGATTGGTATGAGAATTCTACTTAATTTATTAAACAAAAAGGATAAGGCAAATCAAAGGACCACGCCGCTTTCGCAGAACGGGTTTACTCCAATGAGTGCTTGTGCATGAAATAAAGTAAATGATTAAATCATCGCGATTCTTTTTATAAAAATGAAGCCATTATAAGACTCAAGTCCCATCACACACTGCAACGCAAGCCGGAGGATAGAGTTTTACCTTATAATGGCCAAAAATGCTTCATACTTATAAAACGAAAGTGTTTGGTATTATTACTAGTGCATATATGTTTCAAAAGCAAATTCAATCATAAATATCAATCCTAGGCAGCATAAATACCATCTACTATGTCACCATACTAGTAATACAATCACATTCGCAATTTTGTATTGGAAATTGGATTCCATCATGAGTCGAGGCAAGGGGCAAGCTCCTCTCCGTTCGAGACACTCTAGCAAATTCCTCGGGATCGCACATAGTGGTCCTTGGAATCGGTTGGGCCGGTCCTCTCATACTTTTGAGGATTAGTTATTCCTGAATACACGTTTCCCTGTCCTTACAGTCCTATAATCGTGGCGCCTCGCATTCCAACAACCACATAGGTGAAAAGTAGATATAAATGTCAGGGCTGTTAGGTCACTGACACCACCATAGCTAGAAAGAAACGTCGTGCTCACCCAGCGGTCCTTCTCCCGTTTTTGACTCATACCGGGGTGTGAGCCTCGTGAATCCACGCTATACACAAAGCTACGTCACACAGACCATGCTTTGATCATCAACCACAAGACTTTGCTTTGCAACAGAAGCCTTGATCATATGCCACTTAGGCGTGCCACATAGGCAATTCACTCCACGCAACTGATTTCTATCGATATATAACGTCTGAGCTTGTACGTCTCAGAGAAGGGTGTTAAGCAAGAGAATAAATTCTCCGTCGCCAAACAGATATATATTCAATAGAGATCAATCGGCACAGAAAAAAATCCAATGTCAGACACACAATCCATTTACAAGTTCGTTCTGGGTTTGAGCGAAGCCAGAGGCACAAAATTCCTCACTTATCCGCACAATCAACAATACGTCCGGACGGCTACTACTTCAGCTACTTCAAGGTAGCTACTCCAATCAAGAGCATCAGTAGCGCCCATCCATATAATGCGAAGATCGTCGGTCTTCCACCGTCTTCAACTCTTCGACTTCCCACTGTCGATCGATTATTTGAAATGAGAATGAACTCGGCCTTATCAAATAATCCACGTAAATTTAGATTTTCAAATCAATTTTTCACATGGTTAAATCACTCAACATTCACATTTCAGCTCCTTAGTATAGTTTTCATGTTAAACACATTCAACCATCACATATCAAGCAAACCAAGCAAAATCGGTTTATTTCCATTCTATATCGCCAATAATATTTCATAACGATATATTGCCATTTTTATTTATTTAAAAACGGCCATATTTATTTAAACGACATTTCAGTTCGTGCCGAGGCTCTGGCGCTGTTTTTCGCTAAATTTGTTTTACATATATCTGAAAATCTAACCGTTGGATCTTCACAAATTTTATATCATTAGGAAGATCATTTCAAAACGAATCCAACAGTTTCAGTTTGGGAAAATCCGACGGTTGGATCTCCCATACTGGTCGTTTGAAGTTACGATTTCAAACTACAAACTGCAGCGTCGTTATTCGATTTAATTTAATTATATTTATATTTATATATAAATATAATCGATTCTAGCGCTGTTTTTCTTCAGATTTGAATTAAACATTCTAGACAATCTAATTTTCAACACATGAATTTAATTTTCAACACATGACTTTGGTTTCAACACATGAAAATAATCTCAACATATGAAAATAATTCTAACACATGAATATTATTCAAAATTTCGGCAGCATAACGGCAGGGTAATTAAAACCGGCACCGTCCTGAGTATGGCTCCTCGCTCTACCTTAAAACCTCGCGGTTTTTGACAATGGGGATTTCATGCACCTAGTTCGCCCGCAAGCGGGATGTTTTATTTTCATTTCCTCAATTATTTCAAATTTGTTTCAATCACAAATGGGTATTTTTCAACCACAACCAAACAGTATCAACCATAAATAATTATTTTCAACCATTCGCATTATTCACCAAATTTTTCACACCAATTCACAAACAAAAAATATCGTCCATGGTTTGTGGACGAGGGGAGTATATATATATATATTATTTCTATATTTCACTTGCATTTCAACACACATATCATTTATACAGTGCATGTATAATTCATATTTCTCTCATATAGCTTACACAATGCATGTACATGAGGTATACAACACGTGTATAATTTATATTTCGCTTGTATAATATATACATGACATTTTCCATTCAAATTTCATTTAATTTAGATTTCTCACATTGGTTTTCAAAGTGCTAAAAATCGTAGATGGCTTAGAAAAATCCGTGGTCTCTTCTATATGGTAGAGAACCTCCTTGCGGTCACAATGTTTCCTGTTTCATCGAATTTCGTTAACACACCATAAAGATATGATTTTTCAAAATTCAAATATAATAAAGGTCTCACCTTTCAAAGTTGGTTCGAACTACAGTTTGGATTTTGCGGCAAATCCGTGGCTTGTGGTCAAGATCGGAATACACCACGACGTAGAGGGGGCTGAGGCGCTTGGATCGATGGTCGGAGGAGGGTGTTCGGTGGTCGGGTCTGGTCGGGGCGACGGTGGGAAGGTTCGAACTTCGTGGGGCTCGTTCTCGTCGATGGGGAGGAGGGAGAAGATGAGGGCGAGTCGGATTTGAAGAGGGGAGGCGGAGGCGTCGATTGCAGGTGGTGGCGGAGGCGGGCGTAGGCTGAGGCAGTCGGAATTGGGTCGGGAACGACGGAGCACGACTTCCGTTGGTTAGAAAAGGGGGCGAGGGGTTTTTTAAAGTGTTTATATTTTCTAAATTGTGAAAGGAGAATTTTCATTGGTCCGAGGTTTTATTAAATTTTTAAATAGTGTTATTCCACACGGACACCAATTCAAACCCAATGACTGTCGTCCCTAGCTAAATACCCCATCCCGGACACAATGGGATATGTTTCGTTGGTCAATTCGACTGTTACAGACAGTTATTTTTCAAATTAAAGTATAAAACATTTAATATTCAATTTGAATGTACATTTCAATTTGCCAGGGCCATAAACTAATTCGAAAAATTCCAGAAAAATAAATCTAGCTATGTTTTGACGCTACGGTCCCAAAAAAACTAGTTTCGTTGAATTCTTAGATCGTTTGCAAAATAGACTTTTCAAGGGCTATATATTCTATATAGCGACCTTTCTGAAAATTCATTTGGCCATAACTTTTGATTCCCGCTATGAAACTTCGATTTTTCAGATTCGTTAGAAAGATATTCATAAACAGATTTAAATATTTTTAGTTTCACTAAAATCCATTATATTTTGCACCCGGTGCAGTCAGTCAAAGTTTGAATTCAAATTTTCAAACTGCCACACTATTTCTAATTCATTCTTTTATTGAAATCTTCTATTTCTATTGTTTAAATTCCTTTGAAATAACCAATTTAAAAATTTTAAATTTGCTCGTATTTTCCGGGTTGTTACAGTTTGTATATATATAAAAATGTGATTTTTATCGTTAAAGCTATTTATTTAAAATACGAACGCCATTCAACACATGAATTTCTATTCAACGAATGAATTTCAATTCAACACATGAATGTTATTTATAGTTTGTATATATATAAAAGTGTGATTTTTATTGTTAAAGCTATTTATTTAAAATACGAATGCCATTCAACACATGAATTTCTATTCAACGAATGAATTTCAATTCAACACATGAATGTGCTTTCAACATATGAAAATAATTTCAACAAATGAAAATTATTCTAACACGTTAATATTTCAGAAAATTTCGGCAGCATAACAGCAGGGTAGTTAAAACCGGGACCGTCCCTAGTACGGCTCCTCGCTCTACCTTAAAACCTCGCGGTTTTTACAATGGGGATTCATGCATCTAGTTCGCACGCAGGCGGCATGTTTTCTTCTCATTTCCACAATTCTATTCTAATTTGTTTCAACCACAAGAGGGTATTTTTCAACTACAAAGGTATTTTTTTTAACCATAATATCAACCACAAACAATTATTTTCAACCATTCGTCATACTACATATTTTCATGCCAATCACAAGCAATAAATATCGTCCATGGTTTGTTGATGAGGGGAGTATATATATATATATATTATTTCTATATTTCACTTGCATTTCAACACAATTAAAAGCATATATGTTTCATACTTGTATAATTTATACATCGCTCATATGACTTATACAGCATATGTACATGAGGTATACAATGCATATATAATTTACACTTCGCTTATATAATTTATACAACACAATTTCATTCACACAATTTAATTTAAATTCCTCAGCTTGGTTTTCGAAGTGCTAAAAATCGTAGGTAGATCAGAAAAATCCGCGGTCTCTTCTAGATGGTAGAGAGCCTCCTTGCGGTCCCGATGTTTCCTGTTTCATCGAATTTCATCAACACATGTTAAAGATATGATTTTTCAAAGTTCAGATAAAATAAAGGTCTCACCTTTCAAAGTTGGTTCGAACTAGGGTTCGGATTTTTCAGCAAATCCGTGCAACTATGGAAGGATCGGATTATACTACGTGGAAGAGGGAAGAGAGGCGAGTCGGTCGGTGGTGGTCTAGGCGAATTCGGTGGTCCCTATGGCGCACGGCGGAGCTCCAAAGACGGCGTCTTCCTCGAAGAAATTCGACACAAATACCACATTATAACTGACGACGGTTGTATGGATTTATAGAGGAGGGAGAGATGAACAGAAAACCTAACTGGAGGGGGCACTAAAAGTGAACGTGGCAGCGACAATTGGGCCTGGAAGCTTTGAATGCTTTCCGTCGTTCGTGAGAAGGGGGTTTGATCGAGATTTGACCGGTCAACAGATGTGAGAGAAAATGAGGGGGGTGGCCCATTATATTTTAATTTTAAATTCAAAAATATCTTTTGACTAAACGAACACCAATTTCAACCCAACGACTGTCGCCCCTAGCTAAATGCCCCCATCACGGACACAATGGGATATGTTTTGTTGGCCAATTCGACTATTACAGTCAGTTATTTTTTAAATTAAAGTATGAAACATTTAATATTCAATTTGAATGTATATTTCAATTTGCCAGGGCCACAAACTGATTGGAAAAATTCCAGAAAAATAAATCTAGCTATGTTTTGACGATAAGGTCCCAACAAAACTAGTTTCGTCGAATTCTGAGATCGTTTGCAAAATGTCTATTTTCTGGTCGACCCAATTTAACAAAAAATGACCAATCGCATTTTCTTTTGCCCAGCTCACATACTATCTTCAAAAATTATGAAATTTGAAACCTAGCAATAGTTTGACATCCCGGACCCAACAAAAGTGGTTTCGTTGAATTCCGAGGTCGTCTGCAAAAAGTCTGTTTTCAAGGGCTATATATTCTATATAGCGACCTTTCTGAAAATTCACTTGGCCATAACTGTTGACTCCCGTTATGAAACTTCGATTTTTTAGATTCGTTAGAAAGGTATTCAAAAAAAGATTTAAATATTTTTGGTTTCACTAAAATCTGTTATATTTTCCACCCGGTACAATTAGTCAAAGTTTGAGTTCAAATTTTCAAACTGCCTCACTATTTCCAATACATTATTTTATTGAAATATTCTATTTCAATTGTTTAAATTCTTTGAAAATAACCAATTTAAAAATTTTAAATTGGTTCACATTTTCCGGGTTGTTACAAGAAGCATTGATTTAAAGATTTAAATTGATAATTTGTTAAATTAATAAATTTTGAAGTTGAAGAAATTTGATTTATGAGATTAACTTAACAATTAAACTTTGAATGTTGTTTGAATAATATAATAAGATAAAATGCATTTTGAATATAAGCTTTATCCCACTGAAGTAATTGTTTAGAATTGTGCTTTTAATTTCAAATCACTAAACCTAATAGTTGGATCAATTTAATGAAAGTTAATTTGAATGGAAATTTGAAAACTGAATTTATGATAAGTCAAATTTTGAAATATAGATATTTGGTACGGATTGGATTATTTCATTTAACTATTTTATCTATTTCAATCTTATTATTAATTTTATTAAAACTATTTTATATATTTTAGCTATCAAAATTATAAAACTATTTTCATAAAAACTATCTTTAATAAAACCATTTTTATTTAAACTTAATTATATATTATTATTTTAAAATTAAACCATTTTTAAAATATTTTACTATTTTAAACTAAAGTCTATTTCCAATCTGAACTATTATGTCCGAATGGATTTAAGATAAAGATTATGATTTATAATGACATTTGTGGAACAAAATAAAAATATATCAGAATCTGAACTTGGTAATGAATTGTTTGATAATACGAAATTTGAAAATTAATCCACTACTTAATAGTTTTGAATAAACGGTTATAAAGAAATCAATACTTAAAGTTTAATTGATTTATGATATTGAAATATGAATTTTAAATATAAATGACCAGGTTGTGAAAAATGTAAACGTCTGTTTGTTTAAGAGTCTGGGCGGGATATTGCCATACTCTCTACCAATATAGGGAACCACTTTAACAATTATGCATGTTGTGGAGAATTCAGAATGAAGTAGGTTGGTTTGGCGAACACTACTGCAATGAAGTAAGAGAACGATGATGGATAGCCTTGACCATTAGGTCATAATTAAATTGACTAAAACAGGAACAATACCTAGGTCAATTGAATTAACTTCTCTTAGCAGGAATCTTCTTAGATATCATAACTCTTACTCTGTGATTGATTGGGCGAACCTTTGATTATGGGAGTATTGACTGCGGTGGGCGATAGTTGCGGTTATGCGTTACCACCAACCTGTGTCCGCAATCCGATAGAATCCTACCGTTGGGCGTAGCATCGGTGCCTTGTCATATTATCCTAATCGAGCCTTATGATTTTGATTTGACGTTGTCATATAGCGATGCATCCCTATCCACCAATTGTGTGACTAGTGTTTTATATGTAATGTTAACAACAATGTTTATAAGCGACGTAAGGGTAAAAATGTAATCCCAGTAACGTTATTTTTAATAGTATTTTTACCATAGACTTTATTATGATAGCGTATTATATCACATAATATCTAGTTTAACGAATCTTTAGAGGATATAAATCCTAAACATTCTTTAAGTTACATGTGCATTTCATTTGAACAGTTCACTTGAGTTGATCTAATTTCATGTGAATTTTAGTCATAATCCAAGTATTTTGTTTTTGCATTATTGCTCATGTATGACCAATAACTGCATCATTAAGATTTCACCTTTCAGAGTCGGAGACTTTTTGAAGACATCATCTCTATCTATCGGTTCCAATTATCGCTTTTGTATTATAATTCCTTGTATTTAGAATTCCGTTGTATTAAGATTTATAACTATGTTATTATGTATAAATTTTGAAAATTTATATTTAGTAGCTTCATACACTACTATTTTATTTTATTTATTCTTCTATGAGATATTTTGATCCCAATGTCTATGATGATTTTATATTTAACCCCATAGCAATAACAATCTTCTTTTTTAACGATTTGAGTTGTTTTTATTAGGGTTAGTTTGTCTAGGTCCCTAAGTGGTTTGGAAATTCACATCACATCGCTGTCTTAAATTTTTATAAATTAGGTCCCTATTTTTTTTTAAACTCAGCAAAAAACAAAACAAAAAAAACATGTAAATTCATAATTAAATACAATAACGTCATCAAATTCAGGCGTTAAAACCACCAAAAACCAACTGAAAAACCAAAATAACAAAAAACAGCGAATTTGCAGTATTATGCATCAAACAACGCACTTATTTGTAAAGTTGCATACATTTCTGCATACATTTCAGTTATGCATCAAACTGTAGTATAAATGCAGAAATTTATGCACTAATACTACAATAAATGCATCATTTGATGTATTAATTCAATCCTGGCCTGGTTTTCAAGCATACACAGTTTTTAAACGTTGTTGCATACATTTCTGCACATATTTATAAGCTTTCATCTGTTTTAACTTTGTTGCATACATTTTTGCAACAATTCGTAGCCCATGCAAATTAGTTATCTTTATATGAATGCATCTCTGCAACTATTACCAATATATGCATACATGTATGCAAATATTCATCTAGATTTTCAATATGAACTCAGGATGAATATAAGCATACATGTATGCTTATATTGGTAATAGTTGCATACTTTAACGAACTTTTTTAAGTTTTTCTTTCATACTTATGGGAATATTTATGATTTTTTGGAATCTTTTATTTAGTCATCAACGCATTTTTTTGGAAAACACATAGTGTTTGAAATAGGGACTCGCTTTGCATTTAAAAGCTAGGCAGGATGCCGTTTGATTATGGCTTATATTCACATTTTATTATTGACTTAAATGGTTAGAAATAACAAGTCGTTATAGTATGGTATCAGAGCTTTGGTTTTATAAAACCTTAGCTAATTAGGTTAAAAACTCATTATAAATAGGTTAGCAATACCCTAAAATGAGTAGAATCGGTCTCAAAATCATTCTTAAGAGAGCGTATTTTGAAAAGCATAAACGGATTAAAAATATTTTCATATATAGAAATTCGATTTAAAATTTAGCCCTTTCCTAGAGTTTCCTTCTGTTGGAATTTATTTTCCTTGATATGCATCTGCCCGATTAGGATTTCCTTAGCTAATCTCAATCCTTGTTCATAATGTATTTTTGCAAATTTATGATTGATAGCTTTTAAAATCTTAATTATTCTCTACTTTATTTTTATTAGGGTCTCCATCATTAGTAGATTCCTATTGATTAGGTTCTTTCGTCGATTCATCTTCTTGCTCATATTCAGACTCGTCTTTGACCTAACAAACTAAATAATTGAATAATTTTATGTATAGCTCATGTTAAGAATTAATGGGAAAATGTGAATGTGTTAATAACTAGGGTAATAATCATTTAATTCATTAATTAGTGAAATAAAGTACTTGAAATATAATATATGAATTTTAAAGATGTTATATTTAAAAAAATATGTATGAACATAATTTATAAGATGATTAATTGTAACTAAATGGCGTTTTGTTGAATTCAAAATTTTATATGAAATGATTTTCAAATAATAGTGATTCCTTGATAAGCATAATATTGTTTATGTTTTGTAAACATGATATTTTGAAATTGTTAAGATCTACTTTCTGAGGATATAAAATTCACAAAATAATAATGATTATGAAATATATAACACCATCTGGACTTATATAAAAAATGGCTTGTGTAAGTACAATTTTGGGAAATTTAATTTTGTGACGAGTTTTAAAGCTAATAAAACCTAATATTGTTCATTTAAATCAGAGTTTAGTCATTTAGAAATAATATTGAACTTAAAAGGAGTTGAAATAAATTTAAATTTTGGCCATGTTAAGGATAATAAGAACAATATTGATGTTAATTTGACATAATGAGATAGGACTAAATACGAACTAGATTTGTGTACTAATATAAATAAGAACTTAATTTGTATTCTAAAAGGTAATTAAGACTTGAATAGTTAATTCAGATGGGACTATAGCATAAACTTTATTATGGATTTAAGTATGAATTTTGCATTAAAACAAATGTAACTTGAATAAAGGCTAATATATGTTAATATAACATAAGTTTGACAATATGTTTCGAAATACGCTTTGAAATGCTATATGATTTACATTTGCATATTTTAAGTTAGTTATATTTACTAAAAGATAGAAGTTAAATTTAATAAACAAAATGAGTGTGGGTGAGATGTAATTTTTCCCATTTGAAATTTATAAAAAATGAATGATTGAAATATATAATCTAATTAGAAATAAAGGTTTCAAGTATTACGTTTGACGCTAAGATTGGACTATCAAGTACGATGGGATTTTGAACATACATCTCACAAATGTACCTACTAAATTTTGTATGTGATAGATGGATATAGAATTACAATCTTGTCACTTTAAAATGACTTGAATGATGGCTATGGCATCATCTGTATTTATTTTCTAGTTTCGAAAGTGATATATATATACACACATATATATACAGACATAAACAGATATATATACATATATATATATATATATACATATATATATATATATATATATATCAATTGAGACGTCGAGTGAATACTTGAAACCATATTGAAACATATATTTAAACTTTGATTAATATATTTACCTAAATAAGTTGACAAATATGCATAACTAGATTTTAAAATATATTAAACTACTGATTACTTTTGCTGTGCTTCTTTCCTTTTCGGGGAAGAATAGGTTTGAGTAGGGGAGATTGTAACAACCTGAAGCTTTGAAATTTTTTAAATGATGAATTAATTTAAATTTATGTTTTCAAAATTTTAATATTTAATTTATTATTGAATTATATGAAATATATGAATTGGATTTTTCTACACAAACGTGAGCAGGGACAATGTGGCAATGAGAACTAATGATGGTTAACACAGACCTTAATTGAGGTGTCACCAAGATTTATATTATTATTTGAATGTAAGTTCGTTCTTAGAATTAAAATTTTAATAATAAACTTGTAATATTTAGTAATGTAATTGCTAATCTTAAAAAGTCAATTTCAGTCAAAGCTGTCAAATTTTGAATTTGTGTTGAAATTTTAAAAGTTTGAGAGTTCAAAAATGTCTTCTTTTATTATTCTACTTTGTATTTTGTGTTATTAGCATTTTCATTTTGTCAAAATCTGTTTTCGTTTGTTCCATATATGAACTTTTCAACAAAAGGTAAGCAAAAAAAAAAAAAAGAATGATGTTTATGTGATTTACTTCGTTTTTTTGGATTACTTAGTATATTCTTCCTTTAGTTTCTTGGGAAAGCTCTGCTAACTCAACTCTAATTAATTTTCATATTTGATTTTTTAGAGACTCCAAAAAGTTATTATATATTTTGTCTTTCACATGACTTCTCACTCCATGCATCGAAAGAATTTCTCATTCTTCTTCCTCTCTTCTTCTCCAATTCATTACTACCAAAAAAACTATTCTTAATAAACTTGTATCTCTTCTCTTCACAAATTTCAAGCCCAAAACAAAAAAAATCAAATCTCTTTTTATATCTTATTCCTTAAATCTTAATACCATCTCTCTTTTTCTTCTTCCTTTACAAATCCTCCTCTTTGTAGATTGTTCCAACAAATTTCTATGGCTTCTCTCTCCATCTAGATTCATAAATCGAAATAAATTTCTAATCCTCTCTCTCAATTCATAAGTCTAAAAAACCTAAAAATCCTAAAACCTAGATCTCTTTTCCTTTATTTCCCTCCTTCCTGGCAACCAAACCCTACCACCAACAACTACACTAGCCACCACCTAGCCTGTACACCACCAAATCAACTCCAAGAAACACTTAATCTCGATTACACTTACTGTTCTCACCACACAACAACCACCAAAACGTAAACCTTATTACATAAGTATCCATTTTCTAATTTTCCAGATTTTACCCTGTATTCCCACAGCCATAAATTTCTCATAGAAAAACCGAATCTGCTTCTTTTTAAAGATAGTGTGAAATTAAAATAGCTATAACTTTCTATCTTCTATTTTTCAAATTTTGCGATATTTTACCTTGAATCGCAAATTTTCCAGAACTATTTTCGGATCTAGATTTCTGACTCGAAAATAATGTGTCGATGTTTCAGCCTTTTCTCTCTTAAAATAATCCAAATCCAGTTTTTATTTTTATTTTAAATTAGGAGAAAAAAATTCATAAATCATTTTTGTTGACCAGTTTCACAAATTCAGTGGCTAACATATCCAAAAATCTATTTTAAAAATGTTAAAAAATATAGTTCTATTTTGTAAATTTTGTGGAAATCAAAATCCATCTTCCCTAGTCTAAACCCCTCTGCTCTATTCTTTAAAAATTTCTTGGGTATTTTGTTTGTGAATTTATTTATGCCATGGTGCTAGAGAGCATGTAGTTATGCTTATAGTCAGAGTTGTGTGTCTCACTTTCTGTATCCGTGTTCATCCGTTTGTTGTCTCCGTTCAGTACCACGGAAGGTGAGTTTATCTCGTACTTGACTAACATTTTGTGAAAGTATTGTTCCAAACATTAAATTGAAATGTTAGAATTGTTTTAGTTGACATGATTATAATGTTAAACTTAAATTTACATTCACGACATGAAATTGTGTTATTTTGGGATATATGTTTACTTATGACATGTACAATATGCCTTGACTGTTATTGACACCAATGACATGATATGAATTCGCTATGTGGCATATTAGTATTGTTATATTTTTAATTTATTTTCTCACACCGCAAGTTCCCTATAGATTTAGGAAAATCATTATTGGGTTGAAATGACATGTACCCAAATCACTATACCTTTTGATATTCAGTTGGGATACAAATTAAAATGATATATACTCGGAAATTTAACTAAATCAGCTGAAACGATACATATCCAAATCACTTGACCATACAATAGAAAAGAATATACAGACATTGTTGGCCATAAAAACTATTTTATGAAATTTCATGAAACACCCCACCTCCATTAAGGTCACTCACAAAGGGAACGCCTTAACTTCGGTGGAGCATTATAGGTAAAAGATGCAGATAAATTAAAAAAAAGACAAATAAAGCAGCGGAAAATAGAGTCATTTTAAAAACAACTTAATTCAGTCAAGCTTTTACAACAATTGGCTCAATCATACTTAAAAGTAATACATAGAAATTCTGTCTTGATTCAAAAACTTCCAAGAATAAAAGAAGCATAAAAATAACAATGATATTCTCCCAATAAAGCGTGAACCACCCACAGTAGTGGAAGAGAGAATCCAAAGCAATACATCAGTTATCTTCGAGCTTGGAAAGAAAACTGAGCTAAGTGGTAACATTTCCTCCCTGGGAACCTGGGGGGCGGGTGGGACAGAAGAAAAGAGGTGAAACAAAATTAGGTCAGACATAAGTCTGGTAAGTCCAGTGACTTTCAGCATATAAACAGGCAAAAGCATCATGATATGAATAAACTGAATATAAGACAATACTGTGATAACAGGGATAACAAGATAACATAGGATAAGCATAAGGTATGATAAGGCAAGATAAACTGGATGCGCTTCTACTCTTTCTCTGCTTCGCTACTACTTTGTTGTTCTGATTTCTATATGTATCTCTGCACCACCTAACTAGTGTCCCAACTAGTAATCTGTATAAATGATAATGTGATCCCAATCCCCGTAATTATGGTAGCCTTCAGGTGTACATCTATCGTGAGGATTCCACCTCAATCAGCCTAATTGCCATGAACATGCTAGATGTACCCTTACTACCCTATCGATCGGCTCCTTACTTGCATAAATGTTCCATGTGTCTGTGCCAATCGGCCCTCTATTGCTTGTAGATACCCTGTACTAGTCGCACCATAAGGTGTATCAATCCTTATGATAGCAACCTGACACGATTCAAGATGCACAATGTATAACTACTAGTACCCAGTGCCTGCTTTTTCCCACTCCGGAGTACGTGCACGCCCGTAAACCATCGGAACCTACACTGACGTACCCCCTGCCGCTGTTTTGACCGCTTATAATCAGCCCAGTAATCGTGCCCCACCCTGCCTAGTTTCAGGGTACCATGATACTTCTATGTGGGTTACTATTGAAATGGGTCCCTGTTACTAAGGTTTCCTGCTGGTTAAGTTTGTGGGCCTATATATACAAATATTAACCACCTACACGATATGTACTTAACCCTCCCTCCGATTCTAGCATGTTTTATTAACGGTTAAGTTTGTGGGCCTCTATGTACTAATATTACCCACCTACATGAGATGTACTTAACCCTCCCATCGATTCAAGCATTTTTAATTAACGGTTAATTTTCTAAAAGATCTTTGTATTAGATTTTCGAGAGGGGTGTTACAGACTACCCCCCTTAAAGAGCCCAACGTCCTCGTTGGCTCATATCACTCACCACCCAGGCGTTGTGCATGTAATCCGCATCAGTACCACACCGACTGACATGCGCAGCATCACACACAAAATTCTGACTGGGTATAGGCTCTGATACCAAGTGAAACACCCCACCTCCATTAAGCTCACTCACAAAGGGAATGCCTTATCTTCGGTGGAGCATTATAGGTAAAAGATGCAGATAAATTACAAGACAGAAAAACAAAAGCAGCGGAAAATAGAGTCATTTTATAAACAACTTAATTCAGTCAAGCTTTTGGCTCAACATACTTAAAAGTAATACATAGAAATTCTGTCTTGATTCCAAAACTTTCAAGAATAAAAGAAGCATTAAAAACAATGATATTCCCCAATAAAGCGTGAACCAGCCATAGTAGTGGAAGAGAGTGTTCAAAGCAATACATCGGCTATCTTCGAGCTTGGAAAGAAAGCTGAGCTAAGTGGTAACATTTCCTCCCTGTGAACCAGGGTGGGGGGAGGGGAACGGAAGAAAGGATGAAAAACAAAACTAGGTCAGACATAAGTCTGGTAAGTCCAGTGACTTTCAGCATATAAACATGCAAAAGCATCATGACATGAATAAATTGAATATAAGACAATATCGTGATTACAGGGATAACATGATAACATAAGATAAGCATAAGGTATGATAAGGCAAGATGAATTGGATGCGCTTCTACTATTTCTCTACTTCGCTACTACTTTGTTGTTCTGATTTCTATATCTATCTCTGCACCACTTAACTAGTGTCCCAACTATTAATCTATATAAATGATAACATGATCCCAATCCCCTTAATTGTGGCAGCCTTCAAGTCTACATCTATCATGAGGATTCCACCTCAATCTGCCTAATTGCCATGAACATGCTAGATGTACCCTTACTACCCTATCGATCGGCTCCTTACTTGCATAAATGTTCCATGTGTCTGTGTCAATCGGCGCTCTCTTGCGTGTAGATACCTGTGCTGGTCCCACCATAAGGTGTATCAATCTTTATGATAGCGAGCCGATACGATTCAAGATGCACAGTGTATAAATACTGGTACCCAGTGCCTGCTTTTTCCCACTCCGGACTATGTGCACGTCCGTAAACCGTCGGAACCTACACCGACGTACCCCCTGCCGCTGTTTTGACCGCTTATAATCAGCCCAGTAATCGTGCCCCACCCTGCCTAGTTTCAGGGTACCATGATACTTCTATGTGGGTTACTGCTGAAATGGGTCCCCATTACTAGGGTTTCCTGCTGGTTAAGTTTATGGGCTTATATATACTAATATTACCCACCTACACGAGATGTACTTAACCCTCCCACGATTCTAGCATGTTTTCTTAACGGATAAGTTTGTGGGCCTATATGTACTAATATTATCGACCTACACAAGATGTACTTAACCCTCCCATCGATTCAAGCATGTTTAATTAATGGTTAAGTTTCTAAAAGATCTTTGTGTTAGCTTTTTGAGAGGGGTGTTACAGACTACCTCCTTTAAAGAGCCCAACGTGCTTGTTGGCTCATATCACTCACCACCCAGGCGTTGTGCATGTAATCCACATCAGTACCACACCGACTGTCATCCGCAGCATCACACACACAATTCAGACTGGGTATAGGCTCTGATACCAAGTGAAACACCCCACCTCCGTTAAGGTCACTCACAAAGGGAATGCCTTAACTTCGGTGGAGCATTATAGGTAAAAAATGCAGATAAATTACAAGACAGAAAAACAAAAGTGGTGAAAAATAGAGTCATTTTATAAACAACTTAATTCAGTCAAGCTTTTACAACAATTGGCTCAATCATACTTGAAAGTAATACATAGAAATTTTGTCTTGATTCAAAAACTTCCAAGAATAAAAGAAGCATAAAATACAATGATATTCCCCAATAAAGCGTGAACCAGCCATAGTAGTGGAAGAGAGTGTCCAAAGCAATACATTGGCTATCTTCGAGCTTGGAAAGAAAACTGAGCCAAGTGGTAACATTTCCTCCCTGTGAACCTGGGTGGGGGGAGGGGAACGGAAGAAAGGAGGCGGAACAAAACTAGGTCAGACATAAGTCTGGTAAGTCCAGTAACTTTCAGCATATAAACAGGCAAAAGCATCATGACATGAATAAACTGAATATATGAAAATACCGTGATAACAGGGATAACAAGACAACATAGGATAAGCATAAGGTATGATAAGGCAAGATAAATTGGATGCGCTTCTACTCTTTCTCTGCTTCGCTACTACTTTGTTGTTCTGATTTCTATATCTACCTCTGCACCACTTAACTAGTGTCCCAACTAATAATCTATATAAATGATAACACAATCCCTATCACTGTAATTGTGGTAGCCTTCAGGTGTACATCTATCGTGAGGATTCCACCTCAATCAGCCTAATTGCCATGAACATGCTAGATGTACCGTACTACCCTATCAATCGGCTCCTTACTTGCATAAATGTTCCATGTGTCTGTGTCAATCGGCCCTCTCTTACGTGTAGATACCCTGTGCTGGTCCTACCATAAGGTGTAACAATCCTTATGATAGCGACCCGACACGATTCAAGATGCACAGTGTATAACTACTGGTACCCAGTGCCTGCTTTTTCCCACTCTGGATTACGTGCACGCCCGTAAACTGTTGGAACCTACACTAAGGCACCCCTGCCGCTGTTTTGACCGCTTATAATCAGCCCAGTAATCGTGCCCCACCCTGCCTAGTTTCTAAAAGATCTTTGTGTTAGCTTTTCGAGAGTTATATCCAAATCAAATTTCCAGAAAGTTGCTATGGAATTCCTTTATAATTTATAACGATTTGTTTATATTATAAATGAATTTTTAATATAAATTGAATACTGATTTAATCTGGATTTGAAATGTCGAGTTATAAATTCAGATAGGAATATTTTGGAGCTGCTTATATTCTACTTGAATAAGTATGATAATATTAATATTAAATTTAATTATTTTCAAATATATTAATATTTGAATGAGTTTATTTAGAGTCTTTAAAATTGCCATTTTTGCAAACGACCTCCGTTTTCGACGAAACTTATTTTGTTGGATCCGGAATATTAAATTATTGTTAGATTTCAATTTTCATGATTTTTAAAATCAGTATGTGGCCATGCGGAATTTTAATGTAAAAAACAGTCGATAATTTGACTTTAAAAATACGCTGTGTGAGCAAATGGACTTGGATTTTGTTGAAACAAGTTTCGTTGGGTCCGTAATGTAGAAATATAGCTGTATGTCCATTTTCGTCGAATTTGGATGTTGTATGTGATCATAGGGATTTTTAACGACAAATACAAACATCGTTATAATAAAAATAAATAAAATAATAAATTTTAAATTATTATTTCTCTCCTATAAATACCCTTACCCCTTTTCTAACCCTAAGTTATTCCAACTATTGGTCAAGTACCTATAGACGCCTCCAAAGAAATTCAAACAGTGAATTTGAGACTTTGGAAATCAAAACAAAATCAAGCACAAATCTATAAATCTCGGGACAATTATCTTCGAGTTCCCTGAGCGATTCTCTTCATTTTCATATGTATTGGAAGGGGTGAGATAAGTGCTTAGTGGGTTGACATTTTTCCAGCGTGTATGAATATGTTCTAGGGTTTGTGCGCATGAAGACTTAAAGCATCAATTCATGTTTTTGATGTCATTTTTGGATTCAGAAGATGGAACCCACTGGCATGGAAGTTTGAGCTAGTTTGGGAGATATAGATGTCGCGTGAGTTATTGTTGGTGTGATGTGAGGGGCTGAGAATGGATATTGATGGGCGCATTCAAGTTTTATGTAGGGTGGAGGGATGAATTCGAAGAGGATGGGAAGTGTAATAACCCAGAAATCTGAGCCAATTTAAAATTTTAATTTTGGCAATTTTAGAGAATTTTGAATATTTAAAATGAATTATTATAAATAATTCGATGGGAAATTTAGTTTGAATAGAATTCGAACGTATATATTTATATAGATCGTCGTTAGAATAGAAATATTTATTTTAAATTATATAAGGAATTGAAAATGGTGTGGTAGTTCGATAATTCGATTTCAAAATTCAAATGAACGTCCCGGGTGCAAAATAAACCGGATTTTAACGAAACAAAAAATATTTGAATCTAATTGAGAATATCTTTCCAACGAATCTAAAAAATTGAAATTTCATACCGGGAATCAAAAGTTACGCTCAGTTGAAAATTCTGAATAGTCGCTATGGAATTTCAGCCCTTAAAAATAGCCATTTTGCAAACGACCTCGGATTTTGACGAAACCACTTTTGTTGGATCCGTGATGTCAAATTATCGTTAGGTTTCAAATTTCATGATTTTTCAAATTAATACGTGAGCGTGGCAAAGGAAAACGCGTTTGACCAGTTTCAATTGATTTTAATCGACTGGTAACGGTCTCGGAATTCTACGAAATTAGTTTTGTTAGGACCGTATCATTAATACGAAGCTAGAAAATATTTTTTCGGGAATTTTTAGAGTCGGTATGTGGGCACGGTAAATTGGAATGTGCGTTCAAATTCAATATATAGAGTTATATTTTGATTTTGACGAAAACTGTTCGAAACAATCGAATCAGCCTGCGATACATATCCCATTGTGTTCGGAATGGGGGTAATTAGCTATGGACGACAGGCAGTGGGTTCGATTTCGAGGTCGAGATAAAAAGTTGCTTTATGGAATAAATAAAATAATATTAAAATTTTCAATAAAACCCCCTCCTTCACCTTTCTATCTCATTATTCGATCTGAAAAAAAGACAACCTCTCCTCAAATCGACATCGCGTCGCCCCCCATGCCCCGACCGCCGCCGCCAAGCATGGCCACCGCGCCCCAGACCCGACGCCCTCTCCTCTCTTCTCTCCCTCTCCCTTCCTTCATATTCGAAGTCTCACCCACCCTCAAACCCCGCGAGCTCCTACAACACCCCCTCGCCAAGGCGACACCGCCCAGGCAGCCGCCCCTCCCTCAGATGATCCTCCTCCCCTCCGTTGGTTTCCCCTTCTCCGAACCCAACACAGCCCGCACCCTAAAACCCTGAAAGCCCAAAACCGTCGACTGTTCCCCTCTGTTCTCCCCCCCCCCCTCCGTCGAAGCCCGCTGCCGCCCAAATCAACCCCAAACCGAACCATAGGTTCGCCGCCACCACTGCATTGGCTCCGTCGACCTGTAGCGCCCAAATGTGAGTTGTCTTCGCTCTATTTTTATTTATTTCTATTTGAATTTGGTTAGGGAAATATACGATCTTTATTATGAGAAGGAAATGATTTGTATAAGTGAAAAGATTATATTTTTACTTATAAAAATATAATTTTTATATTTTAGAAAGAATAAAAATTCGATTTTTAATTCATAGAAGAGACAAAGAAATGATTTTTATAATGAAATAGCGAAAAGATTACATCTTTGAAGTAGGAAATATATGATTTTTATATTATTAAAATAATAAAAATATGATCTTTATTATATGAAGATCGTGATAAAAATAGAATTTTTATCTATATAGTAGCGTTGTAAAAACAGAATTTTTATCTATATAGTAGCGTGATAAAAATAGAATTTTTATCTATATAGTAGCGTGTAAAAATAGAATTTTTATCTATATAGTAGCATGTAAAAATAGAATTTTTATCTATATAATAGCGTTGTAAAAACAGAATTTTTATCTATATAATAGCGTTGTAAAAACAGAATTTTTATCTATCTAGTAGCGGTATAAAAAAAAGGAAAAAGAATAGGTATGATTTTCAAAAATAACAAAGGATTAGATTTTTACAATGTAAGGAGCGAAATAAAAATCTGGTTTTTATTATATATGTGTTGAGATAAAAATGTGATTTTTATAGCGATGATATAAAAACTCGATCTTTATATATGAAGTAGAAATATAAAAATATAATTTTTATATAGAAAGAAGCGCTGTAAAAATATATAGAATAAAAATATGACTTTTATTTATTGAATGAAGCAATAAAAATAATATTTTTATATATGAACAACGTGAAAAGGACTGCATTAGAAATTCAAACAGATCGAGACGGTTCAGTAGTTCAAAAGTAAAGCACGGCGGAGTAGAACCCACTGTGAGAACTTCTCACTTTAAATTTTCTTTTCTAGTTTAAATTACTTACTAGGATGCAGATGGTGCTTAGTAGCACCCGACACCCGTCGTCCACAGACCATGGATGGCTTGAATGTTTGATTGTTTGTTGTGGTGAAAATTGATTGTGTGATGTGAAATGAAATAAAATATTTATATAGTTCAAAATATTTTATCGTTAAAAATATAATTTTTAACGAGTATGTGAATAAATAAAAATCTATGTTTGTTGATTTGAAACCCCACACGGGTATTGGGATAAAATACGACATACACTAATCCCAATAATTAGTGGTATGCCTATCGTTTGATTAACAGGCTGTGTAAGCGTAAAATATTTATATTTAATGCTTATGTAGTTGTGTAGTGCACTTTGAATGATGGTTGATTATTAGTCAGTGCCATTATATACATGTGTTGGTTGGAATCCATATAATTAACATTATATGGTAATTGATTGGGCCTCATTCCATTTGGGAAAATAAAGAATATTATAAAATATAGATTCATGTGTTGAATAGAAAAATAGTCATGTGTTGACGATGCTCATGTGTTGAGAATACTCATGTGTTGAAACTATTCATGTGTCGAGTAAAATATTTTAACAATAAAATTTACATCTTTATCATATTTAAGATTAGAAACTACTTTACGGTTGGAGTCTGATTAAAAATCAAACGATAGATACCAAAAATTTATAAAATATATTACGTAAGAAAAATAGTCATGTGTTGATAGTACTCATGTGTTGAGATTAGTCATGTGTTGAAAGAAATATAGATTCATGTGTTGAATAGAATATATATTCATTTGTTGAGTAGAATAACGAATTTATTGAAATATATAAAGTCGTGTTGATTAGAGTTGCGCTATTTTGACTTGAACGATATTTATATCGATTATATTCATTTTTATAATGAATATAGAAAAGGTAGTGATTTCAAAATATAACGTTTTGAAAATATTATCATTTGTATAGTAATGATATGAAATATTCAATATTGATTTGAAATTGAATATAGAGTTGAAATGTTTTTGAAAACAAATTTAAAATGATTTATAAAATACGTTTTAAAAGGAAATCGATGAAATATATAATATATATATATTATATATATAATGGCCTGAATAGAACGCGCCGTGCCGCGGTAGTTTACGAATTTCGACCATTGACTTCGAACAGACATTACGGGAGATCCGACCGTCGAATTCTCCTAAAATCGGAACCGTTGGGTTCGTATCAAAAATAGCTTTCTAACGAATATTAGAGATTTGAAATCTAACGGTTGGATTTGGAATTATGTCCAAATCAAATTTGGAAAAGGTCGCTGTAAGCGCAGTTCGATGACCGTTGATGGAAATCGACTGTACAGGCCTTGATAAAATTATAAAAAATATCAATAATTAGTGTAAAATCATAAGAAATGATTTGAAAAAAACTGGGATAAAAAATCCATATTTGAAAAGATAAAAATAGATTTTTATCGAGATGAACTAGTTTTGAACTAAAATTAAAATCAATTTATTTTTGAAATAAATAAATTGAATTTGAATTGGTTTTGAAAATAACCAGAATTTCCAATATATATAAAGTGGTAGTGGATTTGAATCGAAATTGTCTTTGGAATATTTCGATGTTGGATTCTGTGATTATACAGATACTGTTATGGGAATTTGAAATATACATATATATCGTTATTTCCAGTACGATATTTGTTGGTTTCAGAATTGGATATTGAATATAAGCCGGTATATTTTCTATTCAGAGCCTTGTATTTAATATCAAATGTGATTTGGGTTTGTCGTGATTTGTGTTTTAGGTGACATTGGTTCTTTAACCCAGTTAAAGACAAGATATTTATTTGGGGGAAAGATTAAAACTAAGTGGAGTTTTAATGAATCTGTAGTTAAATTGAAATGTTAATTGTTAATTTAAATTATCAAATTTGGAAAGTAATCGAGAATGGAGTATCACCAGTTTTGCTCCAAAGCGATAGTTAAATCTTTAATTAGATTTGAACGTGAAATGGTAATTAATTTTACCGATAAAACCATGGTGTTAAATATGGAGTATTACCAGTTTTGCTCCAGGGGATGAATAGGTTGGGATTGGGAAATAAAATAAATAATTACTTCGGTGTGGTTTGATAATCCCGACTAGTTCGGAAAACCATAATATGGTTTGAAATGATATCCAAAGGAAGATGAAAGAATAAATTTAGAAGAATTTATCTTTGATAAAATTAATGGGAACCTTTCCCTAAGAATGTGAAAATTTGAATAAAAGAATATTCTGAATTGGAATGAGGCGTATGTTGTGTTTGTGTAACACATGTTTATTATATACGCGGGTTATTCAGAAAGGCCGGGTTTATACCCATTCTGAATAACTGATTCGACAATAAGTCGAAGACGAAGACGGTGATTGAAGACCGGAAGTCTACACATCGTTTGGGTGATTATTGATGATCTTGATTGGGTTGTACACCCAAGATGAGGGAATCAGTTGGTCATCGTCTAGACGTACTTGGAGATCGATGGATATGCGAGGAGAGTGCCTCAGGTTTCGTTTAGACCCAGAACGAACTTGTAAATGGACTGTGTGTCTGACATTGGATTTTATTCTATGTTGATTGATTTCTATTAAATATACATCTTTTTGGCGATGGAGAATTTATTCTCTTGCTTAACGCCCTTCTCTGAGACGTACGAGCTCAGAGGTTGTATATCGATGGACATCAGTCACATGGCATGAATTTCCCGTGTGGCATGCCTAAGTGGCAGATGATCAAGGCTTCTGGTGAAAAGCAAAGTCTTGTGGTTGATGATCAAAGCATAGCCTGTGTGGCATAGCATTGTATATAGCGTGAATTCGCGAGCCTCACACCTCGGTATGAGTCAAAAACGGGATAGTGACTGCAGGGAGAGCACGACGTTTCTTTCTAGCTAGTGGTGGTGTCAGTGCTTAAACTGGCTGACATTTATATACTTTTCACCTGTGTGGTTGTTGGAATGCGAGGCGCCTTGGATATAGGTCTGTTAGGACCGGGGAAACGTGTGCTCAGGAATTGCCAATCCTTAAAAGTAAGAGAGGACCGGCCCTGAAGATCCAAGGATCATAGTGGGGTCCTGAGACATTTGCTAGAGTGTCTCGAATCGGAGAGGAGCTTGCCCCTTGCCTCGACTCATGATGGACATCCAATTTCCAATATGTGATATTGCGGTTTTATTTGTAGAGCCTAGTATGGCGACATAATAGATGGTACCCATGCCGCCTAGGATTGATATTTATGATTGAAATGGTTTTGACACTATACACCTATAATAGTATCAAGTGATTTGTTTTAAACGTACCAAGCATGTTTGGCTGTTATAAGGGAAAACCCTTTCCTCCAGCTTGCGTTGCATTGTGTGATGGGACCTGGGTCTTATAATAGCTTCATTTTTCTTTATTTAGCATTGCGCTGTTTGTTTTATGCACTGGTATTCTTGGGAGGAAACCCGTTCCGTGTTATACGGTGTGGTCCCTTGATTTAGCTAACTTTGAAAATAAAGATTAATAACTGTTTTAGTTCTCACACCAGTCACATGACTGACCTGGAGTTTATTGTTTAAACTAAACTCTGGGTGCCCCTATTTTCAGCACGGGCAGCTAGTAGTTTTGGTTTTGCGGATTTATATTCACAGGATCCTGATTTATAGCTGGAACGATGCTCGGAAAGCTCTGTATCCGTGTATTACTTTCAGTTGTGTTTTATATTGTTTTTCCGCTGCTATGTAATTTATTGTAATCTCTGATATTTTCCAGTTGTATAATATTTATTCATACTCTTTATATTCTTGTATCTAATGGAATTGTTTTAATAAACAATGAAATGTTCTTCTGTTTGCGTTCCGATGTGCCTTGTTCTCAATTTAATCCGAGCTTTCCTTACCGGGGATGTTCGGGTCGTCTCAGGAAGAGAAGTGTAACGTTGAAGTTTGTTTTGGGTTTAACTGAGTAAAGAATGAGAGAGAAGCAGAGTTTTTAGCGGCAATGGCCATGGCATGCTTCCAGGAAGTCTGTGTTTAGAAGAGGAAAGAAGTATTAAGATGTTAAACATGGATTAAGAGGGGTAATGAATATTAAAGTTAATTAATTATTTTATTAATCTTTAATGACTGGGTAAAATATACTATGGCTTGTAAAATTTATATTTTGAGCATTCATTATCAAAATCCGATGAGACAAGGTCCGTTGGGATCGTATGGACGATGGCTACATAATGGAAATGATTCGTAGTGAATTGGAGCTCGTCAATTTATGGAAAAATGAAATGGCTGAATCAAATCGACGATCGCTTATCGTTATTTAACGATAACCGACCAATGTTGGTAAATCTCACTAACTCTGATCAGTGTATATTCTTATAACATATTTTTAGAATTCATAAATGTTGGTTGATTGTAATGTGTTGACTGTTTGAATTAACTGCTAATTAATTGGTTGAGAATATAGATAACGATATATAAATATCGTAAATTAAATATTGATTCTGTTTATCATAATATTTCATATTGAAATGAAATTGATGTTAATTATATTGTTTAACCTCTATGGATGTAGGGAAACAGGTTAGAGGGATCCAACTGGATTCCTGAATATTTATAATATTGTTTTTTTTTCATATATTGTGATATGTGATGTGGTATATAATCTGTGATTGATTATGATGACACTGGTCTTGTTATTTGGTATTTTAAAAACCATAAGAAATACTAGAATGTAAAAAGGGATTTTTCAAAGTGTATATTGGAAATAAAATATTTAGATAAAATAAATAGAATTATAAAAGGAATTATCTAGGAAATAAATAGAATTATTAAAGGAATTATTTAGGAAATAAATAGAACTATAAAAGGAATTATTTGGGAAATAAATAGAATTATAAAAGGAATTATTTAGAAAATAAATAGAATTATAAAAGGAATTATTTGGGAAAATAAATAGAATGAAAAAGGAAACGGCGGGATATAAAGAGAACTATGAAATGGATTTAAAGTAGATATTGAATAGAATATGTTTTAACAGGTAAATTGAGGAGATTAATTTATAAATAATGTTTTATAAATTAAATAAAAATATTTACCATCTGATAAATGGAATATATAAGTTTGAAATAATATAGAAAAGTAAAATCGGTTTCAACACCGGTATTTGAAATCGAATGTGAACGTAACAGTTGTAAAGGGAGTTATAAATAAGATTTTTACGAATAGTCTTGTAACAACCCGTGTTTTCATAATGTGTAATAACCATAAATCAAGGCAGAATTAATTTTTAAAATAAGAATCAAGGGAAACGGGTTGCGCCATTGCGTTCGTCTCGAAATTCTGCTTGGAAACGAGTCCGTGTTTTCGAAAATCGGAGTCCATATGACCAAGTTATGACATTTCGAAGTTTTCAGAAGTTTTCAAGTTCAAAAACAGTTCAATTCGAATTCAAAATTCGAATTTCAAACCTCAGAATGGACTGGGTGGGAAATTTCCCGCCCAGGACCAGGTCGACCTGGGGGTCGACTATGTAGTCGACCTACCCAGGACCAGGTCGACCACAGTGTCGACCTGGTGGTCGACCTGGTGCCCGAGCCCATTTCTGAAGCTGGATTCACTTTGATGTATTTGGCCTCGTTTCTGTCCACATTCGTTGACCTGACCCTATAAATACAGCCCCTAACACCAGTCTCTCTACACAAAATTCTTTCTGACCTTATGCTGCTCTAATTCTAGTTGAAAAGTTTGAGAGAGGGGCTGCTTCTTCTACGTTGAGACTGCGTTAAGGGAATTACTGATTTGGGGATTTCTATTAGGACTTGACTAAGCATATAGAGATTCAACAATCGACTCTCTTTTTCTAATTCTCGAACCACGATCTGTAAGCCCCATTTATTTTTAGATTTAAACTGTAAATGTAATATGAATATGATGTAAATTGAAATTGGACCTATGTATGATGACTGTTTTACATCCATTCTTTTTCATCTTGGATCTTGACTCTTGGATATTACTATGACATTGATTTGGGGCCTATTCATGTTGTAAACCAAAAAGAGAAACTCCTCATATTATCATGTTGAATCTGCTATTAGTCACATGTTTATGACTATCACCTTATGTAAATCGTTACCATGACTATACTATCACCATATGACAGTCGTACCATGACTATACTATCACCTTATGACACTCGTTACCATGACTATACTATCACCTTATGACAACTATTATCTTGACTTGTACCTTATTTTGCTAGATTTGAAATCTTTATGTTTGAGGCCAATATTCCATATGCCACTAATGTTTTAATCTTTTACTTCAAGTCATACTATGCTATGATAGTAATCACTTTTTCCACCTTATACCCGTTCCTTTTTATGTTATTCCCTAATTATATTTATTTGTATCGATTCGAGCTTACGTGCGATGGGAATACATTTTGGGTAGACTAGGTAAAACATGAATTAGCTTTAAACTTGAACAAGAACGTTGTTATGACTTGAACCTGAATATGGACATGAACTTGACACGATTTGACATGAAACATTACCTGAAAACTGAACATGAATCTTGACATGAAAACTTGAATGTGGGCATGACAATTAGATAAACTTGAAAATGGCCAACTCGAGGTTGGGTTTAGTTTGCAGTGTAAATCTGGCCAGAACCGCTCGGCAAATCCAGTGGCTGCAAACAATAGGATCCAATGTGGGCAGTTGGTCATATCACACGTAAAACCCGAGGTTAGGCTATGTTGTGGTGTAAATCTGCCCGGAACCGCCCGGTTAATCCAGTAACCACAACAATTAGTCTAATGTGAGAGGTTGGCGTGCACTAATGAATTAATGCCACATAATAGGGTTAAGTCATGAACCACATGAATATACTTAACCAACTTGACACGATGATTTGATAGGGTTAAGTCATGAACTGCTTGAACACACTTAACCAACTTGATACATAATTTGGATAGGGTTAAGTCATGAATTTGAATGACAACACTTAACCCATTAGAAACCCTAGTTACGCGGTCCTTTTCAGCCGTAACCCACTTGGATGTATCACGATACCCAAGAACTAGGCAGGGTGGGGCACGATTACTAAGCTGATTGTAAGCGACCAGAACGACGGCTGAGTAGGTGCGCCATTGTAGGTTCAGGCGGGCTATGGTCGTGCACGTAGTCCGGAGTTGAAAAAGCAGGCATTGGGCACCCGTAGATTTACACTGTGCGTGCTTGATTCGTGTCGGTGGTCGGTACCATAGGACTTGATACACCCTATGGTGGACCTAGAACAGGTAACTACATTTCTGGATAGGGCCGTATGACACATACACATGACGAGCTAGGACTTGTAGGGAGCCGATCGATTAGTAGATCGTACCGTAGGACCCCGTAATGGGTCACTTCATGATACTGAGCCAAGGGATCATTTCATGATTAATACTTGACATGGGTTAGAACACTAGTACAGATGGTGCAGCGAACCTTGAATATACGATGCTAGACTTGACTTATCTTGTTATCTTAATTATCCTACCAGTTCTGTTATCATCCTTATGTTTAATTCCAGTTTTCACATATCATGTTACCTTTACTAGTTTTCATGCTGAAAGTCACTAGGGCTTACCAGTCTTTATGACTGACCCTTTTTCTTTCGCCCATTTTTCTTTCGTCCCCACCCCCTGGTTCTCAGGGAGTTAACATTAGCTCTTAGCTTGGATTTGGCTTGCTTTCTGACAGCTCATGTACGGTTTGGTCTTGAGCTATGCTATGGCTGCTTCTGCTATTTATGGGGAATATTTTACTTTTGGTTATCTTAAGTTTATGCTTCTTTGAAACTTGACGTAATGGGATAATTTGTATCTTGGATATATGAGGTCTTTGACTCTTTCTTGAAAAGTAATAAAAAGTCGGTTTTTAATTTCTACCGCTGCTTTATTTATGTTCTGCCTTGTGATATCTCTGTGCATGTTTACCTAGATAATACTCCACCAAAACTAGTGCATTCCCTTTGTGAGTGACCCTAGCGGAGGTAGGGTGTTACATTTGGTATCAGAGCAGAAGGTTACCAGGCTGGGCAAAAAGTTTTAAAAACCTTCTGAAACTATTTTCAAAACCATTTATAAAGAAGCATTTTTCAAGGAAAGTTTTATGTTTGAAAAGGCTATTCCCCAAAAGCCATTAGCACTTTCCTTTGTCTCCTCGTTTGAATCTTTTCTTTTCATCTTTCAGCATGGCTGATCTTAACCTGCCTGAGGGAATACCCGTGCCTGGATGGTTCCGAAGGTACCTGGAAGCCAGGGCCAACGACGTGAGCACGGCAGACATCCCTCCTCCTCCTCCCCCAGTGGCTGCGGTTCTTCCTCCTCCTAGTACCGCTTTTGCCAAAATATGCAAAGACTTTAAAGCAATGGGCGGCAAGAACTTCGTTGGAACTGAAACCTTCGTTGAGGCACGAAATTGGCTAAACGAGACAGAAGACTTGTTCATTATCTTTGATATGGAGGACCATAGGAAAGTTCAGTTGGCAGCATGGTTGTTGAAAGAGGAAGCTTCATTTTGGTGGGAAGTCACCAACGCTACCAGGCCAGTTGAGACTAGGGCAGACTTTAGAGAGAGGTTTGGGCTTAAATTCTTATCGTCAGTAGAGGAGAACCTTTAGATGGAGAGGTTCCTAGCACTCAAGCAAGGGGATATGTCTGTGAGGGAGTACGTGAATAAGTTTAATCAGCTTGCTCGGTTCGGTTTGGATTTGGTCAACACAACCCAAAAAAAGGCTTTACGCTTTGCTCTAGGATTGAACGAGCCACTACACAGCTTGGCCCTAACTCATATACCCATGGGGGCGACCTTTGAAAGCTTGGTGGATATGGCTCAACTCCATGAGGAAGACAAGAATAGCAAGAAGGAGGTTAAGCCTAATGAGACTCATAATAAGAAAGCTGATTTCAAGAAGGGGAACAACAAGAATAATAAGAATAACAAGAGAAACAACAAATCACATGAGACGAGGAAGTGCAACTTTTGTGGTATTATGGGACATCTAGCTAAAGACTGTAGAAAGAAGAAGAGGAAGTTGGGTTAATGCTTTCATTGTGGAGATACTGGGCACATCAGCAAGTGCAGGGGCAAGGGCAGACCCAGCGAGCAGGACCTTCTGGAGGGCAGTTGCATGCTCTCAACACCACTCCAGTTCTTGACCGAGGTAGTAATATTTACGTAGAAAGCCTTGTTTACATTCTGACTTTCCTGTTCGAACCTTATTTGAATCTGGCACATCACATACTTTTATTTCTTCTGATATTGTTGAAAATCTGCACCTAAGTACTAGTCTGGTTGAGGATCCCGTTATAGTTTCAAATCCAATTGGGGGCTCCGCCCATTTATTTATGATGTGTGTGGATTTGAGGATCTCTATCTTAAGCATAAAATTCATGTGTAATGCTTATGTTCTCGGATTCATGGGATACGGGTCGATCCTAGGTATGGATTGGCTGTCCGATTATGGAGCCATTCTTGATTGTGAACGAAGGGTACTGAGGCTCATGACTCGCCTTGGTAATACCCTTGAAATTTCTTGTAACCCGAAGGGTCCGGTCATGTTGGTTTATCTTGAATCTCTTGACTCGTCCGACGATAATTTGCAATCTGTAAAAGTGGTCCGAGAATATCCAGATGTCTTTGATGAAGTGAGGGGATTACCTCCTAAATGCGAGATAGACTTCTGAATTTATCTTGTTGATAATGCCAAGCCAGTTTCATTGCCCATTAGGCACATGGTCCCGCGAGAAAGAAGAGATCTCAGTAAACAAATTAACGAGTTGCTTGAGAAAAATTTCATAAGACGAAGCATTTCTGAATGGGGTGCTCCGGTGGTATTTGCTACTAAGGCAGATGGATCGCTTTGTCTGTGCGTAGATTATCATGAGTTCAATAAGCTAACAAAGAAGAATAGGCACCCACTGCCAAGAATCGAAGATTTGTTTGACCAGCTTGTGGGAGCATCTGTTTTCTCTCAACTCGATCTAGCCACCGGATTCCATCAGCTTGGAGTGGCTGAGGATAACATTGACAAAACTGCATTTAGGACTCTAGATGGGTTCTTCGAATGGCTCGTCATGCCGTTTGGATTAACGAATGCACCCGCGTACTTTGTAGATTTGATGAGTAGGGTGTTTCGGGAGTTCCTTAACAAGTTTGTGGTAGTTTTCGTGGATGATATTTTGATCTTCTCAAAAGATGAAGAAGAGCATGCTAGACATCTCAAGGAAGTCATGGAAACACTTAGAGCACACCAGTTAAAGGCTAAGTTCTCCAAATGCCATTTTTGGAGGAAGGAAGTTCGGTTCCTTGGGCATATAGTTTCTAAGCAAGGCATAGCCGTGGACCCCGCAAAGGTAGTTGCGGTACAGGACTGGAAAATTCCTAAGAATGCAACGGAGGTGAGGAGCTTTCTCGGTTTGGTGGGCTACTACAGGAAGTTCATTAAGGACTTCGCTAAGATTTTAGCCCCTCTTACTAAGTTAACAAAGAAGAACCTAGCTTTTGCATGGGACATAGAGTGTGATGCTGCTTTTCAGAGACTTAAGAGAGCCCTCACCACAGCTCCAGTTTTGGCATTACCCGATGGAGGTAAGATGTTTACCGTGTACACAGATGCGTGCGGCACAGGATTAGGCGCCGTCCTAATGCAAGAAGGAAGAGTAATATGCTACGGTGGCAGACAACTTAAAGCTTATGAGAAAAACTATCCCACGCATGACTTGGAGTTGGTCGCGATCGTTTTTGCACTTAAAGCTTGGCGCCATTATCTTCTAGGGGAGAGGTTCGAGCTGTATACCGACCACAAATCGCTTAAGTACCTCATCTCACAGAAAGATTTGAATCTGAGACAACATCGATGGATGGAATTCTTGGCATCATATGACTTCGTTATAGCCTATACCCCCGGCAAGGGTAACGTGGTGGCTGACGTGCTAAGTGGAAAGCGGTTGACTTTGAGCCCCTTGTTTGTGGAAAGGAAAAGTCTTGAGTTTATAGCAACCTTTGATTTTACACTTGTTGTTGAGTCATTGACTGCTACGTTAGCATCTCTTGAGTTAAGACCTACACTTCTAGATCAAGCATTGACTTCACAGAAGGAAGACCCACATATAGTCGAAATCATGAATAAGCTGATTTGTGGTGAGACATCAAGTCACCTCAGTAGGTATACCATAGATGACAAGGGATGGCTAAGGCGCGAATGAAGGCTATGTGTCCCACAAGTGGGAGACCTAGTAAGGAAAGTTCTCGAAGAGGCACGTCATTTGAAGATGACTATACATCCTGGAGGGGATAAGATGTACAGGGATATGAAACGCATTTTCTTTTGGGTTGGAATGAAAAAGGATGTGGCAGAGTTTGTTTCGAAGTGCATGGTGTGCCTACAAGTAAAGGCCGAGTCGAAAAAGCCCGGTGGGCTATTACATCCTTTGGAGGTTCCGCAATGGAAATGGGATAGTATTTCGATGGATTTCGTGGATGGACTGCCTAGGTCAAGGAAGGGAAATACTAGCATATGGGTCATAGTTGATAGACTCACGAAAAGTGCTCACTTCATTCCGGTGAAGAGCAAGAGGACCGCATCAGGGCTAGCGTCTATTTACCTTCGAGAGATAGTACGGTTGCATGGAGTTCCTTCTAGTATAGTTAGTGACTGTGACCTGATTTTCACTAGCCAGTTTTGGAATAGTCTGCAAGAAGCAATGGGAACACGACTGAACTTAAGCACCGCCTATCACCCACAGACGGGTGGACAAACCGAAAGGGTAAATATGGTACTAGAAGATCTCCTGAGGCTATGCATTCTCGACTTTGGTGGTACTTGGGAAGACCATCTTCCTCTCGTGGAGTTTGCATATAATAACAGTTACCAAGCTAGCATCGGAATGGCACCGTTCGAAGCCCTGTATGGAAGACCCTGCAAGTCGCCAACTTTTTGGTGGGAGACGAAAGACAGGCTTATACTTGGCCCTGATATGATAAGAGACACGTCTGAGAAGATTGAGCTGATACGAAGACGGATGAAAACGGCCCAAGATAGGCAGAAATATTATGCGAACCAGAGAAGAACAGAACTAGAGTTCGAAATCGGAGATATGGTCTTTATAAAAGTTTCTCCGTTACGCAATGTAGTTCGTTTTGGAGCAGTTGGAAAGCTAGCACCAAGGTTCGTAGGACCGTTCCCTATCATCGAGAGGATTGGACGAATGTCCTATAAGGTAGACTTACCAGAGAAGCTGGCTGGGGTGCACAATGTCTTTCACATCTCGCATCTCCGGAAGTGCTTGCATGAGTCAGCCGAAGTGGTTGAGCCAAGCATCCTTGAAGACGTAGAAGTGGAAAAAGAAGCAACATTGAGGCGAGTTCCGATTCGTATCTTAGGAACGGAGATTAAGAAGCTAAGGAATCGAGAAGTCAAGCTAGTTAAAGTGCAGTGGAGTGAAGCCCAAGAAGACGCAACTTGGGAAACAGAAGAGAAGATACGCGCGCTTTACCCATTTCTTTTTGAGGGTACATTCTCGATCTCTTTTTCCTTGAAAACCTTTTCATATCATGCTTCTACTATCTATGTTTGTCTTGTAATCTTCTCCATCTTATCTTGAGAACCTTAGGTAGAACCATATGGATGTAAACATGTGATTGAAACATGTTATGGTTGATGTTTGCAAATGGTTGCAAGTGGTTGCTAGTGGATGCATGACACACATTAGGCACTAGATCGGCTCAGTCACATTTTCATGTTGCATATGCATGAGTGCTTATACTTGTACATGGATGGAACTTGTTATGCTATCACTTGGATGTTTCATATGGATGAGTGTTTGTGCACTCATGTAGAGATTATGAACTATGCTAGGAATTTGCATACATGTTGGATTCATAACACTAACATATTTTTACTTAAGGAGGTTTACTAAATCAGTAACCGCCTGATCTTTTGCATTAGATAAGTACATATACACACACTTTCTGCATATGTTCATACAGCACTAGATTTTTTTTAAGGACAATGGTTGCATGTGGATGATGCCTTGAGTAGATGGATGTTGGATGGTAGGACACATCCTCCCTAACTTAGAGATTTCGGGGACGAAATCCTTTAAGGGGGGAGAATGTAACAACCCGTGTTTTTAAAACGTGTAATAACCATAAATCAAGGCAGAATTAATTTTTAAAATAAGAATCAAGGGAAACAGGTTGCGCCATTGCGTTCGTCTCGAAATTCTTCTTGGAAACGAGTCCGAGTTTCCGAAAATCGGAGTCCGTATGACCAAGTTATGACCTTTCGAAGTTTTCAGAAGTTTTCAAGTTCAAAAAAAGTTCAATTCGAATTCAAAATTCGAATTTCAAACCTCAGAATGGACTGGGCGGGAAATTTCCCACCCAGGACCAGGTCGACCTGGGGGTCGACTATGTAGTCGACCTACCCAGGACCAGATCGACCATAGTGTCGACCTGGGGGTCGACCTGGTTGTCGAGCCCATTTCTAAAGTTGGATTCACTTTGACGTATTTGGCCTCGTTTTTGTCCGCATTCGTTGACCTAACCCTATAAATACAGCCCCTAACACCAGTCTCTCTACACAAAATTATTTCTGACCTTATGCTGCTCTAATTCTAGTTGAAAAGTTTGAGAGAGGGGCTGCTTCTTCTACGTTGAGACTGCGTTAAGGGAATTACTGATTTGGGGATTTCTATTAGGACTTGACTAAGCATATAGAGATTCAACAATCGACTCTCTTTTTCTAATTCTCGAACCACGATCTGTAAGCCCCGGTTATTTTTAGATTTAAACTGTAAATGTAATATGAATATGATGTAAATTGAAATTGGACCTATGTATGATGATTGTTTTACATCCATTCTTGTTCATCTTGGATCTTGACTCTTGGATATTACTATGATATTGATTTGGGGCCTATTCATGTTGTAAACCAAAAAGAGAAACTCCTCATATTATCATGTTGAATCTGCTATTAGTCACATGTTTATGACTATCACCTTATGTAAATCGTTACCATGACTATACTATCACCTTATGACAGTTGTACCATGACTATACTATCACCTTATGACAGTCGTTACCATGACTATACTATCACCTTATGACAACTGTTATCTTGACTAGTACCTTATTTTGATAGATTTGGAATCTTTATGTTTGAGGCCAATATTCCATATGCCAATAATGTTTTAATCTTTTATTTCAAGTCATAATATGCTATGCTAGCAATCACTTTTGCCACCTTATACTCGTTCCTTTTTATGTTATTCCCTAATTAGATTTATTTGTATCGATTCGAGCTTACGTGCGATGGGAATACGATTTGGGTAGACTAGGTAAAACATGAATTAGCTTTAAACTTGAACAAGAACGTTGTTATGACTTGAACCTGAATATGGAAATGAACTTGACACGATTTGACATGAAACATGACCTGAAAACTGGACATGAATCTAGACATGAAAACTTGAACGTGGGCATGAAAATTAGATAAACTTGAAAATGGCCAACTCGAGGTTGGGTTGAGTTTGCAGTGTAAATCTGCCCGGAACCGCCTGGCAAATCCATTGGCTGCAAACAATAGGATCCAATGCGGGCAGTTGGTTATATCGCACATAAAACCTGAGGTTAGACTATGTTGTGGTGTAAATCTGCCCGGAACCTCCCAGCAAATCCAGTAACCACAACAGTTAGTCTAATGTGAGAGGTTGGCGTGCACTAATGAATTAATGCCACATGATAGGGTTAAGTCATGAACCACTTGAATATACTTAACCAACTTGACATGATGATTTGATAGGGTTAAGTCATGAACTGCTTGAACACACTTAACCAACTTGATACATGATTTGGATAGGGTTAAGTCACGAATTTGAATGACAACACTTAACCCATTAGAAACCCTAGTTACGCGGTCCTTTTCAGCAGTAAACCACTTGGATGTATCACGATACCCTGGAACTAGGAAGAGTGGGGCACGATTACTAGGCTGATTGTAAGCGACCAGAACGACGGCTGAGTAGGTGCGCCATTATAGGTTCAGGAGAGCTGTGGTCGTGCACGTAGTCCGGAGTTGAAAAAGCAGGCATTGGGCACCCGTAGATATACACTGTGCGTGCTTGATTCATGTCGGTGGTTGGCACCATAGGACTTGATACCCCCTATGGTGGACCTAGCACATGTAACTACATTTCTGGATAGGGCCATATGACACAGACACATGACGAGCTAGGACTTGTAGGGAGCCGATCGATTAGTAGATCGTACCGTAGGACCCCGTAATGGGTCACTTCATGATACTGGGCTAGGGGATCATTTCATGATTAATACTAGACATGGGTTAGAACACTAGTACAGATGGTGTAGCGAACCTTGAACATGCGATGTTAGACTTGACTTATCTTGTTATCTTAATTATCCTACCAGTTCTGTTATCATCCTTATGTTTAATTCCAGTTTTCACATATCATGTTACCTTTACTAGTTTTCATGCTGAAAGTCACTAGGGCTTACCAGTCTTTATGACTGACCCTTTTTCTTTAGCCCCTTTTTCTTTCGTCCCCCCCCCCCCCAAGGAGGAAACACTAGCTCTTAGCTTGGATTTGGCTTGCTTTCTGACAGCTCATGTACAGTTTGGTCTTGAGCTATGCTATGGCTGCTTCTGCTATTTATGGGCAATATTTTACTTTTGGTTATCTTAAGTTTATGCTTCTTTGAAACTTGATGCAATGGAATAATTTGCATCTTGGATATATGAGGTCTTTGACTCTTTCTTGAAAAGTAATAAAAAGTTGGTTTTTAATTTCTACCGCTGTTTTATTTATGTTCTGCCTTGTGATATCTCTGTGCATGTTTACCTAGATAATCCTCCAACAAAACTAGTGCATTCCCTTTGTGAGTGACCCTAGTGAAGGTGGGGTGTTACAAGTCTATAAATAGAATTTGGAATTAGGATATTGTTTTTAAGTGCAAAATCAAACTAGTTGATTTAATAAAAGAAATATTTTTCACATCTGATGTGAACAAGGGATTTAAGTAAATATTTTGTGAAATGAAAATACTATAAAAGAAACTGGGTTTTGAATATAGGAATTTAAATTAGATTTAATGAAATTAGAAACTGACTGGAGATTAGTTATGTTGAACAGTTGTCTAGGTATTGATCTGATGTTGGTTTCAACCTTCAGGGTTAATACGTGGGGAGTTATTCTCTTACTAAAAGTTAAAGACTAATAGATGTGGGAAGATACATGAATGAGAAATGGAAATGTTTTCCAATGTCAATACTGTCTATTTTCTAAATTTAGAAAATAAGAATTTATGAATATATGGAAACGGGAAATAGGGAAATGAATAAATTAATGATAAATTAATTAAAGAGGAAAAATGTTGATTGATGATTGATCGATTAAATTTCCATTTGGAAATAGAATCATTGTGTGTATGGATGTTTTCTTTTGATAGTTAAATAACCGACTATCAACGTTTTGATTATTTTTCCGTCGTCAATATGGAGAGACCAGGATTAGATTTATTATTTGAAAACCACTCTGTATAAGCATTAGCATTGAGAATCAAATATGATGAAGATAATTGAAGATGGAGTTTATGCAAGGGCCGTTCTGGAAAATCCTAGGTAGAAATTGACTAAGATGGGTTTACAAAATAGTGCCTTCAGTTTGTCCAGTCTCAGGACAACCTGTATTGAAGAATGACTGACAGAGTATATTTAATTGATCGTGTAAGTTTATCTCTTCAAACATATTTATGTTTGGTGGCGGAGGAATTCGTTTTTCTTTGCTATATACCCATGGTATTTTTGGATAAATCAAATTTGTGATTTGGTGGGGATGACAATGTGACATTCAAAGTAAATAAAGGTGTGATCTGTATGTTATGACCTCAAGCCTCACAACCGAGGAATGATATGAAATCGAGTAGGTCACATGGCTAAGTGTGTAGCTCCCAATTAGGGTGTATTGTCACCTGATCTAGAGAAATTTCATTTACTTCTTTAACCTATTTCGGTGTTGTTGCTTTCAAGAAATGGTTGATGATCCCAACCATTGGTGATAATACATTTGGTTCACTCAAGCAAAATGAGTGACCGATCATGTTTAACTTGGGTTGCAACATGTTCTTGTCGAACCCGGTGTATTCCTCTCTAGAGCTGCACTGTCAGAAGGTGGTCCCATACCTTGCCAGTTGGAATTCATTACCCAATAAGCGTTTGCGTTTTTCGATTATATATTATGTATATGGAACGTGAGATGAAAGCATTCTACTAAATGATTATTAGTTGCCGTTGATAGACACTATTGTAGTATCATAAGAGATTTGATATAAAGAATATTTTGGTTTATCATAAGGTAAAAACTGCATGTGTTTATGTGTGGATTGGTCTTACGATTATCCTTTCTTTTAAAGGGATTTTAAAAGTTAAACAAATGGTTGGAGTTTACTCACACCAGTCACACGATTGACCTAGAGTTTATTTTTGTTTTCCTTAAACTCTTGGGTCCCCAATTATGTACGGCAAGTCAAGTAGTCGGGATTTACAAATACTAGAAGGAGCTTGGAGCAGGAGGCTTCAGGATTATATGGCTATTGTTTATTTTTGTTGTGATGTAAGTGTTGTACTCTAATATACAAACGAAGATTTGTGTTTCAAAGTTATGTCGTATACTATATTTTATATTCGTCCGCTGTGAGATTCATGTTACTCAGATTCTGTGGTTTTATGTTCTTCTTCTATTCTAATTTTATATCTTATCTATTCTCACCCTCTAACTTCTTTCTATTAATAATCTGGTATGTTCGATTCTAGAATAGTTAACATGGTTTAATGTTGATTTTCTGGGTCGAAAATTCCAGTTTGTTACAGTGGTATCAGAGATGAAGGTTAAGTAATTACCTTGGCTCTGTGGCGTAACTCGATAGAGATGGGTTTAGTGATACCATTGATTGAGTTTGAGTGTGTGTATATATATATATGAGCGCGTATTTGTTATTTGATATAAAAATGGTTTTATATTATGGAGATTTATTGGTTGAGCGGTTTACGAATTCAAGTCAATCAGATTAATCCACTGTATCGATAGGAGTTTCTAAATACTTGAATACGATGAATTGACCCAATATGTTTTGAAAAGAGGGTAAATGAAATAATTTTACCCAAATCATAATTGATATAAAAGAAAGATTTATATTGAAATTATTATAATATATTAGAGATATTGGTTATTATTATAATCGAATGAGATTACAAAAAGTGAAAAGGTTAGAAATATCCGAGCAGAATTTTTATAAGCGTGATATATGAAATCAGATGGATTAAATCTGAATTTAGATAAGAACTGGAATTTAATTCCAAAAAGTTGGAAAAGTGTTTGTAAATGGATTTGGATCAAATATATGAGAATTTTAAAAATCCTGGGAGATATTAAATTGTTTTATAAGCATCATGCATGATATTTTGAAATAATTTCAAAATGGAAATTTTTAAGAAATGAGTTTGAAAGGTGATATAGTATTGAAATCGCTTTGATCACTGGGAAATAATTCTAATGATGTTGATCACACCATCAGTGTTCATTTTCGAGTTCCAAGTGATGGATTACTACCAAAGATACTATTTCGAATTATTTCGAGAAAACATTTTGTTTTGATTCCAAAAAGGATTAATTTATTTTTGAAAAGGGCAAGTTGTTTAAAACTCCTAGGAAGAGATTGTTTAAATGGAAAACAAATTAAGTAAAAATTTGTGGAAGTAAATTGAAATTGGATTAAAACCAGTTAAGTGGAAATTGAATTGAAAATAGAACGATACTGAGTAAGATTGGATTTTGAATATCATCTAACTTAGGTATGTAAATGGATTTATTGTTGAAATAAAAATCAGATTTGAGTTATGAGATAAAGATAAGTGATTAGAGAAATTAATCAGTTAATGAAATATGTGTATGGAACTTAATTTGGTTAAGTAGATAGGATTGATCAGTTAAGAATTTGAAAATCAAGAATGGTACTTGAGATTGAGAATGGAATTTGCTTTGGACAAGCGAATGATTGGGCTTGAGTATAAAAACTGATTGGGGATTGATTGGGATGACATTGGCATATGCTGAATGGGCAGCAGATGGAAAGGATATAATGATATGCCCGACAAAAAAGTACAAGTTTATTTGTATATGAGTTTAATGATTTATGAGCCTATTTGGCAAGCCGCTTGGCTGTTTGATTTTCTTTAGGATTAGGGAAGGCCAAGAGAGGCGAGTTGTAGCTGTACCGATTGAGTCGTACAAAGGAGATGCTGGTGAATTTTTTTGAAATTTTAAGGCGTTAGAAATTTTTCAGAATTTTTGAAAATTTTAGTTAGTAAGAATAAATTTATAATTTAATTAAAATTAATTGTTTCGGTTGGAATTAAAGTTAAGAAGTAAACAAATAATTTTTAATCAGTTAATAGGGTTTATTTTCTACCTTAGCAATTTCGAGGACGAAATTATTGTAAGGGGGAAGAATGTAACATCCCGTACTTTTATGGTATAATAATTAATTTATTTAATTATTCAAATAGTGATTTAGAGATTTAAATGGTTATTTAATTAAATAATATTGAATATTTAATTAATATAAATAATAGAATATTATATTTATTTCCGAAATAGTCAGAAACAGTTATGCTGGCAGTATTTCGTGAATTAGGAAATTTACATGATATAATTCAGTTAGAATTGAATTATAATAACAAATTTTATTATTTAAAAGAAGTTTGAACATATAATTATAATATGATTTAAATCGAGCTCGTAATGGCGCGGTAGTTCGTAATATGAAGTTTTGAACTTCAATTGAATATACATAATCCGTTTTAAGTCGGATTCTGTGAAAAAAGAAACGTTTGAATCTGTTGAACGATATTTTTCTAATGGAAGAGAAAAATCGAGATTTCATCGTGTAGATTGGGAATTATGTCCAAATCAAATTTTAGAAAGTCGCTATGGAATTCCTTTATAATTTAAAATGATTTATTTATATTATAAATGAATTTTTAATATAAATACAATACTGATTAAACCTGTACTTGAAATGTCGGATTATAAATTAAGATAGGAATATTTTAGAGCTATATTATATTCTTTGTAAATATATACGATAATATAAATTTATTAATATTAAATTTAAATATTTTTAAATATATTAATATTTGAATGGATTTATTTAGAGCCTTTAAAATTGCCATTTTTACAAACGACCTCCGTTTTTTTATGAAACTAATTTTGTTGGATCCGGAATATTAAATTATTGTTAGATTTCAATTTTCGTGAAATTTGGAGTCAATATGTGGCCATGCGAAATTTTAATGTGAAAAACAGTCGATAATTTGACTTTATAAATACGCTTTATGAGCAAGCGGACTTGGAATTCGATGAAACATTTTCGTTGGGTCCGTAATTTCGAAATATAGCTGTATGCCCATTTTCGTCGAATTTGGATATTGTATGTGATCATAGGGATTTTTAACGACAAATACAAACAGCGTTATAATAAAAATAAATAAAATAATGAATATTAAATTATTATTTCTCTCCTATAAATACCCTTAACCCTTTTCTAACCTTAAGCTATTTCATCTGTTGGTCAACTACCTACAGACGCCTCCAAAGAAATTCAAACAGTAAAATTGAGACTTTGAAAATTAAAAAAAAATCAAGCAAAAATCTATAAATCTTGAGACAGTTATCTTCGAATTCCCTAAGCAATTCTCTTCATTTTCATATATATTTGAAGGGGTGCGATAAGTGCTTGGCGGGTTGACATTTTCCTAGTGTGTATGAATATGTTCGAGGGTTTGTGCGCATGAGGATTTAAAGAATCAATTCATGTTTTTGATGTCATTTTTGGATTCGGAAGATGGAACTGCAACTGGCATGGAAGTTTGAACTAGTTTGGGAGATATAGATGTTGTAATGACCCGAAAAAATGGCGATCTTGGTTATCCGATATACAACACATATCGAACATCCAAGGATCGAAAATACCGGTCATTAATGAAAGAAATTAGAGGGTGAGGAAAGATAAGATAGAAACTCAGAATAGAAGAAGAAGAAGAACACAACATCAGAGTAACACGAACATCACAGCGGAACGAATAACATATAATATATATAACATAACTTGAAATATACATCTGTACTTGAATATACATCATTATCAAAGTACAACACTTACAACACAGCGGAAATAACTATAGCTATATAATCCTGAAGCCTCCTTCTCCAAGCTCTTCTAGTATATCTGTAAATCCGAACTACTTGACTGCCCGTACAAAATTGGGCACCCAAGAGTTTAGGAAAAACAACAAAATAAACTCCGGGTCAGTCATGGGACTGGTATAAGTAAAACAGTTTAAAACAGTTCGAACAAGTAAACGATATCTCATAAGACCACACCGCATAACGGAACGGGTTTTTCCCTTATGAGAATCCAAATTATCTTTATATCAAAAACCTTTTGATATTATAATAATGTATATCAACCACAATATAATGATCATCTAGAAGAAACGCTTTCATCTCACGTTCTACATATATAGTATACAATCAAAATCGCAAGCACGTATTGGGTAATGGATTTCCAACTATGAGAAGGTATGGAACCACCTTTTGCTAGTGTACCTCTAGAGAGGAATACACTGGGTTCAACAAGAACATCTTGCAACCCGGCCAGACATGACCAACCACTCATTTCGCTTGAGTGTATCGAATGTATATCACCAACGGTTGGGATCATCAACCGTTTCCCGAATGGGACAGTATCGACAATAGATATTTCGAAATAAATGAAACTCTAGATCAGGTGATTATACACCCTACTTCGGAGCGACCGACTTAGCCATGCTGCCTGCCCGATTTCTGTCATTTACCGGTTGAAGAGGCTTGAGGTTACGCCTTATCATCACATCAGATTCACTTCGAATTCCACATTGTCAGATCCATCGAAAATCACTAATTGACGTCTACAACAGTACATTATGTGTTAGCTAAAGAAGTTTCCTTCTCCGCTTCCACTCTTGGTACGGTTGAAGAAATCAATGTACGCGACCTTTTCAGGAAATACTCTATCAGACATTCATCCATACAAGTCATCCAGGAATAGGATGAACCGAAGGCACTATTCAATACATCTATCTTAGGCAATGTTATCTAAGACTTATACAATAGCCCTTGTACTTTACTCCGTCTTCAATTATCCTTGGCATATATGATTCCCAACGCTTATGCCAATACAGAGTGGTTCTTTGGATAATAATCCAACCGGTCTCTCCATATTAACATCGTTAAAATGGTCAAAAACTTCAATAGTCGGTGAGTTAACTATCGAAGAAAAACACGTGTGCAAACAACGATATTATTTCCAGATGGAAATTCTATCAATCAATCACCAATCATATATATATATATATATATATATATATATATTCATGTTTCCTTAATTTCTATGTTTAGAAAATATATGTTATTAACACTGGAAAATATTTCCATAACTTATTCCTTATTTCCAATTTCAATATTTGATTACTTCTCTGATTCTATTTGGAAAACATTTCTAAATCTTCTTTACTTGGATTTAAACAGATGTTTAAATCAACATCGCGACGACAACTCAAACCACTATACTTATTCACTAAATCACTTAATCACTTTCACTCTCGAACCTTAACCATTTGTAAATTAAAAACGAAGTCAATCAAGTTGGGGTATAACTACCTCTCAGACCTTAACTGAACAACATTTCAAATCTCGAAATAGGTTAAGTTCATATTTTAACTCTTTAACACTTCCTTACGTAACTCTCGTTCGAATAAATCTCTATTCGATAACTCCTCCCTTCGAATAACTATATTTGATAATCTCTCTTACGAATAACTAGATTCGAAAACCTTTCTTCGAATAAACTAAATTCGATTAACTCTTTTTACTTAACTCCTTTCGAATAACTAATCCGATAACTCCTTTCGATTAAACTATAATCGATAACTCTTTTCGATTAGACTATAATCGATAACTCCTTTCGATTAAACTATAATTGATAACTCCTTTCGATTAAACTGTAATCGATAACTCTTATGTCTTTAACTCTATTCGAATAACTAATTCGAATAACTCTTATTTGAATAACTCTATTCGAATAACTAATTCGCATAACTAATTCGATTCTATTCGAATAAACTATATTCGATCATCTCCTTTATTTTAACTCAAATAGATTAACTCCATCGAGTAACTAAATTTGATAACTCCTTCGAATAACCAATTCAATAACTCTTATGTGTTTGACTCTATTTGAATAAATAATATTCGATAAACTCCATTTGAATAACTCTAGTTCGATTTAACTCTATCGATTTACTCTAACTGGTTTAACTCTAACTAGTTAACTCTATTTGATTAACTCTAACTGGTTTAACTCTATTTATTTTATGAGTATTCCCTTTTTAAATTCTATTTGTAAATGGTTCTACAAATATCTCTTTTTTGATTTCATTTGTAATGGTTTTACAAATATTCCTCTTTCGATTTCATTTGTAAAGATTTGCAAATATTTTCTTTAGGGTTACATTTCTAGGTATTTTCTATTTATAAATAATCCATTTATAAATAAATTCCTATTTATAACTATTCCATTTATAAATAATTCCTTTTATAAAATCTCCTGATTTTATATATATTCTCTTTCCACTATTCACTTTGACAAATTCCCCTTTTCTCCAAATCCCGGTACGTTATGGTGTTTAACATATCAAATTACGATGTCCAATATCGTTCATACACACACAATCAACAACAGGTTATAATTCACATCATATATCAAAATATATGAAAAACAATAAAATAACTATTGAGGAATCTTGTGGGATTCCTCCAACCTGTTTCCCTGCATCCACAGATGTTATATAATAAAAATCAACATCACTTTCAGTTCCATATGATATATTCTGTTAAACAGAATCAATATAGAAATTCAACTAATTGACTAGCAGTTCAATCAAACAGTCAACACATAGTCAATCAGTCATCATTTATTAGTTCTAATTATACGTTATAAAAATAGAACTGTTCAGAGTTGTTGAGTTTTACTCACTTTGTCAGTTCATCGTTAAAGAACGATAAACTGTTGTTTGATTTGAATTAAACAATTTATTTCGCCATAAATTGTAACAAACCCCAATCCACTCCCAGTCAGTTCCAGTGCGTAGCCGTCGTCCATACGATCCCAATGCAACTTACGGTTCGTCAATCTGATAAAGTATGAACGAGACATTGCCTTTTACAAGTTTCAACAAATTTTATAATAATTTAAACTAAACTTTGAATTGATTAAATTGTTTGGGCCTCACCGAAACAAGCCCTGCCCGTCCTGAATTCCAACCCGCCGTCTACAGTTCCTTCCCTTCCAAACCAAATCCCTGACTCCAGAAAGCTTCAAGCCATTTCGCCAACTTCCTCCATTTGTCGATCATCCATTTCTCCACCGAAATCAAAACAAAAATCACCACTCTTCTCTCCGTTTCACACTCTTTCACCCTATACCCATTTCACACCACTCGAGCTCCATTACGGGATCCCGCCGCTCAGCCCTGTATAGTTCATCACTGAACTTTCCTGTCACCGTATTCATAAAAAAAACACCAGACCGTGCTATTTTCCATCACGAGACCAAAACTCATTCTTCTCCTCTACTTCTGCTCACACTCCTCCATTTCTTCTTCGGTTAAATGTACGGTTGCACTACCCCATTTCCTTGCTTCATGTCACCTGCATGTTGCACAGTTTTCCACCTTCTCTTTGTTGTCTTCCTTGACTCACGAAACAGGAAATCTCGCTTCCACTACTCCATGCTTTCCAACATAAGGACCGCTATTCTTATCCCTGCCAAAAACTCCAACTCGCGGGTGCCTCATCATGTCCTTCCAGTAGTTCCAGTCCATGCCCGTAGCTAGTATTCATGGTCATTTCCTCCATAGTATTATCTTCCCTACCCCCCTTTTGTTTTGTACACTGCAGCTTCAACTTTTGTGAAAACCAGAAAGAGAAAGTATGGAGGATTAAATCGAACGTTTCTGTTTGTTCATTTCTGTTTGGTGACGGCGCAGATCTTTTGATGAACGAATAAAGAAGTTTTAGGTTAGGAAGGCTTAGAAGTTATTATATAGGGATTATATTTTGGATTGAGAGGATAAATGCCTTCCACGTTTCAGACAGAACAAGTGGTTGGTAAAGAACGAGACGTGGACTCCTTTTGATCATAGAAATAAGTTAGGCTATTTTTGTTTTGAGTTGTAAAATTTAACATACCTTATTTAAAATTCTGTTCATATATGAGCTGCTACAAACAGAAATAAAAACACTGGTGAGTCGAGCAATGTCTCACGATCCCAAAAATATAATAATATCGGCAGTTTGACTCATTTTATGAAACCCCGAAATGTTGATTACAGGGTGCAAATTACTTCAAATAAAAAGTTGCTTATTTAATTTATTAAAAATTTCTATAAAATTCTAAAAATTAAATTATACCTATGTCTCAAAAGAACCCTGTCTAAATTCAAACCCGATCTCTGGTTATATCGAATAAACCGATACGGTCGATAAACGATTCTATAGCGACTATTTCAAAATTTGATTTGGACATATCTCAAAATCTTCTCAACGAAATCCTGATTTTTCTCCTCCACTAGAAAGACATACTCCACCAGCTCCACATGTTTCTTGTTTCACAGAAATCTGGCTTAAAACGAATCCTGTACATTCAGTTGAAGTTCAAATTGCCAAATCGCGAACTACCGCGCCATTTCGAGCTCGATTTTAATTATGTTATAATTCTATGTTCAGACCGTCGTTTATATAATATATTCGTTATTCAAATTCAATTCCAAGCTGAATTAAATATCATAGATGATCCGGTTCACACCTTATCGTCATTTCAGCCAATTCTGATTAGAATTAAATATATTATTTAATTTATTATTTTAAATTAAATATTCACCATTAGTTAATTCCACTACCATTAAAATTCTCTAAACCACTCTTTTAAATAATTAAATAAATTAATTATAATACCTCTGCAAATGCGTGTCATTACATTCTTCCCCACTTAAAATAATTTCGTCCTCGAAATTGCTAAGGTAGAGAACGACCCTATCGACTGGTTAGAACATATTTGTTAACTTCTTAACTTCAGTTTCAACCGAACCAATTTAATTTCAATTAAATTATCAATTAATTCTGATTAACAAAAAAATTCAAAATCCTGAAAATTTTCTAATGCCATAACTTTTCGAAAAATTTCGCCAGCACCTCCTTTGTACTGGTTAATAGCTCAAACTCCAAATTGCCTCTCTGGGCCATCTCCAACCCAAAAGAAAATCAAACAGCCAAGCAGCTTGCCAATTCGGCTCATAAATCTTATATCCAATAGAAATATAAACTTGTACCTTTTGTCGGCATATCAACTCTATCACTTCCATATGCTATCAACTCAGCATATACCAATGTTATCCCAATCAAATTCCAATCTACTTTTATCCACAACACCACCATTTGCTTATATTCGAGCCAAATATCATTTTAACTCGAGTTTCTTCCCGATTCCCAACTCTTAACTTGATTATTCCATTACATTTCAAATTTGAATCTCACAATCCAATTTGCCTTAACATCATTCTAATTCAACCTCAGTTACCACTTTATTGGCTTTACTTTAATTAAATTTTGCTTTCTCAAATTTCTGTTAAATTTGTTTTTAATTTAAACAGTCTTTCCCTGGGAGTTTTTAAACAGTTTACTCTTTTCAAAATTTCCCTTTTGAACATGTCACTGAGCCGTTAATTAATATTCCATTAGTTAAATCACTTCTCTATTTCTTTATCAATATTTGTTAACGAAATATTTTCAATAACCATATTGGCCTTTTATATTATTTGGAAAACACTTCCGAATATCGCCTTCCTTTATTTTCTAAACTTTAGAAAATATATGCTATTTATAATTGGAAAATATTCCAATTACTTATCTCTTTTCCGACCTCGTTTATTTCTATACTTAGGAAATATTCTTTATTATATTTCCAAGCTTACACTAATTTGTGTTAAAACAGATGTTGTGTAAAACATCGTTACGACAACCCAAATACTATAGTCAACTAACTCTTATTCAACATTGATCTTCGAGCCTGAAATCATACTATTTATTTTTTAATAATGAAATCAATCAAGTTGGGGTATAACTACCTCTAAGACCTTGACTGAATAACATTTATAACGTTAAAACAGATATGACTACTTACTTAAATAATCAATACCATACAACTACTTATTCACTTTTAAACACGTATACGCTTCCTCTTTCTATTCTTACTAGATTTTATTCTTAGTCTTCCTTTTTGATTTTACTATTCTATTTCTAAGTTCGTTTCCTTATTGACTTCTATATATATATATATATATATATATATATATATATATATATATCGATACGTTGATTTCTAATTATCAAATAATCTTAAAAATATTATAACCCCTTAAATTCCAGGAAAAATTCGCCATAACCTCCTTTGTACTAGGAGCATCGTGATATTTCAAATAGCCTCCCATGCCCCTCACCAATCCAAAAGAAAAGAAAAAGCCAAGCAGCTAGCAGATACGGCGCATAAAATCTCATATATGAATTAAATACATACCTTTTCGTCGAGCATTCTATTTATATACCTTCATACCTTATCCATACCTATCCCATATATATTTATACCTGCCCAATCTATTTTAACTATACCTGATCGTTTTAACTCAATTCGTTGATAAATTTGTTAATTAACTCTTTAGTCTATTTCACTTTTATATTTGATCATGACATGTTCAAATATATTTTACTTGCTTATTAACTAATTTGAATCCAAATTTCAAATTTAAGTTCTATATTCGATTTCGAATATCCATTTACAAATCCAATTCACCTTTCAAAGTTCAACTTCAAATTTAAAACTCGATTACTAATTCCTCTTTGACTTAAATAGAATTTCTATTCAAATTTTATATCACTTATATTATTCAAATCTACATATCAAATTCTATTATTCAAATTCTATATATCAAATTTTATTCAAATTGTATATTATAAATCCCATTTGAATTTCTATATAACTTGTCTTTCCGAAAACAAATTCAAAACAGTATATCTGGTAGTAATTCGTCACTTACAACTCGAAAATGAATACTGAAGATGCAGGTGTCATCATCGGAATCTATTTTCTAGCGATCAAAGTGAGTTCAATACTATAAAACCATTTCTAAGAATTTCCACTTTGAAATTCATTTCAAAATATAATTCACACTGCTTGTAAAACAATTTAAAATCTCCCAGGAACTTAAATTTTCTTTATTTTTAATCCATTTACAAACACTTATCCAATTTTCTAGAATTTTAATTCAATTTCTGGTTTAAATTTTAGATTTAACTCATCTGATTTCACGTATTTCATTTATATGAATTCTGATTGGTTATTTACATAACCATTTAATGTATAATCTTACTCGATTATAATAACAACCAATATATCCACTATATTATAATTTTGAGATATATATCTTCTCTATATCAAGATATACCTTGGGTAAACTTATTTTAATTTTCCCTCTTTTCAAAACATATCGTGTCGACCCATCGTATTCGAGTGTTTAGTAACTCCTACCGATATAGTGGATCAAACTAATTGACAAGAACTCATAAACAACTCAACCAATAAATCACCACAATATAAAACAATTTTATATCAATAACAAATACGCTCACTCTTATATATACACTCAACTCAATCTAGGGTATTACTAACCCTATCTCTACTGAGTCACGCCACAAAGCCAAGGTAATTCACTTAACCTTATGCTCTGATACCAACTGTAACGACCTGGAAAATGGCGATCTTGGTTATCCGATATACAACACATATCGAACATCCAAGGATCGAAGATACCGGTCATTAATGAAAGAAATTAGAGGGTGAGGAAAGATAAGATAGAAACTCAGAATAGAAGAAGAAGAACACAACATCAGAGTAACATGAACCTCACAGCGGAACAAATAACATATAATATATATATATCATAACTTGAAATATACATCTGTACTTGAATATACATCATTATTAAAGTAAAACACTTACAACACATCGGAAATAACTATAGCTATATAATCCTGAAGCCTCCTGCTCCAAGCTCTTCCAGTACATCTGTAAATCCGGACTACTTGACTGCCCGTACAAAATTGGGCATCCAAGAGTTTAGGGAAAACAACAAAATAAACTCTGGGTCAGTCATGGGATTGGTATGAGTAAAATAGTTTAAAACAGTTCGAACAAGTAAACGATATCTCATAAGACCACGCCGTATAACGGAACGGGTTTTTCCCTTATGAGAATCAAAATTATCTTTATATCAAAAATCTTTTGATATTATAATAATGTCTATCAACCACAATATATTGATCATCTAGCAGAAACGCTTTCATCTCACGTTCTACATATATAGTATACAATCAAAACCGCAAGCACGTATTGGGTAATGGATTTCCAACTATGACAAGGTATGGAACCACCATTCGCTAGCGTACATGTAGAGAGGAATACACTGGGTTCAACAAGAACATCTTGCAACCCGGCCACGCGTGACCGACCACTCATTTCGCTTGAGTGTATCGAATGTATATCACCAACGGTTGGGATCAGCAACCGTTTCCCGAATGGTACAGTATCGACAATAGATTTTTAGAAATAAATGAAACTCTAGATCAGGTGATTATACACCCTACTTTGGAGCGACCAACTTAGCCATGCTGCCTGCCCGATTTCTGTCATTTACCAGTTGATGAGGCTTGAGGTTACGCCTTATCATCACATCAGATTCACTTCGAATGCCAGATTGTCAGATCCATCGAAAATCACTAATTGACATATACAATAGTACATTACGTGTTAGCTAAAAAAGTTTCCTTCTCCGCTTCCACACTTGGTACGGTTGAAGAAATCAATGTACGCGACCTTTTCTGGAAATACTCTGTTAGACATTCATCTATACAAGTCATCCAGGAACAGGATGAACCGAAGGCACTATTCAATACATCCATCTTAGGCAATGTTATCTAAGACTTATACAATAGCCCTTGCACTTTACTCCGTCTTCAATTATCCTAGGCATATATGATTCATAAAGCTTATGCCAATACAGAGTGGTTCTTTGGATAATAATCCAATCGGTTTCTCCATATTAACATCGTTAAAATGGTCAAAAACTTCGATAGTCGGTGAGTTAACTATTGAAGAAAAACCCGTGTGCAAATAACGATATTATTTCCAGATGGAAATTCTATCAATCATATATATATATTCATATTTCCTAATTTTATATGTTTAGAAAATATATGTTATTAACACTGGAAAATATTTCCATAACTTATTCCTTATTTCCAAATTCAATATTTGATTACGTCTCTGATTCTATTTGGAAAACATTTCCAAATCTTCTTTACTTGGATTTAAACAGATGTTCAAATCAACATCGCGACGACAACTCAAACCACTATACTTATTTACTAAATTACTTAACCACTTTCACTCTCGAACCTTAACCATTTGTAAATTAAAAACGAAGCCAATCAAGTTGGGGTATAACTACCTCTCAGACCTTAACTGAACAACATTTCAAATCTCGAAATAGGTTAAGTTCATCTTTTAACTCTTTAAAACTTCCTTACGTAACTCTCATTCGAATAAATCTCTATTCGATAACTCCTCCCATCGAATAACTATATTTGATAATCTCTCTTACGAATAACTATATTCGAAAACCGTTCTTCGAATAAACTAAATTCGATTAACTATATTTGTTTAACCCTAATCAATTAACTCTTTTTACTTAACTCCTTTCGAATAACTAATTCGATAACTCCTTTCGATTAAACTATAACCGATAACTCCTTTCGATTAAACTATAATCGATAACTCCTTTCGATTAAACTATAATCGATAACTCTTATGTGTTTAACTCTATTCGAATAACTAATTCGAATAACTCTTATTTGAATAACTCTATTTGAATAACTAATTCGCATAACTAATTCGATTCTATTCGAATAAAATATATTCGATCATCTCCTTTATTTTAACTCAAATCGATTAACTCTATCGAATAACTAAATTCGATAACTCCTTCGAATAACCAATTCAATAACTCTTATGCGTTTGACTCTATTTGAATAAATAATATTCGATAAACTCCATTTGAATAACTCTAGTTCGATTTAGCTCTATCAATTTACTCTAACTGGTTTAACTCTAACTAGTTAACTTTATTTGATTAACTCTAACTGGTTTAACACTATTTATTTTATGAATATTCCCTTTTTTAATTCTATTTGTAAATGGTTCTACAAATATCTCCTTTTCGATTTCATTTGTAATGGTTTTACAAATATTCCTCTTTCGATTTCATTTGTAAAGATTTGCAAATAATTCCTTTAGGGTTCCATTGCTAAGCATTTTCTATTTATTAATAATCCATTTATAAATAAATTCCTATTTATAACTATTCCATTTATAAATAATTCCTTTTATAAAATCTCCTGATTTTATAAATATTTTCTTTCCAGTATTCACTTTGACAAATTCCCCTTTTCTCCAAATCCCGGTATGTTATGGTGTTTAACATATCAAATTACGATGTCCAATATCGTTCACACACACACAATCAACAACAGGTTATAATTCACATCATATATCAAAATATATGAAAAACAATAAAATAACTATTGAGGAATCCAGTCGGATTCCTCCAACCTGTTTCCCTGCATCCACAGATGTTATATAATAAAAATCAACATCACTTTCGGTTCCATATGATATATTCTGTTAAACAGAATCAATATAGAAATTCAACTAACTGACTAGCAGTTCAATCAAACAGTCAACACACAGTCAATCAGTCATCATTTATCAGTTCTAAATATACATTGTAAAAATTGAATTGTTAAGAGTTGTTGAGTTTTACTCACTTTGGCAGTTCATCGTTAAAGAACGATAAACTGTTGTTTGATTTGAATTAAACAATTTATTTCTCCATAAATTGTAACGAACCCCAATCCACTCCCAATCAGTTCCAGTGCGTAGTCGTTGTCCATACGATCCCAATGCAACTTACGGTTCGTCAATCTGATAACGTATGAACGAGATATTGCCTTTTACAAGTTTGAACAAATTTTATAATAATTTAAACTAAACTTTGAATTGATTAAATTGTTTGGGCCTCACCGAAACAAGCCCAGCCCATCCTCAACTCCAACCCGCCGTCTACAGTTCCATCCCTTCCAAACCAAATCCCCGACTCCATAAAGCTTCAAGCCATTTCGCCAACTTCCTCCCTTCGTCGATCATCCATTTCTCCACCGAAATCAAAACAAAAATCACCACTCTTCTCTCCATCTCACACTCTTTCACCCTATACCCGTTTCACCCCACTCGAGCTCCATTATAGGATCCCATCGCTCAGCCCTGTACAGTTCATCACTAAACTTTCCTGTCACTGTATTCATAAAAAAAACACCAGACCATGCTATTTTCCATCACGAGACCAAAACTCATTCTTCTCCTCTTCTTCTACTCACCTTCCTCCATTTCTTCTTCTGTTAAATGTACGGTTGCACTACCCCATTTCCTTGCTTCACGTCACCTACATGTTGAATAGTTTTCCACCTTCTTTTTGTTGTCTTCCTTGACTCACGAAATAGGAAATCCCGCTTCCACTACTCCATGCTTTCCAACATAAGGACCGCTATTCTTATCCTTGCCAACAACTCCAACTCACGGGTGCCTCATCATGTCCTTCCAGCAGTTCCGGTCCATGCCCGTAGCAAGTACTCATGGTCATTTCCTCCATAGTATTATCTTCCTTACACCCCTTTTGTTTTGTACACTGCAGCTTCAACTTTTGTGAAAACCAGAAAGAGAAATTATGGAGGGTTAAATCGAACGTTTCTGTTCGTTCGTTTCTGTTTGGTGACGGCATAGATCTTTTGATGAACGGAGAAAGAAGTTTTAGGTTAGGAAGGCTTAGAAGTTATTATAAAGGGATCATATTTTGGATTAAGAGGATAAATGCCTTCCATGTTTCAGACAGAACAAGTGGTTGGTAAAGAACGAGATGTGGTCTCCTTTTGATCATAGAAATAAGTTAGGCTATTTTTGTTTTGAGTTGTAGAATTTAACATACCTTATTTAAAATTATGTTCATATATGAGCTGCTATGAACAGAAATAAAAACACCGGTGAGTCGAGCAATGTCTCACGATCCCAAAAATATAATAATATCGGTAGTTTGACTCAGTTTGTTAAACCCTGAAATGTTGATTACAGGGTGCAAAATACTTCAAATAAAAAGTTGCTTATTTAATTTATCAAAAATTTCTATAAAATTATAAAAATTAAATTATACCTATGTCTCAAAAGAACTCTGTCTAAATTCAAACCTGATCTCTAGTTATATCAAATAAACCGATACGGTCGATACACGATTCTATAGCGACTATTTCAAAATTTGATTTGGACATATCTCAAAATCTACACTACGAAATCCTGATTTTTCTCCTCCACTAGAAAGATATACTCCACCAGCTCCACATGTTTCTTGTTTCACAGAAATCTGGCTTAAAATGAATCCTGTACATTCAGTTGAAGTTCAAATCGCCAAATCGCGAACTGCCACGCCATTTCGAGCTCGATTTTAATTATATTATAATTCTATGTTCAGACTGTCGTTTATATAATATATTCGTTATTCAAATTCAATTCCTAGCTGAATTAAATATCACAGATGATTCGGTTCACACCATATCGTCATTTCAGCCAATTCTGACTATTTCAGAATTAAATATATTATTTAATTTATTATTTTAAATTAAATATTCACCATTATTTAATTCCACGACCATTAAAATTGTCCAAACCACTCTATTATATAATTAAATTAATTAATTATAATACCTCTGCAAATGCGGGTCATTACAGATGTCACGTGAGTTGCTGGTGGCGTGATATAAGGGGCTAAGAATGGATATTGATGGGCGCATTTGAGTTTTATGTGGAGGGATGAATTTGAAGAGGATGGGAAGAGAAGTGTAACGGTGAAGTTTGTTTTGGGTTTAACTGAGTAAAGAATGAGAGAGAAGCAGAGTTTTGAGCGGCAATGGCCATGGCATGCTTCCAGGAAGTCTCTGTGTTTAGAAGAGGAAAGAAGTATTAAGATGTTAAACATGGATTAAGAGGGGTAATGAATATTAAAGTTAATTAATTATTTTATTAATCTTTAATGACTGGGTAAAATATACTATGGCTTGTAAAATTTATATCTTGAGCATACATTATCAAAATCCGATGAAACAAGGTCCGTTGGGATCATATGGACGAGGGCTACATAATGGAACTGAATTGGAGCTCATCTCAGTTTATGGAAAAACAAAACACCTGCTACAAATTGACGATCCCTTATCGTTATTTCATGATAACCGACCAATGTGAGTAAATCTCACTAACTCTAATCAGTGTATATTTTTATAACGTTTTTTTAGAATTGATAAATGTTGGTTGATTTCTGTGTGTTGACTATTTGAATTAACTGCTAATTAATTGGTTGAGAATATAGATAACGATATATAAATATCGTAAATTAAAAATTGATTCTGTTTATCAGAATATTTCATATTGAAACGAAATTGATGTTAATTATATTGTTTAACATTTGTGGATGCAGGAAAATAGGTTAGAGGGATCCAACTGGATTCCTCAATATTTATAATACTGTTTTTTTTTCATATAATGTGATATGTGATGTGGTATATAATATGTGATTGATTATGATGACACTGGTCTTGTTATTTGGTATTTTAAATACCATAAGAAATACTGGAATGTAAAAAGGGATTTTTCAAAGTGTATATTGAAAAAAAAATATTTATATAAAATATACAAATTATAAAAGGAAATATTTAGGAAATAAATAGAATTATAAAGGGAATTATTTGGGAAATAAACAGAATTATAAAAGGAATTATTTGGGAAATAAATAGAATTATAAAATGAATTATTTTGGAGATAAATAGAATTACAAAAGCAACTATTTGGGAAATAAGCAGAATTTTAAAAGGAATTATATAGGAAATAAATAGAATTATGAAAAGAATTATTTAGGAAAATAAATAGAATGAAAAAGGAAATGGTGGGATATAAAGAGAACTACGAAATGGATTTAAAGTAGATATCGTATAGAAACTGTTTTAACAGATAAATTGAGGAGATTAATTCATAAATAATGTTTTATAAATTAAATAAAAATATTTACCATTTGATAAATGGAATATGTAAGTCTGAAATTGTATAGAAAACTGAAATCAGTTTTAACACCGATATTTGAAATTGAATGTGACTGTAGCAGTTGTAAAGGGAGTTATAAATAAGATTTTTACGAATAGTCTATGAATAGAACTATAAATAGAATTTGGAATTAGGATATTGTTTTTAAATGCGAAATCAAACTATTTGATTTGATAAAAGAAATATTTTTCACATCTGATGTGAATAAGGGATTTAGGTAAATATTTTGTGAAATGAAAATATTATAAAGGAAACTGGGTTTTGAATATAGGAATCTCAATTGGAGTTAATGAAATTAGAAACTGACTAGAGATTAGTTATATTGAATAGTTGTTTGGGTGTTGAACCGATGTTGGTTTCGGCCTTCGGGGTTAATACGTGGGGAGTTGTTCTCTTACTAGTTTACAGTCAGAGACTGATAGAAGTGGGAAGATAGTGATACATGAATGGGAAATGGAAATGTTTTCCAATGTCAATAACGTCTATTTTCCAAATTTAGAAAATAAGTATTTATGAATATTTGGAAATAGGAAATAGGGAAATGAATAAATTAATGATAAATTAATTAAAGAGGAAAAATGTTGATTGATGATTGATCGATTAAATTTCCATGTGGAAATAGGATCGTTGTGTGTATGGATGTTTTCCTTTGATAGTTAAATAACCAATTATCAAAGTTTTGACTATTTTCCGTCGTCAATATGGAGAGACTGGGATTAGATTTATTATTTGAAAACCACATTATATGGGCATTAGCTTTGCGAATCAAATATGATGAAGATAAATGAAGATGGGGTTTATGCAAGGACCATTCTGGCAAATCCTAGGTAGAAATTGCCTAAGATGGGTTTAGAGAATAGTGCCTTCAGTTTGTCCAGTCCCGGACAACCTGTATAAAAGAATGTCTAACAGAGTATATTTAATAGATCACGTAAGTTGATCTCTTCAAACGTGTTTATGTTTGGTGGTGGAGGAATTCGTTTCCCTTAGCTGTATACCCATGGTATTTTTGGAAAAATCAAATTTGTGATTTGGCGGATACGACAATGTGACACTCAAAGTAAATAAAGGTGTGATCTGTACGTTATGACCTCAAGCCTCACAATCGAGGAATGGTATAAAATCGGGTAGGTCTCAGGTCTAACTGGGTAGCTCGCAATTATGGTGTATTTTCACCTGATATAGCAAAATTTCATTTACTTCTTTAACCTATTTCGTTGTTGTCCCTTTCAAGAAACGGTTGTTTATTCCAACCGTTGGTGATAATACATTCGGTTCACTCAAGCGAAATGAGTAACTGGTCATATTTAGCCTGGGTTTAAACCCAGTGTATTCCTCTCTAGATATGCACTGTCGGAAGGTGGTCCCATACCTTTCCAGTTGGAATTCATTACCCAACAAGTGCCTGCGGTTTTCGATTATATATTATGTATATGGGACGTGAGATGAAAGCGTTCTACTAAATGATTATTAGTTATGGTTGATAGACACTATTGTAATATCAGAAGATATTTAATATAAAGAATATTTTGGTTTAGGTAAGTCAAAAACCGTCCTTGTTTATGTATGGATCGGTCTTACGATTATCCTTTCTTTTAAAGGGATTGTAAAAGTTAAACAAATGGTTGGGGTTTACTCACACCAGTCACATGACTGACCCAGAGTTTGTTTTTGTTTTCCCTAAACTCTTGGGTGCCCAATTTTGTACGGGCAGTCAAGTAGTCGGGATTTACAGATACTAGAAGGAGCTTAGAGCGGGAGGCTTCAGGATAATATAGTTATTGTTTGTTTCCGCTGTACTCTAATATACAAATACACATTTGTGTTTCAAAGTTATGTTGTATACTATATTTTATTCATTCGCTGTGAGATTCGTGTTACTCTGATTCTGTAGTTTTATGTTCTTCTTCTATTCTAATTTTCTATCTTATCTATTCTCACCCTCTAACTTCTTTCTATTAATGATCTGGTATGTTTGATTCTGGAATAGTCGACATGGTTTGATGTCGATTTTCTGGGTCGAAAATTCTGGTTCGTTACAAGCACACATTGCACACAAAATAAAAGCCCAACTTATTTAAAATATAAACGGCATTAACTGAGTGAGTTAAACTCACTTTGGTTTATGTTTGTCGATACGGTTAATGTTAAACTGGTTTAATTTAACCAGAATTTTTAACTGCTCCCAAATCAGTCCAATCCAGCTCTATAGTATTACGTCTGTCGACACGGTCTCAATGTCATTTGTTCCCTTTGGTCCCGTCACTGTATGACAACATTATAAATTATACACGTTATTCACTTATTTAAATTAATATTATAAATGCTTAACAAAATATTTTATTAACTATCATTCTAAATAAACCTCTATTTGGCACAAGAAATCCTAATGAGGTACTTCATAATGCTTTGTCCATAAAAACATCCAGCGTCTTTGCCATAATATACAATGTCGGTTCTACCTAATTTATCTTATTTGTTAACTGTGAGAACCCGTAACTTCCCCGTGAAGGAAAGAGCGGATACTTTGAGAACAACACACAAAAGAACGCAGACGGAAGAACATTTCATTGTTATTACAACAATTCCATCAGAATACAAGAATATACAGAGTATGAATGAATAAATTACATTCGATAAATATTAGAGATTACAATAAATTACATAGCAGCGGAAAATAATACAAAGCACAACTGAAGGTGATATACGGATACAGAGCTTTCTGGATATCATTCCAGCTGCAAACCAGGATCCTGTGAATATAAATCTGCAAAACCAAAACTACTAGCTGCCCGTGCGGAAAATAGGGGCACCCATAGTTTAGGTTAAAACAATAAACTCCAGGTCAGTCATGTGACTGGTGTGAGAACTAAAACAGTTATTTAAAACTTTACTTTAAAAGAGAGTAATTCAAGGGACCACGCCGTATAACACGGAACGGGTTTCCTCCCAAGAATATCAGTGCATAGAATAAACAGCGTAATGCTTTTTCGAAAAATGAAGCTATTATAAGACCCAGGTCCCATCACACAATGCAACGCAAGCCGGAGGATAGGGTTTTCCCTTATAATAGCCAAACATGCTTGGTACGTTTAAAAACAAATAATTTGATACTATAATAGGTGTATAGTGTCAAAACATTTCAATCATAAATATCAATCCTAGGCGGCATGGGTACTATCTATCATGTCGCCATACTAGGCTCTACAAATAAAACCGAGATACACGTATTGGAAATTGGATTTCTGTCATGAGTTGAGGCAAGGGGCAAGCTCCTCTCCGCTTCGAGACACTCTAGCAAATGCCTCGGGACTACACACTCTGGGTAACCCCTGGATCTTCAGGGCCGGTCCTCACTTACGTTAGAGGATTAGTATTCCTAAACACACGTTTCCCGGTCCTTACAGACCTAAAATCGAGGCGCCTCATCCAACAACCACGTAGGTGAAAAGTATATAAATGTCAGGGCTGGTAAGTCACTGACACCACCAAAGCTAGAAAGAAACGTCGTGCTCTCCCCGCAGTCCTTTTCCCGTTTTTAACTCATACCGAGGTGTGAGGCTCGCGAATTCACGTTATACACAAAGCTGCCACGTAGGCCGTGCTTTGATCATCAACCACAAGACTTTGCTTTTCAACAGAAGCCTTGATCATTGCATCTCAGCATGCCACACAGGCAATTCATGCCATGCGATTGATATCTATCGATATATAACCTCTAAGCTCGTACGTCTCAGAGAAGTGCGTTAAGCAAGAGAATAAATTCTCCGCCGCCAAACAGATATATATTTAATAGAAATAAATCAACACAGAATAAAATCCAATGTCAGACACACAATCCATTTACAAGTTCTGGGTCTGAACGAAACCGGAGGCACTTTCCTCGCATATCCATCGATCACCAAGTACGTCTGGACGACCACCAACTGATTCCCTCATCTTGGGTGTACAGCCCAATCAATATCATTAGTAATCACCCAAACGATGTGAAGACTTCTGGTCTTCAACCACCGTCTTCATCTTCGACATATCGTCTAATCGGTTATTCAGAATGGGTATAAACCCGGCCTTTCCGAACAACCCGCGTATATTAAAACAAATGTTACACAAACACAACATACGCCTCATTCCAATTCATTAGTCACTAACTGTAAATCAACAAGAGAACAATTTCCCAAACATTAACCCCGAAGGCCGAAACCAACATCAGATCAATACCCAGGAAACCATTCTTCTTATCTAACCTACAGCTAGTTTCTAAATTCCACATTTTTAGGGAAAGGTTCCCATTTATTTTATCCAAGATAAATTCTTTAAAATTTATCCTTTAATCTTCCTTTGGATGTCGTTTCAAACCAAATTATGGTTTTCCAAACTAGTCGAGATTAGCGAACCACACCAAAGTAATTATTTATTTTATCTCCCAATCCCAATCTATTCATCCCATGAAGCAAAACTGGTAATACTCCATATCTAACACCACAGTGTTGTCGGTAAAATTAATTATCATTTCACGTTCAAATCTAATTAAAGATTTAACTATTGCTTTGGAGCAAAACTGGTAATACTCCATCCTCGCTCATTTTCTAAAGTTGATAATTTAAATTATCAATTCGCATTTCAATCTAATTGAAGATTCGTTAAAACTCCTTTTACTGGGTTAAAGAACTAGTGTCTTTTAAAACACAGTTCACGATAAACCCAAATCATATTCTATTTATTATCGGGTTAAAGAACTAGTGTTATTTAAAACACCGTTCATGATAAACCCACAAATCAATTCTAATTCAGTTCCAATTTATTTATTTAAAAATAAATAGGTTTTAATTTTAGTTCAAAACTAGTTCATTCCGATAAAAAACTATTTTTATCTTTTCAAATATGGAGTTTTTCATCTTAATTTTTTCCCAAATCATTTCTTATGATTTTACACAAATTATTACTATTTTTAATAATTTTATCAAGGCCCGTACAGTCGATTTCCATTAACGACCATCGAACTGCACTTACATCGACCTTTTCCAAATTTGATTTGGACGTATCTCCAAATCCAACCGTTAGATTTCAAAATTCCAATACTCGTTAGAAAGGTCTTTTCGATACGAACCCAACGGTTCCGGTTTTAGGAGAATCCGACGGTCGGATCTCCCGTAATGTCCGTTCGAAGTTAATGGTCGAAATTCGCGAACTGCCGCGGCGCGGCGCGTTCTATTCAGGCCATTATGTTATATATATAATACATATAATATACATTTCGTCGATTTCTATTTAAAACGAATTTTATAAATAGTTTTGAATTCGTTTCAAAAACATTTTCAACTTCCATTTCAATTCAAATCAAAATTGAATTTTTCCTTATAAATTCGTTTTAAAATTCATTTCTATTCAATTAAAATTTCAATTCAATTTGAATTTATTTCAATTCGTTTTCAATTCAATTCAAATTCATTTTATATTCAATTCATTTCGAATTCGTTTTCCTATCCAATTCAAATCAAATTCGTTTTCTATTCAATTCATTTCAAATTCATTTTCTATTCAAATCAAATCAAATTCATTTTCTACTCAAATCAAATCAAATTCGTTTTCTATTCAAATCAAATCAAATTCATTTTCTATTCAAATCAAATTCAATTCGAATATAATCGATATAAATATCGTTTGCGTCAAAATAGCTCATCTCTAGTCAACACGGCTTTATATATTTCAAAAATTCCGTTATTCTATTCAACAAATGAATATTTATTCTATTCAATACGTGAATCTATATTTGTGTTCAACACATGACTAATCTCAACGGATGAGTACTGTCAACACATGAACCTTTATTTTATAAGGATAAAGATGTAAATTTTATTGATAAAATATTTCGTTCAACACATGACTAATCTCAACGGATGAGTACTGTCAACACATGAACCTTTATTTTATAATGTTCTTTATTTTCTAAATTGGAATGAGGCCCAATCAATTACGATATAGCGTTAACTATATGGATTCCATACAACACATGTATATAATAGCAACGATACAAAAATCAACCATCATCCAAAGTGCACTACACTGTATAAGCATCAAATATAGATATCTAACGCTTATAACAGCCTGTCAATCCATCGATCGACATACAACTAATTATTGGGATTGGTGTATGTCATATATTATCCCAATACCCGTGTGGGGTTTCAAACAATCAAACACAAATTTTATTTGTGTAGTTGGGCGATGTGTAAAATTTATCGACCCAATCAATATCAGTCAAATCAGTGTATATAAACAAATCGGCCGATTTGTTTATAAATATTTATTTATTCACTTTCACGTTAAAATTTATATTTTTAACGATAAAATATTTTTAACTATATAAATATTTTATTTCCTTTCAAAACATGAATATATTTCATTATCTATTTCACATCAATTTCACAAACAAATTTCACAATACATCAATCAAATAAACAAGCCATCCATTGTCTGTGGATGACGGGTGTCGGGTGCTACTAAACACCGTCTGCATCCTAGTATATATATAACTAGAAAAAGGAGATTGAAGAGTGAGAAATTCTCACCAAAGCTAATCCAACTCCATGGCACTTCTTTTATAGAAATCTTCGTCGTTCTCGCCTTTTGTCACTTTCATTGCCCGTAGCCACTATATATATAAAAATCACATTTTTACTTTGCTATTCAATATATAAATATCGAATTTTTACTTCGCTATTCAATATATAAAAATCGAATTTTTACTTCGCCATTCAATATATAAAAATCGAATTTTTACTTCGCCATTCAATATATAAAAATCGAATTTTTACTTCGCCATTCAATATATAAAAATCGAATTTTTACTTCGCCATTCAATATATAAAAATCGAATTTTTACTTCTCCATTCAATATACAAAAATCGAATTTTTACTTCGTCATTTAATATATAAAAATCGAAATTTTACTTTGTTATGCAATATATAAAAATCGAATTTTTACTTTGTTATGCAATTTATAAAAATCCCATTTTTACTTCGCTATTCAATATATAAAAGTCCTATTTTTATAATCACGCTATATGGATAAAATTTCTATTTTCACACCGCTACTATATAGATAAAAATTCTATTTTTACTTCGTTATTCTCAATATAAAAATTTCGCCTTTTCAATTATAAATATTTCGGCTTTTCAAATATCAAGATTTCGCCTTTTCAAATATAAAGATTTCGCCTTTTCAAATATAAAAATCTAATCTTTTCTATTTTAAAAAATAAAATCTTTGCTATTTCAAAAATCTAATCTTTGCTATTTTAAAAATCTTGTGACGACCCAAACTTCCCAGTAAAGGAAAGCCCAGATTGCCTTGAGAACAATACACATCAGGACACAAACTGAATAATATTTTATTGCTGATTACAACAATACATCAGAGTACAAGAATATTCCAGAGTATAAATAAATAATATACATTTGAAATACAATATCAGAGTTTAAATTACATTTAAATAGCAGCGGAAAATAATTCAAAAATACAACTGAAAAGAATACACGGATACAGAGCTTTCTGAATACCGCTTCAGCTATAAACCAGGATCCTGTAAATATATCTGCAAAGAGCTACTCGACTGCCCGTGTGAAAAATAAGGGCACCCGAGTTTTCCAGTGAAACAAACTACATGTCAGTCATGGGACTGGTATGAGAAATCTTAACTAAACTTATCTAATAAGAAGGCTAATCACAGGACCTCACCGCTAACGCGGAACGGGTTTACTCCATTGGATTGCCAGTGCATAATTAAGTAAGTCGTTTAAATAACGCTATGCATTTAAAGAAAAATGAGATCGTTATAAGACCCAAGTCCCATCACACAATGCAACTCACACCATAGGAAAGGGTTTTTTCCTTATAACGATCAAAAGATGATAAATACGTCAAACGTATTACTATTAGTGTGTGTATGTTTTCATAAATCATTCAATATAAATGTATTAATCCTAGACGACATAGGTACCATATATTATGCCGTCGTATATAAGTATACAACTAAAATCGTAATGTCGTATTGGAGAATTGTTTTCCATCATGAGTCAAGGCTTGGGGCAAGCTCCTCTCCGATTCGAGACACTCTAGCAAATGCCTCAGGATCCCCCGTAGTGAACCCTTGGATCTTCAGGGCCGGTCCACACATATGTGTATGGATTAGTTATGCCTGAACACACGCTTCCCGGTTCCTTTGAACCTATAATGTGACCACCAACGGCCTATAAACAACGATGTACCTCAAAATCCATCATCCACATAAGTAAAATGTCAGCGCTGGTAGGTCCCTGACATCACTCTAGCTAGAAAGAAACGTGTGCACTCCCTGCAGTCCGTATCCCGTTTTGACTCATACCGGGGTGTGAGGCTCGTGAGGTTACGCTATACACAAAGCTACGCCTAAACAGGCCATGCTTTGATCATTATTCACAAGGCCTACTTTTCAACAAAACCTTGATCATTCGCATCTTAGCGGGCCACATTGACAATTCGCGTCATGCTATCGATAACTACTAACATATACCAGGGTGTTAAGCAGAGAATAAATTCTCTACACCAAACAAGCATACATTAATAAAAATAGATTTAGTTACACGAAACGAATTCCAACGTCAGACGCGCGTCCATACAAGTCCGTTCTGGATTTGAACGAAACCGGAGATACCGGTTCTCGCTTATCCGGACAATCAACCCATACGACCGGCCAACTACTACATCAACCCTTTCCTGGGAGCAAGTCAGTCCAAGGTCTCAATAATCGTTGTCCGTTCGACGTGAAGATCGTCGGTCTTCAACATCGCCTTCTATTATTTCGATTTAAATCGTCGTTTGATTATTTGAAATGAGTTAAACTCGGCCTTTTCAAATAATCATCGCATAATTATCATTTAAATCGTTTCACGTCGTTTATTTTAATTTATAGCGATTTATTTCTATTTTTATTTATTTAAAGATAGTGCGAATTAATTAAACGACACTTCGGGTCGATAGGCGATCCTGGCGCTATTTTTACCAAAATTTGTTTTTGACATATCTTAAAATCTAACCGTCAGATTTTGGTAAATTTTATGTCGTTGGAAAGCCCTTTCCAAGACGTTCCTAACGGATCCAGTTTTGGGAAAATTCAATGGTCGGATCTTTCTGTACAACCGTTTAAAGTTATGATTTCAAAACGCGAACTACCGCACGTGTTTCGCTTAGTTTTAATTTATAAATATATAAATCAAACGCTTTGGCGATTTCCATTATTTCAAAATCCATTCTTTTATTTATAACATGATATTTTTGTCCGCCAATTCTAATGCGATAAAAATCCTTGATTTTAACTATGTATATTTCTATATTAAATAAAAATAATATTTTCCCTTATTCTTTTATTTACATATACATTGTAAATGTCATTTTATTCTCTCTACATTGAAAATGTAAAATTCTCTTTTTATTTGTATTTTACATAGAAAATGTAAATGTTTTCTTTTATTTTACATTTACATAGAAAATATAAATATATTTTTATTTTACTTTTTACATAGAAAATGTAAATGTTACTTTTATTTTCTTTTTCATTGGGAAATAATATGACCCTTTTTCTTTACATTAACAAATTGTAACTCTTTATTTTATTTTACATTAGAAAAATGTAACTCTTTAGTTTATTTTTATTTTACATTAGAAAGATGTCTTTTTATTTTATTTCACTTTACATTAGAAAAATGTAACCTTTTATTTTATTCTTCTTTACATTAGAAAAATTTAACTTTTTATTTTATTTCTTTTACATTGAAACAAATGTAAATGTCTTTTATTCTTTTACATTGAAACAAATGTAAAAGTCTTTTATTCTTTTACATTGAAATAAATGTCTTTTATTCTTTTACATTGAAATAAATGTCTTTTATTCTTTTACATTGAAATAAATGTCTTTTGTTCTTTTACATTGAAATAAATGTCTTTTGTTCTTTTACATTGAAATAAATGTCTTTTGTTCTTTTACATTGAAATAAATGTCTTTTATTCTTTTACATTGAAAGAAATGTCTTTTATTCTCTTACATTGAAATAAATGTCTTTTATTCTTTTACATTGAAATAAATGTCTTTTATTCTTTTACAATGAAATAAATGTCTTTTATTCTTTTACATTGAAATAAATGTCTTTTATTCTTTTACATTGAAAGAAATGTCTTTTATTCTTTTACATTGAAATAAATGTCTTTTATTCTTTTACAAATAAATAAATGTCTTTTATTCTTTTACCTTGAAATAAATGTCTTTTACCTTACATAGTCAATATTACAAAAATAACTATATTTTCAATGCTAATATTTGATTCATTTCAATTATACAACATGACAGTGAAATTTTATGTCATTTCAACTAAATTAACACAACGGTGAATTTTGTGTCATAATACCCACATTAACACAACGCTGGAATTTATGTCATGATGCTTAAATTAACCAACGATGAGATTTGCGTTGTAATACCTAAATTAACACAACGGTGTAAATTGCGTCATCGCAATAATGTTAACCCAACGATGTAAATTTGTGTTATTACAACAATATTAATACGATGATGTAAATTTGCGTCATCACAATAATGTTAACACAACATATAGATTGGTGTCATCACAATAATGTTAACACAACACATAAATTGGTGTCGTCACAACATGATTAACGCAACATATAAATTGGTGTGGTCACAACATGGTTAACGCAACATATAAATTTGTGTGGTCACAACATGGTTATCGCAACATATAAATTTGTGTGGTCACAACATGGTTATTGCAACATATAAATTTGTGTGGTCACAACATGGTTATGATTGGGAGTATAATTCCCATGAATCAATGTAAAGGTCTCACCTTTATTTTTATTTGTAAATGGAAATAAAGATTAAAATTTACATTTTGTTTTATAAATAAAGATTTAACTTGCATTTTGTAAAATAAAGATAAAAATGGGTATTTTAATCTGTAGACAAGACAAAGATAAAAATTGTCCTTTTATTTGAGTTGATAAACTGAACACAAAAATTGCCCTTATATTTAAGTTAACAAAATGAGCACAAAAATTGTTCTTTTATTATGCTAACAAATGACATAAAAATTTGTCTTTTTATCATGTTAACAAAATAACAAAAAAACTTGTCCTTTTTATTTTGTTAACAAAATGACATAAAAATATGTCCTTTTATTATGTTAACAAAATAACATAAAAACTTGTTCTTTTTATTCACAAAGAAAATTAAATGTCAAAACTTGTTTTTAATTTGTAAACAAGATAAACAAACAACATTAAATGTTTTGATTTTATTTAAGAAAATAAAATGAGAATAAAAATTAAAGTAAAACTATGTCGTTTATTTTGTAAACCAAATTTATATAAAAATTTTGTCTTTTATTTTGTAAACAAAATAAATGACAATAATTTTCTATAAATTTTGTTAACAAAATTAAGATCCAAACTTTTCATTTATTATGTTTGCGAATCAAAATAAAGTTCCCATTTTCATTTTATTTAATAAAATAAAATTTCCATTTACAAAAAAAAGAAAAAGAAATGAGAATAAGATTAATAAAGATGAGGACTTACAGAGATTACGTCAGGATGCAGAACTGGACTAACATAGTTATTTCACACAGCATAAGATCATTACAAATCACACAACAATATATATTCTACATTACCACGTCGCAAATCCATAATATTAACATACATACAAATCCAAATGATTGCGAATAACAATTTATATTATTTAATTATTAAAATTTAAGAAATCTCACCAATAGCTTTCCAATTTGCCAGACGAGCTCTAAATTAGTTCCCGTCAGTTCCATCGCGTAGATCTCGGGAATAGGATTCCAACGCAATTCAGTTTGCTGAATTCTGATTTCGATTGCAAAAGATATGATCGTTTTAAGATTTGATTACATTAATAAATAAATAATTTATAATTAAACTTTAATTAGGCCTTAACCTTAATCATCTTTCTATTTGGCCGTTCATCCTCTGATCCAAGGGCCGATACTGCTCCTTCTTCATCGCTCTTTTCTGGACCATTTTGAACCCATTCATCGTTCCTCAATTCACCATCGCACGCTTGGACAATTGCGTAGAGTCGAAGAGGATATTAAGAGCTTTAAAAAGATCAAAAGAAGCATATGTTAATTCTTTGTGGATTTGGAGCTAAGGAGGAGAGAAGGTAGATGAGTTTAGGCGGCTATGGGTTTGAGGAATCGGGGAAGGAAGAAAAGAGAAATGGCGGCTATGGCTTGGAGAAGAAGGAAAGAAGATTTATATATATAAAGAGAAGAGAGAACAAAGGGGGAGTAAAGGGAATGTTTTCATATCAAAAAAAAAAAAATTGAATTTGAATGATAAATAAAAGAGGAGGGAGAGTTGAGAATAAATACACAAGTTATTTTTCCCATATACCTCTTTTTATTTATAAACAAATTAAATGCTTGCTTTATTTTATTTAATTGTTTAAGTAGTGCAACCCTTTTATTTCAAATTTCAAAACACACAACATAACATATAATAATTTTAGGAACCTATTTAGTTGCAAGAAAGGATAAATAGAAGAGATTATATAGACATATAGTTGATTTAAAGGAAAGGAATAAAGAAAGAGAAAAAAAACGTTGGAAAACAAAAGAAGAGAGAAAAGAGAAAACGTGAATGTTAATTAATACATGAGGTAGAAATGGGAAAGAAAATAAGAGGAGAGAAGGAAGTATTGTAAAGATAAAGACAAATAAAATGAATGCAATTTTATTGCTTGATAGGAAATTGTGAAACTTTTCAAGTTTCAAAACATATAATTTAATTTGACACAAACATGTGATTTTATTTTGAAACAAAACATGTAATTTTTGAAGCTAGATTACATGAAAACATTTATTAGTTTTAAATTAAAATAAAGATTAAAACTTTATTTCCCTTTTCCATTGTTTCATAAAATCAAGTAAAGATCATAACTTTATTTTCTATGTTTCATAAACAAATAAAGATTCAAACCTTATTTCCTATTCCCATGCGTCATAAACAAATAAAGATTCAAACGTTTTTTTTTTCTCAATAAAGATTCCAACTTTATTTCCCTTTCAATGTTTCATAAATAAAGATTCCAACTTTACTTTCATTTTCCATGTTACATAAAAATTCCAACTTTATTTTATAATTGCATCGTTCCATAAAACCAAATAAAGATTGTACTCTATTTTCTCAAATTTCGTTGTTTCACAAAACAAAACCAACAAAGATCTAAACTTTTTTTTTTTTTTTTTTGAACGCGTAGTGAGTTAAGAAAATGAAAAGTTACCAGGTTGAAGTAAAGATACATGCAGTTATGATTTGGAAAGAATAAACATGGCATTTTTGATATGAACGTGCATGCAAGGTTTTAAATTTTCAAAAGTAGATAACAATGAAAGAGAGAGAATGGGGTATTTATGTTGTAGTATTTTATTTTTAAAATTAACATGAACGTATTTTCTAATTACATTCATTGACAAATTTATATGTTTCTCAAATTTACATGTTCGTATTCTCTAAATTAATGTCAATGAGATATTCTCAATTGAATATATTTTCCTAATCAATGCATATATTTGCATACCTACAATCAATGTCAAATGTTATGTTTACTAAATTAATGACATGTTCACAAATCAATATAAATTTTAAGTTTTACTTCAAATAAAAATAAATTTTTAATCGTGATTATTTAAAATAAATTATTTTAAATAGCCAAAACTCATTAAAATTACTTAAAATAAATTTTTAAATTTACCCCAAAATTCAGGGTTGTTACAGTCTCCCCCACTTAAAATCTTTTCGTCCTCGAAAAGGAACGAAGCCTAAAGTTGTTTAATTAACTAACTTAATTAATTTTATTTATTAGTTTTAATTAATTATCATTCTAATATTTTATTAGTTAAACTAATAATCAGACAGCACAACCAGCAATCGATTAGGTGATTAACTTTCCAAATATATAACTTTTATATATATTCAAAAATCATATTTTTTTGTGCAAATCACAGCAATGTGTCCTAACTAAGTTTTTATTCTCATACCAGTCAATGAAAATATATAGAAATCCCACTTTAGAGACTCGAACATAAATACTGGTGATGGTGCACTTATCACCAGAATTATCTCCGGGCGACTAGAGTGTGATTCTATATCTACCCAGTGTATTAAAACTTCGAATATTCGTTAATTACTCGTATATTCGAAATCTTTATATGCTCGATTGTCCACATGAAAGTATAATATACTCAAATACGTATAATAGGATTTAAATTTTCAAAACTAAATTTGTTTTATATTTTTTTTTATTTTCAAGAAAATAATACTCTTCACACTCGTTCTAGGATACTACTGATCCTATCTCTAACGAGTTATTCTTATTGGATATTACTAATCCAATCCATGATGAATTCTTTCATTTGGTTCTAATGTGTCTTGTTCTCGAGCTCTGTAAACCAAAGCTCTGATACCAACTGTGACGACCCAAACTTCCCAGTAAAGGAAAGCCCAGATTGCCTTGAGAACAATACACATCAGGACACAAACTGAAGAATATTTTATTGCTGATTACAACAATACATCAGAGTACAAGAATATTCCAGAGTATAAATAAATAATATACGTTTGAAATACAATATCAGAGTTTAAATTACATTTAAATAGCAGCGGAAAATAATACAAAAATACAACTGAAAAGAATACACGGATACAGAGCTTTCCGAATACCGCTTCAGCTGTAAACCAGGATCCTGTAAATATATCTGCAAAGAGCTACTCGACTGCCCGTGTGAAAAATAAGGGCACCCGAGTTTGCCAGTGAAACAAACTACAGGTCAGTCATGGGACTGGTATGAGAAATCTTAACTAAACTTATCTAATAAGAAGGCTAATCACAGGACCACGCCGCTAACGCGGAACGAGTTTACTCCATTGGATTGCCAGTGTATAATTAAGTAAGTCGTTTAAATAACGCTATGCATTTAAAGAAAAATGAGATCGTTATAAGACCAAAGCCCCATCGCACAATGCAAAGCACACCATAGGAAAGGGTTTTTTCCTTATAACGATCAAAAGATGATAAATACGTCAAACGTATTACTATTAGTGTGTGTATGTTTTCATAAATCATTCAATATGAATGTATTAATCCTAGACGACATAGGTACCATATATTATGCCGTCGTATATAAGTATACAACTAAAATCGTAATGTCGTATTGGAGAATTGTTTTCCATCATGAGTCGAGGCAAGAGGCAAGCTCCTCTCCGATTCGAGACACTCTAGCAAATGCCACAGGATCCCCCGCAGTGAACCCTTGGATCTTCAGGGCCGGTCCACACATATGTGTATGGATTAGTTATGCCTGAACACACGCTTCCCGGTTCCTTTGAACCTATAATGTGACCACCAACGGCCTATAAACAACGAGGTACCTCAAAATCCATCATCCACATAAGTAAAATGTCAGCGCTGGTAGGTCCCTGACATCACTCTAGTAGAAAGAAACGTGTGCACTCCCTGCAGTCCGTATCCCGTTTTGACTCATACCGGGGTGTGAGGCTCGTGAGGTTACGCTATACACAAAGCTACGCCTAAACAGGCCATGCTTTGATCATTATTCACAAGGCCTGCTTTTCAACAAAACCTTGATCATTCGCATCTTAGCGGGCCACATTGACAATTCGCGTCATGCTATCGATAACTACTAACATATACCAGTGTGTTAAGCAGAGAATAAATTCTCTACCACCAAACAAGCATACATTAATAAAAATTTATTTAGTTACACGAAACGAATTCCAACGTCAGACGCGCGTCCATACAAGTCCGTTCTGGGTTTGAACGAAACTGGAGATACCAGAGAGGTTCTCGCTTATCCGGACAATCAACCCATACGACCGGCCAACTACTACATCAACCCTTTCCTGGGAGCAAGTCAGTCCAAGGTCTCAATAATCGTTGTCCGTTCGACGTGAAGATCGCCGGTCTTCAACACCGCCTTCTATTATTTCGATTTAAATCGTCGTTTGATTATTTGAAATGAGTTAAACTCAGCCTTTTCAAATAATCATCGCATAATTATCAATTAAATCGTTTCACGTCGTTTATTTTAATTTATAGCGATTTATTTCTATTTTTATTTATTTAAAGATAGTGCGAATTAATTAAACGACGCTTCGGGTCGATAGGCAATCCTGGCGCTGTTTTTACCAAAATTTGTTTTAGACATATCTTAAAATCTAACCGTCAGATTTTGGTAAATTTTATGCCGTTGGAAAGCTCTTTCCAAGACGGTCCTAACGGATCCAGTTTTGGGAAAATTCAACGGTCGGATCTTTCTGTACAACCGTTTAAAGTTATGATTTCAAAACGCGAACTACCGCACGTGTTTCGCTTAGTTTTAATTTATATTATATATATATATATATATAAATCAAACCATTTGGCGATTTCCATTATTTCAAAATCCATTCTTTTATTTATAACATGATATTTTTGTCCGCCAATTCTAATGCGACAAAAATCCTTGATTTTAACTATTTATATTTCTATATTAAATAAAAATAATATTTTCCCTTATTCTTTTATTTACATATACATTGTAAATGTCATTTTATTCTCTCTACATTGAAAATGTAAAATTCTCTTTTTATTTGTATTTTACATAGAAAATGTAAATGTTTTCTTTTATTTTACATTTACATAGAAAATATAAATATATTTTTATTTTACTTTTTACATAGAAAATGTAAATGTTACTTTTATTTTCTTTTTCATTGAGAAATAATATGACTCTTTTTCTTTACATTAACAAATTGTAACTCTTTATTTTATTTTACATTAGAAAAATGTAATTCTTTAGTTTATTTTTATTTTACATTAGAAAGATGTCTTTTTATTTTATTTTACTTTACATTAGAAAATTGTAACTTTTTATTTTATTCTTTTTTACATTAGAAAAATATAACTTTTTAGTTTATTTCTTATACATTGAAACAAATGTAAATGTCTTTTATTCTTTTACATTGAAACAAATGTAAAAGTCTGTTATTCTTTTACATTGAAATAAATGTCTTTTATTCTTTTACATTGAAATAAATGTCTTTTATTCTTTTACATTGAAATAAATGTCTTTTATTCTTTTACATTGAAATAAATGTCTTTTATTCTTTTACATTGAAATAAATTTCTTTTATTCTTTTACATTGAAATAAATGTCTTTTATTCTTTTACATTGAAATAAATGTCTTTTATTCTTTTACATTGAAATAAATGTCTTTTATTCTTTTACATTGAAATAAATGTCTTTTATTCTTTTACATTGAAATAAATGTCTTTTATTCTTTTACATTGAAATAAATGTCTTTTATTCTTTTACATTGAAAGAAATGTCTTTTATTCTTTTACATTGAAATAAATGTCTTTTATTCCTTTCATTGAAAGAAATGTCTTTTATTCTTTTACATTGAAATAAATGTCTTTTATTCTTTTACATTGAAATAAATGTCTTTTATTCTTTTACATTGGAAGAAATGTCTTTTATTCTTTTACATTGAAATAAATGTCTTTTATTCTTTTACCTTGAAATAAATGTCTTTTACCTTACATAGTCAATATTACAAAAATAACTATATTTTCAATGCTAATATTTGATTCATTTCAATTATACAACATGACGGTGAAATTTTATGTCATTTCAACTAAATTAACACAACGATGAATTTTGTGTCATAATACCCACATTAACACAACGCTGGAATTTATGTCATGATGCTTAAATTGACCAACGATGAGATTTGTGTTGTAATACCTAAATTAACACAACGGTGTAAATTGTGTCATCGCAATAATTTTAACCCAACGATGTAAATTTGTGTTATTACAACAATATTAATACGATGATGTAAATTTGCGTCATCACAATAATGTTAACACAACATATAGATTGGTGTCATCATAATAATGTTAACACAACACATAAATTGGTGTCGTCACAACATGATTAACGCAACATATAAATTGGTGTGGTCACAACATGGTTAACGCAACATATAAATTTGTGTGGTTACAACATGGTTATCTCAACATATAAATTTGTGTGGTCACAACATGGTTATCGCAACATATAAATTTGTGTGGTCACAACATGGTTATGATTGGGAGTATAATTCCCATGAATCAATATAAAGGTCTCACTTTTATTTTTATTTGTAAATGGAAATAAAGATTAAAATTTACATTTTGTTTTATAAATAAAGATTTAACTTGCATTTTGTAAAATAAAGATAAAAATGGGTATTTTAATCTGTAGACAAGACAAAGATAAAAATTGTCCTTTTATTTGAGTTGACAAACTAAACACAAAAATTGCCCTTATATTTAAGTTAACAAAATGAGCACAAAAATTGTTCTTTTATTATGCTAACAAATGACATAAAAATTTGTCTTTTTATCATGTTAACAAAATAACATAAAAACTTGTCCTTTTTATTTTGTTAACAAAATGACATAAAAATTTGTCCTTTTATTATGTTAACAAAATAACATAAAAACTTGTCCTTTTTATTCACAAACAAAATTAAATGTAAAAACTTGTTTTTAATTTGTAAACAAGATAAACAAACAAGATTAAATGTTTTGGTTTTATTTAAGAAAATAAAATGAGAATAAAAATTAAAGTAAAACTTTGTCGTTTATTTTATAAACCAAATTTATATAAAAAATTTGTCTTTTATTTTGTAAACAAAATAAATGACAAAAAATGTCTATAAATTTTGTTAACAAAATTAAGATCCAAACTTTTCATTTATTATGTTTGCGAATCAAAATAAAGTTCCCATTTTCATTTTATTTAATAAAATAAAATTTTCATTTAAAAAAAAAGAAAAGAAATGAGAATAAGATTAATAAAGATGAGGACTTACAGAGATTACATCAGGATGCAGAACTGGACTAACATAGTTATTTCACACAACATAAGATCATTACAAATCACACAACAATATATATTCTACATTACCACATCGCAAATCCATAATATTAACAAACATACAAATCCAAATAATTGCGAATAACAATTTATATTATTTAATTATTAAAATTAAATAAATCTCACCAATAGCTTTCCAATTTTCCAGACGAGCTCTAAATTAGTTCCCGTCAGTTCCATCGCGTAGATCTCGGGAATAGGATTCCAACGCAATTCAGTTTGCTGAATTCTGATTTCGATTGCAAAAGATATGATCGTTTTAAGATTTGATTACATTAATAAATAAATAATTTATAATTAAACTTTAATTAGGCCTTAACCTTAATCATCTTTCTATTTGGCCGTTCATCCTCTGATCCAAGGGCCGATACTGCTCCTTCTTCATCGCTCTTTTCTGGATCATTTTGAACCCATTCATCGTTCCTCAATTCACCATCGCACGCTTGGACAATTGCGTAGAGTCGAAGAGGATATTAAGAGCTTTAAAAGGATCAAAAGAAGCATATGTTAATTCTTTGTGGATTTGGAGCTAAGGAGGAGAGAAGGTAGATGAGTTTAGGCGGCTATGGGTTTGAGGAATCGGGGAAGGAAGAAAAGAGGAATGGCGGCTATGGCTTGGAGAAGAAGGAAAGAAGATTTATAAATATAAAGAGAAGAGAGAACAATGGGGGAGTAAAGGGAATGTTTTCATATCAAAAAAAAAAAAATGAATTTGAATGATAAATAAAAGAGGAGGGAGAGTTGAGAATAAATGCACAAGTTATTTTCCCCATATACCTCTTTTTATTTATAAACAAATTAAATGCTTGCTTTATTTTATTTAATTGTTTAAGTAGTGCAACACTTTTATTTCAAATTTCAAAACACAAAACATAACATATAATAATTTTAGGAACCTATTTATTTGCAAGAAAGGATAAATAGAAGAGATTATATAGACATATAGTTGATTTAAAGGAAAGGAATAAAGAAAGAGAAAAAAAAACTTTGGAAAACAAAAGAAGAGAGAAAAGAGAAAACGTGAATGTTAATTAATACATGAGGTAGAAATGGGAAAGAAAATAAGAGGAGAGAAGGAAGTATGGTAAAGATAAAGACAAATAAAATGAATGCATTTTTATTGCTTGATAGGAAATTGTGAAACTTTTCAAATTTCAAAACATATAATTTAATTTGACACAAACATGTGATTTTATTTTGAAACAAAACATGTAATTTTTGAAACTAGAGTACATGAAAACATTTATTAGTTTTAAATTAAAATAAAGATTAAAACTTTATTTCCCTTTTCCATTGTTTCATAAAATCAAGTAAAGATCATAACTTTATTTTCTATGTTTCATAAACAAATAAAGATTCAAACCTTATCTCCTATTCCCATGCGTCATAAACAAATAAAGATTCAAACGTTTTTTTTTCTCAATAAAGATTCCAACTTTATTTCCCTTTCAATGTTTCATAAATAAAGATTCCAACTTTACTTTCAATTTCCATGTTACATAAAAATTCCAACTTTATTTTATAATTGCATCGTTCCATAAAACCAAATAAAGATTGTACTCTATTTTCTCAAATTTCATTGTTTCACAAAACAAAACCAACAAAGATCAAAACTTATTTTTTTCATTTTTTTTTTGAACGCGTAGTGAGTTAAGAAAATGAAAAGTTACCAGGTTGAAGTAAAGATACATGCAGGCATGATTTGGAAAGAATAAACATGGCATTTATGATATGAACGTGCATGCAAGGTTTTAAATTTTCAAAAGTAGATAACAATGAAAGAGAGAGAATGGGGTATTTATGTTATAGTATTTTATTTTTAAAATTAACATGAACGTATTTTCTAATTACATTCATTGACAAATTTATATGTTTCTCAAATTTACATGTTCGTATTCTCTAAATTAATGTCAATGACATATTCTCAATTGAATATATTTTCCTAATCAATGCATATATTAGCATACCTACAATCAATGTCAAATGTTATGTTTACTAAATTAATGACATGTTCACAAATCAATATAAATTTTAAGTTTTACTTCAAATAAAAATAAATTTTTAATCGTGATTATTTAAAATAAATTATTTTAAATAGCCAAAACTCATTAAAATTACTTAAAATTATTTTTTAAATTTACCCCAAAATTCAGGGTTGTTACAAATCTAATCTTTGCTATTCTAATTTTCATAACCTAGTAAAATCGATTTTCGTAACTAAATAAAATCAGATTTTTAACAGTCTTATACACAATTACATTTAAATCAATGCATACTTAATATTTAAACTGAAAAAGAAATAGAATTAAATAAATAAAAACTTACGGTTAAAATGGAAGGGGGGGTTGTCGTGGGTGGCTTGGAAGCTGACGAGGAGGTGGAAGCTGTCGTTGGTCGGAGCAGGCGCTGGCGCGAAGTTTGGCAGCGGTCTCACGAGCTAGGGCTTTGGGGGGTCTTCGATTTGGGGTTCGCACGCTGGGTGGAGCGAATGGAGGGTGGCATCGATGGGTGGGCTGCGGTCCCCGTGGGGGTTCGTCGATCGAGGGGGGGGGGAACTGAGAGGCTGCGACAGGCGAGGGGAAGAAGAAAAGGAGGCGGCGGCGGTTTAGGAGGGGGGCGACGCTCCTCTCCGCTTCGTTCTTTTTTTTTCTGTAATGAATGAATCGAGAACGGGGGGGGGGGGGCAGAAGTTAAAGGAAGAGGGAGAGAGGAGGATTTTTTTATTTAATTATTTAATTCAAAAAGTTGACTTTTACATACGACCTCTAAACGAGGCCCACCGCTTGTCGGCGTATTACCACCATTCCGAACACAATGGGATATGTATCGTAGGCTGATTCGGTCGTTACAATCAGTTTTCGTCAAAATCAACATATACTTCTATATTTTGAATTTGAACACGCATTTCAATTTACCAGGGTCACATACTAACTAGAAAAATTCCAGAAAAATATTTTCTAGCTTCGTATTGACGATATGGTCCTAACAAAACTATTTTTGTCGAATTCTGAGACCATTGGAAAAATGGCCATTTTCCAGTTGATTAAAATTAACTAAAACTGGTCAAACGCGTTTTCCTTTGCCACGCTTACATATTGATTCAAAAAATTATGAAATTTGGAATCTAGCAATAATTTGACATCACGGATCCGACAAAAGTGGTTTCGTCGAAATCCGAGGTCGTTTGCAAAATGGCTATTTTTAAGGGCCTGAATTCCATAGCGACTATTCAGAATTTTCAACTGGACATATCTTTTGATTCCCGCTATGAAATTTCAATTTTTCGGATTCGTTGGAAAGATATTCTCAATTAGATTCCATTATTTTTGGTTTCACTAAAATCCGGTTTGTTTTGCGCCCGGTATGTTCAATTGAAGTTTGAAATCGAATTATCGAACTACCGCACCATTTTCAATTATATTTATAGTTATATATAAATATTTATATTCTAACGACGACGTATATAAATATATACGTTCGAATTCTATTCAAAATAAATTTCTCGTCGATATTATTTAAAATAATCTATTTTAAATGTTCAAAATTCGCTAAAATTGCCAAAATAAAAATTTTAAACTGGCTCGCATTTCCGGGTTATTACAATCTCCCCCACTTAAAACTTTTCGTCCCCGAAAAGGAACAAAGTCGAAAGTGGTTTGATTAATCAACTCTCTGTTCGATCTGGCTTCCATTCTCCAACTTTTCAGTTTCTGAGAATTTTCAAATTTTCTAAAATTTGGCTAACACCCTAAATTTTCGAAAAAATTCACCATAACCTCCCCTGCACCGGGAGCCACGGGAAAATCCCGAAATTGCCATGCAGGCCTTCTGATCTCAAAAAGAAAAAGAAAAAGCCAATCGGCTCCTAAATTCATCATCACCCAAACAAAACAGTAAATTATAGTAAACATGTACCTATTTGTCGGGCAAACAAATTTTATTCTCTGCTCTAGCCTCCTTGCTATGACCTATTCAATGTAAGTACATGTATATGCAAGCAAATGCGACCAATTTTCAATACAATTCAATATTTGGTTCAATTAGGCTTAACGGTTCAAAATTGCCAAACAAATAAACAAATAACACAAACATCAATCAATTCATGAATTAGAGTTTCAAATTCATAATTTTAATACATATACTAAAATCTTTTTTTTGATGCCAAATCACAACAATAAATCTAGCTATATAAGTTTTGGTTCTCACACCAGTCTCATGGAAATATATAGAAAATCACACCTTCGAAACTCGAACACACACTACTGATGCTATATAGTCATCAGTAGAATCATCTCCGGGCGACTAGAGTGTGACTCTATATCTATCTAATATATTAAAACTTCGAATATACGTTCATGACGCGTACATGCAAAACCTTTATATACTAGATTGTCCAAATCTATACAAATAAATATTCAAATACGTATACTTGAATTTAACTTTCAAAACAAAATTGTTTTCAATTGAAAAATATACTCTTCACACTCGTTCTAGGATACTACTGATCCTATCTCTAACGAGTCATTCTAATTGGATATTACTAATCCAATATCTGATGAATTCTTTCGTATGGTTCTAATGTGTCTTGTTCTCGAGCTCTGTAAACTAAAGCTCTGATACCAAATGTGAGAGCCCGTTACTTCCTAGTGAAGGAAAGAGCGGATACTTTGAGAACAACACACAAAAGAACGCAGACAGAAGAACATTTCATTGTTATTACAACAATTCCATCAGAATACAAGAATATACAGAGTATGAATGAATAAATTACAATCGATAAATATCAGAGATTACAATAAATTACATAGCAGCGGAAAATAATACAAAGCACAACTGAAGGTGATATACGAATACAGAGCTTTTTGGATATCATTCCAGCTGCAAACCAGGATCCTGTGAATATAAATCTGCAAAACCAAAACTACTAGCTGCCCGTGCGGAAAATAGGGGCACCCAGAGTTTAGGTTAAAACAATAAACTCCAGGTCAGTCATGTGACTGGTGTGAGAACTAAAACAGTTATTTAAAACTTTACTTTAAAAGAGAGTAATTCAAGGGACCACGCCGTATAACACGGAACGGGTTTCCTCCTAAGAATATCAGTGCATAGAATAAATAGCGTAATGCTTTTTCAAAAAATGAAGCTATTATAAGACCCAGGTCCCATCACACAATGCAACGCAAGCCGGAGGATAGGGTTTTCCCTTATAATAGCCAAACATGCTTGGTACGTTTAAAAACAAATAATTTGATACTATAATAAGTGTATAGTGTCAAAACATTTCAATCATAAATATCAATCCTAGGCGGCATGGGTACCATCTATCATGTCGCCATACTAGGCTCTACAAATAAAACTGAGATACACGTATTGGAAATTGGATTTCCATCATGAGTCGAGGCAAGGGGACAGCTCCTCTCCGCTTCGAGACACTCTAGCAAATGCCTCGGGACTACACACTCTGGGTAACCCCTGGATCTTCAGGACCGGTCCTCACTTACATTATAGGATTAGTATTCCTAAACACACGTTTCCCGGTCCTTACAGACCTAAAATCGAGGTGCCTCATCCAACAACCACGTAGGTGAAAAGTATATAAATGTCAGGGCTGGTAAGTAACTGACACCACCAAAGCTAGAAAGAAACGTCGTGCTCTCCCCGCAGTCCTTATCCCGTTTTTAACTCATACCGAGGTGTGAGGCTCGCGAATTCACGTTATACACAAAGCTGCCACGTAGGCCGTGCTTTGATCATCAACCACAAGACTTTGCTTTTCAACAGAAGCCTTGATCATTGCATCTCAGCATGCCACACAGACAATTCATGCCATGCGATTGATATCTATCGATATATAACCTCTAAGCTCGTACGTCTCAGAGAAGGGTGTTAAGCAAGAGAATTGATTCTCCGCCGCCAAACAGATATATATTTAACAGAAATCAATCAACACAGAATAAAATCCAATGTCAGACACACAATCCATTTACAAGTTCGTTCTGGGTCTGAACGAAACCGGAGGCACTTTCCTCGCATATCCATCGATCACCAAGTACGTCTGGATGACCACAAACTGATTCCCTCATTTTGGGTGTACATCCCAATCAAGATCATCAGTAATCACCCAAACGATGTGAAGACTTCCGGTCTTCAACCACCGTCTTCATCTTCGACATATCGTCGAATCGGTTATTCATAATGGGTATAAACCCGGCCATTCCGAACAACCCGCGTATATTAAAACAAATGTTACACAAACACAACATACGCCTCATTCCAATTCATTACTCACTAACCGTAAATCAACAAGAGAACAATTTCCCAAACATTAACCCCGAAGGCCGAAACCAACATCAGATCAATACCTAGGAAACCATTCTTCTTAGCTAACCTACAGCTAGTTTCTAAATTCCACATTTTTAGGGAAAGGTTCCCATTAATTTTATCCAAGATAAATTCTTTAAAATTTATCCTTTAATCTTCCTTTGGATGTCGTTTCAAACCAAATTATGGTTTTCCAAACTAGTCGAGATTAGCGAACCACACCGAAGTAATTATTTATTTTATCTCCCAATCCCAACCTATTCATCCCATGAAGCAAAACTGGTAATACTCCATATCTAACACCACAGTGTTGTCGGTAAAATTAATTACCATTTCACGTTCAAATCTAATTAAAGATTTAACTATCGCTTTGGAGCAAAACTGGTAATACTCCATCCTCGCTCATTTTCTAAAGTTGATAATTTAAATTATCAATTCACATTTCAATCTAATTGAAGATTCATTAAAACTCCTTTTACTAGGTTAAAGAACTAGTGTCATTTAAAACACAGTTCACGATAAACCCAAATCATATTCTATTTATTATTGGGTTAAAGAACTAGTGTTATTTAAAACATCGTTCACGATAAACCCACAAATCAATTCTAATTCAGTTCCAATTTATTTATTTAAAAATAAATAGGTTTTAATTTTAGTTCAAAACTAGTTCATTCCGATAAAAATCTATTTTTATCTTTTCAAATATGGAGTTTTTCATCTCAATTTTTTTCCCAAATCATTTCTTATGATTTTACACAAATTATTCCTATTTTTAATAATTTTATCAAGGCCCGTACAGTCGATTTCCATTAACGGCCATCGAACTGCACTTACAACGACCTTTTCCAAATTTGATTTGGACGTATCTCCAAATCCAACCGTTAGATTTTAAAATTCCAATATTCGTTAGAAAGCTCTTTTCAATACGAACCCAACGGTTCCAGTTTTAGGAGAATCCGATGGTCGGATCTCCCGTAATGTCCGTTCGAAGTTAATGGTCGAAATTCACGAACTACCGCGGCGCGGCGCGTTCTATTCAGGCCATTATGTTATATATATAATATATATAATATATATTTCGTCGATTTCTATTTAAAACGAATTTTATAAATAGTTTTGAATTCATTTCAAAAACATTTTCAACTTCCATTTCAATTCAAATCAAAATTGAATTTTTCCTTATAAATTCGTTTTAAAATTCATTTCTATTCAATTCAAATTTCAATTCAATTTGAATTTATTTCAATTCGTTTTCAATTCAATTCGAATTCGTTTTATATTCAATTCATTTCGAATTCGTAATCAAATTCGTTTTCTATTCAATTCATTTCAAATTCATTTTCTATTCAAATCAAATCAAATTCGTTTTCTATTCAAATCAAATCAAATTCATTTTCTATTCAAATCAAATTCATTTTCTATTCAGATCAAATTCAATTCGAATATAATCAATATAAATATCGTTCGCGTCAAAATAGCGCATCTCTAATCAACACGGCTTTATATATTTCAAAAATTCCGTTATTCTATTCAACAAATGAATATGTGAATCTATATTTGTGTTCAACACATGACTAATCTCAATGGATGAGTACTGTCAACACATGAACCTTTATTTTATAAGGATAAAGATGTAAATTTTATTGTTAAAATATTTCGTTCAACACATGACTAATCTCAACGGATGAGTACTGTCAACACATGAACCTTTATTTTATAATGTTCTTTATTTTCTAAATTGGAATGAGGCCCAATCAATTACCATATAGCGTTAACTATATGGATTCCATACAACACATGCATATAATAGCAACGATACAAAAATCAACCATCATCCATAGTGCAATACACTGTATAAGCATCAAATATAGATATCTAACGCTTATAACAGCCTGTCAATCCATCAATCGACATACAACTAATTATTGGGATTGGTGTATGTCATATATTATCCCTATACCCGTGTGGGGTTTCAAACAATCAAACACAGATTTTATTTGTGCAGTTGGGCGATGTGTAAAATTTATCGACCCAATCAATATCAGTCAAATCAGTGTATATAAACAAATCGGCCGATTTGTTTATAAATATTTATTTATTCACTTTCACGTTAAAATTTATATTTTTAACGATAAAATATTTTTAACTACATAAATATTTTATTTCCTTTCAACACATGAATATATTTCATTATCTATTTCACATCAATTTCACAAAAAAATTTCACAATACATCAATCAAACAAACAAGCCATCCATGGTCTGTGGATGACGGGTGTCGGGTGCTACTAAACACCGTCTGCATCCTAGTATATATATAACTAGAAAATGGGAATTGAAGAGTGAGAAATTCTCACCAAAGCTAATCCAACTCCACGGCACTTCTTTTATAGAAATCTTCGTCGTTCTCGCTTTTTGTCACTTTCATTGCCCGTAGCCACTACATATATAAAAATCACATTTTTACTTTGCTATTCATTATATAAAAATCGAAATTTTACTTCGCTATTTAATATATTAAAATCAAAATTTTACTTCGCCATTCAATATATAAAAATCGAATTTTTACTTCGCCATTCAATATACAAAAATTGAATTTTTACTTCGCCATTCAATATATAAAAATCGAATTTTTACTTCGCCATTCAATATACAAAAATCAAAATTTTACTTCGCCATTCAATATATAAAAATCGAATTTTTACTTCGCCATTCAATATATAAAAATCGAATTTTTACTTCGCCATTCAATATATAAAAATCGAATTTTTACTTTGTTATGCAATATATAAAAATCAAATTTTTACTTTGTTATGTAATTTATAAAAATCCCATTTTTACTTCGCTATTCAATATATAAAAATCCTATTTTTATAATCATGCTATATGGATAAAATTTCTATTTTCACACCGCTACTATATAGATAAAAATTCTATTTTTACTTCGTTATTCTCAATATAAAAATTTCGCCTTTTCAATTATAAATATTTCGGCTTTTCAAATATCAAGATTTCACCTTTTCAAATATAAAGATTTCGCCTTTTCAAATATAAAAATCTAATCTTTTCTATTTTAAAAAAATCTAATCTTTGCTATTTTAAAAATCTAATCTTTGCCATTTTAAAAATCTAATCTTTGCTATTCTAATTTTCATAACCTAATAAAATCGATTTTCCTAACTAAATAAAATCAGATTTTTAACAGTCTTATACACAATTACATTTAAATCAATGCATACTTAATATTTAAACTGAAAAAGAAATAGAATTAAAAAAAACTTACGGTTAAAATAGAAGGGGGCTGTCGTGGGTGGCTTGGAAGTTGACGAGGAGGTGGAAGCTGTCGTTGGTCGGAGCAGGCGCTGGCGCGAAGGTTGGAGGCGGTCTCACGAGCTAGGGCTTTGGGGGGTCTTCGATTTGGTGTTCGCGCGCTGGGTGGAGCGAATGGAGGGTGGCGTCAATGGGTGGGCTGCGGTCCTCGTGGGCGTTCGTCGATCGAGGGGGGAAACTTAGAGGCTACGACAGGGGAGGGGAAGAAGAAAGGGAGGCGGCGGCGGTTTAGGGGGGGCGACGCTCCTCTCCGCTTCGTTCTTTTTTTTTTCTTCTGTAATGAATGAATCGAGAAAGGGGGGGCCAGAAGTTAAAGGAAGAGGGAGAGAGGAGGATATTTTTTTTATTTAATTATTTAATTCAAAAAGTTGACTTTTACATACGACCTCTAAACGAGGCCCACCGCCTGTCGTCCATAGCGTATTACCCCCATTCTGAACACAATGGGATATGTATCGTAGGCTGATTCGGTCGTTACAATCAGTTTTCGTCCAAATCAACATATACTTCTATATATTGAATTTGAACACGCATTTCAATTTACCGGGGTCACATACTAACTAGAAAAATTCCAAAAAAATATTTTCTAGCTTCGTATTGACCATACGGTCCTAACAAAACTAGTTTCGTCGAATTCTGAGAACGTTGGAAAAATGGCCATTTTCCAGTCGATTAAAACCAACTTAAACTGGTCAAACGCATTTTCCTTTGCCACGCTTACATATTGATTCGAAAAATTATGAAATTTGGAATCTAGCAATAATTTGACATCACGGATCCAACAAAAGTGGTTTCGTCGAAATCCGAGGTCGTTTGCAAAATGGCTATTTTTAAGGGCCTGAATTCCATAGCGACTATTCAGAATTTTCAACTGGACATATCTTTTGATTCCCGCTATGAAATTTCAATTTTTCAGATTCGTTGGAAAGATATTCTCAATTAGATTCCATTATTTTTTGTTTCACTAAAATCCGGTTTGTTTTGCACCCGGTATGTTCAATTGAAGTTTGAAATCGAATTATCGAACTACCGCGCCATTTTCAATTCTATTTATAATTATATATAAATATTTATATTCTAACGACGATGTATATAAATATATACGTTCGAATTCTATTCAAAATAAATTTCTCGTCGATATTATTTAAAGTATTAATAATTTTAAATGTTCAAAATTCACTAAAATTGCCAAAATAAAATTTTTAAACTGGCTCGCATTTCCGGGTTATTACATTAACTATCCAGGCCCTATATATATGTCAATAACCTAAACTAAATTCTTTATTGGCATTATATTATAAAACGGGGTTATTCACAATTTCAATAAGGTCAACCGCCTAATATATTATCAATCACTTTATGTTATATATTTATACCCTCAAGCATACTTACTATTAACAAATCAGGCACATGAATAATTTGGCAAATATAAATTCGATTGGGTATATTCAAGACATCTCCAGGATAAGTTATAACGTATATACAATTCCTATTTATATTAATTACTTTTTTAAACAAACAATTTGGCATGATAAACCCCAAGTATTAAGCCGACAAACTCTTTCTTCTCCCTTTGAATACTACACAGACCAGCACCTGCTCCTCCATTCTCATCAGCAGACTGACTCCCGAAAACCATCCCCATTCCCATGTCTCCATCTTGACCTCTTCTAGCACATCCAAGGTCCCAACATTGAGACTCTATGTTACTTCCTCATGTCTTTTACTCCTTAGTTCTTTTTTTCCCATATTATTTTTATTTTCTTTACTTATTCTTTCCGAAAGCTACAGCACCCATACCTGAAATCCACCTGCTTCATGCATGGCCAAACGTTGTTCCCCATTTGTATTTCATTTCTTCAATACTTTTACCTTCTCCTTGAAAACCGCAGCAATAGTTTTCCTTTCCGTTGTTCCACGCTACTTTCTTTTTTTATGTTTACTACGTGGAAAAACTCCCCACTTCCAACAGCTTTTGACTGCTTTTTCAGCACAAGTAGCTGCTCTTAAGCCTCGTTGTTTTATTTAAAAAAATGCCACATTAGTACTAACGAGAACTTACCAAACTAAAAGCTCATTTGTTTCCAGTTTATTGCTTCATGATCGCATGGGAGAGCAAAACGATTTTTTAGCAAGAAGAATGACACCCATATAAATAGCAGAAAGATCACAAGGAGATAAGAATGAAGTTATATCGTAGCATGAGGTGTAGCTGGGTGATATTATAGGGTAGTTGTGTGTGTTGTCTACTTTCAAATCTCAAATAAATGGAAACTGCTGCGTAGACAAGATGAAACTAGGTAAGATGGGGGACATGGGTAGGTTTGCAGTAGCGGAATTCTTATCAAACATAGATAGGTTTGCAGATGTATGTGGTTAGGCTTACGGTATGTAAACATGGTAGCTGCGTGTGATTTTATGATTGACAAAGAAAATTCATGTCTGTGGGGGAAAATATAGCCTGCTGTATGCCTTAATTTGATGAGACAAAACATTTGTTTTGTATTGTAAGGGATAGAATAGGTTATTAGGCAAAGAAAAGATTTATGATAGGGCATGCGTTAGATAGAATTGGAAGATACAAAAGTGAAATATATATTTTTCCCAACCATGGTTTGTAGCAAAGGATTTGGCCGGCAAAAAGTGTAGCACGCAAGTAAAAGAAAATGGGGGAAAATTTTAATTAAGTTAAATATACATGTATATATTACTATGGTTTGGCATAGTCTATTTTATACTGTTATTAAACCCTCCGTCTATTTAACATTGAGTGTTAAATATACACATCTCCACACATGAGTTTCACACATAACAAAAATGAATACACCGTCACGTCTTAATGTTCCGGTCCTTATGAAAATTTATTTGTTGAAAACGGACTCCGTTTTCAAAACGGCGTTATTTTAATTTATTGGTTCACCATTAAATGGCATGCACTGATAAAATTCTCCAGTTGGCTCCAAACTGGAAATATAGCAATAATTAATTATATGTATTCCAATAAAACTTTTTTCGTCGAAAACGGAGCTCGTTTGAAAAAAAAGCTATTTTTAAGGCCTAAAATATCGATAAAATATATTTAAATCCAAAACAAATCCTATTTAAATTGTATTTCTCCAAATGAAGTTCTATAGATCTTGATGTTGGATCTAGATTAACCCTAGAGGGGGGGTGAATAGGGTTTATCACAGTTTTTAACTGAATTAAAATTCTAACGAGATATTAAAATAATAAATAGATCATAGATTATAGCAGAAACAGAAATGCAGAAAATAAATCACATACAGATATACCCAGCTTCGGCAAAACCCTGCCTACTGCTGCATTTCTAAGGTTTCTACTAGGTGATAGAACAGATCCCGCATACAAGACCATGTACACTCGCAAACCCTGCTCCTATTCTAACCCTATGCTCAAATCCCTAGACTGACCAATATCCACTCGATCAGATTTCCCCTGATTACAACCACGTAACCAGTAACCCAGATTTTACAGACTCTGTCAACTGTCAGTCAACACCCTGACTGAATCCCCTAGAAATTTTACAGACCTCTAGAAAAACTGTTTGTTTGTTTTTACAAAAGAAATTAAACAAAAACAATAAAAAAAACAAAGAATTAGAAACCCAAATTCTAGCCCAAAATAAAAACAGTTAAAAATAGAGGCTAGGTCCAAAAGGAAGTGCGCCGACCCATTTGTTTGCGTCCATTCTCATTTGCTTTGCCCCGATTTTGTTTCTCTGGGGAAAATTAATGGCGGCTAGGGTTTCTCCTTTTGTCCCCAAATCGAATTGATGCGTGATGAATTTGATAATCTCTGAAGCTTGAAAACCTTGCGGCTTGCTGGTTCTTCGATTTGAGATGTTGCTTGATCGAAAACAATGGAAAAATTGTGAGTGTTTTCTGAGTTTTTCTTTTCGATTTATGCTCTGAATTTTTGATGCTTGGGTTTTCGATTGAATTGTTTGTGGTTTCAACTGACATGCCTGTGATGAAAATGGTGTTGTTATATAGAATAAAATAAAATCCTTAACCTCTGATTTCGTGAGTGACTTGACTGATTGCATGTGTTTGTTGCCTTCTTTGAGATGATTTCCACGGCTTTGATTGTTCCCATGACTGTTGTGATTGAATTCCAGAAAGAATGAATTTGGTTTCATGCCTTAAAACAGTATTGGTATTTCTGGAATAGTTCGGAATCCTCTTGAAATTATGCCGTGAATTTCCTTTTGATATACTTGATGTGAATTTGATTTCTTGGCAATAAAATCTTGGCCCCAATGTGATTATCCCTTGCGTGAAAACTTTTATTGATAAGTTGCCGAGATAATATCTTGTCTGAACTTGATTTTCTGAAAATAAATCCCTTGCTGATTTTGCTCGAAATCCTCCTTTTTTAATTTGCTTGTTGCCTTGTATGATTGAGAAAAAACTTGCGATAAATCATGATTGAATTTATTGCCTTGTGAATGACTTTCTGGAAAAAATTCTTGTCGTCTTTGTGAAGCATGACTGCAAAGAAAAATTGCCAAAAAACTGTTTATTTCATTTTAAAAAATGAAATCTTTCCTAGTATGTCGAGATTTAATTCTGCATAGTCACCACCCATATATGAATGAGTCCAATCTTTAATTGCTTTATATTTCCATCTATGATTGAGTAAATCAAATATTCCTCTTTGTCTTGTATCCCTGATTTGTTGCTTGTGATTTACTTGCACATATGATGCTTTATGCTGACTGTTTTGTGTCTGAGGCATTTTCTTGTGTTGGTCCACTGACTTTGAGAAGTTTGTCACCCATGCATGAATATGCTATTTCCCTGTGATCTTGCAAATTTAAAAAACTTTCCATTTGCACTGTGTAGCTGGTGCCTTGTGAATACTTGTGAACACTCCTGTTATGCACGTCACCATGATTTCTGGAATCATAAAACATTTCTGTCTCATCTCTATGACTTGTTCTTGTTTGCTGAAATCTTGTGTACATAAAAAATTGGCTTTGCATGTGTGTAAGAACATGAGCACATCACCACTGTCTCGACCTGAAAATATTTCCATGTAAATTTATCACCTTTGCTTCACCATACTAAAAGAGGCTGCCATATGCTATGAGTACATAAGTACTTGTTGCTCCACAATGTCCTGTTCATGTTTGAAACTCCTGAGCTGTTGTGATTTGTGTTCCCATCCTTGACACTTGAACTGCTGCTTGGCTGCACACTTTAGTTTTGATAATTTTGAAAGTCTTTGTTGTTACTCTTTGAGCTACCATGGATTCTCTGATCATTTCACTTAAATATTGAATCTTTTACTTGCATGTATATTGGCACTGTCCCCTTTGAGCATGCTGAGGTTTCTTTGTATTATTGTGTATTATTTGGGCTGCTCCTTGTTGCACTGAGTTGAGCAGGTCCACGTGGCTACTCCTCAGTTGCACGCTGATTGGCGAGGCAGTGCACACGTGTATAAATATACACGTGTGTATATGCAGCCATCAGACAAATTTTCCTGTCCCTGCACTATATATACATACTGTCTACCTTGTGGTATTTACAGTGTATCACTGTGAATATCACAAGCTGTCTAGACACAGATTGATGATTTTACAAATCAGATCAAGTCATAAAAAGGATGAGAAACACACCAGAAAACTGAGGCAAAAAAATTTTTTAAAATTAAAAATTATATTCGCATGTGTTCAGTATTATTTCTATTGTAGTGTACTGTGTGTGTGTTCATGTATATGACAGGTATGAAGACTGGACTGACTGAAGGATGCTGTGAAGACTGAAGAATGAAGTCAAGAACAGTGTCAGTTAAAGAGTGTTTGTAACAGTGTATGTATAGATGAAAATGTACAACTGAGTGTAAAATGTGTATGAGTGTTGAATGAGAAACTGTGAGTGTGAAACGTATTGCAATGCTGAGATGTACAGTGGAGTATAAAATTTGTACTATTTGAACATTGAAATAAAATATTCTATTTAAATAAAATACTGTGTTAATGTTTGAATTTCTGTACAGTCGTATTTTATTTAAATATAAATATTATATTCCAGTCTGTAATGTATAATAACAGTACAGTATCAAACACATTAAAAATAAATATTTATTTGGTTGTTATCATCAAACAAAAATCATTATAATTGTATATACAACACCGTTATATACAACAATTGAGAATAAACCAATATAAATTTCCAACTCAATATCAGAAATTCGGATTAAAACGGTATCCAATTATGTAGAAATTCCTTTATTTTTTATAAATTAAATCGTTATAATTTATTAACGATGTCATAGCAACTATTTGAAAATTTGAATTGGAAGTAACTTGCAATTTATAAGATGAAATCTCGATTTTTCTCTGTTATTAGAAAAATACAATCAAATAGATTCAAACATTTCTTGTTTCATAGAAATCCGACTTATATCGGATCCTATGTATTCCACTAAAGTTCAAATCGAAAATTTCGAACTATCGCGGCGTTTCGAGCTCGTTTTAATTATATTATAAATATACATATATATTCAAAATTAGTTTTTATTAAGTAAATTCGATTTAAAATCCATTAAATCAATATTTAATACATAATTAAATATTTGTTATTAACATTCAAAATCTGGGATGTTACATTCTTCCCCCTTAAAAAAATTTCATCCCTAAAATTTTAAGGTAAGAAGAATGCTACGAACACAATTAATATAAAATAATTATTTTTTGAATTATTATAAAAAAAAATTCAAACTCTTTAAAATTTCGAAAGTTTCGCCAGCACCTCCTTTGCACGGTTTGGTCAGAACAACTACAAATGCCACTTCGAGCCTCACATCGATAGAACGAAAACAAAAGCCAAACGGCTAATCCAATTCAGAGGTATAAAATCAATCACCAACCAATGATATTGAGGTTTACCTATTTGTCGGGCAACTCAAATTCCAATTTCCAAGCAAATCGACTAACTGCTCTTTGTCTTCCAACCTGTACTTCAATCTCTATAGCCAAATCTATTCCATAGCCCTTTGGAATCTGCACTTAACTCAACTTACAATGCCAGTACCTATCCAGGGTTAAATAATTCAATTTCACCAATTTTATTCCCAATTCATTATACTAGAATTTATTTCCTTTCTTCTAATTCAATCAATTTCTTATTACCTGTTTGAATTTTATTTTATTCGACCAATTCAACATCCAAATAACAAACAACCAAATTGTTAGCCCACTTTGTGAACTGGGCAACACAAAGTCAAGATGTAAAATGTTGAAGAACTTGGGAAGTACTAAAGCAGGTCGGATCGGAGCAGCGCATCGGTTCGGATCGGTAAAGTTTTCTGCTCGGATCGGTGAACTATTGCTGTGGAAATCAGAAAGGCACAGTCGTTCGGATCGGAGGGCAATATACTCCCAATTGGATCGGAAATCCACTTGATTTCTATGGAGATAGATCGGAGCGGAGCAGAATAAAGAGAAGAGAGAATTGGTTCCAAGTCAATCCGGGTCGGATCGGGTACCCCGATCCGAACCCCTTATACCTACCCCTCCGACCCGAGCTTGTCTTCCACGTCACTCTCCTACATGAGCGCCTGGTAATCCGGATCGGCAGTGACCAGTTCCTACCCTCAACGTCCACTACTCTAATGCGTTGTCAACATAGTAATTCATCCGAACCCGAAGCTGATGGGATGGATGACGCGTGGCTCCGATCCGGATCGGATTCTGAACAAATTCTCACCTATAAATACCCCGTCTGGAGACAAAGAAAAGGATCTTTTTTCTGACACTTGGAGAGTTAAACCACCTTCATAACCCGAATTCCAGCACTCCCGGAAAATCCAAATCTTCTTTCATTATTTGTTTTTAGACAATTGAGTGGTTGTAAGTGAGTTGTGAGAGAAATCAAGTGAATATTTTATTGTACTTGCGACTAAATCAGTGAAGATAGTGAAAGACAAGTGGACGTAGGCATTTCTTCGCCGAACCACTATAAATCCTGTGTGTTCATTTTTATTTTTGATCTTATTTCATTCTGCTTTTAATCAATTTGGGTGTTAGAACCACTTTTTGGTCTAACATTTTGGTGCTTTCACTGAGAACTCATCTGAATTCTTTGTTTTTCGGGATTATCGTTCTACTTTTTGGACCGTTGAGTTCAAAGAAGTTAATCCTCAAGTTTCAACGCCCTTGGATATTTGTTGAAGTGATTGTCGAAGAATCATGGCCAAAGGAAAAGGCAAAGAAGTTCAATCTGGTCGAGGAAATGGAGCTGGCGAAGATCAGCAAAATGCGGTTGTAATAAGGTCTCGTGGGCAGAGTTCAGCAGCAGGACGAACCAATGCAGGAAATCTGAACCGTCTTCAGGGGGAGAGCTCCGATCCGATCCAGGTAGGAGATTCTGAAGCAGTGCATTCCCCCAATCTGAACTGACCTGAGCAGCTTGCCATGTACCGACCCGACCAAACTCCCCAGCTCCGAACCGAACCGACCTCCCATCTCCGATCCGATCCGACTCTTGGTGATGTTGGAACCTCTACCCAAGTCCCTACAAATGCTCCGATTCCAGCCGCCAGGGTCAGTGATCAGGTTAATCCATCTGCGCCCATTACTCAAGGAGAATTCTCGCACCTACTTGATATGCTTGAAAGTACTAGGGAGGCTATGAAAGTCCACGAGCGCACCAACCTCATGATGCAGGAAAATATGAGGCTCATGAGTAGGGAGATCAGCGAGCTCCGTCGACAGAGAACCCCATCACCGGTTCGTCACACACCAGTGGATCAGTCTTCATCTTCCGAGGAAGAGCGGCCCCGTGAACGAAGGCCGCTCGAACGACCTTAGAATGTGGAGCAGCTGACATTTGGATCTTTGGGGTCTCGTGAGGATATTGCATGAGCACTAGGAAAAAATGATCCCACTCGGGGGCAAAGGCTCCAGTCCCCTCCTCCCGAGATCGACCGGGAGCGTAGGGAATGGAATAGAGCAGAAGCAGCTCGAAGAAGAAGGGCATCTCCTGAACAAGAGCCCAGAAGGAACCCAGATACTAGGGCCAGGGAACCTGAGCGGCCCCTAACTAATGCTGATGTACAGGCAATGGTGCGCCAGATCATGTCCGAGAGCCGGAACTATACAAATGAAGATTATGGCATTGAGCGAAGCCATACTCCTTTCACCGATGATATCCTCGACTTCCAGTTTCCCCAGCATTTTAACCTGCCACAGATGGACAAGTACAACGGGAGAACTGATCCGGGATAGCATTTGATGCGATACTCGTGGCTCATGAATGCTGCCCCTGATGAAGTAAAGTGTAAAGCATTCCCAATCTATTTAGAAGATGTGGCGCTGTTCTGGTTTACCCGACTTCCCCCTCATTCGATTTCGAATTACAGGGAACTGAGTGAACGTTTTATGAATCAGTTCTGACTCCATGCCCGAAAGTCCAAAAGTGTTATTGAATTGTCAAGAATTATGCAGGCACCAGGAGAGTCTCTGAGGTCATATCTTGATCGTTTTAACTTAGCTATGACTGAAGTTAGTGACCCGCATGAGCCTACCATTCTGATGGCATTAAAGGAAGGAGTCGATCCTAAATCTGAGTTCGGGGATTACCTTTCTGGAAAGACACCCTCCACAAGAGAGATATTCTATGAAAAAGCCGATATTTATTTAAGGCGAGAGGAGGCCAGGGCAAACCGAAAGAGAAAGTCTGAAGCGGCTTCAAAAGAAAATGTGCAGAATAACGTCGCCGTGAAGCAGTCTGGGGAAAGTTCCGGCAAGGTTGAAGTAAATGTGGGAAACAAGGGTGGAAACAACAATGCTGGAAACGGGGGCAACAACAATAACCGTAATACGAACGGTAACAGAAGAAATAGAAATAGGGGAAGTGATCCTAACAAAAGACCCCGATTCCAGACCTACGAGAATTATACACCATTGAACGACACCCTGGAGAATATTTACCTGGATACGTACAACGTTTTGCAGTATAAAAGACCGCCACCTCGTGATTCGACCGAGAAAGAAATGGCAACTGGGAAGTTTTGTTTGTTCCATGGAACTCATGGACATTCAACCAATGAATGTCGGCATTTAAGAGATGTGATTGAGAAGCTGCTGCGCGAAGGGAAACTGGATGAATACAAGGTTGCCCCGAGGGACAGGGGGCAAGGAGAGCAAGCTCCAAAACAGATTCTACCTGATCCTAAGCCTACAGCGCAGGAGAAAGGCAAGGGAATTGTTATCAACTCCATAGTGGGCGGACCTCACCCAGCAATCCGTAGCTTTAGAGCAATGGATCAATATGTAAATGCTGCCAAGCATATAGATGTGAATGAAGGTGATGATCTGGAAGATATCACCCCCATAAAACAACAGAAGACCATGTTTGACGACGTGGTGTTCCGCAGCAGAGATAATACTGGGATCCAATCACCCACTGATGATCCGTTGGTTATTACTACCACCATTGGGCCGGCCTTGGTTCATAAGGTATTAGTAGACAACGGAAGTTCCGTCAATATTTTGTTTAAAAAGTCATTTGATCAGATGAAGCTGGAATCTGAAGATTTGAAGCCATGTGAAGGATGGATCAGAGCCTTCAACGGGGCGTCAACAGCTCCCATGGGATACATAGAATTGCCCGTGACCTTGGGGCAAGGAGAACGCAGAAGAGTGCGGATGCTTCAGTTCGTAGTATTGGACGTAGATTCGCCTTATAATGCATTTTTGGGGAGGCTGCCCTTGCTGAATTCAGAGTTTGTATCGCCCCCTGGTGTTTATTGCTTAAGTTCCTAACCGAAGCCGGAACTGGAGTAATGAGAGGGGATCAAGTTTCCGGACAGGCCTGCTATGTGGCCGAACTAAAGATGTTGATGAAAGGACTTAACATCGAGGGTAAAGATGCCTCGCCTCCCCCAAAGGGGGGCTCGGCGTAGCAATTAGAGAAATCGGCCCCGAAGGAGTTGCTTAAAGGAACGCCTGAAGACCTGGATCCCAGAAAAGACGAGGAACCAGAGACTAAGAATGCAACTCCTAATGAAGCAACAGTGGAAATTCCCATTGATGACGCTGATCCGATAAGAGTCTTGAAGATTGGGTCTCAATTGGATCCACGTCGGGCCAAAGAACTAACGGACTTTTTGAAGGCGAACTTGGACGTGTTTGCCTGGACCCACGCTGGCATGTGTGGGATATCGCCATCCATTATAAGTCACAAATTAAATGTAAACCCGAAGAATCCGCCTGTGAAGCAAAAGAGACGTACGCTGGGCCCAGAGAGGTCGGCTGCTCTCAAAGAGGAAGTGGAGAAGCTGAAGCAGAACGGATTTATTCGAGATTCGACATATCCCGACTGGATATCGAATCCCGTATTGGTAAAGAAGCCGAATGGAAAGTGGTGGACTTGCATTGATTTTTCAGATTTGAACAAAGCCTGCCCAAAAGATAGTTTCCCACTTCCCAGAATTGACCAGCTTGTAGATTCGACAGCAGGTCATGAACTTTTCTCTTTCATGGATGCATATTCTGGGTACAACCAAATTCCTATGCATGTGCCAGACCAAGAACATATGAGCTTCATTACAAATTTGGGATTGTATTGTTATGTTGTAATGCCATTCGGATTGAAAAACGCTGGAGCCACTTATCAGCGCTTGGTGAACAGAATGTTTTATAATCAAATAGGGAAGACTATGGAAGTTTACGTGGATGATATGCTTGTCAAATCGAAGCAGTCCTCCAGCCACACACAAGACTTGGCGGAAATGTTTGGTATCCTGCGAAAGTATCGGATGAAGTTGAATCCTCTGAAATGCTCATTTGGAGTGGCGTCGGGAAAATTCCTAGGCTTAATTGTGAGCTCCCGAGGAATTGAAATCAATCCTAGCCAAATAGCAGCGATTAGAAGCATTGAAGAGCCAAGAAAAATTAAAGATGTCCAAAGTCTTGCAGGGAAAGTAGCCGCGTTGAGTAGATTCATCTCCAAGGCTACAGACAAGTGCGTTCCGTTTTTTGATTTAATTAAAAGAGGAAAGAAGAACTTCGAGTGGACTCCGGACTGTGTTAGGGCCTTTCGAAATTTACTGGAACTGCTAGAGAAACCGCCGATTTTGTCAAAGCCAGTGGATCACGAAGAATTGTTTGTTTACTTGGCTGTCTCGGCTCACGCCGTTAGCACAGCCCTGGTTCGAGAAGAAGACAAAGTACAAAGGCCAGTATATTATGTAAGAAAGAAATTAGCAGCGGCAGAGCGCAACTACCCAAAGATTGAGAAGCTCGCTTACAGCCTCCTAATCGCATCCCGAAAGCTTCGTCACTATTTCCAAGCTCATCCAATAACCATATACACCGACCAGCCCTTGAGGCAGGTGTTGCAGAGGCCCGAAGCATCAGGGAGGTTGATCAAATGGAATATAGAATTAAGCCAATTTGATTTAAATTTTCAACCACGAAAGTCGATCAGGGGGCAAGCTCTGGCAGACTTTATTGCGGAGTTCACCATCCCAGAGGAGGAAATAATCGATGACAGAGTGGTCAAGTCCGAGAATGAGTTGAAGATAGATCCATGTAAGCTATACACCGACAGAGCTAAGAACGATCGAAGGTCCGGAGCTGGAATCGTCTTAGTCACTCCCGAAGGACGGTCGTTATATTACGCTCTACGATTAGAGTTCTCGGCAACTAACAACGACTCTGAATACGAAGCCCTGATTGCCGGGCTAAAGCTTGCTAAAGACCTCGGAATAAAAATGTTGGACATATTCTGTGACTCTAAAATCGTTGTTTGCCAAGTGCGAGAGGAATTTGTGGCTCGGGGACCTCGACTTATCGCCTACCTCAGGAAAGTGAGAGAGCTATTGAGTAGCTTGGTTCGGTACGATATAACACACATCCCAAGAGCCGAAAACCAGAAGGCGGATAGGCTGGCAAAGCTGGCTAGTTCCGACAATCCAGAAGAGACTGAAATAATTCCAATTGAAACGTTGGAATCGCCAAGCTTTGAGTCGATGGAAGTTGAGTTCGCTTTTGAAGCGGAACCGGAGAAGGAGTCGTGGATGACGCCAATTAAGAACTTCCTTAAGAATGGGACACTCCCATCAAAGAAGAGTGAGAAAAGGGCTGTAGTTCGCAAGGCTACCAGATATGTCATGCAAGATGATACTCTTTATAGGCAAGGATTTTCTATGCCCCTGTTACGATGTATAGCACTTGACGACATCAAGCGTGTACTAAGAGAAGTACACGAAGGTGAGAGTGGAGATCATACAGGAGGTCAGACTTTAGCAAAAAAGGTATTGCGATACGGATACTTCTGGCCTACAATTAATAAAGATGCAGCTGATTATTCACGATGCTGCGATAAGTGCCAGAGATTCGCCAAAATCCCCAGAGCACCGTCGACCCAACTTAAATCAATGGTGAGTCCTTGGCCATTTGCCACATGGGGAATTGATATCATTGGAGTTCTACCGATTGCTAAAGGAGGAGCGAAATATGCAATAGTGGCCGTGGACTATTTTACGAAGTGGGTGGAAGCTGAGCCCTTGACCAAGATCATGGCAAGAAAGGTGATAAGTTTCGTGGTCAGAAATATTATATGCCGATTCGGGATCCCAAAGACGATTATAACTGACAACGGAACCCAATTTGATAGTACTGAATTCAGAAATTTCTGCCAGAAGTATAAGATTGACAAGCGATATACTGCAGTTGCCTATCCGCAGTCGAACGGGCAAGTAGAGGCAATAAACAAAGTAATAAAATCCATCCTCAAGAAATGATTAGAGCGTGCAAAGGCAAAATGGGTTGACGAATTGCCCGTAGCTTTGTGGTCATATCGAACAACATTTAAGACGGCCACCGGTCACACCCCTTTCTCTCTCTCCTTTGGCTCAGAAGCAGTAATTCCAGTTGAACTGGAAGTTCCTTCCCACAGGGTGACATATTATGACCCGATGACGAATCGGGCGCTCTTACTTGAGTCTCTTGATGAAGTTGAAGAAAAAAGGGACGAAGCAGATTTGTGTGCGGTAAGACATCGATGTCAGATGGCACGCTATTACGACAAAAAAGTTCGCCTCAGGACTTTTGAACCAGGAGATTTGGTGCTAAAGAGAGTCATTCCATCCCTTCCTCACCTCGGTCCAAAGTGGGAAGGACCCTTTGTCATCCAACGGAAACTTGAAAAAGGAACCTTCAAGTTAACGACCGTAGATGGCGAAGAAGTCCCTAGAGCATGGAATGCCCAACACTTAATGCGACATTTGGATTAGAAATGCTGTACTCTTTGTTATTTTTCTTATGAACTCTGTAATAAGGCACGACTTGCCTTGGGAAAATCTGACGATATGAATAAAGGACTATAAAGTGGATGTAGGCTACGACTTAGCCGAACCACTATAAAAATATTGTGTGTTATTTACTTTTATGCATTACATATATACATTCATCAATTATTCTGTTGTGATTATAGAATACAGGATGATTCGAAACCTGAAAAGGTTGAAGACAGTTTAGACATAAGAAAAAGCACAGCGACTATTTGTGCGAAAAGACATAAAAGAATGAGAAAACGACATTCTTAACTCTAACTCTCCAGAGAGAGAGAGAGTATAAAAGCGTCTCCGACTGAGCGCTGAAAAAGAAATCCTTCCCCTAACTCTAACTCTCCAGAGAGAGAGAGTATAAGAGCGTCTCCGACTGAGCGTTGAGAAAGAAATCCTTCCCCGCTGAAAGACCGGGGAATGAATAGATTGCTGAGTTCGAACTCTAACTCTCAAGAGAAAGAGAGAGAGTATAAAAGAAATGCCAGAAAAAACGACAGGTATTGATGACACAGGAAGTGCTATCCCGTCAGAAAAACGGGAGCATTCAGATTGCTTGATTAAGCTTTAAATAATTTGCGAGAATTGACTGAGGGCATATATGTATACGCATATTTCCTCCCTCCGTAACTTCATTTCATAACTATAGTAAGAATGCGTTTTTACATAAGTGCAGAACTACTGACAAACAGACATTGCAGAAAATGAATTATTTTTTATTTACAAATGAACGAATTTGTACAGGAAAATAGCTAAAAAAGAAGGTGCAGGAGCCACTCTTGTAGCAGCAATTGTTGGTTCACTAAAGGTTAAAGCGATACAAGGCAATCCACTATTTAGGTTTCGAGTGAGCCTTGGACTTCTTTGCGGCTTTCTCCGCATCCTTTGCTTCTTTCTCAGCCTCTGTCAAGATTCGTTTAGATTTCTTCTTTCCTGAAGATGCGGTGCTGGAACCGGTTGACTTCTTCCCAGAGGGCGGAGCGCTGGAATCAAGAGAAGATTATTTAGCGAGTTCCTCTGTAATAGATCTAGTTGAGAGCTTAACAACTAACCTTGATCCCGCATCCACAACTGCGAGGGGCTTAAGGGCTTCAGGGTCTAGTTCTTCGGCTTTTAATTGCAAGCGTTTGTCTTGATCAGCTTTCATTGCAGCCAAAGTAACATCATCAGCATTTTTTGACTCCCCGACTATTGCAACTTCTGGCTCCTCTTCATGACCTCCGTCACCGCCATCATCCTTAAAAGATGCTATCATTTCTTCATCATGGGGAGTGTCGGCCTTAGTCGGCTCGCTTCTTTCTCCCAAGTCTATAGGAGCAGCCTTGTCCTCCCCTCCTTTCGCCTTTTCCGTAGGCTCTACTCCAGCGATGGCTCCCTGAGTCACATCTGTCTTTCCGGATGGCTCAATACCTATAGAATGAGAAGCAACAGTTATCAACTCAGGCGAAAACAATGGGTTTTTCATCGATTGCTCAATCATGTGGCGAAAGGTAGAAATAGCCTTGACAAACTGAGGAGAAAAGGTAGGGATACCTTCCGAAGACCTCTCAGCGGGGGTAACCACTGTCTCTGATGCCATTTCAGGGATTGGAGATAGCAGAGTTGTTCGGGGGATTCCTGCATTTTCAGGGTCATACCCCTCAACTTCCGAAGTCGCGGGGGCAGCAGAAGAGGAACCAGTCTCGAGAACATTCTTCTGTTTAGACTTCCGTCTCTCTTCTTCCATGGCCTCAGCAATGAGGCGGCGCCCTTCAGCTAGGCGATCCGGCTCATCATCCCTCAAGTATTTCTCCATTATCTTATCTTCATCGATGGAATCGACCTTAAGTTCCTCTTTTTCCCACTCGGCGATCTGATTCCATACTTGAACTAGAGTGGATGGATAATCCTCGATCCAAGAAATGTTTCGGCGACGGATGATATGTGCGAAGAATTCAATCATTAATTCGCCGAAACCCTAAATATCAGCCTCCGCCTCTGACAGTTGTTTGCGGGCTTCCTCCGCAGATTTGATAGCACACTCCACATTGCCCTCAGCCAGGGCAGCTCTGTTCTCTGCCTCCAATAGCTTTGAAGCCAAGTCGGCATTCTTCTTTTCTAGTTCAGCACTCCTCTTTGCTAGCTCGGCATTTTTCCGTTCGAGGTCAGCATAAGCAAGGCGTGTCTTAGCAGCTTCTGACTTAGCCTCATCAGCTTGCTTTTTTAACTCAGAACGCTCTTGAGTGTGATATTCAAGCAAGTCATGATAACTTTTTTGCATGTCCTCAAATTGTTGTTTAAAGTTAGAAGCGTCCCTTTGAGCGACAGCTAGCTGAGCCTGAGTGTCTTCCAAATCTTTTCCTAGAGTTTTTAAAGCCTTGGTATCCTCCTCCGTGGTCTTTTGCAATGAGTCGGTATTTGTGATTAGAGTACGGATGATTCTGGAAAGGTTGCGTGAATATTTAAACATCTCAGAATACTGTTTTTCCACCGCATCTATCTTTGCTTTGGCCTCATCTGCCCAATTAGAAGAAATAGGTTCAAGGGCAGGTAAAAAAGTCAAAGTCTCGAAGTAGTGTTCAGGAAATTGCTCCTCCAAATATGCCCGCTTTATTGCAGTTTCCGCATCTAGTGGGGGAGGAGCGGGGATTGTCAATTCGGTGTCCCTGTGTGAGGAGGATTCGGTAGTTTCTTTGTCTGTCCTAGGTCGTTTAGTAGCAGGGACCTTGTGCTTACTTCGAGACCCGGTTTCTTTTGGAGGACTTCTCTCTCTACTGCGCTTTTCATGGGAAGAAGTGGAGTCTTTAGATTGTGGTCTGTCCTCTTCCCTACAGCTTTGATAACCTTTGTATTTCTCTTGTTTCGGCCGAACGGGAGAGCGAGAACGTGAGGGTCGAGAGCGATAGGGATCATAAGGCCTTCTCTCCTCCCTACCGCGATCATCGCGGCGATCATACTCGATATCCTGAGGTGGATTAGACATGCTGCGGCGAAGCTTCCTGATATCATAGTAAGATCAAGACATCGTGCCTGCACAATAAGACAAACGAAATTCAGAATCAATGGATTCACGGAGAAAGAGGTGCAATGAATGTTAATACTGTTGTATAAAGTGTGTCCTAAGTGGTGTGTTCCCCCCAACCAACCCGAGTCTGAAGTTAGACTAGTATGGGCAGGCTCTTTGGCCTTAGCATGAGTGGTCTCTTCAGAAGAGGTGAAGACTAAAGGATCCTTCCTAAAATCCTCTGAAGTATATATGGTTTCAGGTAAGGGGAGATCCCCCAAGCCCTGAAATATTGGGTCATCAGCACTAGGGACGTCTCCCTCAAAAGCATTAAGTGGCGACTCTTGAGAGGATGTTGACTTTTCCAGAGAAGTAGCCTCCTCGGGGGCAGTATATCCTTCACGATGCTTTCCGGCCAGGTTAGCCAATTCGTCATCCTGAGTAGAAGATGGAGAAGGTGAAGTTTGAAGAGGCACTGTAGGAACTCCTGAGCCTTCTCCTGTCTCTGGGACTACCTCCACTAGAGGAATATATACGTATGGAGCCGTCCCATGACCAATACTGCGAAATATGGATAACAGCCCATGAAAGTGAAGATATTCATCTTTAAGGACTTCATCGATAGTCAAGAATTTCTGATCGCCATTAAGAAGTTAGTGCATCCGGTCAAAGAACGCCTGATCTGATATTTGTTTGGGATTGTCGACTGCAAACAAAAAGGAAAACAAGTTAAGGTGATGATTCAGGTGTATAAAGCCCAGATTTAGAAAATCAGTGCTTTACTTGATTTTGTCCACCTCCTGGCACATCCAGGCTGTCGCTTCACGTAGAACCATTCCAGTCTGGAATCTCCAGCTTTACTGCTGAATGGTGCCGAGATTATCTTCCTCTTAGGAACTGACTCAAAATAGCAGAAAGATGGAGTCTCTCGAGTCCGATGCTTGAAGTTATAGAAAAAATGAACGTCATCGAACGTGAGCTCCATTCCTAAGATCTCACGGTATGCTATGTACAAAGTGTGCAAGTAGGCATAAGAATTGGGATGCAGCTGCATGGGGGCAGTCCGCATTTGTCTTAGAAAGTCAACAATGAAGGGAGAAAATGGAGGGATAGCGCCGACCATACACATCAACCGAGTAACCGCCATATATCCTTCTGGAGGGTTGTGGGGACGGTCAGAGCTTGAGGGCACTAGAGTGTCTCTTTTCATTATCCCGTATTTTAAGCAAATTTGGGTAAGTCGGTCATTATCAATTGTTGATTCAACAGAATCTTGGGGCGATTCCAATATGATAGCCGATTCAAACTCATCAGGAGCCCGGTCGTCGCTAACCCCTCCTTCTTCTTCAAACCCTAAAGAAATTTCATTCTCTGAAGACGCTTCGTCACTTTTACGATTTCCGACGTTGTAGTCTGAACCCTCATTATCCCATTCTGGATCCGACGGAGAAGATATGTCCTCGAGGGTAATCTTGTGAGAGGTTTCCGGGGCTTCCTTCATCTTAGCTAGTCTGGAAGAGCGTCTGGGTCTCATGGTCATAAAACTATTGAAGAAGCAATAGCCCAAATTAGAGCAAATTAGCCCGTATCCCCCCGTGCGTGTGTGCAAACTAAAGTGTAAACAGTGTATACGGAAAGTGCAAAGTAGATGTTTAAAAGTGCGGCGAAAAAGTTTGGCAAGATATAAAGAGTGGAAGTAATTCTTGATGTCCAGTTACGTTCGCAAGGAACTATCCTAACTATCCATAAAATTGAAGATTATGCCGAAGGTTGATTGGGCCAGTTAGACGAGTTTTTATGCGTTAAGGTAGACTGTGCTTCGGTTCGGTTCGGGTTCATTCATTGGGGTCGGATCGGGGGCGTGACCTTAGGCTTGGAAATCTTATTGAAGCTCAGAAATCGAAATCGGATCGGATCGGAGGCAAAGTCCCCTAACGGTTCGGATCGGATCATGTAGTTATATTTCTCCTCCATCATCTTACGATCCGACCCGATCCGGTTAGGTAGGCTCCTTCCCTCCTGTCTTAAGTGCTTGCTCCGACCCGATCCGATCTCCTAGATTTCTTTTCTTTTTTCTTTCTTTGATCGCCCCGACCCGATCCGACCTCCTGAATTTCCTTCCTTCTTTTTTTGTTTTTTCACCTTCCATATCCCTCCGAATCGAACCGATTCTCCATCATCTTCTTCTTCTCCTTCACCCTCTTTCTTCCCTATCCAATTCCGAGGCCAATTTCGTGTCATTCACCCAAATCGAAGCCAAGCAATTCTACGATGGTGCACTTAACAACGAATTATAATCTCCTCCATTCCAATCTCGAGACGACGACGAGTTTATTGGTGATGATGACGAGAGAGGGTCACGGCGGCAAAGTTCATCAGAATTTCATGCTCAAACCATCCTAATCGTCTACGAATTCAAATCGGGAATAATTAAAAAAGGGATTGTTCAAAGTTTCACAACCTACCAATGAAGTTACGTTGAGAATTAAAAGAAATTTTGATGCTTCAGGAGTTAGATTTTTCTTTCTCGCTTTGCAGAACTCGGGAGTAAAACAGTAAGAATGAGAGAGGGATGAAGAATCAGTTTATATAGAGGAGTAGGGTGTCCATTCGTCTCCCCATTCGGATCGGCCGCCCAATAGAAGAACCCCCGTTCGGATCGGATGGACAGCCCAGAAGCGAAGCTTGGCCCAATAGTCCAGTGGAAAATAGAAAGGAAAAGAGGTCTGTTCGGATCGGAATCCGAACCGAACCGAGTCCTTTAGCTCAGCAACGAACTGAATTGAAATTTGAAGAAAAAGAGGAAAACACAAGGAAAATCAAAAGAGAAATTACCTCGAAGAGCGCTATGCATTGATAGTCAAAGCATGCTCCGTCTCCAACAGAAGCATCCTTTGAGGGGGCAAAGTGTTAGCCCACTTTGTGAACTGGGCAACACAAAGTCAAGATGTAAAATGTTGAAGAACTTGAAAAACTTGGGAAGTACTACAGCAGGTCGGATCGGAGCAGCGCATCGGTTCGGATCGGTAAAGTTTTCTGCTCGGATCAGTGAACTATTGCTGTGGAAATCAGAAAGGCACAATCGTTCGGATCGGAGGGAAATATACTCCCAATTGGATCGGAAAGCCACTTGATTGCTACGGAGATAGATCGGAGCGGAGCAGAATAAAGAGAAGAGAGAATTGGTTCCAAGTCAATCCGGGTCGGATCGGGTACCCCGATCCGAACCCCTTATACCTACCCCTCCGACCCGAGCTTGTCTTCCATGTCACTCTCATGCATGAGCGCCTGGTAATCCGGATCGGCAGTGACCAGTTCCTGCCCTCAACGTCCACTACTCTGATGCGTTGTCAACATAGTAATTCATCTGAACCCGAAGCTGATGGGATGGATGACGCATGGCTCCGATCCGGATCGGATTCTGAACAAATTCTCACCTATAAATACCCCGTCTGGAGACAAAGAAAAGGATCTTTTTTCTGACACTTGGAGAGTTCAACCACCTTCATAACCCGAATTCCAGCACTCCCGGAAAATCCAAATCTTCTTTCATTATTTGTTTTTAGACAATTGAGTGGTTGTAAGTGAGTTGTGAGAGAAATCAAGTGAATATTTTATTGTACTTGCAACTAAATCAGTGAAGATAGTGAAAGACAAGTGGACGTAGGCATTTCTTCGCCGAACCACTATAAATCCTGTGTGTTCATTTTTATTTTTGATCTTATTTCATTCTGCTTTTAATCAATTTGGGTGTTAGAACCACTTTTTGGTCTAACACAAATCATTTGAATCATATTCAATATTGACACTTATTTATTTGCATTCACTTTGGATTTATATACCTTAATATTAACCGATTAATATTTAACTATTATCCATGTGATTTCCAAACCCCAATTTATTTTATTTAGTTCACCTAACTAGGTTAAGTCTTATTTCCATATTCAATCAACCACTTGGTTTATAACCAGTTCAATTTAATTTCATAATTCAATTTGAATTCCAATCAAATCAAGCAAAACAACCAAACAACCCATATTACTATACTATAGAAAATTATTTCCTTTTTCTATAAAAATATAATTTAGGCAAAGTTATTTCATTTACCCTCTTTATAAAACAATATGTGGCAATTGCCAGTTCAATAGGGTTTCCCAACACTTGAACCGATTAATCGACATAATACAAAACAATTATATATATATATATATATATATAATCTACAAATACGCTCTCTCGAATATATATACACAAACTCAATCTAGGATATTACTAATCCTACCTCTACTGAGTTACACCACAGAGCCAAGGTTACTACTCAACCAATAGCTCTGATACCACTGTAACATACTGACTTTCCCGTACCATTTGAGTTGACCAATTACATCTCAAGTGTAACCCAAGTTGCACAGAAAAGTAGATAGTTATTAGAAAGAAATTAGCGGGTGAGATAAGAAAGAAAGAAATATTATAATAGAAGAAGAAGAAGAACCAACACAACATAGGTTCTCACATCGCAGTGGAACAAAATATAATATAGAAATAATCTTTATTGAGAGCTTTAACTAAAACATACAATCATCAGAATACATCAATACATTTGGACAGTTATAATAACCTATCCTCATACACAACACACAACGGAACGATAACTATATAATATCATATGTCTGAACTCCTCCAGCTCATCTCTAGACTTTGCAGCATCTGATAACCTAGAGCTATACAACCAGGTCTAAACTGAGCATTGCAAACACGGGTCAATCTGGTAAACCAGAGTGAGAAACCCACTAAGGTTATATAACATCCATATTGATTTTAAAGTCAAAAATCCTTTTGCAATAAAATGATAATAGTAAGACAAGCCCATACATAAACACGGACAGTTTCTACCTTACTATAACCCAAAACGTTTTGAAATCATATATTATTCTGATATTATAATAGTGTCTAAATACAGTAAATAACAATCTAGCTGAACGCTTGCATCTCATGCTCCACATATATAGTATACAATCAAAACCGCGGGCCCTTATTGGAGACTAGATTCTGACTATGACAAGGTATGGAACCACCTTCCGATAGTGTATATCTAAATGGGAATACAATGGGTTCAACAAGAATGTCTTGCAACCCGGCCCACATGTGACCGACCGCTCATTTCGCTTGAGTGTATCGAATGTATATCACCAACAGTTGGGTGCAACCCATCATTTCCAGAAAAGGGACAGCATCGAAATAGATTAAAGAAGGAAATGGATTTTCTCTAGATAGGTGATTATACACCCTAATGGGAGCAACCCACATAGCCATGCTGCCTGCCCAATTTTGTTAGTTCCCAGTTGATGAGGCTTGAGGTTTAAATTACCTTTTCAAATCAGCACGTTAAACTTTGAATGTCACATCATTAGATCCGTCAAATCACTAATTGAGGTCCTCAAAAATACACTGGGCACGTTTAAAGAAATCAATGTACATCACCGTCTGGAGATACTCTGTCAGACACTCGTCCATACAAGTCATCCAAGAGCAGGATGAACCGAAGGCACCCTCCTATCGCATCCTAGGAATCACCCTCAGGATCAACAACGAGAAGTCCTTGCAATCTGAAGATTCCAATCACGACAGAATCACAAGTCGAAATATCTTCGGGAGGTACCCTTAGAAATCCAACGAGTAGTTCTTGCGCTCATGAAGATCTACAGTCTTCATTGCTCCATCTCGACCATTTCTGATATCTTTAACATTTACGTATTTGCTGGTCAAAATGGTTTTCGAATATAAATTTGATCCCGGTCTTTTCATACCAATAATCAATTTGGCCAGATTTTGATAATTGGTGATTTTACTATCAAAACAAACAAACATCGTCCATAGAAAAATAAACTGGATTCATTGGTTCGGTATACAGCATCACTTGGCCTCCTTATTTAAACAGTTGTAAATAATTTCTAAATCTTCCAACATTTGTAATACCGCCTTTCACTTTATATTCTCAAATCACTTTATTCAACTTATAATACTTCTAATTATAGCTTATAATATCTTTTACAGAAATATTCGTTTAATTCCCTCAGCTACCCTCATTTCTAAACTAATATCATCCTTGGATAATCATAAAGTCGTTCAAGTTGGGGTATTTTATTTACCTCTCAGACCTTGAGTCAACAACATTCTTATCTTTGGACTAAATAGAAGTTTATTAACTAAATCACATTCTAGTAATTATCCCAACATTTCTATTTACTACAAAATCCCATTTATAACCACTTTGTTTCAGTTAACTCCATTTCATATCTAAAACATTTATCCCTAGATCTATCGTTAGATTTCACTTTTACAATCGAATTCAATCCACTTAAGCCCTCATTCGATTTCAACTCATATTAAATCTTGTTAAACTTTCCTTTTTATAAAATTCCTTTTATGGAATAAATTGAAATCTTAACTTATATAAATACGAGTCAAACTTAGTAAAATTCCTTTTTAATTAAAAACAGTGTCTTACTCAACTCAATTTCTTTTATCACCATTTCCATCTCGACATGTATACTTCCAAACATTTTTCACTTTAAAAGTTAATATCATTCTTATTATAGAATTCTGGACCTGATATATCAAAACTACTTGGTTCCGTTTGAAACCACTATTATATGTTCAAATCTTTCCTATCGAGTCATTTTATGAATTCATATTCATATTATACTTTAAAAATCCCGTTTACAAGTGAATTAATTGTCTAACATCCTTTACATCAAATAGCTTACTTCATTATCTTTTATAAATAAAATAACTAATCTTTCTTAAAAGGTTATTTTAAAATGGTATTTAACTTCAAAAATAATTAACAATCCAATAATAGATTTTAATAGTCAAATCTCATGCAAGTAGTCGATTAGGTCATCTCAAACAAGGTTATTTGTTAACCATTTCTACTTGGTTATAACATTAATTTAAATAATTTCATTTCATTTAATTAACAATCTAATTGAATAATCTCATTTAATTGTTTTATTGAAACAATTTATTGCAACTCTTAACCATTTTGTTAATTTCTGCTTACTTGCTTACAACACCCTTTAATCTATGAATCTCTCTTTATATACTCGTTTTATAATTACAAGATAAAAATAATCATTTATTTCATTTAATAGCTTCATTTAAAAATAATCTATACAAAATAGATTCTAAACCTGTCTTCAGTTATAAAACAAATTTTATAACTTTCTTTTGATTGATTTATCCGACTATATATCAATTTATATAAAATGGTTCATTTACAGGCCATATGTCGGTAATTACTGAACTTATATCACCCATTTGTTAATCTCAAATCAATATTGAATTTGGATTCAAAAATCAACAACCAATTAGATTAATTAAACAGTTCATATAATATGGGAGTAAATAACATATTTGAGGAATCCGGTTGGATTCCTCCAACCTGTCCTTCCCTGCACCACAATGGGTTACCTCACATTTAATAAAACAATATATTTATTCATCATGCTTTGCAGAAATGAACAGTTCAACCAATAACTATCCACAAATACTTTATAACATCCAATCAAGCTTTCGATTATTTATTTAACATGTTTATATTATTATAAATGTAACCAACAAGGTAAGTCACCTTGTTTGGATATAATAATCATTAAAAATAACAATTTATTTTGATTAAATTAAACAAACGCTTAATTTAATCCATTAATATTAAATAATTATTCAACACACAAACAAGCAGCCATCCAATCATCAACCATTAGCACACATTGCACATGAAATAAAAATCCGGCTTATATAACATATAAACGGGATTAACTGAGTGAGTTGAACTCACCTTGGTTTATGTTTGTCGATACGGTTCATAATTAAATTATACTGCATTTAATTAAACCAGAATTTTCAACTGCTCCCAAATCAGTCCAATCCAGTCCACAGTATTACGTCTGTCGACACGGTCTCAAAGTCATTTGTTTCCTTCGGTTTTGTCATGATAATGTTATAAATTATACATGTTATTTACTTATTTAAATTAAAATTATAAATGCTTAACAAAATATTTTATTAACTATCATTCTAAATAAACCTCTATTTTGCACGAGAAATCCTAACAAGGTATTTCATAATGCTTTGGCAGTAAAAACATCCAGCGTCTATGTCATAATATACAACGTCGGTTCTACTGAATCTACATTATTTGTTAACTACCTAGGCCCTATATATATTTATATATATATTATTAACCTGAAATAAATTCTTTACTGACATTATATTACATAACGGGGTTAGTCACAATTTCAATAAGGTCAACCGCCCAATATATTATTAGTCACTTTACGTTATATATTTATACCCTAGGCATAATTAACTATTAACTAATCAGGCGCATAAATAATTAGACAAAGATGAATTTGATTGGGTATACTCAAGACATCTCCAGGATAAGTTATTATGTATATATAATTCCTATGTTATATTGATTACCTTTTTAAACAAACAATTTGGCCTGGTAAACCCCAAGTATTAAGCCGACAAACTCTTTCTTCTCCCTTCGCATACTACACAGACCAACACCTGCTCCTCGATTCTCAACACCAGACCAACTCCCGAAAACCATCCCCATTCCCACATCTCCATATCATCCTCTGCCAGCACATCCAAGGTCCCAACGTTGAGACTCTCTGTTGCTTCCTCATGTCTATTACTCCTTAGTTCTTCTTTTCCCATATTATTTTTATTCTTTACTTATTCTTTTTGAAAGCAGTAGCACCCATACCTGAAATCCACCTGCTTCATGCACGGCTAAACGTTGTTCCCCATTTGTATTTCGTTTCTTCCATACTTTTACTTTCTCCTTGAAAACCGCAGCACTAGTTTCCCTTTCCGTTGTTCCACACTACTTACTTTTTTTTCATTTACTGCGTGGAAATACTCCCCACTTCCAACAGCTTTTGACTGCTTCTTCAGCACAAGTAGCTGCTCTTAAGCCTCATTGTTTTGTTTAAAAAATGCCAACTGAATACCGACGAGATCATTCCAAACTAAAAGCTCAATTGTTTCCAGTTTATTGCTTCGTGATCGCATAGGAGAGCGAAATGATTTTTCAGCAAGAAGAACGATAGCACCCGTATAATAGCATAAAGATCACAAGGAGATAAGAATGAAGCTATATCATAGCATGAGGTGTAGTTGGGTGATATTTTAGTGTAGCTGTGTGTGTTGTCTACTTTCAAATCTTAGATAAATGGAAATAGCTGTGTAGACAAGACGAAACTAGGTAGGATGAGAGACATAGGTAGGTTTGCAATAGCGGAATACTTGTCAAACATAGATAGGTTTGCAAATGTATTTGGTTAGGTATACGGTATGTAAACAGAGTAGCTGCGTGGGACTTTATGATTGACAAAGAAAATTCATGTCGGTGAGTGAAATTATAGCCTGTTGTATGCCTTAATTTAACGAGACAAAGCACTGTTTTGTATTGTAAGGGATAGAATAGGTTATTAGGCAAAGAAAAGATTTATGATAGGGCATGCGTTAGATAGAATTGACAGATACAAAAATGAAATATATATATTTTTCCAATCGTGGTCAGTAGCAAAGGATTTGGTCGGTAGAAAGCATAGCACGCAAGTAAAAGAAGACGGAGGAAATTTTTTAATTACGTTAAATATATATATATATATATATATATATATATATATTACTATGGTTTGGCACAGTCTGTTTTATTGTAACAACCCCAATTTTTAAGTGTATTTTTATTTAATTATTTAATTTAAATTTTGGTTTCTGTTTTATTTTATTCTTTTAAACTAAATTTGTTTGGATTTTTCTTAAATAACTATTTTGATTTTTGATATAAAATTTATTTATTTTGGATTTATATAACAAATGAATTTGATTTTAATATAATTTAATACTTGAAAACAATATTGTAATCCAAATCTTATTTATTGAGTTTATTCATTTGGATTTAGAAATTTATTTCTTAAGATTTTATTATAAAGCATTTAACTCATATTTATTTGGTTTACAAATATTATCTAATTTATTTTCGATATTTATAAATTATACCTTTGATTTTATTTCAAATATATTCTCTTGTTGATTTCCATTTATATTAATCTTACTGTTGCAAATATCGGTTGATTTTCATTTTTCAGATTAGTTTGTTTATGATATTTCAAACCATTCATTTTAATTTCAAACGTCCGTTCGCTTTTATATTTTTGAACAATTCATTATATATTTTTAAAACCATTCATTCTCTTTTATTTAAAAATCCATTCTTTTGTATTTTCGAAATTTAACCGTTCATATTTTTTATTTCCTTCCGTTCTTTGTTTTTTCGTTTTCATTTCCCACTGTTGCGTGTAAGTCCCCAATGCCACTCTCATGTTCATCTCATATTGCATGTATACCAATAAAAATGGAAATACAAGGCACAACCTCTTGTCTCTTGTCTTATTCATGAAGGTAAACCCCCATGTATATCTTGCTCCATCACGATGCTTTGTGGTTCCAAAGCCGCCAGTCCATTTTCCAATTGTTTAATGTTATAAGCTTCTAAATTGTACGCAACCTTTCATTTCAAAAAGAAAAATAAATAAAAGGACACACTCTTCATAAACATTGCCGACCCTTTCTTTCCACCCATTTTCTAGCTGCTCCTATTTCTTCACCTTCGCAGTACCATACAGACCAATTCTTTCTTCTTTTCATTGTAATCTGCTTCTCCATCTTTCTCTCCCTCCTCCTGAAACTCATGCCACCCCGCCTCCATCGACTCCGCCCTTCCTCGTCCACTCCTCCCAAGCCTCCACCCTCTTTCCTGAACCCCATGCCTTGCTCCCCTGAAACTGCCCCGTATCCTTAGTCTCGAGACTGTGCTCGCACCCACTTCGTCTTCCTGGCAGTCACGAGCTCACCCGGTCCACCAACGCCTCTTTGCTCCTCTCTCCGACCAACCCTCGTCCACCCGTTGCCGACAGCCAAGCTCCGCCTCACTAGCCTACAGCCAACCTCAACCCAAGTCCCGAGCACAGCTGATCAGCCTCCTGCCAACGCCATTCCCCTCCGATTGAGATGATATGAACCCAACGCCCCTCCGTCCAAAAGTTGTCGCTGCTCTCCGCTTGAACCTGGTCATCCTCTCCTGTGTGACCGTGTGTGTGTTGTGTGATATGTATGTGTGTATGAATTGTGGGTGTGTGGGTTTTCTTGCATATAATGTTATATATGTATTGAATGTGTGCATGTGTCAATCTCTTTGTATGAGTGTGCAGTATGTGTGTGTTAATAAATTCATATGTGTGTGTGAGTTTTTTTTTTTTGAATGAGTGGCGGGAGTTCTGTTTTATGTTTGTGCTTTGATTTTGGTGGGTGTTATATATATTTTATGTATGTATGTATGTTTTGCATGGTGTTAAATATATATAATTGTAGTTACGGGGTGTGTATATTTATATTTAAATATATAATATTTTAGTGTAAAAAATTTTGTGTTTATTTTCATTAAATGTGGTGTTCAGTTCGTAAACCGTTCCAAACCAATAGCCGAACCGACCTAAACCCAAATAGTCGACCGATCCATTGAAATTTCTCTGACCGCCTCTAAATAAAATATTGAGTGATATTGAGCTGAAGTCATTCCAAATCGTTCCTGGATGTCGTCATCTCTTTCTGTATCAAATCCATCTATTGTCTCCAATCCATGCCATGAAAGGTGAGTTTATCTCACACCTGACTTACATTTTCCATGGATGTTAGATCAATAATGAACTGTTATATGAAATGTATAGAATTGCTGATAGAAATTGTTTGATTTAGTATATATGCATATTTCATATGTGACACGATATTCATATGACACATAATTGCATTAATGAAATATATGCTATGACTGTTGCTTTGTGATCGATTGTTGTTTGTGATTGTTGATACCCCTAGTTTAGGAAAAATCACTAAGGATTGAAATGATACATACCCGAAGGGACATTAGAATAGGGAAAAATCATTATAGGTTGAAATGATAGACCTAAACGATTTTTACTAAATTTGGGATCGCAGATTGAAATGATAGACCCGTAGAAATTTTAAATTACGGGTTGAAATTATAAATATCCGTATCACTTGACCATAGGGAGAAAACTATATACGGACACCGTTGGTCGTATTTTCAAAGTATTTTGATTTGGAAATTTTATTTTAAAATAATAACTTAATATTTTATATTTATTATAAACTTAAATTTTATAAATTTTGAATTATATATTTTAAAATGATTTTATAAGTAAACATAGATTTAAATATTTATTTAAGTTTTTACTTATAATTTTATTTATTTAAAACCATATAGTTTATTCCTTTAAGTATTTTAATTATATTATAATAAATATTTCTTTATAATCTATTTTTATAATTATTTTAAACTTATATATGTTATAATCTCTTCTTAATTTATATATCTATTTTCAAAATTAATTTATATATATATATTTTATAAACTCTAATAATAAACTTAAGATGGATAAATAAGATTTTGCAATTTAAATTCAAAGTTTAAAGATGAAATTTTATATAACGATATATGTATAACTAATGAACTCATTTTAAGTTATGAATTCAAATTGATACGAACTTTAAATAGAGATGAATTTGAATTGGGTAAAGGTATGAAATGAACTTGATTTTAAATCAACTGAATGCACATTTGAATTGATTTAAATCATGAACTTCCATAATAAATGAATATTAATTGCGTAAATTGATTTCATTTGAATTTATAATTGATATGATAAGAATTCAATTTTAAGTAACCGGGTGTGAATTTGAATATATAGATTTTATTTGTGAAATCGATTTTATAACCATTTGGCTTGAATTAGAATATGTGTGGAATCGAACTTATAAGAATGGTTTAAAGTGGTATGAACTATTTAAATTAAAATATAAGGTTGTGGCTAGACTTTATAGTAATGAATTTGAATTCAACGACTTAAGTTATAAATTTTGATGCGATTCATTGCAATTGAAATAAAAGATTTGATTTGGATTATATTTTTAACTTAAGTGATTGATTTTTTTTAATCGAATTAAATGAATTCTTAAAAAGGTAAAGGGATTATACCAATCATTGAATTTATAAATAATGATTTTTAATTGTACGACTTGAATTACCTAACTCGATATGTTTTGTTTAAATTCAATTGTAAGTTTTTGACTTGAATTATACATTTGAATTTGAACCAAAATTTTGAATTCACGTTAATCGATTTGAAATGTTTTCTCATAAAGGTAGAAATTTAATTAATTGAATTGTTTTGAACTTGAATTTTTTGCGAATATAAACTAAACCAAAATATTATTGAAGTTCAATGTTTTAGTATCATTTTAAATGGAAATTGAAAATTTTAAGACATAATTTAAATATTAGTTAATCCTTGGATTTGAAAATCGTTATGTGAATATTTTCAGAAAATTTATATAAAATCAAAGTTAAAAAGTATATTATTAGTCTATACTATATTTTGGGATATTTTGATATGATTTCTAAATCTACTAGAATTAAGCGATTTAAGTTTGTTGTTTTCAAAATTTTCTATACTCGAAGTTAGATATTTAAATATGATTTCAAATTCAAATATGAGAATTTGTATAAATTATTTTATAAAGTGATTTATAAAATAAAGGCCATGGTGTGACAAACGTAAACATTTGGTTGTTAAAGAGATCGGGATCGGCTATTGTCATACTTTCTACCAATACAGAAAACCACTTTAACAACTGTGTACGCAGTGAAGTTCCATAATGAAGCGGATGATTTGGCAAACGACTCCATTTTCTATTTCATATTAATTACGAGACCTTGACTACCTTGGTCAGCTTGATGTGGCTAAAACAGGAGCTACGCATGGACCAAGTGAGGTCATACCTCCTATCGAGCGCACTTCTTCAATACCATACTATTACTTTTGTGATGTGTTTTGGTGGCCACCCTCCGATTTGATATAGGAGTGTGTCTCGAGGTGGGCGGTAGTAGATGCTATGCGTTACCACCAGTCCAGCACTGCAAACAGTGAATCCACCCAAGCATTCCTTGTATGCCTTGTCACTTGCCATATACAAGCCCACTATGATTTTGTTTTGTACTATTTTATATGGAGTTCCCTCTAATAGCCCTCTAGTTGATGGAGGAATTACGGTATTTTATATACTATGGGAATATATAAACGGTGTAAGGGTAATCATGTAATCTCTCTTACGCTATTTCGATATTTTACTTTACTGATAGGCACTATTGTATATATCGTATTATACTATATAGTATTAGTTTGATGGATCCTTAGAAGATGGTGATCCCAAACATCCTTTAAGTTACTGATTGCATTTCATCAAACATTTAATTTGAGTTGATTTACTTCCATGAGAATGTTAGTCCTGATCTGAGTTGTTTTGTTTCGCATTATTGCTCGGGTCAGATCGATTATAATGGCTTTCGAGATTTACTTCAAAGTCTGGATCTTATATTGGACTTTTTTCTCACCTCTATCTACCTGTTGATCAGTTGTTCCAGTTATCCAGTTATTTCTGTCATTTTGTTTCAAATTGTTATCAGTTATTTATTGTATTAGGCTTCCGCTGTATTATTTATGTAAACTCTGATGTAAAATTTATTTAGTGGCTTCATGAACTACTATTCTATTTTGTATTTTCTGCTGCAAGGTATTATATTGCTCTGTATTTGTATCTGTGATTTGTGATTTTGTGATTTTTTCTATTTAACCCAGAAGCTAACAACAATCTATTATTTTTAATGTTTCAAGCTGACATGTTTTTCTGTCGATCCGGCAAGGTCAGAATGGCAGGTTGTTACATGTGGTATTAGAGCTTTGGTTTATCAAAGCTTTAGCCCATGGGGTAAAGGCCCATTAAAGATAAGGTAGCGATACCCTATAATGAGTGTAATCAGTCGCATAATCCTTCTGGAGAGAGAGCGTATTTTGAAAGTATCGACCGTTCTTTTTTAATGATTTTAAACAAAAAAATTTGGGTATAAATTTTGTTTAATACTTAAATCTCATTCCGAAAAATTTCTTTCCATTTGAATCCATTTTCCTTCGTAGATCCTCTTCGATTAGGTTCTTCTGTTCATTCAGCTTTGACTTGAATTCTATAGCTTATCCCTATCCATAACAAGGTAAGAAGTAGAAGGAGAGTATAAGTCTTTTAGTAAGTCCATTCATATCTAAATATTGGTATTATAATTCCCTTGATATAATATTGAAATTCTGAGATATATTTCAGGAAGATGACATTTGAAATAAAATTTTCCTTTGGTAATACCAATATTTTGAAAGAATTTGATGTTTATATTTTTATAAACCATATATTTTAATAAGATTTAAATTTGTAAGAAAATGATTTTATCTTGGTACAATGATATAGTTTATAAATATATGTATATATATTGGAATTTATAAATTTAATTTGGTTTGCAAAGATTTTAAATTTATGATGTGCATATAAAATATATATATACTAAATATAGTTACCATGGATTTGAAATTATTTTGGTATAATTTAAAATAATATTGTTATGTATTTGATTTAATAATAATATTGTTTGTATATTTATTAAGAATTGAAGTCGAATTGTAATAAATAGATGAGTGAGGGAGATATATAATTTTTCCCTACTTTTAAATTTTTAATGATTTGGAATATATTATATATAATATATGATTGGAAATATGATATATATTCCATTAAATATAAAATGATGTTTTGAGTACTTGACGTCAAATTTGGCCTATCGAATACTTAGTGATTTGAGTATACGTCTGATCCAGGTGTATATAAAATCCTATGTGTATTAGGTAGATATAAAGTCACATTCTAGTCGTTTGAAAATGATTTTGGTGACAAACGCAGCATCATCGATATCTATTTTCAGGTTTCGAAAGTGGGATAGCTATGTATCCCCAATTGAGACGTCGAGTGAATACTTAAAACTGTTTTTGAAATATTCAAAATTATTTTAACTTTTTATTTATATCTATATTTCAAATTACATATATAGATATGCGAATAAATATGAACCATTGGTTTAAATATATTAATTATTTTATTACGGTTTCTTTGGCTCGTTCCTTTTCAGGGACGAAAAGGTTTGAGTAGGGGAGATTGTAATAACCCCAATTTTTAAGTGTATTTTTATTTAATTATTTAATTAAATATTTTATTTTTGTTTTATTTTATTCTTTTAAACTAAATTTGTTTGATTTTTTTTTTGAATAACTATTTTGATTTTTGATTTAAAATTAATTTATTTTGGATTTATATAACAAATGAATTTGATTGTAATATAATTTAATAATTGAAAACAATATTGTAATCCAAATCTTATTTATTTAATTTTATTGAGCTTATTTATTTGTATTTGGAAATTTATTTCTTAAGATTTTATTTTTAAAGCATTTAACTCATATTTATTTGGTTTACCAATATTATCTAATTTATTTTTGATATTTATAAATTATACCTTTGATTTTATTTCAAATATATTCTCTTGTTGATTTCCATTTGTATTAATCTTACTGTTGCAAATATCGGTTGATTTTCCATTTTCAGATTAGTCCATTTATGATATTTCAAACCATTCATTTTAATTTCAAACGTCCGTTCACTTCTAAATTTTGAACAGTTCGTTATATATTTTTAAAATCATTCATTCCCTTTTATTTAAAAATCTGTTCTTCCGTCTTTTCAAAATTTAACCGTTCATCTCTTTTATTTCCTTTCGTTCATTTTTTTTTTTTTGCAATTTCATTTCCCACCGTTGCGTGTAAGTCTCGATGCCACTCTTGTGTTCATCTCATATTGCGTGTAAAACAATTAAAATGGAAATAAAGGGCACAACCTCCTGTCCCTTGTTTTCTTCATGAAAGTAAACCGTCGTATTTATCTTGCTCCATCCCGATGCTTTGTGGTTCCAAAGCCGCCAGTCCATTTTCCAATTGTTTAATATTATAAGCTTCTAAATAGTACGCCAATTTTCATTTCGAAAAGAAAAATAAATAAAAGGACATGCACTTCATAAACGTTGTTGTCCCTTCTTTTCCACCCATTTTCCAGCTGCTTCTATTTCTTCTCCTTCGCAATACCATAAAGACTGATTCTTTCTTCTTTTCATCGCGATCTGGTCCTCCATCTTTTCTCTCCCTCTGCCTGAAACTCACGCCACCCCTCCTCCATCGTCTCTTGCCTTCTCTGTCTGCTCCTCCCAAGCCTCCACCCTCTTTCCTGAACCTCACGCCTTGCTCTCCTGAAACCGCCCCGTCTCCTTAGTCTTGAGACCATGCACGGACCCACTCCATCTTCCAGGCAGTCGCGAGCTCACCCAGTTCACCAGCGCCTCCTTGCTCATCTCTCCGACCAACCCTCATCCATCGGTTGTCGACAGGGAAGCTCCACCTCACTAGCCTACAGCCAACCTCAACCCAAGTCCCGAGCTCCACTGATCAGCCTCCTGCCCAACGGCATTCCCCTCCGGCTGAGATGATCCGAACCTAACTCCCTGCCATCCAAAAGTTGTACCTGCTGACCGCCTAAGCTGTCGTTCCCCTTCTCCTTTCCGCTTGAACCTGGCTAACCCCTCCCGTGTGACCGTGTGTGTGTGTGTTGTGTGATATGTATATTTGTGTAGTGTGGGTGTGAGTTTCTTTACATATAATGTTATATATGCAATTGAATGTGTGAATGTGTCAATTTTTGTGTATGAGTGTGCAGTATGTGTGTGTTAATAAATTCATATGTTTGTATGAGTTTTTTTTTGAATGAGTGGCATGAGTTCTGTGTTATATTTGTGCTTTGATTTTGGTGTGTGTTATATAAATTTTGTGTATGTATGTTTAGCGTGGTGTTAAATATATATATATATATATATATGTGTGTGTGTGTGTGTGTGTATATATATATTTATAGTTACGGGGTGTGTATATTTATATTTAAATATATAATATTTTAGTGTAAAGAATTTTGTGTTTATTTTCATTAAATGTGGTGTTCAGCTCGTAAACCGTTCCAAACCCAATAGCCAAACCGATCTAAAACCAAATAGCTGACTGATCCATTGAAATTTCTCTAACTGCCTCGAAATAAAATATTAAGTGATATCGAGCTGAAGTCTTTCCAAATTGTGCCTAGATGTGTCATTTCTTTCTGTATCAAATCCATATGTTATTTCCAATCTATGCCACGAAGGGTGATATTGCCTCACACCTAACTTACATTTTTCATGGATGTTAGATCAATAATGAACTGTTATATGAAATGTATTGAATTGCTGATATAAATTGTTTGATTTAATATATATATATGCACATTTCATATGTGACACTATATTCATATGACACGTAATTGCACTGATGGTATATATGTTGTGATCGTTGCTATGTGATCAATTTTTGTTTTTGATTGTTGATACCCCTAGTTTAGGAAAATTCACTAAGGGTTAAAATGATACATACCTGAACGGACATTAGAATAGGAAAAAATCGTTATGGGTTGAAATGATAGACCTGAACGATTTTTACTAAATTTGGGATCGCAGGTTGAAATGATAGACCCATAGAAATTTTAAATTGCGGATTGAAATGGAAAATATCTGTATCACTTGACCATAGGGTAGAAAACTATATACGGACATCGTTGGTTGTATTTTCGAACTATTTTGATCTGGAAATTTGATTTTAAAATAATAACTTAATATTTTATATTTATTTTAAACTTAAATTTTATAAATTTTGAATTATATATTTTAAAATGATTTTATGAGTAAACATTGATTAAAATATTTATTTAAGATTTTAATTATAATTTTATTTACTTTAAACCATATAATTTATTCCTTTAAGTATTTTAATTTTATTATAGAAAATATTTCTTTAAAATCTATTTTTATAATTATTTTAAACTTATATATGTTATAATCTATTCTTAATTTATTTTAGAATTTTATAAACTTACATATACATATCTACTTTCAAAATTAATTTTCTTATATATATTTTATAAACTTTAACAATAAACTCAAGATGGATAAGTTAGATTTTGCAATTTAAATTCGAAGTTTAAAGATGGAATTTTATATAATGATATTTGAATAACGAATGAACTCATATTAAGTTATGAATTCAAATGGATACGAACTTTTAATAGAGATGAATTTGAATTGGGTAAAAGTATGAAATGAATTTGATTTTAAATCAACTGAATGCACATTTGAGTTGATTTAACTTATGAACTTACATAAGAAATGAATTTTAATTACTTAAGTTGATTACATTTGAATTTATAATTGATATGATAAGAATTCAATTTTTAGTAACCATGTGTGAATTTGAATATATAGATTTTATATATGAAATCGATTTAATAACCATATGGTTTGAATTAGAATATGTATGGAATTGAACTTATAAGAATGTTTTAAAGTGGTATGAACTGTTTGAATTGAAATATAAAGTTTTAGCTAGACATTATAGTAATGAATTTGAATTCATGAAACGACCCGAACTTCCCCGTGAAGGAAGCCCGAATTGCTTTGAGAACAACACACATTGGAACACAAACAGAAGAACATTTCATTGTTTATTACAACTATTCCATCAGAATACAAGAATATACAGAGTATGAATAAATATTACACATTTGACAAATATCAGAGATTACAATAAATTACATAGCAGTGGAAAAACAATACAAAACACAACTGAAAGACACAACTGAAAGTAATACACGGATATAGAGCTTTCCGAGCATCGTTCCAACTGTAAACCAGGATCCCATGAATAAAAATCTGCAAAACCAAAACTACTAGCTGCCCGTGTCAAAAATAGGGGCACCCAGAGTTTAGGTTAAAATAATAAACTCCAGGTCAGTAATGTGACTGGTGTGAGAACTAAAACAGTTATTAATCTTTATTTTTAAAGTTAGGTAAATCGAGGGACCACGTCGTATAACACGGAACGGGTTTTTACCCCAAGAATACCAGTGCACAAAACAACAGTGCAATGCTAAATAAAGAAGAATGAAGATATTATAAGACCCAGGTCCCATCACACAATGCAACGCAAGCCGGAGGATAGTGATTTTACCTTATAATAGCCAAAAATGCTTGGCACGTGAAATTTCATATTTTATTATTACTATAAGTGAAGAAAACAACTTCAATCATAATGTATAAATCATAGACGGCATAAGTGACCCATACCACTATGTCGTCGTACTAGGCTCTACAAATAAAACAGAAATATCACGTATTGGAAATTGGATTCCATCATGAGTCGAGGCAAGGGGCAAGCTCCTCTCCGTTCGAGACACTCTAGCAAATATATCAGGACCACACACAGCGATCCTTGGAATCGGTTAAGCCGATCCTCTCTTGCTTTTGAGGATTAGTTATTCCTGAACACACGTTTCCCGGTCCTATAGGACCTATATAATGGTCTATATGTCGGCTCACATAGTTCCAGTTAGCGACCATATATTCGAGGCGCCTCGTATTCCAACAACCACACAGGTAAAAAGTATATAAATGTCAGGGCTGGTAGGTCACTGACATCACCCATAGCTAGAAAGAAACGTCGTGTTCTTCTAACGGTCCGTATCCCGTTTTTGACTCATACCGAGGTGTGACGCTCGCGAATTCACGTTATACACAAAGTTATGCCACACAGGCTGTGCTTTGATCATCAACCACAAGACTTTTCTTTTCAACATAAGCCTTGATCATTTGCCACTTAGGGGTGCCACACAGGCAATTCACTCCATGCGACTGATGTCCATCGATATACAACCTCTAAGCTCGTACGTCTCAGAGAAGGGCGTTAAGCAAGAGAATAAATTCTCCATCGCCAAACAAATGTATATTTAATAGAGATCAATCAACACAGAATAAAATCCAATGTCAGATACACAGTCCATTAAAAGTTCGTTCTGGGTCTGAACCAAACCGGAGGCACTTTCCTCGCACATCCATCGATCTCCAAGTACGTCTGGACGATCACCGACTGTTTCCCTCCTCTTGGGTGTACAGCCCAATCAAGATCATCAGTAATCACCCGAATGAGGTGAAGACTTACGGTCTTCAACCACCGTCTTCATCTTCGACGTATCATCGAATCGGTTATTCAGAATGGGTATAAACCCGGCCTTTCCGAATAACCCGCGTATATAATAAACACGTGTTACACAAACACAACATACGCCTCATTCCAATTCAGAATATTCTTTTATTCAAATTTTCACATTCTTAGGGAAAGGTTCTCATTAATCTTATCAAAGATAAATTCTTCTAAATTTATTCTTTAATCTACCTTTGGATATCATTTCAAACCAAATTATGGTTTTTCCAAACTAGTCGGGATTAACGAACCACACCGAAGTAATTATTTATTTTATTTCCCAATCCCAACCTATTCATCCCATGGAGAAAAACTGGTAATACTCCATATCTAACACCACGGTGTTATCGGTAAAATTAATTACCATTTCACGTTCAAATCTAATTAACGATTTAACTATTGCCCTGGAGCAAATCTGGTGATACTCCATTCTCGATCACTTTTCAGATTTGATAATTTAAATTATCAATTCACATTTCAATCTAATTAAAGATTAATTAAAACTCCATTTAGTTTTAATCTTTCCACAAATCAATCCTATCTTTAACTGGGTTAAAGAACTAACGTTTTCTAAAACACGGTTCACGATAAACCCAAAATCACATTCCATTGTTAATCGGGTTAAAAAACAGGTGTTATTCAAAACACCGCTCACGATAAACCCGAAATCACATTTAAATTCGATTCCAGTTAAATACTAATTAACTGGAGAATTTCACTAAATCTTAATTAAAAGATTTATTCTTTTCTAAATTAGGTTCAAGAACTGTGTTATTTAAGGCACCATTCACGATAAACCCAAATATGCCATTTAATATTAAATACAAGGCGCTGAATAGAAAATATATCAGCTTATATTCAATATCAAATTCTAAAACCAACAGGCATCGTATTGGAAATAACGATATAAAATATATCTTTAAAATTTCCACAATCATATCTATATAATCACGAAATCCAACATCGAAATATCCCGAAGATAATTTCGATTCGAATCCATTCCAATTCACGTATTGGAAATTATGATAATTTTTAAAACCACTTCAAATCTAGTTCAAAACTAGTTCATTTTGATAAAAATTTATTTTTACCTTTTCAAATATGGTATTTTTCATCCTAATTCTTTCTAATTCACATAACATGATTTTACACAAATTATTAATATTTTTAATAATTTTATCAAGGCCCATACAGTCGATTTCCAATAACGGTCATTGAACTGCACTTATAGCGACCTTTTCCAAATTTGATTTGGACATAATTCCAAATCCAACCAATAGATTTCAAATTTCTAATATTCATTGGAAAGCTCTTTTCGATACGAACCCAACGGTTCTGGTTTCAGGAGAATCCGACGGTCGGATCTACCGCAACGTCAATTCGAAGTCAATGGTCGAAATTCGCGAACTACCGCGGCGCGGCGCGTTCTATTCAGGCCATATAATATATATATATATTATATTTATTTTATCGATTTCAATTCAAAACGTATTTTATAAATCGTTTTAAATTCATTTCAAAACAATTTAAACTTCATATTTAATTTCAAATCCAAATTGAATATTTCATATCATTACTATATAAATGATAATATTTTCAAAACGTTATATTTTGAAATCACTTCTTTTTCTATATTCATTTTAAAAACGAATATAATCGATATAAATATCGTTCGTGTTAAATAGTGCATCTCTAATCAACACGGCTTTATATATTCAAATAACTTCTTTATTTTATTCAGAACGACGGCTGAGTAGGTGCGCCATTGTAGGTTCAGGCGGGCTATGGTCGTGCACGTAGTCCGGAGTTGAAAAAGCAGGCATTGGGCACCCGTAGATTTACACTGTGCGTGCTTGATTCGTGTCGGTGGTCGGTACCATAGGACTTGATACACCCTATGGTGGACCTAGAACAGGTAACTACATTTCTGGATAGGGCCGTATGACACATACACATGACGAGCTAGGACTTGTAGGGAGCCGATCGATTAGTAGATCGTACCGTAGGACCCCGTAATGGGTCACTTCATGATACTGAGCCAAGGGATCATTTCATGATTAATACTTGACATGGGTTAGAACACTAGTACAGATGGTGCAGCGAACCTTGAATATACGATGCTAGACTTGACTTATCTTGTTATCTTAATTATCCTACCAGTTCTGTTATCATCCTTATGTTTAATTCCAGTTTTCACATATCATGTTACCTTTACTAGTTTTCATGCTGAAAGTCACTAGGGCTTACCAGTCTTTATGACTGACCCTTTTTCTTTCGCCCATTTTTCTTTCGTCCCCACCCCCTGGTTCTCAGGGAGTTAACATTAGCTCTTAGCTTGGATTTGGCTTGCTTTCTGACAGCTCATGTACGGTTTGGTCTTGAGCTATGCTATGGCTGCTTCTGCTATTTATGGGGAATATTTTACTTTTGGTTATCTTAAGTTTATGCTTCTTTGAAACTTGACGTAATGGGATAATTTGTATCTTGGATATATGAGGTCTTTGACTCTTTCTTGAAAAGTAATAAAAAGTCGGTTTTTAATTTCTACCGCTGCTTTATTTATGTTCTGCCTTGTGATATCTCTGTGCATGTTTACCTAGATAATACTCCACCAAAACTAGTGCATTCCCTTTGTGAGTGACCCTAGCGGAGGTAGGGTGTTACATTTGGTATCAGAGCAGAAGGTTACCAGGCTGGGCAAAAAGTTTTAAAAACCTTCTGAAACTATTTTCAAAACCATTTATAAAGAAGCATTTTTCAAGGAAAGTTTTATGTTTGAAAAGGCTATTCCCCAAAAGCCATTAGCACTTTCCTTTGTCTCCTCGTTTGAATCTTTTCTTTTCATCTTTCAGCATGGCTGATCTTAACCTGCCTGAGGGAATACCCGTGCCTGGATGGTTCCGAAGGTACCTGGAAGCCAGGGCCAACGACGTGAGCACGGCAGACATCCCTCCTCCTCCTCCCCCAGTGGCTGCGGTTCTTCCTCCTCCTAGTACCGCTTTTGCCAAAATATGCAAAGACTTTAAAGCAATGGGCGGCAAGAACTTCGTTGGAACTGAAACCTTCGTTGAGGCACGAAATTGGCTAAACGAGACAGAAGACTTGTTCATTATCTTTGATATGGAGGACCATAGGAAAGTTCAGTTGGCAGCATGGTTGTTGAAAGAGGAAGCTTCATTTTGGTGGGAAGTCACCAACGCTACCAGGCCAGTTGAGACTAGGGCAGACTTTAGAGAGAGGTTTGGGCTTAAATTCTTATCGTCAGTAGAGGAGAACCTTTAGATGGAGAGGTTCCTAGCACTCAAGCAAGGGGATATGTCTGTGAGGGAGTACGTGAATAAGTTTAATCAGCTTGCTCGGTTCGGTTTGGATTTGGTCAACACAACCCAAAAAAAGGCTTTACGCTTTGCTCTAGGATTGAACGAGCCACTACACAGCTTGGCCCTAACTCATATACCCATGGGGGCGACCTTTGAAAGCTTGGTGGATATGGCTCAACTCCATGAGGAAGACAAGAATAGCAAGAAGGAGGTTAAGCCTAATGAGACTCATAATAAGAAAGCTGATTTCAAGAAGGGGAACAACAAGAATAATAAGAATAACAAGAGAAACAACAAATCACATGAGACGAGGAAGTGCAACTTTTGTGGTATTATGGGACATCTAGCTAAAGACTGTAGAAAGAAGAAGAGGAAGTTGGGTTAATGCTTTCATTGTGGAGATACTGGGCACATCAGCAAGTGCAGGGGCAAGGGCAGACCCAGCGAGCAGGACCTTCTGGAGGGCAGTTGCATGCTCTCAACACCACTCCAGTTCTTGACCGAGGTAGTAATATTTACGTAGAAAGCCTTGTTTACATTCTGACTTTCCTGTTCGAACCTTATTTGAATCTGGCACATCACATACTTTTATTTCTTCTGATATTGTTGAAAATCTGCACCTAAGTACTAGTCTGGTTGAGGATCCCGTTATAGTTTCAAATCCAATTGGGGGCTCCGCCCATTTATTTATGATGTGTGTGGATTTGAGGATCTCTATCTTAAGCATAAAATTCATGTGTAATGCTTATGTTCTCGGATTCATGGGATACGGGTCGATCCTAGGTATGGATTGGCTGTCCGATTATGGAGCCATTCTTGATTGTGAACGAAGGGTACTGAGGCTCATGACTCGCCTTGGTAATACCCTTGAAATTTCTTGTAACCCGAAGGGTCCGGTCATGTTGGTTTATCTTGAATCTCTTGACTCGTCCGACGATAATTTGCAATCTGTAAAAGTGGTCCGAGAATATCCAGATGTCTTTGATGAAGTGAGGGGATTACCTCCTAAATGCGAGATAGACTTCTGAATTTATCTTGTTGATAATGCCAAGCCAGTTTCATTGCCCATTAGGCACATGGTCCCGCGAGAAAGAAGAGATCTCAGTAAACAAATTAACGAGTTGCTTGAGAAAAATTTCATAAGACGAAGCATTTCTGAATGGGGTGCTCCGGTGGTATTTGCTACTAAGGCAGATGGATCGCTTTGTCTGTGCGTAGATTATCATGAGTTCAATAAGCTAACAAAGAAGAATAGGCACCCACTGCCAAGAATCGAAGATTTGTTTGACCAGCTTGTGGGAGCATCTGTTTTCTCTCAACTCGATCTAGCCACCGGATTCCATCAGCTTGGAGTGGCTGAGGATAACATTGACAAAACTGCATTTAGGACTCTAGATGGGTTCTTCGAATGGCTCGTCATGCCGTTTGGATTAACGAATGCACCCGCGTACTTTGTAGATTTGATGAGTAGGGTGTTTCGGGAGTTCCTTAACAAGTTTGTGGTAGTTTTCGTGGATGATATTTTGATCTTCTCAAAAGATGAAGAAGAGCATGCTAGACATCTCAAGGAAGTCATGGAAACACTTAGAGCACACCAGTTAAAGGCTAAGTTCTCCAAATGCCATTTTTGGAGGAAGGAAGTTCGGTTCCTTGGGCATATAGTTTCTAAGCAAGGCATAGCCGTGGACCCCGCAAAGGTAGTTGCGGTACAGGACTGGAAAATTCCTAAGAATGCAACGGAGGTGAGGAGCTTTCTCGGTTTGGTGGGCTACTACAGGAAGTTCATTAAGGACTTCGCTAAGATTTTAGCCCCTCTTACTAAGTTAACAAAGAAGAACCTAGCTTTTGCATGGGACATAGAGTGTGATGCTGCTTTTCAGAGACTTAAGAGAGCCCTCACCACAGCTCCAGTTTTGGCATTACCCGATGGAGGTAAGATGTTTACCGTGTACACAGATGCGTGCGGCACAGGATTAGGCGCCGTCCTAATGCAAGAAGGAAGAGTAATATGCTACGGTGGCAGACAACTTAAAGCTTATGAGAAAAACTATCCCACGCATGACTTGGAGTTGGTCGCGATCGTTTTTGCACTTAAAGCTTGGCGCCATTATCTTCTAGGGGAGAGGTTCGAGCTGTATACCGACCACAAATCGCTTAAGTACCTCATCTCACAGAAAGATTTGAATCTGAGACAACATCGATGGATGGAATTCTTGGCATCATATGACTTCGTTATAGCCTATACCCCCGGCAAGGGTAACGTGGTGGCTGACGTGCTAAGTGGAAAGCGGTTGACTTTGAGCCCCTTGTTTGTGGAAAGGAAAAGTCTTGAGTTTATAGCAACCTTTGATTTTACACTTGTTGTTGAGTCATTGACTGCTACGTTAGCATCTCTTGAGTTAAGACCTACACTTCTAGATCAAGCATTGACTTCACAGAAGGAAGACCCACATATAGTCGAAATCATGAATAAGCTGATTTGTGGTGAGACATCAAGTCACCTCAGTAGGTATACCATAGATGACAAGGGATGGCTAAGGCGCGAATGAAGGCTATGTGTCCCACAAGTGGGAGACCTAGTAAGGAAAGTTCTCGAAGAGGCACGTCATTTGAAGATGACTATACATCCTGGAGGGGATAAGATGTACAGGGATATGAAACGCATTTTCTTTTGGGTTGGAATGAAAAAGGATGTGGCAGAGTTTGTTTCGAAGTGCATGGTGTGCCTACAAGTAAAGGCCGAGTCGAAAAAGCCCGGTGGGCTATTACATCCTTTGGAGGTTCCGCAATGGAAATGGGATAGTATTTCGATGGATTTCGTGGATGGACTGCCTAGGTCAAGGAAGGGAAATACTAGCATATGGGTCATAGTTGATAGACTCACGAAAAGTGCTCACTTCATTCCGGTGAAGAGCAAGAGGACCGCATCAGGGCTAGCGTCTATTTACCTTCGAGAGATAGTACGGTTGCATGGAGTTCCTTCTAGTATAGTTAGTGACTGTGACCTGATTTTCACTAGCCAGTTTTGGAATAGTCTGCAAGAAGCAATGGGAACACGACTGAACTTAAGCACCGCCTATCACCCACAGACGGGTGGACAAACCGAAAGGGTAAATATGGTACTAGAAGATCTCCTGAGGCTATGCATTCTCGACTTTGGTGGTACTTGGGAAGACCATCTTCCTCTCGTGGAGTTTGCATATAATAACAGTTACCAAGCTAGCATCGGAATGGCACCGTTCGAAGCCCTGTATGGAAGACCCTGCAAGTCGCCAACTTTTTGGTGGGAGACGAAAGACAGGCTTATACTTGGCCCTGATATGATAAGAGACACGTCTGAGAAGATTGAGCTGATACGAAGACGGATGAAAACGGCCCAAGATAGGCAGAAATATTATGCGAACCAGAGAAGAACAGAACTAGAGTTCGAAATCGGAGATATGGTCTTTATAAAAGTTTCTCCGTTACGCAATGTAGTTCGTTTTGGAGCAGTTGGAAAGCTAGCACCAAGGTTCGTAGGACCGTTCCCTATCATCGAGAGGATTGGACGAATGTCCTATAAGGTAGACTTACCAGAGAAGCTGGCTGGGGTGCACAATGTCTTTCACATCTCGCATCTCCGGAAGTGCTTGCATGAGTCAGCCGAAGTGGTTGAGCCAAGCATCCTTGAAGACGTAGAAGTGGAAAAAGAAGCAACATTGAGGCGAGTTCCGATTCGTATCTTAGGAACGGAGATTAAGAAGCTAAGGAATCGAGAAGTCAAGCTAGTTAAAGTGCAGTGGAGTGAAGCCCAAGAAGACGCAACTTGGGAAACAGAAGAGAAGATACGCGCGCTTTACCCATTTCTTTTTGAGGGTACATTCTCGATCTCTTTTTCCTTGAAAACCTTTTCATATCATGCTTCTACTATCTATGTTTGTCTTGTAATCTTCTCCATCTTATCTTGAGAACCTTAGGTAGAACCATATGGATGTAAACATGTGATTGAAACATGTTATGGTTGATGTTTGCATGGTTGCAAGTGGTTGCAAGTGGTTGCTAGTGGATGCATGACACACATTAGGCACTAGATCGGCTCAGTCACATTTTCATGTTGCATATGCATGAGTGCTTATACTTGTACATGGATGGAACTTGTTATGCTATCACTTGGATGTTTCATATGGATGAGTGTTTGTGCACTCATGTAGAGATTATGAACTATGCTAGGAATTTGCATACATGTTGGATTCATAACACTAACATATTTTTACTTAAGGAGGTTTACTAAATCAGTAACCGCCTGATCTTTTGCATTAGATAAGTACATATACACACACTTTCTGCATATGTTCATACAGCACTAGATTTTTTTTAAGGACAATGGTTGCATGTGGATGATGCCTTGAGTAGATGGATGTTGGATGGTAGGACACATCCTCCCTAACTTAGAGATTTCGGGGACGAAATCCTTTAAGGGGGGAGAATGTAACAACCCGTGTTTTTAAAACGTGTAATAACCATAAATCAAGGCAGAATTAATTTTTAAAATAAGAATCAAGGGAAACAGGTTGCGCCATTGCGTTCGTCTCGAAATTCTTCTTGGAAACGAGTCCGAGTTTCCGAAAATCGGAGTCCGTATGACCAAGTTATGACCTTTCGAAGTTTTCAGAAGTTTTCAAGTTCAAAAAAAGTTCAATTCGAATTCAAAATTCGAATTTCAAACCTCAGAATGGACTGGGCGGGAAATTTCCCACCCAGGACCAGGTCGACCTGGGGGTCGACTATGTAGTCGACCTACCCAGGACCAGATCGACCATAGTGTCGACCTGGGGGTCGACCTGGTTGTCGAGCCCATTTCTAAAGTTGGATTCACTTTGACGTATTTGGCCTCGTTTTTGTCCGCATTCGTTGACCTAACCCTATAAATACAGCCCCTAACACCAGTCTCTCTACACAAAATTATTTCTGACCTTATGCTGCTCTAATTCTAGTTGAAAAGTTTGAGAGAGGGGCTGCTTCTTCTACGTTGAGACTGCGTTAAGGGAATTACTGATTTGGGGATTTCTATTAGGACTTGACTAAGCATATAGAGATTCAACAATCGACTCTCTTTTTCTAATTCTCGAACCACGATCTGTAAGCCCCGGTTATTTTTAGATTTAAACTGTAAATGTAATATGAATATGATGTAAATTGAAATTGGACCTATGTATGATGATTGTTTTACATCCATTCTTGTTCATCTTGGATCTTGACTCTTGGATATTACTATGATATTGATTTGGGGCCTATTCATGTTGTAAACCAAAAAGAGAAACTCCTCATATTATCATGTTGAATCTGCTATTAGTCACATGTTTATGACTATCACCTTATGTAAATCGTTACCATGACTATACTATCACCTTATGACAGTTGTACCATGACTATACTATCACCTTATGACAGTCGTTACCATGACTATACTATCACCTTATGACAACTGTTATCTTGACTAGTACCTTATTTTGATAGATTTGGAATCTTTATGTTTGAGGCCAATATTCCATATGCCAATAATGTTTTAATCTTTTATTTCAAGTCATAATATGCTATGCTAGCAATCACTTTTGCCACCTTATACTCGTTCCTTTTTATGTTATTCCCTAATTAGATTTATTTGTATCGATTCGAGCTTACGTGCGATGGGAATACGATTTGGGTAGACTAGGTAAAACATGAATTAGCTTTAAACTTGAACAAGAACGTTGTTATGACTTGAACCTGAATATGGAAATGAACTTGACACGATTTGACATGAAACATGACCTGAAAACTGGACATGAATCTAGACATGAAAACTTGAACGTGGGCATGAAAATTAGATAAACTTGAAAATGGCCAACTCGAGGTTGGGTTGAGTTTGCAGTGTAAATCTGCCCGGAACCGCCTGGCAAATCCATTGGCTGCAAACAATAGGATCCAATGCGGGCAGTTGGTTATATCGCACATAAAACCTGAGGTTAGACTATGTTGTGGTGTAAATCTGCCCGGAACCTCCCAGCAAATCCAGTAACCACAACAGTTAGTCTAATGTGAGAGGTTGGCGTGCACTAATGAATTAATGCCACATGATAGGGTTAAGTCATGAACCACTTGAATATACTTAACCAACTTGACATGATGATTTGATAGGGTTAAGTCATGAACTGCTTGAACACACTTAACCAACTTGATACATGATTTGGATAGGGTTAAGTCACGAATTTGAATGACAACACTTAACCCATTAGAAACCCTAGTTACGCGGTCCTTTTCAGCAGTAAACCACTTGGATGTATCACGATACCCTGGAACTAGGAAGAGTGGGGCACGATTACTAGGCTGATTGTAAGCGACCAGAACGACGGCTGAGTAGGTGCGCCATTATAGGTTCAGGAGAGCTGTGGTCGTGCACGTAGTCCGGAGTTGAAAAAGCAGGCATTGGGCACCCGTAGATATACACTGTGCGTGCTTGATTCATGTCGGTGGTTGGCACCATAGGACTTGATACCCCCTATGGTGGACCTAGCACATGTAACTACATTTCTGGATAGGGCCATATGACACAGACACATGACGAGCTAGGACTTGTAGGGAGCCGATCGATTAGTAGATCGTACCGTAGGACCCCGTAATGGGTCACTTCATGATACTGGGCTAGGGGATCATTTCATGATTAATACTAGACATGGGTTAGAACACTAGTACAGATGGTGTAGCGAACCTTGAACATGCGATGTTAGACTTGACTTATCTTGTTATCTTAATTATCCTACCAGTTCTGTTATCATCCTTATGTTTAATTCCAGTTTTCACATATCATGTTACCTTTACTAGTTTTCATGCTGAAAGTCACTAGGGCTTACCAGTCTTTATGACTGACCCTTTTTCTTTAGCCCCTTTTTCTTTCGTCCCCCCCCCCCCCCAAGGAGGAAACACTAGCTCTTAGCTTGGATTTGGCTTGCTTTCTGACAGCTCATGTACAGTTTGGTCTTGAGCTATGCTATGGCTGCTTCTGCTATTTATGGGCAATATTTTACTTTTGGTTATCTTAAGTTTATGCTTCTTTGAAACTTGATGCAATGGAATAATTTGCATCTTGGATATATGAGGTCTTTGACTCTTTCTTGAAAAGTAATAAAAAGTTGGTTTTTAATTTCTACCGCTGTTTTATTTATGTTCTGCCTTGTGATATCTCTGTGCATGTTTACCTAGATAATCCTCCAACAAAACTAGTGCATTCCCTTTGTGAGTGACCCTAGTGAAGGTGGGGTGTTACAAGTCTATAAATAGAATTTGGAATTAGGATATTGTTTTTAAGTGCAAAATCAAACTAGTTGATTTAATAAAAGAAATATTTTTCACATCTGATGTGAACAAGGGATTTAAGTAAATATTTTGTGAAATGAAAATACTATAAAAGAAACTGGGTTTTGAATATAGGAATTTAAATTAGATTTAATGAAATTAGAAACTGACTGGAGATTAGTTATGTTGAACAGTTGTCTAGGTATTGATCTGATGTTGGTTTCAACCTTCAGGGTTAATACGTGGGGAGTTATTCTCTTACTAAAAGTTAAAGACTAATAGATGTGGGAAGATACATGAATGAGAAATGGAAATGTTTTCCAATGTCAATACTGTCTATTTTCTAAATTTAGAAAATAAGAATTTATGAATATATGGAAACGGGAAATAGGGAAATGAATAAATTAATGATAAATTAATTAAAGAGGAAAAATGTTGATTGATGATTGATCGATTAAATTTCCATTTGGAAATAGAATCATTGTGTGTATGGATGTTTTCTTTTGATAGTTAAATAACCGACTATCAACGTTTTGATTATTTTTCCGTCGTCAATATGGAGAGACCAGGATTAGATTTATTATTTGAAAACCACTCTGTATAAGCATTAGCATTGAGAATCAAATATGATGAAGATAATTGAAGATGGAGTTTATGCAAGGGCCGTTCTGGAAAATCCTAGGTAGAAATTGACTAAGATGGGTTTACAAAATAGTGCCTTCAGTTTGTCCAGTCTCAGGACAACCTGTATTGAAGAATGACTGACAGAGTATATTTAATTGATCGTGTAAGTTTATCTCTTCAAACATATTTATGTTTGGTGGCGGAGGAATTCGTTTTTCTTTGCTATATACCCATGGTATTTTTGGATAAATCAAATTTGTGATTTGGTGGGGATGACAATGTGACATTCAAAGTAAATAAAGGTGTGATCTGTATGTTATGACCTCAAGCCTCACAACCGAGGAATGATATGAAATCGAGTAGGTCACATGGCTAAGTGTGTAGCTCCCAATTAGGGTGTATTGTCACCTGATCTAGAGAAATTTCATTTACTTCTTTAACCTATTTCGGTGTTGTTGCTTTCAAGAAATGGTTGATGATCCCAACCATTGGTGATAATACATTTGGTTCACTCAAGCAAAATGAGTGACCGATCATGTTTAACTTGGGTTGCAACATGTTCTTGTCGAACCCGGTGTATTCCTCTCTAGAGCTGCACTGTCAGAAGGTGGTCCCATACCTTGCCAGTTGGAATTCATTACCCAATAAGCGTTTGCGTTTTTCGATTATATATTATGTATATGGAACGTGAGATGAAAGCATTCTACTAAATGATTATTAGTTGCCGTTGATAGACACTATTGTAGTATCATAAGAGATTTGATATAAAGAATATTTTGGTTTATCATAAGGTAAAAACTGCATGTGTTTATGTGTGGATTGGTCTTACGATTATCCTTTCTTTTAAAGGGATTTTAAAAGTTAAACAAATGGTTGGAGTTTACTCACACCAGTCACACGATTGACCTAGAGTTTATTTTTGTTTTCCTTAAACTCTTGGGTCCCCAATTATGTACGGCAAGTCAAGTAGTCGGGATTTACAAATACTAGAAGGAGCTTGGAGCAGGAGGCTTCAGGATTATATGGCTATTGTTTATTTTTGTTGTGATGTAAGTGTTGTACTCTAATATACAAACGAAGATTTGTGTTTCAAAGTTATGTCGTATACTATATTTTATATTCGTCCGCTGTGAGATTCATGTTACTCAGATTCTGTGGTTTTATGTTCTTCTTCTATTCTAATTTTATATCTTATCTATTCTCACCCTCTAACTTCTTTCTATTAATAATCTGGTATGTTCGATTCTAGAATAGTTAACATGGTTTAATGTTGATTTTCTGGGTCGAAAATTCCAGTTTGTTACAGTGGTATCAGAGATGAAGGTTAAGTAATTACCTTGGCTCTGTGGCGTAACTCGATAGAGATGGGTTTAGTGATACCATTGATTGAGTTTGAGTGTGTGTATATATATATATGAGCGCGTATTTGTTATTTGATATAAAAATGGTTTTATATTATGGAGATTTATTGGTTGAGCGGTTTACGAATTCAAGTCAATCAGATTAATCCACTGTATCGATAGGAGTTTCTAAATACTTGAATACGATGAATTGACCCAATATGTTTTGAAAAGAGGGTAAATGAAATAATTTTACCCAAATCATAATTGATATAAAAGAAAGATTTATATTGAAATTATTATAATATATTAGAGATATTGGTTATTATTATAATCGAATGAGATTACAAAAAGTGAAAAGGTTAGAAATATCCGAGCAGAATTTTTATAAGCGTGATATATGAAATCAGATGGATTAAATCTGAATTTAGATAAGAACTGGAATTTAATTCCAAAAAGTTGGAAAAGTGTTTGTAAATGGATTTGGATCAAATATATGAGAATTTTAAAAATCCTGGGAGATATTAAATTGTTTTATAAGCATCATGCATGATATTTTGAAATAATTTCAAAATGGAAATTTTTAAGAAATGAGTTTGAAAGGTGATATAGTATTGAAATCGCTTTGATCACTGGGAAATAATTCTAATGATGTTGATCACACCATCAGTGTTCATTTTCGAGTTCCAAGTGATGGATTACTACCAAAGATACTATTTCGAATTATTTCGAGAAAACATTTTGTTTTGATTCCAAAAAGGATTAATTTATTTTTGAAAAGGGCAAGTTGTTTAAAACTCCTAGGAAGAGATTGTTTAAATGGAAAACAAATTAAGTAAAAATTTGTGGAAGTAAATTGAAATTGGATTAAAACCAGTTAAGTGGAAATTGAATTGAAAATAGAACGATACTGAGTAAGATTGGATTTTGAATATCATCTAACTTAGGTATGTAAATGGATTTATTGTTGAAATAAAAATCAGATTTGAGTTATGAGATAAAGATAAGTGATTAGAGAAATTAATCAGTTAATGAAATATGTGTATGGAACTTAATTTGGTTAAGTAGATAGGATTGATCAGTTAAGAATTTGAAAATCAAGAATGGTACTTGAGATTGAGAATGGAATTTGCTTTGGACAAGCGAATGATTGGGCTTGAGTATAAAAACTGATTGGGGATTGATTGGGATGACATTGGCATATGCTGAATGGGCAGCAGATGGAAAGGATATAATGATATGCCCGACAAAAAAGTACAAGTTTATTTGTATATGAGTTTAATGATTTATGAGCCTATTTGGCAAGCCGCTTGGCTGTTTGATTTTCTTTAGGATTAGGGAAGGCCAAGAGAGGCGAGTTGTAGCTGTACCGATTGAGTCGTACAAAGGAGATGCTGGTGAATTTTTTTGAAATTTTAAGGCGTTAGAAATTTTTCAGAATTTTTGAAAATTTTAGTTAGTAAGAATAAATTTATAATTTAATTAAAATTAATTGTTTCGGTTGGAATTAAAGTTAAGAAGTAAACAAATAATTTTTAATCAGTTAATAGGGTTTATTTTCTACCTTAGCAATTTCGAGGACGAAATTATTGTAAGGGGGAAGAATGTAACATCCCGTACTTTTATGGTATAATAATTAATTTATTTAATTATTCAAATAGTGATTTAGAGATTTAAATGGTTATTTAATTAAATAATATTGAATATTTAATTAATATAAATAATAGAATATTATATTTATTTCCGAAATAGTCAGAAACAGTTATGCTGGCAGTATTTCGTGAATTAGGAAATTTACATGATATAATTCAGTTAGAATTGAATTATAATAACAAATTTTATTATTTAAAAGAAGTTTGAACATATAATTATAATATGATTTAAATCGAGCTCGTAATGGCGCGGTAGTTCGTAATATGAAGTTTTGAACTTCAATTGAATATACATAATCCGTTTTAAGTCGGATTCTGTGAAAAAAGAAACGTTTGAATCTGTTGAACGATATTTTTCTAATGGAAGAGAAAAATCGAGATTTCATCGTGTAGATTGGGAATTATGTCCAAATCAAATTTTAGAAAGTCGCTATGGAATTCCTTTATAATTTAAAATGATTTATTTATATTATAAATGAATTTTTAATATAAATACAATACTGATTAAACCTGTACTTGAAATGTCGGATTATAAATTAAGATAGGAATATTTTAGAGCTATATTATATTCTTTGTAAATATATACGATAATATAAATTTATTAATATTAAATTTAAATATTTTTAAATATATTAATATTTGAATGGATTTATTTAGAGCCTTTAAAATTGCCATTTTTACAAACGACCTCCGTTTTTTTATGAAACTAATTTTGTTGGATCCGGAATATTAAATTATTGTTAGATTTCAATTTTCGTGAAATTTGGAGTCAATATGTGGCCATGCGAAATTTTAATGTGAAAAACAGTCGATAATTTGACTTTATAAATACGCTTTATGAGCAAGCGGACTTGGAATTCGATGAAACATTTTCGTTGGGTCCGTAATTTCGAAATATAGCTGTATGCCCATTTTCGTCGAATTTGGATATTGTATGTGATCATAGGGATTTTTAACGACAAATACAAACAGCGTTATAATAAAAATAAATAAAATAATGAATATTAAATTATTATTTCTCTCCTATAAATACCCTTAACCCTTTTCTAACCTTAAGCTATTTCATCTGTTGGTCAACTACCTACAGACGCCTCCAAAGAAATTCAAACAGTAAAATTGAGACTTTGAAAATTAAAAAAAAATCAAGCAAAAATCTATAAATCTTGAGACAGTTATCTTCGAATTCCCTAAGCAATTCTCTTCATTTTCATATATATTTGAAGGGGTGCGATAAGTGCTTGGCGGGTTGACATTTTCCTAGTGTGTATGAATATGTTCGAGGGTTTGTGCGCATGAGGATTTAAAGAATCAATTCATGTTTTTGATGTCATTTTTGGATTCGGAAGATGGAACTGCAACTGGCATGGAAGTTTGAACTAGTTTGGGAGATATAGATGTTGTAATGACCCGAAAAAATGGCGATCTTGGTTATCCGATATACAACACATATCGAACATCCAAGGATCGAAAATACCGGTCATTAATGAAAGAAATTAGAGGGTGAGGAAAGATAAGATAGAAACTCAGAATAGAAGAAGAAGAAGAACACAACATCAGAGTAACACGAACATCACAGCGGAACGAATAACATATAATATATATAACATAACTTGAAATATACATCTGTACTTGAATATACATCATTATCAAAGTACAACACTTACAACACAGCGGAAATAACTATAGCTATATAATCCTGAAGCCTCCTTCTCCAAGCTCTTCTAGTATATCTGTAAATCCGAACTACTTGACTGCCCGTACAAAATTGGGCACCCAAGAGTTTAGGAAAAACAACAAAATAAACTCCGGGTCAGTCATGGGACTGGTATAAGTAAAACAGTTTAAAACAGTTCGAACAAGTAAACGATATCTCATAAGACCACACCGCATAACGGAACGGGTTTTTCCCTTATGAGAATCCAAATTATCTTTATATCAAAAACCTTTTGATATTATAATAATGTATATCAACCACAATATAATGATCATCTAGAAGAAACGCTTTCATCTCACGTTCTACATATATAGTATACAATCAAAATCGCAAGCACGTATTGGGTAATGGATTTCCAACTATGAGAAGGTATGGAACCACCTTTTGCTAGTGTACCTCTAGAGAGGAATACACTGGGTTCAACAAGAACATCTTGCAACCCGGCCAGACATGACCAACCACTCATTTCGCTTGAGTGTATCGAATGTATATCACCAACGGTTGGGATCATCAACCGTTTCCCGAATGGGACAGTATCGACAATAGATATTTCGAAATAAATGAAACTCTAGATCAGGTGATTATACACCCTACTTCGGAGCGACCGACTTAGCCATGCTGCCTGCCCGATTTCTGTCATTTACCGGTTGAAGAGGCTTGAGGTTACGCCTTATCATCACATCAGATTCACTTCGAATTCCACATTGTCAGATCCATCGAAAATCACTAATTGACGTCTACAACAGTACATTATGTGTTAGCTAAAGAAGTTTCCTTCTCCGCTTCCACTCTTGGTACGGTTGAAGAAATCAATGTACGCGACCTTTTCAGGAAATACTCTATCAGACATTCATCCATACAAGTCATCCAGGAATAGGATGAACCGAAGGCACTATTCAATACATCTATCTTAGGCAATGTTATCTAAGACTTATACAATAGCCCTTGTACTTTACTCCGTCTTCAATTATCCTTGGCATATATGATTCCCAACGCTTATGCCAATACAGAGTGGTTCTTTGGATAATAATCCAACCGGTCTCTCCATATTAACATCGTTAAAATGGTCAAAAACTTCAATAGTCGGTGAGTTAACTATCGAAGAAAAACACGTGTGCAAACAACGATATTATTTCCAGATGGAAATTCTATCAATCAATCACCAATCATATATATATATATATATATATATATATATATTCATGTTTCCTTAATTTCTATGTTTAGAAAATATATGTTATTAACACTGGAAAATATTTCCATAACTTATTCCTTATTTCCAATTTCAATATTTGATTACTTCTCTGATTCTATTTGGAAAACATTTCTAAATCTTCTTTACTTGGATTTAAACAGATGTTTAAATCAACATCGCGACGACAACTCAAACCACTATACTTATTCACTAAATCACTTAATCACTTTCACTCTCGAACCTTAACCATTTGTAAATTAAAAACGAAGTCAATCAAGTTGGGGTATAACTACCTCTCAGACCTTAACTGAACAACATTTCAAATCTCGAAATAGGTTAAGTTCATATTTTAACTCTTTAACACTTCCTTACGTAACTCTCGTTCGAATAAATCTCTATTCGATAACTCCTCCCTTCGAATAACTATATTTGATAATCTCTCTTACGAATAACTAGATTCGAAAACCTTTCTTCGAATAAACTAAATTCGATTAACTCTTTTTACTTAACTCCTTTCGAATAACTAATCCGATAACTCCTTTCGATTAAACTATAATCGATAACTCTTTTCGATTAGACTATAATCGATAACTCCTTTCGATTAAACTATAATTGATAACTCCTTTCGATTAAACTGTAATCGATAACTCTTATGTCTTTAACTCTATTCGAATAACTAATTCGAATAACTCTTATTTGAATAACTCTATTCGAATAACTAATTCGCATAACTAATTCGATTCTATTCGAATAAACTATATTCGATCATCTCCTTTATTTTAACTCAAATAGATTAACTCCATCGAGTAACTAAATTTGATAACTCCTTCGAATAACCAATTCAATAACTCTTATGTGTTTGACTCTATTTGAATAAATAATATTCGATAAACTCCATTTGAATAACTCTAGTTCGATTTAACTCTATCGATTTACTCTAACTGGTTTAACTCTAACTAGTTAACTCTATTTGATTAACTCTAACTGGTTTAACTCTATTTATTTTATGAGTATTCCCTTTTTAAATTCTATTTGTAAATGGTTCTACAAATATCTCTTTTTTGATTTCATTTGTAATGGTTTTACAAATATTCCTCTTTCGATTTCATTTGTAAAGATTTGCAAATATTTTCTTTAGGGTTACATTTCTAGGTATTTTCTATTTATAAATAATCCATTTATAAATAAATTCCTATTTATAACTATTCCATTTATAAATAATTCCTTTTATAAAATCTCCTGATTTTATATATATTCTCTTTCCACTATTCACTTTGACAAATTCCCCTTTTCTCCAAATCCCGGTACGTTATGGTGTTTAACATATCAAATTACGATGTCCAATATCGTTCATACACACACAATCAACAACAGGTTATAATTCACATCATATATCAAAATATATGAAAAACAATAAAATAACTATTGAGGAATCTTGTGGGATTCCTCCAACCTGTTTCCCTGCATCCACAGATGTTATATAATAAAAATCAACATCACTTTCAGTTCCATATGATATATTCTGTTAAACAGAATCAATATAGAAATTCAACTAATTGACTAGCAGTTCAATCAAACAGTCAACACATAGTCAATCAGTCATCATTTATTAGTTCTAATTATACGTTATAAAAATAGAACTGTTCAGAGTTGTTGAGTTTTACTCACTTTGTCAGTTCATCGTTAAAGAACGATAAACTGTTGTTTGATTTGAATTAAACAATTTATTTCGCCATAAATTGTAACAAACCCCAATCCACTCCCAGTCAGTTCCAGTGCGTAGCCGTCGTCCATACGATCCCAATGCAACTTACGGTTCGTCAATCTGATAAAGTATGAACGAGACATTGCCTTTTACAAGTTTCAACAAATTTTATAATAATTTAAACTAAACTTTGAATTGATTAAATTGTTTGGGCCTCACCGAAACAAGCCCTGCCCGTCCTGAATTCCAACCCGCCGTCTACAGTTCCTTCCCTTCCAAACCAAATCCCTGACTCCAGAAAGCTTCAAGCCATTTCGCCAACTTCCTCCATTTGTCGATCATCCATTTCTCCACCGAAATCAAAACAAAAATCACCACTCTTCTCTCCGTTTCACACTCTTTCACCCTATACCCATTTCACACCACTCGAGCTCCATTACGGGATCCCGCCGCTCAGCCCTGTATAGTTCATCACTGAACTTTCCTGTCACCGTATTCATAAAAAAAACACCAGACCGTGCTATTTTCCATCACGAGACCAAAACTCATTCTTCTCCTCTACTTCTGCTCACACTCCTCCATTTCTTCTTCGGTTAAATGTACGGTTGCACTACCCCATTTCCTTGCTTCATGTCACCTGCATGTTGCACAGTTTTCCACCTTCTCTTTGTTGTCTTCCTTGACTCACGAAACAGGAAATCTCGCTTCCACTACTCCATGCTTTCCAACATAAGGACCGCTATTCTTATCCCTGCCAAAAACTCCAACTCGCGGGTGCCTCATCATGTCCTTCCAGTAGTTCCAGTCCATGCCCGTAGCTAGTATTCATGGTCATTTCCTCCATAGTATTATCTTCCCTACCCCCCTTTTGTTTTGTACACTGCAGCTTCAACTTTTGTGAAAACCAGAAAGAGAAAGTATGGAGGATTAAATCGAACGTTTCTGTTTGTTCATTTCTGTTTGGTGACGGCGCAGATCTTTTGATGAACGAATAAAGAAGTTTTAGGTTAGGAAGGCTTAGAAGTTATTATATAGGGATTATATTTTGGATTGAGAGGATAAATGCCTTCCACGTTTCAGACAGAACAAGTGGTTGGTAAAGAACGAGACGTGGACTCCTTTTGATCATAGAAATAAGTTAGGCTATTTTTGTTTTGAGTTGTAAAATTTAACATACCTTATTTAAAATTCTGTTCATATATGAGCTGCTACAAACAGAAATAAAAACACTGGTGAGTCGAGCAATGTCTCACGATCCCAAAAATATAATAATATCGGCAGTTTGACTCATTTTATGAAACCCCGAAATGTTGATTACAGGGTGCAAATTACTTCAAATAAAAAGTTGCTTATTTAATTTATTAAAAATTTCTATAAAATTCTAAAAATTAAATTATACCTATGTCTCAAAAGAACCCTGTCTAAATTCAAACCCGATCTCTGGTTATATCGAATAAACCGATACGGTCGATAAACGATTCTATAGCGACTATTTCAAAATTTGATTTGGACATATCTCAAAATCTTCTCAACGAAATCCTGATTTTTCTCCTCCACTAGAAAGACATACTCCACCAGCTCCACATGTTTCTTGTTTCACAGAAATCTGGCTTAAAACGAATCCTGTACATTCAGTTGAAGTTCAAATTGCCAAATCGCGAACTACCGCGCCATTTCGAGCTCGATTTTAATTATGTTATAATTCTATGTTCAGACCGTCGTTTATATAATATATTCGTTATTCAAATTCAATTCCAAGCTGAATTAAATATCATAGATGATCCGGTTCACACCTTATCGTCATTTCAGCCAATTCTGATTAGAATTAAATATATTATTTAATTTATTATTTTAAATTAAATATTCACCATTAGTTAATTCCACTACCATTAAAATTCTCTAAACCACTCTTTTAAATAATTAAATAAATTAATTATAATACCTCTGCAAATGCGTGTCATTACATTCTTCCCCACTTAAAATAATTTCGTCCTCGAAATTGCTAAGGTAGAGAACGACCCTATCGACTGGTTAGAACATATTTGTTAACTTCTTAACTTCAGTTTCAACCGAACCAATTTAATTTCAATTAAATTATCAATTAATTCTGATTAACAAAAAAATTCAAAATCCTGAAAATTTTCTAATGCCATAACTTTTCGAAAAATTTCGCCAGCACCTCCTTTGTACTGGTTAATAGCTCAAACTCCAAATTGCCTCTCTGGGCCATCTCCAACCCAAAAGAAAATCAAACAGCCAAGCAGCTTGCCAATTCGGCTCATAAATCTTATATCCAATAGAAATATAAACTTGTACCTTTTGTCGGCATATCAACTCTATCACTTCCATATGCTATCAACTCAGCATATACCAATGTTATCCCAATCAAATTCCAATCTACTTTTATCCACAACACCACCATTTGCTTATATTCGAGCCAAATATCATTTTAACTCGAGTTTCTTCCCGATTCCCAACTCTTAACTTGATTATTCCATTACATTTCAAATTTGAATCTCACAATCCAATTTGCCTTAACATCATTCTAATTCAACCTCAGTTACCACTTTATTGGCTTTACTTTAATTAAATTTTGCTTTCTCAAATTTCTGTTAAATTTGTTTTTAATTTAAACAGTCTTTCCCTGGGAGTTTTTAAACAGTTTACTCTTTTCAAAATTTCCCTTTTGAACATGTCACTGAGCCGTTAATTAATATTCCATTAGTTAAATCACTTCTCTATTTCTTTATCAATATTTGTTAACGAAATATTTTCAATAACCATATTGGCCTTTTATATTATTTGGAAAACACTTCCGAATATCGCCTTCCTTTATTTTCTAAACTTTAGAAAATATATGCTATTTATAATTGGAAAATATTCCAATTACTTATCTCTTTTCCGACCTCGTTTATTTCTATACTTAGGAAATATTCTTTATTATATTTCCAAGCTTACACTAATTTGTGTTAAAACAGATGTTGTGTAAAACATCGTTACGACAACCCAAATACTATAGTCAACTAACTCTTATTCAACATTGATCTTCGAGCCTGAAATCATACTATTTATTTTTTAATAATGAAATCAATCAAGTTGGGGTATAACTACCTCTAAGACCTTGACTGAATAACATTTATAACGTTAAAACAGATATGACTACTTACTTAAATAATCAATACCATACAACTACTTATTCACTTTTAAACACGTATACGCTTCCTCTTTCTATTCTTACTAGATTTTATTCTTAGTCTTCCTTTTTGATTTTACTATTCTATTTCTAAGTTCGTTTCCTTATTGACTTCTATATATATATATATATATATATATATATATATATATATATATATATCGATACGTTGATTTCTAATTATCAAATAATCTTAAAAATATTATAACCCCTTAAATTCCAGGAAAAATTCGCCATAACCTCCTTTGTACTAGGAGCATCGTGATATTTCAAATAGCCTCCCATGCCCCTCACCAATCCAAAAGAAAAGAAAAAGCCAAGCAGCTAGCAGATACGGCGCATAAAATCTCATATATGAATTAAATACATACCTTTTCGTCGAGCATTCTATTTATATACCTTCATACCTTATCCATACCTATCCCATATATATTTATACCTGCCCAATCTATTTTAACTATACCTGATCGTTTTAACTCAATTCGTTGATAAATTTGTTAATTAACTCTTTAGTCTATTTCACTTTTATATTTGATCATGACATGTTCAAATATATTTTACTTGCTTATTAACTAATTTGAATCCAAATTTCAAATTTAAGTTCTATATTCGATTTCGAATATCCATTTACAAATCCAATTCACCTTTCAAAGTTCAACTTCAAATTTAAAACTCGATTACTAATTCCTCTTTGACTTAAATAGAATTTCTATTCAAATTTTATATCACTTATATTATTCAAATCTACATATCAAATTCTATTATTCAAATTCTATATATCAAATTTTATTCAAATTGTATATTATAAATCCCATTTGAATTTCTATATAACTTGTCTTTCCGAAAACAAATTCAAAACAGTATATCTGGTAGTAATTCGTCACTTACAACTCGAAAATGAATACTGAAGATGCAGGTGTCATCATCGGAATCTATTTTCTAGCGATCAAAGTGAGTTCAATACTATAAAACCATTTCTAAGAATTTCCACTTTGAAATTCATTTCAAAATATAATTCACACTGCTTGTAAAACAATTTAAAATCTCCCAGGAACTTAAATTTTCTTTATTTTTAATCCATTTACAAACACTTATCCAATTTTCTAGAATTTTAATTCAATTTCTGGTTTAAATTTTAGATTTAACTCATCTGATTTCACGTATTTCATTTATATGAATTCTGATTGGTTATTTACATAACCATTTAATGTATAATCTTACTCGATTATAATAACAACCAATATATCCACTATATTATAATTTTGAGATATATATCTTCTCTATATCAAGATATACCTTGGGTAAACTTATTTTAATTTTCCCTCTTTTCAAAACATATCGTGTCGACCCATCGTATTCGAGTGTTTAGTAACTCCTACCGATATAGTGGATCAAACTAATTGACAAGAACTCATAAACAACTCAACCAATAAATCACCACAATATAAAACAATTTTATATCAATAACAAATACGCTCACTCTTATATATACACTCAACTCAATCTAGGGTATTACTAACCCTATCTCTACTGAGTCACGCCACAAAGCCAAGGTAATTCACTTAACCTTATGCTCTGATACCAACTGTAACGACCTGGAAAATGGCGATCTTGGTTATCCGATATACAACACATATCGAACATCCAAGGATCGAAGATACCGGTCATTAATGAAAGAAATTAGAGGGTGAGGAAAGATAAGATAGAAACTCAGAATAGAAGAAGAAGAACACAACATCAGAGTAACATGAACCTCACAGCGGAACAAATAACATATAATATATATATATCATAACTTGAAATATACATCTGTACTTGAATATACATCATTATTAAAGTAAAACACTTACAACACATCGGAAATAACTATAGCTATATAATCCTGAAGCCTCCTGCTCCAAGCTCTTCCAGTACATCTGTAAATCCGGACTACTTGACTGCCCGTACAAAATTGGGCATCCAAGAGTTTAGGGAAAACAACAAAATAAACTCTGGGTCAGTCATGGGATTGGTATGAGTAAAATAGTTTAAAACAGTTCGAACAAGTAAACGATATCTCATAAGACCACGCCGTATAACGGAACGGGTTTTTCCCTTATGAGAATCAAAATTATCTTTATATCAAAAATCTTTTGATATTATAATAATGTCTATCAACCACAATATATTGATCATCTAGCAGAAACGCTTTCATCTCACGTTCTACATATATAGTATACAATCAAAACCGCAAGCACGTATTGGGTAATGGATTTCCAACTATGACAAGGTATGGAACCACCATTCGCTAGCGTACATGTAGAGAGGAATACACTGGGTTCAACAAGAACATCTTGCAACCCGGCCACGCGTGACCGACCACTCATTTCGCTTGAGTGTATCGAATGTATATCACCAACGGTTGGGATCAGCAACCGTTTCCCGAATGGTACAGTATCGACAATAGATTTTTAGAAATAAATGAAACTCTAGATCAGGTGATTATACACCCTACTTTGGAGCGACCAACTTAGCCATGCTGCCTGCCCGATTTCTGTCATTTACCAGTTGATGAGGCTTGAGGTTACGCCTTATCATCACATCAGATTCACTTCGAATGCCAGATTGTCAGATCCATCGAAAATCACTAATTGACATATACAATAGTACATTACGTGTTAGCTAAAAAAGTTTCCTTCTCCGCTTCCACACTTGGTACGGTTGAAGAAATCAATGTACGCGACCTTTTCTGGAAATACTCTGTTAGACATTCATCTATACAAGTCATCCAGGAACAGGATGAACCGAAGGCACTATTCAATACATCCATCTTAGGCAATGTTATCTAAGACTTATACAATAGCCCTTGCACTTTACTCCGTCTTCAATTATCCTAGGCATATATGATTCATAAAGCTTATGCCAATACAGAGTGGTTCTTTGGATAATAATCCAATCGGTTTCTCCATATTAACATCGTTAAAATGGTCAAAAACTTCGATAGTCGGTGAGTTAACTATTGAAGAAAAACCCGTGTGCAAATAACGATATTATTTCCAGATGGAAATTCTATCAATCATATATATATATTCATATTTCCTAATTTTATATGTTTAGAAAATATATGTTATTAACACTGGAAAATATTTCCATAACTTATTCCTTATTTCCAAATTCAATATTTGATTACGTCTCTGATTCTATTTGGAAAACATTTCCAAATCTTCTTTACTTGGATTTAAACAGATGTTCAAATCAACATCGCGACGACAACTCAAACCACTATACTTATTTACTAAATTACTTAACCACTTTCACTCTCGAACCTTAACCATTTGTAAATTAAAAACGAAGCCAATCAAGTTGGGGTATAACTACCTCTCAGACCTTAACTGAACAACATTTCAAATCTCGAAATAGGTTAAGTTCATCTTTTAACTCTTTAAAACTTCCTTACGTAACTCTCATTCGAATAAATCTCTATTCGATAACTCCTCCCATCGAATAACTATATTTGATAATCTCTCTTACGAATAACTATATTCGAAAACCGTTCTTCGAATAAACTAAATTCGATTAACTATATTTGTTTAACCCTAATCAATTAACTCTTTTTACTTAACTCCTTTCGAATAACTAATTCGATAACTCCTTTCGATTAAACTATAACCGATAACTCCTTTCGATTAAACTATAATCGATAACTCCTTTCGATTAAACTATAATCGATAACTCTTATGTGTTTAACTCTATTCGAATAACTAATTCGAATAACTCTTATTTGAATAACTCTATTTGAATAACTAATTCGCATAACTAATTCGATTCTATTCGAATAAAATATATTCGATCATCTCCTTTATTTTAACTCAAATCGATTAACTCTATCGAATAACTAAATTCGATAACTCCTTCGAATAACCAATTCAATAACTCTTATGCGTTTGACTCTATTTGAATAAATAATATTCGATAAACTCCATTTGAATAACTCTAGTTCGATTTAGCTCTATCAATTTACTCTAACTGGTTTAACTCTAACTAGTTAACTTTATTTGATTAACTCTAACTGGTTTAACACTATTTATTTTATGAATATTCCCTTTTTTAATTCTATTTGTAAATGGTTCTACAAATATCTCCTTTTCGATTTCATTTGTAATGGTTTTACAAATATTCCTCTTTCGATTTCATTTGTAAAGATTTGCAAATAATTCCTTTAGGGTTCCATTGCTAAGCATTTTCTATTTATTAATAATCCATTTATAAATAAATTCCTATTTATAACTATTCCATTTATAAATAATTCCTTTTATAAAATCTCCTGATTTTATAAATATTTTCTTTCCAGTATTCACTTTGACAAATTCCCCTTTTCTCCAAATCCCGGTATGTTATGGTGTTTAACATATCAAATTACGATGTCCAATATCGTTCACACACACACAATCAACAACAGGTTATAATTCACATCATATATCAAAATATATGAAAAACAATAAAATAACTATTGAGGAATCCAGTCGGATTCCTCCAACCTGTTTCCCTGCATCCACAGATGTTATATAATAAAAATCAACATCACTTTCGGTTCCATATGATATATTCTGTTAAACAGAATCAATATAGAAATTCAACTAACTGACTAGCAGTTCAATCAAACAGTCAACACACAGTCAATCAGTCATCATTTATCAGTTCTAAATATACATTGTAAAAATTGAATTGTTAAGAGTTGTTGAGTTTTACTCACTTTGGCAGTTCATCGTTAAAGAACGATAAACTGTTGTTTGATTTGAATTAAACAATTTATTTCTCCATAAATTGTAACGAACCCCAATCCACTCCCAATCAGTTCCAGTGCGTAGTCGTTGTCCATACGATCCCAATGCAACTTACGGTTCGTCAATCTGATAACGTATGAACGAGATATTGCCTTTTACAAGTTTGAACAAATTTTATAATAATTTAAACTAAACTTTGAATTGATTAAATTGTTTGGGCCTCACCGAAACAAGCCCAGCCCATCCTCAACTCCAACCCGCCGTCTACAGTTCCATCCCTTCCAAACCAAATCCCCGACTCCATAAAGCTTCAAGCCATTTCGCCAACTTCCTCCCTTCGTCGATCATCCATTTCTCCACCGAAATCAAAACAAAAATCACCACTCTTCTCTCCATCTCACACTCTTTCACCCTATACCCGTTTCACCCCACTCGAGCTCCATTATAGGATCCCATCGCTCAGCCCTGTACAGTTCATCACTAAACTTTCCTGTCACTGTATTCATAAAAAAAACACCAGACCATGCTATTTTCCATCACGAGACCAAAACTCATTCTTCTCCTCTTCTTCTACTCACCTTCCTCCATTTCTTCTTCTGTTAAATGTACGGTTGCACTACCCCATTTCCTTGCTTCACGTCACCTACATGTTGAATAGTTTTCCACCTTCTTTTTGTTGTCTTCCTTGACTCACGAAATAGGAAATCCCGCTTCCACTACTCCATGCTTTCCAACATAAGGACCGCTATTCTTATCCTTGCCAACAACTCCAACTCACGGGTGCCTCATCATGTCCTTCCAGCAGTTCCGGTCCATGCCCGTAGCAAGTACTCATGGTCATTTCCTCCATAGTATTATCTTCCTTACACCCCTTTTGTTTTGTACACTGCAGCTTCAACTTTTGTGAAAACCAGAAAGAGAAATTATGGAGGGTTAAATCGAACGTTTCTGTTCGTTCGTTTCTGTTTGGTGACGGCATAGATCTTTTGATGAACGGAGAAAGAAGTTTTAGGTTAGGAAGGCTTAGAAGTTATTATAAAGGGATCATATTTTGGATTAAGAGGATAAATGCCTTCCATGTTTCAGACAGAACAAGTGGTTGGTAAAGAACGAGATGTGGTCTCCTTTTGATCATAGAAATAAGTTAGGCTATTTTTGTTTTGAGTTGTAGAATTTAACATACCTTATTTAAAATTATGTTCATATATGAGCTGCTATGAACAGAAATAAAAACACCGGTGAGTCGAGCAATGTCTCACGATCCCAAAAATATAATAATATCGGTAGTTTGACTCAGTTTGTTAAACCCTGAAATGTTGATTACAGGGTGCAAAATACTTCAAATAAAAAGTTGCTTATTTAATTTATCAAAAATTTCTATAAAATTATAAAAATTAAATTATACCTATGTCTCAAAAGAACTCTGTCTAAATTCAAACCTGATCTCTAGTTATATCAAATAAACCGATACGGTCGATACACGATTCTATAGCGACTATTTCAAAATTTGATTTGGACATATCTCAAAATCTACACTACGAAATCCTGATTTTTCTCCTCCACTAGAAAGATATACTCCACCAGCTCCACATGTTTCTTGTTTCACAGAAATCTGGCTTAAAATGAATCCTGTACATTCAGTTGAAGTTCAAATCGCCAAATCGCGAACTGCCACGCCATTTCGAGCTCGATTTTAATTATATTATAATTCTATGTTCAGACTGTCGTTTATATAATATATTCGTTATTCAAATTCAATTCCTAGCTGAATTAAATATCACAGATGATTCGGTTCACACCATATCGTCATTTCAGCCAATTCTGACTATTTCAGAATTAAATATATTATTTAATTTATTATTTTAAATTAAATATTCACCATTATTTAATTCCACGACCATTAAAATTGTCCAAACCACTCTATTATATAATTAAATTAATTAATTATAATACCTCTGCAAATGCGGGTCATTACAGATGTCACGTGAGTTGCTGGTGGCGTGATATAAGGGGCTAAGAATGGATATTGATGGGCGCATTTGAGTTTTATGTGGAGGGATGAATTTGAAGAGGATGGGAAGAGAAGTGTAACGGTGAAGTTTGTTTTGGGTTTAACTGAGTAAAGAATGAGAGAGAAGCAGAGTTTTGAGCGGCAATGGCCATGGCATGCTTCCAGGAAGTCTCTGTGTTTAGAAGAGGAAAGAAGTATTAAGATGTTAAACATGGATTAAGAGGGGTAATGAATATTAAAGTTAATTAATTATTTTATTAATCTTTAATGACTGGGTAAAATATACTATGGCTTGTAAAATTTATATCTTGAGCATACATTATCAAAATCCGATGAAACAAGGTCCGTTGGGATCATATGGACGAGGGCTACATAATGGAACTGAATTGGAGCTCATCTCAGTTTATGGAAAAACAAAACACCTGCTACAAATTGACGATCCCTTATCGTTATTTCATGATAACCGACCAATGTGAGTAAATCTCACTAACTCTAATCAGTGTATATTTTTATAACGTTTTTTTAGAATTGATAAATGTTGGTTGATTTCTGTGTGTTGACTATTTGAATTAACTGCTAATTAATTGGTTGAGAATATAGATAACGATATATAAATATCGTAAATTAAAAATTGATTCTGTTTATCAGAATATTTCATATTGAAACGAAATTGATGTTAATTATATTGTTTAACATTTGTGGATGCAGGAAAATAGGTTAGAGGGATCCAACTGGATTCCTCAATATTTATAATACTGTTTTTTTTTCATATAATGTGATATGTGATGTGGTATATAATATGTGATTGATTATGATGACACTGGTCTTGTTATTTGGTATTTTAAATACCATAAGAAATACTGGAATGTAAAAAGGGATTTTTCAAAGTGTATATTGAAAAAAAAATATTTATATAAAATATACAAATTATAAAAGGAAATATTTAGGAAATAAATAGAATTATAAAGGGAATTATTTGGGAAATAAACAGAATTATAAAAGGAATTATTTGGGAAATAAATAGAATTATAAAATGAATTATTTTGGAGATAAATAGAATTACAAAAGCAACTATTTGGGAAATAAGCAGAATTTTAAAAGGAATTATATAGGAAATAAATAGAATTATGAAAAGAATTATTTAGGAAAATAAATAGAATGAAAAAGGAAATGGTGGGATATAAAGAGAACTACGAAATGGATTTAAAGTAGATATCGTATAGAAACTGTTTTAACAGATAAATTGAGGAGATTAATTCATAAATAATGTTTTATAAATTAAATAAAAATATTTACCATTTGATAAATGGAATATGTAAGTCTGAAATTGTATAGAAAACTGAAATCAGTTTTAACACCGATATTTGAAATTGAATGTGACTGTAGCAGTTGTAAAGGGAGTTATAAATAAGATTTTTACGAATAGTCTATGAATAGAACTATAAATAGAATTTGGAATTAGGATATTGTTTTTAAATGCGAAATCAAACTATTTGATTTGATAAAAGAAATATTTTTCACATCTGATGTGAATAAGGGATTTAGGTAAATATTTTGTGAAATGAAAATATTATAAAGGAAACTGGGTTTTGAATATAGGAATCTCAATTGGAGTTAATGAAATTAGAAACTGACTAGAGATTAGTTATATTGAATAGTTGTTTGGGTGTTGAACCGATGTTGGTTTCGGCCTTCGGGGTTAATACGTGGGGAGTTGTTCTCTTACTAGTTTACAGTCAGAGACTGATAGAAGTGGGAAGATAGTGATACATGAATGGGAAATGGAAATGTTTTCCAATGTCAATAACGTCTATTTTCCAAATTTAGAAAATAAGTATTTATGAATATTTGGAAATAGGAAATAGGGAAATGAATAAATTAATGATAAATTAATTAAAGAGGAAAAATGTTGATTGATGATTGATCGATTAAATTTCCATGTGGAAATAGGATCGTTGTGTGTATGGATGTTTTCCTTTGATAGTTAAATAACCAATTATCAAAGTTTTGACTATTTTCCGTCGTCAATATGGAGAGACTGGGATTAGATTTATTATTTGAAAACCACATTATATGGGCATTAGCTTTGCGAATCAAATATGATGAAGATAAATGAAGATGGGGTTTATGCAAGGACCATTCTGGCAAATCCTAGGTAGAAATTGCCTAAGATGGGTTTAGAGAATAGTGCCTTCAGTTTGTCCAGTCCCGGACAACCTGTATAAAAGAATGTCTAACAGAGTATATTTAATAGATCACGTAAGTTGATCTCTTCAAACGTGTTTATGTTTGGTGGTGGAGGAATTCGTTTCCCTTAGCTGTATACCCATGGTATTTTTGGAAAAATCAAATTTGTGATTTGGCGGATACGACAATGTGACACTCAAAGTAAATAAAGGTGTGATCTGTACGTTATGACCTCAAGCCTCACAATCGAGGAATGGTATAAAATCGGGTAGGTCTCAGGTCTAACTGGGTAGCTCGCAATTATGGTGTATTTTCACCTGATATAGCAAAATTTCATTTACTTCTTTAACCTATTTCGTTGTTGTCCCTTTCAAGAAACGGTTGTTTATCCCAACCGTTGGTGATAATACATTCGGTTCACTCAAGCGAAATGAGTAACTGGTCATATTTAGCCTGGGTTTAAACCCAGTGTATTCCTCTCTAGATATGCACTGTCGGAAGGTGGTCCCATACCTTTCCAGTTGGAATTCATTACCCAACAAGTGCCTGCGGTTTTCGATTATATATTATGTATATGGGACGTGAGATGAAAGCGTTCTACTAAATGATTATTAGTTATGGTTGATAGACACTATTGTAATATCACAAGATATTTAATATAAAGAATATTTTGGTTTAGGTAAGTCAAAAACCGTCCTTGTTTATGTATGGATCGGTCTTACGATTATCCTTTCTTTTAAAGGGATTGTAAAAGTTAAACAAATGGTTGGGGTTTACTCACACCAGTCACATGACTGACCCAGAGTTTGTTTTTGTTTTCCCTAAACTCTTGGGTGCCCAATTTTGTACGGGCAGTCAAGTAGTCGGGATTTACAGATACTAGAAGGAGCTTAGAGCGGGAGGCTTCAGGATAATATAGTTATTGTTTGTTTCCGCTGTACTCTAATATACAAATACACATTTGTGTTTCAAAGTTATGTTGTATACTATATTTTATTCATTCGCTGTGAGATTCGTGTTACTCTGATTCTGTAGTTTTATGTTCTTCTTCTATTCTAATTTTCTATCTTATCTATTCTCACCCTCTAACTTCTTTCTATTAATGATCTGGTATGTTTGATTCTGGAATAGTCGACATGGTTTGATGTCGATTTTCTGGGTCGAAAATTCTGGTTCGTTACAAGCACACATTGCACACAAAATAAAAGCCCAACTTATTTAAAATATAAACGGCATTAACTGAGTGAGTTAAACTCACTTTGGTTTATGTTTGTCGATACGGTTAATGTTAAACTGGTTTAATTTAACCAGAATTTTTAACTGCTCCCAAATCAGTCCAATCCAGCTCTATAGTATTACGTCTGTCGACACGGTCTCAATGTCATTTGTTCCCTTTGGTCCCGTCACTGTATGACAACATTATAAATTATACACGTTATTCACTTATTTAAATTAATATTATAAATGCTTAACAAAATATTTTATTAACTATCATTCTAAATAAACCTCTATTTGGCACAAGAAATCCTAATGAGGTACTTCATAATGCTTTGTCCATAAAAACATCCAGCGTCTTTGCCATAATATACAATGTCGGTTCTACCTAATTTATCTTATTTGTTAACTGTGAGAACCCGTAACTTCCCCGTGAAGGAAAGAGCGGATACTTTGAGAACAACACACAAAAGAACGCAGACGGAAGAACATTTCATTGTTATTACAACAATTCCATCAGAATACAAGAATATACAGAGTATGAATGAATAAATTACATTCGATAAATATTAGAGATTACAATAAATTACATAGCAGCGGAAAATAATACAAAGCACAACTGAAGGTGATATACGGATACAGAGCTTTCTGGATATCATTCCAGCTGCAAACCAGGATCCTGTGAATATAAATCTGCAAAACCAAAACTACTAGCTGCCCGTGCGGAAAATAGGGGCACCCATAGTTTAGGTTAAAACAATAAACTCCAGGTCAGTCATGTGACTGGTGTGAGAACTAAAACAGTTATTTAAAACTTTACTTTAAAAGAGAGTAATTCAAGGGACCACGCCGTATAACACGGAACGGGTTTCCTCCCAAGAATATCAGTGCATAGAATAAACAGCGTAATGCTTTTTCGAAAAATGAAGCTATTATAAGACCCAGGTCCCATCACACAATGCAACGCAAGCCGGAGGATAGGGTTTTCCCTTATAATAGCCAAACATGCTTGGTACGTTTAAAAACAAATAATTTGATACTATAATAGGTGTATAGTGTCAAAACATTTCAATCATAAATATCAATCCTAGGCGGCATGGGTACTATCTATCATGTCGCCATACTAGGCTCTACAAATAAAACCGAGATACACGTATTGGAAATTGGATTTCTGTCATGAGTTGAGGCAAGGGGCAAGCTCCTCTCCGCTTCGAGACACTCTAGCAAATGCCTCGGGACTACACACTCTGGGTAACCCCTGGATCTTCAGGGCCGGTCCTCACTTACGTTAGAGGATTAGTATTCCTAAACACACGTTTCCCGGTCCTTACAGACCTAAAATCGAGGCGCCTCATCCAACAACCACGTAGGTGAAAAGTATATAAATGTCAGGGCTGGTAAGTCACTGACACCACCAAAGCTAGAAAGAAACGTCGTGCTCTCCCCGCAGTCCTTTTCCCGTTTTTAACTCATACCGAGGTGTGAGGCTCGCGAATTCACGTTATACACAAAGCTGCCACGTAGGCCGTGCTTTGATCATCAACCACAAGACTTTGCTTTTCAACAGAAGCCTTGATCATTGCATCTCAGCATGCCACACAGGCAATTCATGCCATGCGATTGATATCTATCGATATATAACCTCTAAGCTCGTACGTCTCAGAGAAGTGCGTTAAGCAAGAGAATAAATTCTCCGCCGCCAAACAGATATATATTTAACAGAAATAAATCAACACAGAATAAAATCCAATGTCAGACACACAATCCATTTACAAGTTCTGGGTCTGAACGAAACCGGAGGCACTTTCCTCGCATATCCATCGATCACCAAGTACGTCTGGACGACCACCAACTGATTCCCTCATCTTGGGTGTACAGCCCAATCAATATCATTAGTAATCACCCAAACGATGTGAAGACTTCTGGTCTTCAACCACCGTCTTCATCTTCGACATATCGTCTAATCGGTTATTCAGAATGGGTATAAACCCGGCCTTTCCGAACAACCCGCGTATATTAAAACAAATGTTACACAAACACAACATACGCCTCATTCCAATTCATTAGTCACTAACTGTAAATCAACAAGAGAACAATTTCCCAAACATTAACCCCGAAGGCCGAAACCAACATCAGATCAATACCCAGGAAACCATTCTTCTTATCTAACCTACAGCTAGTTTCTAAATTCCACATTTTTAGGGAAAGGTTCCCATTTATTTTATCCAAGATAAATTCTTTAAAATTTATCCTTTAATCTTCCTTTGGATGTCGTTTCAAACCAAATTATGGTTTTCCAAACTAGTCGAGATTAGCGAACCACACCAAAGTAATTATTTATTTTATCTCCCAATCCCAATCTATTCATCCCATGAAGCAAAACTGGTAATACTCCATATCTAACACCACAGTGTTGTCGGTAAAATTAATTATCATTTCACGTTCAAATCTAATTAAAGATTTAACTATTGCTTTGGAGCAAAACTGGTAATACTCCATCCTCGCTCATTTTCTAAAGTTGATAATTTAAATTATCAATTCGCATTTCAATCTAATTGAAGATTCGTTAAAACTCCTTTTACTGGGTTAAAGAACTAGTGTCTTTTAAAACACAGTTCACGATAAACCCAAATCATATTCTATTTATTATCGGGTTAAAGAACTAGTGTTATTTAAAACACCGTTCACGATAAACCCACAAATCAATTCTAATTCAGTTCCAATTTATTTATTTAAAAATAAATAGGTTTTAATTTTAGTTCAAAACTAGTTCATTCCGATAAAAAACTATTTTTATCTTTTCAAATATGGAGTTTTTCATCTTAATTTTTTCCCAAATCATTTCTTATGATTTTACACAAATTATTACTATTTTTAATAATTTTATCAAGGCCCGTACAGTCGATTTCCATTAACGACCATCGAACTGCACTTACATCGACCTTTTCCAAATTTGATTTGGACGTATCTCCAAATCCAACCGTTAGATTTCAAAATTCCAATACTCGTTAGAAAGGTCTTTTCGATACGAACCCAACGGTTCCGGTTTTAGGAGAATCCGACGGTCGGATCTCCCGTAATGTCCGTTCGAAGTTAATGGTCGAAATTCGCGAACTGCCGCGGCGCGGCGCGTTCTATTCAGGCCATTATGTTATATATATAATACATATAATATACATTTCGTCGATTTCTATTTAAAACGAATTTTATAAATAGTTTTGAATTCGTTTCAAAAACATTTTCAACTTCCATTTCAATTCAAATCAAAATTGAATTTTTCCTTATAAATTCGTTTTAAAATTCATTTCTATTCAATTAAAATTTCAATTCAATTTGAATTTATTTCAATTCGTTTTCAATTCAATTCAAATTCATTTTATATTCAATTCATTTCGAATTCGTTTTCCTATCCAATTCAAATCAAATTCGTTTTCTATTCAATTCATTTCAAATTCATTTTCTATTCAAATCAAATCAAATTCATTTTCTACTCAAATCAAATCAAATTCGTTTTCTATTCAAATCAAATCAAATTCATTTTCTATTCAAATCAAATTCAATTCGAATATAATCGATATAAATATCGTTTGCGTCAAAATAGCTCATCTCTAGTCAACACGGCTTTATATATTTCAAAAATTCCGTTATTCTATTCAACAAATGAATATTTATTCTATTCAATACGTGAATCTATATTTGTGTTCAACACATGACTAATCTCAACGGATGAGTACTGTCAACACATGAACCTTTATTTTATAAGGATAAAGATGTAAATTTTATTGATAAAATATTTCGTTCAACACATGACTAATCTCAACGGATGAGTACTGTCAACACATGAACCTTTATTTTATAATGTTCTTTATTTTCTAAATTGGAATGAGGCCCAATCAATTACGATATAGCGTTAACTATATGGATTCCATACAACACATGTATATAATAGCAACGATACAAAAATCAACCATCATCCAAAGTGCACTACACTGTATAAGCATCAAATATAGATATCTAACGCTTATAACAGCCTGTCAATCCATCGATCGACATACAACTAATTATTGGGATTGGTGTATGTCATATATTATCCCAATACCCGTGTGGGGTTTCAAACAATCAAACACAAATTTTATTTGTGTAGTTGGGCGATGTGTAAAATTTATCGACCCAATCAATATCAGTCAAATCAGTGTATATAAACAAATCGGCCGATTTGTTTATAAATATTTATTTATTCACTTTCACGTTAAAATTTATATTTTTAACGATAAAATATTTTTAACTATATAAATATTTTATTTCCTTTCAAAACATGAATATATTTCATTATCTATTTCACATCAATTTCACAAACAAATTTCACAATACATCAATCAAATAAACAAGCCATCCATTGTCTGTGGATGACGGGTGTCGGGTGCTACTAAACACCGTCTGCATCCTAGTATATATATAACTAGAAAAAGGAGATTGAAGAGTGAGAAATTCTCACCAAAGCTAATCCAACTCCATGGCACTTCTTTTATAGAAATCTTCGTCGTTCTCGCCTTTTGTCACTTTCATTGCCCGTAGCCACTATATATATAAAAATCACATTTTTACTTTGCTATTCAATATATAAATATCGAATTTTTACTTCGCTATTCAATATATAAAAATCGAATTTTTACTTCGCCATTCAATATATAAAAATCGAATTTTTACTTCGCCATTCAATATATAAAAATCGAATTTTTACTTCGCCATTCAATATATAAAAATCGAATTTTTACTTCGCCATTCAATATATAAAAATCGAATTTTTACTTCTCCATTCAATATACAAAAATCGAATTTTTACTTCGTCATTTAATATATAAAAATCGAAATTTTACTTTGTTATGCAATATATAAAAATCGAATTTTTACTTTGTTATGCAATTTATAAAAATCCCATTTTTACTTCGCTATTCAATATATAAAAGTCCTATTTTTATAATCACGCTATATGGATAAAATTTCTATTTTCACACCGCTACTATATAGATAAAAATTCTATTTTTACTTCGTTATTCTCAATATAAAAATTTCGCCTTTTCAATTATAAATATTTCGGCTTTTCAAATATCAAGATTTCGCCTTTTCAAATATAAAGATTTCGCCTTTTCAAATATAAAAATCTAATCTTTTCTATTTTAAAAAATAAAATCTTTGCTATTTCAAAAATCTAATCTTTGCTATTTTAAAAATCTTGTGACGACCCAAACTTCCCAGTAAAGGAAAGCCCAGATTGCCTTGAGAACAATACACATCAGGACACAAACTGAATAATATTTTATTGCTGATTACAACAATACATCAGAGTACAAGAATATTCCAGAGTATAAATAAATAATATACATTTGAAATACAATATCAGAGTTTAAATTACATTTAAATAGCAGCGGAAAATAATTCAAAAATACAACTGAAAAGAATACACGGATACAGAGCTTTCTGAATACCGCTTCAGCTATAAACCAGGATCCTGTAAATATATCTGCAAAGAGCTACTCGACTGCCCGTGTGAAAAATAAGGGCACCCGAGTTTTCCAGTGAAACAAACTACAGGTCAGTCATGGGACTGGTATGAGAAATCTTAACTAAACTTATCTAATAAGAAGGCTAATCACAGGACCTCACCGCTAACGCGGAACGGGTTTACTCCATTGGATTGCCAGTGCATAATTAAGTAAGTCGTTTAAATAACGCTATGCATTTAAAGAAAAATGAGATCGTTATAAGACCCAAGTCCCATCACACAATGCAACTCACACCATAGGAAAGGGTTTTTTCCTTATAACGATCAAAAGATGATAAATACGTCAAACGTATTACTATTAGTGTGTGTATGTTTTCATAAATCATTCAATATAAATGTATTAATCCTAGACGACATAGGTACCATATATTATGCCGTCGTATATAAGTATACAACTAAAATCGTAATGTCGTATTGGAGAATTGTTTTCCATCATGAGTCAAGGCTTGGGGCAAGCTCCTCTCCGATTCGAGACACTCTAGCAAATGCCTCAGGATCCCCCGTAGTGAACCCTTGGATCTTCAGGGCCGGTCCACACATATGTGTATGGATTAGTTATGCCTGAACACACGCTTCCCGGTTCCTTTGAACCTATAATGTGACCACCAACGGCCTATAAACAACGATGTACCTCAAAATCCATCATCCACATAAGTAAAATGTCAGCGCTGGTAGGTCCCTGACATCACTCTAGCTAGAAAGAAACGTGTGCACTCCCTGCAGTCCGTATCCCGTTTTGACTCATACCGGGGTGTGAGGCTCGTGAGGTTACGCTATACACAAAGCTACGCCTAAACAGGCCATGCTTTGATCATTATTCACAAGGCCTACTTTTCAACAAAACCTTGATCATTCGCATCTTAGCGGGCCACATTGACAATTCGCGTCATGCTATCGATAACTACTAACATATACCAGGGTGTTAAGCAGAGAATAAATTCTCTACACCAAACAAGCATACATTAATAAAAATTGATTTAGTTACACGAAACGAATTCCAACGTCAGACGCGCGTCCATACAAGTCCGTTCTGGATTTGAACGAAACCGGAGATACCGGTTCTCGCTTATCCGGACAATCAACCCATACGACCGGCCAACTACTACATCAACCCTTTCCTGGGAGCAAGTCAGTCCAAGGTCTCAATAATCGTTGTCCGTTCGACGTGAAGATCGTCGGTCTTCAACATCGCCTTCTATTATTTCGATTTAAATCGTCGTTTGATTATTTGAAATGAGTTAAACTCGGCCTTTTCAAATAATCATCGCATAATTATCATTTAAATCGTTTCACGTCGTTTATTTTAATTTATAGCGATTTATTTCTATTTTTATTTATTTAAAGATAGTGCGAATTAATTAAACGACACTTCGGGTCGATAGGCGATCCTGGCGCTATTTTTACCAAAATTTGTTTTTGACATATCTTAAAATCTAACCGTCAGATTTTGGTAAATTTTATGTCGTTGGAAAGCCCTTTCCAAGACGTTCCTATTGTAACAACCCGTAAAATCTGGGCCAGTTTAAAATTTTTATTTTGGCAATATTAGCGAATTTTAATTATTTGAAATGAATTATTTTAAATAATATCGACGTGAAATTTATTTTGAATAGAATTAGAACGTATATATTATATACGTCGTCGTTAGAATATATAATAATTATATATAATTAAAAGGAATTGAAAATGGCGCGGTAGTTCGATAATTCGATTTCAAACTTCAATTGAATGTACCGGGTGCAAAACAATCCGGATTTTAGTGAAACCAAAAATAATGGAATCTAATAGTGAATATCTTTCTAACGAATCCGAAAAATCAAGATTTCATATCAGGAATCAAAAGATATGTCCAGTTGAAAATTCTGAATAGTCGCTATGGAATTCAGGCCCTTAAAAATGGACATTTTGCAAATGACCTCGGATTTCGACGAAACCACTTTTGTTGGGTCCGTGATGTCGAATTATTACTAGGTTTCAAATTTCATAATTTTTCGAATCAATATGTGAGCGTGGCAAAGGAAAACGCGTTTGACCAGTTTCAGTTGATTTCAATCGACTGGAAAATGGCCATTTTTCCAACGGTCTCAGAATTCGACGAAACTAGTTTTGTTAGGACCGTATCGTCAATACGAAGCTAGAAAATATTTTTCTGGAATTTTTCTAGTTAGTATGTGACCCCGGTAATTTGAAATGTACGTTTAAAATTCAATATAGAGATTTAAATGTAAATTTAACGGAAACTGATTGTAACAGCCGAATCAGCTTGCGTGGCATATCCCATTGTGTTCGGAATGGGGGTGAAACGCTATGGACGACAGGCGGTGGGCCTCGTTTAGAGGTCATGTGTGAAAAGTCAACTTCTTCGAAAATAAAATAATTAAAAAAAAAAAAAAAAAAAAAAAAAAATATAATAACTCCCTCCTTTTGACTCTGGCCCCCCCCCCTATTTCCCCAAAACCTGATTCATCCATCAGATAAAAAAAAAAAAAAAAAAAAAAAAAAGAGAAAAACCGCAATCGAACCATCGCCGCCGCCAAAACCCTGGAAGCCGCCCTCCGTTCATCCTCCTCCCACCGAACGACAACCCGAAGTCGCCTCATCCCGAAGCAGCGCCACCCCGTTCGAGCCCCCTGGAAGCCACCGCCCTCCTCCTCCTTCAATTCGCCAGCCCCCCCCTTCGAGACATCACCGACGAAGCCCTCCCCCTCGCTGACGACGATGAAGCCGCCGTCCATACCTCGAAACCCTCCGACGCAGTGAAGACCCCCCCCCCCCTGTTTCTTCGGCAGTAAGTTTTTTTTTTTTTTTTCTACTTTACTTTATTTTATTTTTATTTTTCAATTCTGTAATTCTAATTTTGAAAAAGGTTTTTAAAACTGTTTTTTTTTAAAAGAGCAAAACTGCATTTTTTTTTAAGAATTTTAAAAACTGTTTCTTTGTTTTAGAATTTAAAAACTGAATTTTTTTACAGTTAGAAAACTGTTTTTATTTTAGTTAGAAAACTGTTTTTAATTTGATTTAAAAAAAAAAAAAAAAAAAGAAACAGATTTGATTTTAAAAAAAGTAACAGGTTTGATTTTTTAAAAAGTAACAGATTTGATTTTAAAAAAAGAAACAGATTTGATTTTAAAAAAAGTAACAGGTTTGATTTTTTAAAAAGTAACAGATTTGATTTTTAAAAAGGAAAAAGAATTGATTTTTAAAGCATAAAAATATGATTTTTATATATTGAACTTCGGCATAAAAATATGATTTTTATATATTGAACTTCGAGTTAAAAATAGAATTTTTATATATTGAACTTCGAGTTAAAAATAGAATTTTTATATATTGAACTTCGAGTTAAAAATAGAATTTTTATATATTGAACTTCGAGTTAAAAATAGAATTTTTATATATTGAACTTCGAGTTAAAAATAGAATTTTTATATATTGAACTTCGAGTTAAAAATAGGATTTTTATATATTGAACTTCGAGTAAAAAAAAAAAAAAAAAAAAAAAATATGATTATTATATATTGAATAGCGAAGTAAAAATTCGATTTTTACATATGTAGTGAAAGCGGACAACGAAAGCGACAAAAAGGCGAGTTGGCGAAGGTTTCCTGCATTAGAAGGGCCGTGGAGCTAGGATAGCTAAATGTGAGAACTTCACACTCTTAATTCTCTTTTTCTAGATATATATATATACTAGGATGCAGACGGTGCTTATTAGAAGCACCCGACACCCGTCCACATACCATGGACTTGTTTGTTTGGATGTTTGGTGATTGATTGAGATATTGGTTTGAATGTGGTTTGTGGTGTGAAAAATCGAATCGATAAATTGGTTAGGATTAGACGTGCGCCGTTATAAGGCGAAGGAGTAAGACTAGGTTAGATTCTTACCCCAAATTTTGTAGTTTGCATAACGAAAGTGATTTGATTGATGTGTGAATGGCGTGGGCCTTCACTAGACCGGGGATAAGGCTAGGCCTTGTCCCGTTTCTAGTATCGTGCCGTTATGCCGCCGAAATTTTCTAAAATATGTTAGAAAAATAAAAATAACATTTTATTTAAAGAATGAATTGAATAGAAATTCATAGGTTGAAATAAAATGTTTTATCGTTAAAAATATAATTTTTAACGTGAAGTGAATAAAATAAAATATTCATTTATAAACCGGACGGTTTGTTTATGTACACCTATTTGAATGACATTGATTGGGACGATAAATTTTACACATCGCCCAACTGCACAAATAAAATATGCGTTTGATTGTTTGAAACCCCACACGGGTGTTGGGATGAAATTTGAAGTTCACTCATCCTGATTGATTAATATGTCGATCGATCGATTGACAGGCTGTTATAAGCGTTGAATATCTATATTTGATGCTTATACAGTGTAGTGCACTTTGGTTGATGGTTGATTATTTTTCAATGCTATGATATACATGTGTTGTATGAAAATCCATATAATTAACTTTATATGGTAATTGATTGGGCCTCATTCCAATTTGAAAAATAAAGAATATTATAAAATAAAAGTTCATGTGTTGACAGTACTCATTCATTGAGATTGGTCATGTGTTGAACGAAATATTTTAATAATAGAAATATTTGAAATAGAATATTTGAAAATGGAAATATATGAAGCCGTGTTGATTAGATGCGCCATTTTGACGTGAACGATATTTTTATCGATTTTATTCATTTTGAAATGGATATTGAAAAGTAATTTTGAAATCAAATATTTCGAAATGAATTGAATTGAAAATATTTCGAAATGAATTGAATTGAAAACGATTTCGAAATGAATTGAATTGAAAACGATTTCGAAATGAATTGAATTGAAAACGATTTCGAAATGAATTGAATTGAAAACGATTTCGAAATGAATTGAATTGAAAACGATTTCGAAATGAATTGAAAACGATTTCGAAATGAATTGAATTGAAAACGATTTCGAAATGAATTGAATTGAAAATATTTCGAAATGAATTGAATTGAAAACGATTTCGAAATGAATTGAATTGAAAACGATTTCGAAATGAATTGAATTGAAAACGATTTCGAAATGAATTGAATTGAAAACGATTTCGAAATGAATTGAATTGAAAACGATTTCGAAATGAATTGAAAACGATTTCGAAATGAATTGAATTGAAAACGATTTCGAAATGAATTGAATTGAAAATATTTCGAAATGAATTGAATTGAAAACGATTTCGAAATGAATTGAATTGAAAACGATTATGAAATGAATTGAAAACGATTTCGAAATGAATTGAATTGAAAACGATTTCGAAATGAATTGAATTGAAAACGAATTCAAATGAAATTGAAAGCGAATTGAAATGAATTCAAATTGAATTGAAATTCGAATTGAATAGAAATGAATTTTAAAACGAATTTATAAAGAAGAATTCAATTTTGCTTTGAATTGAAATAGAAGTTGAAATAGAATTTGAAACGAATTTAAAACTATTTATATAATTCGTTTTAAATAGAAATCGACGAAATATATATTATATATATTATATATATAATATAATGGCCTGAATAGAACGCGCCGCGCCGCGGCAGTTCGCGAATTTCGACCATTTATTTCAAACGGACATTACGGGAGATCCGACCGTCGGATTCTCCTAAAACCGGAACCGTTGGGTTCGTATCGAAAAGAGCTTTCTAATGAAAATTAGAAATTTGAAATCTAACGGCTGGATTTGGAATTATGTCCAAATCAAATTCGAAAAAGGTCGCTGTAAGTGCAGTTCGATGGCCATTGATGGAAATCGACTGTACGGGCCTTGATAAAATTATTAAAAATAGTAATAATTTGTGTAAAATCATAAGAAATGATTTAGAAAGAATTGGGATGAAAAACTCCATATTTGAAAAGATAAAAATAGATTTTTATCGAAATGAACTAGTTTTGAACTAGAATTATAATTCTATTTATTTTTAAATAAATAAATTGAATTTGAAATGGTTTTAAAAATAACCAGAATATCCAATGATTGCATTGGAGTGGAATTGAATCGAAATTGTCTTCGGAATATTTCGATGTTGGAATTCGTGATTATACGGATGTTGATATGGAAATTTGAAAGATATATACATATATCGCTATTTCCAATACGACATTTGTTAGTCGTAGAATTCGATATTGAATATAAGCCGATATATTTTCTATTCAGAGCCTTGTATTGAATATCGAATGTGATTTGGGTTTGTCGTGAATGGTGTCTTCACTAACACTGTTCTTGAACCCAGTTGAGAAAAGATTAAATCTTTTTATTCAGATTTAATGAAGTGTACCAATTAAATAACATTTAATTGGAATAGAATTGATATTGATTTTTGGGTTTATCGTGAACAGTGTTTTAAATAACACTTGTTCTTTAACCCGATAATTGATGAATGTGATTTGGGTTTGTCGTGAATGGTGTCTTCATTAACACTGTTCTTGAACCCAGTTGAGAAAGGATTAAATCTTTTTATTTAGATTTAATGAAGTGTACCAATTAAATAATATTTAATTGGAATTGAATTGATATTGATTTTTGGGTTTATCGTGAACAGTGTTTTAAATAACACTTGTTCTTTAACCCGATAATTAATGGAATGTGATTTTGGGTTTATCGTGAATCGTGTTTTAAATGACACTGATTCTTTAACCCAGATAATGATTAAAACTAAGTGGAGTTTTAATGAATCTTTAATTAGATTGAAAAGATCGAGAATGGAGCATCACCAGTTTTGCTCCAGGCGATAGTTAAATCTTTAATTAGATTTGAACGTGAAATTTAGAAACTAACTGTCGGTTAGCCAAGCAGAATGGTTTTCTGGATATTGATCTGATGTTGGTTTCGGCCTTCGGGGTTAATATTTGGGGAATTATTCTCTTGATTAATTTACGGTTAGTGACTAATGAATTGGAATGAGGCGTATGTTGTGTTTGTGTAACACTTATTTAAAATATACGCGAGTTATTCGGAAAGACCGGGTTTATCCCATTCTGAATAACTGATGCGACGATAAGTCGAAGATGAAGACGATGGTCGAAGACCGGAGGTCTTCACGTCGTTTGGGTGATAACTGATGATCTTGATTGGGCTGTACACCCAAGAAGATGGAAACAGTTAGTGATCGTCCAGACGTACTTGGAGATCGATGGATATGCGGGGTACTAGGTGCCTCCGGTTTCGTTCAGGCCCAGAACGGACTTGTAAATGGACTGTGTGTCTGACATTGGATTTCATTCTGTGTGACTGATATCGGTTGCATAGAGTGGTTTGCCTGTGTGGCATGCTAAGATGCAAATGATCAAGGCTTCTGTTGAAAAGCAAAGTCTTGTGGTGATGATCAAAGCACGGCCTTTGTGGCGTAGCTTTGTGTAACGTTTACTTCGCGAGTTTCGCACCCGGTATGAACCAAAAACGGGAGAGGACATCAGGGAGGACTTGCGTTTCTTTCTAGCTAGAAGTGGCGTCAGTGGTTTTACACGCCCTGACGAGTTTGACTTATGTGGTTGTTGCGGTTGCGAGGCGCCTCGGTTATATCGGTTTCGGCCGAATGCATTCTGGTCGGCTGACGGACCAGACTTACACCCCATAGGGTGGGGAGACGTATTGTTCAGGCATAATAATCCACTCCGTGTGGACCGGCCCTGACGATCCAAGGGGCAGTTGCGGCTGTTCCTGAGGGGCGGGCTAGAGCGTCTCGAATCGATGGAGGACTATCTTTTGCCTCGGTTCATAGATGGAAATCCAATTTCCAAATACGCGACTCTGCGGTTTTATTTGTAAACCTATATATGGCGACATAGTGGCATGGGACGCTCATGTCGTCTACGATTGATACTTATGATTTGAAGTTGTTTTATACACTATGCACTTATAGTAGTATCAAATGATTTGTTTTAAACGTATCAAGCATCCTTTGGCTGTTATAAGGGAAAACCCTATCCCCCGGCTTGCGTTGCATTGTGTGATAGGACCTGGGTCTTATAACAGCTTCATTTTTCTTTATTTAGCATTGCGCTGTTTGGTTATGCACTGGTATTCTTGGGAGGAAACCCGTTCCGTGTTATACGGCGTGGTCCCTTGATTTACCGAACTTTAAAGACAAAGATTAATAACTGTTTTAGTTCTCACACCAGTCACATGACTGACCTGGAGTTTATTGTTTTAACCTAAACTCTGGGTGCCCTTATTTTCGACACGGGCAGCTAGTAGTTTTGGTTTTGCAGATTTATATTCACAGGATCCTGGTTTACAGCTGGAACGATATCCGGAAAGCTTTGTATCCGTATATCTCTTCTAGTTGAGCTTTGTATTATTTTCCGCTGCTATGTATTTAAATGTAATTTGAATCTCTGATATTTCTGTGTAATATTCATTTATACTCTGTATATTCTTGTAATCTGATGCACTGTTGTAATATATAGTGAAATGTTCTTCTGTATGCGTTCTGTTGTGGTTTGTTCTCGAACTATCCGACACTTTCCTTTACGGGGAAGTTACGGGTCTTCACAGTTGGTATCAGAGCTTTGGTTTACAAAGCTAGAGAACAAGACACATTAGAACCATACGAAAGAATACATCAGATATTGGATTAGTAAAATCCAACGGGAATGACTCGTTAGAGATGGGATCAGTAGTATCCTAGAACGAGTGTGAAGAGTATATTTTTGAAAGTGAAAACAAATTTTTGTTTTGAAAATTTAAATCAATTATTCGTATTTGATTACCTATTTATATTGATGTGGACAATCCAATATATATAGATTTTGCGTATACGTCTGATCCGCGTGTATTTGAAATTTTAATATATTGGATAGATATAGAGTCACATTCTAGACACCCGGGGATAATTCTGATGATGTGGCCACATCATTAGTATTTATATTCGTGTTTCGAATGTGTGATATCTATATATTTCCATTAGACTGGTGTGAGAACCAAAATTAGATAGGGCCTATTGTTGTGATTTGGTATCAAAAACATGATTTTTGTATATGTATCAAAATTATGAATTTGAAACTCTAATTCACTAATTGATTGATGTTTGTGTTGTTTGTTTAGTTGTTTGCTAATTTTGAACCATTTAGCCTAATTGAATCAAATATTGAATTGTATTGAAGTTTGGTTGCATTTGCTTGCATACATGTATATCTTTTGAACAGGTCATAGCAAGGAGGCTAGAGCCAGAGAATAAAATTTGTTTGCCCGACAAATAGGTACATGTTTACTACATAATTTCCTGTTTTGTTTGGGTGATGATGATTTTGTGAGCCTATTGGCTAGCCGCTTGGCTTTTTCTTTTTCTTTTTTTAAGATCTGAAGGACCGGGGAAGCTATTTGAAATTCCCCGATGCTCCCATTGCAGGGGAGGTTATGGCGAAATTTTTCAAAAATTTCGGGAGTTAGCCAAATTTTTGAAGTTTTGAAAATTCTCAGAAACTAAAGAGTTGGAGAATGGAAGCCAGATCGAGCGTAGAGTTGATTAATCAAACCACTTTCGACTTTGTTCCTTTTCGGGGACGAAAAGTTTTAAGTGGGGGAGATTGTAACAACCCGTAAAATCTGGGCCAGTTTAAAATTTTTATTTTGGCAATATTAGCGAATTTTAATTATTTGAAATGAATTATTTTAAATAATATCGACGTGAAATTTATTTTGAATAGAATTAGAACGTATATATTATATACGTCGTCGTTAGAATATATAATAATTATATATAATTAAAAGGAATTGAAAATGGCGCGGTAGTTCGATAATTCGATTTCAAACTTCAATTGAATGTACCGGGTGCAAAACAATCCGGATTTTAGTGAAACCAAAAATAATGGAATCTAATAGTGAATATCTTTCTAACGAATCCGAAAAATCAAGATTTCATATCAGGAATCAAAAGATATGTCCAGTTGAAAATTCTGAATAGTCGCTATGGAATTCAGGCCCTTAAAAATGGACATTTTGCAAATGACCTCGGATTTCGACGAAACCACTTTTGTTGGGTCCGTGATGTCGAATTATTACTAGGTTTCAAATTTCATAATTTTTCGAATCAATATGTGAGCGTGGCAAAGGAAAACGCGTTTGACCAGTTTCAGTTGATTTCAATCGACTGGAAAATGGCCATTTTTCCAACGGTCTCAGAATTCGACGAAACTAGTTTTGTTAGGACCGTATCGTCAATACGAAGCTAGAAAATATTTTTCTGGAATTTTTCTAGTTAGTATGTGACCCCGGTAATTTGAAATGTACGTTTAAAATTCAATATAGAGATTTAAATGTAAATTTAACGGAAACTGATTGTAACAGCCGAATCAGCTTGCGTGGCATATCCCATTGTGTTCGGAATGGGGGTGAAACGCTATGGACGACAGGCGGTGGGCCTCGTTTAGAGGTCATGTGTGAAAAGTCAACTTCTTCGAAAATAAAATAATTAAATAAAAAAAAAAAAAAAAAAAAAAATATAATAACTCCCTCCTTTTGACTCTGGCCCCCCCCCCCTATTTCCCCAAAACCTGATTCATCCATCAGATAAAAAAAAAAAAAAAAAAAAAAAAAAGAGAAAAACCGCAATCGAACCATCGCCGCCGCCAAAACCCTGGAAGCCGCCCTCCGTTCATCCTCCTCCCACCGAACGACAACCCGAAGTCGCCTCATCCCGAAGCAGCGCCACCCCGTTCGAGCCCCCTGGAAGCCACCGCCCTCCTCCTCCTTCAATTCGCCAGCCCCCCCCTTCGAGACATCACCGACGAAGCCCTCCCCCTCGCTGACGACGATGAAGCCGCCGTCCATACCTCGAAACCCTCCGACGCAGTGAAGACCCCCCCCCCCCTGTTTCTTCGGCAGTAAGTTTTTTTTTTTTTTTTCTACTTTACTTTATTTTATTTTTATTTTTCAATTCTGTAATTCTAATTTTGAAAAAGGTTTTTAAAACTGTTTTTTTTTAAAAGAGCAAAACTGCATTTTTTTTTAAGAATTTTAAAAACTGTTTCTTTGTTTTAGAATTTAAAAACTGAATTTTTTTACAGTTAGAAAACTGTTTTTATTTTAGTTAGAAAACTGTTTTTAATTTGATTTAAAAAAAAAAAAAAAAAAAGAAACAGATTTGATTTTAAAAAAAGTAACAGGTTTGATTTTTTAAAAAGTAACAGATTTGATTTTAAAAAAAGAAACAGATTTGATTTTAAAAAAAGTAACAGGTTTGATTTTTTAAAAAGTAACAGATTTGATTTTTAAAAAGGAAAAAGAATTGATTTTTAAAGCATAAAAATATGATTTTTATATATTGAACTTCGGCATAAAAATATGATTTTTATATATTGAACTTCGAGTTAAAAATAGAATTTTTATATATTGAACTTCGAGTTAAAAATAGAATTTTTATATATTGAACTTCGAGTTAAAAATAGAATTTTTATATATTGAACTTCGAGTTAAAAATAGAATTTTTATATATTGAACTTCGAGTTAAAAATAGAATTTTTATATATTGAACTTCGAGTTAAAAATAGGATTTTTATATATTGAACTTCGAGTAAAAAAAAAAAAAAAAAAAAAAAATATGATTATTATATATTGAATAGCGAAGTAAAAATTCGATTTTTACATATGTAGTGAAAGCGGACAACGAAAGCGACAAAAAGGCGAGTTGGCGAAGGTTTCCTGCATTAGAAGGGCCGTGGAGCTAGGATAGCTAAATGTGAGAACTTCACACTCTTAATTCTCTTTTTCTAGATATATATATATACTAGGATGCAGACGGTGCTTATTAGAAGCACCCGACACCCGTCCACATACCATGGACTTGTTTGTTTGGATGTTTGGTGATTGATTGAGATATTGGTTTGAATGTGGTTTGTGGTGTGAAAAATCGAATCGATAAATTGGTTAGGATTAGACGTGCGCCGTTATAAGGCGAAGGAGTAAGACTAGGTTAGATTCTTACCCCAAATTTTGTAGTTTGCATAACGAAAGTGATTTGATTGATGTGTGAATGGCGTGGGCCTTCACTAGACCGGGGATAAGGCTAGGCCTTGTCCCGTTTCTAGTATCGTGCCGTTATGCCGCCGAAATTTTCTAAAATATGTTAGAAAAATAAAAATAACATTTTATTTAAAGAATGAATTGAATAGAAATTCATAGGTTGAAATAAAATGTTTTATCGTTAAAAATATAATTTTTAACGTGAAGTGAATAAAATAAAATATTCATTTATAAACCGGACGGTTTGTTTATGTACACCTATTTGAATGACATTGATTGGGACGATAAATTTTACACATCGCCCAACTGCACAAATAAAATATGCGTTTGATTGTTTGAAACCCCACACGGGTGTTGGGATGAAATTTGAAGTTCACTCATCCTGATTGATTAATATGTCGATCGATCGATTGACAGGCTGTTATAAGCGTTGAATATCTATATTTGATGCTTATACAGTGTAGTGCACTTTGGTTGATGGTTGATTATTTTTCAATGCTATGATATACATGTGTTGTATGAAAATCCATATAATTAACTTTATATGGTAATTGATTGGGCCTCATTCCAATTTGAAAAATAAAGAATATTATAAAATAAAAGTTCATGTGTTGACAGTACTCATTCATTGAGATTGGTCATGTGTTGAACGAAATATTTTAATAATAGAAATATTTGAAATAGAATATTTGAAAATGGAAATATATGAAGCCGTGTTGATTAGATGCGCCATTTTGACGTGAACGATATTTTTATCGATTTTATTCATTTTGAAATGGATATTGAAAAGTAATTTTGAAATCAAATATTTCGAAATGAATTGAATTGAAAATATTTCGAAATGAATTGAATTGAAAACGATTTCGAAATGAATTGAATTGAAAACGATTTCGAAATGAATTGAATTGAAAACGATTTCGAAATGAATTGAATTGAAAACGATTTCGAAATGAATTGAATTGAAAACGATTTCGAAATGAATTGAAAACGATTTCGAAATGAATTGAATTGAAAACGATTTCGAAATGAATTGAATTGAAAATATTTCGAAATGAATTGAATTGAAAACGATTTCGAAATGAATTGAATTGAAAACGATTTCGAAATGAATTGAATTGAAAACGATTTCGAAATGAATTGAATTGAAAACGATTTCGAAATGAATTGAATTGAAAACGATTTCGAAATGAATTGAAAACGATTTCGAAATGAATTGAATTGAAAACGATTTCGAAATGAATTGAATTGAAAATATTTCGAAATGAATTGAATTGAAAACGATTTCGAAATGAATTGAATTGAAAACGATTATGAAATGAATTGAAAACGATTTCGAAATGAATTGAATTGAAAACGATTTCGAAATGAATTGAATTGAAAACGAATTCAAATGAAATTGAAAGCGAATTGAAATGAATTCAAATTGAATTGAAATTCGAATTGAATAGAAATGAATTTTAAAACGAATTTATAAAGAAGAATTCAATTTTGCTTTGAATTGAAATAGAAGTTGAAATAGAATTTGAAACGAATTTAAAACTATTTATATAATTCGTTTTAAATAGAAATCGACGAAATATATATTATATATATTATATATATAATATAATGGCCTGAATAGAACGCGCCGCGCCGCGGCAGTTCGCGAATTTCGACCATTTATTTCAAACGGACATTACGGGAGATCCGACCGTCGGATTCTCCTAAAACCGGAACCGTTGGGTTCGTATCGAAAAGAGCTTTCTAATGAAAATTAGAAATTTGAAATCTAACGGCTGGATTTGGAATTATGTCCAAATCAAATTCGAAAAAGGTCGCTGTAAGTGCAGTTCGATGGCCATTGATGGAAATCGACTGTACGGGCCTTGATAAAATTATTAAAAATAGTAATAATTTGTGTAAAATCATAAGAAATGATTTAGAAAGAATTGGGATGAAAAACTCCATATTTGAAAAGATAAAAATAGATTTTTATCGAAATGAACTAGTTTTGAACTAGAATTATAATTCTATTTATTTTTAAATAAATAAATTGAATTTGAAATGGTTTTAAAAATAACCAGAATATCCAATGATTGCATTGGAGTGGAATTGAATCGAAATTGTCTTCGGAATATTTCGATGTTGGAATTCGTGATTATACGGATGTTGATATGGAAATTTGAAAGATATATACATATATCGCTATTTCCAATACGACATTTGTTAGTCGTAGAATTCGATATTGAATATAAGCCGATATATTTTCTATTCAGAGCCTTGTATTGAATATCGAATGTGATTTGGGTTTGTCGTGAATGGTGTCTTCACTAACACTGTTCTTGAACCCAGTTGAGAAAAGATTAAATCTTTTTATTCAGATTTAATGAAGTGTACCAATTAAATAACATTTAATTGGAATAGAATTGATATTGATTTTTGGGTTTATCGTGAACAGTGTTTTAAATAACACTTGTTCTTTAACCCGATAATTGATGAATGTGATTTGGGTTTGTCGTGAATGGTGTCTTCATTAACACTGTTCTTGAACCCAGTTGAGAAAGGATTAAATCTTTTTATTTAGATTTAATGAAGTGTACCAATTAAATAATATTTAATTGGAATTGAATTGATATTGATTTTTGGGTTTATCGTGAACAGTGTTTTAAATAACACTTGTTCTTTAACCCGATAATTAATGGAATGTGATTTTGGGTTTATCGTGAATCGTGTTTTAAATGACACTGATTCTTTAACCCAGATAATGATTAAAACTAAGTGGAGTTTTAATGAATCTTTAATTAGATTGAAAAGATCGAGAATGGAGCATCACCAGTTTTGCTCCAGGCGATAGTTAAATCTTTAATTAGATTTGAACGTGAAATTTAGAAACTAACTGTCGGTTAGCCAAGCAGAATGGTTTTCTGGATATTGATCTGATGTTGGTTTCGGCCTTCGGGGTTAATATTTGGGGAATTATTCTCTTGATTAATTTACGGTTAGTGACTAATGAATTGGAATGAGGCGTATGTTGTGTTTGTGTAACACTTATTTAAAATATACGCGAGTTATTCGGAAAGACCGGGTTTATCCCATTCTGAATAACTGATGCGACGATAAGTCGAAGATGAAGACGATGGTCGAAGACCGGAGGTCTTCACGTCGTTTGGGTGATAACTGATGATCTTGATTGGGCTGTACACCCAAGAAGATGGAAACAGTTAGTGATCGTCCAGACGTACTTGGAGATCGATGGATATGCGGGGTACTAGGTGCCTCCGGTTTCGTTCAGGCCCAGAACGGACTTGTAAATGGACTGTGTGTCTGACATTGGATTTCATTCTGTGTGACTGATATCGGTTGCATAGAGTGGTTTGCCTGTGTGGCATGCTAAGATGCAAATGATCAAGGCTTCTGTTGAAAAGCAAAGTCTTGTGGTGATGATCAAAGCACGGCCTTTGTGGCGTAGCTTTGTGTAACGTTTACTTCGCGAGTTTCGCACCCGGTATGAACCAAAAACGGGAGAGGACATCAGGGAGGACTTGCGTTTCTTTCTAGCTAGAAGTGGCGTCAGTGGTTTTACACGCCCTGACGAGTTTGACTTATGTGGTTGTTGCGGTTGCGAGGCGCCTCGGTTATATCGGTTTCGGCCGAATGCATTCTGGTCGGCTGACGGACCAGACTTACACCCCATAGGGTGGGGAGACGTATTGTTCAGGCATAATAATCCACTCCGTGTGGACCGGCCCTGACGATCCAAGGGGCAGTTGCGGCTGTTCCTGAGGGGCGGGCTAGAGCGTCTCGAATCGATGGAGGACTATCTTTTGCCTCGGTTCATAGATGGAAATCCAATTTCCAAATACGCGACTCTGCGGTTTTATTTGTAAACCTATATATGGCGACATAGTGGCATGGGACGCTCATGTCGTCTACGATTGATACTTATGATTTGAAGTTGTTTTATACACTATGCACTTATAGTAGTATCAAATGATTTGTTTTAAACGTATCAAGCATCCTTTGGCTGTTATAAGGGAAAACCCTATCCCCCGGCTTGCGTTGCATTGTGTGATAGGACCTGGGTCTTATAACAGCTTCATTTTTCTTTATTTAGCATTGCGCTGTTTGGTTATGCACTGGTATTCTTGGGAGGAAACCCGTTCCGTGTTATACGGCGTGGTCCCTTGATTTACCGAACTTTAAAGACAAAGATTAATAACTGTTTTAGTTCTCACACCAGTCACATGACTGACCTGGAGTTTATTGTTTTAACCTAAACTCTGGGTGCCCTTATTTTCGACACGGGCAGCTAGTAGTTTTGGTTTTGCAGATTTATATTCACAGGATCCTGGTTTACAGCTGGAACGATATCCGGAAAGCTTTGTATCCGTATATCTCTTCTAGTTGAGCTTTGTATTATTTTCCGCTGCTATGTATTTAAATGTAATTTGAATCTCTGATATTTCTGTGTAATATTCATTTATACTCTGTATATTCTTGTAATCTGATGCACTGTTGTAATATATAGTGAAATGTTCTTCTGTATGCGTTCTGTTGTGGTTTGTTCTCGAACTATCCGACACTTTCCTTTACGGGGAAGTTACGGGTCTTCACACCTAACGGATCCAGTTTTGGGAAAATTCAATGGTCGGATCTTTCTGTACAACCGTTTAAAGTTATGATTTCAAAACGCGAACTACCGCACGTGTTTCGCTTAGTTTTAATTTATAAATATATAAATCAAACGCTTTGGCGATTTCCATTATTTCAAAATCCATTCTTTTATTTATAACATGATATTTTTGTCCGCCAATTCTAATGCGATAAAAATCCTTGATTTTAACTATGTATATTTCTATATTAAATAAAAATAATATTTTCCCTTATTCTTTTATTTACATATACATTGTAAATGTCATTTTATTCTCTCTACATTGAAAATGTAAAATTCTCTTTTTATTTGTATTTTACATAGAAAATGTAAATGTTTTCTTTTATTTTACATTTACATAGAAAATATAAATATATTTTTATTTTACTTTTTACATAGAAAATGTAAATGTTACTTTTATTTTCTTTTTCATTGGGAAATAATATGACCCTTTTTCTTTACATTAACAAATTGTAACTCTTTATTTTATTTTACATTAGAAAAATGTAACTCTTTAGTTTATTTTTATTTTACATTAGAAAGATGTCTTTTTATTTTATTTCACTTTACATTAGAAAAATGTAACCTTTTATTTTATTCTTCTTTACATTAGAAAAATTTAACTTTTTATTTTATTTCTTTTACATTGAAACAAATGTAAATGTCTTTTATTCTTTTACATTGAAACAAATGTAAAAGTCTTTTATTCTTTTACATTGAAATAAATGTCTTTTATTCTTTTACATTGAAATAAATGTCTTTTATTCTTTTACATTGAAATAAATGTCTTTTGTTCTTTTACATTGAAATAAATGTCTTTTGTTCTTTTACATTGAAATAAATGTCTTTTGTTCTTTTACATTGAAATAAATGTCTTTTATTCTTTTACATTGAAAGAAATGTCTTTTATTCTCTTACATTGAAATAAATGTCTTTTATTCTTTTACATTGAAATAAATGTCTTTTATTCTTTTACAATGAAATAAATGTCTTTTATTCTTTTACATTGAAATAAATGTCTTTTATTCTTTTACATTGAAAGAAATGTCTTTTATTCTTTTACATTGAAATAAATGTCTTTTATTCTTTTACAAATAAATAAATGTCTTTTATTCTTTTACCTTGAAATAAATGTCTTTTACCTTACATAGTCAATATTACAAAAATAACTATATTTTCAATGCTAATATTTGATTCATTTCAATTATACAACATGACAGTGAAATTTTATGTCATTTCAACTAAATTAACACAACGGTGAATTTTGTGTCATAATACCCACATTAACACAACGCTGGAATTTATGTCATGATGCTTAAATTAACCAACGATGAGATTTGCGTTGTAATACCTAAATTAACACAACGGTGTAAATTGCGTCATCGCAATAATGTTAACCCAACGATGTAAATTTGTGTTATTACAACAATATTAATACGATGATGTAAATTTGCGTCATCACAATAATGTTAACACAACATATAGATTGGTGTCATCACAATAATGTTAACACAACACATAAATTGGTGTCGTCACAACATGATTAACGCAACATATAAATTGGTGTGGTCACAACATGGTTAACGCAACATATAAATTTGTGTGGTCACAACATGGTTATCGCAACATATAAATTTGTGTGGTCACAACATGGTTATTGCAACATATAAATTTGTGTGGTCACAACATGGTTATGATTGGGAGTATAATTCCCATGAATCAATGTAAAGGTCTCACCTTTATTTTTATTTGTAAATGGAAATAAAGATTAAAATTTACATTTTGTTTTATAAATAAAGATTTAACTTGCATTTTGTAAAATAAAGATAAAAATGGGTATTTTAATCTGTAGACAAGACAAAGATAAAAATTGTCCTTTTATTTGAGTTGATAAACTGAACACAAAAATTGCCCTTATATTTAAGTTAACAAAATGAGCACAAAAATTGTTCTTTTATTATGCTAACAAATGACATAAAAATTTGTCTTTTTATCATGTTAACAAAATAACAAAAAAACTTGTCCTTTTTATTTTGTTAACAAAATGACATAAAAATATGTCCTTTTATTATGTTAACAAAATAACATAAAAACTTGTTCTTTTTATTCACAAAGAAAATTAAATGTCAAAACTTGTTTTTAATTTGTAAACAAGATAAACAAACAACATTAAATGTTTTGATTTTATTTAAGAAAATAAAATGAGAATAAAAATTAAAGTAAAACTATGTCGTTTATTTTGTAAACCAAATTTATATAAAAATTTTGTCTTTTATTTTGTAAACAAAATAAATGACAATAATTTTCTATAAATTTTGTTAACAAAATTAAGATCCAAACTTTTCATTTATTATGTTTGCGAATCAAAATAAAGTTCCCATTTTCATTTTATTTAATAAAATAAAATTTCCATTTACAAAAAAAAGAAAAAGAAATGAGAATAAGATTAATAAAGATGAGGACTTACAGAGATTACGTCAGGATGCAGAACTGGACTAACATAGTTATTTCACACAGCATAAGATCATTACAAATCACACAACAATATATATTCTACATTACCACGTCGCAAATCCATAATATTAACATACATACAAATCCAAATGATTGCGAATAACAATTTATATTATTTAATTATTAAAATTTAAGAAATCTCACCAATAGCTTTCCAATTTGCCAGACGAGCTCTAAATTAGTTCCCGTCAGTTCCATCGCGTAGATCTCGGGAATAGGATTCCAACGCAATTCAGTTTGCTGAATTCTGATTTCGATTGCAAAAGATATGATCGTTTTAAGATTTGATTACATTAATAAATAAATAATTTATAATTAAACTTTAATTAGGCCTTAACCTTAATCATCTTTCTATTTGGCCGTTCATCCTCTGATCCAAGGGCCGATACTGCTCCTTCTTCATCGCTCTTTTCTGGACCATTTTGAACCCATTCATCGTTCCTCAATTCACCATCGCACGCTTGGACAATTGCGTAGAGTCGAAGAGGATATTAAGAGCTTTAAAAAGATCAAAAGAAGCATATGTTAATTCTTTGTGGATTTGGAGCTAAGGAGGAGAGAAGGTAGATGAGTTTAGGCGGCTATGGGTTTGAGGAATCGGGGAAGGAAGAAAAGAGAAATGGCGGCTATGGCTTGGAGAAGAAGGAAAGAAGATTTATATATATAAAGAGAAGAGAGAACAAAGGGGGAGTAAAGGGAATGTTTTCATATCAAAAAAAAAAAAATTGAATTTGAATGATAAATAAAAGAGGAGGGAGAGTTGAGAATAAATACACAAGTTATTTTTCCCATATACCTCTTTTTATTTATAAACAAATTAAATGCTTGCTTTATTTTATTTAATTGTTTAAGTAGTGCAACCCTTTTATTTCAAATTTCAAAACACACAACATAACATATAATAATTTTAGGAACCTATTTAGTTGCAAGAAAGGATAAATAGAAGAGATTATATAGACATATAGTTGATTTAAAGGAAAGGAATAAAGAAAGAGAAAAAAAACGTTGGAAAACAAAAGAAGAGAGAAAAGAGAAAACGTGAATGTTAATTAATACATGAGGTAGAAATGGGAAAGAAAATAAGAGGAGAGAAGGAAGTATTGTAAAGATAAAGACAAATAAAATGAATGCAATTTTATTGCTTGATAGGAAATTGTGAAACTTTTCAAGTTTCAAAACATATAATTTAATTTGACACAAACATGTGATTTTATTTTGAAACAAAACATGTAATTTTTGAAGCTAGATTACATGAAAACATTTATTAGTTTTAAATTAAAATAAAGATTAAAACTTTATTTCCCTTTTCCATTGTTTCATAAAATCAAGTAAAGATCATAACTTTATTTTCTATGTTTCATAAACAAATAAAGATTCAAACCTTATTTCCTATTCCCATGCGTCATAAACAAATAAAGATTCAAACGTTTTTTTTTTCTCAATAAAGATTCCAACTTTATTTCCCTTTCAATGTTTCATAAATAAAGATTCCAACTTTACTTTCATTTTCCATGTTACATAAAAATTCCAACTTTATTTTATAATTGCATCGTTCCATAAAACCAAATAAAGATTGTACTCTATTTTCTCAAATTTCGTTGTTTCACAAAACAAAACCAACAAAGATCTAAACTTTTTTTTTTTTTTTTTTGAACGCGTAGTGAGTTAAGAAAATGAAAAGTTACCAGGTTGAAGTAAAGATACATGCAGTTATGATTTGGAAAGAATAAACATGGCATTTTTGATATGAACGTGCATGCAAGGTTTTAAATTTTCAAAAGTAGATAACAATGAAAGAGAGAGAATGGGGTATTTATGTTGTAGTATTTTATTTTTAAAATTAACATGAACGTATTTTCTAATTACATTCATTGACAAATTTATATGTTTCTCAAATTTACATGTTCGTATTCTCTAAATTAATGTCAATGAGATATTCTCAATTGAATATATTTTCCTAATCAATGCATATATTTGCATACCTACAATCAATGTCAAATGTTATGTTTACTAAATTAATGACATGTTCACAAATCAATATAAATTTTAAGTTTTACTTCAAATAAAAATAAATTTTTAATCGTGATTATTTAAAATAAATTATTTTAAATAGCCAAAACTCATTAAAATTACTTAAAATAAATTTTTAAATTTACCCCAAAATTCAGGGTTGTTACAGTCTCCCCCACTTAAAATCTTTTCGTCCTCGAAAAGGAACGAAGCCTAAAGTTGTTTAATTAACTAACTTAATTAATTTTATTTATTAGTTTTAATTAATTATCATTCTAATATTTTATTAGTTAAACTAATAATCAGACAGCACAACCAGCAATCGATTAGGTGATTAACTTTCCAAATATATAACTTTTATATATATTCAAAAATCATATTTTTTTGTGCAAATCACAGCAATGTGTCCTAACTAAGTTTTTATTCTCATACCAGTCAATGAAAATATATAGAAATCCCACTTTAGAGACTCGAACATAAATACTGGTGATGGTGCACTTATCACCAGAATTATCTCCGGGCGACTAGAGTGTGATTCTATATCTACCCAGTGTATTAAAACTTCGAATATTCGTTAATTACTCGTATATTCGAAATCTTTATATGCTCGATTGTCCACATGAAAGTATAATATACTCAAATACGTATAATAGGATTTAAATTTTCAAAACTAAATTTGTTTTATATTTTTTTTTATTTTCAAGAAAATAATACTCTTCACACTCGTTCTAGGATACTACTGATCCTATCTCTAACGAGTTATTCTTATTGGATATTACTAATCCAATCCATGATGAATTCTTTCATTTGGTTCTAATGTGTCTTGTTCTCGAGCTCTGTAAACCAAAGCTCTGATACCAACTGTGACGACCCAAACTTCCCAGTAAAGGAAAGCCCAGATTGCCTTGAGAACAATACACATCAGGACACAAACTGAAGAATATTTTATTGCTGATTACAACAATACATCAGAGTACAAGAATATTCCAGAGTATAAATAAATAATATACGTTTGAAATACAATATCAGAGTTTAAATTACATTTAAATAGCAGCGGAAAATAATACAAAAATACAACTGAAAAGAATACACGGATACAGAGCTTTCCGAATACCGCTTCAGCTGTAAACCAGGATCCTGTAAATATATCTGCAAAGAGCTACTCGACTGCCCGTGTGAAAAATAAGGGCACCCGAGTTTGCCAGTGAAACAAACTACAGGTCAGTCATGGGACTGGTATGAGAAATCTTAACTAAACTTATCTAATAAGAAGGCTAATCACAGGACCACGCCGCTAACGCGGAACGAGTTTACTCCATTGGATTGCCAGTGTATAATTAAGTAAGTCGTTTAAATAACGCTATGCATTTAAAGAAAAATGAGATCGTTATAAGACCAAAGCCCCATCGCACAATGCAAAGCACACCATAGGAAAGGGTTTTTTCCTTATAACGATCAAAAGATGATAAATACGTCAAACGTATTACTATTAGTGTGTGTATGTTTTCATAAATCATTCAATATGAATGTATTAATCCTAGACGACATAGGTACCATATATTATGCCGTCGTATATAAGTATACAACTAAAATCGTAATGTCGTATTGGAGAATTGTTTTCCATCATGAGTCGAGGCAAGAGGCAAGCTCCTCTCCGATTCGAGACACTCTAGCAAATGCCACAGGATCCCCCGCAGTGAACCCTTGGATCTTCAGGGCCGGTCCACACATATGTGTATGGATTAGTTATGCCTGAACACACGCTTCCCGGTTCCTTTGAACCTATAATGTGACCACCAACGGCCTATAAACAACGAGGTACCTCAAAATCCATCATCCACATAAGTAAAATGTCAGCGCTGGTAGGTCCCTGACATCACTCTAGTAGAAAGAAACGTGTGCACTCCCTGCAGTCCGTATCCCGTTTTGACTCATACCGGGGTGTGAGGCTCGTGAGGTTACGCTATACACAAAGCTACGCCTAAACAGGCCATGCTTTGATCATTATTCACAAGGCCTGCTTTTCAACAAAACCTTGATCATTCGCATCTTAGCGGGCCACATTGACAATTCGCGTCATGCTATCGATAACTACTAACATATACCAGTGTGTTAAGCAGAGAATAAATTCTCTACCACCAAACAAGCATACATTAATAAAAATTTATTTAGTTACACGAAACGAATTCCAACGTCAGACGCGCGTCCATACAAGTCCGTTCTGGGTTTGAACGAAACTGGAGATACCAGAGAGGTTCTCGCTTATCCGGACAATCAACCCATACGACCGGCCAACTACTACATCAACCCTTTCCTGGGAGCAAGTCAGTCCAAGGTCTCAATAATCGTTGTCCGTTCGACGTGAAGATCGCCGGTCTTCAACACCGCCTTCTATTATTTCGATTTAAATCGTCGTTTGATTATTTGAAATGAGTTAAACTCAGCCTTTTCAAATAATCATCGCATAATTATCAATTAAATCGTTTCACGTCGTTTATTTTAATTTATAGCGATTTATTTCTATTTTTATTTATTTAAAGATAGTGCGAATTAATTAAACGACGCTTCGGGTCGATAGGCAATCCTGGCGCTGTTTTTACCAAAATTTGTTTTAGACATATCTTAAAATCTAACCGTCAGATTTTGGTAAATTTTATGCCGTTGGAAAGCTCTTTCCAAGACGGTCCTAACGGATCCAGTTTTGGGAAAATTCAACGGTCGGATCTTTCTGTACAACCGTTTAAAGTTATGATTTCAAAACGCGAACTACCGCACGTGTTTCGCTTAGTTTTAATTTATATTATATATATATATATATATAAATCAAACCATTTGGCGATTTCCATTATTTCAAAATCCATTCTTTTATTTATAACATGATATTTTTGTCCGCCAATTCTAATGCGACAAAAATCCTTGATTTTAACTATTTATATTTCTATATTAAATAAAAATAATATTTTCCCTTATTCTTTTATTTACATATACATTGTAAATGTCATTTTATTCTCTCTACATTGAAAATGTAAAATTCTCTTTTTATTTGTATTTTACATAGAAAATGTAAATGTTTTCTTTTATTTTACATTTACATAGAAAATATAAATATATTTTTATTTTACTTTTTACATAGAAAATGTAAATGTTACTTTTATTTTCTTTTTCATTGAGAAATAATATGACTCTTTTTCTTTACATTAACAAATTGTAACTCTTTATTTTATTTTACATTAGAAAAATGTAATTCTTTAGTTTATTTTTATTTTACATTAGAAAGATGTCTTTTTATTTTATTTTACTTTACATTAGAAAATTGTAACTTTTTATTTTATTCTTTTTTACATTAGAAAAATATAACTTTTTAGTTTATTTCTTATACATTGAAACAAATGTAAATGTCTTTTATTCTTTTACATTGAAACAAATGTAAAAGTCTGTTATTCTTTTACATTGAAATAAATGTCTTTTATTCTTTTACATTGAAATAAATGTCTTTTATTCTTTTACATTGAAATAAATGTCTTTTATTCTTTTACATTGAAATAAATGTCTTTTATTCTTTTACATTGAAATAAATTTCTTTTATTCTTTTACATTGAAATAAATGTCTTTTATTCTTTTACATTGAAATAAATGTCTTTTATTCTTTTACATTGAAATAAATGTCTTTTATTCTTTTACATTGAAATAAATGTCTTTTATTCTTTTACATTGAAATAAATGTCTTTTATTCTTTTACATTGAAATAAATGTCTTTTATTCTTTTACATTGAAAGAAATGTCTTTTATTCTTTTACATTGAAATAAATGTCTTTTATTCCTTTCATTGAAAGAAATGTCTTTTATTCTTTTACATTGAAATAAATGTCTTTTATTCTTTTACATTGAAATAAATGTCTTTTATTCTTTTACATTGGAAGAAATGTCTTTTATTCTTTTACATTGAAATAAATGTCTTTTATTCTTTTACCTTGAAATAAATGTCTTTTACCTTACATAGTCAATATTACAAAAATAACTATATTTTCAATGCTAATATTTGATTCATTTCAATTATACAACATGACGGTGAAATTTTATGTCATTTCAACTAAATTAACACAACGATGAATTTTGTGTCATAATACCCACATTAACACAACGCTGGAATTTATGTCATGATGCTTAAATTGACCAACGATGAGATTTGTGTTGTAATACCTAAATTAACACAACGGTGTAAATTGTGTCATCGCAATAATTTTAACCCAACGATGTAAATTTGTGTTATTACAACAATATTAATACGATGATGTAAATTTGCGTCATCACAATAATGTTAACACAACATATAGATTGGTGTCATCATAATAATGTTAACACAACACATAAATTGGTGTCGTCACAACATGATTAACGCAACATATAAATTGGTGTGGTCACAACATGGTTAACGCAACATATAAATTTGTGTGGTTACAACATGGTTATCTCAACATATAAATTTGTGTGGTCACAACATGGTTATCGCAACATATAAATTTGTGTGGTCACAACATGGTTATGATTGGGAGTATAATTCCCATGAATCAATATAAAGGTCTCACTTTTATTTTTATTTGTAAATGGAAATAAAGATTAAAATTTACATTTTGTTTTATAAATAAAGATTTAACTTGCATTTTGTAAAATAAAGATAAAAATGGGTATTTTAATCTGTAGACAAGACAAAGATAAAAATTGTCCTTTTATTTGAGTTGACAAACTAAACACAAAAATTGCCCTTATATTTAAGTTAACAAAATGAGCACAAAAATTGTTCTTTTATTATGCTAACAAATGACATAAAAATTTGTCTTTTTATCATGTTAACAAAATAACATAAAAACTTGTCCTTTTTATTTTGTTAACAAAATGACATAAAAATTTGTCCTTTTATTATGTTAACAAAATAACATAAAAACTTGTCCTTTTTATTCACAAACAAAATTAAATGTAAAAACTTGTTTTTAATTTGTAAACAAGATAAACAAACAAGATTAAATGTTTTGGTTTTATTTAAGAAAATAAAATGAGAATAAAAATTAAAGTAAAACTTTGTCGTTTATTTTATAAACCAAATTTATATAAAAAATTTGTCTTTTATTTTGTAAACAAAATAAATGACAAAAAATGTCTATAAATTTTGTTAACAAAATTAAGATCCAAACTTTTCATTTATTATGTTTGCGAATCAAAATAAAGTTCCCATTTTCATTTTATTTAATAAAATAAAATTTTCATTTAAAAAAAAAGAAAAGAAATGAGAATAAGATTAATAAAGATGAGGACTTACAGAGATTACATCAGGATGCAGAACTGGACTAACATAGTTATTTCACACAACATAAGATCATTACAAATCACACAACAATATATATTCTACATTACCACATCGCAAATCCATAATATTAACAAACATACAAATCCAAATGATTGCGAATAACAATTTATATTATTTAATTATTAAAATTAAATAAATCTCACCAATAGCTTTCCAATTTTCCAGACGAGCTCTAAATTAGTTCCCGTCAGTTCCATCGCGTAGATCTCGGGAATAGGATTCCAACGCAATTCAGTTTGCTGAATTCTGATTTCGATTGCAAAAGATATGATCGTTTTAAGATTTGATTACATTAATAAATAAATAATTTATAATTAAACTTTAATTAGGCCTTAACCTTAATCATCTTTCTATTTGGCCGTTCATCCTCTGATCCAAGGGCCGATACTGCTCCTTCTTCATCGCTCTTTTCTGGATCATTTTGAACCCATTCATCGTTCCTCAATTCACCATCGCACGCTTGGACAATTGCGTAGAGTCGAAGAGGATATTAAGAGCTTTAAAAGGATCAAAAGAAGCATATGTTAATTCTTTGTGGATTTGGAGCTAAGGAGGAGAGAAGGTAGATGAGTTTAGGCGGCTATGGGTTTGAGGAATCGGGGAAGGAAGAAAAGAGGAATGGCGGCTATGGCTTGGAGAAGAAGGAAAGAAGATTTATAAATATAAAGAGAAGAGAGAACAATGGGGGAGTAAAGGGAATGTTTTCATATCAAAAAAAAAAAATGAATTTGAATGATAAATAAAAGAGGAGGGAGAGTTGAGAATAAATGCACAAGTTATTTTCCCCATATACCTCTTTTTATTTATAAACAAATTAAATGCTTGCTTTATTTTATTTAATTGTTTAAGTAGTGCAACACTTTTATTTCAAATTTCAAAACACAAAACATAACATATAATAATTTTAGGAACCTATTTATTTGCAAGAAAGGATAAATAGAAGAGATTATATAGACATATAGTTGATTTAAAGGAAAGGAATAAAGAAAGAGAAAAAAAAACTTTGGAAAACAAAAGAAGAGAGAAAAGAGAAAACGTGAATGTTAATTAATACATGAGGTAGAAATGGGAAAGAAAATAAGAGGAGAGAAGGAAGTATGGTAAAGATAAAGACAAATAAAATGAATGCATTTTTATTGCTTGATAGGAAATTGTGAAACTTTTCAAATTTCAAAACATATAATTTAATTTGACACAAACATGTGATTTTATTTTGAAACAAAACATGTAATTTTTGAAACTAGAGTACATGAAAACATTTATTAGTTTTAAATTAAAATAAAGATTAAAACTTTATTTCCCTTTTCCATTGTTTCATAAAATCAAGTAAAGATCATAACTTTATTTTCTATGTTTCATAAACAAATAAAGATTCAAACCTTATCTCCTATTCCCATGCGTCATAAACAAATAAAGATTCAAACGTTTTTTTTTCTCAATAAAGATTCCAACTTTATTTCCCTTTCAATGTTTCATAAATAAAGATTCCAACTTTACTTTCAATTTCCATGTTACATAAAAATTCCAACTTTATTTTATAATTGCATCGTTCCATAAAACCAAATAAAGATTGTACTCTATTTTCTCAAATTTCATTGTTTCACAAAACAAAACCAACAAAGATCAAAACTTATTTTTTTCATTTTTTTTTTGAACGCGTAGTGAGTTAAGAAAATGAAAAGTTACCAGGTTGAAGTAAAGATACATGCAGGCATGATTTGGAAAGAATAAACATGGCATTTATGATATGAACGTGCATGCAAGGTTTTAAATTTTCAAAAGTAGATAACAATGAAAGAGAGAGAATGGGGTATTTATGTTATAGTATTTTATTTTTAAAATTAACATGAACGTATTTTCTAATTACATTCATTGACAAATTTATATGTTTCTCAAATTTACATGTTCGTATTCTCTAAATTAATGTCAATGACATATTCTCAATTGAATATATTTTCCTAATCAATGCATATATTAGCATACCTACAATCAATGTCAAATGTTATGTTTACTAAATTAATGACATGTTCACAAATCAATATAAATTTTAAGTTTTACTTCAAATAAAAATAAATTTTTAATCGTGATTATTTAAAATAAATTATTTTAAATAGCCAAAACTCATTAAAATTACTTAAAATTATTTTTTAAATTTACCCCAAAATTCAGGGTTGTTACAAATCTAATCTTTGCTATTCTAATTTTCATAACCTAGTAAAATCGATTTTCGTAACTAAATAAAATCAGATTTTTAACAGTCTTATACACAATTACATTTAAATCAATGCATACTTAATATTTAAACTGAAAAAGAAATAGAATTAAATAAATAAAAACTTACGGTTAAAATGGAAGGGGGGGTTGTCGTGGGTGGCTTGGAAGCTGACGAGGAGGTGGAAGCTGTCGTTGGTCGGAGCAGGCGCTGGCGCGAAGTTTGGCAGCGGTCTCACGAGCTAGGGCTTTGGGGGGTCTTCGATTTGGGGTTCGCACGCTGGGTGGAGCGAATGGAGGGTGGCATCGATGGGTGGGCTGCGGTCCCCGTGGGGGTTCGTCGATCGAGGGGGGGGGGGGAACTGAGAGGCTGCGACAGGCGAGGGGAAGAAGAAAAGGAGGCGGCGGCGGTTTAGGAGGGGGGCGACGCTCCTCTCCGCTTCGTTCTTTTTTTTTCTGTAATGAATGAATCGAGAACGGGGGGGGGGGGGGGGCAGAAGTTAAAGGAAGAGGGAGAGAGGAGGATTTTTTTATTTAATTATTTAATTCAAAAAGTTGACTTTTACATACGACCTCTAAACGAGGCCCACCGCTTGTCGGCGTATTACCACCATTCCGAACACAATGGGATATGTATCGTAGGCTGATTCGGTCGTTACAATCAGTTTTCGTCAAAATCAACATATACTTCTATATTTTGAATTTGAACACGCATTTCAATTTACCAGGGTCACATACTAACTAGAAAAATTCCAGAAAAATATTTTCTAGCTTCGTATTGACGATATGGTCCTAACAAAACTATTTTTGTCGAATTCTGAGACCATTGGAAAAATGGCCATTTTCCAGTTGATTAAAATTAACTAAAACTGGTCAAACGCGTTTTCCTTTGCCACGCTTACATATTGATTCGAAAAATTATGAAATTTGGAATCTAGCAATAATTTGACATCACGGATCCGACAAAAGTGGTTTCGTCGAAATCCGAGGTCGTTTGCAAAATGGCTATTTTTAAGGGCCTGAATTCCATAGCGACTATTCAGAATTTTCAACTGGACATATCTTTTGATTCCCGCTATGAAATTTCAATTTTTCGGATTCGTTGGAAAGATATTCTCAATTAGATTCCATTATTTTTGGTTTCACTAAAATCCGGTTTGTTTTGCGCCCGGTATGTTCAATTGAAGTTTGAAATCGAATTATCGAACTACCGCACCATTTTCAATTATATTTATAGTTATATATAAATATTTATATTCTAACGACGACGTATATAAATATATACGTTCGAATTCTATTCAAAATAAATTTCTCGTCGATATTATTTAAAATAATCTATTTTAAATGTTCAAAATTCGCTAAAATTGCCAAAATAAAAATTTTAAACTGGCTCGCATTTCCGGGTTATTACAATCTCCCCCACTTAAAACTTTTCGTCCCCGAAAAGGAACAAAGTCGAAAGTGGTTTGATTAATCAACTCTCTGTTCGATCTGGCTTCCATTCTCCAACTTTTCAGTTTCTGAGAATTTTCAAATTTTCTAAAATTTGGCTAACACCCTAAATTTTCGAAAAAATTCACCATAACCTCCCCTGCACCGGGAGCCACGGGAAAATCCCGAAATTGCCATGCAGGCCTTCTGATCTCAAAAAGAAAAAGAAAAAGCCAATCGGCTCCTAAATTCATCATCACCCAAACAAAACAGTAAATTATAGTAAACATGTACCTATTTGTCGGGCAAACAAATTTTATTCTCTGCTCTAGCCTCCTTGCTATGACCTATTCAATGTAAGTACATGTATATGCAAGCAAATGCGACCAATTTTCAATACAATTCAATATTTGGTTCAATTAGGCTTAACGGTTCAAAATTGCCAAACAAATAAACAAATAACACAAACATCAATCAATTCATGAATTAGAGTTTCAAATTCATAATTTTAATACATATACTAAAATCTTTTTTTTGATGCCAAATCACAACAATAAATCTAGCTATATAAGTTTTGGTTCTCACACCAGTCTCATGGAAATATATAGAAAATCACACCTTCGAAACTCGAACACACACTACTGATGCTATATAGTCATCAGTAGAATCATCTCCGGGCGACTAGAGTGTGACTCTATATCTATCTAATATATTAAAACTTCGAATATACGTTCATGACGCGTACATGCAAAACCTTTATATACTAGATTGTCCAAATCTATACAAATAAATATTCAAATACGTATACTTGAATTTAACTTTCAAAACAAAATTGTTTTCAATTGAAAAATATACTCTTCACACTCGTTCTAGGATACTACTGATCCTATCTCTAACGAGTCATTCTAATTGGATATTACTAATCCAATATCTGATGAATTCTTTCGTATGGTTCTAATGTGTCTTGTTCTCGAGCTCTGTAAACTAAAGCTCTGATACCAAATGTGAGAGCCCGTTACTTCCTAGTGAAGGAAAGAGCGGATACTTTGAGAACAACACACAAAAGAACGCAGACAGAAGAACATTTCATTGTTATTACAACAATTCCATCAGAATACAAGAATATACAGAGTATGAATGAATAAATTACAATCGATAAATATCAGAGATTACAATAAATTACATAGCAGCGGAAAATAATACAAAGCACAACTGAAGGTGATATACGAATACAGAGCTTTTTGGATATCATTCCAGCTGCAAACCAGGATCCTGTGAATATAAATCTGCAAAACCAAAACTACTAGCTGCCCGTGCGGAAAATAGGGGCACCCAGAGTTTAGGTTAAAACAATAAACTCCAGGTCAGTCATGTGACTGGTGTGAGAACTAAAACAGTTATTTAAAACTTTACTTTAAAAGAGAGTAATTCAAGGGACCACGCCGTATAACACGGAACGGGTTTCCTCCTAAGAATATCAGTGCATAGAATAAATAGCGTAATGCTTTTTCAAAAAATGAAGCTATTATAAGACCCAGGTCCCATCACACAATGCAACGCAAGCCGGAGGATAGGGTTTTCCCTTATAATAGCCAAACATGCTTGGTACGTTTAAAAACAAATAATTTGATACTATAATAAGTGTATAGTGTCAAAACATTTCAATCATAAATATCAATCCTAGGCGGCATGGGTACCATCTATCATGTCGCCATACTAGGCTCTACAAATAAAACTGAGATACACGTATTGGAAATTGGATTTCCATCATGAGTCGAGGCAAGGGGACAGCTCCTCTCCGCTTCGAGACACTCTAGCAAATGCCTCGGGACTACACACTCTGGGTAACCCCTGGATCTTCAGGACCGGTCCTCACTTACATTATAGGATTAGTATTCCTAAACACACGTTTCCCGGTCCTTACAGACCTAAAATCGAGGTGCCTCATCCAACAACCACGTAGGTGAAAAGTATATAAATGTCAGGGCTGGTAAGTAACTGACACCACCAAAGCTAGAAAGAAACGTCGTGCTCTCCCCGCAGTCCTTATCCCGTTTTTAACTCATACCGAGGTGTGAGGCTCGCGAATTCACGTTATACACAAAGCTGCCACGTAGGCCGTGCTTTGATCATCAACCACAAGACTTTGCTTTTCAACAGAAGCCTTGATCATTGCATCTCAGCATGCCACACAGACAATTCATGCCATGCGATTGATATCTATCGATATATAACCTCTAAGCTCGTACGTCTCAGAGAAGGGTGTTAAGCAAGAGAATTGATTCTCCGCCGCCAAACAGATATATATTTAACAGAAATCAATCAACACAGAATAAAATCCAATGTCAGACACACAATCCATTTACAAGTTCGTTCTGGGTCTGAACGAAACCGGAGGCACTTTCCTCGCATATCCATCGATCACCAAGTACGTCTGGATGACCACAAACTGATTCCCTCATTTTGGGTGTACATCCCAATCAAGATCATCAGTAATCACCCAAACGATGTGAAGACTTCCGGTCTTCAACCACCGTCTTCATCTTCGACATATCGTCGAATCGGTTATTCATAATGGGTATAAACCCGGCCATTCCGAACAACCCGCGTATATTAAAACAAATGTTACACAAACACAACATACGCCTCATTCCAATTCATTACTCACTAACCGTAAATCAACAAGAGAACAATTTCCCAAACATTAACCCCGAAGGCCGAAACCAACATCAGATCAATACCTAGGAAACCATTCTTCTTAGCTAACCTACAGCTAGTTTCTAAATTCCACATTTTTAGGGAAAGGTTCCCATTAATTTTATCCAAGATAAATTCTTTAAAATTTATCCTTTAATCTTCCTTTGGATGTCGTTTCAAACCAAATTATGGTTTTCCAAACTAGTCGAGATTAGCGAACCACACCGAAGTAATTATTTATTTTATCTCCCAATCCCAACCTATTCATCCCATGAAGCAAAACTGGTAATACTCCATATCTAACACCACAGTGTTGTCGGTAAAATTAATTACCATTTCACGTTCAAATCTAATTAAAGATTTAACTATCGCTTTGGAGCAAAACTGGTAATACTTCATCCTCGCTCATTTTCTAAAGTTGATAATTTAAATTATCAATTCACATTTCAATCTAATTGAAGATTCATTAAAACTCCTTTTACTAGGTTAAAGAACTAGTGTCATTTAAAACACAGTTCACGATAAACCCAAATCATATTCTATTTATTATTGGGTTAAAGAACTAGTGTTATTTAAAACATCGTTCACGATAAACCCACAAATCAATTCTAATTCAGTTCCAATTTATTTATTTAAAAATAAATAGGTTTTAATTTTAGTTCAAAACTAGTTCATTCCGATAAAAATCTATTTTTATCTTTTCAAATATGGAGTTTTTCATCTCAATTTTTTTCCCAAATCATTTCTTATGATTTTACACAAATTATTCCTATTTTTAATAATTTTATCAAGGCCCGTACAGTCGATTTCCATTAACGGCCATCGAACTGCACTTACAACGACCTTTTCCAAATTTGATTTGGACGTATCTCCAAATCCAACCGTTAGATTTTAAAATTCCAATATTCGTTAGAAAGCTCTTTTCAATACGAACCCAACGGTTCCAGTTTTAGGAGAATCCGATGGTCGGATCTCCCGTAATGTCCGTTCGAAGTTAATGGTCGAAATTCACGAACTACCGCGGCGCGGCGCGTTCTATTCAGGCCATTATGTTATATATATAATATATATAATATATATTTCGTCGATTTCTATTTAAAACGAATTTTATAAATAGTTTTGAATTCATTTCAAAAACATTTTCAACTTCCATTTCAATTCAAATCAAAATTGAATTTTTCCTTATAAATTCGTTTTAAAATTCATTTCTATTCAATTCAAATTTCAATTCAATTTGAATTTATTTCAATTCGTTTTCAATTCAATTCGAATTCGTTTTATATTCAATTCATTTCGAATTCGTAATCAAATTCGTTTTCTATTCAATTCATTTCAAATTCATTTTCTATTCAAATCAAATCAAATTCGTTTTCTATTCAAATCAAATCAAATTCATTTTCTATTCAAATCAAATTCATTTTCTATTCAGATCAAATTCAATTCGAATATAATCAATATAAATATCGTTCGCGTCAAAATAGCGCATCTCTAATCAACACGGCTTTATATATTTCAAAAATTCCGTTATTCTATTCAACAAATGAATATGTGAATCTATATTTGTGTTCAACACATGACTAATCTCAATGGATGAGTACTGTCAACACATGAACCTTTATTTTATAAGGATAAAGATGTAAATTTTATTGTTAAAATATTTCGTTCAACACATGACTAATCTCAACGGATGAGTACTGTCAACACATGAACCTTTATTTTATAATGTTCTTTATTTTCTAAATTGGAATGAGGCCCAATCAATTACCATATAGCGTTAACTATATGGATTCCATACAACACATGCATATAATAGCAACGATACAAAAATCAACCATCATCCATAGTGCAATACACTGTATAAGCATCAAATATAGATATCTAACGCTTATAACAGCCTGTCAATCCATCAATCGACATACAACTAATTATTGGGATTGGTGTATGTCATATATTATCCCTATACCCGTGTGGGGTTTCAAACAATCAAACACAGATTTTATTTGTGCAGTTGGGCGATGTGTAAAATTTATCGACCCAATCAATATCAGTCAAATCAGTGTATATAAACAAATCGGCCGATTTGTTTATAAATATTTATTTATTCACTTTCACGTTAAAATTTATATTTTTAACGATAAAATATTTTTAACTACATAAATATTTTATTTCCTTTCAACACATGAATATATTTCATTATCTATTTCACATCAATTTCACAAAAAAATTTCACAATACATCAATCAAACAAACAAGCCATCCATGGTCTGTGGATGACGGGTGTCGGGTGCTACTAAACACCGTCTGCATCCTAGTATATATATAACTAGAAAATGGGAATTGAAGAGTGAGAAATTCTCACCAAAGCTAATCCAACTCCACGGCACTTCTTTTATAGAAATCTTCGTCGTTCTCGCTTTTTGTCACTTTCATTGCCCGTAGCCACTACATATATAAAAATCACATTTTTACTTTGCTATTCATTATATAAAAATCGAAATTTTACTTCGCTATTTAATATATTAAAATCAAAATTTTACTTCGCCATTCAATATATAAAAATCGAATTTTTACTTCGCCATTCAATATACAAAAATTGAATTTTTACTTCGCCATTCAATATATAAAAATCGAATTTTTACTTCGCCATTCAATATACAAAAATCAAAATTTTACTTCGCCATTCAATATATAAAAATCGAATTTTTACTTCGCCATTCAATATATAAAAATCGAATTTTTACTTCGCCATTCAATATATAAAAATCGAATTTTTACTTTGTTATGCAATATATAAAAATCAAATTTTTACTTTGTTATGTAATTTATAAAAATCCCATTTTTACTTCGCTATTCAATATATAAAAATCCTATTTTTATAATCATGCTATATGGATAAAATTTCTATTTTCACACCGCTACTATATAGATAAAAATTCTATTTTTACTTCGTTATTCTCAATATAAAAATTTCGCCTTTTCAATTATAAATATTTCGGCTTTTCAAATATCAAGATTTCACCTTTTCAAATATAAAGATTTCGCCTTTTCAAATATAAAAATCTAATCTTTTCTATTTTAAAAAAATCTAATCTTTGCTATTTTAAAAATCTAATCTTTGCCATTTTAAAAATCTAATCTTTGCTATTCTAATTTTCATAACCTAATAAAATCGATTTTCCTAACTAAATAAAATCAGATTTTTAACAGTCTTATACACAATTACATTTAAATCAATGCATACTTAATATTTAAACTGAAAAAGAAATAGAATTAAAAAAAACTTACGGTTAAAATAGAAGGGGGCTGTCGTGGGTGGCTTGGAAGTTGACGAGGAGGTGGAAGCTGTCGTTGGTCGGAGCAGGCGCTGGCGCGAAGGTTGGAGGCGGTCTCACGAGCTAGGGCTTTGGGGGGTCTTCGATTTGGTGTTCGCGCGCTGGGTGGAGCGAATGGAGGGTGGCGTCAATGGGTGGGCTGCGGTCCTCGTGGGCGTTCGTCGATCGAGGGGGGAAACTTAGAGGCTACGACAGGGGAGGGGAAGAAGAAAGGGAGGCGGCGGCGGTTTAGGGGGGGCGACGCTCCTCTCCGCTTCGTTCTTTTTTTTTTCTTCTGTAATGAATGAATCGAGAAAGGGGGGGCCAGAAGTTAAAGGAAGAGGGAGAGAGGAGGATATTTTTTTTATTTAATTATTTAATTCAAAAAGTTGACTTTTACATACGACCTCTAAACGAGGCCCACCGCCTGTCGTCCATAGCGTATTACCCCCATTCTGAACACAATGGGATATGTATCGTAGGCTGATTCGGTCGTTACAATCAGTTTTCGTCCAAATCAACATATACTTCTATATATTGAATTTGAACACGCATTTCAATTTACCGGGGTCACATACTAACTAGAAAAATTCCAAAAAAATATTTTCTAGCTTCGTATTGACCATACGGTCCTAACAAAACTAGTTTCGTCGAATTCTGAGAACGTTGGAAAAATGGCCATTTTCCAGTCGATTAAAACCAACTTAAACTGGTCAAACGCATTTTCCTTTGCCACGCTTACATATTGATTCGAAAAATTATGAAATTTGGAATCTAGCAATAATTTGACATCACGGATCCAACAAAAGTGGTTTCGTCGAAATCCGAGGTCGTTTGCAAAATGGCTATTTTTAAGGGCCTGAATTCCATAGCGACTATTCAGAATTTTCAACTGGACATATCTTTTGATTCCCGCTATGAAATTTCAATTTTTCAGATTCGTTGGAAAGATATTCTCAATTAGATTCCATTATTTTTTGTTTCACTAAAATCCGGTTTGTTTTGCACCCGGTATGTTCAATTGAAGTTTGAAATCGAATTATCGAACTACCGCGCCATTTTCAATTCTATTTATAATTATATATAAATATTTATATTCTAACGACGATGTATATAAATATATACGTTCGAATTCTATTCAAAATAAATTTCTCGTCGATATTATTTAAAGTATTAATAATTTTAAATGTTCAAAATTCACTAAAATTGCCAAAATAAAATTTTTAAACTGGCTCGCATTTCCGGGTTATTACATTAACTATCCAGGCCCTATATATATGTCAATAACCTAAACTAAATTCTTTATTGGCATTATATTATAAAACGGGGTTATTCACAATTTCAATAAGGTCAACCGCCTAATATATTATCAATCACTTTATGTTATATATTTATACCCTCAAGCATACTTACTATTAACAAATCAGGCACATGAATAATTTGGCAAATATAAATTCGATTGGGTATATTCAAGACATCTCCAGGATAAGTTATAACGTATATACAATTCCTATTTATATTAATTACTTTTTTAAACAAACAATTTGGCATGATAAACCCCAAGTATTAAGCCGACAAACTCTTTCTTCTCCCTTTGAATACTACACAGACCAGCACCTGCTCCTCCATTCTCATCAGCAGACTGACTCCCGAAAACCATCCCCATTCCCATGTCTCCATCTTGACCTCTTCTAGCACATCCAAGGTCCCAACATTGAGACTCTATGTTACTTCCTCATGTCTTTTACTCCTTAGTTCTTTTTTTCCCATATTATTTTTATTTTCTTTACTTATTCTTTCCGAAAGCTACAGCACCCATACCTGAAATCCACCTGCTTCATGCATGGCCAAACGTTGTTCCCCATTTGTATTTCATTTCTTCAATACTTTTACCTTCTCCTTGAAAACCGCAGCAATAGTTTTCCTTTCCGTTGTTCCACGCTACTTTCTTTTTTTATGTTTACTACGTGGAAAAACTCCCCACTTCCAACAGCTTTTGACTGCTTTTTCAGCACAAGTAGCTGCTCTTAAGCCTCGTTGTTTTATTTAAAAAAATGCCACATTAGTACTAACGAGAACTTACCAAACTAAAAGCTCATTTGTTTCCAGTTTATTGCTTCATGATCGCATGGGAGAGCAAAACGATTTTTTAGCAAGAAGAATGACACCCATATAAATAGCAGAAAGATCACAAGGAGATAAGAATGAAGTTATATCGTAGCATGAGGTGTAGCTGGGTGATATTATAGGGTAGTTGTGTGTGTTGTCTACTTTCAAATCTCAAATAAATGGAAACTGCTGCGTAGACAAGATGAAACTAGGTAAGATGGGGGACATGGGTAGGTTTGCAGTAGCGGAATTCTTATCAAACATAGATAGGTTTGCAGATGTATGTGGTTAGGCTTACGGTATGTAAACATGGTAGCTGCGTGTGATTTTATGATTGACAAAGAAAATTCATGTCTGTGGGGGAAAATATAGCCTGCTGTATGCCTTAATTTGATGAGACAAAACATTTGTTTTGTATTGTAAGGGATAGAATAGGTTATTAGGCAAAGAAAAGATTTATGATAGGGCATGCGTTAGATAGAATTGGAAGATACAAAAGTGAAATATATATTTTTCCCAACCATGGTTTGTAGCAAAGGATTTGGCCGGCAAAAAGTGTAGCACGCAAGTAAAAGAAAATGGGGGAAAATTTTAATTAAGTTAAATATACATGTATATATTACTATGGTTTGGCATAGTCTATTTTATACTGTTATTAAACCCTCCGTCTATTTAACATTGAGTGTTAAATATACACATCTCCACACATGAGTTTCACACATAACAAAAATGAATACACCGTCACGTCTTAATGTTCCGGTCCTTATGAAAATTTATTTGTTGAAAACGGACTCCGTTTTCAAAACGGCGTTATTTTAATTTATTGGTTCACCATTAAATGGCATGCACTGATAAAATTCTCCAGTTGGCTCCAAACTGGAAATATAGCAATAATTAATTATATGTATTCCAATAAAACTTTTTTCGTCGAAAACGGAGCTCGTTTGAAAAAAAAGCTATTTTTAAGGCCTAAAATATCGATAAAATATATTTAAATCCAAAACAAATCCTATTTAAATTGTATTTCTCCAAATGAAGTTCTATAGATCTTGATGTTGGATCTAGATTAACCCTAGAGGGGGGGTGAATAGGGTTTATCACAGTTTTTAACTGAATTAAAATTCTAACGAGATATTAAAATAATAAATAGATCATAGATTATAGCAGAAACAGAAATGCAGAAAATAAATCACATACAGATATACCCAGCTTCGGCAAAACCCTGCCTACTGCTGCATTTCTAAGGTTTCTACTAGGTGATAGAACAGATCCCGCATACAAGACCATGTACACTCGCAAACCCTGCTCCTATTCTAACCCTATGCTCAAATCCCTAGACTGACCAATATCCACTCGATCAGATTTCCCCTGATTACAACCACGTAACCAGTAACCCAGATTTTACAGACTCTGTCAACTGTCAGTCAACACCCTGACTGAATCCCCTAGAAATTTTACAGACCTCTAGAAAAACTGTTTGTTTGTTTTTACAAAAGAAATTAAACAAAAACAATAAAAAAAACAAAGAATTAGAAACCCAAATTCTAGCCCAAAATAAAAACAGTTAAAAATAGAGGCTAGGTCCAAAAGGAAGTGCGCCGACCCATTTGTTTGCGTCCATTCTCATTTGCTTTGCCCCGATTTTGTTTCTCTGGGGAAAATTAATGGCGGCTAGGGTTTCTCCTTTTGTCCCCAAATCGAATTGATGCGTGATGAATTTGATAATCTCTGAAGCTTGAAAACCTTGCGGCTTGCTGGTTCTTCGATTTGAGATGTTGCTTGATCGAAAACAATGGAAAAATTGTGAGTGTTTTCTGAGTTTTTCTTTTCGATTTATGCTCTGAATTTTTGATGCTTGGGTTTTCGATTGAATTGTTTGTGGTTTCAACTGACATGCCTGTGATGAAAATGGTGTTGTTATATAGAATAAAATAAAATCCTTAACCTCTGATTTCGTGAGTGACTTGACTGATTGCATGTGTTTGTTGCCTTCTTTGAGATGATTTCCACGGCTTTGATTGTTCCCATGACTGTTGTGATTGAATTCCAGAAAGAATGAATTTGGTTTCATGCCTTAAAACAGTATTGGTATTTCTGGAATAGTTCGGAATCCTCTTGAAATTATGCCGTGAATTTCCTTTTGATATACTTGATGTGAATTTGATTTCTTGGCAATAAAATCTTGGCCCCAATGTGATTATCCCTTGCGTGAAAACTTTTATTGATAAGTTGCCGAGATAATATCTTGTCTGAACTTGATTTTCTGAAAATAAATCCCTTGCTGATTTTGCTCGAAATCCTCCTTTTTTAATTTGCTTGTTGCCTTGTATGATTGAGAAAAAACTTGCGATAAATCATGATTGAATTTATTGCCTTGTGAATGACTTTCTGGAAAAAATTCTTGTCGTCTTTGTGAAGCATGACTGCAAAGAAAAATTGCCAAAAAACTGTTTATTTCATTTTAAAAAATGAAATCTTTCCTAGTATGTCGAGATTTAATTCTGCATAGTCACCACCCATATATGAATGAGTCCAATCTTTAATTGCTTTATATTTCCATCTATGATTGAGTAAATCAAATATTCCTCTTTGTCTTGTATCCCTGATTTGTTGCTTGTGATTTACTTGCACATATGATGCTTTATGCTGACTGTTTTGTGTCTGAGGCATTTTCTTGTGTTGGTCCACTGACTTTGAGAAGTTTGTCACCCATGCATGAATATGCTATTTCCCTGTGATCTTGCAAATTTAAAAAACTTTCCATTTGCACTGTGTAGCTGGTGCCTTGTGAATACTTGTGAACACTCCTGTTATGCACGTCACCATGATTTCTGGAATCATAAAACATTTCTGTCTCATCTCTATGACTTGTTCTTGTTTGCTGAAATCTTGTGTACATAAAAAATTGGCTTTGCATGTGTGTAAGAACATGAGCACATCACCACTGTCTCGACCTGAAAATATTTCCATGTAAATTTATCACCTTTGCTTCACCATACTAAAAGAGGCTGCCATATGCTATGAGTACATAAGTACTTGTTGCTCCACAATGTCCTGTTCATGTTTGAAACTCCTGAGCTGTTGTGATTTGTGTTCCCATCCTTGACACTTGAACTGCTGCTTGGCTGCACACTTTAGTTTTGATAATTTTGAAAGTCTTTGTTGTTACTCTTTGAGCTACCATGGATTCTCTGATCATTTCACTTAAATATTGAATCTTTTACTTGCATGTATATTGGCACTGTCCCCTTTGAGCATGCTGAGGTTTCTTTGTATTATTGTGTATTATTTGGGCTGCTCCTTGTTGCACTGAGTTGAGCAGGTCCACGTGGCTACTCCTCAGTTGCACGCTGATTGGCGAGGCAGTGCACACGTGTATAAATATACACGTGTGTATATGCAGCCATCAGACAAATTTTCCTGTCCCTGCACTATATATACATACTGTCTACCTTGTGGTATTTACAGTGTATCACTGTGAATATCACAAGCTGTCTAGACACAGATTGATGATTTTACAAATCAGATCAAGTCATAAAAAGGATGAGAAACACACCAGAAAACTGAGGCAAAAAAATTTTTTAAAATTAAAAATTATATTCGCATGTGTTCAGTATTATTTCTATTGTAGTGTACTGTGTGTGTGTTCATGTATATGACAGGTATGAAGACTGGACTGACTGAAGGATGCTGTGAAGACTGAAGAATGAAGTCAAGAACAGTGTCAGTTAAAGAGTGTTTGTAACAGTGTATGTATAGATGAAAATGTACAACTGAGTGTAAAATGTGTATGAGTGTTGAATGAGAAACTGTGAGTGTGAAACGTATTGCAATGCTGAGATGTACAGTGGAGTATAAAATTTGTACTATTTGAACATTGAAATAAAATATTCTATTTAAATAAAATACTGTGTTAATGTTTGAATTTCTGTACAGTCGTATTTTATTTAAATATAAATATTATATTCCAGTCTGTAATGTATAATAACAGTACAGTATCAAACACATTAAAAATAAATATTTATTTGGTTGTTATCATCAAACAAAAATCATTATAATTGTATATACAACACCGTTATATACAACAATTGAGAATAAACCAATATAAATTTCCAACTCAATATCAGAAATTCGGATTAAAACGGTATCCAATTATGTAGAAATTCCTTTATTTTTTATAAATTAAATCGTTATAATTTATTAACGATGTCATAGCAACTATTTGAAAATTTGAATTGGAAGTAACTTGCAATTTATAAGATGAAATCTCGATTTTTCTCTGTTATTAGAAAAATACAATCAAATAGATTCAAACATTTCTTGTTTCATAGAAATCCGACTTATATCGGATCCTATGTATTCCACTAAAGTTCAAATCGAAAATTTCGAACTATCGCGGCGTTTCGAGCTCGTTTTAATTATATTATAAATATACATATATATTCAAAATTAGTTTTTATTAAGTAAATTCGATTTAAAATCCATTAAATCAATATTTAATACATAATTAAATATTTGTTATTAACATTCAAAATCTGGGATGTTACATTCTTCCCCCTTAAAAAAATTTCATCCCTAAAATTTTAAGGTAAGAAGAATGCTACGAACACAATTAATATAAAATAATTATTTTTTGAATTATTATAAAAAAAAATTCAAACTCTTTAAAATTTCGAAAGTTTCGCCAGCACCTCCTTTGCACGGTTTGGTCAGAACAACTACAAATGCCACTTCGAGCCTCACATCGATAGAACGAAAACAAAAGCCAAACGGCTAATCCAATTCAGAGGTATAAAATCAATCACCAACCAATGATATTGAGGTTTACCTATTTGTCGGGCAACTCAAATTCCAATTTCCAAGCAAATCGACTAACTGCTCTTTGTCTTCCAACCTGTACTTCAATCTCTATAGCCAAATCTATTCCATAGCCCTTTGGAATCTGCACTTAACTCAACTTACAATGCCAGTACCTATCCAGGGTTAAATAATTCAATTTCACCAATTTTATTCCCAATTCATTATACTAGAATTTATTTCCTTTCTTCTAATTCAATCAATTTCTTATTACCTGTTTGAATTTTATTTTATTCGACCAATTCAACATCCAAATAACAAACAACCAAATTGTTAGCCCACTTTGTGAACTGGGCAACACAAAGTCAAGATGTAAAATGTTGAAGAACTTGGGAAGTACTAAAGCAGGTCGGATCGGAGCAGCGCATCGGTTCGGATCGGTAAAGTTTTCTGCTCGGATCGGTGAACTATTGCTGTGGAAATCAGAAAGGCACAGTCGTTCGGATCGGAGGGCAATATACTCCAAATTGGATCGGAAATCCACTTGATTTCTATGGAGATAGATCGGAGCGGAGCAGAATAAAGAGAAGAGAGAATTGGTTCCAAGTCAATCCGGGTCGGATCGGGTACCCCGATCCGAACCCCTTATACCTACCCCTCCGACCCGAGCTTGTCTTCCACGTCACTCTCCTACATGAGCGCCTGGTAATCCGGATCGGCAGTGACCAGTTCCTACCCTCAACGTCCACTACTCTAATGCGTTGTCAACATAGTAATTCATCCGAACCCGAAGCTGATGGGATGGATGACGCGTGGCTCCGATCCGGATCGGATTCTGAACAAATTCTCACCTATAAATACCCCGTCTGGAGACAAAGAAAAGGATCTTTTTTCTGACACTTGGAGAGTTAAACCACCTTCATAACCCGAATTCCAGCACTCCCGGAAAATCCAAATCTTCTTTCATTATTTGTTTTTAGACAATTGAGTGGTTGTAAGTGAGTTGTGAGAGAAATCAAGTGAATATTTTATTGTACTTGCGACTAAATCAGTGAAGATAGTGAAAGACAAGTGGACGTAGGCATTTCTTCGCCGAACCACTATAAATCCTGTGTGTTCATTTTTATTTTTGATCTTATTTCATTCTGCTTTTAATCAATTTGGGTGTTAGAACCACTTTTTGGTCTAACATTTTGGTGCTTTCACTGAGAACTCATCTGAATTCTTTGTTTTTCGGGATTATCGTTCTACTTTTTGGACCGTTGAGTTCAAAGAAGTTAATCCTCAAGTTTCAACGCCCTTGGATATTTGTTGAAGTGATTGTCGAAGAATCATGGCCAAAGGAAAAGGCAAAGAAGTTCAATCTGGTCGAGGAAATGGAGCTGGCGAAGATCAGCAAAATGCGGTTGTAATAAGGTCTCGTGGGCAGAGTTCAGCAGCAGGACGAACCAATGCAGGAAATCTGAACCGTCTTCAGGGGGAGAGCTCCGATCCGATCCAGGTAGGAGATTCTGAAGCAGTGCATTCCCCCAATCTGAACTGACCTGAGCAGCTTGCCATGTACCGACCCGACCAAACTCCCCAGCTCCGAACCGAACCGACCTCCCATCTCCGATCCGATCCGACTCTTGGTGATGTTGGAACCTCTACCCAAGTCCCTACAAATGCTCCGATTCCAGCCGCCAGGGTCAGTGATCAGGTTAATCCATCTGCGCCCATTACTCAAGGAGATTTCTCGCACCTACTTGATATGCTTGAAAGTACTAGGGAGGCTATGAAAGTCCACGAGCGCACCAACCTCATGATGCAGGAAAATATGAGGCTCATGAGTAGGGAGATCAGCGAGCTCCGTCGACAGAGAACCCCATCACCGGTTCGTCACACACCAGTGGATCAGTCTTCATCTTCCGAGGAAGAGCGGCCCCGTGAACGAAGGCCGCTCGAACGACCTTAGAATGTGGAGCAGCTGACATTTGGATCTTTGGGGTCTCGTGAGGATATTGCATGAGCACTAGGAAAAAATGATCCCACTCGGGGGCAAAGGCTCCAGTCCCCTCCTCCCGAGATCGACCGGGAGCGTAGGGAATGGAATAGAGCAGAAGCAGCTCGAAGAAGAAGGGCATCTCCTGAACAAGAGCCCAGAAGGAACCCAGATACTAGGGCCAGGGAACCTGAGCGGCCCCTAACTAATGCTGATGTACAGGCAATGGTGCGCCAGATCATGTCCGAGAGCCGGAACTATACAAATGAAGATTATGGCATTGAGCGAAGCCATACTCCTTTCACCGATGATATCCTCGACTTCCAGTTTCCCCAGCATTTTAACCTGCCACAGATGGACAAGTACAACGGGAGAACTGATCCGGGATAGCATTTGATGCGATACTCGTGGCTCATGAATGCTGCCCCTGATGAAGTAAAGTGTAAAGCATTCCCAATCTATTTAGAAGATGTGGCGCTGTTCTGGTTTACCCGACTTCCCCCTCATTCGATTTCGAATTACAGGGAACTGAGTGAACGTTTTATGAATCAGTTCTGACTCCATGCCCGAAAGTCCAAAAGTGTTATTGAATTGTCAAGAATTATGCAGGCACCAGGAGAGTCTCTGAGGTCATATCTTGATCGTTTTAACTTAGCTATGACTGAAGTTAGTGACCCGCATGAGCCTACCATTCTGATGGCATTAAAGGAAGGAGTCGATCCTAAATCTGAGTTCGGGGATTACCTTTCTGGAAAGACACCCTCCACAAGAGAGATATTCTATGAAAAAGCCGATATTTATTTAAGGCGAGAGGAGGCCAGGGCAAACCGAAAGAGAAAGTCTGAAGCGGCTTCAAAAGAAAATGTGCAGAATAACGTCGCCGTGAAGCAGTCTGGGGAAAGTTCCGGCAAGGTTGAAGTAAATGTGGGAAACAAGGGTGGAAACAACAATGCTGGAAACGGGGGCAACAACAATAACCGTAATACGAACGGTAACAGAAGAAATAGAAATAGGGGAAGTGATCCTAACAAAAGACCCCGATTCCAGACCTACGAGAATTATACACCATTGAACGACACCCTGGAGAATATTTACCTGGATACGTACAACGTTTTGCAGTATAAAAGACCGCCACCTCGTGATTCGACCGAGAAAGAAATGGCAACTGGGAAGTTTTGTTTGTTCCATGGAACTCATGGACATTCAACCAATGAATGTCGGCATTTAAGAGATGTGATTGAGAAGCTGCTGCGCGAAGGGAAACTGGATGAATACAAGGTTGCCCCGAGGGACAGGGGGCAAGGAGAGCAAGCTCCAAAACAGATTCTACCTGATCCTAAGCCTACAGCGCAGGAGAAAGGCAAGGGAATTGTTATCAACTCCATAGTGGGCGGACCTCACCCAGCAATCCGTAGCTTTAGAGCAATGGATCAATATGTAAATGCTGCCAAGCATATAGATGTGAATGAAGGTGATGATCTGGAAGATATCACCCCCATAAAACAACAGAAGACCATGTTTGACGACGTGGTGTTCCGCAGCAGAGATAATACTGGGATCCAATCACCCACTGATGATCCGTTGGTTATTACTACCACCATTGGGCCGGCCTTGGTTCATAAGGTATTAGTAGACAACGGAAGTTCCGTCAATATTTTGTTTAAAAAGTCATTTGATCAGATGAAGCTGGAATCTGAAGATTTGAAGCCATGTGAAGGATGGATCAGAGCCTTCAACGGGGCGTCAACAGCTCCCATGGGATACATAGAATTGCCCGTGACCTTGGGGCAAGGAGAACGCAGAAGAGTGCGGATGCTTCAGTTCGTAGTATTGGACGTAGATTCGCCTTATAATGCATTTTTGGGGAGGCTGCCCTTGCTGAATTCAGAGTTTGTATCGCCCCCTGGTGTTTATTGCTTAAGTTCCTAACCGAAGCCGGAACTGGAGTAATGAGAGGGGATCAAGTTTCCGGACAGGCCTGCTATGTGGCCGAACTAAAGATGTTGATGAAAGGACTTAACATCGAGGGTAAAGATGCCTCGCCTCCCCCAAAGGGGGGCTCGGCGTAGCAATTAGAGAAATCGGCCCCGAAGGAGTTGCTTAAAGGAACGCCTGAAGACCTGGATCCCAGAAAAGACGAGGAACCAGAGACTAAGAATGCAACTCCTAATGAAGCAACAGTGGAAATTCCCATTGATGACGCTGATCCGATAAGAGTCTTGAAGATTGGGTCTCAATTGGATCCACGTCGGGCCAAAGAACTAACGGACTTTTTGAAGGCGAACTTGGACGTGTTTGCCTGGACCCACGCTGGCATGTGTGGGATATCGCCATCCATTATAAGTCACAAATTAAATGTAAACCCGAAGAATCCGCCTGTGAAGCAAAAGAGACGTACGCTGGGCCCAGAGAGGTCGGCTGCTCTCAAAGAGGAAGTGGAGAAGCTGAAGCAGAACGGATTTATTCGAGATTCGACATATCCCGACTGGATATCGAATCCCGTATTGGTAAAGAAGCCGAATGGAAAGTGGTGGACTTGCATTGATTTTTCAGATTTGAACAAAGCCTGCCCAAAAGATAGTTTCCCACTTCCCAGAATTGACCAGCTTGTAGATTCGACAGCAGGTCATGAACTTTTCTCTTTCATGGATGCATATTCTGGGTACAACCAAATTCCTATGCATGTGCCAGACCAAGAACATATGAGCTTCATTACAAATTTGGGATTGTATTGTTATGTTGTAATGCCATTCGGATTGAAAAACGCTGGAGCCACTTATCAGCGCTTGGTGAACAGAATGTTTTATAATCAAATAGGGAAGACTATGGAAGTTTACGTGGATGATATGCTTGTCAAATCGAAGCAGTCCTCCAGCCACACACAAGACTTGGCGGAAATGTTTGGTATCCTGCGAAATTATCGGATGAAGTTGAATCCTCTGAAATGCTCATTTGGAGTGGCGTCGGGAAAATTCCTAGGCTTAATTGTGAGCTCCCGAGGAATTGAAATCAATCCTAGCCAAATAGCAGCGATTAGAAGCATTGAAGAGCCAAGAAAAATTAAAGATGTCCAAAGTCTTGCAGGGAAAGTAGCCGCGTTGAGTAGATTCATCTCCAAGGCTACAGACAAGTGCGTTCCGTTTTTTGATTTAATTAAAAGAGGAAAGAAGAACTTCGAGTGGACTCCGGACTGTGTTAGGGCCTTTCGAAATTTACTGGAACTGCTAGAGAAACCGCCGATTTTGTCAAAGCCAGTGGATCACGAAGAATTGTTTGTTTACTTGGCTGTCTCGGCTCACGCCGTTAGCACAGCCCTGGTTCGAGAAGAAGACAAAGTACAAAGGCCAGTATATTATGTAAGAAAGAAATTAGCAGCGGCAGAGCGCAACTACCCAAAGATTGAGAAGCTCGCTTACAGCCTCCTAATCGCATCCCGAAAGCTTCGTCACTATTTCCAAGCTCATCCAATAACCATATACACCGACCAGCCCTTGAGGCAGGTGTTGCAGAGGCCCGAAGCATCAGGGAGGTTGATCAAATGGAATATAGAATTAAGCCAATTTGATTTAAATTTTCAACCACGAAAGTCGATCAGGGGGCAAGCTCTGGCAGACTTTATTGCGGAGTTCACCATCCCAGAGGAGGAAATAATCGATGACAGAGTGGTCAAGTCCGAGAATGAGTTGAAGATAGATCCATGTAAGCTATACACCGACAGAGCTAAGAACGATCGAAGGTCCGGAGCTGGAATCGTCTTAGTCACTCCCGAAGGACGGTCGTTATATTACGCTCTACGATTAGAGTTCTCGGCAACTAACAACGACTCTGAATACGAAGCCCTGATTGCCGGGCTAAAGCTTGCTAAAGACCTCGGAATAAAAATGTTGGACATATTCTGTGACTCTAAAATCGTTGTTTGCCAAGTGCGAGAGGAATTTGTGGCTCGGGGACCTCGACTTATCGCCTACCTCAGGAAAGTGAGAGAGCTATTGAGTAGCTTGGTTCGGTACGATATAACACACATCCCAAGAGCCGAAAACCAGAAGGCGGATAGGCTGGCAAAGCTGGCTAGTTCCGACAATCCAGAAGAGACTGAAATAATTCCAATTGAAACGTTGGAATCGCCAAGCTTTGAGTCGATGGAAGTTGAGTTCGCTTTTGAAGCGGAACCGGAGAAGGAGTCGTGGATGACGCCAATTAAGAACTTCCTTAAGAATGGGACACTCCCATCAAAGAAGAGTGAGAAAAGGGCTGTAGTTCGCAAGGCTACCAGATATGTCATGCAAGATGATACTCTTTATAGGCAAGGATTTTCTATGCCCCTGTTACGATGTATAGCACTTGACGACATCAAGCGTGTACTAAGAGAAGTACACGAAGGTGAGAGTGGAGATCATACAGGAGGTCAGACTTTAGCAAAAAAGGTATTGCGATACGGATACTTCTGGCCTACAATTAATAAAGATGCAGCTGATTATTCACGATGCTGCGATAAGTGCCAGAGATTCGCCAAAATCCCCAGAGCACCGTCGACCCAACTTAAATCAATGGTGAGTCCTTGGCCATTTGCCACATGGGGAATTGATATCATTGGAGTTCTACCGATTGCTAAAGGAGGAGCGAAATATGCAATAGTGGCCGTGGACTATTTTACGAAGTGGGTGGAAGCTGAGCCCTTGACCAAGATCATGGCAAGAAAGGTGATAAGTTTCGTGGTCAGAAATATTATATGCCGATTCGGGATCCCAAAGACGATTATAACTGACAACGGAACCCAATTTGATAGTACTGAATTCAGAAATTTCTGCCAGAAGTATAAGATTGACAAGCGATATACTGCAGTTGCCTATCCGCAGTCGAACGGGCAAGTAGAGGCAATAAACAAAGTAATAAAATCCATCCTCAAGAAATGATTAGAGCGTGCAAAGGCAAAATGGGTTGACGAATTGCCCGTAGCTTTGTGGTCATATCGAACAACATTTAAGACGGCCACCGGTCACACCCCTTTCTCTCTCTCCTTTGGCTCAGAAGCAGTAATTCCAGTTGAACTGGAAGTTCCTTCCCACAGGGTGACATATTATGACCCGATGACGAATCGGGCGCTCTTACTTGAGTCTCTTGATGAAGTTGAAGAAAAAAGGGACGAAGCAGATTTGTGTGCGGTAAGACATCGATGTCAGATGGCACGCTATTACGACAAAAAAGTTCGCCTCAGGACTTTTGAACCAGGAGATTTGGTGCTAAAGAGAGTCATTCCATCCCTTCCTCACCTCGGTCCAAAGTGGGAAGGACCCTTTGTCATCCAACGGAAACTTGAAAAAGGAACCTTCAAGTTAACGACCGTAGATGGCGAAGAAGTCCCTAGAGCATGGAATGCCCAACACTTAATGCGACATTTGGATTAGAAATGCTGTACTCTTTGTTATTTTTCTTATGAACTCTGTAATAAGGCACGACTTGCCTTGGGAAAATCTGACGATATGAATAAAGGACTATAAAGTGGATGTAGGCTACGACTTAGCCGAACCACTATAAAAATATTGTGTGTTATTTACTTTTATGCATTACATATATACATTCATCAATTATTCTGTTGTGATTATAGAATACAGGATGATTCGAAACCTGAAAAGGTTGAAGACAGTTTAGACATAAGAAAAAGCACAGCGACTATTTGTGCGAAAAGACATAAAAGAATGAGAAAACGACATTCTTAACTCTAACTCTCCAGAGAGAGAGAGAGTATAAAAGCGTCTCCGACTGAGCGCTGAAAAAGAAATCCTTCCCCTAACTCTAACTCTCCAGAGAGAGAGAGTATAAGAGCGTCTCCGACTGAGCGTTGAGAAAGAAATCCTTCCCCGCTGAAAGACCGGGGAATGAATAGATTGCTGAGTTCGAACTCTAACTCTCAAGAGAAAGAGAGAGAGTATAAAAGAAATGCCAGAAAAAACGACAGGTATTGATGACACAGGAAGTGCTATCCCGTCAGAAAAACGGGAGCATTCAGATTGCTTGATTAAGCTTTAAATAATTTGCGAGAATTGACTGAGGGCATATATGTATACGCATATTTCCTCCCTCCGTAACTTCATTTCATAACTATAGTAAGAATGCGTTTTTACATAAGTGCAGAACTACTGACAAACAGACATTGCAGAAAATGAATTATTTTTTATTTACAAATGAACGAATTTGTACAGGAAAATAGCTAAAAAAGAAGGTGCAGGAGCCACTCTTGTAGCAGCAATTGTTGGTTCACTAAAGGTTAAAGCGATACAAGGCAATCCACTATTTAGGTTTCGAGTGAGCCTTGGACTTCTTTGCGGCTTTCTCCGCATCCTTTGCTTCTTTCTCAGCCTCTGTCAAGATTCGTTTAGATTTCTTCTTTCCTGAAGATGCGGTGCTGGAACCGGTTGACTTCTTCCCAGAGGGCGGAGCGCTGGAATCAAGAGAAGATTATTTAGCGAGTTCCTCTGTAATAGATCTAGTTGAGAGCTTAACAACTAACCTTGATCCCGCATCCACAACTGCGAGGGGCTTAAGGGCTTCAGGGTCTAGTTCTTCGGCTTTTAATTGCAAGCGTTTGTCTTGATCAGCTTTCATTGCAGCCAAAGTAACATCATCAGCATTTTTTGACTCCCCGACTATTGCAACTTCTGGCTCCTCTTCATGACCTCCGTCACCGCCATCATCCTTAAAAGATGCTATCATTTCTTCATCATGGGGAGTGTCGGCCTTAGTCGGCTCGCTTCTTTCTCCCAAGTCTATAGGAGCAGCCTTGTCCTCCCCTCCTTTCGCCTTTTCCGTAGGCTCTACTCCAGCGATGGCTCCCTGAGTCACATCTGTCTTTCCGGATGGCTCAATACCTATAGAATGAGAAGCAACAGTTATCAACTCAGGCGAAAACAATGGGTTTTTCATCGATTGCTCAATCATGTGGCGAAAGGTAGAAATAGCCTTGACAAACTGAGGAGAAAAGGTAGGGATACCTTCCGAAGACCTCTCAGCGGGGGTAACCACTGTCTCTGATGCCATTTCAGGGATTGGAGATAGCAGAGTTGTTCGGGGGATTCCTGCATTTTCAGGGTCATACCCCTCAACTTCCGAAGTCGCGGGGGCAGCAGAAGAGGAACCAGTCTCGAGAACATTCTTCTGTTTAGACTTCCGTCTCTCTTCTTCCATGGCCTCAGCAATGAGGCGGCGCCCTTCAGCTAGGCGATCCGGCTCATCATCCCTCAAGTATTTCTCCATTATCTTATCTTCATCGATGGAATCGACCTTAAGTTCCTCTTTTTCCCACTCGGCGATCTGATTCCATACTTGAACTAGAGTGGATGGATAATCCTCGATCCAAGAAATGTTTCGGCGACGGATGATATGTGCGAAGAATTCAATCATTAATTCGCCGAAACCCTAAATATCAGCCTCCGCCTCTGACAGTTGTTTGCGGGCTTCCTCCGCAGATTTGATAGCACACTCCACATTGCCCTCAGCCAGGGCAGCTCTGTTCTCTGCCTCCAATAGCTTTGAAGCCAAGTCGGCATTCTTCTTTTCTAGTTCAGCACTCCTCTTTGCTAGCTCGGCATTTTTCCGTTCGAGGTCAGCATAAGCAAGGCGTGTCTTAGCAGCTTCTGACTTAGCCTCATCAGCTTGCTTTTTTAACTCAGAACGCTCTTGAGTGTGATATTCAAGCAAGTCATGATAACTTTTTTGCATGTCCTCAAATTGTTGTTTAAAGTTAGAAGCGTCCCTTTGAGCGACAGCTAGCTGAGCCTGAGTGTCTTCCAAATCTTTTCCTAGAGTTTTTAAAGCCTTGGTATCCTCCTCCGTGGTCTTTTGCAATGAGTCGGTATTTGTGATTAGAGTACGGATGATTCTGGAAAGGTTGCGTGAATATTTAAACATCTCAGAATACTGTTTTTCCACCGCATCTATCTTTGCTTTGGCCTCATCTGCCCAATTAGAAGAAATAGGTTCAAGGGCAGGTAAAAAAGTCAAAGTCTCGAAGTAGTGTTCAGGAAATTGCTCCTCCAAATATGCCCGCTTTATTGCAGTTTCCGCATCTAGTGGGGGAGGAGCGGGGATTGTCAATTCGGTGTCCCTGTGTGAGGAGGATTCGGTAGTTTCTTTGTCTGTCCTAGGTCGTTTAGTAGCAGGGACCTTGTGCTTACTTCGAGACCCGGTTTCTTTTGGAGGACTTCTCTCTCTACTGCGCTTTTCATGGGAAGAAGTGGAGTCTTTAGATTGTGGTCTGTCCTCTTCCCTACAGCTTTGATAACCTTTGTATTTCTCTTGTTTCGGCCGAACGGGAGAGCGAGAACGTGAGGGTCGAGAGCGATAGGGATCATAAGGCCTTCTCTCCTCCCTACCGCGATCATCGCGGCGATCATACTCGATATCCTGAGGTGGATTAGACATGCTGCGGCGAAGCTTCCTGATATCATAGTAAGATCAAGACATCGTGCCTGCACAATAAGACAAACGAAATTCAGAATCAATGGATTCACGGAGAAAGAGGTGCAATGAATGTTAATACTGTTGTATAAAGTGTGTCCTAAGTGGTGTGTTCCCCCCAACCAACCCGAGTCTGAAGTTAGACTAGTATGGGCAGGCTCTTTGGCCTTAGCATGAGTGGTCTCTTCAGAAGAGGTGAAGACTAAAGGATCCTTCCTAAAATCCTCTGAAGTATATATGGTTTCAGGTAAGGGGAGATCCCCCAAGCCCTGAAATATTGGGTCATCAGCACTAGGGACGTCTCCCTCAAAAGCATTAAGTGGCGACTCTTGAGAGGATGTTGACTTTTCCAGAGAAGTAGCCTCCTCGGGGGCAGTATATCCTTCACGATGCTTTCCGGCCAGGTTAGCCAATTCGTCATCCTGAGTAGAAGATGGAGAAGGTGAAGTTTGAAGAGGCACTGTAGGAACTCCTGAGCCTTCTCCTGTCTCTGGGACTACCTCCACTAGAGGAATATATACGTATGGAGCCGTCCCATGACCAATACTGCGAAATATGGATAACAGCCCATGAAAGTGAAGATATTCATCTTTAAGGACTTCATCGATAGTCAAGAATTTCTGATCGCCATTAAGAAGTTAGTGCATCCGGTCAAAGAACGCCTGATCTGATATTTGTTTGGGATTGTCGACTGCAAACAAAAAGGAAAACAAGTTAAGGTGATGATTCAGGTGTATAAAGCCCAGATTTAGAAAATCAGTGCTTTACTTGATTTTGTCCACCTCCTGGCACATCCAGGCTGTCGCTTCACGTAGAACCATTCCAGTCTGGAATCTCCAGCTTTACTGCTGAATGGTGCCGAGATTATCTTCCTCTTAGGAACTGACTCAAAATAGCAGAAAGATGGAGTCTCTCGAGTCCGATGCTTGAAGTTATAGAAAAAATGAACGTCATCGAACGTGAGCTCCATTCCTAAGATCTCACGGTATGCTATGTACAAAGTGTGCAAGTAGGCATAAGAATTGGGATGCAGCTGCATGGGGGCAGTCCGCATTTGTCTTAGAAAGTCAACAATGAAGGGAGAAAATGGAGGGATAGCGCCGACCATACACATCAACCGAGTAACCGCCATATATCCTTCTGGAGGGTTGTGGGGACGGTCAGAGCTTGAGGGCACTAGAGTGTCTCTTTTCATTATCCCGTATTTTAAGCAAATTTGGGTAAGTCGGTCATTATCAATTGTTGATTCAACAGAATCTTGGGGCGATTCCAATATGATAGCCGATTCAAACTCATCAGGAGCCCGGTCGTCGCTAACCCCTCCTTCTTCTTCAAACCCTAAAGAAATTTCATTCTCTGAAGACGCTTCGTCACTTTTACGATTTCCGACGTTGTAGTCTGAACCCTCATTATCCCATTCTGGATCCGACGGAGAAGATATGTCCTCGAGGGTAATCTTGTGAGAGGTTTCCGGGGCTTCCTTCATCTTAGCTAGTCTGGAAGAGCGTCTGGGTCTCATGGTCATAAAACTATTGAAGAAGCAATAGCCCAAATTAGAGCAAATTAGCCCGTATCCCCCCGTGCGTGTGTGCAAACTAAAGTGTAAACAGTGTATACGGAAAGTGCAAAGTAGATGTTTAAAAGTGCGGCGAAAAAGTTTGGCAAGATATAAAGAGTGGAAGTAATTCTTGATGTCCAGTTACGTTCGCAAGGAACTATCCTAACTATCCATAAAATTGAAGATTATGCCGAAGGTTGATTGGGCCAGTTAGACGAGTTTTTATGCGTTAAGGTAGACTGTGCTTCGGTTCGGTTCGGGTTCATTCATTGGGGTCGGATCGGGGGCGTGACCTTAGGCTTGGAAATCTTATTGAAGCTCAGAAATCGAAATCGGATCGGATCGGAGGCAAAGTCCCCTAACGGTTCGGATCGGATCATGTAGTTATATTTCTCCTCCATCATCTTACGATCCGACCCGATCCGGTTAGGTAGGCTCCTTCCCTCCTGTCTTAAGTGCTTGCTCCGACCCGATCCGATCTCCTAGATTTCTTTTCTTTTTTCTTTCTTTGATCGCCCCGACCCGATCCGACCTCCTGAATTTCCTTCCTTCTTTTTTTGTTTTTTCACCTTCCATATCCCTCCGAATCGAACCGATTCTCCATCATCTTCTTCTTCTCCTTCACCCTCTTTCTTCCCTATCCAATTCCGAGGCCAATTTCGTGTCATTCACCCAAATCGAAGCCAAGCAATTCTACGATGGTGCACTTAACAACGAATTATAATCTCCTCCATTCCAATCTCGAGACGACGACGAGTTTATTGGTGATGATGACGAGAGAGGGTCACGGCGGCAAAGTTCATCAGAATTTCATGCTCAAACCATCCTAATCGTCTACGAATTCAAATCGGGAATAATTAAAAAAGGGATTGTTCAAAGTTTCACAACCTACCAATGAAGTTACGTTGAGAATTAAAAGAAATTTTGATGCTTCAGGAGTTAGATTTTTCTTTCTCGCTTTGCAGAACTCGGGAGTAAAACAGTAAGAATGAGAGAGGGATGAAGAATCAGTTTATATAGAGGAGTAGGGTGTCCATTCGTCTCCCCATTCGGATCGGCCGCCCAATAGAAGAACCCCCGTTCGGATCGGATGGACAGCCCAGAAGCGAAGCTTGGCCCAATAGTCCAGTGGAAAATAGAAAGGAAAAGAGGTCTGTTCGGATCGGAATCCGAACCGAACCGAGTCCTTTAGCTCAGCAACGAACTGAATTGAAATTTGAAGAAAAAGAGGAAAACACAAGGAAAATCAAAAGAGAAATTACCTCGAAGAGCGCTATGCATTGATAGTCAAAGCATGCTCCGTCTCCAACAGAAGCATCCTTTGAGGGGGCAAAGTGTTAGCCCACTTTGTGAACTGGGCAACACAAAGTCAAGATGTAAAATGTTGAAGAACTTGAAAAACTTGGGAAGTACTACAGCAGGTCGGATCGGAGCAGCGCATCGGTTCGGATCGGTAAAGTTTTCTGCTCGGATCAGTGAACTATTGCTGTGGAAATCAGAAAGGCACAATCGTTCGGATCGGAGGGAAATATACTCCCAATTGGATCGGAAAGCCACTTGATTGCTACGGAGATAGATCGGAGCGGAGCAGAATAAAGAGAAGAGAGAATTGGTTCCAAGTCAATCCGGGTCGGATCGGGTACCCCGATCCGAACCCCTTATACCTACCCCTCCGACCCGAGCTTGTCTTCCATGTCACTCTCATGCATGAGCGCCTGGTAATCCGGATCGGCAGTGACCAGTTCCTGCCCTCAACGTCCACTACTCTGATGCGTTGTCAACATAGTAATTCATCTGAACCCGAAGCTGATGGGATGGATGACGCATGGCTCCGATCCGGATCGGATTCTGAACAAATTCTCACCTATAAATACCCCGTCTGGAGACAAAGAAAAGGATCTTTTTTCTGACACTTGGAGAGTTCAACCACCTTCATAACCCGAATTCCAGCACTCCCGGAAAATCCAAATCTTCTTTCATTATTTGTTTTTAGACAATTGAGTGGTTGTAAGTGAGTTGTGAGAGAAATCAAGTGAATATTTTATTGTACTTGCAACTAAATCAGTGAAGATAGTGAAAGACAAGTGGACGTAGGCATTTCTTCGCCGAACCACTATAAATCCTGTGTGTTCATTTTTATTTTTGATCTTATTTCATTCTGCTTTTAATCAATTTGGGTGTTAGAACCACTTTTTGGTCTAACACAAATCATTTGAATCATATTCAATATTGACACTTATTTATTTGCATTCACTTTGGATTTATATACCTTAATATTAACCGATTAATATTTAACTATTATCCATGTGATTTCCAAACCCCAATTTATTTTATTTAGTTCACCTAACTAGGTTAAGTCTTATTTCCATATTCAATCAACCACTTGGTTTATAACCAGTTCAATTTAATTTCATAATTCAATTTGAATTCCAATCAAATCAAGCAAAACAACCAAACAACCCATATTACTATACTATAGAAAATTATTTCCTTTTTCTATAAAAATATAATTTAGGCAAAGTTATTTCATTTACCCTCTTTATAAAACAATATGTGGCAATTGCCAGTTCAATAGGGTTTCCCAACACTTGAACCGATTAATCGACATAATACAAAACAATTATATATATATATATATATAATCTACAAATACGCTCTCTCGAATATATATACACAAACTCAATCTAGGATATTACTAATCCTACCTCTACTGAGTTACACCACAGAGCCAAGGTTACTACTCAACCAATAGCTCTGATACCACTGTAACATACTGACTTTCCCGTACCATTTGAGTTGACCAATTACATCTCAAGTGTAACCCAAGTTGCACAGAAAAGTAGATAGTTATTAGAAAGAAATTAGCGGGTGAGATAAGAAAGAAAGAAATATTATAATAGAAGAAGAAGAAGAACCAACACAACATAGGTTCTCACATCGCAGTGGAACAAAATATAATATAGAAATAATCTTTATTGAGAGCTTTAACTAAAACATACAATCATCAGAATACATCAATACATTTGGACAGTTATAATAACCTATCCTCATACACAACACACAACGGAACGATAACTATATAATATCATATGTCTGAACTCCTCCAGCTCATCTCTAGACTTTGCAGCATCTGATAACCTAGAGCTATACAACCAGGTCTAAACTGAGCATTGCAAACACGGGTCAATCTGGTAAACCAGAGTGAGAAACCCACTAAGGTTATATAACATCCATATTGATTTTAAAGTCAAAAATCCTTTTGCAATAAAATGATAATAGTAAGACAAGCCCATACATAAACACGGACAGTTTCTACCTTACTATAACCCAAAACGTTTTGAAATCATATATTATTCTGATATTATAATAGTGTCTAAATACAGTAAATAACAATCTAGCTGAACGCTTGCATCTCATGCTCCACATATATAGTATACAATCAAAACCGCGGGCCCTTATTGGAGACTAGATTCTGACTATGACAAGGTATGGAACCACCTTCCGATAGTGTATATCTAAATGGGAATACAATGGGTTCAACAAGAATGTCTTGCAACCCGGCCCACATGTGACCGACCGCTCATTTCGCTTGAGTGTATCGAATGTATATCACCAACAGTTGGGTGCAACCCATCATTTCCAGAAAAGGGACAGCATCGAAATAGATTAAAGAAGGAAATGGATTTTCTCTAGATAGGTGATTATACACCCTAATGGGAGCAACCCACATAGCCATGCTGCCTGCCCAATTTTGTTAGTTCCCAGTTGATGAGGCTTGAGGTTTAAATTACCTTTTCAAATCAGCACGTTAAACTTTGAATGTCACATCATTAGATCCGTCAAATCACTAATTGAGGTCCTCAAAAATACACTGGGCACGTTTAAAGAAATCAATGTACATCACCGTCTGGAGATACTCTGTCAGACACTCGTCCATACAAGTCATCCAAGAGCAGGATGAACCGAAGGCACCCTCCTATCGCATCCTAGGAATCACCCTCAGGATCAACAACGAGAAGTCCTTGCAATCTGAAGATTCCAATCACGACAGAATCACAAGTCGAAATATCTTCGGGAGGTACCCTTAGAAATCCAACGAGTAGTTCTTGCGCTCATGAAGATCTACAGTCTTCATTGCTCCATCTCGACCATTTCTGATATCTTTAACATTTACGTATTTGCTGGTCAAAATGGTTTTCGAATATAAATTTGATCCCGGTCTTTTCATACCAATAATCAATTTGGCCAGATTTTGATAATTGGTGATTTTACTATCAAAACAAACAAACATCGTCCATAGAAAAATAAACTGGATTCATTGGTTCGGTATACAGCATCACTTGGCCTCCTTATTTAAACAGTTGTAAATAATTTCTAAATCTTCCAACATTTGTAATACCGCCTTTCACTTTATATTCTCAAATCACTTTATTCAACTTATAATACTTCTAATTATAGCTTATAATATCTTTTACAGAAATATTCGTTTAATTCCCTCAGCTACCCTCATTTCTAAACTAATATCATCCTTGGATAATCATAAAGTCGTTCAAGTTGGGGTATTTTATTTACCTCTCAGACCTTGAGTCAACAACATTCTTATCTTTGGACTAAATAGAAGTTTATTAACTAAATCACATTCTAGTAATTATCCCAACATTTCTATTTACTACAAAATCCCATTTATAACCACTTTGTTTCAGTTAACTCCATTTCATATCTAAAACATTTATCCCTAGATCTATCGTTAGATTTCACTTTTACAATCGAATTCAATCCACTTAAGCCCTCATTCGATTTCAACTCATATTAAATCTTGTTAAACTTTCCTTTTTATAAAATTCCTTTTATGGAATAAATTGAAATCTTAACTTATATAAATACGAGTCAAACTTAGTAAAATTCCTTTTTAATTAAAAACAGTGTCTTACTCAACTCAATTTCTTTTATCACCATTTCCATCTCGACATGTATACTTCCAAACATTTTTCACTTTAAAAGTTAATATCATTCTTATTATAGAATTCTGGACCTGATATATCAAAACTACTTGGTTCCGTTTGAAACCACTATTATATGTTCAAATCTTTCCTATCGAGTCATTTTATGAATTCATATTCATATTATACTTTAAAAATCCCGTTTACAAGTGAATTAATTGTCTAACATCCTTTACATCAAATAGCTTACTTCATTATCTTTTATAAATAAAATAACTAATCTTTCTTAAAAGGTTATTTTAAAATGGTATTTAACTTCAAAAATAATTAACAATCCAATAATAGATTTTAATAGTCAAATCTCATGCAAGTAGTCGATTAGGTCATCTCAAACAAGGTTATTTGTTAACCATTTCTACTTGGTTATAACATTAATTTAAATAATTTCATTTCATTTAATTAACAATCTAATTGAATAATCTCATTTAATTGTTTTATTGAAACAATTTATTGCAACTCTTAACCATTTTGTTAATTTCTGCTTACTTGCTTACAACACCCTTTAATCTATGAATCTCTCTTTATATACTCGTTTTATAATTACAAGATAAAAATAATCATTTATTTCATTTAATAGCTTCATTTAAAAATAATCTATACAAAATAGATTCTAAACCTGTCTTCAGTTATAAAACAAATTTTATAACTTTCTTTTGATTGATTTATCCGACTATATATCAATTTATATAAAATGGTTCATTTACAGGCCATATGTCGGTAATTACTGAACTTATATCACCCATTTGTTAATCTCAAATCAATATTGAATTTGGATTCAAAAATCAACAACCAATTAGATTAATTAAACAGTTCATATAATATGGGAGTAAATAACATATTTGAGGAATCCGGTTGGATTCCTCCAACCTGTCCTTCCCTGCACCACAATGGGTTACCTCACATTTAATAAAACAATATATTTATTCATCATGCTTTGCAGAAATGAACAGTTCAACCAATAACTATCCACAAATACTTTATAACATCCAATCAAGCTTTCGATTATTTATTTAACATGTTTATATTATTATAAATGTAACCAACAAGGTAAGTCACCTTGTTTGGATATAATAATCATTAAAAATAACAATTTATTTTGATTAAATTAAACAAACGCTTAATTTAATCCATTAATATTAAATAATTATTCAACACACAAACAAGCAGCCATCCAATCATCAACCATTAGCACACATTGCACATGAAATAAAAATCCGGCTTATATAACATATAAACGGGATTAACTGAGTGAGTTGAACTCACCTTGGTTTATGTTTGTCGATACGGTTCATAATTAAATTATACTGCATTTAATTAAACCAGAATTTTCAACTGCTCCCAAATCAGTCCAATCCAGTCCACAGTATTACGTCTGTCGACACGGTCTCAAAGTCATTTGTTTCCTTCGGTTTTGTCATGATAATGTTATAAATTATACATGTTATTTACTTATTTAAATTAAAATTATAAATGCTTAACAAAATATTTTATTAACTATCATTCTAAATAAACCTCTATTTTGCACGAGAAATCCTAACAAGGTATTTCATAATGCTTTGGCAGTAAAAACATCCAGCGTCTATGTCATAATATACAACGTCGGTTCTACTGAATCTACATTATTTGTTAACTACCTAGGCCCTATATATATTTATATATATATTATTAACCTGAAATAAATTCTTTACTGACATTATATTACATAACGGGGTTAGTCACAATTTCAATAAGGTCAACCGCCCAATATATTATTAGTCACTTTACGTTATATATTTATACCCTAGGCATAATTAACTATTAACTAATCAGGCGCATAAATAATTAGACAAAGATGAATTTGATTGGGTATACTCAAGACATCTCCAGGATAAGTTATTATGTATATATAATTCCTATGTTATATTGATTACCTTTTTAAACAAACAATTTGGCCTGGTAAACCCCAAGTATTAAGCCGACAAACTCTTTCTTCTCCCTTCGCATACTACACAGACCAACACCTGCTCCTCGATTCTCAACACCAGACCAACTCCCGAAAACCATCCCCATTCCCACATCTCCATATCATCCTCTGCCAGCACATCCAAGGTCCCAACGTTGAGACTCTCTGTTGCTTCCTCATGTCTATTACTCCTTAGTTCTTCTTTTCCCATATTATTTTTATTCTTTACTTATTCTTTTTGAAAGCAGTAGCACCCATACCTGAAATCCACCTGCTTCATGCACGGCTAAACGTTGTTCCCCATTTGTATTTCGTTTCTTCCATACTTTTACTTTCTCCTTGAAAACCGCAGCACTAGTTTCCCTTTCCGTTGTTCCACACTACTTACTTTTTTTTCATTTACTGCGTGGAAATACTCCCCACTTCCAACAGCTTTTGACTGCTTCTTCAGCACAAGTAGCTGCTCTTAAGCCTCATTGTTTTGTTTAAAAAATGCCAACTGAATACCGACGAGATCATTCCAAACTAAAAGCTCAATTGTTTCCAGTTTATTGCTTCGTGATCGCATAGGAGAGCGAAATGATTTTTCAGCAAGAAGAACGATAGCACCCGTATAATAGCATAAAGATCACAAGGAGATAAGAATGAAGCTATATCATAGCATGAGGTGTAGTTGGGTGATATTTTAGTGTAGCTGTGTGTGTTGTCTACTTTCAAATCTTAGATAAATGGAAATAGCTGTGTAGACAAGACGAAACTAGGTAGGATGAGAGACATAGGTAGGTTTGCAATAGCGGAATACTTGTCAAACATAGATAGGTTTGCAAATGTATTTGGTTAGGTATACGGTATGTAAACAGAGTAGCTGCGTGGGACTTTATGATTGACAAAGAAAATTCATGTCGGTGAGTGAAATTATAGCCTGTTGTATGCCTTAATTTAACGAGACAAAGCACTGTTTTGTATTGTAAGGGATAGAATAGGTTATTAGGCAAAGAAAAGATTTATGATAGGGCATGCGTTAGATAGAATTGACAGATACAAAAATGAAATATATATATTTTTCCAATCGTGGTCAGTAGCAAAGGATTTGGTCGGTAGAAAGCATAGCACGCAAGTAAAAGAAGACGGAGGAAATTTTTTAATTAAGTTAAATATATATATATATATATATATATATATATATTACTATGGTTTGGCACAGTCTGTTTTATTGTAACAACCCCAATTTTTAAGTGTATTTTTATTTAATTATTTAATTTAAATTTTGGTTTCTGTTTTATTTTATTCTTTTAAACTAAATTTGTTTGGATTTTTCTTAAATAACTATTTTGATTTTTGATATAAAATTTATTTATTTTGGATTTATATAACAAATGAATTTGATTTTAATATAATTTAATACTTGAAAACAATATTGTAATCCAAATCTTATTTATTGAGTTTATTCATTTGGATTTAGAAATTTATTTCTTAAGATTTTATTATAAAGCATTTAACTCATATTTATTTGGTTTACAAATATTATCTAATTTATTTTCGATATTTATAAATTATACCTTTGATTTTATTTCAAATATATTCTCTTGTTGATTTCCATTTATATTAATCTTACTGTTGCAAATATCGGTTGATTTTCATTTTTCAGATTAGTTTGTTTATGATATTTCAAACCATTCATTTTAATTTCAAACGTCCGTTCGCTTTTATATTTTTGAACAATTCATTATATATTTTTAAAACCATTCATTCTCTTTTATTTAAAAATCCATTCTTTTGTATTTTCGAAATTTAACCGTTCATATTTTTTATTTCCTTCCGTTCTTTGTTTTTTCGTTTTCATTTCCCACTGTTGCGTGTAAGTCCCCAATGCCACTCTCATGTTCATCTCATATTGCATGTATACCAATAAAAATGGAAATACAAGGCACAACCTCTTGTCTCTTGTCTTATTCATGAAGGTAAACCCCCATGTATATCTTGCTCCATCACGATGCTTTGTGGTTCCAAAGCCGCCAGTCCATTTTCCAATTGTTTAATGTTATAAGCTTCTAAATTGTACGCAACCTTTCATTTCAAAAAGAAAAATAAATAAAAGGACACACTCTTCATAAACATTGCCGACCCTTTCTTTCCACCCATTTTCTAGCTGCTCCTATTTCTTCACCTTCGCAGTACCATACAGACCAATTCTTTCTTCTTTTCATTGTAATCTGCTTCTCCATCTTTCTCTCCCTCCTCCTGAAACTCATGCCACCCCGCCTCCATCGACTCCGCCCTTCCTCGTCCACTCCTCCCAAGCCTCCACCCTCTTTCCTGAACCCCATGCCTTGCTCCCCTGAAACTGCCCCGTATCCTTAGTCTCGAGACTGTGCTCGCACCCACTTCGTCTTCCTGGCAGTCACGAGCTCACCCGGTCCACCAACGCCTCTTTGCTCCTCTCTCCGACCAACCCTCGTCCACCCGTTGCCGACAGCCAAGCTCCGCCTCACTAGCCTACAGCCAACCTCAACCCAAGTCCCGAGCACAGCTGATCAGCCTCCTGCCAACGCCATTCCCCTCCGATTGAGATGATATGAACCCAACGCCCCTCCGTCCAAAAGTTGTCGCTGCTCTCCGCTTGAACCTGGTCATCCTCTCCTGTGTGACCGTGTGTGTGTTGTGTGATATGTATGTGTGTATGAATTGTGGGTGTGTGGGTTTTCTTGCATATAATGTTATATATGTATTGAATGTGTGCATGTGTCAATCTCTTTGTATGAGTGTGCAGTATGTGTGTGTTAATAAATTCATATGTGTGTGTGAGTTTTTTTTTTTTGAATGAGTGGCGGGAGTTCTGTTTTATGTTTGTGCTTTGATTTTGGTGGGTGTTATATATATTTTATGTATGTATGTATGTTTTGCATGGTGTTAAATATATATAATTGTAGTTACGGGGTGTGTATATTTATATTTAAATATATAATATTTTAGTGTAAAAAATTTTGTGTTTATTTTCATTAAATGTGGTGTTCAGTTCGTAAACCGTTCCAAACCAATAGCCGAACCGACCTAAACCCAAATAGTCGACCGATCCATTGAAATTTCTCTGACCGCCTCTAAATAAAATATTGAGTGATATTGAGCTGAAGTCATTCCAAATCGTTCCTGGATGTCGTCATCTCTTTCTGTATCAAATCCATCTATTGTCTCCAATCCATGCCATGAAAGGTGAGTTTATCTCACACCTGACTTACATTTTCCATGGATGTTAGATCAATAATGAACTGTTATATGAAATGTATAGAATTGCTGATAGAAATTGTTTGATTTAGTATATATGCATATTTCATATGTGACACGATATTCATATGACACATAATTGCATTAATGAAATATATGCTATGACTGTTGCTTTGTGATCGATTGTTGTTTGTGATTGTTGATACCCCTAGTTTAGGAAAAATCACTAAGGATTGAAATGATACATACCCGAAGGGACATTAGAATAGGGAAAAATCATTATAGGTTGAAATGATAGACCTAAACGATTTTTACTAAATTTGGGATCGCAGATTGAAATGATAGACCCGTAGAAATTTTAAATTACGGGTTGAAATTATAAATATCCGTATCACTTGACCATAGGGAGAAAACTATATACGGACACCGTTGGTCGTATTTTCAAAGTATTTTGATTTGGAAATTTTATTTTAAAATAATAACTTAATATTTTATATTTATTATAAACTTAAATTTTATAAATTTTGAATTATATATTTTAAAATGATTTTATAAGTAAACATAGATTTAAATATTTATTTAAGTTTTTACTTATAATTTTATTTATTTAAAACCATATAGTTTATTCCTTTAAGTATTTTAATTATATTATAATAAATATTTCTTTATAATCTATTTTTATAATTATTTTAAACTTATATATGTTATAATCTCTTCTTAATTTATATATCTATTTTCAAAATTAATTTATATATATATATTTTATAAACTCTAATAATAAACTTAAGATGGATAAATAAGATTTTGCAATTTAAATTCAAAGTTTAAAGATGAAATTTTATATAACGATATATGTATAACTAATGAACTCATTTTAAGTTATGAATTCAAATTGATACGAACTTTAAATAGAGATGAATTTGAATTGGGTAAAGGTATGAAATGAACTTGATTTTAAATCAACTGAATGCACATTTGAATTGATTTAAATCATGAACTTCCATAATAAATGAATATTAATTGCGTAAATTGATTTCATTTGAATTTATAATTGATATGATAAGAATTCAATTTTAAGTAACCGGGTGTGAATTTGAATATATAGATTTTATTTGTGAAATCGATTTTATAACCATTTGGCTTGAATTAGAATATGTGTGGAATCGAACTTATAAGAATGGTTTAAAGTGGTATGAACTATTTAAATTAAAATATAAGGTTGTGGCTAGACTTTATAGTAATGAATTTGAATTCAACGACTTAAGTTATAAATTTTGATGCGATTCATTGCAATTGAAATAAAAGATTTGATTTGGATTATATTTTTAACTTAAGTGATTGATTTTTTTTAATCGAATTAAATGAATTCTTAAAAAGGTAAAGGGATTATACCAATCATTGAATTTATAAATAATGATTTTTAATTGTACGACTTGAATTACCTAACTCGATATGTTTTGTTTAAATTCAATTGTAAGTTTTTGACTTGAATTATACATTTGAATTTGAACCAAAATTTTGAATTCACGTTAATCGATTTGAAATGTTTTCTCATAAAGGTAGAAATTTAATTAATTGAATTGTTTTGAACTTGAATTTTTTGCGAATATAAACTAAACCAAAATATTATTGAAGTTCAATGTTTTAGTATCATTTTAAATGGAAATTGAAAATTTTAAGACATAATTTAAATATTAGTTAATCCTTGGATTTGAAAATCGTTATGTGAATATTTTCAGAAAATTTATATAAAATCAAAGTTAAAAAGTATATTATTAGTCTATACTATATTTTGGGATATTTTGATATGATTTCTAAATCTACTAGAATTAAGCGATTTAAGTTTGTTGTTTTCAAAATTTTCTATACTCGAAGTTAGATATTTAAATATGATTTCAAATTCAAATATGAGAATTTGTATAAATTATTTTATAAAGTGATTTATAAAATAAAGGCCATGGTGTGACAAACGTAAACATTTGGTTGTTAAAGAGATCGGGATCGGCTATTGTCATACTTTCTACCAATACAGAAAACCACTTTAACAACTGTGTACGCAGTGAAGTTCCATAATGAAGCGGATGATTTGGCAAACGACTCCATTTTCTATTTCATATTAATTACGAGACCTTGACTACCTTGGTCAGCTTGATGTGGCTAAAACAGGAGCTACGCATGGACCAAGTGAGGTCATACCTCCTATCGAGCGCACTTCTTCAATACCATACTATTACTTTTGTGATGTGTTTTGGTGGCCACCCTCCGATTTGATATAGGAGTGTGTCTCGAGGTGGGCGGTAGTAGATGCTATGCGTTACCACCAGTCCAGCACTGCAAACAGTGAATCCACCCAAGCATTCCTTGTATGCCTTGTCACTTGCCATATACAAGCCCACTATGATTTTGTTTTGTACTATTTTATATGGAGTTCCCTCTAATAGCCCTCTAGTTGATGGAGGAATTACGGTATTTTATATACTATGGGAATATATAAACGGTGTAAGGGTAATCATGTAATCTCTCTTACGCTATTTCGATATTTTACTTTACTGATAGGCACTATTGTATATATCGTATTATACTATATAGTATTAGTTTGATGGATCCTTAGAAGATGGTGATCCCAAACATCCTTTAAGTTACTGATTGCATTTCATCAAACATTTAATTTGAGTTGATTTACTTCCATGAGAATGTTAGTCCTGATCTGAGTTGTTTTGTTTCGCATTATTGCTCGGGTCAGATCGATTATAATGGCTTTCGAGATTTACTTCAAAGTCTGGATCTTATATTGGACTTTTTTCTCACCTCTATCTACCTGTTGATCAGTTGTTCCAGTTATCCAGTTATTTCTGTCATTTTGTTTCAAATTGTTATCAGTTATTTATTGTATTAGGCTTCCGCTGTATTATTTATGTAAACTCTGATGTAAAATTTATTTAGTGGCTTCATGAACTACTATTCTATTTTGTATTTTCTGCTGCAAGGTATTATATTGCTCTGTATTTGTATCTGTGATTTGTGATTTTGTGATTTTTTCTATTTAACCCAGAAGCTAACAACAATCTATTATTTTTAATGTTTCAAGCTGACATGTTTTTCTGTCGATCCGGCAAGGTCAGAATGGCAGGTTGTTACATGTGGTATTAGAGCTTTGGTTTATCAAAGCTTTAGCCCATGGGGTAAAGGCCCATTAAAGATAAGGTAGCGATACCCTATAATGAGTGTAATCAGTCGCATAATCCTTCTGGAGAGAGAGCGTATTTTGAAAGTATCGACCGTTCTTTTTTAATGATTTTAAACAAAAAAATTTGGGTATAAATTTTGTTTAATACTTAAATCTCATTCCGAAAAATTTCTTTCCATTTGAATCCATTTTCCTTCGTAGATCCTCTTCGATTAGGTTCTTCTGTTCATTCAGCTTTGACTTGAATTCTATAGCTTATCCCTATCCATAACAAGGTAAGAAGTAGAAGGAGAGTATAAGTCTTTTAGTAAGTCCATTCATATCTAAATATTGGTATTATAATTCCCTTGATATAATATTGAAATTCTGAGATATATTTCAGGAAGATGACATTTGAAATAAAATTTTCCTTTGGTAATACCAATATTTTGAAAGAATTTGATGTTTATATTTTTATAAACCATATATTTTAATAAGATTTAAATTTGTAAGAAAATGATTTTATCTTGGTACAATGATATAGTTTATAAATATATGTATATATATTGGAATTTATAAATTTAATTTGGTTTGCAAAGATTTTAAATTTATGATGTGCATATAAAATATATATATACTAAATATAGTTACCATGGATTTGAAATTATTTTGGTATAATTTAAAATAATATTGTTATGTATTTGATTTAATAATAATATTGTTTGTATATTTATTAAGAATTGAAGTCGAATTGTAATAAATAGATGAGTGAGGGAGATATATAATTTTTCCCTACTTTTAAATTTTTAATGATTTGGAATATATTATATATAATATATGATTGGAAATATGATATATATTCCATTAAATATAAAATGATGTTTTGAGTACTTGACGTCAAATTTGGCCTATCGAATACTTAGTGATTTGAGTATACGTCTGATCCAGGTGTATATAAAATCCTATGTGTATTAGGTAGATATAAAGTCACATTCTAGTCGTTTGAAAATGATTTTGGTGACAAACGCAGCATCATCGATATCTATTTTCAGGTTTCGAAAGTGGGATAGCTATGTATCCCCAATTGAGACGTCGAGTGAATACTTAAAACTGTTTTTGAAATATTCAAAATTATTTTAACTTTTTATTTATATCTATATTTCAAATTACATATATAGATATGCGAATAAATATGAACCATTGGTTTAAATATATTAATTATTTTATTACGGTTTCTTTGGCTCGTTCCTTTTCAGGGACGAAAAGGTTTGAGTAGGGGAGATTGTAATAACCCCAATTTTTAAGTGTATTTTTATTTAATTATTTAATTAAATATTTTATTTTTGTTTTATTTTATTCTTTTAAACTAAATTTGTTTGATTTTTTTTTTGAATAACTATTTTGATTTTTGATTTAAAATTAATTTATTTTGGATTTATATAACAAATGAATTTGATTGTAATATAATTTAATAATTGAAAACAATATTGTAATCCAAATCTTATTTATTTAATTTTATTGAGCTTATTTATTTGTATTTGGAAATTTATTTCTTAAGATTTTATTTTTAAAGCATTTAACTCATATTTATTTGGTTTACCAATATTATCTAATTTATTTTTGATATTTATAAATTATACCTTTGATTTTATTTCAAATATATTCTCTTGTTGATTTCCATTTGTATTAATCTTACTGTTGCAAATATCGGTTGATTTTCCATTTTCAGATTAGTCCATTTATGATATTTCAAACCATTCATTTTAATTTCAAACGTCCGTTCACTTCTAAATTTTGAACAGTTCGTTATATATTTTTAAAATCATTCATTCCCTTTTATTTAAAAATCTGTTCTTCCGTCTTTTCAAAATTTAACCGTTCATCTCTTTTATTTCCTTTCGTTCATTTTTTTTTTTTTGCAATTTCATTTCCCACCGTTGCGTGTAAGTCTCGATGCCACTCTTGTGTTCATCTCATATTGCGTGTAAAACAATTAAAATGGAAATAAAGGGCACAACCTCCTGTCCCTTGTTTTCTTCATGAAAGTAAACCGTCGTATTTATCTTGCTCCATCCCGATGCTTTGTGGTTCCAAAGCCGCCAGTCCATTTTCCAATTGTTTAATATTATAAGCTTCTAAATAGTACGCCAATTTTCATTTCGAAAAGAAAAATAAATAAAAGGACATGCACTTCATAAACGTTGTTGTCCCTTCTTTTCCACCCATTTTCCAGCTGCTTCTATTTCTTCTCCTTCGCAATACCATAAAGACTGATTCTTTCTTCTTTTCATCGCGATCTGGTCCTCCATCTTTTCTCTCCCTCTGCCTGAAACTCACGCCACCCCTCCTCCATCGTCTCTTGCCTTCTCTGTCTGCTCCTCCCAAGCCTCCACCCTCTTTCCTGAACCTCACGCCTTGCTCTCCTGAAACCGCCCCGTCTCCTTAGTCTTGAGACCATGCACGGACCCACTCCATCTTCCAGGCAGTCGCGAGCTCACCCAGTTCACCAGCGCCTCCTTGCTCATCTCTCCGACCAACCCTCATCCATCGGTTGTCGACAGGGAAGCTCCACCTCACTAGCCTACAGCCAACCTCAACCCAAGTCCCGAGCTCCACTGATCAGCCTCCTGCCCAACGGCATTCCCCTCCGGCTGAGATGATCCGAACCTAACTCCCTGCCATCCAAAAGTTGTACCTGCTGACCGCCTAAGCTGTCGTTCCCCTTCTCCTTTCCGCTTGAACCTGGCTAACCCCTCCCGTGTGACCGTGTGTGTGTGTGTTGTGTGATATGTATATTTGTGTAGTGTGGGTGTGAGTTTCTTTACATATAATGTTATATATGCAATTGAATGTGTGAATGTGTCAATTTTTGTGTATGAGTGTGCAGTATGTGTGTGTTAATAAATTCATATGTTTGTATGAGTTTTTTTTTGAATGAGTGGCATGAGTTCTGTGTTATATTTGTGCTTTGATTTTGGTGTGTGTTATATAAATTTTGTGTATGTATGTTTAGCGTGGTGTTAAATATATATATATATATATATATATATATATGTGTGTGTGTGTGTGTGTGTATATATATATTTATAGTTACGGGGTGTGTATATTTATATTTAAATATATAATATTTTAGTGTAAAGAATTTTGTGTTTATTTTCATTAAATGTGGTGTTCAGCTCGTAAACCGTTCCAAACCCAATAGCCAAACCGATCTAAAACCAAATAGCTGACTGATCCATTGAAATTTCTCTAACTGCCTCGAAATAAAATATTAAGTGATATCGAGCTGAAGTCTTTCCAAATTGTGCCTAGATGTGTCATTTCTTTCTGTATCAAATCCATATGTTATTTCCAATCTATGCCACGAAGGGTGATATTGCCTCACACCTAACTTACATTTTTCATGGATGTTAGATCAATAATGAACTGTTATATGAAATGTATTGAATTGCTGATATAAATTGTTTGATTTAATATATATATATGCACATTTCATATGTGACACTATATTCATATGACACGTAATTGCACTGATGGTATATATGTTGTGATCGTTGCTATGTGATCAATTTTTGTTTTTGATTGTTGATACCCCTAGTTTAGGAAAATTCACTAAGGGTTAAAATGATACATACCTGAACGGACATTAGAATAGGAAAAAATCGTTATGGGTTGAAATGATAGACCTGAACGATTTTTACTAAATTTGGGATCGCAGGTTGAAATGATAGACCCATAGAAATTTTAAATTGCGGATTGAAATGGAAAATATCTGTATCACTTGACCATAGGGTAGAAAACTATATACGGACATCGTTGGTTGTATTTTCGAACTATTTTGATCTGGAAATTTGATTTTAAAATAATAACTTAATATTTTATATTTATTTTAAACTTAAATTTTATAAATTTTGAATTATATATTTTAAAATGATTTTATGAGTAAACATTGATTAAAATATTTATTTAAGATTTTAATTATAATTTTATTTACTTTAAACCATATAATTTATTCCTTTAAGTATTTTAATTTTATTATAGAAAATATTTCTTTAAAATCTATTTTTATAATTATTTTAAACTTATATATGTTATAATCTATTCTTAATTTATTTTAGAATTTTATAAACTTACATATACATATCTACTTTCAAAATTAATTTTCTTATATATATTTTATAAACTTTAACAATAAACTCAAGATGGATAAGTTAGATTTTGCAATTTAAATTCGAAGTTTAAAGATGGAATTTTATATAATGATATTTGAATAACGAATGAACTCATATTAAGTTATGAATTCAAATGGATACGAACTTTTAATAGAGATGAATTTGAATTGGGTAAAAGTATGAAATGAATTTGATTTTAAATCAACTGAATGCACATTTGAGTTGATTTAACTTATGAACTTACATAAGAAATGAATTTTAATTACTTAAGTTGATTACATTTGAATTTATAATTGATATGATAAGAATTCAATTTTTAGTAACCATGTGTGAATTTGAATATATAGATTTTATATATGAAATCGATTTAATAACCATATGGTTTGAATTAGAATATGTATGGAATTGAACTTATAAGAATGTTTTAAAGTGGTATGAACTGTTTGAATTGAAATATAAAGTTTTAGCTAGACATTATAGTAATGAATTTGAATTCATGAAACGACCCGAACTTCCCCGTGAAGGAAGCCCGAATTGCTTTGAGAACAACACACATTGGAACACAAACAGAAGAACATTTCATTGTTTATTACAACTATTCCATCAGAATACAAGAATATACAGAGTATGAATAAATATTACACATTTGACAAATATCAGAGATTACAATAAATTACATAGCAGTGGAAAAACAATACAAAACACAACTGAAAGACACAACTGAAAGTAATACACGGATATAGAGCTTTCCGAGCATCGTTCCAACTGTAAACCAGGATCCCATGAATAAAAATCTGCAAAACCAAAACTACTAGCTGCCCGTGTCAAAAATAGGGGCACCCAGAGTTTAGGTTAAAATAATAAACTCCAGGTCAGTAATGTGACTGGTGTGAGAACTAAAACAGTTATTAATCTTTATTTTTAAAGTTAGGTAAATCGAGGGACCACGTCGTATAACACGGAACGGGTTTTTACCCCAAGAATACCAGTGCACAAAACAACAGTGCAATGCTAAATAAAGAAGAATGAAGATATTATAAGACCCAGGTCCCATCACACAATGCAACGCAAGCCGGAGGATAGTGATTTTACCTTATAATAGCCAAAAATGCTTGGCACGTGAAATTTCATATTTTATTATTACTATAAGTGAAGAAAACAACTTCAATCATAATGTATAAATCATAGACGGCATAAGTGACCCATACCACTATGTCGTCGTACTAGGCTCTACAAATAAAACAGAAATATCACGTATTGGAAATTGGATTCCATCATGAGTCGAGGCAAGGGGCAAGCTCCTCTCCGTTCGAGACACTCTAGCAAATATATCAGGACCACACACAGCGATCCTTGGAATCGGTTAAGCCGATCCTCTCTTGCTTTTGAGGATTAGTTATTCCTGAACACACGTTTCCCGGTCCTATAGGACCTATATAATGGTCTATATGTCGGCTCACATAGTTCCAGTTAGCGACCATATATTCGAGGCGCCTCGTATTCCAACAACCACACAGGTAAAAAGTATATAAATGTCAGGGCTGGTAGGTCACTGACATCACCCATAGCTAGAAAGAAACGTCGTGTTCTTCTAACGGTCCGTATCCCGTTTTTGACTCATACCGAGGTGTGACGCTCGCGAATTCACGTTATACACAAAGTTATGCCACACAGGCTGTGCTTTGATCATCAACCACAAGACTTTTCTTTTCAACATAAGCCTTGATCATTTGCCACTTAGGGGTGCCACACAGGCAATTCACTCCATGCGACTGATGTCCATCGATATACAACCTCTAAGCTCGTACGTCTCAGAGAAGGGCGTTAAGCAAGAGAATAAATTCTCCATCGCCAAACAAATGTATATTTAATAGAGATCAATCAACACAGAATAAAATCCAATGTCAGATACACAGTCCATTAAAAGTTCGTTCTGGGTCTGAACCAAACCGGAGGCACTTTCCTCGCACATCCATCGATCTCCAAGTACGTCTGGACGATCACCGACTGTTTCCCTCCTCTTGGGTGTACAGCCCAATCAAGATCATCAGTAATCACCCGAATGAGGTGAAGACTTACGGTCTTCAACCACCGTCTTCATCTTCGACGTATCATCGAATCGGTTATTCAGAATGGGTATAAACCCGGCCTTTCCGAATAACCCGCGTATATAATAAACACGTGTTACACAAACACAACATACGCCTCATTCCAATTCAGAATATTCTTTTATTCAAATTTTCACATTCTTAGGGAAAGGTTCTCATTAATCTTATCAAAGATAAATTCTTCTAAATTTATTCTTTAATCTACCTTTGGATATCATTTCAAACCAAATTATGGTTTTTCCAAACTAGTCGGGATTAACGAACCACACCGAAGTAATTATTTATTTTATTTCCCAATCCCAACCTATTCATCCCATGGAGAAAAACTGGTAATACTCCATATCTAACACCACGGTGTTATCGGTAAAATTAATTACCATTTCACGTTCAAATCTAATTAACGATTTAACTATTGCCCTGGAGCAAATCTGGTGATACTCCATTCTCGATCACTTTTCAGATTTGATAATTTAAATTATCAATTCACATTTCAATCTAATTAAAGATTAATTAAAACTCCATTTAGTTTTAATCTTTCCACAAATCAATCCTATCTTTAACTGGGTTAAAGAACTAACGTTTTCTAAAACACGGTTCACGATAAACCCAAAATCACATTCCATTGTTAATCGGGTTAAAAAACAGGTGTTATTCAAAACACCGCTCACGATAAACCCGAAATCACATTTAAATTCGATTCCAGTTAAATACTAATTAACTGGAGAATTTCACTAAATCTTAATTAAAAGATTTATTCTTTTCTAAATTAGGTTCAAGAACTGTGTTATTTAAGGCACCATTCACGATAAACCCAAATATGCCATTTAATATTAAATACAAGGCGCTGAATAGAAAATATATCAGCTTATATTCAATATCAAATTCTAAAACCAACAGGCATCGTATTGGAAATAACGATATAAAATATATCTTTAAAATTTCCACAATCATATCTATATAATCACGAAATCCAACATCGAAATATCCCGAAGATAATTTCGATTCGAATCCATTCCAATTCACGTATTGGAAATTATGATAATTTTTAAAACCACTTCAAATCTAGTTCAAAACTAGTTCATTTTGATAAAAATTTATTTTTACCTTTTCAAATATGGTATTTTTCATCCTAATTCTTTCTAATTCACATAACATGATTTTACACAAATTATTAATATTTTTAATAATTTTATCAAGGCCCATACAGTCGATTTCCAATAACGGTCATTGAACTGCACTTATAGCGACCTTTTCCAAATTTGATTTGGACATAATTCCAAATCCAACCAATAGATTTCAAATTTCTAATATTCATTGGAAAGCTCTTTTCGATACGAACCCAACGGTTCTGGTTTCAGGAGAATCCGACGGTCGGATCTACCGCAACGTCAATTCGAAGTCAATGGTCGAAATTCGCGAACTACCGCGGCGCGGCGCGTTCTATTCAGGCCATATAATATATATATATATTATATTTATTTTATCGATTTCAATTCAAAACGTATTTTATAAATCGTTTTAAATTCATTTCAAAACAATTTAAACTTCATATTTAATTTCAAATCCAAATTGAATATTTCATATCATTACTATATAAATGATAATATTTTCAAAACGTTATATTTTGAAATCACTTCTTTTTCTATATTCATTTTAAAAACGAATATAATCGATATAAATATCGTTCGTGTTAAATAGTGCATCTCTAATCAACACGGCTTTATATATTCAAATAACTTCTTTATTTTATTCAACAAATGAATATTTATTCTATTCAACACACGAATCTATATTTCTTTCAACACATGAATATTCTCAACACACGAGTACTGTCAACACATGATTATTTATACTATTCAACACATGAATCTTTATATTATAATATTCTTTATTTTCCCAATTGGAATGAGGCCCAATCAATTACCATATAATGTTAATTATATGGATTCCATACAACACATGTATATAATAACAACGATAAATAATCAACCATCATCCAAAGTGCACCACACAACTGCATAAACATTAAATATAACTAATTGACGCTTACACAGTCTGTCGACCAATCAGTCGACATACAACCAAATAATTGGGATTAGTGTACACCAAATATCATCCCAACACCTGTGTGGGGTTTCAAATCAACAAACACTGAATATTATTTGTGCAGTTGGGCGATGTGTGAAATTATGACGACCCCATTTCCCGTATAGACGGAGACAAGGGTAATCTTTGGAATATAACACAGAAACAGATAAAAACAGAACAAAATTAAATAAATACACCAGATAATGAATAATAGAATATACTGGATAAGAGTAATCATCAGAGTTACACAGTATACAAGATCTTACTTAGTACAAATACAGTTCAACTATACATATATGTCTAACGTGGAAAAACAAACATAATGTACAATAGGAGCTGAACAGCATAAAAAGAGATAAATGATAGAATCCATCTTCAGCTCCAGCTATCCGGATAAAGCCTGCTAAACCTGAATACAAGGCTGCCCATGTAGAAAAAGGGGAACCCGAGTTTGAAAGTGAAAAACTACGAGTCAGTCATGGGACTGGTATGAGAAATATACTCAACACATTTATAATATGGCTAATCACAGGACCACGCCACTTTCGTGGAACGGGTTTACTCCATTGGATTGTCAGTGCTTTAAAAACAAATCTTTCTTTTAAACAACGCAATGCTTTTTATAAAAATGAAGCCATTATAAAACTCAGTTCCCATCACACAATGCAACGCAAACCGGAGGATAGAGTTTTGCCTTATAATGGCCAAAATATGGTTGATACGAATGAAACAAAAGCAATTGATATTATTACTAGTATTTACACGTTTCAAAAACAATTTTGAATCATAACTATCAATCATAGACGGCATGGGTACCATATATCATGTCGCCATATATATATATATATATATATATATATATATATATATATATATATACACACACAATCAAAACCGCACAGTCACGTATTTAGAAATTGGATTTCCGTCATGAACCAAGGCAAAAGATAGTCCTTACCGAATTCGTGACTCTCTAGCCCGAGCCACAGGCAAGTACTCAGTCAATCCATTCGATCGTCAGGGCCGGTCCACCGATGTGGATTAAAATGCCTGAACAATGTGTTTCCCTGCCCTATGGGGGCGTAAACGAGCCAACGAATGACTCCATCGGACCCGGATCGTCCGATCTAACCTAGGCGCCTCGCAACAGCAACAACCACATAAGTCAAACTTGTAAGGGTGTGTAAAACCACTGACGCCACTTCTAGCTAGAAAGAAACGCATGTCCTCCCTGAGGTCCTTCCTCCTGTTTCTGGTTCATACCGGGTGTGAGGCTCGCGATTTCACGTTATACACAAAGCTATGCCACACAGGCAGTGCTTTGATCATCACCACAAGGCTTTGCTTTTCAACAGAAGCCCTGATTATTTGCCGCTTAGGCATGCCACACTATCAATTCATGCCATGCGACTGATGTCCATCGATATACAACCTCTGAGCTCGTGCATTTCAAAGAAGGGCATTAAGCAAAAGAATAAATTCTCCACCGCCAAACAGATGTATATTTAACAGAGATCAATCTACACAGAATAAAATCCAATGTCAGACACACAGTCCATTTACAAGTCCGTTTAGGGTCTGAACGAAACCGGAGGCACTATATACCTCGCAAACCCATCGATCACCACGTACGTCTGGACGATCACCACTCATTATCCATATTTCGGGATGCCTCCCAATCAGGACCTCGGTTACCATCCAAACGAGGTGAAGATCTTCGGTCTTCGACCATCGTCTTCATCTTCGATTTCTTATCGTCGATACAGTTATTCAGAATGGGATAAACCCGGTCTTTCTGAGCAACCCGTGTATATAATAAACAAGTGAAACACTAACATACACACACATCATTTCAATTCATTAGTCACTAACCATCAATCAGTAAGAGAACGATTTCCCAAATATTAACCCCGAAGGCCGAAACCAACATCAGATCAATACCTGAGAAACCATTCGACTTAGCCAACCTTCAGTTAATTTCTAAATTTACATCCATATAGTTTATACTATTTTATAATGATTTATCGCTATTTTTATTTATTTTAAAATAGCTATTTTATTCAAAACGACGCTTCGGGCCATAACGCGGCTGTGGCGCTGTTTTTCTTCATATTTGGCTTGCACATATCTGAAAATCTAACCGTTGGATCTTCACAAAATTTACATCATTAGAAAGATCTTTTCAAACCGAATCCAATGGTTCTAGTATCGGGAAAATCCGACGGTCGAATCTCCCGGTATAATCGTTTGAAGTTTCGATTTCAAAATACGAACTGCAGCGTCGTTATTCGATTAAATATAATTATATTTATATATATATAAATATAATCGATTCTGGCACTGTTTTTCTTCATATTTGAATTAAACATTCCAGACAATCCAACCGTTGGATTTTTATAAATTTGGTGCCGTTGGAAAGATATTTCCAAAGCGAACCCAACGGTTGCAATTTCAGGAAAATCCGATGGTCGGATCTCCCGGTATAATCGTTTGAAATCACGGTTTCAAAATACGAACTGCAGCGTCGTTATTCGATATATTTTAATTCTCTCTCTCTCTCTTTCTCTCTCTCTCTCTCTCTATATATATATATATATATATATATATATATCAATTCTTCTATTTCAAAGCTATATTCTTTTCATACATTTGATAAAAATGATATTTTTATCTAACTGTCTTCTATTTCAACACTTCACTATATTTAGCAATTCACGTATATAATAAAAATGTGATTTTTTATTGTAAAACAATTCATTTCAAAACACTATTATTTTATATAGTTTATATAGGTAATAAAAATAGGATTTTTATTATAAAACAATTTCTTTTAAAACAAGATCATTTTACATAGTTCATATAGATGATAAAAAGGTGATTTTTATTATGAAACGATTTATTTCAAAATATGAATACCATTCAACACATGAATTTCTATTCAACGAATGAATATCGATTCAACACATGAAGGTTTTCTATAGTTTATATATATTGATAAAAATGTGATTTTTATATTTAAAACATGAATACCATTCAACACATGAATTTCTAATCAACGAGTGAATTTCAATTCAACACAAGAAGGTTTTCTATTCAACGAATAAATATAGTTTCAGCAAATGAAAATAATTCAAACACATGAATATTATTCAAAATTTCGGCAGCATAACGGCAGGGTAGTTAAAACTGGGACCATCCCTAGTACGGCTCCTCGCTCTACCTTAAAACCTCGCAGTTTTTTACAATGGGGATCATGCATCTAGTTCGCACGCAGGCGGCATGTATATTTTTATTTCATTTCCACAAACTAATCCTATGTTGTTTCAACCAAATATTTCTCAACCACAAATGGGTATTTTTCAACCACAATCAATCAATATCAACCACAAACAATTCCAATCAACCATTCGCTATCAATCGATTTTCACACCAATCACAACCAATAAATATCGTCCATGGTTTGTGGACGAGGGGCGTACATATATATATATATATATATATATATATATAGCAATTCACTTCTATTTCAACACATATATAATTTTTACAACGCATATATAACTTATACATCGAACGTACAACTTATACAACGCTTATACATGAGGTGTACAACGCTTATATAACTCATACATCGACTATATAATTTATACATCGTTGTTTTCTATATCGTTTATAAATTAGAAATCTCACATTGGGTTCCACTCCACCAAAAATAACAGAAGGCTCAAAAAAATATGCGGTCTCTTCTAATATGTAGAAGGCATCCACACGGTCAAGATGTTTCCTGTTTCATCGAATTTCGTCAAGAAACGAAAAAGATATGATTTTTATAGTGAAAACAAAAACCGTAGCGCTTAGAACTGCTATTAAATAGTTGAAATTAAAATAGCCGTTTACCTTTCTAATGTGTTCAAAACTAGGTTTTTGTTTTGCGCTCAATCCAAAGCACTTCAGGCCGATCGGGTTTTACAGCGTCGTAGAGCTTCGAAGGGGCTTGCCGCCGATGGTGGTGGCGCGCTGATCGATGCACAGTGGCGAGCACGGCGGCGCTCCAAATAGGCCAACTTCCTGGCGCTGGTTTTCGCTGGAGACGAGACGAGGTAGGGTGAGGGTAGGAAGGATTTGAAGAGGAAGGAAAGGCGAACAAAATCCTTAACTGGAGGCGAGGCTGAATATGATCGGAGCGGTTGGGAATCGATGGGGAAGCCTGGAGCCTTTTCTTCCGTCGAGGGTTGAAGGGGGAGAGAGAATGTCCGGGGGGGTGTTCTGACGTGGACAAATGATTTTTTTATTTATTTATAAAGTTTTTAAAAATTCGAAAATACCCCTTGCCTCCTGCGAACCCCAATCCAAACCCAACGACTGTCGTCCCTAGCATTTTACCCCCATTACGAACACAATGGGATATGTTTCGTAGGCCCATTCGACTGTTTCAGTCAGTTTCCATTCAATTTAAATTATATAACATTCAATATTCGATTTGAACGTACATTTCAATTTTCCAGGGCCACAAACTGATTCGAAAAATTCCAGAAAAATAAATCTGGCTATGCTTTGACGATACGGTCCCAACAAAACTAGTTTCTTCGAATTCTGAGACCGTTTGCAAAAAGGCCCATTTCTGGTCGATCCAATTTAAATGTAATTGACCAAAACACGTTTTCCTTTGCCACGCTCACATACTAGCTTCAAAAATTATGAAATTTGAAGCCTAGCAATAACTTCACATCCCGGATCCAACAAAAGTGGTTTCGTCGAATTCCGACGTCGTATGCAAAATGGCCAATTTCACGGGCTATATAAATTCCATAGCGACCTTTCTGAAAATTCATTTGGGCATAACTTTTGCTTTCCGCTATGAAAATTCGATTTTTCAGATTCGTTAGAAAGGTATTCACTGACAGGTTTAAATATTTTCGGTTTCACTCAAATCCGTTTTGTTTTGCACCCGGTACAGTCCGACAAAGTTTGAATTCAATTTTTGAAACTACAGCGCCTTTTCAGGCCTTGTTTATAATTATAATTAATTATATTCGTTTTCAAACGTCGATTCAAACTCACTTTTCATCGCTATTATTTAAAATATTTAAAATCCATTATTTTAGCCAATTTAAAAAAATTAATTGGTTCAGATTTTCTGGGTCGTTACAATCTCCCCCACTTAAAACTTTTCTTCCCCGAAAAGGAACAAAGTCGAAAGCGGTTTGATTAATCAACTCTAAATTCGATCTGGCTTCCATTTTCCAACTTTTCAGTTTCTGAGAATTTTCAAATTCTTCAAAAATTGGGCTAACACCCGGAATTTTCGAAAAATTTCGCCATAACCTCCTTTGTACGGGGAGAGGTTTGGAAATTTATTGGGCCGTATTAGGTACCCAATAAACCCTAATAAGCATACACATATTTATAATGATATATTCTGGTGTTTACAGGGGAGCGTGTATCGATAATAAGGGAGCGTGTATTTTAAATGCTCTAGAGGATAAATCCTTGTCACCTCGTCCCGTGTGGGAAATAAATAGTCCATGTGCCGTATCTAACAACTAGAGAGACGTGATTATTGTCAACTCTAGACCCGTGTGGGTTTTTTTATTAATCTGGCAATTTTATCGTTACAATTTAAATAGTCCATATCAGTCATCGGTTCAACCTGTAAAATATATTCATCGTCATACAAGCCTCTCGCTCGTATGGTAAATCTTCCACCTCGTCACACAAGCTCCAAATGCTTATGTGGTATACGATGAAGTATGCCTATCTTCAAAAGTATGCCATGTAATGTAGTTCAAAATTAATTGTTACTATCCTATGGCGACATTTATTATTTCACATAGAATAACCAGCACTCTGCATCCAATGGCATTCACAGGAGTTGATATAATAATATTTCGCATCCAACTCATTATGGTTTACATTTTTGTCGGGCACGCAAATAAAATCTTTACTCAACAACTAATCCATTTACCTGTTCAAATATATAAAATGCACATGTATATATTTCTATCTATTTTCTAATCAGTTTAATGGGTGATATAATTGAATAAATTCTACCATTCATTCTATTGTTGATTAAATTAACTATCGTTTTAATAATTTAATTAATCAAATCTACTATCACACAACTCAAACAATCAATCAAATTGTTTTCAACTTTTCAAAAATATACTACTCAATTTCTATATTCTTTTAAAATCATTCAGACTATAGAATTAAAAGTGCACATCCATGGAAAGAAAATAACAACAGAATACAGAACTAATTGGTAATGTAAAGTATGGTAAATATACCTTGCACCGGAGTCAATCAGGGATATCCACTCGGCATCTAGGATAGGCTTTCTGAATGCCCTATTCAGTTTCCCATGTACAATCACGTGGATCTCCACTCCATTGCACTTTGACTAAGCGAAACTTCTTGTTCCTCAGTTCTTTGGTTTCTTTGCCGATAATCTTTAGCGGCTCTCTTCTCACAGCTAATTCTGGAGTAATTTCAATATCCTGTTGAGCTGCTTCTTCCACGATCAAGTCTGGATCATGAACGTGCTTTCGAAGTTGAGATATGTGAAATACATCATGAACTCTAGGCAACCAATCAGGCAGTTTAACCATATAAGCGAGAGTTCCGATCCGTTCCAGAATAGGAAACAGACCAATGAATTTGGGCGCCAATTTCCCTGTTTTACCGAACCGGATTACTCCTCTGATCGGCGATACTTTCAGATATACATAGTCGCCAACAACAAAGGATATATCTCTTCTTCTCCTATCGGCATAACTGTTTTGTCGGCTTTGAGCGGCCAGTAATCGTTTCTTGATAAAATCGACTTTGTCGGTAGCTTCTCGGATCATATCGGGCCCCAACACGAGTCTATTACCGGGTTCGACCCTACAAGCAGGAGATCGGCACGGTTTACCGTATAATGCTTCGAATGGCGACATTGTCAGGCTCGCCTGATAGCTGTTGTTATATGAGAATTCAGCCAAATGCAGATGGCCTTCCCACGATCCACCAAAATCTAGAATACAAGCCCGCAATAGATCTTCTAATATACAATTCACCCTCTCAGTTTGACCATCTGTCTGAGGATGATAGGCCGTGCTTAAATTCAGCTTTGTTCCTAGTTCTACTTGAAATGCCTCCCAGAATTTACTAGTGAATATTGTATCTCTATCACTGACTATACTGAGCGGCACTCCATGTAGTCTAACAATATCCTTGAAGTAAATTTGCGCCAGACTCTGAGCAGTTCTGTTTGATCTGACAGGTATGAAATGGGCGGTCTTCGTGAAGCGATCTACGATCACCCAAATACTGTCATTTCCTTTTCTGGTTCTGGGCAAACCATCAATGAAGTCCATGGAAATATGTTCCCACTTCCAACCAGGAACATCTAGCGGTTGTAACAATCCAGCCAGTTTCTGTTGGTCGCTTTTGACTAGCTGTCAAGCAGGGCATCGGCTAACATATAAAGAAATGCCCCTCTTCATCGACTTCCACTAGAAAGTGCATTGATGTCATTATACATTTTTGTTACTCCCGGATGGATACTAAGTTTTGACTTGTGGCATTCATCCAGAACTTCATTTCGGAGCTCAACAATGTTAGGAACACAGATTCGACCCTTCAGCTTTAGAATCCCCTCTTTATCAACCTGAAAACTCGAGGGTTCACCCTTCTGAATTATCTCTCTGATCTTCTGAATGAAGTGATCATCCTTCTGAAGAGCAGATATTTAATCTAGCAATGCAGTCGTGATAATAAAACTGGTGATCATTTCATTCTTTCGGCTCAGCGCATCGGCCACGACATTGGCTTTCCCTGGAGTGTATATAATTTCAAAGTCATATGCTGTAAGAAACTCCAGCCAATATTGCTGCCTCAAATTCAAATCCTTCTGGGTGAACAGATACTTTAACGACTGGTGATCTGTAAACAGTTCAAATCTCTCACCAAGAAGATAGTGCCTCCAGATTTTCAAGGCGAATACTATAGCCAATAACTCAAGATCACGAGTTACATAGTTCTTCTCGTGTGGCTTCAGCTGATGGCTAGCATAAGCAATCACTTGACACCTTTGCATTAACACTGCGCCAAGGCCTTCTATAGAAGCATCTGTCTAGACTTTTAAATCCTGATTGCCATCGATAATGGTTAACACTGGAGTAGTAGTTAATCTTAACTTTAGCTCTTCAAAAGCCTCCTCACTCTCTGGAGTCCATTTGAATTTAGAGTGCTTCTTTGTAAGCTTCGTTAAGTGGCGAGATATCTTTGAAAAGTTTTTGACGAACTTCCGGTAATAACTAGCCAATCCGAGAAAACTGCGGACTTCCGTAGGATTTCTGGGTTGCTTCCAATTCTGAATAGCTGTGATTTTACTTGGATCCACAGCAATTCCTTCTTTAGATACGATATGGCCCAGAAATTTTACTTCTTTTTGCCAGAATATACATTTGGAAAACTTTGCTTTCAATACATTCCTTCTGAGGATTTCTAACACTCGTTCCAAATGTTTTTCGTGCTCGCTTTCTGACTTAGAGAAGATAAGGATATCATCGATGAAAACCTGAACAAATTTATTCAATACTCCTCTGAATACTCTATTCATCAGATCAACGAAGTATGATGGAGCGTTACATAAGCCGAATGGCATTACTAACCACTCATAGAATAGGTCTGGACCTCTGAATGCTGTCAAAGGAACACACTCCTCGGCGATACGAAGCTGATGGAAACCTGTAGCTAGGTCCATTCGTGAAAATACTTGTGCGCCATTTAATCGATCCAACAAATCATCAATTCGTGGCAATGGATATTTATTCTTTATTGTCTGTTTGTTCAGATCACGATAATCCACACATAGACTTAGAGTACCGTCAGATTTTGGGACAAACACCACTGCTGCACCCCAATCAGAGAAACTGGGCCTGATCAGACCCTTCCATACTAGCTGTCGTGTTTGATTGTCTAATTCCTCCTTCTCTTTCAAGCACATTCTTCGAATAGCGTGAACTACCGGCCTTGCATTCGGAATTAAAGAAATTTTGAAATCTATTTCTCTCTGCGGACGTAAGCGAACAACTTCTTCGGACACATCCGCATAGTTCTTGACGATAGGAATATCTTTGATGAGTTCAGGAATATTCTCTGTGATTTAAGGGATATTTTCTATTTGGCCTGGAGAAACATTCAAAGCTACCCAGAAGTCTTTTCTATTAGCATTCTGACCTTCACAGGGAATGGTTATATAATCACCTGATTTAATCTTCGCCTTTACGACTTTGTTGGCGCATTTAACTTCAGCTTCATATTTGGTCAACCAGTCTAACCCCAAGATAAGATCAAACTCTTTAAAATTCATGACGACCGCGATGGTAGGAAGCCGATAACGAGAAAAAGAAACCGGTACTCCACAAACCCAACTGAGATCTATGGAACCGCCAACCGGATTCTGGACAGTCATTGGTTCCTTGAGCTTTTTCAAATTCAAATCCAGTTTCTTAGCTGCATCCCTTGCAATGAAGCTTCGTGATGCGCCTGTGTCAAACGGTACTTTAACTGGAATATCTTTGACAGTTAGCGTGCCTTCTAAAACATCGGCCCTTTCTTGACTAGCTGAGGGCTCAGAAGTTTCTGCTACTTCATTTATATGTACTGCTTCAGATTTCTTTGAGAGTTGGCACTCCCGTTCAATATGACCTGCTTGGCGGAACTTATGGCATCTCCTTTCCCCATGTGGGTTCTTTTGTCTCATAGTGTGCTTATATCCACTCTTGATCTGTTTCTCTACAGATCTGCAACTTATCAAGAAATGTCCTCGCCTATTGCTGTTATTGCATACGGCGGTCGTTACGGGTTCTTTCTCAGCTCTGGCCCTTTTCCTCTTGGCACTGGGCTTCTTATTGACCTCAGACCTCGTACTGGCTTTAGGAATATCAGTTTCCGACTCTTCTTTGTTACTAGAACTGACTTCTTCTTCGTCGCGTAACATTCCTTTCTTATGGAGATCTTCATACTGATAAGCCATGTATATCATTTCTGAAAAAGGAAGCTTCACATTCCTCATTACACTATTCTGATATCTCCTTTGCAGGCCATGAATAAATCTCAGATTTTTCCTCTTTGGATCTTGAATCAGATGAGGAGCAAAGTGAGAAAGTTCGTTGAATTTCTTATGATATTATGGGATAGTCATATCACCTTGTATCAGATAAGAAAATTCATCACATAATCGCTCCGTCGCTTCAGGAGGAGTAAATCTTTCTAGGAAGATCTCTTTGAATCTGTCCCAGGTGATATCACCTTCGGGATTATCTTTGATGATTGTTTCCCACCAGATTAAAGCTTCTTCTTTGAGCGCCCAAGATGCTACTAACCTTTTCTGGTCATCTCTCAGCTGGATACTCTCAAAAATTCTTTTGACAGAACTCATCCAAGCTTGAGTCTGAATTATAGATTCATTGCCCGAGAACTATGCTCCGTTCATATTTCGATATCTCTTTAATAGAGCCTCTAGATCGGTTCTGCATTTCTCCTATTTCTGACGCTCATTTTTCTAGTACTTCTGCAAATAGCAGATCAAGTGTCAGGTCATAGAAAAGATAATTTAAAATATAGGAACACATACTTCAATGTAAATGTGTCTATCGAGGTGTAATTTCATTCTGCTTTACTCATACTAGGATATTACTGATCCTATCTGTATAGAGTTGCCCGTCCTAGAACACTACTGATTCTATTTCTGACGAGCTCGTTAGTATGTTATATTCCACAGCTAAGCTTAACCAAAGCTCTAATACCACGTTATGACGACCCCATTTCCCGTATAGACGGAGACAAGGGTAATCTTTGGAATATAACACAGAAACAGATAACAACAGAACAGAATTAAATAAATACACCAAATAATGAATAATATAATATGCTGGATAAGAGTAATCATCAGAGTTACACAGTATACAGGATCTTACTTAGTACAAATACAGTTCAACTATACATATATGTCTACAGCGGAAAAAAAACATAATGTACAATAGGAGTTGAACATCATAAAAAGAGATAAATGGTAGAATCCATCTTCAGCTCCAGCTATCCGGATAAAGCCTGCTAAACCTGAATACAAGGCTGCCCGTGTAGAAAAAGGGGCACCCGAGTTTGAATGTGAAACAAACTACGAGTCAGTCATGGGACTGGTATGAGAAATCTACTCAACACATTTATAATATGGCTAATCACAGGACCACGCCACTTTCGTGGAACGGGTTTACTCCATTGGATTGCCAGTGCTTTAAAAACAAATCTTTCTTTTAAACAATGCAATTCTTTTTATAAAAATGAAGCCATTATAAGACTCAGTTCCCATCACACAATGCAACGCAAACCGGAGGATAGAGTTTTACCTTATAATGGCCAAAATATGGTCGATACGAATGAAACAAAAGCAATTGATATTATTACTAGTGTTTACATGTTTCAAAAACAATTTCGAATCATAACTATCAATCATAGACGGCATGGGTACCATGTATCATGTCGCCATATATATATATATACAATCAAAACCGCACAGTCACGTATTCGGAAATTGGATTTCCGTCATGAACCAAGGCAAAAGATAGTCCTTACCGAATTCGTGACTCTCTAGCCCGAGCCACAGGAAAGTACTCAGTCAAGCCTTTGGATCGTCAGGGCCAGTCCACCAATGTGGATTAAAATGCCTGAACAATGTGTTTCCCCGCCCTATGGGGCGTAAACGAGCCAACGAATGACTCCATCGGACCCGGATCGTCCGATCTAACAGAGGCGCCTCGCAACAGCAACAACCACATAAGTCAAACTCGTCAGGGCACGTAAAACCACTGACGCCACTTCTAACTAGAAAGAAACGCATGTCCTCCCTGAGGTCCTTCCTCCCGTTTCTGGTTCATACCGGGTGTGAGGCTCGCGATTTCACGTTATACACAAAGCTACGCCACAAAGGCGGTGCTTTAATCATCACCACAAGGCTTTGCTTTTCAACAGAAGCCCAGATTATTTACCACTTATGCATGCCACACTAGCAATTCATGCCATGCGACTGATGTCCATCGATATACAACATCTGAGCTCGTGCGTTTCAGAGAAGGGCGTTAAGCAAAAGAATAAATTCTCCGCCGCTAAACAAATGTATATTTAACAGAGATCAATCTACACAGAATAAAATCCAATGTAAGACACACAATCCATTTACAAGTCCGTTCTGGATCTGAACGAAACCGGAGGCACTATATACCTCGCAAACCCATCGATCACCACGTACGTCTGGATGATCACCACTTATTATCCATATTTCGGGATGCCTCCCAATCAGGACCTCGGTTACCATCCAAACGAGGTGAAGATCTCTGGTCTTCGACCATCGTCTTCATCTTCGATTTCTTATCGTCGATACAGTTATTCAGAATGGGATAAACCCGGTCTTTCTGAGGAACACGCGTATATAATAAACAAGTTCAACAATAACATACACACGCATCATTTCAATTCATTAGTCACTAACCATCAATCAGTAAGAGAACGATTTCCCAAATATTAACCCCGAAGGCCGAAACCAACATCAGATCAATACCCGAGAAACCATTCGACTTAGCCAACCTTCAGTTAATTTCTAAATTTACATCCATATCGTTTATAATATTTTATAACAATTTATCGCTATTTTATTTATTTTAAAATAGCCATTTTATTCAAAACGACGCTTCGGGCCATAACGCGGCCGTGGCGCTGTTTTTCTTCAGATTTGATTTACACATATCTGAAAATCTAACCGTTGGATCTTCACAAAATTTACATCATTAGAAAGATCTTTTCAAAACGAATCCAACGGTTCCAGTTTCGGGAAAATCCGATGGTTGGAACTCCCGGTATAATCGTTTAAATTTTCGATTTGAAAATACGAACTGCAGCGTCGTTATTCGATTAAATATAATTATATATATATATATATAATCGATTCTGGCGCTGTTTTTCTTCAAATTTGAATTAAACATTCCAGACAATCCAGCCGTTGGATTTTTACAAAGTTGGTGCTGTTGGAAAGATATTTCCAAAGCGAACCCAACGGTTGCAATTTCTGGAAAATCTGATGGTCGGATCTCCCGGTATAATCGTTTGAAATCACGGTTTCAAAATACGAACTGCAGCATCGTTATACGATATATATTAATTCTATTTACATATATATATATATATCGATTCTTCTATTTCAAAGCTATATTCTTTTCATACATTTGATAAAAATGACATTTTTATCTAATTTTTTTCTATTTCAACACTTCACTATATTTAACAAGTCACGTATATAATAAAAACGTGATTTTTTATTGTAAAACAATTCATTTCAAAACACTATTATTTCATATAGTTTATATAGGTAATAAAAATAGGATTTTTATTATAAAACAATTTCTTTTAAAACTAGGTTATTTTACATAGTTCATATAGATGATAAAAAGGTGATTTTTATTATAAAACGATTTATTTCAAAATATGAATACCATTCAAGACATGAATTTCTATTCAACGATTGAATATCGATTCAACACATGAAGGTTTTCTATAGTTTATATATATAGATAAAAATGTGATTTTTATATTTAAAACACGAATACCATTCAACACATGAATTTCTAATCAACGAGTGAATTTCAATTCAACACATGAAGGTTTTCTATTCAACGAATAAATATAATTTCAGCAAATGAAAATAATTCAAACACATGAATATTATTCAAAATTTCGGTAGCATAACGACAGGGTAGTTAAAACTGGGACCGTCCCTAGTACGGCTCCTCGCTCTACCTTAATACCTCGCGGTTTTTGACAATGGGGATCATGCATCTAGTTCGCGCGCAGGCGGCATGTATATTTTTATTTCATTTCCACAAACTAATCCTATGTGGTTTCAACCAAATATTTCTCAACCACAAATGGGTATTTTTCAACCACAATCAATCAATATCAACCACAAACAATTCCAATCAACCATTCGCTATCAAACAATTTTCACAAAAATCACAACCAAAAAATATCGTCCATGGTTTGTGGACGAGGGGCGTATATATATATATATATAGCAATTCACTTCTATTTCAATACATATATAATTTTTACAACGCATATATAACTTATACATCGAACGTACAACTTATACAACGCTTATACATGAGGTGTACAACGCTTATATAACTCATACATCGACTATATAATTTATACATCATTGTTTTCTATATCGTTATAAATTATAAATCTCACATTGGGTTTCACTCCACCAAAAATAGCAGAAGGCTCAGAAAAATATGCGGTCTCTTCTAATATGTAGAAGGCGTCCACACGGTCAAGATGTTTCCTGTTTCATCGAATTTTGTCAAGAAACGAAAAAGATATGATTTTTATAGTGAAAACAAAAACCGTAGCGCTTAGAACTGCTATTAAATAGTTGAAATTAAAATAGATGTGTTCAAAACTAGGTTTTTGTTTTGCGCTCAATCCAAAGCACTTCAGGCCGATCGGGTTTTACAGCGTCGTAGAGCTTTGAAGGGGCTTGCCACCGATGGTGGTGGCGCGCTGATCGATGCACAGTGGCGAGCACGGCGGTGCTCCAAATAGGCCAACTTCCTGGCGCTGGTTCTCGCTGGAGACGAGACGAGGTAGGGTGCGGGTAGGACGGACTTGAAGAGGAAGGAGAGGCGAACAAAATCCTTAACTGGAGGCGAGGCTGAAGATGATCGGAGCGGCTGGGAAACGATGGGGAAGCCTGGAGCCTTTTCCGCCGTCGAGGGTTGAAGGGGGAGAGAGAACGTCCGGGGGGGGTGTTCTGACGTGGACAAATGAATTTATTTTTATTTATTTATAAAGTTTTTAAAAATTCGAAAATACCCCTTGCCTCCTGCGAACCACAATCCAAACCCAATGAATGTCATCCCTAGCGTTATACCCCCATTCCGAACACAATGGGATATGTTTCGTAGGCCCATTCGACTGTTTCAGTCAGTTTCCATTCAATTTAAAATATATAACATTCAATATTCGATTTGAACGTACATTTCAATTTGCCAGGGCCACAAACTGATTTGAAAAATTCCAGAAAAATAAATCTGGCTATGCTTTGACGATAGGGTCCCAACAAAACTAGTTTCGTCGAATTCTGAGACCGTTTGCAAATAGGCCCATTTCTGGTCGATCCAATTTAATTGTAATTGACAAAAACACGTTTTCCTTTGCCACGCTCACATACTAGCTTCAAAAATTATGAAATTTGAAACCTAGCAATAACTTCACATCCCGGATCCAACAAAAGTGGTTTCGTCGAATTCCGACGTCGTATGCAAAAGGGCCAATTTCACGGGCTATATAAATTTCATAGCGACCTTTCTGAAAATTCATTTGGCCATAACTTTTGCTTTCCACTATGAAAATTCGATTTTTCAGATTCGTTAGAAAGGTATTCACTAACAGATTTAAATATTTTTGGTTTCACTCAAATCCGTTTTGTTTTGAGCCCGGTACAGTCCGACAAAGTTTGAATTCAATTTTTGAAACTACAGCGCCTTTTCAGGCCTTGTTTATAATTATAATTAATTATATTCGTTTTCAAACGTCGATTCAAACTCACTTTTCATCGCTATTATTTAAAATATTTATTTTAAATATTTAAAATCCATTATTTTAGCCAATTTAAAAATTTTTAATTGGTTCAGATTTTCTGGGTTGTTACAAAAATTTGTCGCCCCAATCAATATCCTTCAAATAGGTTACATAAACAAACCGTCCGGTTTGTAAATGAATATTTATTTATTCACATTCATGTTAAATATTATATTTTTAACGATAATTAATTTATTTCACACATGAATGTTTTATTATCCATTTCATATCAACATCACAAACAAACTTCACAACACATCAAACAATCATACAAGTCGTCCATGGTCTGTGGACGACGGGTGTCGGGTGCTGCTAAACACCGTCTGTATCCTAGTATATATTTTTAACTAGAAAACAAGATTTAAAGTGAGAAGTTCTCACCGACTAGCTAAACCAAACGCCACGACTCTTCATATGTAGAAATCTTCGTTGTGGTCGCCCTTTGTCACTTTCGTTGTCCGTAGCCACTACATATATAAAAATCACATTTTTATATTGTTGCTATGTATATAAAAAATCACATTTTTATAATCACTATATATGGATAAAAAATACAATTTTATACTGCTACTATATAGATAAAAATTCTATTTTTACACCGCTACTATATAGATAAAAATTCTATTTTTACACCGCTACTATATAGATAAAAATTCTATTTTTACACCGCTACTATATAGATAAAAATTCTATTTTTATAACGGTTGTCATATAATAAAGATTATATTTTTATCATGCTATTCCCTATATAAAAAATATTTTTTTATATCCCTCTTCTTCCAATAAAGATTATATTTTTAATCTTCCTATCATATAAAAATCATATTTTTACATCGCTAAAAATCAAATCTTTACTTCATTAAAAATCCAACCTTTTTCTGCTAATATCACATATAAAAATCCGACCTTTCTTTGCTAATATCACATATAAAAACCCGACCTTTCTTTGCTAATATCACATATAAAAATCCGACCTTTCTTTGCTAGTATCACATATAAAAATCCGACCTTTCTTTGCTAATATAACATATAAAAATTGGGTTTTTATATGATTTAAAAAATCATATTTTTATGGTTTTAAACACTGAAAATAAATAAATGCAGATAAAATAAAATAAACGCTTACTGTTAAAGTTGGTGGGGGGGTCGGGGCGGCGCACTGAGGTGGCGCAGGCGGAGGGCGAGTCCGGGATGGTGGCGGGCTAGGGTTGAATGGGTTTCAGGGGGCTACGTCGGCATCAGAAGAGGAGGAAGGAAGGAGGAGGCGCGTGGAAGAAGAGGTGGGGGTGCGGGCTGACGAGGGGGCCGTCTCGCGCCTCGCGCCGGCGGTGAACTAATCGGGGGGGAGGGGGCGGCAGTGAATCGCGATCCCCCCTTTTTATTTCTATTTTTTATTCTATATCGTGAAAAGGGAAAAGAAAGGGGGGCCGTTGACTAAGGGAGAGGATGGGAGGGGAATATTTTATTTAATTAATTTATTATTTTATTTTTATATAAAGTACCCTTTTATTTCGAATTCAAAATCGAACCCACCGACTGTCGTCCATAGCTAATCACCCCCATTCCGAACACAATGGGATAGGTATCGTAGGCTGATTCGACTGTTATGATCAGTTTCCGCCAAAATCCAAATATAACTCTATATATTGAATTTGAACGCACATTTTATTTTACCGGGGCCACATACTAACTAGAAAAATTCCCAAAAAATATTTTCTAGCTTCGTATTGACAATACGGTCCTAACAAAACTAAGTTCATCAAATTCCAAGATTGTTTGAAAAATGGCCATTTTCCAGTCGATTAAAATCAACTGAAACGGGTCAAACATGTTTTCCTTTGCCACACTCACATACTGATTTGAAAAGTTATGAATTTTGAAATCTAGCAATAATTTGACATCACGGATCCAAAAAAAGTAGTTTCGTCGAAAACCGAGGTCGTTTGCAAAATTTCCATTTTTAAGGGCCCAAATTCCATAGCGACTATTTTGAAATTTTAACTGGGCATACTTTTTATCCCCGCTATGAAATTATGATTTTTCGGATTCGTTAGAAAGATATTCTCAATTAGATTCAAATATTTTTGGTTTCGCTAAAATCCAGTTTATTTTGCACCCGGTACATTCATTTGAACTTTGAAATCGAATTATCGAACTACCACGCCATTTTCAATTCCTTTTATATTTAAAATAAAATATTTATATTCTAACGATGATTCAAATAAATATATACATTCTAATTCTAGTCAAAATAATTTTCTCATCGATATTATTTAAAATAATTCATTTTAAATATTAAAATTCACTAAAATTGCCAAAATAAAAATTTTAGATTGGCTCAGATTTTCCGGGTTATTACAATTCGAAAACTTGATTTATAAATTTTGATGTGATTCATTGCAATTGAAATAAAAGATTTGATTTTGATTATATTTTGAACTTAAATGATTTATTTATTTTTAATCGGCTTAAATGAATTCTTAAAAAGGTAGAGGGATTATACCAATTATTGAATTTATAAATAATGATTTCCATGTGTAAGACTTGAATTACCTAACTCGATATGTTTTGTTTAAATTGAATTGTAAGTTTTTGACTTGAATTATACATTTGAATTTGAACAAAATTTAGAATTCATGTGAATCTATTTGAAACTTTTCTCATAAAAGTAGAAATCAAATTAATTGAATTGTTTTGAACTTGAAATTTTTTTGCGGATATAAACCAAACCAAAATATTATCGAAGTTAAATGTTTTGGTATCATTTTAAATGGAAATTGAAAATTTTAAGACATAATTAAATTTAAGTCAATCCTTGGATTTGAAAATCGTTTTGCGAAAATTTTCCAAAAATTTAAATAAAATCGAAGTTAAAAAGTATATTATTAGTCTATACTATATTTTGAGATCTTTAGACATGATTTCTAAATCTATTAGAATTAAACAATTTAAGTTTGTTATTTTCAAAATTTTATATACTTGAAGTTAGATATTTAAATTTGATTTCAAATTCGAACATGAGAATTCATATAAACTATTTTATAAAGTGATTTATAAAATAATGGCCACGGTGTGAAAAATGTAAACGTTTGTTTGTTAAAGAGACCGAGATTGGCTATTGTCATACTCTCTGCAAATACCGAGAACCACTTTAACAACTGTGTACGTGGTGGAGCTCCAGAATGAAGGGGATCATTCGGCAAACAACTCCATTTTCTATTTCATATTAATTACGAGACCCTGACTGCCTTGAGTCAGCTTGATATGGCTAAAACAGGAGCTACGTACGGACCAAGTGAGGTCATATCTCCTATCGAGCGCACTTCTTCGATACCATACTATTACTTTTGTGATGTGTTTTGGTGGCCACCCTCCGATTAGATATGGGAGTGTGTCTCGAGGTGGGCGGTTGTAGCTGCTATGCGTTACCACTAGTCCGTCTCTACAAACGGTGAATCCAACCAAGCATTCCTTGTGTGCCTTGTCACATGCCATATACGCGCCCCCACTACAATTTTGTTTTGTGCTGTTTTATATAGAGTGCCTTCTGATAGCCCTCTAGTGTTTGGAGTATTTCTTGAGATGGGTGGTTGTTGCAGCTATGCATTACCACCATCCTGGGTTCGCAATCTGGTAGCATCCTACCATTAGGTGCTTATCATATTATCCTGATCGATCCCCAATGATTTTGATCTGACGTTGTCGTACGGCGGCGCATCCTTGTCCATCGATCGTTTAATTGGTGTTTTAAATGCAATGCTTATGGTAATGTTTATAAATGGCGTAAGGGTCAGATCGGTTACTTCAGTATTGTAACACCCCACCTCCGCCAGGGTCACTCACGAGTGATTGCACTAGCTTTGGAGGGGTGTTGTCTAGGTAAACATGCACAGAGATATCACAAGACATAACATAGATAAATAAATAAGTAAAGCAGCGGTAGAAATTTAAAAACCATGGTTAACCATTTCAAAACCAAAGTCAACTTACATCAAAATACTTGGTCATCATTTTTCAACTACCACAAGTCTAGAAACATAAACCGAAAATAACATAAAGTAAACTATCCCCAAAATAGATGTGGTGAAGCCATAGCAAGCTCAAGTCCAAACCGTACATGAGCTGTCAAGAAAGCAAGCCAAGTGTCCAAGCTAAGCACTAGCGTTCCCTCCCTGAGAACATGGGGGGGGAACGGAAGAAAAGAGGCGAAAGAAAAAGGGTCAGTCATAAAGACTGGTAAGTCCTACCTACTATTAGTATAAAAACTAATGAAGTTAACTAGACATGAGAAACTAAGATGAAACATAAAGATGGTAACTAACTGCCATGATAAATAGATAACAAGGTAGATCAAGTGTGGCATCGCATATACAAGGTTTAGTTTTGCACCAATAGTACTAGTATTCTAACCGATGTCAAGTATAAACAAGAAATGATCCCTTGGCCCAATATCATGAGATGACCCAAGTCAAGGTCCAACTACACGATCTAGTCGATCGGCTCCCTATAAGCCTAACTCGTCGAGTGTCGGTGTCATACGGCCCAATCACGGAATGTAGTCAATTGTGCTAGGTCCATCCTAGGGTGTATCAAGCCCTAAGGTGCCAACCACTGACACAAATCAAGCATGCACAGTCTAAACCTACTGGTGCCCATGTTTATTTTTTTCAACTCCGGACTATGTGCACGACCATAGCCCGCCTGAACCTACACTGGCGCACCTACTCAGCCGTCTTTCTGGTCGCTTACAATCAGCCCAGTAATCGTGCCCCACCCTAGCCTAGTCCCTAGGGTATCGTGATACATCTAAGAGGGTAACTGCTGAAAAGGACCACGTAACTAGGGTTTCTAACGGGTTAAGTGTGGTTAACCCTATCCAATCATGTATCAAGTTGGTTAAGTGTATCCAAGTGGTTCATGACTTAACCCTATCATGTGGCATTAATTAACTTAATGCGCCCAACCTCTCACATTAGACTTTGTTGTGGTTACTGGATGTGCCAGGCGGGTCCGGGCAGCTTTACACCACAACCTAGTCTAACCTCGGGTTTCAAGCGCGATATGACCAACTACTCACATTGGGTCCTATTGTTTGTAGCCACTGGATTTGCCGGGCGGTTCCGGGCAGATTTATGCTACAAACTCAACCCAACCTCGAGTTGGCCACTTCATGGTTTTCTACATGTCATGACCACATTATAGTTTTCAAGCATAATAAATTTTCATGTCACATTTCAAGTCATGTTTTTCATGTCATTTCAAGTTCGCCTAACTACACATAATGTATTCCCATCACACGTAAATTCGCATCAATACAAATAGATCAAGAAGGGGAACATAACAATATGACAAAGATGGGCATAAGGTGGTAAAGTTGGTCATAAGTTAAACATGATGATATTTGAGGCAAAAGGTGTTCATCACAACTAGCATATAGGATTATTGGCCTCAAAACATGTATGACATCAAACTTAGCAAATAGGGTGATAACATGGTAATAGTTGACATAGAGTGATAAACTTGTGACTAGCATGTAGTTCAACATCATAGGCAAGTTAACATCAAGGTTATGAGGGGTTCTATGTTGCATTATGCATAATCTCCAAATAAAGCTCATAGCTTTCTACCCAAAAATCAAGATGAACGGTACTAGGTTCATGATAGTTCCACAATCATAGATCAAAAGATCATGAATGGATCTATGCATTCAATGATAGACCCAAGACAAGTATTACACAAAAATACCATTTCAACTTGCTACATGTTCATATTAGTTTCATAGTTTAAATCTAAGAATAGAGTGGGGCTTAAAAATCGTGGCTATGAGAACTAGAACAAAATAGAACAAGATAGAGACGTTGTAGAAGCTCTAGGAATGATGTAGCAACACTAGAAATATCCAAATAAGCTCCACACAAAGCCTTGAGAAACAAGTAGCTCCTTTGATTTGATGGAGAAAGATTGCTCCTTTGCCTTTGATCTAGTTTAGAACTCTCAAGCTCTCAAGATGAAGATGGAGGCCATGATTAGTGAGCATTTTGGCAGCACATAGTTGTTAGGATGATTTGTGGTGGTTTAGGCTAGGTCTTAGGGTGTTTTTATAGGAGTAGAGATAAGTTTAGGCCATAGGATTAACCCTAGTTTAGATCTGAACCCTCAAATCCCGTCATAGGCCAGCTGAACAGACCCAAAGGAGCAAGCAGGTGCACCAGGCCAACATGGCCCGACCAGGGAGGTCGACCCCCAGGTCAACACGCAGGTCGACTGTCCAGTCGACCTGGGGCTGGGACAGGTCGACTCCCCAGTCGACCCCCCAGTCGACTGGGGCTGAATTTGAATTTCGGGCTGAATTTTGAATTTTCTGAAATGTTCTATGGGCCACAACTTGGTCATACGGACTCCGATTTACGAAATTTTGGACTCGTTTTCAAGCAGAATTTCGAGACGAATGAAATGGCGTAACCCGTTCCCATTGATTCTTAACTTATAATTTAATTCTGCCCTGATTTCTTGTTTTAACATGTTATAAAAATTCGGGTTGTTACAAGTATTGAGATTTCACCTTTCGGAGCTGGAGACTTATTGAATACATCATCTTGACCTATCGACTCCAACTTTCCCTTTTATATTAGAAATTTTTTATTTGGACTTCCGTTGTATTAAGTTTTGTAGCTCTAATATTTTGTATAAATTTTGAAAATTTGTGTTTAGTGGCTTTATGCACCACTATTGTATTTTATTTATTTCATTGCGAGATATTCTACTTTTTATGTATGTGATTCGTTGATAATTTTATATTTAACCCCATGGCAAAAAAACAATCTTCTCATTTTAACGATTTGAGTTGGTTTATTATTGAGTTAAATGGTTAGAAATGGCAGGTCATTGTAACTTATGGTCCTAACATAATGTAAGTAGGGAACACTATTACATATTCTAGATATTATACGTTCCATTTAATCATTTCATGCATAGAAGTGCTAAAAAATAGAAAAATAGTTCAACTTTGTATAAGGAAATTACGTAGTCAAGAAACCATTACTTCAACTATAATACTAGAAACAAACCATAACATCTATTTTGTTCATAATAATTGTTTCCAATCATGTTATGTTTTAATTATATAATTTTTTAAGCATAATATGTTATTCATATTGCAGTGAAAAAGCACTCATAAGTTAGAAAAACATTTCTTAATCTTATAAGAACAGAAGATAAATACACACACTACTAATTTATAAAAACTTCAAATAATATGGAAATATACAATGTATGCGCCCATAATAAAAAAAATCCCAAAATTAATAATTTTCTTACACTTTGTTTCTCTTTTGGACAACCAAATACTTTGGGATTTCTTTTTAATTTTCAATAACTGATGAAACTTAAGGAAACATATTTCCACTCACTTGAAATGGTAATTCTGCCTTTTTTATTACATCAGGTGTCTAAATGTGTAACTTTATTTCCCTTAGAACTACAAAAAGTGTTTAGTAATATACATTTATACCAAATTGATAAATGTTCACGTAATAATGCTACCATGGGGCTAGTGGTTCCTAGCTGGACCAAAGTACATATAAAGTATTATAAACTTATGTATGCAAATCTAGCTTTTGATAATGGAAAATTCATGCTCGTAGCACATCCGAAATCCCGCGTATTGATAAACAATAAGAATCAAAACAATATAATATATAAAGTAAATTAATAAGTAAACCAATCGAAATCATGGGCTTCTCATCTGAAAGACACTGCTTTTCAACTTTGATTCCTTTGTCAGATGATGACATGTTAGGATTGCCTCGCATGTTCTTAAGGAGAAATGACGGACTGAAATTAATAGTCCCACATTATGGAATAAATTGAAGGAATTGAGAGCAAATATGAGTTGGTCTGCACGTAACAACAGGGGTTCCTTTTGTTATATAGGAGTTGTGTCCAGTTTATATCATGCAAGGAAGAGGGACTTTGTTCCGACCGTCGTTACATAACAGTGGTATCGGAGCCGAAAGTTTGGACTGGGCCATGCAGGCAAGGCAGTGCTCTCAAAAGATACTCGTAGGATGCGAGTCAAGGTGAAACGACCCGAACTTCCCCGTGAAGGAAAGCACGGATAGAATTGAGGACAAGACAACATAGAACGCAGACAGAAGAACATTTCATTGTTATTACAACAATTCCATCAGAATACAAGAATATACAGAGTATAAATGAATAAAATACATTCGAATGATATCAGAGATTACAATAAGTTACATAGCAGCGGAAAATAATACAAAGCACAACTGAAAGTGATACACGGATACAGAGCATTCCGAGCATCGTTCCAGCTGTAAATCAGGATCCTGTGAATATAAATCTGCAAAACCAAAACTACTAGCTGCCCATGTAGAAAATAGGGGCACCCAGAGTTTAGGTTAAAACAATAAAATCCAGGTCAGTCATGTGACTGGTGTGAGAACTAAAACAGTTATTAATCTTTATTTTAAAAGAGAGTAATTCAAGGGACCACGCCGTATAACACGGAACAGGTTTTCTCCCAAGAATACTAGTGCATATAATAAACAACGCAACGCTTTTTCGAAAAATGAAGCTATTATAAGACCCAAGTCCCATCACACAATGCAACGCAAGCCGGAGGATAGGGTTTTCCCTTATAATAGCCAAACATGCTTGGTACGTTGAAAACAAATTATTTGATACTATTATAAGTGTATAGTGTTAAAACAATTTCAATCATAAATATCAATCATAAGCGGCATGGGTACCATCTATCATGTCGCCATACTAGGCTCTACAAATAAAACTGAAATATCTCGTATTGGAAATTGAATTTCCGTCATGAGTCGAGGCAAAGGGCAAGCTCCTCTCCGATTCGAGACACTCTAGTAAATGTCTCAGGACTACACACACTGGGCAACCCTTGGATCCTCAGGGCCGGTCCTCTCTTACTTTGAGGATTGGCAATTCCTGAACACATGTTTCCCGGTCCTTACAGACCTAAAATCGAGGCGCCTCGCATCCAACAACCACATAGGTGAAAAGTATATAAATGTCAGCCAGTTTAAGCACTGACACCACCACTAGCCAAAAAGAAACGTCGTGCTCTCCCTGCAGTCACAATCCCGTTTTTGACTCATACCGAGGTGTGAGGCTCGCGAATTCACGTTATACACAAAGCTGCGCCACACAGGCCGTGCTTTGATCATCAACCACAAGACTTTGCTTTTCAACAGAAGCCTTGATCATTTGCCACTTAGGTGTGCCACACATGCAATTCATGCCATGCGACTGATGTCCATCGATATACAACCTCTGAGCTCGTATGTCTCAGAGAAGGGCGTTACGCAAGAGAATAAATTCTCCGCCGCCAAACAGATGTATATTTAATAGAGATCAATCAACACAGAATAAAATCCAATGTCAGACACACAGTCCATTTACAAGTTCGTTCTGGGTCTGAACGAAACCAGAGGCACTTTCCTCACATATCCATCGATCTCCAAGTTCGTCTGGACGATCACCAACTGATTCTCTCCTCTTGGGTGTACAGCCCAATCAAGATCATTAGTAATCACCCAAACGATGTGAAGACTTCTGGTCTTCAACCACCATCTTCATCTTCGACATATTGTCGAATCTTTTATTCAGAATGGGTATAAACCCGGCCTTTCTGAATAACCCGCGTATATAGTAAACAAATGTTACACAAATACAACATACGTGTAACACCCCACCTCCGCCAATGCCACTCTTGCAAGCACACTAGCATTAGAGGGGCGTTAAACAAGGTAAACATGCATGCAGATATCACAAGACAGAACATATAAGTAAAACAGATTAAATAAAGCAGCGGATAAAACTAACATTTCAAAACCATAGTCAAGTTACATCAAAGTACTTGGTCATTATTTTCCACAAAACATAGTCTAGAAACATAAACTGAAAGCTGGAAATAACATAAAGTAACTATCCCCAAGGTAGAATAAATCCATAGCAAGCTCAAGTCCAAACCGTACATGAGCTATCCAGAAAAGCAGCTAAAGATCCAAGCTAGGTACCAGTGTTCCCACCCTGTAAACCTGGGGGGAGAAACGGAAGAAAAGAGGCGAAAGAAAACGGGTCAGTCAAAAAGACTGGTAAGTCCTATCTACTATTAGTATAAAAACTAATAAAGTTAACTGGGCACATAAAACAGAGATGAGATATAGGGTGATAACTGGCATGGTGAAAAGTTAACAAGATAGATCAAGTGTGGCATCGCATATACAAGGTTAAGTTTTTGCACCAAGTGTACTAGTATTCCAACCCATGTCAAGTATAACCAGGAAATGATCCCTTGGCCCAGAGCTGGCCCACATCATGAGATGACCTAAATCGAGGTCCAACTACTCGGTCTAGTCGATCGGCTCCCTATAAGCCTAACTCGTCGTGTATCGGTGTCATACGGCTTAATCGTGGAATGTAGTTAACTGTGCTAGGTCCACCCCAGGGTGTATCCAGCCCTAAGGTGTAAACCGCAGACACAATTCAAGCATGCACAGTCTAAACCTACTGGTGCCCATGTTCAACTCCGGACTTAATGTGCACGACCATGGTCCGCCTGAACAACCGGTGCACCCTTCAGCCGTCTCTTTTGGTCTCTTACAATCAGTCCAGTAATCGTGCCCCACCCTAGCCTAGTCCAGGGTACCCATGATACTTCCAAGTAGGTTACTGCTGAAAAGGACCACGTAACTAGGGTTTCAAGCGGGTTAAGTGTGGTTAATCCTAGCCTAACCATGTATTGAGTTGGTCAAGTGTATTAAAGCAGTTCATGACTTGACCCTATCAATACATCGGGTTTAATTGGTTAAGTATTCAAGTAGTCCATGTCTTAACCCTACCAATCCATCGTGTTTAATTGGTTAAGTATATTCAAGTAGTCCATGACTTAACCCTACCATGTGGCATTAACTAATTTAATGCACCCAACCTCTCACATTAGACCTTGTTGTGGTTACTAGTTAAGCCGGGCGGGTCCGGGTAGCTTTACACCATAACTTGGTCTAACCTCGGGTTTCAAGTGCGACATGACCAACTACTCACATTGGGTCCTATTGCTTGTAGCCACTAGTTAAGCCGGTCGGTTCCGGGTAGATTTATGCTACAAACTCAACCCAACCTCGAGTTGGCCACTCTCATATTTTCTAGAAGTCATGTCTAAATTCATGTTTACAAACATAATCACAAGTCAATGTGCATGTCATATTTTAAAATCATGTTTCATGTCATTAATATTACCCAAACCCCACGCATTCCCCTCGCATGTACGTTTCGCATAACATAACATAGATCAAAAGAGGGAACTTGGCAAAAAATGACAAAAAGGGCATAAGGTAATAAGGTTGGCCGCTAGTTAAACATGGTGGCATATGGGGCATAAATATGTTCATAGACTTGCATATTACATCATATGACTCAAAACATGCATAATATCAAACTTAAGCAAATAGGTGAAACATGATCATAAATGACATAGGATGATGGCTAGTGATTCGCATATAACATCATATGCAAGATAACACAAGGTTTATGAGAGTTTCTAGGTTGCTTTATGCAACATTTCCAATCAAAGCTCATAGCTTTCTATGCATAAGGCAAAGGTGATAGCTTTACAAACATGCATAGAATATATTTATGCGTAACATGATAGGATCAAAGCACATATCGTACTTAGGCCCAAACTCAACTTGCAACATGTCATATTTAACTTCATAGTTAGAATCTAAGAGTAGTATAGGGCTTACAATGCTATGAAGACTTATAAAATAAAATAAGATTGAGACGAAGCCACTAGCAACTCTAAAAACCCCAAATGAATACAAGCTCCAAGTTATCTTGAGAAACAAGAAGCTCCTTTGATTTGTATGAAGAAAAATCCTTGTTTTGATTAAGAAAGGTGGCTCTTTTACTAGCTTAGGACACTCAAACTTTCATGAAGAGGATGGAGGCCATGATATGAAGATGGAGGCCATGATCAAGAAACATTTTGGCATAGTTTAGTTGTAGGAATGATTAATGAGGGTTTAGGCTAGGTCTAGGGGTCTTTTTATAGAGATTAGGGGTAGTTTAGACCATAGGATTAACCCTAAAACGAATCTGAACCATTAACTCCCGTCAGAAACCTACAAAAGAGGACCCAACATGCCAAAATGGTGCACCAGGAAAATTGGTCCGACAGGGGGGGTCGACCCCTGGGTCGACATGGGTGTCGACCCCTGGGTCGACATGGGTGTCGACCCATTGGGGAGGTCGACACTGGTGTCGACACTGGTGTCGACACCTATGTCGACCCTGGTGTCGACACCTATGTCGACCCTTCCTGGGCGGGAAAATTCCCGCCCAGTCTGTTTTGGCTGAAATTCGATTCTGAATTCGAATTTGAACTGTTTTCGGGCTTAGAATTTTCTGAAAACTTCATTGGGCCATAACTTGGTCATACGGACTCCGTTTTTCGAAAACTCGGACTCTATTTCGCGTTTTTTTCCGAGACGAACGCAATGGAACAGCCCGTTTCCCTTGATTCAGATATTAGAATTTAATTCTGCCTTGATTTATATTATAACATGTTATTAAAAAAATATGGGTTGTTACGCCTCATTCCAATTCATCAATCACTAACCGTAAATTAGCAAGAGAACAATTCCCCAAATATTAACCCCGAAGGCCGAAACCAACATCAGATCAATACCCAGGAAACCTTTCTTCTTAGTTAACCTACACTTAGTTTCTAAATTACACATTCTTAGGGAAATGTTCCCATTAATTTTATCAAAGATAAATTCTTTTAAATTTATTTTTTAATCATCCTTTGGATATCATTTCAAACCAAACTATGGTTTTCCAAACTAGTCGGGATTAGCGAACCACACCGAAGTAATTATTTATTTTAGTTCTCAATCCCCACCTATTTATCCCATGAAGCAAAACTGGTAAAACTCCATATCTAATACCACGGTGTTATCGGTAAAATTAATTAACATTTCACGTTCAAATCTAATTAAAGATTTAACTATCGCTTGGAGCAAAACTGGTGATACTCCATTCTCGCTCATTTTCCAAATTGGATAATTTAAATTATTAATTCACATTTCAATCTAATTGCAGATTCATTAAAACTCCCTTTACTGGGTTTAAGAACTAATGTCATTTAAAACGCAGTTCGCGATACCCACAAATCAATTCTAATTCAATTCCAATCAAATATAATAGAAATTCTGATTATTTAAAACCCATTTCAAATCCAATTTATTTATTTAAAAATAATTGGGTTTTAAATTTAGTTCAAAACTAGTTCATTTCGATAAAAATCTATTTTTATCTTTACAAATGTGGGATTTTTCACCCCATTTCTTCACAAATCATTTCTTATAATTCTACACAAATTATTGATATTTTTGATAATTTTATCAAGGCCCGTACAGTCGATTTACAACAACGGCCATCGAACTCCACTTACAACGACCTTTTCTGAAATTGATTTTGACATATCTCCAAATCCAACTGTTAGATTTCAAATTTCTAATATTCTTTAGAAAGCTCTTTTCGATACGAACCCAACGGTTCCGGTTTTAGGAGAATCTGACGGTCGGATCTCCCGAAGTGTCCGTTCGAAGTCAATGGTCGAAATTCACGAACTGTCGCAGCGTGGCGCGTTCTATTCAGCCCATTATATTATATATATAATATATAATATATATTTCGCCGATTTCTATTTAAAACAAATTTTATAAATAGTTTTAAATTCATTTCAAAACAATTTCAACTTCCATTTCAAATTCAAATCAAAATAGAATTTTTTTCTTATAAATTCGTTTTAAATTCATTTCAACTCAATTCAAATTTCAATTTAATTTGAATCCATTTCAAATTGATTTTTATTCTATTTCCAATTCGTTTTCAATTCAATTCGAATTCATTTTATATTCGAATTCATTTTATATTCAATTCAAACTTCAATTAATTTGAATTCATTTTATATTCAGTTCAATTTGAATTCATTCTATATTCAATTCAATTCGAATTCGTTTTATATTCAATTCAATTCGACTTTCTTATTATATTCAATTCAATTCGAATTCGTTTTATATTCAATTCAATTCGAATTCATTTTATATTCAATTCAATTCGAATTCGTTTTATATTCAATTCAATTCGAATTTCTTTTTATATTCAATTCAATTCGAATTTCTTTTATATTCAATTCAAATTCATTTTCTTTTCAATTCGAATTCATTTTCTATTCGATTTAATTCAATTCGAATTCATTTTCTTTTCAATTCAATTCAATTCGAATTCATTTTCTATTTGATTTAATTCAGTTCGAATTCATTTTCTATTCGATTTAATTCAATTCGAATTCATTTTCTTTTCAATTCAATTCAATTCGAATTCATTTTCTATTCGATTTAATTCAATTCGAATTCATTTTCTTTTCAATTTTCATTATAAAAACGAATATAATCAATATAAATATCGTTCACGTAAAAATTGCGCATCTCTAATCAACACGGCTTTATATTTTTCAATAATTCTGTTATTCTATTCAACAAATGAATATTTACCCTATTCAACACATGAATCTATATTTTTGTCAACACATGACTTATCTCAACGAATGAGTACTGTCCACGTGTGACTATTTTTGTTATTCAATATATTTTATAAAATTATGATTTCTATCGTTTAATTTCCAATCAGACTCCAACCGTAAATTAGTAAGAGAACGATTCCCTAAATATTAACCCTGAAGGCCGAAACCAACATCAGATCAATATCCAGGAGACCACTCATCTCATCCATTTTCCAGTTAGTTTCTGATTTTATATATGAATAAAATGTAAATTTTATTGTTAAAATATATCGTCCAACACATGACTAATCTCAACAAATGAGTATTGTCAACACATGAATCGATATTTTATAATATTCTTTATTTTCCCAATTGGAATGAGGCCCAATCAATCACCATATAGCGTTAACTATATGGATTCCATACAACTCATGTATATAAATAGCAACGATAAATAGTCAACAATCATCCAAAGTGCACTACTCTGTATAAGCATCAAATATAGATATCTAACGCTTATAACAGTCTGTTAATCAATCGATCGACATACAACTAATTATTGGGATTAGTGTATGCCTTATTTTATCCCAATACCCGTGTGGGGTTTCAAATCAACAAACACAAATTTTTATTTGTGCAGCTGGGCGATGTGTAAAATTTATCATCCCAATCAATGTCCGTCAAATAGGTGTACATAAACAAACCGTCCGGTTTGTAAATGAATATTTATTTATTCACATTCACGTCAAAAATTATATTTTTAACGATAAAATATTTTTTAACTATATAAATATTTTATTTCATTCCACATCACATAATCGATTAAATCAAATTTATCAACCAAAAAATTAATCAATCACCAAACAATTAACTAAACAAACAAGCCGTCCATGGTCTGTGGACGACGGGTGTCGGGTGCTGCTAAGCACCGTCTGCATCCTAGTATATATTTTTAACTAGAAAAGGAAGTTTAAAGTGAGAAGTTCTCACCGACTAGCTAATCCAAACTCCACGACTCTTCATATGCGGAAATATTCATCGTTCTCGCCTTTTGTCACTTTCGTTGCTCGTAGCCACTACATATATAAAAATCACATTTTTATATTGTTGTTATGTATATAAAAATCATATTTTTAAAATTTCTGCTATATAAAAATTATATTTTTATTTCAGATCTCTTCATATAAAAATTCTATCTTTCCTTCTATAAAAATGAAATCTTTTTTTCTAATTAAAAATCACATCATTTTACTTATGTTCTTTCTATAATAAAATTCAGTTCTAGAACAATAACCTATGTGTAAATTTCAAATTTAAATCAAACTAAATCAATTTATAAAATAATTGATTAGGTTAGTTTATTACCTTGTCTTCACTGTTAACTTCCTTCAGCCGACACCACATCAAACCCATGTCCGAATCTAGGGTTGCAATTTGCACGAAGTACACCGCACTTGCCATTGATCGGCTGCCTCCATGACCTTCATCTCCGCGAGCTCGACCTGAGGTAGGGAGAAGGGAGACTGACTGTGAGACAGAGGGTAGGGGAAGAAGGAGGAGGCCGGGGAAGAAGGAGCGCCGTCGATCGATGGTAGGTAGGGGCGGCGTCAGTTTAAGTTTTTTTTTTTTTGAGTAAGGACGGGGAGAGAGAAATAGAAAGGGGGGACTGGAGGTTATAGGAGTGAGGGGCAGAAGTTTTTATTTAATTATTTAAATTTCAAAAAGTTGACTTTTTATTTCGACCTCGAAACGAGGCACACCACCTGTCGTCCATAGCTAATCACCCCCATTACGAACACAATGGGATATGTATCGTAAGCTGATTTGATAGTTTGGATCAGTTTTCGTCAAAATCAACATATAACTCTATATATTGAATTTGAACGCGCATTTTAATTTACCGGGGCCACATACGAACACTAAAAATTCTCTAAAAATATTTTCTAACTTCGTATTGACGATACAGTCCTAACAAAACTAATTTCATCGAATACTGAGACCGTTTGAGAAATGGCCATTTTCCAGTCGATCAAAATCAACTGAAACTAGTCAAACGCGTTTTCCCTTGCCACGCTCACATATTGAATTCAAAAATTATGAAAATTGGAATCCAGCAATAACTTGAAATCCCGGATCCAACAAAAGTGGTTACGTCAAAATCCGAGGTCGTTTGCAAAATGGCTATTTTTAAGGGCCAGAATTCCATCGCGACTATTTAGAATTTTCAATTGGACATATCTTTTGATTCCCACTATGAAATTTTGATTTTTCGGATTCGTTGGAAAGATATTCTCAATTAGATTCAAATATTTTTGGTTTCACTAAAATCTGGTGTATTTTGAACCCGATACGTTCATTTGAAGTTTAAAATCGAATTTTTGAACTACTGCACCATTTTCAATTCCTTTTATAATTTAAAATAAATATTTATATTCTAACGACGATCTGTATAACTATATACGTTCGAATTCTATTCAAAAATAAATTTCTCATCATTATTATTTAAAATAATTCATTTTAAATATTCAAAATTCACTAAAATTGCCAAAATAAAAATTTTAAATTGGCTCGCATTTTCTGGGTTGTTACAATTTCCCCCACTTAAAACTTTTCGTCCCTGAAAAGGAACGAAGCCGAAAGTTGTTTCACAAATCAACTCAACTTCCCGTATTTTCATTACGGCTTAAGTTCTTCAACTTTTCAGTTTCTAAGAACTTTTCAAATTCTTCAAAAATTTGGCTAATACCCTAAATTTTCGAAAATTTTTGCCATAACCTCCCCTGCACCGGGAGCACCGGGAAAATCCCGAAATTGCCATATAGGCCCTCTGATCTCAAAAAGAAAAAGAAAAAGCCAAGAGGCTAGCCAATCGGCTCATAAAATCATCATCACCCAAACAAAACAGTAAATTATAGTAAATATGTACCTATTTGTCAGGCAAACAATTTTATTCTTCTGCTCTAGCCTCCTTGCTATGACATGTTCAATGTATACACATGTACATATATGCAAATGCAACCAATTTTCAATACAATTCACTATTTTATATAATTTGGCTTAACGGTTCAAAATTATCAAACAAATAAACAACAATGCAACCATCAATCAATTAGTGGATTAACGTTTCAAATTCATAATTTTATATATATACAAAAAATCATGTTTTTAATGCCAAATCACAACAAATAATCCTAAGTAAATTTTGGTTCTCACACCAGTCTAATGGAAATATATAGATATCACACCTTTGAAGCTCAAACATAAATATTGTGATTCTATATCTATCCAGTTTATTAAAACTTCGAATAAACGTTCATGATGCGTATATGCGAACTCTTTATATATTGGATTGTCCAATTCAATACAACTAAAATATTCAAATACGTATGAAATGGTTTAAATTTCAAAACAAAATTTGTTTTCACTTTAAAAATATACTCTTCACACTCGTTCTAGGATACTACTGATCCCATCTCTAATGAGTTATTCTAATTGGATATTACTAATCCAATATATGATGAATTCTTTCGTATGGTTCTAATGTGTCCTGTCCTCGAGCTCTATAAACCAAAGCTCTGATACCAAATGAAACGACCCGAACTTCCCCGTGAAGGAAAGCACGGATAGAATTGAGGACAAGACAACATAGAACGCAGACAGAAGAACATTTCATTGTTATTACAACAATTCCATCAGAATACAAGAATATACAGAGTATAAATGAATAAAATACATTCGAATGATATCAGAGATTACAATAAGTTACATAGCAGTGGAAAATAATACAAAGCACAACTGAAAGTGATACACGGATACAGAGCATTCCGAGCATCGTTCCAGCTGTAAATCAGGATCCTGTGAATATAAATCTGCAAAACCAAAACTACTAGCTGCCCATGTAGAAAATAGGGGCACCCAGAGTTTAGGTTAAAACAATAAACTCCAGGTCAGTCATGTGACTGGTGTGAGAACTAAAACAGTTATTAATCTTTATTTTAAAAGAGAGTAATTCAAGGGACCACGTCGTATAACACCGAACGGGTTTCCTCCCAAGAACACTAGTGCATATAATAAACAACGCAATGCTTTTTCGAAAAATGAAGCTATTATAAGACCCATGTCCCATCACACAATGCAACGCAAGCCGGAGGATAGGGTTTTCCCTTATAATAGCCAAATATGCCAGGTAAGTTTAAAACAAATCATTTGATACTATTATAAGTGTATAGTGTCAAAACAATTTCAATCATAAATATCAATCATAGGCAGCATGGGTACCATCTATCATGTCGCCATACTAGGCTCTACAAATAAAACTGAAATATCTCGTATTGGAAATTGGATTTCCGTCATGAGATGAGGCAAGGGGCAAGCTTCTATCCAATTCGAGACACTATAGCAAATGTCTTAGGATTACACACTCTGAGCAAACCTTGGATCTTCAGGGCCGGTCCTCTCTTACGTTTGAGGATTGGCAATTCCTGAACACATGTTTCCCGGTCCTCACAGACCTAAAATCGAGGCGCCTCACATCCAACAACCACATAGGTGAAAAGTATATAAATGTCAGCCAGTTTAAGCACTGACACCACCACTAGCAAGAAAGAAACATCGTGCTCTCCTTGTAGTCACTATCCCGTTTTTGACTCATACCGAGGTGTGAGGCTCGCGAATTCATGTTATAAACAAAGCTGCGCCACACATGCCGTGCTTTGATCATCAACCACAAGAATTTTCTTTTCAACAGAAGTGTAACAACCCGAAAATCTGGGCCAGTTTAAAATTTTTTATTTTGGCAATTTTAGCGAATTTTGAACATTTAAAAATGAATTATTTTAAATAATATCGACGAGAAATTTATTTTGAACAGAATTCAACGTATATATTATATACGTCGTCGTTAGAATATAAATAATTATATATAATTATAAATAGAATTGAAAATGGCGCGGTAGTTCGATAATTCGATTTCAAACTTCAATTGAATGTACCGGGTGCAAAACAAACCGGATTCTAGCGAAACCAAAAATAATAGGATCTATTTGATAGTATCTTTCTAACGAACCCGAAAAATTGAAATTTCATTGCGGGAATCAAAAGATATGTCCAGTTGAAAATTCTGAATAGTCGTTATGGAATTCAGGCCCTTAAAAATGGAAATTTTGTAAACGACCTCGGATTTCGACGAAACCACTTTTGTTTGATCCGCTGTGTCAAGTTATTGCTAGATTCCAAATTTCATAATTTTTTGAATCAACATGTGAGCGTGGCAAAGGAAAACGCGTTTGACTAGTTTTAGTTGATTTTAATCGACTGGAAAATGGACATTTTTCAAACGGTCTCAGATTTCGACGAAACTAGTTTTGTTAGGACCATATCGTCAATACGAAGCTAGAAAATATTTTTCTGGAATTTTTCAAGTTAGTATGGGACTCCAGTAAATTGAAATGCGCGTTCAAATTCAATATATAGAGTTATACGTTGATTTTGATGGAAACTGATCAAAACGATCGAATCAGCCTACGATACATATCCCATTGTGTTCGCAATGGGGGTAATACGCTATGGACGACAGGCGGTGGGCCTCGTTTAGAGGTCGTATGTAAAAGTCAACTTTTTGAATTAAATAATAAAATAAAATAAAAAACTATCTCTCTCTCCTTCCTTTATCTGCCCCCCCCCCCCCCCTCCCCCCGTTCATTTTAATTAAAAAAAAAGGAGAAATCAAATCGCGCCCTAGCCATGTCGATCTCGAGCGCCGCCGCCTGGGGGCTTCCCGCCGTCGCCGGAGAGGCGCGCCCCACCTCACCTGACGTCGAGACCCTTTTCCACCGATGCCTCCCTCTCCGTCGAAGAAAACCCGTACCCCTCCTGAAGCAACCACCGTAGCCGCCTATCCCCTCTCGAGTTCTGAGCCTCCATCGAGCGCGCCACCGGAGTCAGATGAACGCGCTGTGCCTCCTCCAGTCAGCTTCGGCCTTCTTCGACGCTGTTGCAGATGGTAGCGAACCCCCCCTGTTTCAGAATGAATGATAAAGTGAGTTTTTAAATTTTATTTTATTTATTTTATTATGTAATTAGATTAACTAAATTAGCAATGAAAAAAGGTCAGACCTTTAATGAGGAAAGTTTTGATTTTTATTGTTTAAAAGTTTTGATCTTTCACATATGAATAACAATGAATAAAGATATGACTTGAAATGATTTGTATCTAGTAAAAGAAAGAATTTTTTTTTAATTGAAAAAGATCAGATTTTTCATGACATATAAAAATTTGATTTTTATATATTGAATAGCGTAGTAAAAATTCGATTTTTATATATTGAATAGTGAAGTAAAAATTCGATTTTTATATATTTGATAGCAATATAAAAATGTGATTTTTATATATGTAGTGAATACGGGCAACGAAAGTGACAAAAGGCGAGCACGGCGAAGGGGTTCTACATGGGAAGTGCCATAGAGTTGGGATAGCTATTGGTGAGAACTTCTCACTCTTCAATTTCTTTTTCTAGTTATATATATATATACTAGGATGCAGACGGTGTTTAGTAGCACCCGACACCCGTCATCCACAGACCATGGATGGCTTGTTTGTTAAATTGTTTGGTTGTGTAGTTGGTTATATTATTTGGTTTGAATTGAATTGTTGGGTGAAATGAAATTGGTTTGATTGATGTGTGAATGGCGTGGGCCTTCACTAGACCGGGGATAAGGCTAGGCCTCGTCCCGTTTCTAGTATCGTGCCGTTATGCCGCCGAAATTTTCTAAAATAAGTTAGAAAAATAAAAATATCATTTTTATTTTGTAAATGAACTGAATAAATATTCATGTGTCAAAATAAAATATTTTATCGTTAAAAATATAATTTTTAACGTGAATGTGAATAAATAAATATTCATTTACAAACCGGACGGTTTGTTTATGTACACCTATTTGAAGGACATTGACTGGGACGATAAATTTTACACATCGCCCAACTGCACAAATAAAATCTGTGTTTGATTGTTTGAAACCCCACACGGGTATTGGGATAAAATACGACATACACTAATCCCAATAATTAGTTGTTTGTCGATCGATTGATTGACAGGCTGTTATAAGCGTTAGATATCTATATTTGATGCTTACACAGTGTAGTGCACCTTTGATGATGGTAGATTATTTGTCATTGCTATTATATACATGTGTTGTATGGAATCCATATAATTAACTTTATATGGTAATTGATTGGGCCTCATTCCAATTTAAAAAATAAAGAATATTATAAAATAAAGGTTCATGTGTTGACAGTACTCATCCGTTGAGATTAGTCATGTGTTGAACAAAATATTTTAACAATAAAATTTACATCTTTATCTTTATAAAATAAAGGTTCATTTGTTGACAGTACTCATCCGTTGAGATTAGTCATGTGTTGAACGAAATATTTTAACAATAAAATTTACATCTTTATCTTTATAAAATAAAGGTTCATGTGTTGATAGTACTCATCCGTTGAGAGTAGTCATGTGTTGAACGAAATATATTGAATAACAAAAATAGTCACACGTGGACAGTACTCATTCATTGAGATTAGTCATGTGTTGACAGAAGTATAGATTCACGTATTGAATAAAATAAATATTCATTTGTTGAATAGAATAACGGAATTATTGAAATATATAAAGCTGTATTGATTAGAGATGCACTATTTTGACGAGAAAGATATTTATATCGATTATATTCGTTTTTAAATTTGAATTGAATCGAATAGAAAACCAATTTGAATTGAATATATAACGAATTGAATTCGAATTGAATATAAAACGAATTGAATTCGAATTGAATATATAACGAAATGAATTCGAATTGAATATATAACGAATTGAATTCGCATTGAATATATAACGAATTGAATTCGAATTGAATATATAACGAAATGAATTCGAATTGAATAGAAAACGAATTCGAATTGAATTGAATTGAAAAGAAAATGAATTCGAATCGAATTAAAAATCGATTTGAATTGAAATCAAATAGGAAGGAAAATAAAGAGGATTTATAATAGAAAATTCATTTTTGATTTAAATTTGAAATAAAGGTTGAAATTGTTTTTGAAACGAATTCAAAACTATTTATAAAATTCGTTTTAAATAGAAATCGACGAAATATATATATTATATATATAATATAATGGCCTGAATAAAACGCGTCGTGCCCCGGCAGTTCGCGAATTTCGACCATTAACTTCGAACGGACATTACGGGAGATCCGACCGTCGGATTCTCCTAAAACCGAAACCGTTGGGTTCGTATCGAAAAGAGTTTTCTAACGAATATTAGAAATTTTAAATCTAACGGTTGGATTTGGAGATACATCCAAATCAAATTTGAAAAAGGTCGCTGTAAGTGCAGTTTGATGGCTGTTGATGGAAATCGACTGTACGGGCCTTGATAAAATTATTAAAAATATCAATAATTTGTAAAATCATAAGAAAGGATTTGGGAAAAATTGGGATGAAAAACTCCATATTTGAAAAGATAAAAATAGATTTTTATCGAAATGAACTAGTTTAGAACTAAAGTAACAACCCGTTTATTTTAAATAAATAAATTGGATTTGAAATGGGTTTTAAACAGAATTGATTTGTGGGTTTATCGTGAACGGTGTTTTAAATAACATTTGTTCTTTAACCCGATAATAAATAGAATGCGAGTTGGGTTTGTCGTGAACTGTGTTTTAAATGACATTAGTTCTTTAACCCAGTAAAAGGAGTTTTAACGAATCTGCAGTTAGATTGAAATGGGGATTGATAATCTAAATTATCAAATTTGAAAAAATGAGCAAGAATGGAGTATCACCAGTTTTACTCCAAAGCGATAGTTAAATCTTTAATTAGATTTGAACGTGAAATGGTAATTAATTTTACCGGTAACACCGTGGTGTTAGATATGGAGTACTACCAGTTTTTCTTCATGGGATGAATAGGTTGGGATTGGGAAATGAAATAAATAATTATTTCGGTGTGGTTCGCTAATCTCGACTAGTTTGGAAAACCATAATTTGGTTTGATATGACATCCAAAGGAAGATTAAAGGATAAATTTTAAAGAATTTATCTTGGATAAATTAATGGGAACCTTTCCCTAAGAATATGAAATTTAGAAACTAGCGGTAGGTTAGTTAAGAAGACTGGTTTCCTGGATATTGATCTGATGTTGGTTTCGGCCTTCGGGGTTAATATTTGGGGAATTGCTCTCTTACTGATTTACGGTTAGTGACTAATGAATTGGAATGAGGCGTATGTTGTGTTTGTGTAACATTTGTTTTTAATATACGCGGGTTGTTCGAAAAGTCCGGGTTTATACCCATTTTGAATAACCGATTCGACGATATGTCGAAGATGATGACGGTGGTCGAAGACCGGAAGTCTTCACATCGTTTGGATAATTACTGATGATCCTGATTGGGCTGTACACCCAAGAGGATAGAAATAGTTGGTGGTCGTCCAGACGTACTTGGAGATCGATGGATATGCGAGGAAAGTGCCTCCGGTTTCGTTCAGACCCAGAACGAACTTGTAAATGGATTGTGTGTCTGACATTGGATTTTATTCTGTGTTGATTGATTTCTGTTAAATATATATCTGTTTGGCGGCAGAGAATTTATTCTCTTGCTTAACGCCCTTCTCTGAGACGTACGAGCTTAGAGGTTATATTTCGATAGATATCAATCGCATGGCATGAATTGCCTGTGTGGCATGCTGAGTTGCATAGATCAAGGCATCTGTTGAAAAGCAAAGTCTTGTGGTTGATGATCAAAGCACGGCCTTTGTGGCGTAGCTTTGTGTATAACGTGAATTCGTGAGCCTCACACCTCGGTATGAGTTAAAAACGGGATACGGACTGTAGGGAGAGCACGACGTTTCTTTCTAGCTTTGGTGGTGTCAGTGACTTACCAGCCCTGACATTTATATACTTTTCATCTTTGTGGTTGTTGGATGAGGCGCCTCGATTTTAGGTCTGTAACGACCGGGAAACGTGTGTTCAGGCATAATTAATCCTCTAACGTAAGTGAGGACCGACCCTGAAGCATCCAGGATTGCCCAGAGTGTGTAGTCCTGAGACATTTGCTCGAGTGTCTCGAAAGCAGAGAGGAGCTTCCCCTTTGCCTCGACTCATGACGGAAATCCAATTTCCAATACGTGTGTTGCGGTTTTAATTGTAGAACTAGTATGGCGACATGATACATAGTACCCATGCCGCCTAGGATTGATATTTATGATTGAAATTGTTTTGACACTATACACTTATTATAGTATCAAATAATTTGTTTTAAACGTACCAAGCATGTTTCGCTATTATAAGAAAAAACCCTATCCTCCGGCTTGCGTTAAATTGTGTGATGGGACATGGGTCTTATAATAGCTTCATTTTTTGAAAAAGCATTGCGCTGTTTATTCTATGCACTAGTATTCTTGGGAGTAAACCCGTTCCGTGTTATACGGCGTGGTCCCTTGAATTACTCTCTTTTAAAGTAAAGTTTTAAATAACTGTTTTAGTTCTCACACCAGTTACATGACTGACCTGGAGTTTATTGTTTTAACCTAAACTCTGGGTGCCCCTATTTTCCGCACGGGCAGCTAGTAGTTTTGGTTTTGCAGATTTATATTCACAGGATCCTGGTTTACAGCTGGAATGATATCTGGAAAGCTCTGTATCTGTATATCACCTTCAGTTGTGCTTTGTATTACTTTTCCGCTGCTATGTAATATATTGTAATCTCTGATATTTATCGAATGTAATTTATTCAATTATACTCTGTATATTCTTGTATCTGATGGAATTGTTGTAATAGCAATGAAATGTTCTTCCGTCTGCGTTCTTTTGTGTGTTGTGCTCAAAGTATCCGCTCTTTCCCTTACGGGGAAGTAACGGGTTCTCACAAGAAGCTTTGATCATTTGCCACTTAGGCGTGCCACACAGGCAATTCATGCCATGCGACTGATGTCCATCGATATACAACCTCTGAGCTCGTACGTCTCAGAGAAGGGCGTTAATCAAGAGAATAAATTTTCCGCTGCCAAACAGATGTATATTTAATAGAGATCAATCAACACAGAATAAAATCCAAAGTCGGGCACACAGTCCATTTACAAGTTTGTTATGGGTCCGAACGAAACCGGAGGCACTTTCCTCGCATATCCATCGATCTCCAAGTACGTCTGGACGATCACCAACTGATTCTTTCCTCTTGGGTGTACAGCCCAATCAAGATCATCAGTAATCACCCAAACGATGTGAAGACTTCCGTTCTTCAACCACCGTCTTCATCTTCGACATATCTTCGAATCGGTTATTCAGAATGGGTATAAACCCGACCTTTCTGAATAACCCGCGTATATAGTAAACAAATGTTACACAAACACAACGTACGCCTCATTCCAATTCATCAGTCACTAACCGCAAATTAGCAAGAGAACAATTCCCCAAATATTAACCTTAAAGGCCGAAACCAACATCAAATCAATACCCAGGAAACCATTCTTCTTAGCTAACCTACAGTTAGTTTCTAAATTCCACATTCTTAGGAAAGGTTCCCGTTAATTTTATCAAAGATAAATTCTTTTGAATTTATTCTTTAATCATCCTTTGGATATAATTTCAAACCAAATTATGGTTTTCCAAACTAGTCGGGATTAGCGAACCACACCAAAAAAATTATTTATTTTATTTCTCAATCCCCACCTATTTATCCCATGAAACAAAACTGGTAATACTCCATATCTAATACCATGGTGTTATCGGTAAAATTAATTACCATTTCACGTTCAAATCTAATTAAAGATTTAACTATCGCTTGGAGAAAAACTGGTGATACTCCATTCTCGCTCATTTTCCAAATTGGATAATTTAAATTATCAATTCACATTTCAATCTAATTGCAGATTCATTAAAACTCCCTTTACTAGGTTAAAGAACTAACGTCATTTAAAACGCAGTTCACGATACCCACAAATCAATTCTAATTCAATTCCAATCAAATATATTAGAAATTCTGATTATTTAAAACCCCTTTCAAGTCCAATTTATTTATTTAAAAATAATTGGGTTTTAAATTTAGTTCAAAAATAGTTCATTTCGATAAAAATCTATTTTTATCTTTACAAATGTGGGATTTTTCACCTAGTTCTTCACAAATCATTTCTTATAATTTTACACAAATTATTGATATTTTTGATAATTTTATCAAGACCCGTACAGTCGATTTCCAACAACGGCCATCGTGCTGCACTTACAGCGACCTTTTCCGATATTGATTTGGACATATCTCCAAATCCAACCATTAGATTTCAAATTCTAATATTCGTTAGAATGCTCTTTTCGCTACGAACCCAACGGTTCCGGTTTTAGGAGAATCCGACGGTCGGATCTCCCGTAGTGTCCGTTCGAAGTCAATGGTCGAAATTCACGAACTACCGTGGCGCGACGCGTTCTATTCAGGCCATTATATTATATATATAATATATATAATATATATTTCGTCGATTTCTATTTAAAACGAATTTTATAGATAGTTTTAAATTCGTTTCAAAACAATTTCAACTTCCATTTCAAATTCAAATCAAAATTGAACTTTTTTTCTTATAAATTCGTTTTAAATTCATTTCAACTCAATTCAAATTTCAATTTAATTCGAATTCATTTCAAATTGATTTTTATTCTATTTCCAATTCGTTTTAAATTCAATTCGAATTCATTTTATATTCAATTCAAACTTCAATTCAATTTGAATTCATTTTATATTCAATTCGAATTCGTTTTATATTCAATTCAGTTCGAATTTCTTTTTATATTCAATTTAATTCGAATTCGTTTTATATTCAATTCAATTCGAATTCATTTTATACTCAATTCAATTCGAATTCGTTTTATATTCAATTCAATTCGAATTTCTTTTTATATTCAATTCGAATTTCTTTTATATTCAATTCAATTCGAATTCATTTTCTTTTCAATTCAATTCGAATTCATTTTCTATTCGATTTAATTCAATTTGAATTCATTTTCTTTTCAATTCAATTCAATTCGAATTCATTTTCTATTCGATTTAATTCAATTTGAATTCATTTTCTATTCGATTTAATTCAATTCGAATTCATTTTCTTTTCAATTCAATTCGAATTCATTTTCTATTTGATTTAATTCAATTCGAATTCATTTTCTTTTCAGTTTTCATTATAAAAACGAATATAATCGATATAAATATCGTTCGCGTCAAAATAGCGCATCTCTAATCAACACGGCATTATATTTTTCAATAATTCCGTTATTCTATTCAACAAATGAATATTTATCCTATTCAACACATGAATCTATATTTTTGTCAACACATGACTAATCTCAACGAATGAGTACTGTTGTAACGACCCGAAAAATCTGAACCAATTTAAATTTTTTGAATTGGCTAAAATAGTAGATTTTAAATATTTAAAATAAATATTATAAATAGTAAAGATGAAAACTGAGTTTGAATCGACAATTGAAAAGGAATATAATTAATCCTAAATATAAACAAGGCCTGAAATGGCGCAGTAGTTTCAAATTTTAAATTCAAACTTTGACTGACTGTACCGGGTGTAAACAAAGCGGATTTGAGCGAAACCAAAAATATTTAAATCTGTTGGTGAATACCTTTCTAACGAATCTGAAAAATCGAAGTTTCATAGCGGGATGCAAAAGTTACGGCCAAATGAATTTTCTGAAAGGTCGCTTTGGAATTTATATAGCCCGTGAAATTGGCCATTTTGCATACGACCTCGGAATTCAACGAAACCACTTTTGTTGGATCCGGGATGTGAAGTTATTGCTAGGTTTCAAATTTCATAATTTTTGAAGCTAGTATGTGAGCGTGGCAAAGGAAAATGAGTTTTGGTCAATTACAGTTAAATTAGATCGACCAGAAATGGGCCTTTTTGCAAACGGTCTCAGAATTCGACGAAACTAGTTTTGTTGGGACCGTATCGTCAAAACATAGCCAGATTTATTTTTCTGGAATTTTTCGAATCAGTTTGTGGCCCAAGCAAATTGAAATGTACGCTCAAATTAAATATTGAATGTAATATATTTTAAGTTGAAGGAAAACTGACTGAAACAGTCGAATGGGCCAACGAAACATATCCCATTGTGTTCGGAATGGGGGTAAAACGCTAGGGACGACAGTCGTTGGGTTTGGATTGGAGGTCGTGTCAGAAAACCCCTTTTTAAAACCATCGGCCAATAGAATTTTTTCTTTCATTAATTTAAAAATATAAAAAAAAATCAAAACCCCCCTGTATCAGCTTCTCTCGACGGCAGAAACCCCTTTGCCACTTCTCATCCACATTCCGGCCAAACCGCTCGTCGTTGACCCCCGACCCTTTGCAACTTTTTGAAGATCTCCCCGAGCTCTTCAAATCCATAGCCGCTTTGCGTCCTGCCATCGCCTGTGCGCGGAGATCAGACGACCCGAAGTTTGTCACTTCAAGCCGCCGCCGCCGTTAGCCAAGGCCGTTAAACTGGCCCCACCTCCAGGCAAACAGGCGCCTCTCCGTCCTCTTCCACGTGGCATCTTCCGATCGTCACCAAACCTCACGGATTGCAAGAAAAACTCCGACTTAGTTTCGAACCAAACTGCTGAGGTATCGGCTATGTTTATTTTCAACAGTTTTAACACCTTTAAACCGTTGCAAACTTTGAAAAATCGTATCTTTTTCGTGTGTTGACGAAATTCGATGAAACAGGAAACATCATGACCGTGTGGACGTCTTCTACATTCTAGAAGAGACCGTGTGTTTTTCTGAGCCTTCTGTTATTTTTGGTGGAGTGGAACCCAATGTGAGATTTCTAATTTATGAACGATATGGAAAACGACGATGTATAAATTATATAGTCGATGTATGAGTTATATAAGCGTTGTACACCTCTTGTATAAGCGTTGTATAAGTTGTACGTTCGATGTATAAGTTATATATGCATTGTAAAAATTATATATTTGTTGAAATAGAAGTGAAATGCTATATATATATATATGTACGCCCCTCGTCCACAAACCATGGATGATATTTATTGGTTGTGATTGGTGTGAAAATTGATTGATAACGAATGGTTGATTGAAATTGTTTGTGGTTGAAATTGATTGATTGTGGTTGAAAAATACCCGTTTTTGGTTGAGAAATATTTGGTTGAAACCACATAGGATTAGTTTGTGGAAATGAAAAAATATACATGCCGGCTGCATGCGAACTAGATGCATGAATCCCCATTGTCAAAAACCGCGAGGTTTTAAGGTAGAGCGAGGAGCCGTACTAGGGACGGTCCCGGTTTTTACTACCCTGTCGTTATGCTGCCGAAATTTTGAATAATACTCATGTGTTAGAATTATTTTCATTTGTTGAAACAATATTTATTTGTTGTATAGAAAACCTTCATGTGTTGAATTGAAATTCATTTGTTGAATAGAATTCATGTGTTGAATGGTATTCGTGTTTTTAAATATAAAAATCACATTTTTATCTATATATACAAACTATAGAAAACCTTCATGTGTTGAATTGAAATTCATTCGTTGAATAGAATTCATGTGTTGAATGGTATTCGTGTTTTTAAATATAAAAATCACATTTTTATCAATATATACAAACTACAGAAAACCTTCATGTGTTGAATTGAAATTCATTCGTTGAATATAATTCATGTGTTGAATGGTATTCGTGTTTTTAAATAAGAAAATCACATTTTTATCTATATATACAAACTATAGAAAATCTTCATGTGTTGAATCGATATTCATTCGTTGAATAGAAATTCATGTGTATAATGGTATCTGTATTTTGAAATAAATTATTTTATAATAAAAATCATATTTTTATTACCTATATGAACTATATAAAATAATCTTGTTTTGAAATAAATTGTTTTATAATAAAAATCTTATTTTTATCATCAATATGAAATATATAAAATAATCTTGTTTTGAAATGAATTGTTTTACATTAAAAATCACATTTTTATTATATACATGAATTGTTAAAAATAGTGAAGTGTTGAAATAGAAGACAGTTAGATAAAAACATCATTTTTATCAAATGTATCAAATTCATATAGTTTTGAAATCGAAGAATCGATATATATATAAATAGAATTGAAATAAATCGAATAACGAAGCTGCAGTTCGTATTTTGAAACCGTGATTTCAAACGATTAGTGTGGGAGATCGTTGTGACGACCCCAAACCCCGTACTGACGGCGGCAAGGGTAATCCTTGGAATATAACACATAAACAGACAATAGCAGAACTGAAATAAATAAATACACCAAATAATGAACAATAGAATATACTAGATAAACGTAATCATCAGAGTTACACTGTATACAAGATCAAATTTAGTACAAATACAGTTCAGCTATACATATATGTCTACAGCGGAAAAACAAACATAATAGGCACAACAGGAGCTCAACAGCATAAAAAGAGATAAATGATAGAATCCATCTTTAGCTCCAGCTATCCAGAAAGAGCCATCTAAAACCTGAATACAAGGTTGCCCGTGTAGAAAAAGGGGCACCCGAGTTTGAAACTGAAACAAACTACGAGTCAACTTATGTGGTTGTTGCTGTTGCGAGGCGCCTCGGTTTGAACGGACGATCCGGGTCCGATGGAGTCATTCGTTGGCTCATTTACGCCCCAAAGGGCGGGGAAACGTATTGTTCAGGAATTTTAATCCACATCGGTGGACCGGCCCTGACGATCCTAGGGTCACTCGAGCTCTGATCATGTGGCTCGGGCTAGAGAGTCGCGAAGTCGGTAAGGACTATCTTTTGACTTGGTTCATGACGGAAATCCAATTTCCAAATACGTGACTGTGCAGTTTTGATTGTATACCCATATTTGGCGACATAGTGGCATAGGACGCTCATGTCGTCTATGATTGATAGTTATGATTTGAAATTGTTTTTGAAACATATAGACTCTAGTAGTAATATCAAATGCTTTTGTTTTATTCGTATTAAGCATATTTTGGCCATTATAAGGTAAAACTCTATCCTCCGGTTTGCGTTGCATTGTGTGATGGGAACTGAGTATTATAATGGCTTCATTTTTATAAAAAGCATTGCGATGTTTCAAAGTATTATTTGTTTTAAAGCACTGGCGATCCGAGGGAGTAAACCCGTTCCACGAAAGTGGCGTGGTCCTGTGATTAGCCATATTTTAAATGTGTTGAGTAGATTTCTCATATCAGTCCCATGACTGACTCGTAGTTTGTTTCACTTTCAAACTCGGGTGGCCCTTTTTCTACACGGGCAGCCTTGTATTCAGGTTTTAGCTGGCTCTTTCTAGATACCTGGAGCTGAAGATGGATTCTATCATTTATCTCTTTTTATGCTGTTCAGCTCCTGTTGTACCTATTATGTTTTTTTTTTCGCTGTAGACATATATGTATAACTGAACTGTATTTGTACTAAGTATGATCTTGTATACTTTGTAACTCTGATGATTACGTTTATCCAGTATATTCTATTATTCATTATCTGGTGTATTTATTTATTTCTGTTCTGCTATTGTCTGTTTATGTGTTATATTCCAAGGATTACCCTTGCCGCCGTCAGTACGGGGTTTGGGGTCGTCACAACTTGGTATCAGAGCTTTGGTTAAGCTTAGTTCTGGAATATAACATATTAACGAACTCGTCAGAAATAGAACCAGCAGTGTTCTAGGACGAGTGACTCATTACAGATAGGATCAGTAATATCCTAGTATGAGTAGCAGAATGAAATAACACCTAGATAGACATATTTACATTCAAGTATTTGTCTCTATATTTTGAAATATCTTTTCTGTGACCTGACACTTGATCTGCTATTTGCAGAAGTACTAGAAAATGAGTGACAGAAACAGAAGTAGTAATACTGACCCAGATATAGAAGCTCTATTTATGAAATATAGGAATCTGGGTGGAAAACCCTTCTCGGGCGAATAATCTATTATGAGAACACAAGCATGGATTCGTTCGACTGAGAAAATCTTTGAAGGATTAAAGCTGAGGGATGATCAGAAAAGATTACTGGCCTCGTGGGCACTCAAAGACGAAGCTTTGTTCTGGTGGGATTCGGTTATTAAGGATAATCCCGAAGGTGATATCACCTGGAATAGATTCAAAGTGATTTTCTTGGAAAGATTCGCTCCTCCTGAAGTGATTGAGCGACTACGTGATGAATTTTCTTATCTGATACAAGGAGATATGACCATTCCTGAATATCATAAGAAATTCAATGAACTTTCTCACTTTGCCCCTCATCTAATTTAAAATCCAAGGAGGCAGAATTTGAGATTTATCAACGGGCTTCAAAGAATATATCAGAACAGTGTAATGAGGAACGTGAAGCTCCCCTTTTCTGAAATGATATATATGGCTTACCAGTACGAGGATCTCGACAAGAAAGGTATGTTACAGTACGAAGAGGAAGTCATCTCTAGTAATAAAATTGAGTCTGAAACTGATCGTCCTGAGGCCAGTACAATGTCTGAGGTCAGTAAGGAGCCCAAAGTCAATCGGAAAAGGGCCAGATCCGAAAAAGAACCAGTAACGACAGCTGTATGCAGTAACTGCAATAGGCAAGGGCATCTCTCGGTAAGTTGCAGATCTCTAAAGAAATGAGTAAAGGATGGGTCTAAATCTGGTAAGAAGTTTCAAGAGAATAGAAAGTGCAGTCAATGCCATCAGACTGGTCATCTTTCAAAGGCCTGCCCGCTATTCAGAAAACTTGAAGCAGTACATGTGAACGAAGTGGCAGAGGTGCCTGCATCTTCGTCTATTCAGGAAAGGCCAGATGTTTTAGAAGGCACGCTAACTGTCAAAGATATCCCAGTTAAAGTATTGTTTGACACCGGCGCGTCGCGAAGCTTTGTTGCAAAGAATGCAGCTAAGAAGCTAGATTTGAATTTGAAGAAGCTCAAGGAACCAATGACTGTCCAGAATCCGGTTGGGGGTTCCATTGATCTCAGTTAGGTTTGTGGAGTGCCGGTTTCTTTTTCTCGTTGTCGGTTTCCTACCATCGCGGTCGTCATGAATTTTACAGAGTTTGATTTTATCTTGGGGTTAGACTGGTTGACCAAGTATGAAGCTGAGGTTAAATGCGCCGACAGAGTCATTAAGGCGAAGATTAAATCAGGTGACGAGGATTTATCCTTTGGAGCAATTAAAATACACACTTCCTCAGGCTTTGATAGGGTGACGAGAATTTATTCTCTGGAGTTATTATCTATACATGCTCCCCTGTAAACACCAGAATATATCACTATAAATATGTGTGTGCTTATTAGGATTTACTGGGTACCTAATACGGCCCAATAAATTTCCAAACCTCTCCCCGTACAAAGGAGTTTATGGCGAAATTTTTCGAAAATTCCGGGTGTTAGCCAAATTTTTGAAGAATTTGAAAATTCTCAGAAACTGAAAATTTGGAGAACGGAAGCCGGATTGAACATAGAGCTGATTAATCAAACTACTTTCGACTTTGTTCATTTTCGGGGACGAAAACTTTTAAGTGGGGGAGATTGTAACGACCCGGAAAATCTGAACCAATTTAAAATTTTTGAATTGGCTAAAATAGTGGATTTTAAATATTTAAAATAAATATAATAAGTAGTAAAGATGAAAACTGAGTTTGAATCGACAATTGAAAAGGAATATAATTAATTCTAATTATAAACAAGGCCTGAAATGGTGCGGTAGTTTCAAAATTTGATTTCAAACTTTGACTGACTGTACTGGGTGCAAAACAAAGTGGATTTGAGCGAAACCAAAAATATTTAAATCTACTAGTGAATACCTTTCTAACAAATCTGAAAAATCGAAGTGCCATAGCGGGAAGCAAAAGTTATGGCCAAATGATTTTTCGAAAGGTCGCTATGGAATTTATATAGCCCGTGAAATTGGCCATTTTGCATACGACCTCGGAATTCGACGAAACCACTTTTGTTGGATCCAAGATGTGAAGTTATTGCTAGGTTTCAAATTTCATAATTTTTGAAGCTAGTATGTGAGTGTGGCAAAGGAAAATGATTTTTGGTCAATTATAGTTGAATTGGATCGACCAGAAATGGGCCTTTTTGCAAAAGGTCTCAGAATTCGACGAAACTAGTTTTGTTGGGATCGTATCGTCAAAACATAGCTAGATTTATTTTTCTGGAATTTTTCGAATCAGTTTGTGGCCCTGGCATATTTAAATGTACGTTCAAATTAAATATTGAATGTAACATATTTTAAATTGAAGGAAAACTGACTGAAACAGTCGAATGGGCCTACGAACCATATCCCATTGTGTTCGGAATGGGGGTAAAACGCTTGGGACGACAGTCGTTGGGTTTGGATTGGAGGTCGTGTCAGAAAACCCCTTTTTAAAACCATCGGCCAATAGAATTTTTTCTTTCATTAATTTAAAAATATAAAAAAATCAACCCTCCCCCCCCCCCGTATCAGCTGCTCTCGACGGCGGAAACCCCTTCGCCACTTCCCATCCACTTTCCGTGTAACAACCCGAAAATCTGGGCCAGTTTAAAATTATTATTTTGGAAATTTAAGTGAATTTTGAACATTTAAAATAGATTATTTTAAATAATAACGATGAAAAATTTATTTTAAATATAATTCAAACGTATATATTTATATACGTTGTCGTTAGAATATAAATAATTATATATAATTATAAATAGAATTGAAAATGGCGCGGTAGTTCGATAATTCGATTTCAAACTTCAATTGAATGTACCGGGTGCAAAACAATCCGGATTTTAGTGAAACCAAAAATGATAGGATCTAAATGATGAAATCTTTCCAACGAATCCGAAAGATCAAGATTTCATAGCGGGAATCAAAAGATATGTCCAGTTGAAAATTCTGAATAGTCGCTATGGAATTCAGGCCCTTAAAAATGGGAATTTTGCAAATGACCTCGGATTTCGACGAAACCACTTTTGTTGGGTCCGTGATGTCGAATTATTGCTAGGTTTCAAATTTGATAATTTTTCGAATCAATATGTGAGCGTGGCAAAGGAAAACGCGTTTGACCAGTTTCAGTTGATTTTAATCGACTGGAAAATGGCCATTTTTCCAACGGTCTCAGAATTCGATGAAACTAGTTTTGTTAGGACCGTATCGTCAATACGAAGCTAGAAAATATTTTTCTGCAATTTTAAGAGTTAGTATGTGACTCCGGTAATTTGAAATGTACGTTTAAAATTCAATATAGTGATTTAAATGGAAATTCAACGGAAACTGATCAAAACGATCGAATCAGCTTGCGATACATATCCCATTGTGTTCGGAATGGGGGTGAAACGCTATGGACGATAGGCGGTGGGCCTCGTTGCGAGGTCGCAAGTAAAAGTCAACTTTTTGAAAATTAAATTAAATTAAATTTAAAATATATAAACCCCCCCTTCTCGTTTTCATTCAACAGAAAAAAATAGAAAAAAATGGAAAGAAGAGGGCGACGGAGGGGGGGGGGGCAGCCGCCGCCACCACATCGCGCCCCCCCAGCGACGCTGCCGCCGCCACCACATCGCGCCCCCCCAGCGACGCTGCCGCCGCCGCTGCTTCCTCTTCTCCTCCTCCTTCTTCCTCTGCCTCGCCACTCCACCCCCTGCGCGCAACCCCCATCGCGCCAGCAACCGCACCCCCTCCCGCCTGAAACCCTAGCCGACAACCCCGACCTCCTCCACCCCGCTGGCCACCACCGCCGACCCCAAAAGCCCCTCCCTCGGCCTCCGCTCGACTGTCGAACCCCCTCCCTCTTATAAAAAAAAACACTGTAAGTCTTCTATTAGTTAGTATTTATTTATTTTTGCTATTAAAATTTTGTATGAACCATTATGATTTAGGATTGATTTTTACTGTCATAAAGGATTTGATTTCTAAATGTAAGAGACTTGATTTTGAAGAAAATATAGAAAGACAAGATTTTAGAATAAACAAAGAGTTGATTTTTATGAACAAGCTAAGATTTTTATTTGTTCATTAGCTAAGAGAGGAAAAGAAGTGATTTTTAAAAATAGAAATATGATTTCTATATTTATAAAATTCTAAAAATATAATCTTTACTATATAGAAGATGTAAAAATATGATTTTTATATTTTTAAAGAATTAAAAATATAATTTTTACATGTTAGGAATATTAAAAATATCATCTTTTTATAGGTAGCAAAATAAAATGTGATTTCTATAGGGATGGAATTGAAAAGGTAAAATCTTTAAAAATAAAAAGACGATATTTTAATGTTAGTAAAGGCGAAATCTTTATATTTAAAAAGGCGAGAGCTTTATATAGAAAACATCGAAGTAAAAATTCGATTTTTAAATATATGAAGTGATTATAAAAATATGATTTTTAAATTGAAAGTGAATAAATAAAAATGTGATTTTTATTTTAAAGACATCAAAATATAAAAATGTGTGATTTTTATATATGTAGTGACTACGGGCAACGAAGGTGATAAAAAGGCGAGAGTGAAGAAGATTTCTATAAAAGAAGAGTCAAGATGAGTGGATAGCTTTCGGTGAGATCTTCTCACTCAAAATCTCTTTTTCTAGTTATATATATATATATATATACTAGGATGTAGACGGTGTTTAGTAGCACCCGACACCCGTCATCCACAGACCATGGATGGCTTGTTTGTTTAATTGTTTGGTTGTGTAGTTGGTTAGATTATTTGGTTTGAATTGAATTGTTTGGTGAATTGAATGGACTTGATTGATGTGTGAATGGCATGGGCCTTCACTAGACCGGGGATAAGGCTAGGCCTCTTCCCGTTTCTAGTATCGTGCCGTTGTGCCGTCGAAATTTTGAAAAATGAAAAAAAGAGTTAGTTAAAAATAGTAAAGTGTTGAAATAAATATTTTTGACGTTAAAAATATAATTTTTAACGTGTTAAGAAACATCATAAAACTCTTCTGAAAAGAAATAAATATTTATAAACAAATCGACCGATTTGTTTATATACACTGATTTGACTGATATTGATTGGGTCGATAAATTTTACACATCGCCCAACTGCACAAACAAAAATATGTGTTTGTTGATTTGAAACCCCACACGGGTGTTGGGATGATATTTGGCGTACACTAATCCCAATTATTTAATTATTGTCGATCGATTGGTCGACAGACTGTGTAAGCGTCGATTATTTATATTTGATGCTTATGCAGTTGTGTGGTGCACTTTGGATGATGGTTGATTGTTTATCATTGCTATTATATACATGTGTTGTATGGAATCCATATAATCAACGTTATATGGTGATTGATTGAGCCTCATTCCAATCGGGACAACAATGAATATTATAAAAGAAAATTCATGTGTTGAATATAAAAATAGTCATGTGTTGACGATGTTCATGTGTTGAGTGAAATATTTTATACGATGAAATTTACATCTTTATCATATTTAAAATTAGAACTACTTCCCAGTAGAAGTCTAATTGAAAATCAAACGATAGATACCATAGTTTTATAAAATATTTTACATAACAAAAATAGTGATGTGTTGACAGTACTCATGTGTTGAGATTAGTCAGGTGTTGGAAGAAATATAGATTCATGTGTTGAATGGAATAAATATTCATTTGTTGAATAGAATAACGGATTTATTGAAATATATAAAGTCGTGTTGATTAGAGTTGCGCTATTTTAACGTGAACGATATTTATATCGGTTATATTCGTTTTTATAATGAATGTAGAAAAGGTAATGATTTCAAAATATAACGTTTTGAAAATATTATCATTTATATAGTAATGATATGAAATATTCAATTTTGATTAGAAATTGAATATAGAATTGAAATGGTTTTGAAAACGAATTTAAAACGATTTATAAAATACGTTTTAAAAGGAAATTGACGAAATATATAATATATATATATATATATATTATATATATATATATATATATAATGGCCTGAATAGAACGCACCGCTCCGCGGCAGTTCGTGAATTTCGACCATTGACTTCGAATTGACGTTGTGGGAGATCCGACCGTCGGATTCTCCTAAAACCGGAACCGTTGGGTTCGTACCGAAAAGAGCTTTCCAATGAATATTAGAAATTTGAAATCTAACGGTTGGATTTGGAATTATGTCCAAATCAAAATTTGAAAAGGTCGTTGTAAGTGCAGTTCGATGGCCATTGGAGGAAATCGACTGTACGGGCCTTGATAGAATTATTAAAAATAGTCAATATTCCCAATACGTGGATTGGACTGGAGTTGAATCGAAATTATCTTCGGGATATTTTGATGTTGGATTTCGTGACTATACAGATATTGTTATGGGAATTTGAAAGATATATTTTATATCGTTATTTCCAATACGATATATGTTGGTTTCAGAATTTGATATTGAATATAAGCCGATATATTTTCTATTCAAAGCCTTGTATTTAATATCAAATGTGATTTGGGTTTATCGTGGATCGTGTTTTAGATGACATTGGTTCTTTAACCCAGTTAAAGGAAAGATATTGATTTTTGAGAAGATTAAAACTAAGTGGAGTTTTAATGAATCTTTAATTAGATTAAAATGTGAATTGATAATTTAAATTATCAAATCTGAAAAGTGATCGAGAGTGGAGTATCACCAGTTTTGCTCCAAAGCGATAATTAAATCTTTAATTAGATTAAAATGTGAATTGATAATTTAAATTATCAAATCTGAAAAGTGATCGAGAGTGGAGTATCACCAGTTTTGCTCCAAAGCGATAGTTAAATCTTTAATTAGATTTGAACGTGAAATGGTAATTAATTTTACCGATAACACCGTGGTGTTAGATATGGAGTATCACCAGTTTTCCTCCATGGGATATATAGGTTGGGATTGGGAAATAAAATAAATAATTACTTTGGTGTGGTTCGCAAATCCCGACTAGTTTGAAATGATATCCAAAGGAAGATTATAGAATAAATTTAGAAGAATTTATCTTGGATAAAATTAATGGGAACATTTCCCTAAGAATGTGTTTTTGTGAATAAAAGAATATTCTGAATTGGAATGAGGCGTTTGTTGTGTTTGTGTAACATTCGTTTATTATATACGTGGGTTATTCAGAAAGGCCGGGTTTATACCCTGAATAATCGATTCGACGAGATGTCGAAGATGAAGACGGTGGTTGAAGACCGGAAGTCTTCACATCGTTTGGGTGATTACTGATGATCTTGATTGGGCTGTACACCCAGGATGAGGGAATCAGTTGGTGATCGTCCAGACGTACTTGGAGATGGATGGATATGCGAGGAAAGTGCCTCCGGTTTCGTTCAGACCCAGAACGAACTTGTAAATGGATTGTGTGTCTGACATTGGATTTTATTCTGTGTTGGTTGATCTCTATTAAATATACATCTGTTTGGCGGCGGAGAATTTATTCTCTTGCTTAACGCCCTTCTCTGAGACATACGAGCTCAGAGGTTGTATATCGATGGACATCAGCCGCATGGAGTGAATTGCCAATGTGGCATGCGTAAGTGGCAATTGATCAAGGCTTCTGTTGAAAAGCAAAGTCTTGTGGTTGATGATCAAAGCACGGCCTGTGTGGCATAGCTTTGTGTATAACGTGAATTCGTGAGCCTCACACCTCGGTATGAGTCAAAAACGGGAGACGGACCGCTGGGAGAGCACGATGTTTCTTTCTAGCTAGGGTGGTGTCAGTGACCTACCAGCCCTGACATTTATATACTTTTCACCTGTGTGGTTGTTGGATACGAGGCGCCTCGGATATAGGTCTGTAAGGACCGGGAAACGTGTGTTCAGGAATAACTAATCCTCAAAAGTAAGAGAGGACCGGCCCAGCCGATTCCAAGGATCATAGTGGGGTCCTGGGACATTTGCTAGAGTGTCTCGAACGCGGAGAGGAGCTTGCCCCTTGCCTCGACTCATGACGGAATCCAATTTCCAATACGTGTGTTTCGGTTTTATTTGTAGAGCCTAGTATGCATAGTAGATGGTAGCTATGCCGCCTATGATTGATATTTATGATTTGAATTGTTTTGACACTATATACCTATAATAGTATCAAATAATGTGTTTTAAACGTATCAAGCATGCTTTGGCTGTTATAAGGTAAAAACCCTATCCTCCGGCTTGCGTTGCATTGTGTGATGGGACCTGGGTCTTATAACAGCTTCATTTTTCTTTATTTAGCATTGCGTTGTTTGTTCTATGCACTGGTATTCTGGGGAGGAAACCCGTTCCGTGTTATACGGCGTGGTCCCTTGATTTACCGAATTTTAAAATAAAGAATTATAACTGTTTTAGTTCTCACACCAGTCACATGACTGACCTGGAGTTTATTGTTTTAACCTAAACTCTGGGTGCCCCTATTTTCCGCACGGGCAGCTAGTAGTTTTGGTTTTGCAGATTTATTTTAACAGGGTCCTGATATACAGCTGGAACGATGCTCGGAAAGCTCTGTATCCGTGTATCACTTCTAGTTGTGCTTTTGTATTATTTTCTGTTGCTATGTAATTTATTGTAATCTCTGATATTTATCGAATGTAATTTATTCATTTGTACTCTGTATATTCTTGTATCTGATGGAATTGTTGTAATATACAATGAAATGTTCTTTCGTCTGCGTTCATTTGTGTGTTGTTCTCAAAGTATCCGCTCCTTCCTTCACGGGGAAGTTACGGGTTCTCTCATTCCGGCCAAACCGCTCGTCGTTGACCCCTGACCCTTTGCAACTTTTTGAAGATCTCCCCGAGCTCTTCAAATCCATAGCCGCTTTGCCTCCTGCCATCGCCTGTGCGCGGAGATCAGATGCCCCGAAGTTCGTCACTTCAAGCCGCCACCACCGTTAGCCAGGGCCGTCGAACTGGCCCCACCTCCGGGCGAACAGGCGCCTCTCCGTCCTCTTCCACGTGGCATCTTCCGATCGTCACAAAACCTCACGGATTGTAAGAAAAACTCCGACCTAGTTTCGAACCAAACTGCTGAGGTATCGGCTATGTTTATTTTCAACAGTTTTAACAACTTTAAACCGTTGCAAACTTTGAAAAATCATATTTTTTTCTTGTATTGACGAAATTCGATGAAACAGGAAACATCGTGACCGTGTGGACGTCTTCTACATTCTAGAAGAGACCGCATATTTTTCTGAGCCTTCTGCTATTTTTGGTGGAGTGGAACCCAATGTGAGATTTTTAATTTATAAACGATATGGAAAACGACGATGTATAAATTATATAGTCGATGTATGAGTTATATAAGCGTTGTACACCTCTTGTATAAGCGTTGTATAAGTTGTACATTCGATGTATAAGTTATATATGCATTGTAAAAATTATATATTTGTTGAAATAGAAGTGAAATTCTACATATATATATATATATATATATATATATATATATACGCCCCTCGTCCACAAACCATGGACGATATTTATTGGTTGTGATTGGTGTGAAAATTGATTGATAGCGAATGGTTGATTGAAATTGTTTATGGTTGAAATTGATTGATTGTGGTTGAAAAATACCCGTTTGTGGTTGAGAAATATTTGGTTGAAACCACATAGGATTAGTTTGTGGAAATGAAAAAAATATACGTGCCGCCTGCGTGCGAACTAGATGCATGAATCCCCATTGTCAAAAACTGCGAGGTTTTAAGGTAGAGCGAGGAGCCGTACTAGGGACGGTCCCGATTTTAACTACCCTGCCGTTATGCTGCCGAAATTTTGAATAATATTCATGTGTTAGAATTATTTTCATTTGTTGAAACTATATTTATTCGTTGTATAGAAAACCTTCATGTGTCGAATTGGAATTCATTCGTTGAATAGAATTCATGTGTTGAATGGTATTTGTGTTTTTAAATATAAAAATCACATTTTTATCTATATACACAAACTATAGAAAACCTTCATGTGTTGAATTGAAATTCATTCGTTGAATAGAATTCATGTGTTGAATGGTATTCGTGTTTTTAAATATAAAAATCACATTTTTATCTATATATACAAACTATAGAAAACCTTCATGTGTTGAATTGAAATTCATTCGTGGAATAGAATTCATGTGTTGAATGGTATTCGTGTTTTTAAATAAAAAAATTAACATTTTTATCTATATATACAAACTATAGAAAACCTTCATGTGTTGAATCGATATTCATTAGTTGAATAGAAATTCATGTGTTGAATGGTATCTATATTTTGAAATAAATTGTTTTATAATAAAAATCATATTTTTATTACCTATATGAACAATATAAAATAATCTCGTTTTGAAATAAATTGTTTTGTAATAAAAATCTTATTTTTATCATCAATATGAAATATATAAAATAATCTCATTTTGAAATGAATTGTTTTACATTAAAAATCACATTTTTATTATATACATGAATTGTTAAAAATAGTGAAGTGTTGAAATAGAAGACAGTTAGATAAAAACATCATTTTTATCAAATGTATGAAATTCATATAGTTTTGAAATCGAAGAATCGATATATATATATATATATATATATATATATATATAGAATTGAAATATATCGAATAACGAAGCTGCAGTTCATATTTTGAAATCGTGATTTCAAACGATTAGTGCGGGAGATCCGACCATCCGATTTTCCCGAAACCGCAACCGTTGGGTTCGCTTTGGCAATATCTTTCCAATGGCACCAACTTTGTAAAAATCCAACGGTTGGATTGTCTAGAATGTTTAATTCAAATCTGAAGAAAAGCAACGCCAGAATCGATTATATATATATATATATATATATATATATATATATATAATTATATTAAATCGAATAACGACGCTGCAGTTCGTATTTTGAAATCGAAACTTCAAACGATTGTACCGGGAGATCTGACCGTCGGATTTTCCCAAAACTGGAACCGTTGGATTCGTTTTGAAAAGATCTTTCTAATGATGTAAATTTTTTTAAGATCCAACGGTTAGATTTTCAGATATGTGTAAATCAAATCTGAAGAAAAACAGCGCCACGGCCACATTATGGCCCGAAGCGTCGTTTTGAATAAATTGGCTATTTTAAAATAAATAAAAATAGCAATAAATCATTATAAAATATTATAAACGATATGGATGTGAAATTTATAAACTAACTGAAGGTTGGCTAAGTCGAATGGTTTCTTGGGTATTGATCTAATGTTGGTTTCGGCCTTCGGGGTTAATATTTGGGAAATCATTCTCTTACTGATTGACGGTTAATGACTAATGAATTGAAATGATGCGTAGTAGTGTTTGTGTAGCACATGTTTATTATATACGTGAGTTGCTCAAAAAGACCGGGTTTATCCCATTCTGAATAACTGAATCGACGATAAGAAATCGAAGATGAAGACGGTGGTCGAAGACCGGAGATCTTCACCTCGTTTGGATGGTAACCGAGGTCCTGATTGGGAGGCATCCCGAAATATGGATAAAGAGTGGGGATCGTCTAGACGTACGTGGTGATCGATGGGTTTGCGAGGTATATAGTGCCTCTGGTTTCGTTCAGACCCAGAACGGACTTGCAAATAGACTGTGTGTTTGACATTGGAATTCATTTTGTGCGATTGATAACCATCAGTTGCGTGGTGTGAATTGCCTATGTGACATGCTAAGATGCAGTGATCAGGGCTTCTATTGAAAAGCAAAGTCTTGTGATTGATGATCAAAGCACCGCCTGTGTGGCGTAGCTTTGTGTATAACATGAAATCGCGAGCCTTACACCCCGGTATGAACCAGAAACGGGAAAGGACCTCAGGGAGGACATGCGTTTCTTTCTAGTTAGAAGTGGCGTCAGTGGTTTTACACGCCCTGACGAGTTTGACTTATGTGGTTGTTTCTTTTGCGAGGCGCCTCGGTTTGATCGGACGATCCGGGTCTGATGGAGTCATTCGTTGGCTCATTTACGCCCCAAAGGGCGGGGAAACGTATTGTTCAAGAATTTTAATCCACATCGGTGGACTGGCCCTGAAGATCCTAGGGTCACTCGAGCTCTGATCCTGTGGCTCGGGCTAGAGAGTCGCGAAGTCGGTAAGGACTATCTTTTTCCTTGGTTCATGACGGAAATCCAATTTCCAAATACATGACTGTGCGGTTTTGATTGTATACCCATATTTGGCGACACAGTGGCATGGGACGCTCATATCGTCTATAATTGATAGTTATGATTTGAAATTGTTTTTGAAACATATAGACACTAGTAGTAATATCAAATGCTTTTGTTTTATTCATATCAAGCATATTTTGGCCATTATAAGGTAAAACTCTATCCTCCGGTTTGCGTTGCATTGTGTGATGGGAACTAAGTCTTATAATGGCTTCATTTTTATAAAAAACATTGCGATGTTTCAAATAATTATTTGTTTTAAAGCACTGGCGATCCGAGGGAGTAAACCCGTTCCACGAAAGTGGCGTGGTCCTGTGATTAGCCATATTTTAAATGTGTTGAGTAGATTTCTCATACCAGTCCCAAGACTGACTCGTAGTTTGTTTCACTTTCAAACTCGGGTGCCCCTTTTTCTACATGGGCAGCCTTGTATTCAGGTTTTAGCTGGCTCTTTCTGGATAGCTGGAGCTGAAGATGGATTCTATCATTTATCTCTTTTTATGCTGTTCAGCTCCTGTTGTACCTATTATGTTTGTTTTTCCGCTGTAGACATATATGTATAGCTGAACTGTATTTGTACTAATTATGATCTTGTATACTGTGTAACTCTGATGATTACGTTTATCCAGTATATTCTATTGTTCATTATCTGGTGTATTTATTTATGTCTGTTCTGCTATTGTCTGTTTATGTGTTATATTCCAAGGATTACCCTTGCCACCGTCAGTACGGGGTTTGGGATCATCACAACTGTCCACGTGTGACTATTTTTGTTATTCAATATATTTTACAAAATTATGATTTCTATCGTTTAATTTCCAATCAGACTCCAACCGTAAATTAGTAAGAGAACGATTCCCTAAATATTAACCCCGAAGGTCGAAACCAACATCAGATTAATATCTAGGAGACCACTCATCTCATCCATTTTCCAGTTAGTTTTTGATTTTATATATGAAAAAGTTGTAAATTTTATTGTTAAAATATTTCGTCCAACACATGACTAATCTCAACAAACGAGTACTATCAACACATGAATCGATATTTTATAATATTCTTTATTTCCCCAATTGGATTGAGGCCCAATCAATCACCATATAGCGTTAACTATATGGATTCCATACAACTCATGTATATACATAGCAACGATAAATAGTCAATAATCATCCAAAGTGTACTACTCTGTATAAGCATCAAATATAGATATCTAACGCTTATAACAACCTGTCAATCAATCGATCGACATACAACTAATTATTAGGATTAGTGTATGCTGTATTTTATCCCAATACCCATGTGGGGTTTCAAATCAACAAACACAGATTTTTATTTGTGTAGTTGGGCGATGTGTAAAATTTATTGTCCCAATCAATGTCCTCCAAATAGGTGTACATAAACAAACCGTCCGTTTTGTAAATGAATATTTATTTATTCACATTAACGTTAAAAAATATATTTTTAATGATAAAATATTTTTAAATATATAAATATTTTATTTCATTCCACATCACATAATCGATTAAATCAAATTTATCAACCAAACAAATAAATCAATCACCAAACAATTAACTAAACAAACAAGCCGTCCATGGTCTGTGGACGACGGGTGTCGGGTGTTGCTAAGTACCGTCTGCATCCTAGTATATATTTTTAACTAGAAAAGGAAGTTTAAAGTGAGAAGTTCTCACCAACTAGCTAATCCAAACTCCACGACTCTTCATATGCGGAAATCTTCATCGTTCTCGCCTTTTGTCACTTTCGTTGCCCGTAGCCACTACATATATTAAAATCACATTTTTATATTGTTGCTATGTATATAAAAATCATATTTTTATAATCTCTTCTATATAAAAATTATATCTTTCTTTCTATAAAAATGATATCTTTTTTTCTAATTAAAAATCAGATCATTTTATTTATGTACTTTATATAATAAAATTCAGTTCTAGAATAATAACCTATGTGTAAATTTCAAATTTAAATCAAACTAAATCAATTTATAAAATAATTGATTAGGTTAGTTTATTACCTTGTCTTCACTGTTAACTACCTTCAGCCGACACCACATCAAACCCATGTCTGAATCTTGGATTGCAATTTGCACGAAGTACGCCGCACTTGCCGCTGATCGGCCACCTCCATGACCTTCATCTCCGCGAGCTCGACCTGAGGTAGGGAGGAGGGAGACTGACTTCGAGGCAGAGGGTAGGGAAAGAAGGAGGAGGCCGGGGAAGAAGGAGCGCCGTCGATCGGTGGCTAGGCAGGGGCGGCGTCGGTTTAGGTTTTTAATTATTATTATTTCTGAGTAAGGACGGGGAGAGAGAAATAGATAGGGGGGCTGGAGGTTATAGGAGAACGGGGAGGAAGTTTTTATTTAATTATTTAAATTTCAAAAAGTTGACTTTTTATTTTGACCTCGAAACGAGGCACACCGCCTATCGTTCATAGCTAATCACCCTCATTCCAAACACAATGGGATATGTATCGTAAGCTGATTTGGTCGTTTTGATCAGTTTTCGTCAAAATCAACATATAACTCTATATATTGAATTTGAACGCGCATTTCAATTTACCGGGGCCACATACGAACACTAAAAATTCCCGAAAAATATTTTCTAATTTCGTATTGACGATACGGTCCTAACAAAACTAATTTCATCGAATTCTGAGACTGTTTGAGAAATGGCCATTTTCCAGTCGATTAAAATCAACTGAAACTGGTCAAACGCGTTTTCCCTTTCCGTGCTCACATATTAAATTCAAAAATTATGAAAATTGGAATCTAGCAATAACTTGACATCCCGGATCCAACAAAAGTGGTTACGTCAAAATCCGAGGTCGTTTGCAAAATGGCTATTTTTAAGGGCCAGAATTCCATAGCGACTATTCAGAATTTTCAACTGGACATTTCTTTTGATTCCCGCTATGAAATTTTGATTTTTCGGATTCGTTGGAAAGATATTCTCAATTAGATTCAAATATTTTTGGTTTCACTAAAATCCGATTTATTTTGCACCCGGTACATTCATTTGAAGTTTGAAATCGTATTATCGAACTACCGCACCATTTTCAACTCCTTTTATAATTTAAAATAAATATTTATATTCTAACGACGATCTATATAACTATATACGTTCGAATTCTATTCAAAATAAATTTCTCGTCGTTATTATTTAAAATAATTCATTTTAAATATTCAAAATTCACAATTGCCAAAATAAAAAATTTTATTTGGCTCTCATTTTCCGGGTTATTACACAAGGGGGAGACTGTTAGGATTGCCTCGCATGTTCTTAAGGAGGAATGACGGGCTGGAATTAATATTCCCACATCATGGAACAAATTGAAGGAGTTGAGTACAATTATGAGTTAGTAGGCATGTAACAACAGGGATTCCTTTTTTTATATAGGAGTTGTGTGCCAGTTTATATGCGTGTAAGGAAGGGGACTTTGTTACAAACGTCTTACATAACATGACATCTGATAGCGTTGAAGTCAAATGCAGCTTTATCAAAAATATTATTGAAGTTTTCATCAAGACTTCATGAATATTATAATGTATTAAAAAAAGTAGTTTACCTTATGCAACAAGGAATTGATTTAATTGAGAAGAAACTAATCTAAAATACAAAAACACTGAGTACTTGAAAAGTGGTAGAGAAAATAAATTTCAAAATGGTACATGGGAATCAACATAAAAGTGAAGGCATCCATGAATTATAAAAAGAAATCTAAATGAAATGTAGATATAATTTCTCAATGAATGGAGATAAATGTGTTAGCGAGAGCTAAATAACCGTGCAAAGAAAAATAGGAAAATAGTATCAAGGACAAAATTAAATAAAAATTTAGGCATAAGGACAATAGGTCAAAAATTTAGTTTGAAAGACACTTTTTACTGTAAAATAGAAAATGATTGCACTCCTTTGAATTCCTTGATTTACACTAAAAAGTTCCCTTGTGCCTAAATTTTTCTCAAATTTTGTCCTTGTGCCTAAAAACCCAAGAAAAAATCTACATGAAATGGTGGATGGAAATGAATTCATGAAAGTCGAAGGACATGAAAGTATTTAATATATTAAATGAGGAGTAAATAACACATCTAAAATAATTAGGTGTTAAATTGTTAAAATGAATTTGAAACCACACACAGAATAGGATGACAATTGAGGAATATTTTTTAACATGTGATGATTATTGGAGTTATCGTCAGAATTTAGCATAGAAATTCCAATGTGGATTTGAATTACTGTTTACCCATAGAATTGATGAGCTAATAAATCATGAAATTGGGAAAGTGTTAAAATTTGAGGACCTTGTTTATGATTGAGGAGAAAATATAAAAGGGATTGTTAAACGGACACCAAATTTGGTTAAGGGGAGGATAATTTTAAGGGGACTCCATCTTACTATTTTTTTGTTAAGGAACGGTCAGATTTATTTTAAAAAGAAAAGAAAATGAGACCTAATTACCCCTGGCCCATCGCTTATGTTGAAGCCTAACTTATTAAATTCAAGACAAGTGACAAATATGCAAATTACTAAATATCTCAACTATGCAAATTCGATACGGCGTATTAGATCAAAATTTTTGTTTCTGAATTTATTTTAAATTAACCATACAAATCCCAATATGAAATTACAATTAATTACCTGATATGATGCTTTCTGATCACCCACGAAACTTTCTTGTGTCTCCATTACATTAACTACATCATTTTTTTTCTTATGCGCAGTATTAAATTGTAAGCATTAAATAAGCTTTCGGTTATATGGTTTATATTAATGAAGATTATAGGAGGTCAATATCGGAATTTTAATTTATATGTTTAAGGGGAGGCTAATTTATTTTGTCCTCCCCATAACAATTATACAATAAATAAAAATTGGTCCTCCCTTTAACCACATATAGAGTCCCTTTAACAATCCCCAATATAAAACATAAAGGACGGAAAATGAAAATTTAATGCTAAAGAATGGAAAATCAGTTAGATAACTAAAGAAGGAATATAAGAGCAGATAATAAAAAAAGTCATGATTCTATTTCATATGGAACAAGATATATATGATATTAAATGAATTAATAACTTAAGAATAGCAATGAACCACAAAACCAATGCATGTTTCATCCATTAATTATTGTATTTTGATGCTTTGGTCTTTTAAAATAATAAGCCGGAATATAAGAGCTTAAATGAAAATAACACCATAAATCAAGAAGAATTAATGATATGATCTAAGAATAGATGAGGAAATTTCCAGTTAATTAAAATTTAATATTCAAAACAATCAATTTTTTGAAATTCAATACAAAAAATGCAAATTCCATCTTGCTAGAAATAATTTTTTCTTTGATATAAGTCTTGAATTAACTTGTTTAATATAGCATAAACACAAATTAGTGTCCTTCATTATTGTTACGAACATTTATTAATATCAATTTACCAATAAAAATAATCAAGTACATATAAATGTATAAGAGACGCATATCCTTTATAGACATATCGAATTCTAATACAATTATTAACATTTACCAGAAAAGATTTAAGGTAATAACAACATGCCAAAAAAATATAATAAGAAGGAATCGCAACGAATTTTCAACATATACAATAATAAAAAAACATGGAATGCATCAATGCATTAGATATAAATACTTAAACAATAATTTGAAAATCATTACAAAATTTTAAAATAAGGGATAACAAATTAAAGTATAACTTAACCATCTAAACTCCACACCGCAATGAATAGTTAACCATTCATCTTTCCATCCATTAATTTATTTTAGAGGAAATGAGTTGTTTGAAATTATGAAGGGGAATAACCGTACTACAAAAGAAAGGTTTCACTAAATTTATTTGAGAGGAGATGTGAATTCATGAAATGAGAAGGGAAATAGTTGTATTATAGAAGATGTTATGCAAAAAATGCGCGAATGCGGAAGCGCAATAAGCAGGATCTAGATTTGCCAATTGAACATCAATCTAATCTGATAGCAATTATTCTGTTACATCAAGCAAATAGTAAATAACTATAACAGAGAAACAAAGGGACACAATATTTATACTGGTTCCACTATCCTCCATAAGATATTGCACGTCCAGTCCAAAAGACAGAAATTTTATTCCACATGAGAGAATACAAGAGATTACAAAATAAGAGTTTACATATAACTTCAAACAGGCTTAACAAGAAGAGACACCATAAAGGATCACTGGCTCCATGCCAGGATGGGTTTACACTAAAGTTTACCCCTCAATATATAGCCAGTGCAAATCCATGTGAGTCATCAATTACATTACCAACATATGGTAATAATATAATGCCGGAAAATTACCATAGCAACAAATGTGCAAACATAGAAAATAAATCAATCCGTTTCTTTGGCATAGATGGAAGAAATTAATCCCTTCATTTATTTCTGTACCATCTCATCAAATGCAATCAATGTGTTCCCATTATAAAAATATTTACTTTCCATTCATTGCAGATTTGTTCCAATCAATTTGTGATTTTGTATCACCAAATTTAACACTCCACCTTGATGCAAAATCACATATCTCCAACACCCCACCTTGAGTCAAATTCCCTTCACAACATAAAAATCTTCAAAAAAACTCCACCTTCAATCAAAATCTCATAATGAGATAGAAACCAAAAATGAATATTTGCCTAATGGTTTCCAGCAAAGCTACCCCCCATCACATTATGTTAACGAGCTCAGACTACGTCCCCGCCCTCCAACAAAATGTTGCAAATATCCAAAATAAAAAAGAAGGCAGACACCAAAGTAATCTTAACACTACCAAGGCCAAAAATAATTCTCTCAATCAGCAATTCAAATACAGAGCCAAAATCCAAATCTCTGTATGCACAAAAAAATTCTCTCCTGCCACTTAGTTATTACAAACTTCACCCATCGCCTGCAAAAGATGCATCTTCCCTTTGAAATGCACCACGCATAAACCAACGGTCTAAAAATGCTTGTAATAACACCGACACCCGTCTAACACTTGACCTGAGCTCCTTCCTCGATCACCCCGGATTCCTCGAGCATCATCAACGAGAAGACCCCATGTCTAAACCACAATGATCTCTGTCTCGACACATGTCTATCACTTGACCTGAGATCCTTTCCTGATCATCTTGGATCCCTCGAGCATCATCAACATGAAGACCACTGCCTAAACATGATCAAAAGTTCCCAAATTCAATGGTCCCTTCAACGCAGTAAACTCCATATCATGTCAAAGTTCCCAGATTGGAACATTCTTCTCTCTCAACATAATCTCCTCCACCAAAGTCTTCCTTTTTCTCCCAAAGTAGTAATAGCATAATCACCACTAAATCTACTAACCTTTGTAGAAATAATTGATGCGCAATTTAAAATAAATCGCCTCGCTCCGATACCAATTTGTTATGCAAAAATTACGCGAATGCAGAAGTGCAATAAGCAGGATCTAGATTTGCCAGTTGAACATCAATCTAATCTGATAGTAATTATTCTATTACATCAAGCAAATAGTAACTAACTATAACAGAGAAACAAAGAGACACAACATTTATACTGGTTCCACTATCCTTCATAAGATAGTGTACATCTAGTCCAAAAGAGAGAGATTTTATTCCATATGAGAGAATATAAGAGATTACAAAATAAGAGTTTACATATAACCTCAAAAAGGCTTAACTAGAAGAAACACCATTGGGGATCACTGGCTCCATGCCAGGATGGGTTTACACTAAAGTCTACCCCTCAATATATAGCTAGTGGAAATCCATGTGAGTCATCAATTACATTACCAATATATGGTAATAACATAATGGAGGAAAATTACCATAGCAACAAATGTGCAAACATAGAAAATAAATCAATCTGTTTCTTTAGCATAGATGGAAGAAATTAATCCCCTCATTTATTTCTCTACCATCTCATCAAATGAAATCAATGCGTTCTCATTATAAAATTATTTACTTTCCATTCATTGCAAATTTGTTCCAATCAATTTGTGATTTTGTATCACCAAATTTAACACTCCAAAGGAAATGAATAAGTAAGAGTGTACTTGAATAAGCTTTTTGTAATTATCATGTGTAATATGATATTAAAGGAAACAACTAAGAAATAATACCAAGAGACTTCAAATCCAGTGCATATTCCATTCATTTAAATTTGTAGTTTAATGCTTTTGTGTTTTAGAAAAAATAAAAGTTACGTGAAAGGCTTAAATGAACATAACACCTATAAATCAATAAGAAGTGAGAATATGAGCTGAGAATCAAAGAGGAAAAAGAATAACATAATCAAATATTATATGTATATAATAGTAAAATTGATAGAATAGAGAAGCTATGGTTTCGTTAAATGTTACAGAAAAGCGAAAGATAACTGTTAGGGAATACATAAGTATTTAGTAAAACCGATATAGGGTTTTTTAACAAAGAACTGACAATGCGTCATTAACTATAATTTACTATTGAGAAAATGATCAAAAATATTTGTTTACTTTCGATGCATTAGTTAAAAAATCAATAAGAGTGAAGGATTTCATCTAAGAGAAAATACGGTGCAAGGAAAAAAATCAGCATCATATTGACTTCCTTATTGTATGAAATAATAAATGAAAAGTAGCAAGAGGCTGCAAAAATGATGCATAGTTCATCCACTGAATCTGTAATTTTGTGATTTTATTTTTTAGAAAAAATAAAAGTAACATGAAAGGCATAAATAAAAATGATGCCTCTGAATTATGCAAAAGCGAGGACATGAACTGAGAATGAACGAGGAAAAATATAACATAATCAAATATTTTATTATTTATACGTAGTAAAATTGATAGAATAGAGAAGCTACGGTTTCATTAAATGGGATAAAAAGTTGAAAGATAAATGTTAGAGGAATACATACATACATAAATAAATATATATATATATATATATATATATATATATATATACTAAACTATAAGAGTTTGGATAGAAAATGAATGTTTGAAAAAGAGAATTAGTAAGGCATCATTAACTGCAATATATTATTTTGGGATGGTCAAGAAATATTTTTTATTTTATTTTTGGTAGGCTAATTGTAGAATCGCACCCAAATAAATGGGAGTGAAGAATTTAAGATATGGGCAAACATGGTGCAAGGAAAAAGTCAACATCATATTGACTTTCTTATATAATAGAATATATTAGAGAAATACATGAATCATACCAAAATTTATAATTGATCCGTGTTTTTATTTTTATTAAACTCAATAGTGCTCAATCCAATAATCCAAGTTTATAAGTTTGGCCATGTTGCGACTTAAAATTTTCTAACTAATTTTGAAATTTTAGATTTCAAATTTAACTTAGTTATATTAGGATTTATAGTCTTTAACTTAATTATATAAGGATTTATAGTCAATTTAAAAAATCGATAATTTAATATTATTTCGATAGCTTAAAAAGAGACAATTTTCAAATAATTTCGAAATTCGACGTTCCACTTTCATCGGATTGGGAACATCATGTGGTGACCCACTTCTGTATACCTACTTTTGGTATGAGATTTTTTTTAAGTTCCATATTACAAAAATAACTACCCAAGATACTGGATACCAATATAAACATATTGGTGCAATACACATGCTCAGTCATTTACATATTTGAGGATACGCGAATGCTAACTGGTTTCTGGAATGAGTTTTCATACCGATTGAATGGTAAACAAGGTGTTTTTGCTTTTGCTATCTTTTTCACATGGTTGGGAATTAAATTAGAGTCAAAACAATCATAATTTTCGAAGTTAGTATGCGAGCGCACGAAAAATAAATGCATATCGGGACAACTAGTCAAAATTAAGTAATAATGTAATAAAATATTAACACCAATGGTCAAACGGACTATGAATTCGACGAGACATGTTTTTTTTGGATCCGTAACTATGAAATATAGTAGGGTTCAAAAATTTGTATTGATCGAACTTACCGTTTGATCATACGAGTGATAAAGGTGCAAAAAGACTTGAATAAGCTTCATCTTTAAAAACAAGTTCAAAGAAGTGTTTTTATTTGAGGTGTCTTCCGTCCAAAGCCTCGTTTTTTGCTTTCTCCCCTCTCCACATCTTGCAACACCTCACAATCCTAGGCTCTCCCCTTCTTATAAAAATCCAAGCTTCTTCTCCTTTTTCCACTTTAATTTCACCTCCTTTCTTTTTCCTCCTTCCTCCTTTCTTGCTCAAAGACCTCCACCTCCATACTCCTCGACGTCCAGCCGCTTGTCGTGCCTCCATCCCTTCCTCCCTACCAACACCGAATGCCACCAGGCCCTACCACCAAGCCTTAGCCTTCTACCATAACCCTAAATCCCATTTTAAATCCCTAATTTTCTTCCTCTTCACAAATTAACCCAAAATTCACACCTTCCCGGCCCCACACAGCCCATGCTTGGGCCCTAAAACCAAGCCAGCACCCTAGGTCCCACTTCCCCCAAGGCCGAACTCCCTTAAACCCCGAAACCCTACCCCGTTTGCTCCAAAAACCCAAATACATGTCCATTTGTTGATGTTGATTCGTAAAACCCATACCATCGAAACACTGCCAAATTCATTTCCGAAACTCTATAGTGACGCTTCCGGGAGCGTAAGGATATCATCCGATTAAAGATTGACGGAGTGAAACCCTAGGTGAGAAGCTATAAACTTAAAAGGGCTAGACATATATTAACTACAGTAAGTGAACTTCTATAAGTTAATCATGACTTGTGGTTGATGACATCAGTTTATGATAACATTTAATGATGCTTAGGGTGATAAAAAAATATGATTTTTAAGCAATACACTTGTTGTTACTTGGGTTTATGACACTTAAAATCAATGATGTGGACATTGGGAACTAATTGAACATTTAATGGTCATTAGAATGTAATTAATTAATTATTGGTTAATGAATATTGATGCGAACCCTAGTTGGGTAACTGAATGATGATTGGTTGACATTAATGGCTGACATTGATTGATATTGCAGATAATTTGTTGATTGACAAAGCCATATAAGCATTAATGGTTTATTGCTTATATGATATACACTATGACGTGTGTATTGATGTATGTTATATTGATTGTTGATATAATGTTATGTGATACACTAGTAATAGATGTGATTATTGGTTCATTGGTTAATTCTACATCAAATAAAATGATTTAATGAATATTTCATTAATATAATAATAGGTAAAAAATAAAAGTTTGAATTTGATGTTTGATTTTGGAAGGACACGAAGTTTATGTTATCACAATGAATATTCGTTAAAGAAAGAAGTTGATTGAAAGAATTTTCATATATTTAAGGCATGTTTAAGTTTTTATTTTAAAATGAAAAGTATCGAGTAAAAGTGAAGTTCGGTTAGGGTATCTAGGGAAGGTTTTAAAAGTATTTTCTTTACGAAACCTTCTTGTTTATTTTTATAATGGATGTCAGGAAAATATAGCTTTAAAAAAATGAAGTTTGAAAAATAATTTTATTTTAATGATTTAAATATTATTATAATACTTAAATATTAGAATAATTGAATTTGAAAATTCAAAATATAGCTTTCAAAAATTATTATATTTTTTTACATAATAAATATACTACTTTTGAAGCTATTCAACATAATTTATAATATACATCGAATATGGTTGGAATAGAACTCGTCGCGTGGTTGCAATTCGCAAACTTCGACCTTTACCTTCAAACTGATGTAACGGAAGGTCCGATCGTTGGATTTTCCCGAAACAAGAACCATTGGATTCGCAGTGAAAAGAACTTTCAGATGATACGTAGAATTTTGAAAACTAACGGTTGGGTCTTGAGAAAAGTTCAAATAAAATTTGAAAAAAAACAGCGTCATGACACATAATGACCTACAATCAGGATTTGTGAAAATGGACTATTTTTATATAAATAAACATAGGTAAAATGATTATAAATTATTTCAAAGAAGTTTGAACCAATTTTATGTGGTTTTGAATGATAAAACTGGTTAAGTGGAATTTGGCAATCTTTGTAACGGCTTTAATAACAGGTTTTGAGAAAAGTTTGAAATAAGAATTTTGAAATTCACAAATCTAATCTAATCCTTAATAAACCTTTTTAAAAGGTTAAAAAGAAGTGTAAATATGATTTTTGGAAGCCAAACAGCTTAACCAAGTTTAAGAATAATATTTAGATCTTATGAAATGATTTTCAATTAATGGAGACTTAATTAGTGGGTTGATAATCCAATAAGGATTTTGTATGATTTTGTTTTGATGTTAATTATTCGAAAAGACCGGGTTCAACCCATTTCGAATAATTATACGAAAATTAAAATCTAAGCCATTGAAGATGGCTGAAGATCGGGAATCTTCACATCGATTGGATTGCTTGTTGATGCCTTGGGTAGCTCCCAATATAAGGTTAAAGTGGAAGAAGTACGGACGTACTTATTGGTTGTTTGGATATGCAAGGGACTCTCTCCTTAATTGGACGAGGAATAAGGTGTCTTCGGTTTCATTCAGTTGGTGGTGTAGAATTTATTCTCTTAGCTTAACACCCTCTTCCGAGACTTATGAACTCAGTGGGTTATTATTGGCATACTTTGTTATTAGGTCACCCAAAGTCCAAACAACCATGATCACGTATGTTAGAAAATAAGAATCATAGCCATTCAGCGGACTAGAGATCAGTTCGAATGGAAACAAAGGTCTCGGGTCAAAAGAATGCACGAGCATTTGTTTAAATCAGGAAGTATCGGATCGGGAGGCACCGGGTCGAAACCCATCGGGTCGAATGAACTCGACCTGACCCGGGTATAAATGAAATACACGTTAATGCAACTGCCCACTACTTCCTGCTTTTGCAGATCGGACTCCACGTGGCCACGAATCAGTCACCACTATCCTGTTACAAATCTGAGCCTGTTGCCACATATGTATGTAACCGTTCCCGCCTAAGCTTTCTCCACTTACACCTATAAATATATGACCCGACCTCTCAGAAAGGATCTTTTTGACAACCTAATTTCTGAATCCAAATTAGGTTGCCACCATTATAATTGGACCCGCATCCTGTTCTACTCATTACAAGTATAATTCCATAAATTTTAGAGAGAATCAATTGTATTTTGAGTGTTTGAGTGATTTCAAACATTGTATTTGTAATTTTCCATTGAATTGAAGGATCTTAAATTGGACGTAGGCTCGTTAATGTGGACCACTATAAATCTTGGGTGTTGATTACTTTTTCTTTCTTTTAGTTTATTTTTCTTCATTAATCTCTATAAAATCTAGTCAATTGGGTGTTGGAGCCATTTTTTGGTCAAACATTTTGGTGTTTTCACTGAGAAATTTGAAATCTCTTAATTCAGGATTATTAGTCCACTGTTTAGATCACCAAGTGCAAAGAAATAATCCTTATTTTCATCATTTTAAACATTTTCAACGATTTTGGTTACCATGGATCCGAGAAAAGATAAGAATCAGCAAACTTCCCAGAGGAATGAAGTGAACGAAGGGCGTTAAGACTGCTAACATATCGTGGCAGCAGACTAGGTCCGCGGGTCGAATCGGCACGGGTCGAATATGCCTGAGTCGAATTTGACTCGACTTGGTGAGGGCATATCTGGAGCTGTCGATCCCATTGTCAATCAACATGCTTCTTCAATAGCTATTTCGCAGAATGACTTCGCACGCTTGCCTGCCAGTTTGGAGGAGACCAATGTTTCCCTATTAGCCTAGAGACGGGACAATGCTGCAATCCGTAATGATATGAATACAATGGCTAAGCAGATGGATGAACTTCAAAGACAAAGAACACCGTCACCCACTCAATTCCATGAAGCAAGAAATTCGTCTTCCTTTAAGGAAAATGAATGGCATCAATGCTAGAGGAGACCTCTAAAAGGCCTGCGAACCTCAAATAAGTCCAATTTGGCTCCCTAGGTTCTCGAGAAGATGCAACTACTCATCTTGGCCATAACGATCCTAGCCTAGCAGGATCTATGCTACCACCATTGTGTGGATATCATGTTCTTCCTAGGGACCTAAACATTACCCCGAATACTCAATCTCAATTTCTCCGACCCACTCGTCTCGGTCTGACGGAGACCGCATGGAGTACAGAAACTCTGCTCAAACAATGACTCAGGTGATGTTTCCTGAGACAGGAGCAGGAGGTTCTTGAAGGGTCCGAAGCATTGAACTTGAGCATGCCTTGACCAACGCAGAGGTGGAAGCGATGGTACATCAAATAATGAATGATGGTCAGGGATATACCAATGAAGATTGGGCCATAGACTGTAGCCACACACCCTTCACAGACTGATCCACGACAACATTTGATGCATTACTCGTGGTACATGAATGCAATAGTAACATCTGATGCTATAGTGTGTAAATCTTTTCCGATATACCTAGAGGATGATGCTATGATGTGGTTCACCAGACTTCCACCTCGATCGGTTCAAAACGTCAAGGATTTGAGCAAAAAGTTGCTAAACTAGTTCCGACTGCATTCTAAGAAATCGAAGAGTGTCATAGAGGTCTTGGTGGTTAAATAATCCTCTGGAGAGACACTTAGGAGATACTTGTAACATTTTCATAATGTTGTCACATAGATAAGAAATCCCAATCCCAAGAATATACTGATGGCAATGATAGACGGGGTAGATAGAGATACTGAATTTGGGAGATACCTAGTTAGAATACCTCCTCCAACCATTGAATTGTTTCATGAAAAAGAAAATATATGTTTGCGGCAGGAAGAAATATACTTAATCCACAAGAGCATGACTAGCGAAGTTGTAAGGGAAGAAGTCCAGAACAATGTCGCCATAAAGCAGTCCAGTGACAGTTCCGGTAAGGTTGAAGTCAATGTCAGCAATTAGAATGATGGAAATGCTTCCCAATGAAAGAATAGCAACAAAAGGAACAGGAATATAATGGGTGATTCCAAGAAAAGACCCTGGTTCCAGTCCTCCAAAACTTACATGCCATTGAACAATACCCTGGAAAACATTTATCTAGATACTTGTAATGTAATTCAATACAAGAAACCTCTGCCTAGAGATTCGACTGAAAAAGAGCGAGGAACTGGAAAGTTCTTATTATTTCATGAGACGTACGGTCATTCAACAAACGAGTGCCGACAACTAAGAGATGTGATAGAAAGATTATTGCAAGAAGGAAAGATGGATGAATATAAGGTTGCCCCTGGGGACAAGGGGCAAAGATGATCTGCTCTGACTCAAGGACAAGCAGCTTCTAAGGCTACCGCCCAATAGAAAGGAAAAGGAATAGTCATCAATACCATAATCGGAGGGCCTCACCCAGCAAGTTTTAGTACAAAAACCATGGAACAATATGTCAACGCAACAAAAAGCATCTTGACGTAGGGGAATGCAGTGTTCCCAAGGATGCTATGCTGATTAAATAGTAGAAAACAATGAGGAATGACATTGTATTCCGCGATCGAGACAACGTAGGAGTAGAAACTCCAAGCATAGTTCCTCTAGTAATATCGGTTATGATTGGCTCAACAACGGTACAGAAGATTTTAATAGACTGTGGATGTTCTGTCAGCATCCTTTTCAAAAAATCTTTTGACCATATGAAGTTAGAAGCTAGAGATCTAAAACCGTGCATGGGCTGAATACATGGCTTTAACAGTTCAACGACTACACCGGTAGGAGTAGTAAAATTGTCGGTCGAACTCGGTGAGGGAGACTGTAAGAGGATACGAATTCTCCCGTTTCTTGTGATGAACATTAAATCCCCTTATAATGCATTTTTGGGATGACCAACTCTCGTAAAATTTAGAGCCGGCATCGTGCCTTAGTGTTTGTTGCTATAGTTCCCAATTGAATCTAGAATAGAAATGGTCTGTGGGGACCTGGTGACAAGGAGAGCATGTTACTTAGCAGAATGGAAGGCGAACCACCAAGGAGATGATTTAGAGCCCAAAAAACCCTCCTCCCCTGCTAGGGAGGCGTCAACGTAGTAAATAAAGGATACATCTCGACGATAGTCGCTAGAATACCCATCCGAGGATATTGATCACATAGAGGGCGAGAAATCGGGATATAGGAGGGCGACACCTAACGAGACAACTGTGGACATTCTGATTAATAATGACGACCCGACCAAGGTCTTGAAAATCGGATCTCATTTAGATTCACTCTAGACGAGGGAATTGACGGATTTCCTACGAGCAAATTTAGATGTATTTGTATGGACCCATGCTGACATATGTGGGATTTCTCCGTCTATTATGAGTCTCTCGCTGAATATCAACCCAAAAAGTGTCCCAGTCAAACGGAAAAGGCGTATGCTTGGCTCTGAAAGGTCTGCGGCCTTAAAAGAAGAAGTTGAAAAACTGGAAATCAATGGTTTCGAGTTCAACATATCCTGGCTAGATATCGAATCCAGTTCTTGTCAAGAAGTCCAAAGTAAAATGGAGAACGTGAATTGTCTTTTCAAATCTGAACAAGGCCTGCCCAAAAGATAGCTTCCCACTTCCAAGAATGGACTATTTAGTAGATTCGACGGCGAGACATGAACTTCTTCCATTTATGGATGCGTATTTGGGGTACAACCAAATCCTAATGCATGTACTAGATCAAGAGCATACCAGTTTTATCACAGATCTTTTGTTTTATTGTTAAGTAGTGATGCCTTCCGGGTTGAAGAATGTTGGTGCAATGTACCAACAACTCATGAATCACATATTTCATAATCAAATTAGGAAGTCCATGGAGGCATATGTGGATAACATGCTTGTGTAATCCAAGCAATTGGCTGATCACATCTCAGATATAGCAGAAATGTTCAATATCCTCCAACATTACGGGATGAAACTCAACCCTTTGAATTGCTCCTTCGGCGTCTCTTCAGGAAAGTATTTTGGTTTCATCGTTAGCTCTCGCGGAATCAAGATCAATCTAGACTAGATTGCAACAATCAGGAACATCCGTGAACTAAGAAGAATTAAAGATGTGTAGAGCTTAGCTGGAAATGTTGCAGCATTAAGTAGATTCATATCCAGGGCTACCTACAAGTGCATATCGAGGAAAGCGTAACTTCGAATGGACCCTGACTGCATTGAAGCCTTTCAGACCTTACTAGACCATTTGGAGAGACCACTGATACTGTCCAAGCCGATAGATCATAAGGATTTGTTCGTATACTTGGCAATATCATTGCATGCAATCAATACATCTGTTGTTTGTAAGGAGGATAAAGTACAAAAACCGGTGTATTATTGTAACGACCCATATTCTATGTATCCAAGGATCGTAGAATATTTATTTCTTTTTCATACGAAGTGTTATAGTTGTGTAACTTTGCAGAACAACTACTGGGTCAATTTCCATGTTCACGATTTTTGTCGATTCTTAAATGACCATTTTGCCCCTAGAGAATCTTGTTTTGTCCGTAAATTTTGATTGGTAAGGAATTTTGACCTGAAACCACTTCCATTAGATTCGGATGATGGTTTACATTTCCGTAGAGTGGTCACACATGTCAAACGGACTTACCGTTTGGGAGATATGACTGAATTAAGGTTTAGAAGGTGAAAAACAGCTTAACTGGGCCTAATTCTGGTGATTAGTAGCTAGGCTCATAACCCATTTCGGGGTTAGGATTATGGGCGGCTGAAATCAGTTAGGAAACGATCTATTTTCATTTTCTCAGCCGCATAAAACATTTCTCTAACCATAGCCATGGCCTCCACCTTCTAATTTCATCCCAAATCACTCTATAATCAAGGATTAGCCTGATTTACATCATATCAAGGCAAATCAACACCAAATTAGAGTTGGAGCTGCTGTGTTGCATAGGAAAATGCCCAAATCAGAGATAGTTTCAGATCTAAGTTTTATTTGTGACTAAGGTGAGTGATTTGCATTGTTTTTCACTAATTACGGCTAATTAGGGGTGATTAGTGATAATTAGCGAAATTATGGCTCAGAAAAATCTGGAAAAATTTGTAAAAATCTAAAATATTTTTTTAGGGCTATGATAGAAGTTTGGGTTAATTTGGTTAAGTTTTGCAAACCCTATCATTAGATTTGCTTAAACATGCTTAAGGGGAAAATATGAGTTTTTTGGATATGTTTGATCCGTTTTGACATATCAAATTGTTATTTTGGTGTTTGTGGTCAATTCTATATGTTGCTATGACTGTATGGTATGTTTTGTGATTGATTAGAATAGTTATAATGGTTGAAATCGCCATAGTATGGCGTAAAAACAGTCGCTAGAAGAGTTGCAGGAAAACTGTACAGGGACTGGATCGGATTGCCCCTCCCCACCAAACCGACCTGCTCGTAACTGGTGGCACCGAACCGACCTACTCGAGGTTTTGGTACCGTGAATTGGCTTGGATTATACACCATGAACCAACCGGAGACTCACGAGATGAACTCCCGATTCGAAACCCCTTCCACGAACCTGTGATGGAGCCACGACCCGAATCGTGTACCACGAATGGATTTGAGGAACTCGACCTGACCCGGAGTGCTTGGAAAGGAGGACCGAACCGGAGGAGCTCGTCACGAACCGAGTCGCCAGGGGATGTGGACCACGACCTAGAGCTTGACCTTGAGCGGAAGGAGGTCGAACCGAACCGGGGAATAACATGACTCACGAATCGATCCAAGGCAAGCTGAAGAGAAAATGTTGAACTGATCCGGGAGGAGACCAAAACCCGAGATGCAAAGGTAGTCCAAATAGGAAGTAGAACTCAGGATTCAGTTGGGAACCAACGAGTTAACTTCATGAGTTAGGCTTTGCTGTGGAACATATGCAAAGGGGTTATCGACATCCACAACTTTGATTCACCACCAGGATGGATGTTAGGCTACGGATCAGTGCAGTGGGGTAGTTATTATTCCATGGAGCAGAGTGGTCGTAGTATGGCTATGAGCCAGTGCAGTGGAGTCGTCATGAGTTCATGGGGCAAAGTGGACATAGCAAGGACCAGTGGTTATGGATCGGTGCAGTGGAGCCATCATGACTCCATGGGGCAGAGTGATCATAGCAAGGATTTGGGTGATCAAAGTGGTGGATATCGTATGCTTTACGCACTGAGTGAGAGATGTGAGGATGTTTGCTATGCTTGATTGTTTGATATCACTATGACATGCACACCCCCACCCGCGTCTCTTCACACCATATGTTTGTGTCACCTTAGAGTAATGTACATCTTGTTGTGCTAACTCTTTGGTTGCAGGTCCATGTTCAGGTGTGGTTTAGTATACCTGTTATTATTCTATTTTGGTACATATCGCTCATACAAGACTTTTGTATGACCCTGAGTTTTATGTCTCTTCTTATTACTGTGGGTTCTCTTAAACGGGCAGATTAAAGACAGGTTAGGTTTTATGCACAAGTAGCTGTACCGGAGACGAGCAAGAGGCTTCCACGTATGACATAGATATTCTCCCTGTGTCGTTGTTGGTCACTACTTTGGGCATTAGTGGTGTACCATTCTCATTTTGCTTTAGAGACATTATTTTAAAGTTGTAATAATGATGTTGGATCATAAGCTGTATTTTGGATTCCGCTGCTATGATGGTTTAGTTTTCTGCTTATGCACTGTCTCGCCTGTTTTTATGTCAAGACTATGTTATTATTATATTTTATCCCATGTGCTGTGAGACATTTTACAGGTTCCTTGTTAGTTCAAATTATTTTCTTTTCCTTTCTTTGACGACCGTCCCGTGCTGGTTGGACATCGGCACAGCGCAATTTCATTGGAATGTCGGCCGGTGCGGGGCAGGCCGACACACTTGGTATCAGAGCTGTAGGTTGCGTAGTTAACCTAGGGAAATACACGAGGGAGAGATAGTATACGTCTATGAGAGCGCGTATTTATGATATTTTGGTTTTTAAAAGCTATATATATACTATTAGTATATCTAAGGATGGAGTCGCACTGCACCGGCACCACTGAAGAGATGGTTATTCGTTTTCTCCTTACAGATTGAACGATGAGCCGACATACGAGGATTACTGGTAGAGGGGCTAATAATGGGAATGCTCTTGATATGAGGATGATGTTCACTGACTTTATGAGGGAGATTCTTAGAGATGTGCAAGAAGTAGCTCCTAATGCTACTAATGGGGGTGGTGCAGCAGTGCAAGCGCCTAGGGCCAATTTTTTCAAGCTTTGCAAAGATTACACTAGTCTTGGTAGGAAGTCGTTCCATGGAACAGAGTCGGCTATCGAAGTTTAGGATTGGCTTGATAGTTGTGAGCATATATTCGAGGATCTGGGTATTGAAAACAGGATGAAGAGGAAGCTAGCATCTCGTCAACTGCACGGACGGGGTATGAATTGGAATGCTATTAAGGCAGCTACCCATGAGGATCAAGTTACTTGGGATCAGTTAAAGGCCCGATTCAGTGATAGGTTTATCCCAGCTGCTCAAAAATCAGAATTGTTTAGGAATTTTTTGGAGCTTAAGCAGAATGGTAAGGCCGTCTCGGATTACATTGCTGAGTTCGATGCTTTATCAAAGTATGGATTATCTCTTATCGACACTCCCGAGAAGAAGAATGAGAAATTCATAACTGGTTTAGATCAGTACTTGGGATAAAGGCTTATAAATCGTATTGATGAGACTTTTGAATCAATTGTTGGGAAAGCATTGAGGTCAGAGAGCCTTTATCCTAAGCGCAGGACTGAAGTTGTTGTTGTATTTGTAGAGGGGCCAAAGTCGCAAGCAAGCGGTGGAGGCAAGAATAATTCTCAGAACAAGAGGAAGCAGAACCAAACTAAGGATGGTCAGAAAAAGAGTAAGAAAGAAGTTGAGTGCTTTAGCTGTGGAAAGAAGGGCCATTATGCTAAAGATTGTCGAGCAAAGCCTGCAGATAGGATGTTTTCAACTGTGGCCAAGTGGGACATCACAAGGATAAATGTTTGCAACCCCCTAAGAGAAGACGATTATGAAAGCATATGCTCTTAATGTTGTTCCTTCTTCGTCGAATGCCCCAAATGTGGCGGAGAAAGGAAAGAATGTCATCATTCAAGGTATGCTTTCTATTTATGATGTTCCTGGTCGTGTACTATTTGTTACTGGGGCTTCCTGTTCCTTCATATCTGGTGACCTGGTAGATAGGTTGGGATTGGAACCCGAGATAGTCGATAGACCTTTAGCAGTGGCGAACCCGATTGGTGGTTCGACTAGCCTTTATATGATTTGTCGTAATGTGGTCTTATCGAGTCATGGATGTATGTTTGTTTGTAATTTCTTTGTTTTGGGCTTTACTATGTTTGGAATTATCTTGGGAGTCGATTGGCTCCAAAGGTATGGGGTGGTGGTAGATTGTGAGGTCTTTTTGGTGACAGTTAGAGCGGATGATGGGCGAAGGGTAGTTTTTGGTGGTCTACCTTAGTGATTGGGTAATGGCTAGTTTTCTAAATTCCCTCGACATCCCACATGATGAGTTGTCAGATGTGCCCGTGGCTGGTTAGTATTCGGACATCTTCGAGGAAGCGACTGGACTTCCACCACACCGAGAGATTGAGTTTCATATTGATTTAGTGAAAGATTACAGACCTATAGTGATGCTACTTCATCGTATGGCACCAAGAGAGCAGCGAGAGATTGGGGTGCAAGTAAGCGATCTTTTGAAGAAAGGATTTATTAGAAGAAGTTTCTCCGAGTGGGGAGCACTAGTTTGGTTTGCTACCAAGGACGATGGTTCCCTTCGATTGTGTGTGGACAACCACGAGTTGAATAAGGTGACGAGGAAGAATAAGTATCCTCTACCGCGGAGAGATGATTTGTTTGATCAGTTGAGTGGTGCTAGAGTGTTCTCCCAGTTGGATCTCACGATAAGTTTTCATCAGCTTTGGGTGGAAGCTGAGAGTATAGCTAAAACGGCCTTTCGAGCGCCGTTTAGATTTTATGAGTGGTTGGTCATGCCATTCGGGTTGACCAATGCACCAGCATATTTTGTGGATCTTATGAATAGGGTATTCAGAGATCAATTGAATAAGTTTGTTCTTGTGTTCGTGGATGATATCTTGGTTTATTCGAGGACGGAGGAAGAACACAAGGAACATTTGAGGATAGTGATGAAGGTGTTGAGAAAACACCAATTGAAAGCAAAGTTTTCTAAGTGTCACTTCTGGAGGAGGGAAGTGAGATTCTTGGGCCATGTTGTTTGAGAGAATGGTATTGTCGTGGATCCTACAAAAGTGGCTATGGTACAAGATTAGTCTATGCTCAAGAATGCAACAGAGGTAAGTAGTTTCTTGGGATTATCTTGATATTATCGTAAGCTTATCCAAGACTTCTCCAAGATAGCATCACCATTGACTTAGTTGACCAAGAAGAATCAAGCTTTCGTCTGGGACGAAAAGTACGAGAATGCATTCAAGAGTCTAAAGGAAAAGTTGACATGTGCACCAGTGTTAGTCATTCCTAAAGGGAATGAAGAGATGACAGTATATACAGATGCATGTGGTACCGGACTAGGTGCTGTATTGATGCAAGGAGGTAGGGTTGTAGCTTATGCAGGTTGGCAACTGAAACCGCATGGGAAAAGATATCGTACCCACAATTTGGAATTAGCAGCGATCGTGTTCGCGTTGAATATGTGGAGACATTATCTCTTGGGAGAAAGATTCGAGTTGTTTACCAATCAAGATCGTTAAAGTGTCTTTTCTCCCAAAATGATCTAAAGCTCCGACAACAGAGATGGTTAGAATTCTTGGCTTCTTATGATTTTGATATCGCATATACACCTAGAAAGGGCAATGCAATAGCTGATGCATTGAGTAGAAGACATGCCAGTTTAGGGCTATGTTTCTTGAGTGGAAGGAACTGAAGTATATCGCAGGGTACGATTTCAGACCAAAGTGCGAATTGGATCCAGAAATGTTAGCAGGTTTGACGATCAGACCCACTTTGATTGAACGGATTGGTTCCAGTCAGAGGGACGATCCTAACCTATTGGAAATCATCTCCAAGTTAAAGATGGGTATCGACGAGGAGATGAACAAGTATGGGCTTGATTGGGATGGATGGCTCAGAAAAAATGGGAGACTAGTTGTGCCCAATGTAAATGGATTGAGAGATGAAGTACTTAGAGAATGTCATCACTCAAAACTGACCATACATTCCAGTGGGAACAAAAAGCATTGAGACATGAGGCGACCTACCACTGGGAAGGGATGAAAAGAGACGTTGGGAAGTTTATATCCAAATGCATGAACTGCTAGCTAGTTAAAGCTGAGCAAAAGAAACCTGTGGTTTGTTGCAACCATTAGAAATTCCAAAATGGAAATGGGAACAAGTCTCAATGGATTTCATTGATGGGTTACCAAGGACTAGGTCAGGCCATGATAGCATTTGGGTGATTGTGGACCGACTGACCAAGAGTGCAAGGTTTATACCCGTCAAGTCAAATAGAACAGCAGCTAAGTTAGCAGAACTGTATATGAAGTGGGTAGTGAGATTTCATGGAGTACCCAAAGGCATTGTGACTGACCGAGATCCGTTGTTTACTAATGTATTTTGGAAGAGCTTACAAGAGGCGTTAGGATCAGAATTACATCTCAGTACCGTGTACCATCCTCAAACTGATGGTCATACAGAGAGGGTGAATCGAGTATTAGAAGATCTCTTGAGAGCTTGCATACTAGATTTTGGCGGATCATGGGAGGACCATTTACATGTAGTGGAGTTCACATATAATAATAATTATCAATCCAGTATCGGTATGGCTCCATATGAAGCTTTGTACGGAAGACCATGCAACTCACCGTCATATTGGTTAGAAACCGTTGAGAAATTTGTGCTTGGACCAGATGAGATAAGAGAAACCTCAGATAAGATCAAGGTTATCCGACAACGAATGAAGGCTGCCCAAGATAGGCAGAAGAGTTATGCTGATAAGAGGAGAAGAGATCTGATATTCTCCATTGGCGATTTGGTGTTTGTCAAAATTTCTCCATTAAAGAGCGTGATTCGATTTGGTAAGAAAGGCAAGTTAGCACCAAGATTTGTTGGTCCATTCCCAGTTCTCGGGTAAGTTGGGAATTTGGCGTAGAAAGTTATGTTGCTGGACAAGATGCCGGGAGTTCATAACGTATTTCATGTATCCCAGTTAAGGAAATTCATGCACGACCCCGATGTGGCTATTTCACCTGATCAATTGGATGATATCGAAGTAGAACCGATGTGATTGGGAACCGCAAGTCGATTCGTACTGTCGAGCACGATACGAAGAAACTTCAAAGGAAAGCGGTGAATCTAGTTAAGGTTCAGTGGGGCGAGGATGAGAATGATTGTACTTAGGAGACAGAGGAGAGCATTACGAAGACGTATCCAGAACTCTTTGCCTGGTAAGATTTTAAATTGCGATTTAGTCATTCTGCATGCTAGGATAGATTTGTTATGTTTGTTTTGTGTTTTTTATTATTTGTGAATGACAGATAGGCATGCGGAACACCTTTGTATGTTTTTGGTTAAGAAATTTCGGGGGCGAAATTTCTTAAAGGTTGGGGGGGGGGGGAGTGTAACGACCCATATTCTATGTATCCAAGGATCGTAGAATATTTATTTCTTTTTCATACGAAGTCGTATAGTCGTGTAACTTTGGGGAACAACTATTGGGGTCATTTCCCATGTTCACGATTTTTGACAATTCTTAAATGACCATTTTGCCCCTGTCGAATCTTATTTTGCCCATAACTTTTGATTGGTAAGGAGTTTTGACCTGAAACCACTTCCATTAGATATGAATGATGGTTTACCTTTCCATAGAGTGGTTACACTTGTCAAACGAACTTACCGTTTGGAAGATATGGCTGAATTAAGGTTTAGAAGGTGAAAAACAGCTTAATCGTGCCTAATTAGGGTGATTAGCAGCTAGGCCCATAACCATTTCGGGATTAGGGTTATGGGGAGGCTGAAATCAGTTAGGAAACGATCTATTTTCATTTTCTCAGCCGCCTAAAACATTTCTCTAACCCTAGGCATGGCCTCCACCTTTAATTTCATCCCAAATCGCTCTCTAATCAAGGATTAGCCTGATCTACATCAAATCAAGGCAAATCAACACCAAATCAGAGTTAGAACTGATGTGTTGCATAGGAAAACGGCCAAATCAGAGATAGTTTCAGATCTAAATTTTATTTGTGGCTAAGTTGAGTGATTTGCATTGTTTTTCACTATTTACGGCTAATTAGGGGTGATTAGTGATAATTAGTGAAATTATGGCTCAGAAAAATTTGTAAAATTCTAAAATATTATTTTAAGGCTCTGATAGATGTTTGGATTAATTTGTTTAAGTTTTGCTAATCCTATCATTAGATTTTCTTAAACATGCTTAAGGGGAAAATATGGGTTTTGGATATGTTTGATCCGTTTTGACATGTCAAATTGTCATTTTGGTGTTTGTGGTCAATTCTATATGTTTCTATGACTATATGGTATGCTTTCTGATTGATTAGAACAGTTAGAATGGTTGAAAACACCGTCGTATGGCGTAAAAATAGTCGTTGAAAGAGTTGTAGGAAAACTGTACAAGGACCGGATCGGATCGCCCCTCCCTACCGAACCAACCCGCTTGTGACTGGTGGCACCGAACCAACCCACTTGAGGTTTTGGTACCGTGACTTGGCTTGGATTATACGCCACGAACCAACCAGAGACTCACAAGTTGAACTCCCGACTCGAACCCCCTTCAACGAACCGGTGATGGAGCCACGACTCGAACCAATGTACCACGAATGGATTTGAGAAACTCGACCCGACCCGGAGTGCTTGGGGAGGAGGACCGAACTGGAGGAGCTCGTCACGAACCGAATCGTCAGGGGATGTGGACCACGACCTAGAGCTTGACCACGAGCAGAAGGAGACCAAACCGAACCGGGGAACAACATGATTCACGAATCGATCCGAGGCAAGGTGAAGAGAAAATACTAAACCTATCCGGGAGAAGACCAAAACCCGAGATGCAAGGGTAGTCCAAATAGGAAGTAGAACTCAGGATCCAGTTAGGAACCAACGAGGTAACTTCACGAGTTGGGCTTTGCCGCGGGATGTGTGCAAAGGGGTTATCGACGTCCATAACTTTGACTCACCACCAAGACGGATGTTAGGCTATGGATCAGTGCAGTGGGGTAGTTATTATTCCATGGGGCAGAGTGATCATAGCATGGCTATGAGCCAGTGCAGTGGAGTCGTCATGACTTCATGGGGCAGAGTGGACATAGCCAGGAGTAGTGGCTATGGATCAGTGCAGTGGAGCCATCATAACTCCAAGGGGCAGAGTGATCATAGCAAGGATTTGGGTGATCAAAGCGGTGGATGTCGTATGCTTTACGCACTGAGTGAGAAATGTGAGGAAGTTTGCTATGCTTGATTGTTTGACATCACTATGACATGCACACCCCCACCCCCGTATCTTTACACCATATGTTTGTGTCAACTTAGAGTATTGTACATCTTGTTGTGCTAACTCTTTGGTTGCAGATCCAGGTTCAGGTATGGTTTATTATACCTGTTATTGTTCTATTTTGCTGATTATCGCTCATAACAGACTTTTGTCTGACCCAGAGTTTTATGTCTCTTCTTATTACTCTGGGTGTTCTTAAACGGGTGGACTAGAGACAGGTTAGGTGGTATGCACGAGTAGCTATACCAGAGACGAGCAGGAGGCTTCCACGTATGATATAGATATTCTCCATGTGTCGCTGTTGGTCACTACTTTGGGCATTAGTGGTAAATCTTTCTTATTTTTCTTTAGATACAGTAGTTTTAAAGTTGTAATAATGATGTCGGATCATAAGCTGTATTTTGGATTTAGCTGCTATGATGGTTTAGTTTCCAGCTTATGCACTGTCTCGCCTTTTTTTATGTCAAGACTACGTTATTATTATATTTTATCCCATGCGCTGTGAGACATTCTACAAGTTCCTTGTTAGTTCAAATTCCTTTCTTTGACGACCGTCCCGTGCTGGTTGGACATCGGCACAGCGCGCACTTTCATTGGAATGTCGGCCGGTGCCGGGGGGGGGGGGGGGCGTCACAATTATGTAAGTAAAAAGTTGGCGGTTACGGAATGCAACTACCCAGAGATTAAGAAGCTAGCTTACAGCACGTTAATTGCCTGAGGAAACTCTGCCATTCTTCCAATCTCATCCAGTCGCAATATACACCGACCAGACGTTACGACAGTCCCTTCAACGACCTGAGGCGTCTGGGAGACTGCTCAAGTGAAAATTTGAACTAATCAAATTTGATCTTACCTTTCTCTCGAGGAAATCCATCTGGGGGAAAACGTTAGCAGATTTCATGGCTGAATTCACACCCCTGAAGAAGATGTGTTGGACGAAGGGGCTAGCCCTTCGAAATCTAAGTTTGAATCGATCACCTGGAAGATGTACAAAGACGGAGCTCGCAACGATCGATGGTCCGACACCGGAGATGTATTAGTAACTCCTGAAGGACGATCGATCTATTATGCTCTACGATTGAACTTTCATGCTACTAACAATGACTCCAAGTACGAAAGCCCTAATTGTCGGGCTGAAAATCGCGAGAGAATTGAGAGTGGTTGTTTTGTATATTTACTGCGGTTCTCAGATTGTTGTTTTTCAGGTTCATAGAAAATTTCAAACGAAGGGGCCACGACATGTAGCCTATCTAGAATGGGTCAAGGAGTTGCTAGATGGATTGGAGCGTTATAGCATTTCCCATATTCCGAGGTCAGAAAATCATAAGATTGTCATATTAGCTAAAGTATCGAGTTTCGACAACCCAAAAGACGCTAAAAAAGTCCCGATCGAAACACTGTATACTCCGAGCTTTGATCAAATGGAAATTGACCAAGTGCTAGAGAGTGAGCCTGAAAGAGAGTCCTGAATGAACCCAAAAAGGAATTTCTTGCAGCATGAAATCCTTCTAGAGAGTAAGAATCAAAGGCGTGGCATCGTTTGCAAGACATCTAGATATGTTATGCAACATGGTGAGCTTTACAAAAGGGGGTTATCCATTCCATTGCTCCGATGTATAGCCTATGACAACGTCAAGCATGTATTGAGGGAAGAACATAAAGGCGATTGCGGTGATCACACCGAAGGACAGACATTGGCAAAGAAGATATTGTGGTACGGCTACTTCTGGCCAACCATAAATAAAAACGCCGCTGATTATTCACGATGTTGTGATAAGTGCCAAAAATTTGTGAGGATTCCTAGAGCTCCACCTATCCAACTTACTTCAATGGTGAGTCCATGGAAATTTTCCATATAGGGAGTTGACATTATTGGGAGCCTTCCAATCGCTAAAGGCAGAGCAAAGTACGCAATTGTGGCAGCGGATTACTTTACAAAGTGGGCAGAGGCCGAACAATTAACCACAATCACAACAAAGCAGGTAATCAAGCCAGAAATGTTATATGTCGATTTAGGATTCTGAGAACTATTATAACCGACAATGGACCCAATTCGACAGTATGTAATTTAGAGATTTCTGTCAATGGTACCGCATTGATAAAATATACATCACCATGGCACATATGCAACCGAATGGGCAAGTAGAAGCTGTGAATAAGATCATTAAGTCCATTTTGGAAAAAATATTGAAGCAAGCGAAGGCCATGTGGGTTGACGAATTACCCTTGGCTCTATGTGCATACCGGACAAACTACAAGACAACTACATGCCACACTCTATTTGCACTGTCATATGGCTCAGAAGCAGTTATCTCGGCGAAGCTTAAAGTCCCCTCTCACCGAGCAACATATTAAGATCTTATGACGAATAAGGCACTTATCCTTGGATCTTTGGACATGATTGATGAGAAGAGAGACGACGCGGACTTGCGTGCCTCGGAGCACAGACATCAGGTTAGCCGATACTACAGTCAGAAGGTTCGACCAAGGACTTTCGAACCTGGTAACCCGGTACTAAAGTGTGTCTTTCCGACCCTTACTTTCATGGGATAGAAGTGGGAAGGACCATACGTCATTCATCCATTGGAGGCTTGATAATGGCGCTTTCAGGCTAACGACCATTGACGATGATAACCATTTGAGAGCATGGAATGTCGAGCATTTACAGCACTGCTTGACTTGAGCCTATATTCTTTTATTTTTCAAACTATGTAATGTGGCATGAGTTGCCCGAAAATGTTTGACCGATATAAACAAAAGATTATAAAGTAGACATAGGCTAAGATTTGACCGAACCACTATAAAAATAATGTGTGTCCATTATTATTTACTGCATTTACTTCTTTATAACTTGTGTTTTTGAGAGTATTACATGTGTTTGAAACTCTTCCTCATGGATCGGCGGAGTGAGCATAAATGATAGGAACACAGTTCGGCCATCCTCGAAAGCAACCTTTGCCCTTGGCACAAAGGCAAAGGAGGGAAATACTAGGGTTATTGTGACATGATTATTTTCTAAGCCATCTCTATCTACCAGAGCATGGATTGGAACATGGTTTGAATTCGAGTTCGATATCGACACTTGTGGTGGCTAGTTCCCACTCTAAAGACTAGAGTGTTGATGGAATGACGAAGCGAATGACATGACCGTTCGCATGACTAACTTACACTCTCTTGATTTGAGGGTGAGTATAAAAGGGTAGGCATGAAATGGTGCACTACAAAAAGAGACCGCTTTAAACCAAACTCTAATACAGACTTATGACAGGAGAGTCTAAAAGCAATCGGACTAAGTGCTCGAAGAATTTGACTCTTACCTCACAAAAGGATTGGGGGCATGAATGCGGGCCGAGTTTGAAGTCCCCACGGATGCTGGGGGCAGTCATATTTCATTACTCACCATTTTCAAATAGGCCCTGGCTAGGCACTCTTTTCGAGATTGATTTAGGGCATATACATACACACCACACCCCTTAAATAGTTGTGATGTGACATGGTTTTTATTACTTAGTTTAGTAGTATTTTAATTGCAGGAATTTTGAATCAAAACCCATAGCTAAGTGTGATGTGTTTCAGTATCTATTACTTAGCTTAGTAATATTTTGATTATGAATGCATCATATTGAAGGCAATAATAAATTTGCAAACATGTGACATTGCAGGAACATAGCATTATTTACAAAGTGCAGGTTTGCACAAGTCAAAAATGTGAGTACCACACTCGCAATAACCACAGTAGGCCAACCGAAAACAAAAAAGAAATCTAGAAAAAACTTCACTCCAATTTGGGAGTAGCTTTGTATTTCTTCGAATCTTTTAGCTTCTATTTCTCCTCCTTCTCAACATCGGTGAAAATGCGCTTCTTCCTTCTGGATTTCTTAGATAAGGGGTCTTCATGGTCAATGATGGACTGAGAAGCCACATCTGTTGTGACTGATCTAGCGGGATTAATAGAAACCTTTACTCTAGGAGGAGGAATCATTTGGAGGGGTTCCACGAAGATTGACACTTCCAATTTTTTAGTCTTGACTTTCATGAGTTGTTTATTCCTCGCTTCAAGCTTAGTAAGAGTAAGTTCTTCAGTCTTGACGGATGCTCTAGTGATTACAACGTCTGCAACCCCTTCACCCTCTTGCCATCGAGATCCTAAAAAGCATCAATCCTTTCTCCCTCCTTGGGGGCATCGATACTGGGAAGCATTGTAGGCTTGTCAGTTGACTCCTTCTTCTTTTCTTCTACGATGTCAGAATGCTTTGTACCTAAAGCAGGAGAGAAATAGTTATTAACTCTGGAGAAAAAAGGGCTTTCGATTGGAAGCTTCATAATACGACAACACGCTAGAATAGCTTTGAAAAATTGTAGAGAAAAGGTGGAGATACCTTTTGTCGATTGATCTCCAGGAGTAGCAGGAGATGCGCCTTCGATTATAGGAGATACGAGTGCTCTTTTGGTAATCCTCGGATTTTCGAGGTCGTATTTCTCTGCCTTTACAGTTTCGTGCATTGCGGAGAAAGAACTAGAACCACCCTCATTGTCATCTTACCCTTTCTTTGGCATTTGGTAACCTCCATAGCTTCTTTGATTAACTGTCTTCCCTCCGCTAAGCGTTCCGGCTCCTCACCCCTTAGATATGACCTCATTAACTCCTCCTCATTGATGGTCTTAACCTTGAACATGCTTTTCTCTTCGTTGACAATTTCATACCATACATCGACCGTTTAGAGGTTCAATCAGCTGTCGTTCGAGTAAGGTTGCTATAACCTTTGATGTCTCATCGGTTACATCAACCTCTAGAGCGGGAGTCGGTTGAGCCTTTTCTATTTAGGATATCGGGATCCATCCCATTAGCCTTTCCGCACCTTCCCCCAACCCCTTTTTTGTGGCTTATATCGTGTGCTAGTTTTGCAGGGTCTGGTTTTACAAGTTGTTGATTTGTTGGATTGCGGAGCTCTGGACTTGGACTTATGCACTGGTTGGGAGCTTTTTACCTGACTGGAGAGATAGCTTATTTGGTTTAGCGGATGAAGCTTATAGCAGTTTCCTTCTATCCCGACGAGGCCTATTTCAAACTACTAGGTTTCCAGCTTTTCACCGTTTGGGATAATCCATGTTATGGGTGACATGTTCAAACACATTCCGCCCTATGATGCCATTTTCATGAAGTGGATACTAACAACATGGATTGATGAAGGATGTGCACAAATACTGAAAACTGCTACAATGCATTGCCAAAAGGGGGTAAAGTGATAGCTTGCGAGTCGGTCCTGCCTGAAACAATGGACCATAGCCAAAGGACACGAGCACTTCTAGAGAATGACATATTTGTTTTGACTATTTACAGATAGGAGGGGAAGGTTCTAACCAAAAACGAGTTTAGAAAGATTGGGAATTCAATAGGGTTTCCTAATTTCATGGCATTGTATAATTTGGATCATTTTTATAATGTCCTAGATTTCAAGAAGTAAGCATAATTTTTGGGGGAATCGTGGTTAATATTATTTGTTGGGATCTGTTGTACTTCACCTCTTGTGTACTCATCATATGATATGATATTGCTCGTTGATAACTTGGTTTAATTAAAAAAAGATAGTCTCGTATCCAGGAGATGTCATGGGCACGAATAACTTGAGTGAAGAAAGATATAAGGAGATGCCTGGAATCGTCCAGCTCTTCTTGGGCCATGATAAGTTGTGCCTTGGAAGTTGTAGAGGATTTAAGGGCGGTGTAAGCGTTTCCCTCAGTAATAACAACCCTCTCTTCATCCTCCGCCAACTTAGCCTTCAAATTGGCTACCTCTTTCTCAAACTCGGTCGTTTTCATTTCAAAGCGAGTTCATGATAGTTTCAGGTCAACATTCTTAAATTTGCTTCTTCAAAGCAGTACGCTCTTTGCTATTGGTGTTGAGCTCGACGTGAAAGCATTGTAGCAGCTAATCATGAAGTTTCTCGTATTTTTCGGTGTCTCGCTCCGTAAGTGCAAGCTTAGCCTGGACATCATCACGCTCTTGCCCAACTTTCTTGATACGTGATGTGTCGCACTCCCACATTTGTCTTTGATTATCCAAATCCAGCTGGAGTTTCCTCATAATTTTAGAAAATTTTCGGACATACTAGCAGATCTCCTTGTAATGACGAACGATGAAATCCATTTGAGCCTTGATGGGTTCAGCCCAAATGGCAGGGAGTGGTTCAAGGTTAGGTACAAAATGCATTTCCCAAAGTGATCGAGATCCTATCTTCACGAGCAAGTTTTGGAAGAGTTTACAAGAGGCTGTAGGCACAAGTTATGCTTAAGCACGGCCTATCACCCTCAAATCGATGGCCAGACGGAAAGAGTCAACAGAGTATTAGAAGACCTCTTGATACTATGCATTCTTGACTTCGGAGGTACATGGGAGGATCATTTACCTTTGGTGGAATTCGCTTACAATAATAGCTACCAAGCCACCATAGGCATGGCGCCTTTCGAAGCTTTATATGAAGACCGTGTCGCTCACCAACTTGCTGGTGGGAGTCCACAGACAAACTCATACTTGGACCAGACATTATTTGAGAAACTTCAGAGAAAGTGGACTTGATACGAAGAAGAATGAAGACTGCCCAAGATAGACAGAAGTCCTATGGAGGCAAAAGAAGAACCGACCTTGAGTTCAAAGTTAGAGACAAGGTGTACCTTAAAGTATCTCCTTTGAGAAACGTCGTTCGCTTTGGATCTACATGAAAGTTAGCACCAAGGTTTACAGGGTCGTTCCCTATCATCGAGAAAATTGAGAAGATGGCTTATAGGGTACAGCTGCCCGAAAGATTGGCTGGGGTTCATAATGTCTCTCACCTGTGAAAGTGCTTACATGAGTCTGCGGAAGTGGTGGAACCAAGCGTGCTAGAGGAAGTAGAAGTTGAACGAGAAGCAACTGTGAGGAGAGTTCCAACCCATATCTTGGGAACAGAAGTCAAAAAGCTACACAACCGTGAAGTCAAGCTTGTCAAAGTTCAGTGAAGCGACGCCGAGGTAGGCGCGACTTGGGAAACTGAGTACAGAATACGTGCAGCTACCCTTTTCTTTTTGAGGGTACATCTTTGACCTTTTTTCCTTAAGTTTATGCTTGTATCTATCTTTTTAGGTATATCTCCTCGGCCTTATCCTTATCCTTAGGTAGAAACCTATTTGGATGTAAACATGTAATTGAAACATGTTATTGTTGATGGTTGCAAGTGGTTGCAAGTGGATTGCTAGTGGTTGCTCTTGGATGCATATACATACATTAGATATTAGATCGGCTCAGTCACTTTCATATTGCATATGAATATATGTATTTTTATATGGATTGAAACTTGATGTGTTATCATATGGACGTTGCATTTGTATGAATGATTTTGCACTCATGTTGGAAATTTTGAGTAGGAAAAATTTTCATACATAATGGACTCATGGCACTGACATAATTTGCATTATGGAGGTCAACTGAAACAGTAGACTGCCTGATTTTGCATTAGATAAGGACATGTACACACAGTATTCATATGATCATGAAGCATTAGAAGTTTTTTAAGTACAATAGACGCCTGTGTTTGATGGTTGAGTAGATGGGTGATTGGATGGTAGGGTATAAGTTCTTCTCGATTTGAAGATTTCGAGGGTGAAATCCTAAAAGGAGGGGAGAATGTAACACCCCTTATTTTCTGTTAACGTTAAAGTAACGAATTAAACAATACTTAATTTCAAATGTGAGAATTAAGGGAAACGGGTTACGCCATTGCGTTCATCTCGGAATTCTGCTTGAGATAGAGTCCGAGTTTGCGTGAGTTGGACTTCGTATGAAGAAGTTATGGCCTTCAGAAGTTTCAGAAATTCAATTAAATTCAAACAGCTCGAAACCGGATTCAAAATTCAAAACAGAAGTCAAAAGCTGGCCGGGTAGGAAGATTCCTGCCCAAGACCCAGGTCGACCAGGGGTTCGACCCTAGTGACAACCTCCCCCCCTACAGGTCGACCTGGGGGTCGACCTGCCCCTTTGGCCAGATCTGAATTTCGACGACTTCTGACTTGTTGCTGAGTCATTAAGGTTTCTGGATAGTTCTGATCTGGTCTGAATGGTTGTGGTTAACTCTAGGTTCATCCGACGGCTCTAATTAAATTTAAATTCTATATAAACAACCTAATACTCAACCTAAAATTACACAAAAATAATCTTGGAACTGTCATGCCGTCAATAGAGAACTTGGAGTTGCCATCACCACTTTCAATTCAAAGACAAGATAAAAGCCTACATCAACATCAAATTAAAACTAATCTAATTCAGCGATCAACATCAAAGGCGAGCATTCCAACTACAGAATTCAGATTCTAGAAATCAAGAATTCCTTTTAGTTTGTAAGTTGGTTATTACATAGATTTAAACATTCTCTTAAATGAAATCATGACATGTAGTAACTCGAATTTAGAATGATGCTTATGTATAAGATAAATAAAGTTTGATTCTCATTTATCTTTAATTACCGTTGTGGTTGATCATGCCTATAACAAACCGGTATTTTCGACCTTGAAAATCGATATAAAAACACCGTGACAATCATTCAAGCTTCGAAAACACCTGAACGTTATGAGAAAGAAATTATAGAATGAGAAAAGAAAGAAAGAAAGATTAGAATAGAAGAAAAGAAGAAGAACATCAGAATCTCACAGCGGAACGAATAAAGTATAGTACCAAATCTCTTTATACAAAAAGAAACTGTATATATATACACATACCAATCATCAGAGTACATCATATATCAGACACAGCAGAAATAAACATTAAATAACTAATAGTGAAGCCTCCTGCTTCCAGCTTTCGAATCTCCAGCGATACCTAACCTGTTAATATACTTGGTCTGACGCGAGCACATTTGATTTAAAACAAAATACACCGGGTCAGTCTGGAATACTTTCTGTGGTAAATTCATAGCACAACAACTTGTTTAACTTTGAAAATCCTTTTTGAAAGAAAGGATAATAGTAAGACCAGTCCACACATAAACACGGACGGTTTTTACCTTACTATGACCCAAAACACCTTTAAAATCAATATCTTTTTTGATATTATGATAGTGTCTATCAAATCACAAATAGATATCAATCTACTAGAATGCTTGCATCTCACGCTCTACATATATGGTATACAATGAAAATCGCATGCGCTTATTGGAGATTGGAAAACGACTATGACAAGGTATGGGACCACCTGCCGATAGTGTATCTCTAGAGACGAATACACTGGTTTCAACAAGAACGTCTTGCAACCCGGCCCACACATGACCGACCACTCATTTCTCTTGAGTGTATCGAATATATTGTCACCTCACGGCGGCGCAGCTACTGTTTTTCCCGGGAGATACGAAAATGAAAAGAAGTAAGAAATATGAATATTCTCAAGATGGTGACAATACACCCTACTAGACGCGACCCATATATCCATGCTGCCTGCATGATTTTTGTCATTTCCCGGTTGTGCGGTTTGAGGTTATAATCGACTTTTAAGACGTCTGGTCACAATTCGCTTTGAAATCAACATCGTCACGTCATCCAAGAACAGGATGAACAGAAGGCACTCTCCTACCACATCCTTATATAGGAATCACCCCAAGGATCAATAGCGAGAAGTCCTTGCAATCCGTAGATTCCAACCACGACAGAACCACAGTGTATCTCTGGGTGCTAACCAGAGATTATAAGTAGACCTTCTGCATCATGAAGATCTACGGTCTTCAATGCTCCATCTTCATTTGGTGTAAGTTAGTTCCGTACGCAACGTTGAATCGAAGTGGTTTTGGGTCTAGTTCCCATCCTGGTCTCTTCGAAACAACACGTCAAAAGGTCCGATAGTATATTAATTGATAGTCGGGTTTTTAACTATCAATTCATATAGTATGGTTAAGTATATTGGCAGCTCTGATTCATTATTTAAACAATCCTTAGAAATCGATTTCATATTCTCTTATCTCAAACCTCATTATTCGTTATATTAATAACGATAACATATGTTTATTTACCAACTCCATTTAATTCCTTTATTTCAAAACCATTACTATACATTCACCGAATCTTTTACATTTCTTGCCTTGCGAAAATCGCCATATTCATATCTCGAAGATATAACTAAATTTTATACTTCATAGTTGACCAGACGATGTTAAATTTATACATCGTTTACTTTTAAACTTACTAGTTTAAAATCTTTCGATTAACATTTCAATATTCTCTTATAATAATAAACCAATTCTAACCGTTACAAACTAATATCATTCCTCGATGATAGTGAAGCCGTTCAAGTTGGGGTATTTAATTACCTCTTAGACCTTGACCGCCAACGTTCTTATCTAAGAATAAATACCAGTTTGAAACACAAACTTGTAATTCTACTTTCTGTCACTCCAGTTGCCATTTTATTTAAAACATGGTTTAATAACCATTTCTTCCATTTGGCACATTATTCTCAAAATAAACCCTTTTTACTTTTACCCCATTAACTAGCTAACGCAAACTCTTTCGCTTTAAACCCTATAATATAACTCATTTTCATTTAGGTTTGTTTTAAACCCATTTACTAAGTTCTTACCTTTACGCTAATACGTTAATCTTCCATCTTTGAAATCACATTTCAATTCTACCTTTGTTTACTAGTTTTAATAATTAAGTAAACAAAATTCTTATTTAAATCTTTTGCCATATCCTTTATATTTTGAAAACTCTTTGGTTGTACTTAATTCAACTATTAAGTAACCTTTATCCACAACGGCGTATTGGTTTCAATATATCTTTGCCCTAAACATAATTCAATTAGGTTCTATTTTAACTTGATTACTTCCAAATTGATTCCCACTAGAATAAATTATATTAATTATTGTTACTAATAATAATTTAATTACAAGTTGAAGTAAATGGTTTACTTCATTAAAAATAAATCAGCTAATCGCTTACCGACATTATTAAACGATAAATGCTTAATTAATGATTTATCAACCAATAAGCAACTTTAAAGATAATTAATATTTATTAAAATAAAAACAATTGTTTGTTAAACCATCTCGATTAGATTAATCGAAAACCGATTAAAATAATTATTAACTCTAATTACACAGTTGACTTTGTCAACTTGAAACATTGGTTATTTATTAACTGCTATCACATACTTCTCTAATTAGATTAATATAATTAATCTAGTTATCTTGCTTAACTGTTTTACTTAATCAGCAGTTTCCATATATTATCTCTTAGGTTCAAAATATTAAAACCATTTATAAATATTGACTATTTTAAACTTTTATCTTAGATAAATAAAAAAACTTCATTTTAGTTATAAAAATAAATTTTATAAATTCAATCACGTCAATTCGCCTGACAGCGAACTAAAGTCTTAAAAACAACGTTTAGATCAATTTCTGCCCATAACCTAATCAATACCGTCTATTGATTAAAACTTCACATCAACATTGAATTTCAATTAAACGTTCAATATATGTTCAACCATCACTATTCAAATAGAATATAATGTTGCCTTGGGCAAACCGTTCACATTTGAATTATATGGAAAAATAAACAACATATAAAATATTTGAGGAATCCGGTCTAATCCCTCCAACCTGTTCATCCCTACGTCATCGTTAATATTTGATAATAATTATTTAAAACAAAATCATCCAATATGACAAATATAATTTGACGACAACCATCTAATAAGCAAACAAGGCATCCAATCAACCAATTCTATGATTAACGGTGGATTATATTTTAATATGAATTTAACACATCAACTCACCTCTTCTTTTGATTTGCCGGTTTGATGAATCCAGGTCATTTCATTTAATTTCAAACAGATGTTTAAAATTAATGAAATTCCAATTATCTCCAGATTCTTCAGAGTCAGTTCAATAGTGTAGTACTTTTTAGCGCGATTCCAACGAGCTAAATTTCGCTACATGTGCGAACAACATGTACTACTTTCAAATTCATAATATTTAATTTAAGTAATATATAGATTTATAAAAACTAAATAAATTAATTAATTACCGTAACTATTCACTAATCAACGTATTATCACTGTACGGTTTTTACTGTTCCTTCCCGATTCTTACTGCCTAACCCAATTGCACCTATTTCCAATTCAACCATTAGTTAAAACTGAGGTATTAATTATTGTATAATTTACGGTTATCATTTATTACCGTGTCATCAACATCAGTAATATCCAATGCGATTTCTCTCTTCCTCTTTGCATTTGCATTCACTTTCTTCCCAGATAGTTGTGATCCTTCGTTCTTAACATTTGGCCATCCCCTTTTCTCCATGTAAACGTCAGAACGTGGCTACCTTCTTATACTTTAATATGAATGATGCTTCCCATGTATGAACACCCTCAAACAGTAGATAGCACCGAACCCAACCGCCTGAAACTGCTTTACACCATTTTCCCGCGTTTACCCTCCTCCTCTTCGAAACCTCAGGATCTGCTGCAAATCCATAAAGCAACTCACATCGGAAATGAACCCATATCCAAACACTACATCATCTTCTTAAAATAAATTTCCTCTTCAGCTCATTTATATTTCAGAGCCCCTCTCCCCCTATCGTTATACAGATCGTCCATTTATTCTTTCTTTTTTCAAACTTGCGGTGGACTTTTTACTGGGGCAAATGGGTTTTGGTTGCTGCGAACCATAGAAATAAGTGGCTATTTATATACGCGAACGAGAGAGATGATAAGTTTAACTTCGCTTCCTAGGTGCCTTAGACTGCGCGTGTTGATGGTTAAGGGTTGCATCGAGCTTTCAATTCGCTGATGGGGTTAGACGTGAGTAGATATTTTAGGGTTGTAGCATCGAGGCTTTTCACGGTAAGAGAAGCTTCAATCCAAAAGAAATATAGAAAGCTGAATTTTGACAAGAAAAGGCAAGCAGCATTTTTAATAAGCATGCTAAAAAGAGAGCTACAAGCTGTCCAGCCCTTTTTCATGTGAGCATGAGAGCTCCCAGTTGTTAGCTGTGCTTGTGTACCTGATCCTTACGTAGGTAAGGTTTGTAGCTCGATGGAGCAAGACATTGGACATGATTTGAAAATACAGTGCATAGCTAAGGTAGCTGAAGAAAGAAAATTAGGTAGGCTGCTGTTGAGTTGAAAACACGAACTACTTGATGTAAGGACTGTAAAAACGCATGTCATGCATTATGTAACATGGCTAGAATAGGTGTTGAAACGAGTTTTCATTTCTTGATGGAAGGTACAATACGTTGGCAGGCAATGGGCAGACTAAGAAAAAGAGGAAATATAACCCCTAAACATAGGGTAGGCTGAAGAAAAGATTACACACACGGTAGCTGTTTGACAAGAATGAACACGGCTGTGTTTTCAATTGAAAGAACTTAAGGTCGACTGAAACAATATGGTGATTGGTTATGTAATTTCTTTTCTTAGTGATTTGACCAAAGAAAGCAATATGGTCTAACTTGAGGTTGAAGGAATAGGGTAGGTAGTATAGTGTATTTAATGCAAGCAAGATATGCAAAGATTTGGGTTAGATTTTATACGGTGTCCGTTACATAAAATTCTGTTCATCTATAAAAGACTATGGACAGAAATAAAAATATCGTTGTGATCAGCAACGCCCCACGATCCCAAAAATATAATAATATCGGTAGGTTAACTTATATTGTGAAACCCCGAAATTCTGATATAGGGTGCAAAATACTCCAAATAAAAAGTGACGTATTTTCCAGATTAAAAATTTCAGTAAATTTCTAAAAATTAAATTGACACTACGTCTCAAAAGAACCTTGTCTAAATTCGAATCCAGTATGCAGTTATTTCAAATAAACTGTTACGGTCGATGAACGATTCTATCGCGACTATTTGAAAAATTGATTTGGACATATCTTGCAATATATAAGACGAAATCTCGATTTTCTTTTCCACTACAAAAATATAATCACCATAGATTCAAACGGTTCTTGTTTCACTGAATTCCGATTTATATTCGATCCTGTATATTCAACTGAAATTCAAAAATCAATTTTTGAACTACAGCGTCGTTTCGAGCTCGTTTTAATTATATAATAAATTATATGAATTCAAACTTAAATTAATAAAATAAATTCGTTATAAATTCCATTATATTACCAATATAATATATAAATAGATTTAAATATTCCCATTTAAATGACCGAAAATCATGTACGCTACATTCTTCCCCCTTAAAAGAATTTCATCCCCGAAATTACAAGGTAAGAAGAATGTACCGAACTCAATTATTTTAAAATAATTATTTTTGAATTATCGTCAAATAAATTCAAAAAAAATTTGAAAATACCGCCAGCACCCCCTCTGAACGGCTCGATCAGAATAACCACAACTTCCACCCTGGGCGTAACTTCTACAAAATAAAACCAAAGCCAAATGGCCATCCCACTCAGGGATATAAAATCAATCACTCCAATCAATATATTAAGGTTCACCTGTTTGCCGAATCGTCAACTGCTCTTCGTCTGTACTTCCAATTCGTTCTTCAATCCGGGTAATCCAGCCAATTCTCATTGCTTCCTGGTATCTGCACTTATCTCCACTTACAATGCCCGTAACAAATACAGGTTAAAATAATCCTGTTTCATTTCATAAACGATATTATTCCAATTCATTATACCCAATTCATCCAACTTTTTATTGACCCGTTTGATGAATTTGACTTAACCAATCATAATAACGATCGACCAAATTACTTGAATTATATTCATCCTTGATACTTACTGGTCTGTATAACTTGGTTTAACATATATTAACATCAATCTATTAATCCCGATGGATTTCCATTATTATCCACTTGATTTTCCAATATATATTCTATTGACTTATGTCAATTTTTATCTCAATGTCCAGGTCAAATTTTGGTTCACATTTGAAATTCTTGCTTGGTTAATCTTTTCAATTTCATAATCAAACCAATTCAAATCAACCAATAAATATACAATCACACAAGGCACAATCAATAAACCAAATCATTCTGATTCATATTTATCTTTAACATTCACTTCAATTTCAAATTAAACTTTACATTGAAGTTTTATTTCCCGATTTCATATTTGAAATTCCAATCTAGTTAAATCATTTCAATTTTATAATCCACTCTGAATTCTAATTCAAATCAACATTAGTCGATCAAGTATTATGATAATTTAAGAAAATTACACTTTCACTGCTTTGTAAAATATATTGGGCCAAAAATAAATTTAAAAGTAATTTTGTAACAAATTACAAATACGCACACTCATATATATACTAACACTCAATCTAGGATATTACTAACCCCATGTCTATTGAGTTACGCCACAAAGCCACGGTTATTACTAAACCATATGCTCTGATACCACTGTAACGAACCAGTATTTTCGACCTCGAAAATCGACACAAAAACACCGTGACGATCATTCAAGCTTGGATAACACCTGATCGTTATGAGAAAGAAATTAGAGGATGAGAAAAGAAAGAAAGAAAGATTAGAATAGAAGAAAAGAAGAAGAACATCAGAATCTCACAGCGGAACGAATAAAGTATAATATCAAATCTCTTTATACAAAAAGAAACTATATATATACATACCAATCATCAGAGTACATCATATATCAGACACAGCGGAAATAAACTTTGAATAACTAACAGTGAAGCCTCCTTCTTCCAGCTCTCGAATCTCCAGCAATACCTAACCTGTTAATATACTTGGTCTTACCCGAGAACATTTGATTTAAAACAAAATACACCGGGTCAGTCTGGAATACTTTCAGTGGTAAATTCATAGCACAACAACTTGTTTAACTTTGAAAATCCTTTTTGAAAGTAAGGATAAAAGTAAGACCAGTCCCCACATAAACACGGATGGTTTTTACCTTACTACGACCCAAACACCTTTAAAATCAATATCTTTTCGGATATTATGATAGTGTCTATCGAATCACAAATAAATATCAATCTAGTATAACGCTTGCATCTCACGCTCTACATATATAGTATATAATGAAAACCGCATGCGCTTATTGGAGATTAGATTCCAAATATGACAAGGTATGGAACCACCTACCGATCGTGTGTCTCTAGAGACGAATACACTGGGTTCAATAAGAACGTCTTGCAACCTGGCCCATATGACCGACCACTCATTTCTCTTGAGTGTATCGAATATATTGTCACCTCACGGCTGCGCAGCTACCGTTTTTCCTGGGGGATACAGAAACGAAAAGAAGTAACAAATATGAATATTCTCAAGATGGTGACAATACATCCTAATGGGCGCGACCCACATAGCCGTGTTGCCTGCCCGATTTTTGTCATTTCCCGGTTGTGCAGCTTGAGGTTATAATCGACTTTTTAGACGTCTGGTCACAATTCGCTTCGAAATCCACATCGTCACGTCATCTAGGAATAGGATGAATAGAAGGCACTCTCCTACCGCATCCTTATATAGGAATCACCCCAAGGATCAATAGCGAGAAGTCCTTGCAGTCCGTAGATTCCAACCACACAGAAATACAGCGTATCTCTGGGAGCTAACCATAGATTATAAGTAGTCCTTCCGCTTCATGAAGATCTACAGTCTTCAATGCTCCATCTTCATTTGGTGTAAGTTAGTTCCGTATGCAACGTTGAATCGAAGTGGTTTTGGGTCTAGTTCCCATCCCGGTCTCTTCGAAACAACACGTCAAAAGGTCCGATAATATATTAATTGATAGTCGAGTTTTTAACTATCAATTCACACAGTATGGTTAAGTATATTGGAAGCTCTGATTCATTTATTTAAACGATCCTTAGAAATCAATTTCATATTCTCTTGTCTCAAACCTCATTATTCGTTATATTAATAACGATAACATAGGTTTATTTACCAACTCCATTTAATTCCTTTATTTCAAAACCATTACTATACATTCACCGAATCTTTTACATTTCTTGCCTTGCAAAAATCGCCATATTCATATCTCAAAGATATAACTATATTTTATACTACAGAGTTGACCAGACGATGTTAAATTTATACATCGTTTACTTTTAAACTTACTAGTTTAAAATCTTTCGATTAACATTTCAATATTCTCTTATAATAATAAACCAATTCTAGCCGTTACAAACTAATATCATTCCTCGATGTTAGTGAAGTCGTTCAAGTTGGGGTATTTAATTACCTCTTAGACCTTGATCGCCAACGTTCTTATCTAAGAATAAATACCAGTTTGAAACACAAACTTATCATTCCACTTTCTGTCACTTCAGTTACCATTTTATTTAAAACATGGTTTAATGACCATTATTTCCATTTGGCACATTATTCTCAAAATAAACCCTTTATACTTTTACTCCAGTAACTAACTAACTAACGCAAACTCTTTCGCTTTAAAACCTATAATATAACTCATTTTCATTTTGACTTGTTTTAAACCCATTTACTAAGTTCTTACCTTTACGCTAATACGTTAATCTTCCTTCGTTGAAATCACATTTCAATTCTACCTTTGTTTACTAAATTTAATAATTAAGTAAACAAAATTCTTATTTAAATCTTTTGCGCCATATCCTTTATATTTTGAAAACTCTTTGGGTGTACTTAATTCAACTATTAAGTAACTGTAACACCCCTAAGTCCCACATCGTGGAAGCCTGTGTGAAGTGGATACTTATATAGTAAAGCCCATCTCTTACTAACGCCGAGGCCTTTCGAGAAACAAAACCCCACACCTATACGGTGGCTAAGTTGGGGACAATATCTTGCGTGAACGGAGGTGTTGGTTGTTACAGTGGTATCAAAGCCAATACCCAGTCAGAATTGTGGCTCCTGTGTGAACCACAGCGCCTGGGTGAGGTGTTTGTGAGCCAACGGGGACGTTGAGCTCTGTAGAAGGGGAGAATGTAACACCCCTAAGTCCCACATCGTGGAAGCCTGTGTGAAGTGGATACTTATATAGTAAAGCCCATCTCTTACTAACGCCGAGGCCTTTTGAGAAACAAAACCCCACACCTATACGGTGGCTAAGTTGGGGACAATATCTTGTGTGAACGGAGGTGCGGGCAGTTACAGTAACCTTTATCCACAACGGCGTATTTGTTTCAATATAGCTTTGCCTAAACATAATTCAATTAGATTTTATTTTAACTTGATTATTTCTTAATTGATTCCCACTAGAATAAATTACTTTAATTATTGTTACTAATAATAATTTCATTACAAGCTAAAGTAAATGGTTTACTTCATTAAAAATAGATCGGCTAATCGCTTACTGACATTATTAAACGATAAATGCTTAATTAATGATTTATCAACCGATAAGCAACTTTAAAGATAATTAACATTTATTAAAATAAAAACAATTGTTCGTTAAACCTCTTGATTAGATTAATCGAAAACTAATTAAAATAATTATTAACTCTAATTACACAGTTGACTTTGTCAACTTGAAACATTGGTTATTTATTAACTGTCACATACTTCTCTAATTAGATTAATATAATTAATCTAATTATCTCGCTTAACTGTTTTAGTTAATCAGTAGTTTCCATATATTATCTCTTAGGTTCAAAATATTAAAACCATTTAGAAATATGGACTATTTTAAACATTTATCTTAGATAAATAATAAAACTTCATTTTAGTTATAAAAATAATTTTTATAAATTCAATCACGTCAATTCGCCTGACAGCGAACTAACGTCTTAAAAACAACATTTAGATCAATTTCTGCCCATAACCTTATCAATACCGTCTATTGATCAAAAATTCAGATCAACGTTGAACTTCAATTCAACGTTCAATATATTTTCAATCATCACTATTCAAACAGAATATAATGTTGTCTGGGATAAATTATTCACATTTGAGTTATATGGAAAAATTAACAATGTATAAAATATTTGAGGAATCCGGTCGGATCCCTCTAACCTGTTCATCCTTGCGTCACCGTTAATATTTGATAATAATTATTTAAAACAAAATCATCCAATACGACAAATATGATTTGTCGACAACCATCTAATAAGCAAACAAGGCATTCAATCAAACAATTCTATGATTAACAGTGGATTATATTTTAATACGAATTTAACACATCATAGAATTCCAGAAATCATGAGAATTAACTCACCTTTGTTTTTGATTTGCCGGTTTGATGAATCCAGGTCGTTTCATTTAATTTCAAACAGATGTTTAAAATTAATGAAATTCCAATTATCTCCAGATTCTTCAGAGTCAGTTCAATAGTGTAGTACTTTTTAGCGTGATTCCAACGAGCTAAATTTCGCTGCATGTGCGAACAACATGTACTACTACAAATTCATAATATTTAATTTAAGTAATATATAGATTTATAAAAACTAAATAAATTAATTAATTACCGTAATTATTCACTAATCAACGTATTATCACTGTACGGTTTTTACTGTTCCTTCCCGATTCTTACTGCCTAACCCAATTGCACCTATTTCCAATTCAACCATTAGTTAAAACTAAGGTATTAATTATTGTATAATTTACGGTTATCATTTATTACCGTGTCATCAACATCAGTATTATCCAACGCGATTTCTCTCTTCCTCTTTGCATTTGCATTCCACTTTCTTCCTAGATAGTTGTGTTCCTTCATTCTGAACATTTGGCCATCCCCTTTTCTCCATGTAAACGTCAGAACGTGGCTACCTTCTTATACTTTAATATGAACGATGCTTCCCATGTATGAACACCCTCAAACAGTAGATAGCACCGAACCCAACCGCCTGAAACTGCTTTACACCATTTTCCCGCGTTTACCCTCCTCCCCTTCGAAACCTCAGGATCTGCTGCAAACCCATAAAGCAACTCACATCGGAAATGAACCCATATCCAAGCACTACATGATCTTCTTAAAATAAATTACCTCTTTAGCTCATTTATATTTCAGAGCCCCTCTCCCCCTATCGTTATACAGATCGTCCATTTATTCTTTCTTTTTTTCAAACTTGCGGTGGGCTTTTTACTGGGGCAAACGGGTTTTTGTTGCTGCGAACCATAGAAATAACTGGCTATTTATATACGCGAACGAGAGAGATGATAATTTTAACTTCGCTTCCTAGGTGCCTTAGACTGTGCGTGTTGATGGTTAAGGGTTGCATCGAGCTTTCAATTCGCTGATGGGGTCAGACGTGAGTAGATATTTTAGGGTTGTAGCATCGAGGCTTTTTAGGGTAAGAGAAGCTTCAATCCAAAAGAAATATAGAATGATGAATTTTGACAAGAAAAGACAAGCAGCATTTTCAATAGGCATGCTAAAAAGAGAGCTACATGCTGTCCAGTCCTTTTTCATGTGAGCAAGAGAGCTCCCAGTTGTTAGCTGTGCTTGTGTACCTGATCCTTACGTAGGTGAGGTTTGTAGCCCGATGGAGAAAGACATTGGAGATGATTTGAAAATATAGTGCATAGCTAAGGTTGTTGAAGAAAGAAAATTAGATAGGTTGCTGTTGAGTTGAAAACACGAGCTGCTTGATGTAAGGACTGTAAAAACGCATGTCATGCATTATGTAACATGGCTAGAATAGGTGTTGAAACGAGTTTTCTTTTCTTGATGGAAGGTACAATACGTTGGCAGGCAATGGGCAGACTAAGAAAAAGAGGAAATATAACCCCTAAACATAGGGTAGGCTGAAGAAAAGATTACACACACGGTAGTTGTTTGACAAGATTGAACACGGCTGTGTTTTCAATTGAAAGAACTTAAGGTCGACTAAAACAATATGGTGATTGGTTATGTAATTTCTTTTCTTAGTGATTTGACCAAAGAAAGCAATATGGTCTAACTTGAGGTTGAAGGAATAGGGTAGGTAGTATAGTGTATTTAATGCAAGCAAGATATGCAAAGATTTGGGTTAGATTTTATACGGTGTCCGTTACATAAAATTCTGTTCATCTATAAAAGACTATGGACAGAAATAAAAATATCGTTGTGATCAGCAACGCCCCACGATCCCAAAAATATAATAATATCGGTAGGTTAACTTATATTGTGAAACCCCGAAATGATGATATAGGGTGCAAAATACTCCAAATAAAAAGTGACGTATTTTCCAGATTAAAAATTTCAGTAAATTTCTAAAAATTAAATTAACACTACATCTCAAAAGAACCTTGTCTAAATTCGAATCCAGTATGCAGTTATTTCAAATAAACTGTTACGGTCGATGAACGATTCTATAGCGACTATTTGAAAATTTGATTTGGGCATATCTAGCAATATATAAGACAAAATCTCGATTTTTCTTTTCCACTACAAAAATATAATCACATAGATTCAAATGGTTCTTGTTTCACTGAATTCCGATTTATATTGGATCCTGTATATTCAACTGAAATTCAAAAATCAATCTTTTGAACTGTAGCGTCGTTTCGAGCTCGTTTTAATTATATAATAAATTATATGAATTCAAACTTAAATTAATAAAATAAATTCGTTATAAATTCCATTATATTACCAATATAATATATAAATAGATTTAAATATTCCCATTTAAATGACCAAAAATCATGGACGCTACATTCTTCCCCCTTAAAAGAATTTCATCCCCGAAATTACAAGGTAAGAAGAATGTACCGAACTCAATTATTTTAAAATAATTATTTTTGAATTATCGTCAAATAAATTCAAACTCTTTCGCTTTAAAACCTATAATATAACTCATTTTCATTTGGATTTGTTTTAAACCCATTTACTAAGTTCTTACCTTTACGCTAATACGTTAATCTTCCTTCTTTGAAATCACATTTCAATTCTACCTTTGTTTACTAATTTTAATAATTAAGTAAACAAAATTCTTATTTAAATCTTTTGCGCCATATCCTTTATATTTTGAAAACTCTTTGGTTGTACTTAATTCAACTATTAAGTAACCTTTATCCACAACGGTGTATTTGTTTCAATATAGCTTTGCCCTAAACATAATTCAATTAGATTTTATTTTAACTTGATTACTTCCTAATTGATTCCCACTAGAATAAATTACTTTAATTATTGTTACTAACAATAATTTCATTACAAGCTGAAGTAAATGTTTTACTTCATTAAAAATAGATCAGCTAATCGCTTACTGACATTATTAAACGATAAATGCTTAATTAATGATTTATCAACCGATAAGCAACTTTAAATATAATTAATATTTATTAAAATAAAAACAATTGTTCGTTAAACCTCTCGATTAGATTAATCGAAAACTAATTAAAATAATTATTAACTCTAATTATACAGTTGACTTTGTCAACTTGAAACATTGGTTATTTATTAACTGTTGTCACATACTTCAATAATTAGATTAATATAATTAATCTAATTATCTCGCTTAACTGTTTTACTTAATCAGTAGTTTCCATATATTATCTCTTAGGTTCAAACTATTAAAACCATTTAGAAATATGGACTATTTTAAACATTTATCTTAGATATATAATAAAACTTCATTTTAGTTATAAAAATAATTTTTATAAATTCAATCACGTCAATTCGCCTGACAGCGAACTAACGTCTTAAAAACAACGTTTAGATCAATTTCTGCCCATAACCTAATCAATACTGTCTATTGATCAAAAATTCAGATCAACGTTGAACTTCAATTCAACGTTCAATATATTTTCAACCATCACTATTCAAACAGAATATAATGTTGTCTGGGATAAACCGTTCACATTTGAATTATATGGAAAAATAAACAATGTATAAAATATTTGAGGAATCCGGTCGTATCCCTCCAACTTGTTCATCCCTGCGTCACCGTTAATATTTGATAATAATTATTTTAAAAAAAATCATCCAATACGACAAATATAATTTGTCGACAACCATCTAATAAGAAAACAAGGCGTTCAATCAAACAATTCTATGATTAACGGTGGATTATATTTTAATATGAATTTAACACATCATAGAATTCCAGAAATCATGAGAATTAACTAACCTTTGTTTTTGATTTGCCGGTTTGATGAATCCAGGTCGTTTCATTTAATTTCAAACAGATGTTTAAAATTAATGAAATTCCAATTATCTCCAGATTCTTCAGAGTCAGTTCAATTGTGTAGTACTTTTTAGCACGATTCCAACGAGCTAAATTTCGCTGCATGTGCGAACAACATGTACTACTTACAAATTCATAATATTTAATTTAAGTAATATATAGATTTATAAAAACTAAATAAATTAATTAATTACCGTAATTATTCACTAATCAACGTATTATCACTGTACGGTTTTTACTTTTCCTTCCCGATTCTTACTGCCTAACCCAATTGCACCTATTTCGAATTCAACCATTAGTTAAAACTAAGGTATTAATTATTGTATAATTTACGGTTATCATTTCTTACTGCGTCATCAGCGTCTTTATTATCCAACGCGGTTTCTCTTTTCCTCTTTGCATTTGCATTCCACTTTCTTCCCAGATAGTTGTGATCCTTCCTTCTTAACATTTGGCCATCACCTTTGCTCCATGTAAACGTCAGAACGTTTCCACCTTCTTATACTTTAATATGAACGCTGCTTCCCATGTATGAACACCTTCAAATAGTAGATAGCACCAAACCTAACCGCCTGAAACTGCTTTACACCATTTTCCCGCGTTTACCCTTCTCCCCTTCGAAACCTCAGGATCTGCTCCGAACTCATAAAGATACTCACGTCGGAAATGAACCCATATCCAAACACTACATCATCTTCTTAAACTAAATTTCTCTTCAGCTAGTTTATATTTCATAGCCCCTCTCCCCCTATCGTTATACAGATCATCCATTTATTCTTTTCTTTTTTTTTCAAAATTGCGGTGGACTTTTTACTGGGGCAAATGGGTTTTGGTTGCTGCGAACGATAGAAATAATTGGCTATTTATATACGCGAATGAGAGAGATGATAAGTTTAACTTCGCTTCCTAGGTGCCTTAGACTGTGCGTGTAGATGGTTAAGGGTTGCATCGAGCTTTCAATTCGTTGATGGGGTCAGACGTGAGTAGATATTTTAGGGTTGTAGCATCGAGGCTTTTCAGGGTAAGAGAAGCTTCAATCCAATAGAAATATAGAAAGCTGAATTTTGACAAGAAAAGCCAAGCAGCATTTTCAATAGGCGTGCTGAAAAGAGAGCTACAAGCTGTCTGGTCTCTTTTCATGTGGGCAAGAAAGCTCCTAGTTGGTAGTTGTGCTTGTGTACCTGATCCTTACGTAGGTGAGGTTTGCAGCTCGATGGAGAAAGACATTGGACATGATTTGAAAATACATTGCATAGCTATGGTAGCTGAAGAAAGAAAAGTAAGTAGGCTGCTGCTGAGTTGAAAACACGAGCTGCTTGATGCAAGGACTGCAAAAACGCATGTCATGCATTTTGTAACATGGCTAGAATAGGTGTTGAAACGAGTTTTCTTTTCTTGATGGAAGGGAAAATACGTTGGCAGGCAATGGGCAGACCAAGAAAAAGAGAAAATATAACCCGTAAACATTGGGTAGGCTGAAGAAAAGATTACACATACGGTAGTTGTTTGACAAGAATGAACACGGCTGTGTTTTCAATTGAAAGAACTTAAGGTCAACTGAAACAATATGGTGATTGGTTATGTAATTTCTTTTCTTAGTGATTTCACCAAAGAAAGCAATACGGTCTAACTTGAGGTTGAAGGAATAGGGTGTGTAGTATAGTGTATTTAATGCAAGCAAGATATGCAAAGATTTGGGTTAGATTTTATACGGTGTCCGTTACATAAAATTTTGTTCATCTATAAAAGACTATGGACAGAAATAAAATATCATTGTGATCAGCAACGCCCCACGATCCCAAAAATATAATAATGTTGGTAGGTTAACTTATATTGTGAAACCCCGAAATGCTGATATAGGGTGCAAAATACTCCAAATAAAAAGTGACGTATTTTCCAAATTAAAAATTTTAGTAAATTTCTAAAAATTAAATTAACACTACGTCTCAAAAGAACCTTGTCTAAATTCGAATCCAGTATGCAGTTTGTAACACCCCCTCCTCCGCTAGGGTCACTCACAAAGGGAATGCACTAGTTTTGGAGGGGTATTATCGAGATAACATCACAGAATTATCACAAGACAGTACATAAATAAATAATTAAGTAAACAGCGGATGAATTTATGTGCAAAACAGAACTTCATTTTATTCCAAAGTAAACCATGTCTCTTACAATCATTTCAAGTAACAACTTCATTACAACTGTCTTAAAACAGAAAATCAGCTTATTCCCCAAGTGCAGTAATAAGAAGCAGCCATAGCAAACCGTACGTGCTGAGCCAAAGCAAGTGATATCCAGGCTAAGAGCTAGTGTTTCCTCCATGAGAACCTGGGGAGGGAAACGAAAGAAAAAGAGGCGAAAGGAAAAGGGTCAGTCATAAAGACTGAGTAAGTTCTAGTGACTTTCAGTATAAAGAGGGTTAAAACATCATGTCATGTATGAACTGGAACTAAACTTTAGAATGGTGTCAAGGTGGACAAGATAGACTAAGGTGATCATGATAAGTCAAGACAAGTCAAATAAAGCAACACATGTTCAAGATTCTTTGCATCGACCGTGCTAGTATACTAAGCCCATGTCACTAGTTAATCATGAAATAAATCCCACGGCCCAATATCATGAAATGACCCTGAAACGGGGTCTGACCCAAGTACGGGGTCCTACGGAGCGATTATCTAGTCGATTGGCTCCCTACAAGTTCTAGCTCGTCAAGTGTCCGTGTCATACGGCTAATCACGAATGTAGTCACCTGTTCTGGGTCCACCTTCGGGTGTATCAGCCCTAGGGTGTCAACCCCTGACACGATTCAAGATGCACAGATAAATCTACGGATACCCAGTGTCTGCCCCGGAATACGTGCACGACCGTAGTCCACCGAACCCACACTAGCGTACCCCACTGCCGTCGTTCACCTCTTACAATCAGCCCAGTAATCGTGCCCCACCCGGCCTAGCCCCAGGGTACCTTGATACATCTAGAGGGTTACTGCTGAAAAGGGTCGTGTCTAGGGTTTCGCCTACAGATTAGGTCATGTAATTCGTGACCTAACCCGCCTAACCGATTAAGTCATGTAATTCGTGACTTAATCCTTTTCCAGTCTAGTCATGTCAAGATGATTAAGTATGTCATTTAAATTCGTGACTTAACTCGCCTACGTGTCATGTCAAGTTGGCTAAGTGTTGTCGTTTCAAGTTCATGACTTAGCCCTACAAATCGTGTTCAAGTTGGTTAAGTTGTCTTTTCATGTTCATGACTTAACCCTAATTGGCATTAATTGATTCGTTAATGCACCGAACCACTCACATTGGATCCTATTGTTCGTAACCACTGGATTTGCCGGAAGGTTCCGGGCAGGTTTACGCTACGAACTCAACCCAACCTCGGGTTTCAAGCGCGATATGACCAACTACCCACATTGGATCCTATTGTTTGTAGCAACTGGATTTCTCGGGCGGTTCCGGGCAGATTTACACTACAAACTCAACCCAACCTCGAGTTGGCCACTTTCTTGTTTTCTAAAGTCATGCCCATGTTCTTATCAAATTCATGCTATTTTCATAGCATGTTCATATATCAATTTCGTGCCCAACTAAGGCATGTTTCAAGTCAAGTTATGGCATGTTCAAGTTAAGTTTTCGTGCCATATTTCATGTTCTACTTATGCCAAATTTCACGATTTATGATTATAATTAACTCAAGTTTTGCCTATTCTACCCAATCGTATCCCCAACGCATATAAACGTACTTCGTTCACAAGCATAAACAATTCAAGAGATAAAGGGGAATAACACCAGACATGTGATAGGCATATGTGACAATTCCATCATCACTTGCATAATAAACAGGCTATAACATATCACATGGTTTCAATACTAGCATGATGATAACTTGGCATAGTAATTGTTCCAACTTAGTTTAACATGATGAATTCAACTTTACATCATAGGCATAATAATCATTGCGGGCATAATAATAATTTTATTACAAACAGGAAACATTAAAGGCATGGTAATTCTAATAGACATAGTGGATTCCAATTTAGCATTTTTAACATAATGATTCTCATCTAGCGTTATAAACATAATGATTCTAACTTTTCATCATAACCTAGCAATTCCCAATTTGTCATTAATATGATAGGTATATTAACATCACAGGCATAGTTTCATTAACATCATAGACATGGTTTAATTAGCATCATAGGCATGGTTTAATCAACATAAAGATTTCAATAAACATAGTGATTCCATGGACATGTATTTGTTCAACTTGCAATAAAATTAAGCCCAAGTGATTCATAACAACATCAACATCATGATAAGTTTAACTTGCAACATTAACATAGCAATATTCCCAAATTTTGATTCGAAGTTAAACAATATAAACATGGATTAATAATAGTTCTTAAACCCGGTTTCAATTCATAGCATGTCCATGTTATTTTAGCGTTTTTGCCTAAAAAGTGACATAGAACTTACAATATGAAGCAAGAAATCCAAATCAAAACTTCAAATCAAATAGCCCCAATTCCGTTGTCTAAAGCGTCGTAGTTGTTGTAGCTTCTAGTTGTAGCCTTCAAGAATCATCCTTTGTCTTCTTTAATTTCGTTCTTTGTATTTTTAATTTAGAGTTCTAGGTTTAATGGCGGCTGATTGAGGCTGAAATGAAATAGTATGATTTAAGCTAGGTCTTAGGGTCTTTTTATAGTGTTTAGGATTAGTTTCAGCCATACGATAAACCCTAGGATAGATCTGAGCCATCTAAAATCGTCACAAGCCCCCAAAACAAGACCCAGGAGCCAAAACAGGTGCACCAGGCCGACCTGGCCGACCAGGGAGGTCGACACCCAGGTCGACCCCCAGGTCGACACCCAAGTCGACTTCCCAGTCGACTTGGGGGGAGGTCGACCCCCAGGTCGACTCTAGTGTCGACTTGTCCGGGCGGGATTTTTCCCGCCTACCCTGCATTCTGAAAATTTGAATCTGTTTTTGAATTTGAATTTTTCGTGAAACGTTGCGAGGCCATACCTTGATCATATGGACTCCGATTTACGAAATTTCGGACTCTATTTCGCGTATTTTTCCGAGACGAACGCAATGGCGTAACCCGTTTTCCTTGATTCAGATTTTAACATTTAATTCTGCCCTGTTTTAAGTTATAACGTGTTGTTTAAAATACGGGTTGTTACATTCTCCCCTCCTTAAAGGATTTCATCCCCGAAATCTTCAAGTTAGGAAGAATGTATCCTACCATCCATCATCCATCTACTCAAAGAATCATCCACAGGCAGCCATTTTCCTTAAAAGACTTCTAATGTTTTATGAACACATGCAAAGTGTGTGTGTATATGTTCCTTAGCTAATGCTAATGATCAGGCCTGATTGATCTTCTAAATGCAAAATATGTTTAGTGAAATGAATCCAATATGTATGCAAATTTTTCCTATTATAATTCATAATTTCTACATGAGTGCTCAAACATTCAATCATATGCAACAACCAAATGATAGCACAACCAAGTTTCCAAAATAAACACTCATGCATATGCAGCATGAAAATGTGTCTGAGCCGATCTAGTGCCTAATGTGAATTCATGCATCCACGAGCAACCACTTGCGACCACTTGCAACCATTTCGCAATCATAACATGTTTCAATTACATGTTTACATCCAAAAAGATTATACCTATGGTTCTCAAGATAGGATCGAGGAGAGAAACAAGATAAAACAAAGCATCTAGAAAAAGAAATTAACGATGTACCCCCAGAAGGTCTGGTCTGCTTCTTAGGGCAGTCCTTGCTGATGTGTCCAGTCTCCCCACAATGAAAACATTCACCTTGCTTTCTCTTCCTCTTTCTACAATCCTTGGCTATGTGCCCTTCTGTACCACAGAAATTGCATTTCCTTTTATCACGTGAGTTGTCGTTCTTGCCTCCTTTCTCAGAGTCTACCTTCTTATTCTGAGAATCGTTGGGCTTGACCTCTTTCTTGCCCTTCTTATCTTCCTCATACAGTAGGGCCATATCCACCAAGCTTTCAAAGGTCGCCCCCATGGGCACATGAGTCATGGCCAAACCATGTAGTGGCTCGTTCAAGCCTCGTGCAAAACGTAGCGCCTATTTCTGAGGAGTGTTGACTAACTCCAATCCGAAGCGAGCAAGCTGATTGAAACGGTTCACGTATTATTTAACTGTCATATTTCCTTGTTTAAGGGCCAGAAACCGTTCCATTTGGATACTCTCCTCTGTCGATGACAAGAACTTAAGCCCAAATCTCCCTCTAAAGTCCGCCCAAGTCTCAATGGGCCTAGTAGCGTTGTTGACTTCCCACCAATAAGAAGCTTCCTCTTTCATGAGCCACGCTGCCAACTGTACTTTCCTATTGTCCTCTACCTCAAAGATAACAAACAAGTCTTCGGTTTCCTTCAAACAATTCCGTGCCTCAACAAAAGTCTCATTTCCTAGGAAATCCTTTCCGCCCATGGCCTTAAAGTCCTTACATATCTTTGAAAAACCGGTTTCTCGCGGAGGTTGAGGAGGATGAGGAGGAGGATTGGTTAGGCCTGTCATATTAGCCCGAGCCTCGAGGAAACGACGGAACCAAGTGGGTATATTGACACCCTCGGGAAGATTAAGATCGTCGGCCATGATAAGCTGAAAACGAAAAAGGAAAAGATTCAAACGAGGAAACAAAGATGGTGCTAATGGCTTTTTGGGGAATAGCCTTTTGAAATAAACCAACTTTTCTTGAAAAGTGCTTCTTTGTAAATGGTTTTGAAAAAAAAAATCAGAAGGTTTTTCAAAACTTTTGCCCAGTCTTGGTAACCTTCTGCTCTGATACAAAGTGTAACACCCCCTCCTCCGCTAGGGTCGCTAACAAAGGGAATGCACTAGTTTTGGAGGGGTATTATCGAGATAACATCACAGAATTATCACAAGACAGTACATAAATAAATAATTAAGTAAACAGCGGAAGAATTTATCTGCAAAACAGAACTTCATTTTATTCCAAAGTAAACCATGTCTCTTACAAACATTTCAAGTAACAACTTCATTACAACTGTCTTAAAACAAAAAATCATCTTATTCCCCAAGTGCAGTAAAAAGAAGCAGCCATAGCAAACCGTACGTGCTGAGCCAAAGCAAGTGATATCCAGGCTAAGAGCTGGTGTTTCCTCCCTGAGAACCTGGGGAGGGAAACGAAAGAAAAAGAGGCGAAAGGAAAAGGGTCAGTCATAAAGCTGAGTAAGTTCTAGTGACTTTCAGTGTAAAGACGGTTAAAACATCATATCATGTATGAACTGGAACTAAACTTTAGAATGGTGTCAAGGTGGACAAGATAGACTAAGGTGATCATGATATGTCAAGACAAGTCAAATAAAGCAACACATGTTCAAGATTCGTTGCATCGACCGTGCTAGTATACTAAGCCCATGTAACTAGTTAATCACGAAATAAATCCCACGGCCCAATATCATGAAATGACCCTGAAACGGGGTCTGACCCAAGTACGGGGTCCTACGGAGCGATTATCTAGTCGATCGGCTCCCTACAAGTTCTAGCTCGTCAAGTGTCCGTGTCATACGGCTAATCACGAATGTAGTCACCTGTGCTAGGTCCACCTTCGGGTGTATCAGCCCTAGGGTGTCAACCCCTGACACGATTCAAGATGCACAGATAAATCTACGGATACCCAGTGTCTGCCCCGGAATACGTGCACGACCGTAGTCCACCGAACCCACACTGGCGTACCCCACTGCCGTCGTTCACCTCTTACAATCAGCCCAGTAATCGTGCCCCACCCGGCCTAGCCCCAGGGTACCTTGATACATCTAGAGGGTTACTGCTGAAAAGGGTCGTGTCTAGGGTTTCGCCTACAGATTAGGTCATGTAATTCATGACCTAACCCGCCTAACCGATTAAGTCATGTAATTCGTGACTTAATCCTTTTCCAGTCTAGTCATGTCAAGATGGTTAAGTATGTCATTTAAATTCGTGACTTAACCCACCTACGTGTCATGTCAAGTTGGCTAAGTGTTGTCGTTTCAAGTTCATGACTTAGCCCTACAAATCGTGTTCAAGTTGGTTAAGTTGTCTTTTCATGTTCATGACTTAACCCTAATTGGCATTAATTGATTCGTTAATGCACCGAACCACTCACATTGGATCCTATTGTTCGTAACCACTGGATTTGCCGGAAGGTTCCGGGCAGGTTTACGCTACGAACTCAACCCAACCTCGGGTTTCAAGCGCGATATGACCAACTACCCACATTGGATCCTATTGTTTGTAGCAACTGGATTTCCCGGGCGGTTCCGGGCAGATTTACACTACAAACTCAACCCAACCTCGAGTTGGCCACTTTCTTGTTTTCTAAAGTCATGCCCATGTTCTTATCAAATTCATGCTATTTTCATAGCATGTTCATATATCAATTTCGTGCCCAACTAAGGCATGTTTCAAGTCAAGTTATGGCATGTTCAAGTTAAGTTTTCGTGCCATATTTCATGTTCTACTTATGCCAAATTTCACGATTTATGATTATAATTAACTCAAGTTTTGCCTATTCTACCCAATCGTATCCCCAACGCATATAAACGTACTTCGTTCACAAGCATAAACAATTCAAGAGATAAAGGGGAATAACACCAGACATGTGATAGGCATATGTGACAATTCCAACATCACTTGCATAATAAACAGGCTATAACATATCACATGGTTTCAATACTAGCATGATGATAACTTGGCATAGTAATGGTTCCAACTTAGTTTAACATGATGAATTCAACTTTACATCATAGGCATAATAATCATTGCGGGCATAATAATAATTTTATTACAAATAGGAAACATTAAAGGCATGGTAATTCTAATAGACATAGTGGATTCCAATTTTGCATTTTTAACATAATGATTCTCATCTAGCGTTATAAACATAATGATTCTAACTTTTCATCATAACCTAGCAATTCCCAATTTGTCATTAACATGATAGGTATATTAACATCACAGGCATAGTTTCATTTACATCATAGACATGGTTTAACTAGCATCATAGGCATGGTTTAATCAACATAAAGATTTCAATAAACATAGTGATTCCATGGACATGTATTTGTTCAACTTGCAATAAAATTAAGCCCAAGTGATTCATAACAACATCAACATCATGATAAGTTTAACTTGCAACATTAACATAGCAATATTCCCAAATTTTGATTCGAAGTTAAACAATATAAACATGGATTAATAATAGTTCTTAAACCCGGTTTCAATTCATAGCATGTCCATGTTATTTTAGCATTTTTGCCTTAAAAGTGACATAGAACTTACAATATGAAGCAAGCAATCCAAATCAAAACTTCAAATCAAATAACCCCAATTCCGTTGTCTAAAGCGTCGTAGTTGTTGTAGCTTCTAGTTGTAGCCTTCAAGAATCATCCTTTGTCTTCTTTAATTTCGTTCTTTGTATTTTTAATTTAGAGTTCTAGGTTTAATGGCGGCTGATTGAGGCTAAAATGAAATAGTATGATTTAAGCTAGGTCTTAGGGTCTTTTTATAGTGTTTAGGATTAGTTTTAGCCATAGGATAAACCCTAGGATAGATCTGAGCCATCTAAAATCGTCACAAGCCCCCAAAACAAGACCCAGGAGGCAAAACAGGTGCACCAGGCCGACCTGGCCGACCAGGGAGGTCGACACCCAGGTCGACCCCCAGGTCGACACCCAGGTCGACTCCCCAGTCGACCTGGTGGGGAGGTCGACTCCCAGGTCGACTCTAGTGTCGACCTGGTTGGGGGGGAGGTCGACCCTAGTGTCGACCCCCCTGTCGACTTGTCTGGGCGGGATTTTTCCTGCCTACCCTAAATTCTGAAAATTTGAATCTGTTTTTGAATTTGAATTTTTCGTGAAACTTTGCGAGGCCATATCTTGATCATACGGACTCCGATTTACGAAATTTCGGACTCTATTTCGCGTATTTTTCCGAGACGAACGCAATGGCACATCCCGTTTTCCCTGATTCAGATTTTAGCATTTAATTCTGCCCTGTTTTAAGTTATAACGTGTTGTTTAAAATATGGGTTGTTACACAGTTATTTCAAATAAACTGTTATGGTCGATGAACGATTCTATAACGACTATTTGAAAATTTGATTTGGACATATCTTGCAATATATAAGACGAAATCTTGATTTTTCTTTTCCACTAAAAAATATAATCACATAGATTCAAACGGTTCTTGCTTCACGGAATTCCGATTTATATTGGATCCTATATATTTAACTGAAGTTCAGAAATCAATCTTTCGAACTACAGCATCGTTTCGAGCTCGTTTTAATTATATAATAAATTATATGAATTCGAACTTAAATTAATAAAATAAATTCGATATAAATTCTTTTATATTACCAATATAATATATAAATAGATTTAAATATTCCTATTTAAATGACCAAAAATCTGGGAAGTTACAATGCCTATATGTTTGTGGTGATGAACATACAAAATTGTATGGTATTATTGGAATCTATTATGATTGGATGATGAACTTATTATGCCAACTTAGTGTTGGGCATGTCACATTATAACTTGGTGGTTACTTGCAATTTTATGATTTAAATCACATGCCTACATGTTTAGATCAACATTTATGTATATTTAGAACTTTGTTAAGTTGAACCTAATATGTTGCAAGTTGGATTTGTGGCCCTCTTATGTTTTAACACACATAAGTTATCACGCCAAGTTGTGATTTAAATATGTTTATAGTAGCTTTCTTATGTTTTCACATACATAAGTTAATATGCTAAGTTGTGGTTTAAAATTGTGTTTATATGTTAAACCTCCATGGTAGACCTATATCAAGTTTACATGATAATTAGATCCAACTTGGTCACAAGTTCACCCTTACCTGTTTAATTAAGTTAGTGATGCTTCTATGCCAAGTTACACATGATAAATTAAAAGTATGTTATTGTATGCTTATTTCATGTCCCTTGTTTGTTACCCTTTTTGTTTATTGGTTTGGGGCTAATTTACTAGCCCAACAATTTATGTAATTTATGTGAACTTACCATCAGGGTAGCATTGGAAAAACATGAAAATTTCATGGCATAGATTGGTTCATGAAATGGTATAATTGGTATACCATTTATTGTGAGCATAATCAAAAGAATAATTATGGCATGTTTAAATTAAGATTAATTTACATATAGAATTAGAAATATATAGAAAATATGTGAATTTAGAAAAGACGAATATGCCTAACCCGAGGTTAGACCGAGTTGTGGTGTAAAACTTCCCGGAACCAACCGGCAATCCAGTGACCACAACAATACCTATCTTATGTGGGTGGTTAGTGCATCAAGCCCAAAAAGGACCCGAGGTTAGACTGAGTTATGGTGCAAAACTGCCCGGAACCGACCGGTACATCCTGTGACCACAACAAGTCATGTCTAATGTGAGTGGTTGGTGCTTTAGTGAATAAATTAAAGCTAAGTCAAGAATGGTAGGATTAAGTCAATTAGGGAAACACTTAACCGATTCAACATGTTAACCAAACTGATGGGTGGGGTTAGGTGAACTTGGACACTTAACCAAATAAACATGTTGATTAGTAAACCCTAGTAACAGGGACCCATTTCAGCAGTAACCTGCATAGATGTATCATTGTACCCTGAACTAGGAAGGGTGGGGCACGATTACTGGACTGATTATAAGCGGTCAAAAACGTCGGTGTTTGGTGCGTCAGTGTAGGTTCCAACGGAGTACGGGCGTGCACATACTCCAGAGTAGAAAAAGCATGCACTGAGCATCAGTAGTATACACTGTGCATCTTGAATCGTGTCGAGTTTCCACCAGAGGGACTAATACACCCCATGGTGGGACCAGCAAAGGTATCTACAGTCAAGCGAGGCCGAATGACACAGGATATGAATGCATGCGAGTAGGAGCCGGTCATTAAGGGGATCGTTCATTATGAACACATGAGGTTGGTTGAACCAATGGTTAGTAGGTGCAGAGACTATAGTAATGGGTGTGATCACATGTTCATCTTATCTTATATTAGGGTGTTGTCCTATGTTCTGTTATTACTGTCATGATCCATTTCCTTGTTTAAATACTAGTAACCACTGAACTTACCAGAATTATTGTCTAACCTATTTTCTTTCGTCCTCTTTTTTTCCGTTTCTCACTCCCCTCTCCCCCCCCCCCCCCAGGTCCTCAGGGACGGAATACTCCAGCTTAGTCAGACTCTTTGCAAGCTTCAAGAAAGTAGATGTATGATTGGCACTCTCTTACCTTGGCTATGGTTTTTGGACACTACACATGGGGATTTATGCAGTTTTATTTATGGTTTATGCTTCTTTATTAAATAATCAAGACAGAAATTATGATGTAATGTTTTGGAGGTTATTTTGAGACAATTTGTTGTAATGCTTTTGTATTGAACCACGTATGCAATAAATGTTTGATTTCCGCTGCTTATATTTATCTGTCTTATTAATTTTTCTGTGTCTTGTACCTATAACCCTCCACCAAATTTAAGGCATTCCCTTTGTGAGTGACCTTAACGGAGGTGGGGTGTTTCACTTGGTATCAGAGCAAAGCTTTACCAGATCAGATAAGAGTTTTTGAAAACTATTTTCAAAAGAAATATAAAGAAGCATTTTACAACAAAAAGTGTTATTTCATTTTAAAAGCATAATCCCCCAAAGTCATATGCCCTATCTTTCTATCCTTTGTTTTGAATATTTTCTTTTTCGTTTCACCATGTCTGGGAATCTTAACCTTCCGAAGGGTGTGCCGATACCTGGTTGGTTCAGGTGGTACTTAGAGGCTAGGGCCAACGATGCAGGCCCAGCAGATATTCCTCCTCCTCCAGCTGCAGCGGTTCCTCCTCCTCCTCGTGCAAATGCTTTCTCAAAGATTTGTAGAGACTTTAGGGCCATGGGTGGAAAGGATTTCAAGGGAACTGAATCATTCGTAGAAGCAAGGAACTGGCTCAAAGAAACTGAGGATCTACTCCTTATCTTCGAGGTGGATGATAGGCAGAAGATACAGTTGGCTGTATGGTTGCTCAAAGATGAAGCTTCCTATTGGTGGGAAGTCACTAACACTGAAAGACCAATTGAAACATGGATGGATTTCAGAATAAAGTTTGAGATGAAATTCCTCTCACAAGCTGAACGAAGCTTACAAGTGGAGAAGTTGTTATCTCTTAAGAAAGGAAGATTGACAGTCAAATAGTACGTCAACCAATTCAATCAGCTGGCCCGATTTGGACAGGACTTAGTGAATACTCCTCATAAGAGGGCTCTCCGCTTTGTCAAGGGATTCAATGAGCCACTTCACAGCTTGGCTATGACCCATGTACCTATGGGGGCTACTTACGAGAGGTTAGTGGACATGGCACTCTTACATGATGAAGACAAGGGCAAGAAAGAGGCAAAGTGGAAGTGTCTCAAGATAAGAAGGTGGAGGGGCCACAGAACAAGAAGGCTGATTCAAAGAAAGGCGGGAAGAAAAACAAACCCCATGATAAGAGAAAGTGCAATTTTTGTGGCATTCCTAGACATCTGGTCAAAGACTGCAAGAAGAAGAAAAGGAAGATGGGTGGTTGTTTCCATTGTGGGGAACTAGGATAAATGGCTAAGGACTGCCCAAGGAAGTAAGGGAAGATGGCTGGACCTTCTTCTGGAGGACAAGTTCATGCTCTCACGGCACCTCCGCAAGAACAAGGTAAAAATATTTCTGTCGAGAGTTTAGTTTATTTGTTTGATCATCCTGTTCGTACACTATTTGATTCTGACGCATCGCACTCATTTGTATCTGCTGCTTTGGTTGAATCTCGGCACCTAAACACTAGTTTAGTAGAGGATCCCTTGGTTGTTTTAAATCCACTTGGGGGCTCAACTTATTTGTCAATGATTTGTTTGGATTTGAAAATTTCTATACTAAGTGTGGGGTTTAGATGCAATGCCTATGTTTTGGTCTTCACGGGCTATGGGTTGATTCTAGGCATGGACTGGCTATCCAGTAATTGTGTCGTCCTCGATTGTGAAAAGAGAGTGGTTAGACTCATGACTCGCCTCGGTAACACTCTCGAAATTTCTTGTAATCCCATGAACTCTATTATGCTTAGTTATCAAGAATCTCTTGATGCGTCTGTTGAGAACTTGCAGTCTGTAAAGGTAGTCCGTGAATACTCGGATGTGTTTGAAGAGGTAAAGGGCTTACCTCCAAAGCGGGAGATAGACTTCCGCATATACCTCATTGAAAATGCAAAACCCGTTTTCTTACCCGTTAGGCGCATGCCTCCAAGGGAGGGGAAAGAGCTCAGCAAGCAAGTTAAAGAGCTCCTAGAAATGGGGTTTATAAGGCGGAGTATTTCTGAATGGGGTGCTCCAGTAGTGTTCGCAACTAAAGCGGACGATTCGCTTCTCCTGTGTGTTGATTATAGGGAGCTAAACAAGCTAACCAAGAAGAATAGGAATCCACTCCCAAGAATAGAAAATTTGTTTGATCAGCTTGTAGGTGCATCGGTTTTCTCCCAATTAGATCTAGCTACCAGGTTTCATCAGCTAAAAGTGGCCGAAGACAACATTGATAAGACCGCGTTCAAAATTCCGGATGGTTTCCTCGAGTGGCTTATCATGACTTTTGGCTTGACAAACGCACCTGCTTACTCTGTTGATTTGATGAGCAGTGTGTTCAGGGAGTTCTTCAATAAATTTGTGGTGGACTTCGTGGACGATATTTTGATCTTCTCAAAGAGTGAGGAAGAGAATGCTCAACTGCAATGACCCGGGATTTTGTCTACTTTGGTTATTGACATAAACACGATGACGACTAACCAAACATCGAAAAATACCGATCATTAATGAAAGAAATTAGAGGATGAGGAAAGATAAGATAGAAACTTAGAATAGAAGAAGAAGAAGAACACAACATCAGAGTAACACGAATCTCACAGCGGAACGAATAACATATAATATATATAACATTACTTGAAATATACATCTGTACTTGAATATACATCATTATCAAAGTACAACACTTACAACACAGCGGAAATAACTATAGCTATAATCTTGAAGCCTCCTACTCCAAGCTCTTCCAGTATATCTGAAAATCCTGACTACTTGACTGCCCTTACAAATTTAGGCACCCAAGAGTTTAGGGAAACAAACAAATAAACTCCGGGTCAGTCATGGGACTGGTATGAGTAAAACAGTTTAAAACAGTTCAAGCAGGTAATCGGTATCTCATAAGACCACGCCGTATAACGGAACGGGTTTTTCCATTATGAGAATCCAAATATCTTTATATCAAAAACCTTTTGATATTATAATAATGCCTATCAGCACAATATAACAATCATCTAGCAGAAACGCTTTCATCTCACGTTCAACATATATGGTATACAATCAAAACCGCAAGCACGTATTGGGTAATAGATTTCCAACTATGACAAGGTATGGAACCACCTTTCGCTAGTGTACCTCTAGAGAGGAATACACTAGGTTCAACAAGAACATCTTGCAACCCGGCCACACATGACCGACCACTCATTTTGCTTGAGTGTATCGAATGTATATCACCAACGGTTGGGATCAGCAACCGTTTCCCGAATGGGACAGCATCAACAATAGATTTTTAGAAGTAAATGAAACTCTAGATCTGGTGATTATACACCTACTTCGGTGCGATTGACTTAGCCATGCTGCCTGCCCGATTTCTGTCATTTACCAGATGTGAGGCTTGAGGTTACGCTTCATCATCACATCAGATTCACTTCGAATGTCACATCGTCAAATCCATCAAATCACCGATTGACGTCCTCAACCATACATTATGTGTTAGCTAAAAGAAGTTTCCTTCTCCGCTTCCACTCTTAGTACGGTTGGATAAATCAATATACGTGATCGTCTAGAAATACTCTGTCAGACATCCATCCATACAAGTCATCCAGGAACAGGATCAACCGAAGGCACTATTCTGTAAATAGGATAGCTCTTGCATAACTCCGTCTTCAATTTCCTTTGGCATATATTATTCGCAACTCTTATGCCAATACAGAGTGGTTCTTTGGATAATAATCCAACCAGTTTCTCCATATTAACAACGTTAAAATGGTCAAAACTTCGATAGTCTATGATTTAACTATCGAAGAAAAACAGGTGTGCAAACAACGATATTATTTCCAAATGGAAATTTATATCGATCAAACATCATTCAACATTTATCTCTTTATTTCATTAATTTACTTATCTCCTGTTTCCCTATATTCAATATTTTTATTTTCTAAATTTGGAAAATATACGTTATTAATAATGGAAAACATTTCCATTTCTTGTTTTCTTTATTAGAAAACATTTCTGGTTTCTTATTTGGAAAAAATTTCCAAAGCTTCTTCATTGGACTTAGACAGATGTTTAAACAAACCATCGCGATGCCAACTCAAACCATTTCCTTCAATTACTAAATTCACTTAACCATCCTTTACTATCGAACTTTAACCATTCCTTAGTTGAAAATGAAGTCAATCAAGTTGGGGTAATACTACCTCTCAGACCTTAACTGAACAACGTTTCTAACCTTGAAATAGACAAAGTTCACCCTTCTAATTCTTTAACAAACTTCCTTACGTAACTCTCTTTCAAATCTTTTCTATTCGATAATTCTTTCCTTCGATAAGGTATATTCGATAACTCTATTCAATTTATTCTAGTCAATCAGCCAATATTTAACAGTTCTAAAAATACAACATGAAATTATAAACTGTTCAGGTTAGTGAGATTTACTCACATTTGCATTTCAACGTTAAAGAACGATAAATTGTTGTTTGATTTGAATCAAACAGTTTATTTCGCCATAAATTCATGCGAGCCCCAATCCACTTCCAGTCAGTCTCATTACGTAGCCAACGTCTATACGATCCCAACGCAACTTATGGTTCGAAATTCTGATAAAGTATGATAAAGTTTTTAAATCAACAAGCGCCTATATTATTTGAATTATACTTAACTCATATATATCGATATTGGGCTTAAACAAATAACCAAGGCCCATACCCATTTCTTTGAACCCAGGCCCGCCGCACTATCTCTTCTTCCTCAAAACTGTCGGACGCGTGGTCTTTAATACCACAGACATTGCCGAAATTTTAAACTCCTATTCCTCCTTCTCTACTTCACGCTTCAAACTCAAATGACTCCCATATTGTTGCTCATCACAATCCCTTCCATTTCATCACAAAACTGTCGAGCTCGCAGCAATTTTTATCACCGCGTCCTCCAGTTGTTTCCGCATTCGTTCAGAGATGATCGACACCTCAAACCCTCGAATACACCAAGATTTTGCTAACCCTGCTATATTATCCTCTCGATCCATATATGGACTCATAAATCACACTCGATGCTCAGAAATCAGGAATCGCTTAACCCTAAAACCCTACTGTATAAAACGCAGCACCCAAAATGGCGATCGAACCATGCAAAACCTGTACTAGATTGAAGAACGTCCTCCCAGAAATCCATATCCACCACTCTTTCGATTTTAGGATTTTTATTTGAATTGTATTGATTTTCTGAAGAGGATCGAAATAAATTCCTGAAGCAAAATGTTACGGCGGATTTACTGTTTGACTGTAGAATGCGTTGAATTAGGTTTAGGGTGATTTTGTGGGGTATTTATAGGAATTTTAGATATTTTTATTTTGATTATTATATTAATTTAAAATCAACTGCAGTTTTATTTTGTCCTTTAAAATTCCTGTAATCACACACGATACCCAAAAATCACCAAACTGGACATACTGCTAGAGTTTGACATTATGGTCCCAACGAAACTGATTTCGTCGAATTCCGACTTCATATGCTCACACAGTGTATTTTTAACCATCAAAATACTGACTGTTTCTCACTCTAAAAATCCGTACGGCCACACAGTGACTCTAAAAATCAAGAAACTGGAAATCTAACAACTATTTGACATTGCGGATCCAACAAAATTAGTTTCGTCGAATTCCGACTTCGTTTGCAAAAGTGGCTATTTTTAAAGCTCTGGAAGACACATTTAAATATATAAATATAATTCTATGTTCAAACTTTCGTTTATATAATATATTCTTTATTCAAATTCAATTCCAAGCTGAATTAAATATCACAGAAGATCCGGTTCACACCATATCGCCATTTCAGCCGATTCTGATTATTTATGAATTAAATATATTATTTAAGTTATTATTTTAATTAAATATTCATCATTATTTAATTCCACGACCATTTAATTCACTATATCACTATTCATAAAATTAAATAAATAAATTATAATACCTCTGCCTATGCGGGTCATTACAATCTTCCCCACTTAAAATAATTTCGTCCTCGAAATTGCTAAAAGGTAGAGAACGACCTTATCGACTGGTTAGAACATTTTTGTTCACTTCTTAACTTCAATTTCAACTGAACCAATTTAATTTTAATTAAATATTAATTCATTCTGACTAACGAAAATTTTCAAAAATCCTGAAAATTTTCTAACGCCTTAACTCTTCGAAAAATTTCGCCAGCACCTCCTTTGTACTGGTCAATAGGTCAAACTCCAACTCGCCTCTCTGGGCCATCTCCAACCCAAAATAAAATCAAGCAGCCAAGCGGCTTGCCAATTCGGCTCATAAATCTTATATCCAATAGAAATATAAACTTGTACCTTTTGTCGGCATATCAACTCTATCACTTCCATATGCTATCACTCAGCTTATACCAATGTTATCATAATCAAATTCCAATCTGCTTTTATCCACACACAACCATTCGCTTATATCCAAGCCAAATATCATTTCAACTCGAGTTCCTTCTCGATTCCCAACTCTTACTTGATTATCACATTACACGTCAAATTTGAATCTCACAATCCAATTTGTCTTGATATCATTCTAATTCAACCTCAGTTACCACTTTACTGGCTTTACTTTAATTCAATTTTTTTCTTTCACAAATTTCTGTTAAATTTGTTTTTAATTCAAACAGTATTTCCCTGGGAGTTTTTAAACCGTTTACTCTTTTCAAAAATCAAATTTTCCTTTTGAACATGTCACTGAGCCCTTAATTATTATTCCATTAGTTAAATCACTTCTCTATTTCTTTATCAATATTTGTTAACAAAATATTTTCAATAACCATATTGGCCTTTTATGCTATTTGGAAAACATTTCCGAATATTGCCTTCCTTTATTTTCTAAACTTTAGAAAATATATGCTATTTATAATTGGAAAATATTCCAATTTCTTATCTCTTTTCCGATCTCGTTTATTTCAATACTTAGGAAATATTCTTTATTATATTTCCAAGCTTACACTTATTTGGGTTAAAACGGATGTTGTGTAAAACATCGTTACGAAAACCCAAATGCTATATTCAACTAACTCTTATTCAATATTGATCTTAAAGCCTAAAATCTTACTATTTATTTGTTAATAATGAAATCAATCAAGTTGGGGTATAACTACCTCTCAGACCTTGACTGAATAACATTTATAACGTCAAAACAGATATGACTACTTATTCGAATAATCAATACCATACAACTACTTATTCATTTTTAAACACTTATACGCTTCCTCTTTCTATTCTTACTAGATTTTATTCTTAGTCTTCCTTTTTGATTTTACTATTTTATTTCTAAGTTCGTTTCCTTATCGACTTCTATATATATATCGATACGTTGATTTCTAACTATCAAATAATCTTAAAAATATTCTAACTCCTTAAATTCCCGAAAAAATTTGCCATAACCTCCTTTGTACTAGGAGCATCGGGATATTTCAAATAGCCTCCCATGGCCCTCATCAATCCAAAAGAAAAAGGGAAAAAAACCAAGTGGCTAGCCGATACGGCGCATAAAATCTCATATATGAATTAAATACATACCTTTTCGTCGAGCATTCTATTTATATACCTTCATACCTTATCCACACCTATCTCATGTATATTTATACTTGCCCAATCTATTTTAACTATACCTGATCGTTTTAACTCAATTCGTTAATTAATTTGTTAATTAACTCTTTAGTCTATTTCACTTTTATATTTGAACATGACAAGTTCAAATATAATTTAACTTACTTATAAACTAATCAAATTTTACTTTTTCAAACTCAGGTTTCATATTCGATTTCGAATATCCATTTACAAATCCAATTCGCCTTTCAAAGTTCAACTTCAAATTCAAAACTTGATTAACTAATTCCTCTTCGACTTAGTTAATTTTATTCAATTTCTATTCAAATTTTATATCACTTCTAATATTCAAATCTATGTATCAAATTCTATTAATCAAATTCTATATATTATAAATCCCATTTTGAAATTGAACACAACTTGTCTTTCCCAAAACAAATTCAAAACAGTATCTCTGGTAGTAATTCGTCACTTACAACTCGAAAATGAATACTGATGATGCAGCTGTCATCATCAGAATCTATTTTCCAGCGACCGAAGTGATTTCAATACTATAAAACCATTTCTAAACATTTTCACTTTGAAATCCATTTCAAAATATAATTCACACTACTTGTAAAACAATTTAAAATCTCCCAGGATCTTAAATTTTCCTTATTTTTAATCCAAATCCATTTACAAACACTAATCCAATTCTCCAGAGTTTTAATTCAATTTCTGGCTTAAAATTTCAGATTTAACCCATCCGATTTCACGTATTTTACTTATATGAATTCTGATCGGTTATTTACATAACCATTTAATTTATAATCTTACTCGATTATAATAACAACCAATATATCCAATATATATCAAAATATACTTTGGGTAAAATTATTTTTATTTACCCTCTTTTCAAAACATATCGTGTCGACCCATCGTATTCGAGTGTTTATAAACTCCTACCGATACAGTGGATCAAACTGATCGACCAGAACTCATAAACGACTCAACTAATAAATCTCCACAAAATAAAACAATTTTTTATATCAATAACAAATATGTTCACTCGTATATATACACTCAAACTCAATCTAGGGTATTACTAACCCTATCTCTACCGAGTTACGCCACAGAGCCAAGGTAATTCACTTAACATAAGCTCTGATACCAACTATAATGACCCGGGATTTTGTCGACTTTGGTTATCGACATAAACACGATGACGACTAACCAAACATCGAAAAATACCGATCATTAATGAAAGAAATTACAGGATGAGGAAAGATAAGATAGAAACTTAGAATAGAAGAAGAAGAAGAAGAAGAAGAAGAAGAACACAACATCAGAGTAACACGAATCTCACAGTGGAACTAATAACATATAATATATATAACATAACTTGAAATATACATTTGTACTTGAATATACATCATTATCAAAGTACAACAATTACAACACAGCGGAAATAACTATAGCTATAATCCTGAAGCCTCCTGCTCCAAGCTATTCCAGTATATCTGTAAATCCTGACTACTTGACTGCCCGTACAAATTTAGGCACCCAAGAGTTTAGGGAAACAAACAAATAAACTCCGGGTCAGTCATGGGACTGGTATGAGTAAAACAGTTTAAAACAGTTCAAGCAGGTAATCGATATCTCATAAGACCACGCCGTATAACGGAACGGATTTTTCCCTTATGAGAATCCAAAATATCTTTATATCCAAAACCTTTTGATATTATAATAATGCCTATCAACACAATATAATAATCATCTAGCAGAAACGCATTCATCTCACGTTCTAAATATATGGTATACAATCAAAACCACAAGCACGTATTGGGTAATGGATTTCCAACTATGACAAGGTATGGAACCACCTTTCGCTAGTGTACCTCTAGAGAGGAATACACTGGGTTCAACAAGAACATCTTGCAACCCGGCCACACATGACCGACCACTCATTTCTCTTGAGTGTATCGAATGTATATCACCAACGGTTGAGATCAGCAACCGTTTCTTGAATGGGACAGCATCAACAATAGATTTTTAGAAGTAAATGAAACTCTAGATCAGGTGATTATACACCCTACTTCGGTGCGATCGACTTAGCCATGCTTCCTGCCCGAATTTACCAGATGTGAGGCTTGAGGTTACGCTTCATCATCACATCAGATTCACTTCGAATGCCACATCGTCAAATCCATCAAATCACCGATTGATGTCCTCAACCATACATTATGTGTTAACTAAAAGAAGTTTCCTTCTCCGCTTCCACTCTTGGTACGGTTGGATAAATCAATATATGTGATCGTCTGGAAATACTCTATCAGACATCCGTCCATACAAGTCATCCAGGAACAGGATGAACCGAAGGCACTATTCTGTAAACAGGATAGCTCTTGCATAACTCCGTCTTCAATTTCCTTTGGCATATATGATTCGCAACGCTTATGCCAATACAGAGTGGTTCTTTGGATAATAATCCAACCGGTTTCTCCATATTAACAACGTTAAAATGGTCAAAACTTCGGTAGTCTGTGATTTAACTATCGAAGAAAAACAGGTGTGCAAACAACGATATTATTTCCAAATGGAAATTTATATCGATCAAACATCATTCAACATTTATCTCTTTATTTCATTAATTTACTTATCTCCTGTTTCCCTTTATTCAATATTTCTTATTTTCTAAATTAGGAAAATATACGTTATTAACAATGGAAAACATTTCCATTTCTTGTTTTCTTTATTAGAAAACATTTCTGGTTTCTTATTTGGAAAACATTTCCAAAGCTTATTCATTGGTCTTAGACAGATGTTTAAACAAACCATCACGATGCCAACTCAAACCATTTCCTTTAATTACTAAATTCACTTAACCATCCTTTACTATCGAACCTTAACCATTCCTTAGTTAAAAATGAAGTCAATCAAGTTGGGGTAATACTACCTCTCAGAACTTAACTGAACAACGTTTCTAACCTTGAAATAGACAAAGCTCACCCTTCTAATTCTTTAACAAACTTCCTTACGTAACTCTCTTTCAAATCTTTTTTATTCGATAATTCTTTCCTTCGATAAGGTATATTCGATAACTCTATTCAATTTATTCTATTCACTTAACTCTTTTGATTTAACTTTAACTCTATTCACTTAACTCCTATCGAATAAACTATATTCGATAACTCTTCTAACTTTATTTGACTAAACTATATATTCGATTAACTCCTTTATTCTATTTTAATAAACTATATATTTGATTAACTCTTTTATTCTATTCGAATAAACTATATTCGATTAACTCCTATATTCTATTCGAATAAACTATTTTCGATTAACTCTATTTACTCTATTCGAATAAACTATATTCGATTAACTCCTTTTACTATATTCGAATAAACTATATTCGATTTACTCATTTACTTTAACTCAAATCAATTAACTCCATCGAATAACTAAATTCGATAACTCCTTCTAATAACCAAATTCGATAATTCTTTTCCTTTAACTCTATTCGAATAAACTAATATTTGATAAATCCATTTGAATAACTCTAGTTTGATTTACTCTAACTGATTAACTCTAACTGGTTTAACTCTAGCTGGTTAACTCTAATTGATTAACTCTAACTGGTAAACTCTATTCACTTAACTCCTGTCGAATAAACTATATTCGATAACTCCTCTAACTCTATTCGAATAACTAAGATTCGATTTACTCTATTCAACTAACTCGACTAACCCCTTTCGAATAACATATTCGATTTACCAACTTTCGAATACCATATTCGATTACCTCCCTTCGTATAAATTGTTCATTTATAAAGATTTAATTTTAGTAACGGTTCTTCACTTTACAAATGATTTCCTTTTTAGTAACGTTTTCCTTTTTATAAAGGTTTCCTTTTTATAGCGGTTTCCTATTCAGTTATAAACAAATTTTCCTTTTTATAACTCTATTTATTTTCTAACTATTTCCTATCAATTCTATTTGTAAATGATTATACAAATATTTCCTTTTCTATTATTCTATTCGCAAATGGTTTTCAAATATTTCCTTTTCTAATCTATTCTTTGATTTTATTTTCCCTTTTCTAAATATCTCCTATTTATAAATATTCCAATTTATAAATATTTCTTATTTATAAATATTCCATTTATAAATATTTTATTTTCAAATATCACTTTGAAAATATTCCCTTATCAACATTTCGGTATTTTATGGTGTTCAACATATCAAATCACGATGATCAGTATCGTCCAAACACATATAATCGACAACAGATTATATATCACATCATATATCACAATATATGAAAAACAATAAAATAACTGTTGAGGAATCCAGTTGGATTCCTCCAACCTGTTTCCCTGCATCATAGATGTCACGCAATAAAATCAACATCACTTCAGTTCCATATGATATATTCTGTTAAACAGAATCAATATAGAAATTCAACTAACTGACTAGCAGTTCAATCAAACAGTCAAAACACAGTCAATCAGCCAATATTTAACAGTTCTAAAAATACAACATGAAATTATAAACTGTTCAGGTTAGTGAGATTTTCTCACATTTGCAGTTCATCGTTAAAGAACGATAAACTGTTGTTTGATTTGAATCAAACAGTTTGTTTGGCCATAAATTCATGCGAGCCCCAATCCACTTCCAGTCAGTCTCATTGCGTAGCCACCGTCCATACGATCCCAACGCAACTTACGGTTCGAAATTCTGATAAAGCATGATAAAGTTATTAAATCAACAAGCGCCTATATTATTTGAATTATACTTAACTCATATATATCGATATTGGGCTTAAACAAATAACCAAGTCCCATACCCATTTCTTTGAACCCAGGCCCGCCACACTATCTCTTCTTCCTCAAAACTGTTGGACGCGTGGTCTTCAATACCACAGACATTGCCAAAATTTTAAAATCCTATTCCTCCTTCTCTACTTCACGCTTCAAACTCAAATGACTCTCATATTGTTGCTCATCACAATCCCTTCCATTTCATCACAAAACTGTCGAGCTCGCACCGATTTTTATCACCGCGTCCTCCGGTTGTTTCCGCGTTCGTTCAGAGCTGATCGACATCTCAAACCCTCGAATCCACCAAGTTTTTTTGCCTAACCCTGCTATATGATCCTCTCGATCCATATATGGACTCATAAATCACACTCAATGCTCAGAAATCATGAATCGCTTAACCCTAAAACCCCGCTGTATAAAACGCAGCACCTAAAATGGCGAACGAACAATCCAAAACCGGTACTAGATTGAAGAACGTCCTCCCAGAAATCCATATCCACCACTCTTTCGATTTTAGGATTTTTATTTGAATTGTATTAATTTTCTTAAGAGGATCGAAATAAATTCCTGAAGCAAAATGTTACGGCGAAATTTCTGTTTGACTGTAGAATGCGTTGAATTAGGTTTAGGGTGATTTTGTGGGGTATTTATAGGAATTTTATATATTTTTATTTTGATTATTATATTAATTTAAAATCAACTACAATTTTATTTTGTCCTTTAAAATTCCTGTAATCACACACGATACCCAAAAATCACCAAACTGGACATGCTGCTAGAGTTTGACATTACGGTCCCAACGAAACTGGTTTCGTCGAATTCCGACTTCGTATGCTCACATAGTGTATTTTTAACCGTCAAAATACTGACTGTTTCTCACTCTAAAAATCCATACGGCCAGACGTTGCGGATCCAACAAAATTAGTTTCGTCGAATTCCGACTTCGTTTGCAAAAGTGGCTATTTTTAAAGCTCTAGATGACCCATTTAAATATATAAATATATTGAAATATAATTAAATTAAATATTTGTAAATTTATATTATCGTATATATTCACAGTTGAATACCATACAGCTCTAGAATATTCCTATATGAATTTCTAACTCGATATTCACTTCTGGGTCAACCCGATATTCGATTTATATTGAATTTCCTTTTTAAAATATAAATAATTCCTTTATAAATTATAAAGGAATTCCATAGCGACTTTTCTAAAATTTGATTCGGACATATATCAAAATCTACACGACGAAATCTCGATTTTTCTCTTCCACTAGAAAGATATACTCCACCAGCTCAACACGTTTCTTGTTTCACAGAAATCCGATTTAAAATGAACCCTGTACATTCAGTTGATGTTCGAATCACCAATTTACGAACTGCAGCGCCATTTCGAGCTCGGTTTTAATTATAATATAATTCTATGTTCAAACTGTCGTTTATATAATATATTCGTTATTCAAATTGAATTCCAAGCTGAATTAAATATCACAGATGATCTGGTTCACACCATATCGCCATTTCAGCCAATTCTAATTATTTCAGAATTAAATATATTATTTAAATAATTATTTTAATTAAATATTCGTCATTATTTAATTCCACGACCATTTAATTCACTATATCACTATTCATAAAAATAAATAAATTAATTATAATACCTCTGCCTATGCGGGTAATTACATCAACACTTAAGGGTAGTCATGGATACTCTCCGTGCACATCAGTTGAAAGACAAATTCTCCAAATGCCATTTCTGGAGAGAAGAAGTTTGGTTCCTTGGACATGTGGTGTCCAAAGAGTGGTTAGACGTGGACCCCGCAAAAGTGGTTGTTGTGCAAGATTGGAAGGTTCCGCGAAACACAACCGAAGTCCAAGGCTTTCTCGGGCTGGCAGGCTTTTATAGAAAATTCATCAAAGATTTTGCGAAAATCTCAGCTCCACTTACAAGATTGACAAAGAAGAACCTAGTTTTTGCTTGAGATTTGGATTGCGATAATGCTTTCCAACGTTTGAAAAGGGTTCTGACAACAGCCCCAGTTCTGACATTGCCCGGTGGAAGCAAGATGTTTACAATATACATTGATGCATGCAGCATGGGACTAGGCGCTGTTCTGATGCAAGAAGGGAAGGTATTGGCTTATGGTTGAAGGCAGTTGAAAGTACATGAGAAAAACTACCCAACTCACGATCTAGAGTTGGCAGCCATCGTTTTTGCGCTTAAGTCTTAGCGCCATTATCTCCTAGGTGAGAAGTTTGAATTGTTTACTGATCATAAATCATTGAAATACCTTTTCTCGCTGAAAGATCTCAACTTGAGGCAGCAAAGATGGATGGAGTTTCTTGCCTCGTATGATTTTGAGATTTCCTACACTCCTGGCAAGGGCAATGCAGTAGCAGACGCCTTGAGTAGAAAGAAACTGACTTTAAGCCCTCTCTTTATAGAAAGGCAAAGCCTGGAGTACAAAGCCAACTTCGACTTTCGGCCCTCCTCTGAATTTGTGCCTGGCCTATTAGCAACATTGGAAGTGCGGCTACGCTTTTGGACTCAATAGGGACCACGCAACGTGAAGACCCTCAGCTAGTTGATATAATAGATAAGTTGATTAGGGGTGAGACTTCAAGTCACCTCAATAGATACTGCATCGATGATAAGGGATGGTTGAGACGGGACGGAAGACTATGCATCCCACAAGCAAGGGATTTGGTGAAGAAGGTTCTCGAAAAGGCACACCATTCCAAGTTGACCATACACCCCGGTGGAGACAAAATGTACAAAGACATAAAAAGGGTTCTCTTTGGAGCGGCATGAAAAGAGATGTAGCTGAATTCGTCTCTAAGTGCATGATATGCCAGCAAGTCAAGGCGGAACAGAAGAAGCCTGGAGGTTTGCTTCATCCTCTAGAGGTCCCATAGTGGAAAAGGGATAGCATTTCAATGGACTTTGTTAATGTGTTGCCTAGGTCAAGGAAGGGCAATACCAATATTTGGGTAATAGCGGACAGGCTCACAAAAAGCGCCCACTTTATACCCGTCAAGATTAGAAGGACTGCCTCATCTCTAGCATCCATATATCTTAAAGAGATAGTTCAACTCCATTGGATACCCTCTAATAGAGTGAGTGATCGAGATCCTATCTTCACGAGCGAGTTTTGGATGAGTTTACAAGAGGCTGTAGGCACATGGTTATGCTTAAGCACGGCCTATCACCCTCAAACTGATGGCCAAACAGAAAGATTCAATAGAGTATTAGAAGACCTCTTGAGACTATGCATTCTTGACTTCGGAGGTACATGGGAGGATCATTTACCTTTTGTGGAATTCGCTTACGATAATAGCTACCAAGCCACCATAGGCATGGTCCCTTTCGAAGCATTATATGGAAGACCGTGCCGGTCACCAACTTGCTGGTGGGAGTCCACAGACAAACTCATACTTGGACCAGAAATTATTAGAGAAACTTCAGAGAAAGTGGAATTGATACGAAGAAGAATGAAGACTGCCCAAGATAGAAAGAAGACCTATACAGACAAAAGAAGAACCGACCTTGAGTTTGAAGTTGGAGACAAGGTGTTCCTTAAAGTATCTCCTTTGAGAAACGTCGTTCGCTTTAGATCTGAGGAAAGTTAGCACCAAGATTTGTAGGGTCGTTCCCTATCATCAAGAAAATTGGGAAGATGGCTTATAGGGTACAGCTGCCCGAAAGATTAGCTGGGGTTCATAATGTCTTTCATGTCTCTCGCCTGCAAAAGTGCTTACATGAGTCTGTGGAAGTGGTGGAACCAAGCGTGCTAGAGGAAGTAGAAGTTGAACGAGAAGCAACTATGAGGAGAGTTCCAACCCATATCTTGAGAACAGAAGTCAAAAATCTACGCAACCGTGAAGTCAAGCTTGTCAAAGTTCAGTGGAGCGACGCCGAGGAAGACGCGACTTGGGAAACTGAGGACAGAATACGTGCAACCTACCCTTTTATTTTTGACGGTACATCTTTGACCTCTTTTTCCTTAAGTTTATGCTTGTATCTATCTGTTTAGGTATATCTCCTTGGCCTTATCCTTATCCTTAGGTAGAAACCTATTTGGACGTAAACAAGTAATTGAAACATGTTATTGTTGATGGTTGCAAGTGGTTGCAAGTGGATTGCTAGTGGTTTCTCGTGGATACATATACACACACATTAGATATTAGATCGGCTCAGTCACTTTCATATTGCATATGCATATATGTATTTGTATACGGATTGAAACTTGATGTGTTATCATTTGGACGTTGCATTTGTATGAATGATTGTGCACTCATGTAGGAAATTATGAGTAGGAAAAATTGCATACATAATGGACTCATGGCACTGACATAATTTGCATTAAGGAGGTCAACTGAATCAGTCGACCGCCTGATTTTGCATTAGATAAGGACATGTACACACACTATGCATATGATCATGAAGGATTAGAAGTATTTTAAGGACAATGGATGCATGTGTTTGATGGTTGAGTACATGGGTGATTGGATGGTAGGATATAAGTTCTTATCGACTTGAAGATTTCGGGGACGAAATCCTAAAAGGAGGGGAGAATGTAACACCCCGTATTTTCTGTTAAGGTTATAGTAACGAATCAAACAATACTTAATTTCAAATGTGAGAATTAAGGGAAACGGGTTACGATATTGCGTTCGTCTCGGAATTCTGCTTGAGATAGATCCGAGGTTCCGTGAATTGGACTTCGTATGAAGAAGTTATGGCCTTCAGAAGTTTCAGAAATTCAAATAAATTCAAACAGCTCGAAACCGGATTCAAAATTCAAAACAGATGTCAGAAGCGGGCTAGGCGGGAAAATTCCTGCCCAGGACCCAGGTCGACCGTAGTGTCGACCTCCCCCTTACAGGTCGACACGGGGGTCGACCTAGGGGTCGACCGGGGGTCGACCTGCCCCCTCGGCCAGATCTGGATTTCGACGACTTCTGACTTGTTGCTGAGTCACTAGGGTTTCTGGATAGTTCTGATCTGGTCTGAATGGTTGTGGTTAACTCTAGGTTCATCCAACGGCTCTAATTAAATTGAAATTCTATATAAACAACCTAATACTCAACTTAAAATCACACAAAAATAGTCTTGGAACTGTCATGCCGTCAATAGAGAACTTGGAGTAGCCGTTATCGCTTTCAATTCAAAGACAAGATAAAAGCCTACAACAACATCAAATTAAAACTAATCCAATTCAACGATCTACATCAAAGGCGAGCATTCCAACTTCAGAATTCAGATTCCAGAAATCAAGAATTCCTTTTAGTTTGTAAGTTGGTTATTACGTAGATTTAAATGTTCTCTTAAATGAAATCATGACATGTTGTAACTCGAATATAGAATGATGCTTATGTATAAGATAAATAAAGTTTGATTCTCATTTATCTTAAACTACCATTGCGATTGATCATGCCTATATGTTTGTGGTGATGAACATACAAATTTGTATGGTATTATTGGAATCTATTATGATTGGATGATGAACTTATTATGCCAACTTAGTGATGAACATGTCATGTTATAATTTGGTGGTTACTTGCAAGTTTATGATCTAAATCACATGCCTACATGTTTAGAACAACATTTATGTATATTTAGAACTTTGTTAAGTTGAACCTATTATGTTGCAAGTTGGATTTGTGACCCTCTTATGTTTTAACACACATAAGTTATCATGCTAAGTTATGATTTAAATATGTTTATAGTAGCTTTCTTATGTTTTCACATACATAAGTTAATACGCTAAGTTGTGGTTTAAAATTGTGTTTATATGTTAAACCTCCATGTTAGACTATATCAAGTTTACATGATAATTAGATCCAACTTGGTCACAAGTTCACCCTTACCTGTTTAATTAAGTTAGTGATGCTTCTATGCCATGTTACACATGATAAGTTAAAAGTATGTTATTGTATGCTTATTTCATGTCCCTTGTTTGTTACCCTTTTTGTTTATGGGATTGGGCTAATTTACTAGCCCAACATTTTATGTAATTTATGCGAACTTACCACAACGGTAGCATTGGAAAAACATGAAAATTTCATGGCATAGATTGGTTCATGAAATGGTATATTTGGTATACCATTTATTGTGAGCATAATCAAAAGAATAAATATGGCATGTTTAAATTAAGATTAATTTACATATAGAATTAGACATATATAGAAAATAAGTGAGTTTAGAAAAGACGAATATGACTAACGCGAGGTAGACTGAGTTATGGTGTAAAACTGCCCGGAACCAACTGACAATCCAGTGACCACAACAAGATCTGTCTAATGTGGGTGGTTAGTGCATCGAGCCCAAAAAGGACCCAAGGTTAGACAGAGTTATGGTGTAAAACTGCCCAGAACCGACCGGCACATCCAGTGACCATAACAAGACCTGTCTAATGTAAGTGGTTGGTGCTTTAATGAATAAATTAAAGCTAAGTAAAGAATGGTAGGATTAAGTCAATTAGGGAAACACTTAACCGATTCAACATGTTAACTAAACTGATGGGTGGGGTTAGGTGAACTTGGACACTTAACCAAATAAACATGTAGATTAGAAAACCCTAGTAACGGGGACCCATTTCAGCAGTAACCAACATAGATGTATTATTGTACCCTGAACTAGGCAGGGTGGGGCACGATTACTGGGCTGATTATAAGCGGTCAAAAACGTCGGCGTTTGGTGCGTCAGTGTAGGTTCCAATGGAGTACGGGCGTGCACGTACTCCGGAGTGGAAAAAAAAGCCACTAGGCATCAGTAGTATACACTGTGCATCTTGAATCATGTCGGGTTGCCACCAGAGGGACTGATACACCCCATGGTGGGACCGGCACAGGTATCTACAGTCAAGCAGGGCCGAATGACACAGCATATGAATGCATGCGAGTAGGAGCCGATAATTAAGGGGATCGTTCATTATGAACACGTGAGGCTAGTTGAACCAATGGTTAGTAGGTGCAGAGACTATAGTAATGGGTGCGATCACATGTTCATCTTATCTCATATTAGGGTGTTGTCCTATGTTTTATTATTATTGTCATGATCCTCTTCCTTATTTAAATACTAGTAGTCACTGAACTTACCAGACTTATTGTCTGACATATTTTCTTTTGTCCTATTTCCTTCCATTTCTCCCCCTTCCCCCCCCCCCCCCCCCCAGTCCTTAGTGAGGGAATACTCCAGCTTAGTCAGACTCTTTGCAAGCTTCAAGAAAGTAGATGTATGATTGGGACTCCCTTACCTTGGCTATGGTTTTTGGACACTACTTTTGGGGATTTATGCAATTTATTTATGGTTTATGCTTCTTTATTAAATAATCAAGACAGAAATTATGATGTAATGTTTTGGAGGTTATTTTGAGACAATTTGTTGTAATGCTTTTGTATTGAACCGCGTATGCAATAAATGTTTGATTTCTGCTGCTTATATTTATCTGTCTTGTGATTTTTTCTGTGTCTTGTACCTTTAAGCCTCCACCAAAGTTAAGGCATTCCCTTTGTGAGTGACCTTAACGGAGGTGGGGTGTTTCATTTGTACTTATCGGAATCTGACGAGTTCGGAGAACGGGAACATGAGAGTTGAGGGTACATATATTGTTAGTGTTTCCTATCATCTCTCTCGTGCTCCTCTCTATAATCATGTTCAGCATCGGATTGGGATCTGGGAAGACTGTCGCTAAGTTTGTGGGGGTCGTAGTGTCGGTAAGACATCATACCTACAAGTTAACACAAACTAGTGTTAGAATCAGAGAATAACATATCACATAGGTGTTGTGACATGTGGTGTCAGTGTGGTGTGTATCCTACGTGATGCCCTCCACCCCCCCCCCCCCCCCCCACCCGACGAACCGGAGCCTGGGTTTCAGCTCGAAGGTGTCATCTTCCCCGTTTTTATGGGTGTAGCATCCTCTTCATAAGACGGAAAGAAGGAACCAGAGCCCAGATCTTGGGAAGAATATCAGTCAAAGAAAGATCACCCTAGCCTTCAAATATGGAGTCTTCTTGATGGACATTATGGGCAAGAGACTTGACAGGTGATGGGGATTTAGGAGAAGGTTGCCTATCGGAGATAGAGGCATCTTTTGGAGAACCATCGCAAGGCTCCTCCTTAGGTTTCCTTGACAAAAGTTCCTCAATATGAACATTTATTGGAGAAGGATTTTTGGAAGCCTCATAGGATCCATTTCAAGAGTTTTCTCTTTCTCTCTCAGTTGAAGTTCTTGACCATAGCCCGTGGGATCTTTAATTTTTTAACCCTCGCCAACTTCGGTCGTCATCGTTGCTTGCTCTTCAGTTGGGGGCACGCTTTCAGTCCCCATTGGTATAGAAGGAACTTGGACAGAGGGCACATATATATAAGCAAGACCTCCAGCACTCGTACTTCGCCGTATGTCAAGAAGATGGTGTCGATGAAGAAGGTCGTCAATAACACACTTTCTAATGCTCATAAAATCCGGATTACCATTCAGTAAGGTAATCGGGAAATTCTGGTATACATTATGTATTCTTTGGATTTGGAACTGAAAACAAGAAAGAGAGGTCAATAAATCCGTGAGTGTAGTTAAAACAAGAAAGCCAGAATTTAAACACTTAACTGATTGCAACCATCTCCTAGCACACCTGGGCTATTGTTGAATATAAAACCATTCGGGTCTTATGTCTCCCACATTACTAAACCCATCATCGATGATCTTTCTCTTTGGAACTGATTCAAAGTAAACAAAAGAAGGAGTCTCTTTTTGGCGATGCTTGAGGCGGTAGAAAATTTTTTACATCTTCGAAGGTGGGTTCCACGCCTAAAACCTCCATGTATGCTATATACAATGTATATAGGTATGAGTAGGTTGTTGGTTGGAGTTTCATAGGAGTTATCCTCAATCGTCTTATAAATTCAATGATGAAAGGAAGGAACGGAGGACTAGCTCCGAATAAAGACATTAATCTACTTATTGCTATATAACCTTCTGGTGGGTTGTGGGGTTGTCTAAAATGTTTGATGCAACCCTGACCTCACCCCAAGATATTCGCTACTTGTAACAACTCGAATCCCGGCATATCGAATTTTTTTCAAAATTCTAATCTATCGAAACTTGTGTTGGTTTGTCTGGTATCCTGCATAAAAGACAGAGATATAAAATATATCAGAGCTTAGAAGACATCTCACAGCGGAATGGATAAAATATAATATAATCAAAATATAACTTTACCCAAATAATAATACTGCCTAACCAGTATCCAAAGCTATCATATCTCTGACACAAGTCAAAACTACGAGTATGCTATGAGGAGGGGATCAGAACACAAGTTCTGGTGACTGGATCTAAACTATACATTTTGGATAACCCTACATATACATTCAATTACTTTTTCTTATTTATTAGGTTACTTAGGTTAACAGCACTCAAGGCTTACACACATGTCGTACCAATTTACTCCCCAGTAGATTAACCTAATACAGTATACATGTAGCTACCCACAATATTAGAGAAAACCCCATGGTACCCTACTCGCACGGTCTCCGTCGTAACGCCAGAGAAATATACGCAGTCTCTCATCTTACGCCGGAGCGACGTACGAATCTTTATATAACAACGCTACGTTCCGCATAGAACCACCATCGCCATGCTATGTAAGCGTACGGACTGCCACCTTTGAACCATTCTATCGAATCAGATTCCATCATAGAGTAATGCCCTAGAGTCTATGATACATCACCAGGAGCAGACATGCATGTATCTAGACTTTCCCATATACGTATTGTCAATCGTACTCGATGCCTGAACCGCACATATTCTCTACTGTGCACCGAGTTCCGTAATAGGGATGTACAAGAAACATGGAACTCACTCGGGAGCTTTTCAGATATCTGTATATACAGATGCTAAGGTCTGCATTTTCAGTGGCTACGGCCCCTCCCGACCACTCCCTCAACTAGTGAAAGACAAACGGTATTGAGAGCTAGTGACGTGGCCTCGTAAAAAACAATCAACATCCTAATTGGCCTGTCCCACAACCAAAGCCTTGATATCGAAAGGTCAATGATCTATAGGTTTAGCTCTCCGTCTTTCTGCATCATGCATCACGCTGACTATCGATGGTTGGTACCCGATGACTGCTATCCACAACCATCCAAAGGCAAACTGATAAAATGGTCATAACCCACCTAGTCACAAGGAAACTTGATCATCAAATCACCTATGCCACCGTACAGCCTTCTGACTGCCCATTATCGTGGCAGTCAAGGTATACTCACCGGGTAGTAACATGCAGACCTAACCTCTGCAAGCACAGTCTGAGCATTGTCACCGTACAGAGGACTACTGGGAGTACCCTCCATGTCCCAGGAAGCCGCGTGCTTCCCCCTTCCAGTCCTTCAGATCCAACGGATTATCAACATCAGAGGCTGATTAATCAAATGGACGTGTGCTCCCCTCGTGCCTAATGACACCACGATGATCTACCCGGTTGGGTTATTCCCCTTCGTACGGACTGGTCCAAGCGCCTCAGGTTAACGTGTTATTAGACCCTCTGTCTAACCATTTTATTTACGTGCTTGCTCTACCTCATTAGATTTCCAGTTTAACTTGGTTATTTCAAGTCATATTGACTTCCTATTCAAGTTACCAAGTTCCTTTTGCTTATTAATTTCAGTTATATAACTTAATCCTTTTAAGTTTATTAATAAGCCCATAACATGTTATTTTCTATATTGTAATCCATGGTCTGTAACATACAATCTCTTTTATTCATTTTCTGATTCCATGGTTACAATAACATGTCCTACTTAATATGTAATTAAGTATATTTTACCTCAATTCACATGTTTTTTGTTTAACATGTCACTTAATATTTATGATTAAATATAACTTATTTCATTCCATACATTCACCTCGCTCTTTCTTATAATTCCATCTTACACTATCACCACAACTTGTTATTGTTTACTTATTAACTTAGTTTTCCTAACTAAGGTTTATTAATAAGTTTCCTTTTCATTTATTATAACTTATGTTATAATTTCCACTTGTCCCTAGGACAAGCCTACCTGTTATCTTTTTCTTTTACCCCTTCAAGTTTATTCATAATAGGTTATTATCATTCCCCGTTCTTTCCAATCCTTTTACTATTGTAACCTTCATTCATTTCCATCTATTTCCATTAATCACAATTAGTGCCTTTTATTTATGTACTTTTATATACATATATATATATATATATATATGTTTATACACCAGACCTCTCACATTAAGTCGACCGCTAGTGGATGCTGGATTTGTCGGGCAGTTCCGGGCAGACTTCTACCATAAGTTGGACTTAACCTCGTGTCTTAACACCGTTACATGTACATTTATGCACTAGACCCCTCACATTAAATTAATAACTTGTGGATGCTGGATTTGTCGGGCGGTTCCGGGCAGACTTCTACCAAAAGTTGAATTTAACCTCGTGTCTAAGTGTGGTTACCATTTCTTAATTACCGTGAATTTTTCATATAATTTAGGTGTATACATTCTTCCAAATATCTTACTATAATTCTACTTTTACATGTTACACCTAATATCATATTAAGTCTATTTTAACTGATTATCATGTTGCATGTTCTTCCTAACATGTAATTAACTCCATTTTAATAGAGTAACTGTAATCATCAATCATGTTATTATTTCAATCTAACAAATTAACATGTAATTATCCCAATTCTTACAGTTAAGGGTTCAAGTACATAATATGCCACGGATTAACATGTAATTATCCCAATTTTTACAGTAACTTAACTTACAATACCCAACTAACAAGTTATTAGAACCTGTATGTATACAACAGTAATCGTTTCCACATATTTTAATAGGTTTATACATTTCAGCAGATTTACTTTGCATATTAAGGTGGAATGTCAAACGATAAATATACCATTATCAAATAGGTATAACTTAAATCCACTCACCTGATTGCTTTCCAATTCATCAATCTGGTCCAGATCTAGCATTCTATGGTTCTCCTAACTGAATTTAGCACCTAAATAACCACGGATCCAAAATTCTCAACTAAAAGAAAAAGGGAAGAAAGAGGAGAAAATTAAATTGACCAGATCTAAGAATTTACCTTACTTCGAATAGAATTCTAAACACCTTCTTTATTAATATACATTCTTTTCCTCTAGAAATTGAATCAGAATTTTCCTAAACTAATTATTCTATTTTTTAAAGAGATTTGAGGAGGAAGAAGAATGGTTGAGTCTAGACAGCTTCTAAAAAATTGTGAGATTTAGGCTAGGCTCTACTAGCCTATTTATAGGTGTTTAGGATTTTATCGTACACGCAACGTTGAGTCAGCAACAAACATGGTTAAGAAAATAGTACATATTCATCAGTGAACCTGCCCGGATCAGTGGTGGGTCGACCCCCCTATAGGTGTGTCGACCCCTTGGTCGACCCCCTGGGTCCCACGAGTGATTTTGGGTATGATGTTTACTGTTTTTTAATGTTTTAATTTCAAACGTTTGATTAGTATCCCATTATACTTTCTTTAATCTATTTAAATATTATATTTACATATAATCTCCTTATATGTATACAAAACCTCAAATGCCCATTTTACAAGTATATATATATACACACACAACTTTTATTTCAGTTTCAAAATTCAAATGATGTTATGCCGTCATTTAATTTTTACCATATTTCTTTGATTGCAGCCTTATTTTGAATTCCTTATTTGAATATATATATATTTGCACATATATACATATATATTTTTCATATACATATATACGTATACTTTTATTCTACCTTATATGTGCATTTATACATATTTTCTCTTTAGAACATGTATTATTTTAGTCGTTCCTTTAAAATAAAATTATGGCGCATGCGGGGATCGAACCTGCACCACTCTTGTGAAAGTCACATGCTCTAACCAACTGGACCACTTAGGCTTTTGTTAACAAGGCTTAAAAAATGGTGGTCATTGTTCTTTTTCGTTTACCTTCCTTTATTGTTCGTCGTAGTTTTCATTTAAACCATTGCATGTAACCTTATCATTTTGCATGCATCTTTTTCTTTCATTTTTCTTTTCTTATTAATGCATAATATTTGTAAATCATTGTATGCAACGTAACTACACTGCATGTAACCAATTTCTTCTTTCTTTTAATGCATGCGTTGCATTATTATCTGCATTAATTTTTTCTTTTTTCAGTGCATATACTTATTACATGAAAACATACATTACCATCATTTTATTCTTCTTTATATATTTATGTCTATGCATATATAAACATATGCACTATTTAAATATTTAATTGTCACAAAACGCGGGGAGTTACACTGCTTTAAACATATCCGTCTTAATCTGGCTTCATCGGTTGTTGAAACCTAAAAATCATTCGGTCCATTTAGGATAATTGCGTCATTGAATTCATCGGGAGCTCGATTATCTCTACTCCTCCGCATCTTCGTCAATAGAAGTTTTTGACTTTCCATGAAGATTAATTTCAAATTCAAAATCCAGATTGCTTGAAGATTCAGGACTCGGTAGAGGAATGTCCAGATTAGATGATGATTCCAGATCTTTTCATTTCTCGGACTCTGAGTATCTAGTTAGGTACCTTCAAGACATATCAGCTGTACTGTAGGAGAAACATTACGGATTAGAGTTAAGTAGCCTATTTCTCCCTGTGTGTATGTGCTAGCGTGTGTAGTGCAGGTATGGTGAAACATAAAAGAAGCAGTAGTGACATGCAGTTATTCAATGTGCGTCGTAATGTTAAAGAAACTGTATGTTTAAAGAATTGCCAATTAGTTTGATATGCCATTTTCAAGTCCAAATTTTGAATGGCTCGATCCTAACTATTCGTAAGGACATGTGACATGTTAATATGTCTTGGAGTATATGTACATTCTGAGTTATAGATATCCTAATCTTCTTGTTCATTAAATTGGGAATTAATATATGTCCATGGAAATTACGTGTGTAGCATCAATCGGGGTCGAATTAGTTTAGGTCGAGTTCATCGGTTCGAGTGCATCGGGTCGGAGTCGTTCGTGTCGAATGAATATGGATACATGGCTCTGGGTCGAGAAAACATTCAACTCGACCCAATGAAAGTATCGAGTGCATTAGACATCGACCATCTTTACAACCATACATTCAACTCGAACCCAATCGCTCTTCCTTCCCTCTCACCTTATCCTTGAATCTCCTTTTCATCAAAATGAGACATCGACTCAGACACCAACTCCTTAGATGTCATTTATGGACCAAAGCCACCATGACCGCCGCTAGTGAGGATCCCGACATCACTGGCAACGATCCCCAACCCAAAAGCACCTACTCATGGCCAAAGACAAAAGAAATGGATTCACTTTTGAACATGATTTCATGTCGAGATGCTGGAATTATAGCGTGAATCAAATGATTCACGGCCTACCTACGTATTAGATTTGGCAACCAATCAGATTTCGGAAAGATTGAAGAGTTATGGTTCACGAGCGGGAGTTGGATTAACTGTGAGGGGATAAAGTAAAGTGAGAAAAGGAAAATAATTTGTTGACTTATATACAGCATAGAGAAAAGACCGTTCATGTTCCTTGATGAGACGGCTTGACCTCGTTTCCCGAAAAGATAGCAGATGTAATTTGAAGCTATTCAATTCAAATAGAACAGCAGGTCGAGAAGTTTCGAACCCGACTCACCTCACGATTTTCGACCCGATGATGGATCAAGAACATGGAGAAATTAAAAGAAAAGGTCAATCACAGATGTTAGGTCAAGACTCATAATGAAACATAATATCTATGCGTGTTGACTAAGCCTCAACCATCAAAAAGAAATATTTGGAAGTTTGTGCACACGCGATCACTCACAGGAATTGATATGGTGACACAACTCAAAAATAAACTTGGGCTTTTTGGTTCCACAAAGGTTAAGAAAATTACCATAAAAGTCTGCTTGCACTCTAGTTGGTGATTTCGAATTATTAGATGCAACAAAGATAATTGTGTACGTAGAACTCATATTTATACACGATGCATAGAAATAAAGAGACACGACTTCATGGAAGAACATAACTATTGGTTACTGATTATTCAAGAATAAATGGGCTAATAAGATTCAAATCATGCCTCATCTACGATAGTACTTACTTTGGAGGGCTAAATGTTGGCCTACTCTGTGATTAGGCCACCCAAAGTCCAAACAACCATGATCACGTATGTTAGAAAATGAGAATCATAGCCATCCCACCGACTAGCGATTGGGTCGAATAGGAACAAGGGTCTCGGGTCGAAACAAATTCACGTGCATCGATTTAAATCAGGAAGCATCGGGTCGGGAGGCACCGGGTCGAAAACCATCGAGTCAAATGAACTCAACCTGACCCGGATACAGATGAAATGCAGGTTAATGCAACTGGCCACTACTTCCTGCTTTTGCAGATCGATCTCCACATGCCCACGAACTAGTCACAACCATCCTGTTACAAATCTGAGCCTGTTACCATGTATGTATGTAACCGTTCCCGCCTAAACTTCCTCTACCTACACCTATAAACATCTGACCCGACCTCTCAAAAAGGATCTTTTTGACAACCTAATTTCCGAACATCAAGTAGGCTACCGCCATTATGATTTGATAGGCACCCTGTTCTACTCATTTCAAGTATAATACAATAAATTTTAGAGAGAATCAATTTTATTCTGAGTGTTTGAGTGATTACAAACATTATATCTGTAATTCTTCATTGATGTGAAGGATCATAAATTGGACATAGGGTCGTTAATGCCGAACCACTATAAATCTAGGGTGTTTGATTCTTTTCCTTACTTTTAGTTTGGTTTTCTTCATTAATCCATACAAAATCTAGTCACTTCTGTGTTAGATCCATTTTTAGGTCTAACAGTTATATATTAATAGAAACCAATTATATGTTGTGAATTGACAATATGGCATGCCAAGTGCTGCTGGCAGATAGATCAAAGCTTTTGTTGAATAGCAAAGCTTTGTGGGACGTTGACTCTAGGGCCTCATACTCCGGGATAAGCCGAAAACATGATGATGGACAGCATTGTTAGGACATATGTTTCCTTCTAGCTAAAAGTGATGACGTGGAATGGAGCCCAGGCAATTTACTTATGTGGATGATGGAATAGAGGCGCCTCGGGTGATGGTCAACAATGACCAGGATGACGGTCAATTATGACCGGGGAACGTTTTGTTCAAGAGTAACTTGAACTCGCTGAGAATTGGTGGGTCAGCTCTGCCGCTCCAAAGATCATATACATGTGAGTCTTGGATATCTTACTAAAGATGATTCGAACAGATAAGGAAAATCCTTTGCCTTGGTTCATGATGGAATCCAACTTCCAATACAAGCTTTGCATTTTCAGTTGTAATCCTATATGGCGACATAATGGGATGGAGCATTATGCTGTTTAAGATTGATACATTTATTTTCGAAAATGATTTCCATAATTAGAAAATAATGATAATATCAAATGATTTTCTTGTATCAAGCATGTTTGGTTATTATAAGGTAAAAGTCTATCCTCCGATTTGCGTTTTATTGTGTGATGGGACTTGAGTCTTCTAACACTTTCATTTTTCAAAAAACATTGCGATGTTTTTTGCACTAGCATTTGTATGGGGGAAACATGTTTCGTGTTATACGGCGTGGACCCGTAAGTTAAGAACAACTATTAGAGTTTCTCATACCAGTCCCATAACTGACTCGTAGTTTGTTTTTCCCTTGCAAACTCGTGTGCCTATATTTCCACGTGGATAGCCTGGTATCTAGGTCATTAGCTTACATCATTTTGGAGTTGTGTATGGAAGCTATCTATAGAAGATGGTTTTGGATTTGGAGCTGGAGCAAGATTTGGATGTTCTTTTGGACTCTCCAAGGCTCTGTCATTTTGATTATCGTTGTTTTTGCTCTGTATCTATTTGCTTGTTGTAACTATTATGCATAATTATTAAGATCTTATGGAATGTATTAAACTTTGATTTAACCTCTGATGTAATTTGATGTACATTATGTGATATAATGCAATGTTTTTTCTTCTGCTGCTATATTAGTGTGTTATATTTCAATAACTTTCTATTCTTCTAAGGATCAGGAGAATTGGTTGTCACAACGCGGTATCAGAGATAAGGGTTAACCTTTGTTCTGGAGTATAACATATTAAAGGACTCACCAAAGATAGAATTAGTAATATTCTAGTATGAGTGACCCATTAGAGATAGGGTTAGCAATACCATAGAATGAATACAGTAGAATAACACACATTTAGTGGACAAATTTATATTCAGGTATGTCTCTATGCTCTTGCAATTTCCTTAAGATATCTTTTATGATTGCCAAACTCTTTCCTTACTACGAAGATATAGTGGAAAATGAGTGGCAGAAGAGGAAGAGGAAGAGGAAGGTGTAACGTTGAAGTGGAAGTTCTACAGCCAAACCCCATAGGAACAACAAATGAGGCAGTTGTGCCACCATAGCCAAAACTAAATTTGGAAGTTCTAGCCAATAAATACAAAAATCTGGGAGGAGTACTATTCTTGGAAAAGGAATCAGTGGGGATGGCAAAAAAAACCGTACTCACGGTTCCAACGGATAAAGTCCAGCATGGGCATAAAACGGATAGCTAAATGGGTATCCGTGGGTAAATAAATGGATTTTATAATATCTATTAGTTAATGGTGCGGGTACGGATATTACGATATCCATATCTATGGGTACTCATGCCTGTATTGAGTGTGATTTTTTGTCAATGCAGAAATTGTTGCTGTTGGTTGTTAGGTATTTGTGTGCATACTTTTATTTAACAATTTATAAGCGAATGTTGATATTTTTAATAACTGTGCATGTTGCTAATTAAAACCTATTTATTCCTACTTAGAAATTCTCAAATTTATCATTAATTGTTTCAATTTCCAATCCAACAAGCAACGCTTCTTTTCTTCTCTCCAAACCTTCTGCTCTCTTTTGTAAATTCAACACATCCTGCCAAAGTTCTTGCTTCACTTTTCCTCACTGATTTATATCAATACATTGCCAAATCCAAGCAACGTGTTAACAAAGTTCATGCTTGGTCAAATTTGTTTTTTTAACCAAATATATGTATTTTTAAGAGATTTCAATAAATATTTAAAAAATAGATTAAATAAAATATCATGGATATATGTGAATACGCAACTTGTTTAAAATCCATTTGATGGGTACCCGTGTAGGTATGGAAAGGGCACGGAGCAAAAAATTACCTAAAAGGGTAGGTGATGGGGGGTAACTACCCGTGCCCGACCTGCTCCATTGACATGCCTAAGAATTAGTGATAAAAGAAAAGGCATGGCTATGCTCTTGCAAAAGGATTTTCACCGGCTTAAGACTGAATGAAGAGTAGAAAAGGTATTTGGCCTTTTGGTTTTTGAAAGACGAAGCCTTGATCTGGTGGGAGACGATTATAGTGACAAATCCAGATGGAAATTTCACTTGGGACCATTTTAAAGAGGTCTTTGAAGAAAGATTCATGCCATCGAAGCAATATCCCGCTTGTGTTATGAGTTTTCTAATATGAGACAATGGGACGTGACTATTCTGTAATATCTAAATAAGTTCAATGAGCTTTCCCGCTTCGGTCTAGAGTTGATCCAAGTTTCGATGAAAAGGAACATAAGGTTTATTGATGATCTTCAAAGAAAGTACAAGAATAGGGTGACCTCCCAAGTAAAGCTTCCTTTTGTAGAAATGGCATGTCGGTACGAAAATACAGACAAATAGAATGCTTTGGAAGACAAAGAAAAAGGAAATTTAGGGAAAAAGAGAAAGTTTAGAAATAAGAAACCATAAGCAAGTAATGAAGGAAATAAATCTAGAGAGGATTGGGCAAAGAATGCCACATGCTACAATTGCAACAAAAAGGGACATTTGTCCATAAACTGTAAATCTCTGAAAAAGTGGAAGTGGAATGAATTTGAATCCGGCAAGAAATCTCAAAAAAACAAGGAATGCTACAATTGCCACAAAATTGGTCATATAAAACGAAATTACCCATTATTGAAGAAGTTAGAAGTGGCTCATGGCTATAACATGGAAGATACTCTAACACCCTCAACTGGTAAGGGAGGGCTAAATGTTCTGGAACGTACGCTTACTGTTAAAAAATATTCCAGTTAAAGCGTTGTTCGGTACCAGTTCATCACGTAGTTTTGTTTCAAGTAAGATGGATAAGAAACTAAGTTTAGACCTCAAATATCTTGAAGAATTTGTGTCAGAATTCCAATAGGAGTCTCCATCGACCTTTGTTTATACTATAGAGTGCCTATCTCTTATTCCCGATACCTATTTCCCTTCAAATTGATTGTCTTTAATTTCACCAAATTTGATATTATACTTGAGATGGATTAGCTGATCCAGTATGAAGTTGATGTTAAATGCACTAAAAGAATCGTTAGAGCGAAAACCAAGTTTGGAAATTTTATAACAATACCATGCGAAGGTCCAATTTCAAATCGGGATGAACTTTTGTCTGCTCTTGATATTTTCCCCCACTCCTCTAGAAACCATCCCAGTTGTTAAGGAATATGCGGGTGTGTTCGAAAAGGTGAAAAGTGTTCCTCCACGAAGGGAAATTGACTTCGGAATTGATTTGGTTCTGAATGCGATTCCAGTTATGCATGCAATTCAGAGGATGTCGATGAAGGAGAAGGAAGAGTTGGGCAATCAAACTCAACAGCTTTTGTGGGAAGGTATTATCAGGCCTAGTTTCTCAAGTTGGGTACAATGGTTGTATTTTTTTCTGAAGTCCGACGGTACCCACAGATTCTATGTGAAATATCAAGACCTCAAAATACAAACTCTTAAGAATAAGTACCCTCTTCCTTGCATTGATGATTTGTTTGATCGCTTGAATGGAGCTCGAGTATTCTCAAAGATGGACCTAGTTATAGGGTTTAATCAGCTAAGGATTGCAGAACAGTGCATTCCTCTAACAGCTTTTAAGGGGTTGGACTTGTTTTACGAATGATTAGTAATGCCTTTCAGATTATGCAACGCCCCTGCATACTTTCTGGATTTAATGAATCGAGTGTTTCGAGAGGTAAAAAACAAGTTCGTGCTAGTCTTTATTGATGACATTCTTATCTTCTCTAAGATAGAAGAAGAGTACACGGAGCATTTGGCAAAGGTCCTGGGGATTCTAAGAAAGAATGTATTGAAGGCCAAATTTTCAAAATGTCAATTATGGAAGGAAGAAGTAAAATTTCTTGGGCATGTGGTGTCAAAGGAAGGAATCTCGGTAGATCCGAGTAAGATTGCTGCCATCCAAGATTGGAAGCAACCAAGGACCCCCACAAAAGTCAGAAGTTTTCTTGGGGTGGCTAGTTACTATTTGAAGTTCGTAAAGGATTTTCAAAGTTATTTAGTCCTCTGACGAAGCTGACCAAGAAGCATGTTAAATTTATTTGGACTCTTGAGTGTGAAGAAGCGTTCCAAGAATTGATGGAAAGGCTAACCACTGCCCTGGTATTAACAATTATAGATGGTAACCAAGATCTAACCATTTGTACGGATGCTTCTGGAGAAGGAGTTGGTGCGATATTGATTCAAAGAGGTAAAGTAATTGCTTATGCAAGTAGGTAGCTGAAACCATGTGAGAAGAAGTACGCCACTCATGAATTGGAGTTTCTTTTTATAGTATTTTCCTTGAAGATTTGGAGGCACTACTTGCTGGGTGACAAATTTGAACTCTTTACTGGTCATAAATCACTGAAGTATCTTTTACCCAGAAGGATTTGAACATGAGACAGCAATGTTGGTTGGAGTTTCTGCCGGCATATAATCTAAATAATCTTTACACTCCAGGAGAAGCCAATGTTGTAGTACTTGTGCTCAGTAGAAAGAATGCTATTATTGCCAACTTGGTTATTACACCTACACTCATTGAGAAGATTTCTGCTCAATAGAAAGATGATGAATTTGTTCAAAAGATTTGCAAGAGAATTCAAGAGAGTGATGTCTTGAACTTCAAGATTGATAATAAAGGGCTTCTGAGATTGAAAGGTCGAATTTGCATTCCAGATATTCCGGAGCTTAAAAGAAAAGTACTGGATGAGTACCATAAGTACAAACTTAGTATCAATCCAGGAGTTCATATGATGTACCGAGATCTGAAATGCATGACTTCGTGGAAATCAATGAACAGAGATATCTCGATATACGTTAGCGGGTGCCCAACTTGCCAACAAGTCAAGAGTGATCAATAGATGGTCACTAGGTTACTTCAACCACTGACCACTTCTAAATAGAAGTGGAACAGATACCAATGGACTTTGTTGATGGCTTACCTCGAACCAAGAAAGGTAATCAAGGAATTTGGGTTATCGTTGATAGCCTAACTAAGAGCGCCCATTTTCTTTAAGTAAAAGCAACAAGAACAACTGATTTTCTTTCTTAGTTGTATGTGAAGGAAGTGGTTCGACTGCATGGAATACCCAACAAGATTGTTAATGATCTCGATCTGATCTTTATTAACAAGTTCTGGGAAGCATTTCAATCGTATTGGGTACAACGTTGAGCCTTAGCACTGCTTATCACCCCAAATAGATGGGCAAACTAAAATAGTAAATCAAGTTTTAAAGATTTGTTGCGAGCCTGTATCCTTGATTTAAGAGGATGATGGGAAAATCGCTTTCGTCCTGTGGAGTTCTCTTATAACAACAGCTTCCAAGCAAGTCTTAAGATGTCACCAGTTGAAGCGTTGTGTGGTCGACATTGCAGATCTCCTGTATGTTGGATAGAGTCTGGAAATCGACTTGTATTAGGTCCAGACATGATTCATGAAGCAACGGATAAGGTGGACTACATTGAAAAGAAGTTGAAGATAGCGTAAAGTAGACATAAAAGTTATACAAATTCTATAAGAAGAGATTTGGAATTTATAGTTGTCGATCAAGTGTTCTTGAAAGTTTCTTCGCTGAGAGGAGTTATCCGATTCGGGAAAACGGGGAAGTTAATCACCCAAGTATATTGGTCCATTCCTGATATCGAAAAGAATTGGAACCCTAGCTTATAGGATTCAGCTACCAAATGGTTATCCAGAGTACATAATGTTTTTCACATTTCTCATCTTCGGAATTATGTACATGATTCTGACTTAGTTATTGAGGAAGTAGCTCAATAAGACTTGAAAATCACACCGAGTTTAGCAGTTCCAAGAGAGCCTTTAAAGACAACAGGCAAGGAAATAAAGGAATTAACAAAAAATAAGGTGAAGCTAGTTAAAGTGCAATGGTGCAAAGATCCAACAGACTATAAATGGGAAACATAGGACAACATTAAAAAGCCTTATCCTAAATGCAGAGTGGATATCTTTAATTAGCTCGTTTGAAAGGTAAACTTATTTCTTATATATCATTTCTATTTCAGCTTTACTTTCATCCAATTTCGAGGATGAAATTCTTTTAAATGGGGGTGATTGAAACGACCTGAAATTTTTGGGACCAATTTTGAAATTTTACATTTCAAATTTAATATAATTATATAAGGATTTGTAGTCAATTTAATATTTCAATAGCTTAAAAGAGACATTTTTCAAATATTCTCGAAGTTTAAACCGCTTTCATCGGATTGGGAATGTAACACCCCGCATTTTTTATGATTTAAATAAATAAGAAATTCAAATATATATATATATTCCGAGACGGTATAATATAATGATGATACGCAAAACAAGTTAACTAAGAACAATGGAAAATAAAAGATACTCATGTAAATATTCAGACACTAGTTAAACGGATTTCAACATTATGTTCGTCTCGGAATTCTGCCCGAAAACGAGTCCGAATTTTCGTAAATCGGACTCCGTATGAAGAAGTTATGACCGTACGAAGTTTCAGAAATTTTAAAACAGTCTAAAATCAAAACAGATTCGAGATTCAAGCCCAAATAGGAAAGGCGGGAAAAATTCCCACCAACCCAGCAAGTCGACAGGGGGGTCGACCCAGGTGTCGACCCACCCTGGCCGGGTCGACACCAGGGTCGACATGGGTGTCGACCCCCCAAGCAGGGTCGACACTAGTGTCGACCCAGGGGTCGACCCTACCCACGTTTTCCAGAATTTCTTCTGGAGCGTTCTAATGCTTATTGGCTGGTTTCTTGGACGAGAATCACGACTTTGTGGCTATAAATACACCCTAGACCCCTTGAAATGATCACCATACTTCACGGCGAAGCCATGCCGGTTTCTAGACTTACCTCCCTCTCCTCCAAATGGATTTTAGGCCCACTTCTTCACTCTTGTCTCCACAAAAGCTCTCTTCTTGTAACTAAGGAGGTTTAGGCCAAGAAAGGTGGCGACTTTGGATGAAGAGCTTGGAGCCAAGGGGACTACGCAAGGGAAAAGAGAGGAGTTCGGATTCAAATAGCACAAGGAGGTTGAAAGATCAATTCTTGGCATGAAATCAACATAAAGCGAGATTAATCGTTGCATAGAAGGCATCAACCTAGGTTAGTGGTGTTATAACAACCTTTTGTGTAAAATGCTATGATCGTTCAAACATATGAATCATGGATTGGAATTAGCATGAACATATAGCAAGTTAAAATAGGATTTGTGTAACGCTTGAGGACCTAATGCTTACCTATCATGAACCTAGTAACGTTCATGTTGACTTTTAGGTAGAAAGCCATGAGCTTTATGTGGTGATTTTGCACAATGCAACCTATACCACTTCATGAACATTATGATAACTTGCCTATGATGCTAAAACTTAATGCTAGTTACATGTATGTTCACTTTTGCCATGCTATCCCCCTATGTTGCTAAGTTGGTGTCATACATGTTTAGAAACAAATCACCACATATGCAAGTTGTGTAGGATACCCTTAGCCTCACCATGTTTAACTTGTGACTACTTTGCCATTTTATGCCCACTTTGTCATGTTTATATGTTCCCTCTTGATCTATTCGTGTTGATGCAAATATACGTGCTATGGGGAAAACGTTATGGGTAGTTAGGCAAAGTTTAAATGACATGAGACATGATTTGAAAACATAGCACGAAAGTTGGCATATGATTATGCTTGAAAAACATGATTATGGACTGACACTTAGAAAACATGAAATGGCCAACTCGAGGTTGGGTTGAGTTTATAGCGTAAATCTGCCCGGAACCGACCGACATACCGGTAGCTACAAACAATAGGACCCAATGTGAATAGTTGGTCATGTTGCACTATAAGACCCGAGGTTAGACTAAGTTGTGGTGTAATTCTGACCGGAACCAACCGGCATATCCAGTGACCACAACGAAGCCTAATGTGAGAGGTTGGGTGCATTAATTAATTAAGTTAATGCCACATGGATAGGTTAAGTCATGTACCCTTGAAAATACTTAACCAACGTTGACATGTTGATTGGATGGAGTTAAGTTACGAAACTGTCAGAACACAATTAACCAATCTAAGCTCGGAAATGTGATGGGATTAAGCTTAATCAATACCTAATCAATCTAACATGATAACTCGATAAGGCTAAGTCGCGAACCGTTTGAATATACTTAACCAATCTAAAAATAGTAATTGGATAGGGTTAAGGACTTGAACTTGAATACTTAGCCGCCCTTGGCATGATTCATGGACGGGTTAAGTCTAAAACTTGGGCAACACTTAACCCATTAGACCGAAACCCTAGTTAGAGGGACTAGGTAGGAAAAACGTAGTTAACAAGGGCAACGGGAAAGGAAGCTAAGTGGTAAACCTTAGTCAGAGATAACTAAGTCAAAAATTCTTAGCCAAGGACATGGGACCATTTCATATATAGATGTGTAACCTGATACGGTAGGTCATCGCTTAGTATATGAGGGGGAGCGAATTATCTGACTTAGATAAAGGCTCCAACGAACTGGGTGACGAAGCGGTAGCTTCGGGGGACGTGAGGGTACTCTTGGTATCCCTCTGTGAGGTGGCGGATGGTTCATGAAACCTGGCCTCACAGAGGTTAAGGTCTGCGGTAGAAGAGCCAAGAGTATGCCTTGGTTGCTATTCGAGCAACCTAAAGACTGGGATGGATTAGCGTGGAGTCGTCGATTCTTGTTTTTGCCCTGGATAGCGCGTCGCCGACTACCTACCATCTTTAGTCAATCGTGTACGAACGGAAAGGCAGAGAACTCCCAACAAACCATGTTCTTGCTATCGAGTCATGGGTGAGGTTGGCCCATAGGAAAGTGGGGCTATAGTAGGGCCGGGATGTAGTTCTCACACATGATTTTTCTTGGATTGCCTTTCAGTAGTTGAGGGAGGGGTCACGTGGGACCATAGCCACGGGTACAAAAACAGACCTTGATATCTGCATCAGCAGACGACTTAAAGCTCCCGACCGAGTTCCGTATTTCTTGATTTTCCCTGGCACGGAACTTGGATGGAACATTGAGAACATGTGCATCTAGACATGGAAAACGATTCACGATACATACACGGGATAAAGGGCGCGGTTGACGGGTGGCATAATCCCTAGTGGCCCTAGGTGGCTGAACCCAAACCGAGACACGGAAATGTTCATTAGGTAGTATAATCCCTAGTGGTCCTAGGTGACATAAATCCTAAGTGAACACGCAATAGTTCATGGTAAGAAAACATAACCAGATCAAGGGTAGCAGTCCAAAATAACCTCAAGGATAAAAAGTTTATATGGGAAAGCCCGTATGGCCTATGGCAAAGGACTGAACTTATACATGGAAAGAAACATACGAGTTGGGAAAACCTACATATGCTATATATATATATTAGGTTGACATGGACCATTACATGACATTGGGCAAGGGACATTCATAGTTGACACATGACGCGGGTTGGGATACTAGTACGAGAGGTGCAGAGCAAATATACATGATAAATACCCTGGGATGGTATACGTGATAGACACCATGGGATGGTATACAGGATAGATACCTTGGGATAGTATACTTGATAGAAACCTGACGATGTGATACCTTGATTTATCAAGACACCGTAGTTTATCATGATATCTTAGTTTACCTTGCTACAGTAGTTCAGCCTGTTACCCTGGTTAAGTTTATCTATCTTGTAGTCATCCTTATGTTTACTTTCAGTTTATGCATGTCATGTTACCTTTACCTGTTTTTATACTGGAAGTAGATAGGACTTACCAGTCTTTATGACTGACCCCGTTTTGTTTCGCCTCTTTGTCTTCCATTCCCCCCCCCAGGTTTCAGGGAGGAAACACTGTTATCTAGTTCGGAATTCTTCTGCTTGAAGGTCATCACGCATGGCTTGGACTTTTCTTGGCTATGGCTACTTTACTATTTTACTTGGGGAATAATTTATGAAATGGTTTTATGCTTCTTTACTATTGCAAGACAGGTTTTGATGTATTCTGATGTAAAAGGCTTTAGACCTTATTTTATAAGGTAATAAAATTTGTTTTACTTCCGCTGTTTTATATATGTTCTGTCTTGTAATATTTCTGTGCATGTTCACCTCGATAATGCTTCACCAAACCTAGTGCATTCCCTTTGTGAGTGACCCTAGCGGAGGTGGGGTGTTACATGGAACATCAATATATGGTAAGGTTTCAAATTCCATAATTTTCCAAGTTATCATGTGAGCGTATGAAAAATAAACGCATATCGGGACAACTTGTAAAAATTAAGTAATAATGTAATAAAATAATAAGACCAACGGACTCAGAATTCGATGAGACCTTTTTCATTGGATCCGCAACTATGAAATATAGTAGGGTTCAAATTTTCATATCGATCAGACTTACCGTTTGATCGTACAAGCGATAAACGCACGAAAAGACTTGAATAAGCTTTATCTATAAAAATAAGTTCAAAGAAGTGTTTTTCTTTGAGGTGTCTTTCATCCAAAGCCTTACTTTGTGCTTTCTCCCCTCTTTACGTCTTGCGACACCTCATCAATCCTTGGATATCCCATTCTTATAAAAATCCAATCTTCTTCTCCTTTTTCTACTTTAATTTCACCTCCTTTCTTTTGTCTCCTTCCTCCTTCCTTACTCCAAGACCTCCATCACCATACTCCTCGACGTCCAGCCCCTTGCTACGCCTCCAGCCCCTTCTCCCTGCTAGCGCCGAATGCCACCAGGCCCTAAGTCGTGGCCTTCCTCCTTCCTAAAACCCTAAATCCTCATTTTAAAACCCTAATTTGCTTCCTCTTCCCAAAATTAACCCAAACTCACACCTCGGCTCCACATAGCCCATGTTAGGTCCCCACAGCCAAGTCAACACTTCCAAGTCCCACTCCCCTCAAGGCCGAACTCCCCTAAGCTCCAAAACCTTTTGCTCCAAAAACCCCCAAATACGTGTACATTTGTTCGTCTGTTGGTTCGTAAAACCCACAACATCGAAACTTTGCCAAATTCATTACCAGAATTCTCCAGTGATGCCGGGAGGCTGCAATCTTCTAGGAGCGTAAGGATGTCATCTGATTATAGATTGATGGAGTGGAACCCTAGGTGAGAAGTTATAAACTTAAAATGGCTAGTAATATATTAACTATAGTCAGTGAACTTCTAAAAGTTATATAATGACTTATGGTTGATGACATCAGTTTATGATAATGTTTAATGATGATTAGGTAATAAAAATATGATTTTTAAGTGATACACTTATAGTTACTTAGGTTTATGACACTTAAAATCAATGATGTGGACATTGGGAATTGATTGAACCTTTAATGTCATTAAAATGTAATTAACAAATTACTGGTTAATGGATATTGATGTGAACCCTAGTTGGGTAATTGAACAATGATTGGTTGATATTGATGGCTGACACTATTGATATTGCGGTTAATCTATTGATTGACAAACACATACAAGCGCTAATGGTTTAAGGCTTATATGGTATACACCATGATGTATGTATTGATGGATGTTATATTGATTGTTAATATAGTGTTATGTGATACACTAGTTAAGTATGACCAATAGATGTGATTATTGGTCCATTGGTTAAGTCTCCATCAAATAAAACAATTTAATGTATATTTTATTAATATAAAAATAGGCAAAAAATAAAAGTTTGAATTTGATGTCCGATCGGACACAAAGTTTATGTTATTACGATGAATATTCGTAAAAGAAAAAAGTTGATTTGAAATAATTTTCATATAATTAAGGCATGTTCAAGTTTTTTTTTTAAAAATGAACAGTAATGGGTAAAAGTGAAGTTCAATTAGGGTATCTAGGAAAATTTTAAAAAGATTTTCTTTACAAAACCGTCTTATTTATTTTTATACGGATGTCCAGAAAATATGGATTCAAAATAATGTAGTTTGAAAAATAATGTTATTTTAATGATTTAAATATTAGAATAATTGAATTTGAAGTCGAAAAATTAAAATATAGCTTCCATAAATTATTATATTTTATATAAAAAATAAATAATTTTGAAGCTAATCGATGTAATTTATATGTTGAATATGGTCAGAGTAAAACTCATCGCGCAGCGGCAGTTTGCGAACTTCGACCTATAACTTCAAACTGATGTAACGGAAGATCCGATCATCAGATTTTCATGAAATAGGAACCATTGGATTCACAATGACAAGATCGGATGATAAGTAGAATTTTGAAAAATAGTGGTTAGATCTTGAGAAAAGTTTAAATCAAAGTTGAACAAAAACAGCGCTAGGACCCATAATGACCTGTAATCGGGATTTGTGAAAATAGACAATTCTTATATAAATTGAAATAGAGAAAAATCATTATAAATTATTTAAAAGAGGTTTGAACCAATTATATATGGTTTTGAATGATAAAAGTGGTTAAGTGGAGGTAATCTTTGTAACGGCTTTTATAATAGATTTTGAGAAAAGTTTTGAAATAAGGATTTTAAATTCACAAATTGAATCTAAACCTTAGTAAACCGTTTTATAAGATTTAAAAGAAGTGTAAAGATGATTTTTGGAAGCCAAACAACTTAACCAAGTTTAAGAATTAGATTTAAATCTTATGAAATGATTTCCAATTAAAGGAGACTTAATTGGTGGGTTGATAATCCAATAAGGATTTTGTTTTGACGCTAATTATTTGAAAAGACTGGGATCAACCCATTTCGAATAATTGTACGATGAACTAAAAGTCGAAGGCATTGAAGACGGTAGAAGACCGGGAGTCTTCACATTGAATGGACAACTTGCTGATACCTAGGGTTTCTCCCATTATAAGGTTAAAGTGGCAGTAGTCCAGACGTACTTGTTGATTGTCCGGATATCCAGCACGCCTCTCTCCTTAACTGGACGAGGAATAAGGTGCCTTCGCTTTTGTTCAGACCTAAAGCAAACATGTAAATGGATGTGTGTCTGACATTGTACTTTACAACATAATCGATTGGTTTCTATTAATGTTATATCAATTGGTGGTGGAGAATTTATTCTCTTAGCTTGACACCCTCCTCCGAGACTTATGAACTTAGAGGGTTATATTTTAATAGACACCAATTATATGTTGTGAATTGACAATATGTATGTCAAGAACTGCTAATAGATAGATCAAAGCTTTTGTTGAAAAGCAAAGCTTTGTGGGACGCTGAATCTAAGGGCCCACACCCTGGGATGAGATGAAAATAGGATGATGGTGTAATGGCCCGAATTTCCGTACCTTTTGAGTTGACTAACTATGCCACACGTCCAACCCAAATTGCACAGAAATACGAATCATTAATAGAAAGAAGTTAGAAGATGAGATATAGAAAGAAAGAAAATTTAGAATAGAAGAAAACGAAGAATACACTCTCACAATGGAATGAATAAAATATATTAAATAACATAGCTTTTGGAATACAAAACAGTAACTGTATATACATACCATCATCAGAGCACAACAGATATTTATTGAATAGTTATATCACCTGTTTCCGGATACAACATAGTACACAGCGGAAATATGATAGTCTATAGCTAGCTGATGAAGCCTCTAGCTTCATGCTCCTCCAAGCGAATATGTAAAATCCCGACTACTTGACTGTAATGGCCCGAATTTCCATACCCTTTGGGTCGACTAATAACAACACACGTCCAACCCAAATGACAAAGAAATACGAATCATTATTAGAAAGAAGTTAGAGGATGAGAAATAGAAAGAAAGAAATATTAGAATAGAAGAAAACAAAGATCACAAACTCACAGCGGAACGAATAAAATATCCTAGATAGTATAACATTGAAATATAATTCATTAATTTCATATACATACCATCATCAGAGCATCACAGCTATTTCTGGAATAGTTATAAACTCATGTTTCCAGATACGAACTTAATACATAGCGGAAAAATATGATAGTCTATAGCTAACTGGTGAAGCCTCCTGCTTAAACCTCCTCCAGGTAAATCTGTAAAACCCCGACTACTTAACTGCCCGTACAAATTTGGGCACCCAAGAGTTTAGGGAAAACAAAACAAAATAAACTCTGGGTCAGTCATGGGACTGGTGTGAGTAAACTCCAACCATTTGTCTAACTTTCAAAAAATGATAATCGTAAGACCGATCCACACATAAACACGGATGGTTTTTACCTTACTATAACCAAAAATATTTTTGATATCAAATCCGGTGATATTATGATAATGTCTACAACAAGTAAATAGAATCTAGTGGAACGCTTGCATCTCACGCTCCATATATAATATAAAATCAAAAAAATCGCAGGGAGCTTACTGGATTTTGGATTTCCAACATGACAAGGTATGGAACCACCTTCCGATAGTGTATCTCTAGAGGCGAATACACTGGGTTCAACAAGAACGTCTTGCAACCCAGCCCACACATAACCGACCACTCATTTTGCTTGATTCTAATTACGGATGAATTAATTATACTCATCACAATATTATACATGAATTATATTATAATTAACTAAGTTGTTGATTACCTTGTTAAATATACTTAATCCACGTTTACCCCTACATAACCTTCTTTACCGTGAACAAAAACTACCCCGCTGCAGGTAGTTTGCAACTTCATGTCTAATACTGCTTAATCCAAATATTAACCCATCCTTATCATTTACATATCTTCCCTTTTTTAATGCCACTGTCTTCAACTTTCTTGCACCTGAATCCCGTCCATATAGCTCACAAACGAGCTTCCCACCCTACTATACAAAACATGTTGTTACTCCTCTACATGGCCACGGTTTCTTCCTCAAATATAAGTCGACACCTACTGCTCTTTAAACAGCCGTGGCACTGTCAATCCCCTATCACCTTCGTTCCTTCAGGAAAACTAGAAACAACCACACCCTTAGTTCCCTCCACGGATCACCAAACTTGACTGAACCACCACCAGCTGACCCCAAAACCCTCAACACGCCCTACAGCATCTTCCAACTTCGATGGCTTCCTGAAATATAACACACAGCAATGCGAAACTTTCTGTATCGAAACTCACTAACCTCCATTAATAGCTGAGCTGCCTCACCATAATCACGACGCAACCATCGACCTGTCCTCCAGTCCAAGGTGGCTCTCGCCAATCCCTACATTTTCCGTTCAGAACTCGTTGCCCACCATTGCCAGTGGAAGGAGAAACGAAGTGGATTTAGTTTTCAAGAGGGGGTCCATTCGATGTTGGATAAAGGCTGGTTCAGGAAAATAGAACGATGGTTGAGGTGTTACTTATATAAAGTTTAGTTACTTGGCAACCACGTACATAGGGCAATAGGGTAGGTTTGATTTTTCAATGTATGTTTTACTTTGTCGGCAAGGAGTTTGACGTGGTCGACACGCTTCTGTATCTCATTAAATTTTGATGTAGACTCAAAAGAAAAGGACAGTGTCGGTGTTATAGGTTCACAGGAAATACATTTCATGAAAGAAATCATAGCTACTAACCGTGAATACTGGAATGGTCAATAACCATTGATCCTTTTAATATTATAACACCGTTATTATGTTGAACGGCTTCATTAGTTAGATGCATGAAGATGTAACAATTTCAACCTGAACTGGTCGAGAAGCACAAATGTAATTGATATTATAATATGTGTATGTTTTATCGCCTGGTTGCTATTATATATGTTGAGAGAGGGATATATATATATATATGTATGTATGTATGTATGTATGTATGTATGTGTTTTAACTTGTAATATTTGCATACCTTGTTACGTAAAACTCCATTCATGTACGGACCGTTACAGTCAAAAATAAAAGTACGGTCGTATTGAGCGATGTGTCATAATTCCGAAAATATAATAATATCGGTAGGTTAACTCATATTGTGAAACCCCAAAATGCTGATATAGGATGTAAAACACTCCAAATAAAAAGTAGCTCATTTAATAAATTAAAAATTATAGTAAAATTATAAAAATTAAATTATAAGTATGTCTCAAAGTTCTTGTCCAAATTCGAATCAAATAATTAATTATATTAAGTAAACCATTATGGCTTATACACGACTCCACAGCGACTTTCTGAAAATTTGATTTGGACATAACTCCCAATATATAAGACAAAATCTCGAATTTTCTCTTCCGTTAGAAAAATATAGCTAAACAGAACCGAACGTTTTTTATTTCAATGTAATCCGACTTATTTTGAATCTTGTATATCTAATTGAAGTTCAAAACTTTAAATTACGAACTGCTACAACTTTACGAGCTCATTTTAAATTATATTATAAATTATACGTTTAAATAACGTTTTAATTAAAAATTTCCTATAAATTCCTATTTATAATTCAAATAACAAATTTAAATATTCAGAATTCAACTGCTGAAAAATCTGGGTCGTTACATTCCTTCCCCCTTAAAATAATTTCTTCCCCTAAATTGCTAAGCAGTAAAAATGCTATAACTCTAACTCCTCATAACCTGTTTAGTTGAAGTCTTATATTCCATATCTTATAACCCAGTTCCTACCCAACCTTCGAATTCTCATACCAATACTCGACCATTCATAATTCTTTCCAAATGATCTGTCCACCATTTTTGGACAATTCATCATCACTTTCTTGTCTTCAATCTATATGCTCTTCTGTATATTCACACCCATTCCAACTGATTTTAAATCCATTTATCAATTTCAATGTTCCACCTGAAATTTTATTAACCAATTCTAGTTTTCTTATTTCAGTCACAATTAAAAACGCGATTTTAAATTGTCAAAAAATTCTTGAAAATTTTCTAACTCTTTAAATTTTTGAGAAATTTCGCCAGCATCTCATTTGCACGGCTCAATCGATACAACCACAACTCTCCTTTCTAGGCCTTCTCCAATCCAAAAGAAAATCAAAAAGCCAAGAGGCTTGCCCCATATGCTCATAAAATCATCAAACCCAAGTAATATTGTAAACATGTACCTTTTTTGTCGAATACGAATTTCATCCCTTGCATTTGCTTTCATTCAATATATGCTTTGTGTATATATATCCATTTCCAGTTGGTTTCAAATCAATCTAACCATTAGTCTTTAACTTTCTGATTAGTTCACTTCTATTCACTAATCCCAGCTGAGTTCTGTTTTCAAAAATCAACCCTCTTATTCTGCTTGAGTTCAATTCCATTACAGTTTAATTCCAAACAACAACATCCAATATATATTAAACTTGTTTATACACAGGTCGAATTCATTTTAATAATTCAAATCTCAACATTTCTCTTTATTTAATTTCGTTCTGAATTATTTTTAATTCAATCCAATTTTATTTTAACTTAATATAAGTTAAATTTCAATTAATTTGATACATTTTACCATTTCAATCTATTCAACTTATACAAGTTAAATTTTAATTTCAGAATTCAAATTCCTGGGTTTTATTTCAAATTAGTTTGAAATCATAAATTTATATACATATATTTATAATCAACTCAATTCAAAACATTTGAATTTCTAAAACATCTTGTCCTTTTCAAACAAAAATTTTCCATTCCCAAATTACTATGGTAGCAATCCGTCACTCAGAAACTTGAAAATGAATACCGATAATGTCGCGATCCATTATCAGAATTATTTTCTCACCACTGAAGTGATTTCAGTGCTTAATCACTTTTTAAATCCATTTAAACTATTCTTATTCAAAAATACCTTCAGGTAATGCTATATTACTTTATAATACTTCAGCAAATACCTTTAAATACCTAGGATTTAAATTCCAATTCTGGTTTGAACTTAATCTTGGTTTACCTCATTTGTATACATTATCCGTATACAAATTATATAACCATTTCAATATTTCATAATTCCATTTGATTGTAATAACAACCAACACATTCATATATAATAATTCAGAAATTATTCCTTTTATATCCAAATAGTTTTGGGTAAAATTGTTTCATTTACCCGTTTTTATAATAATATTGCATTGAATTGCTTTGTTCGAGAGTTCAAAAATACCTATTGATACAGTTGTACATCCTATATCGACCAGAATTCATAAACTACTCAACAAACTAGTCAACTCAATATAAAACAATTTTATATCAAATCTACAAATACGCTTTCATATATATACACTCAAACTCAATCTAGAGTATTACTAACCCCATCTTTATTGAGTCACGCTACAAAGCCAAGGTTACTACTCAACCTTCAGCTCTGATACTAACTGTAATGGCCCGAATTTCCATACCCTTTGGGTCGACTAATAACAACACACGTCCAACCCAAATGACAAAGAAATATGAATCATTATTAGAAAGAAGTTAGAGGATAAGAAATAGAAAGAAATATTAGAATAGAAGAAAACAAAGATCACAAAATCACAGCGGAACGAATAAAATATACTAGATAGCATAACTTTGAAATATAATTCAGTAATTTTATATACATACCATCATCAGAGCATAACAGTTATTTCTGGAACAGTTATAAACTCCTGTTTCCAGATACGAACATAATACATAGCAGAAAAATATGATAGTCTATAGCTAACTGGTGAAGCCTCATGCTTAAACCTCCTCCAGGTAAATCTGTAAAACCCCGACTACTTAACTGCCCGTACAAATTTGGGCACCCAAGAGTATAGGGAAAACAAAACAAAATAAACTCTGGGTCAGTCATGGGATTGGTGTGAGTAAACTCCAACCATTTGTCTAAATTTCAAAATTATTTCAAAAGAAATGATAATCGTAAGACCGATCCACACATAAACGTGGATGGTTTTTACCTTACGATAACCAAAAATATTTTTGGTATCAAATCCGGTTATGTTATAATAATGTCTACAACAAGTAAATAGAATCTAGCGGAACGCTTGCATCTCACGCTCCATATATAATATAAAATCAAAAAAACCGCAGGGCACTTATTGGAGATTGGATTTACAACATGACAAGATATGGAACCACCTTCCGATAGTGTATCTCTAGAGGCGAATACACTAGGTTCAACAAGAACGTCTTGCAACCCGGCCCGCACATGACCGACCACTCATTTCGCTTGATTCTAATTACGGATGAATAAATTATACTCATCACAATATTATAAATGAATTAAATTTATATTATAATTAACTAAGTTGTTAGTTACCTTGTTAAATATACTTAATCCACGTTTACGCCTCCATAACCTTCTTTCCCTTGAACAAAAACTACCCCGCTTCAGGTAGTTTGCAACTTCATGTCCGATACTGCTTAATCCAAATATTAACCCATCCTTATCATTTACATCCCTTCCCATTTTTAACGCCGCTGTCTTCAACTTTCTTGCACCTGAATCCCATCCATATAGCTCACAAACGAGCTTCCCACTCTCCTATACAAAACATGTTGTTGCTCCTCTACATGGCCACGGTTTCTTCCTCAAATATAAGTCGACTCCTACTGCTCTTTTAACAGCCGTGGCACTATCAATCCCCTATCACCATCGTTGCTTCAGGAAAACCATAAACAACCACACCCTTAGTTCCCTCCACGGATCAACAAACTTGACTGAACCACCACCAGCTGACCCCAAAACCCTCAACATGCCCTACAGCATCCTCCAACTTCGACGGCTTCCTGAAATAAAACACACAGCAGTGCAAAACTTTCTGTATCGAAACTCACCAACCTCCATTAATAGCTGAGCCGCCTCACCATAATCACGACACAACTGTCGACCTGTACTCCTTTCCATGGTGGCTCTCGCCAATCCCTACATTTTCAGTTCAGAACTCGTTGCCCACCATTGCCAGTGGAAGGAGAAAAGAATCGGATTTAGTTTGGAAGAGGGGGGCCATTCGATGTTGGATAAAGGCTGGTTCAGAAAAACAGAATGATGGTTGAGGTGTTACTTATATAAAGTTTAGTTACTTGGCAAGCACGCACATAGGGCAATTGGGTAGGTTTGATTTTTCAATGTATGTTTTACTTTGTCGGCAAGGAGTTTGACGTGGTCGGCATGCTTCTGTATCTCATTAAATTTTGATGTAGACTCAAAAGAAAGGACAGTGTCGGTGTTATAGGTTCACAGGAAATAGATTTTATGAAAGAAATCATAGCTACTAACCGTGAATACTGGGATGGTTAATAACCATTGATCCTTTTAATATTATAACACCGTTATTATATTGAACGACTTAATTAGTTAGATGCACGAAGATGTAACAATTTCAACCCGAATTGGTCGAGAAGCACAAATGTAATTGATATTATAATATGTGTATGTTTTATCGCCTGGTTGCTGTTATATATGTTGAGAGAGGGATATATATGTGTGTGTTTTAACTTGTAATATTTGCATACCTCGTTACATAAAACTCCATTCATGTACGGACCGTTACAATCAAAAATAAAAGTACGGTCGTATTCAATGATGTGTCATGATTCCGAAAATATAATAATATCGGTAGGTTAACTCGTATTGTGAAACCCCAAAATGCAGATATAGGGTGTAAAACACTCCAAATAAAAAGTAGCTCATTTAATAAATTAAAAATTACAGTAAAATTCTAAAAATTAAATTATAAGTATGCCTCAAAGATCTTATCCAAATTCGAATCCAATATTTAATTATATTAAATAAACCGTTATGGCTTATACACGACTCCACAGCGACTTTTTGAAAATTTGATTTGGACATAACTTGTAATGACCCGGATTCTTATGGGTTAATTTTAAATATTTAATACAGATTTAAATATTGGATGGATAATATAAATGAATATTTATATTAAGTTATTAATTTAATAATCAATTTCGATTTAATATCGAATATATTAAATCATCGTAATGCGAAAATATAATTCAGTTCGAGATTTAAAACTGAATTAAATACAGTTCAAACTTCTGTTTGAATTTGAATAATAATATTTACTTATTATCGCAGAATTTATTGTTTTAAATTTAATTTATATCGATTTAAAATAATATCTTCACCATATGATCGAATTGGACTTCGTAACATATCCTAGTGTGTCCGAAATAGGGGTGTTACCCTAAGAATGTCAGTTGTTCGGTTCAAAAAGGAGTTTAAAATCAACGTGACAATTTAATTTTTAGGATAAAGTTTTTCATTAAATTAAATTAAATTAAATTATTAGTGTGGTGTGGACAAAAACAAAACCTGTGCTTCCTCTTCATCCACAAAACAAACAATACCGTGCCCCCCTTTTCTTCCACAACAATACCAAATTGTGTCCTCTTCTATTTTCACAAATTTCACTATAAAATCCACGCCCCTCCATTGTTTACAAATCGAATTCATTTTTGGGTGAGAACGGAGAGCGATCCAAGAAAGCGGTGAGCTAGAGAAAGAGTTCTGAGAGCTGGGACATGCTCGCGCGTAGCGACTTGGGGGAAGGGGAGCGGTAGAGACTGGTTGGAGTTCGCGAGGAGTAGGCATTGGAGGAATTTTATTCACGAGCCTCCTGTAGCTCATGGTCAATGTTGCGATGAGGCAAGGGGAGGACTTCATGGTCAAGGTGCTTACAGGAGGTGTGATGGATGCTAGCTCAATCGATTTAGTGTTCTGATTGCTGTTTTGGGTTTCGCGTATTGATCTGGAGGGTTCGACAGTTGAAGTTGCGGATTCGATCTGGGTGTAGGGTTGTTCTGGAGGCCGATACTGATATTGTGGCAGTATGAGTGGTGTTCGATCTAGAATATAAAGGGGGAAGTGGCAGTCAAGGTTGAGACAGTGGGATTCGAAGGGAGATAGTCGCGGTTTCATCTCGCGTGATGAAATCTGGACATGGCGAAATGAAGTTCGATTCTTGTTGAGTTATGCAATTTCTTGTAGTTGCCTATGGTGGAGAAGAACAAATTTGGCAGCAGACCGCTATGGTCGATCACAGGGTATTTGGGAGGGATTTGGTTAGCTTGGTAGTGCTGCCTATAGCTTGTAGGGGTGACAACATATTGCAACAGTTCGCAGTGGAGGCTAGCTTGTCATCTGAGGAATTTAAACATGGATTAAGGAATAAAAAAGGTTTGAAAAGTGCTAACACAAAGCGAGTAGGCCTATAACGGGAAATGGATTTAGATATTTGGAAGACGGATGGAATTTAGATCAAACCTCTCAGATTTATTATGTCAATTTAAGTCAGGTGAGTAAACCTCACTCGCCATTTAATTAGAATTATTTCTAGTTGTTAAAAATAATTGTTGTGCTTGTTAGAATGTTGTCTGATTATTTTAAATATATTAGTTATCTAGGATTGGTTGACTATTATATATATATATTGGGTTGAGATTGGTTGGTTTCCCGCAGTCTCATTAGCGGATGCCCGCAGTTTCATAGCGGATGATTTCCCTATGCGGCCCCACAAATATATATTAGTGGATGACCTTCATGTAACGACCCGGAAAATCTAAACCAATTTAAAATTTTTAAATTGGCTAAAATAATGAATTTAAAATATTTAAAATTAATATTTTAAATAATAGCAATGAAAAGTGAGTTGGAATCGACGTTTGAAAACGAATATAATTAATTCTAATTATAAACAAGGCCTGAAAAGGCGCTGGAGTTTCAAAAATTGAATTCAAACTTTGACTGACTATACCGGGTGCAAAACAAAACGGATTTGAGTGAAACCAAAAATATTTAAATCTGTTAGTGAATAACTTTCTAACGAATCTGAAAAATTGAAGTTTCATAGCAGAAAGCAAAAGTTATGGCCGAATAAATTTTCAGAAAGGCCGCTATGGAATTTATATAGCCCGTGAAATTGGCCATTTTGCATACGACCTCGGAACACGATGAAACCACTTTTGTTTGATCCGGGATGTGAAGTTATTACTAGGTTTCAAATTTCAGAATTTTTGAAGATGGTATGTGAGCATGGCAAAGGAAAACGTGTTTTAGTCAATTATAGTTCAATTGGATCTACCAGAAAAGGGCCTTTTTGCAAACGGTCTCAGAATTCGGCAAAACTAGTTTTGTTGGGACCGTATCGTCAAAACATAGCCAGATTTATTTTTCTTGAATTTTTCGAATCAGTTTGTGGCCCTGGCAAATTGAAATGTACGTTCAAATCGAATATTGAATGTTATATATTTTAAATTGAATGGAAACTGACTGAAACAGACGAATGGGCCTACGAAATATATCCCATTGTGTTCAGAATGGGGGTAAAACGCAAGGGACGATAGTCGTTGGGTTTGGATTGGAGGTCGTGTCAGAAAACACCTTTTAAAACCCACCGGCCAATCAAAATTTAATAAAAAAAATACTCTTTCTCTCTCCCCGACGTCGAAGGCGGAAACCGCTTTAAACCTTCCCCCTCATTTTCCGATCAATCCACGCCGAATTAGCTCATGCCACAGTTGAACTTTTTGAAGATCTTCTCGAGATTTTCAAATCCATATAAAGTTTGGAATTTTTCGTGGCCTGTGGAGTGCGAATCGACGCCAGGAAGTTTGGCCATTCAAACCGCCGCCGCCGTCAACTAGGGCCACCGAAGTGGACCCCGCTCTAGGCGCCAGTACGCCTCTCTCTCTTCTTCCTCGCTGCATTGGCCGATCGACGAATAGCTTCACGAATCGAAAGAAAATTCAAAACCTAGTTTTGAACAAACCAGCTGAGGTACGGCCATATTTAATTTCAACAGTTTTAACACCTTTAAACCGTTGCAAACTTTGAAAAATCATATCTTTTTCGTGTATTGACAAATTCATTGAAACAAGAGACAATGGACTCGTGTGGACGTCTTCTACATTCTAGAAGATACCGCATATTTTTCTGAGCCTTCTGCTATTTTTGGTGGAGTGGAATCCAATGTGAGATTTCTGAAATATTATAAACGATATGGAAAACGATGATGTATAAATTATATAGTCGATGTATGAGTTATATAAGCGTTGTACACCTCTTGTATAAGCGTTGTATAAGTTGTACGTTCGATGTATAAGTTGTATATGTGTTGTAAAAATTATATATATGTGCTGAAATAGAAGTGAATTGCTATACATAAATATATATATATATATATATATATATATATACGCCCCTCGTCCACAAACCGTGGACGATATTTATTGGTTGTGATTGGTGTGAAAATTGATTGATAGCAAATGGTTGATTGGAATTGTTTGTGGTTTATATTGATTGATTGTGGTTGAAAAATACCCATGTGTGGCTGAGAAATATTTGGTTGAAACCACATAGGATTAGTTTGTGGAAATGAAATAAATATACATGTCGCCTTCGTGCGAACTAGATGCATGATTCCCCATTGTCAAAAACCGCGAGGTTTTAAGGTAGAGCGAGGAGCCATACTAGGGACGGTCCCGGTTTTAACTACCCTGCCGTTATGCTGCCGAAATTTTGAATAATATTCATGTGTTTGAATTATTTTCATTTGTTGAAACTATATTTATTCGTTGAATAGAAAACCTTCATGTCTTGAATCGATATTCATTCGTTGAATTAAAATTCATGTGTTGAATGGTGTTCGTGTTTTAAATATAAAAATCACATTTTTATCATCTATATGAACTATATAAAATAATCTCCTTTTGAAAGAAATTGTTTTATAATAAAAATCCTATTTTTATTACCGATATGAACTATATAAAATAATAGTGTTTTGAAATAAATTGTTTTACAATAAAAATCACATTTTTATTATATGCATGAATTGTTAAATATAGTGAAGTGTTGAAATAGAAGACAGTTAGATAAAAGTATCATTTTTATCAAAAGTATGAAATTCATATAGTTTTGAAATCGAAGAATCGATATATATATATATATATAAATAGAATTAAAATATATCGAATAACGACGCTGCAATTCGTATTTTGAAACCATGATTTCAAATGATTATACGGGGAGATCCGACCATCGGATTTTTGAAACACCCCACCTCCGTTAGGGTCACTCTCAAAGGGAATGCCCTAATTTCGGTGGAGGTTTATAAGTATAAGTCACAGATATACAAGACAGATATAGGAACACATATTTGTAAACAGCGGAAGAACAACAAACTTTATTTCATAAAGTCAAATACGTGTTACAAAACATCACCATGATTGTCTTACATCCTTTCCAAAAACATAACATAACATTTTCATAATCTGTCTTGAGTACATTATTTAAATAAGCATAAGTAAAACATAGATAAACTGCAAAAGCCCCATAGTGGATTGTCCAAAGCCATAGTTCAAAGCGAAAAAGTCCAAGCAATACATTTCTCTTCTTCAAGTTGGATGTTAAGGTTGGTCAAGCTGCGGTGTTCCCTCCCTGTGGACCTGGGGGGGGAACGGAAGAAAAGAAGACGAAAGAAAAGTAGAGTCAGACATAAAGCCTGAGTAAGTCTAGTACTATTTTGTCTATGAATAAAGAACTGGGTATGATAAGTATAAACAAGAAGTGGGCATGCATTATAACTTGGTTAAGTTGTCTAGGGTCGAATATACTATCGTACCCCATGTTAATCTCTGAACCCATATAAACTAGTTCCCAACTGGCACCCCATAATCAGGGTGATGTGACCCATTCAATGATGATCGGCTCCTACTCGCATAGTTCATGTGTCTTACGGCCCCCGATGTTGTAGTTACCTATGTTGGTCCCACCATGGGGTGTATCAAGTCCCATGGTGGCGGCCCGACACAACCTTAGAATGCACAGGTATGCTACTGGTGTCCAGTGCCTTATTTTTCTGCGCCGGAGTGTGTGCACGCCCGCACCCCGTTAGAACCTACACTGCTACACCACCGCCGTCGATTTGACCTCTTACAATCAGCCCAGTAATCGTGCCCCACCCTGCCTAGTTTCAGGGTATCCTGATACACCTTCTAGGGTTACTGCTGAAAAGGGTCCCCCGTTACTAGGTTTTCTATCTCTAGCCAACATGCTAAGTTGGTTAAGTGTTTTCCTAACCTAACCCCACCAGTCCGTTTAGTTTAGCATGTTCCATTTTGATTAAGTCTTTAGTTCACTTAATCATAACAATACCTATCTAATGTGAGAGGTCAGGGCCTTAATAAGACAATTAAGGCTGAGTCAGGATTGTTAGGTTTAATTTCTTTATCTGATTATGGAGTTAAGACTTTTTCTGATTCTGGTATTTTGATTTTGTAATCGATACTCTGCACTTTAATACTAGTATTATTTCTGAATTCCGCTATAGACTCAGACCCATAAGGGTTATGGATCATCTGTTTGAGATTGGGGTTTGAGGGATATCTGTGTTAGGCGTCAAGTATGACGCATACATTCTGAGTTTTCGTGGGGTATGATTTTATCATGCTTAGCTTCCTAAGAATCACTAGGGAACCTGATCTGTACCAGTAGTCTGTAAATATCTAAATACTTTTTTATAAGATTTCCAGTTTTGACATTGTCTAAAGAAGGTAATCCTCTGGGTGTCAGTTTGATGTTGGTTTCGGTCTTTGGGGCTGATACTTAGGACCCATGTCTAATGGGAACCAAATTTTCGTTCTATCTGTACTCGCTTCCATCATTCGACAGTATCCTATCAATCGAATATTTGAACTTTAGGTAGAAACTAATGGGTGTAAACATGTGTTTGAGACATGTTATGTTTGATGGTTGCAAGTGGATGCAAGTGGTTGCTAGTGGTTGCCCGTGGATGCATATACACACACTAGGCACTAGATCGGCTCGAAAACACTCTCATACTGCATATGGATGGGTGAGCATTTTTCAATTCTTGTGGATGCAAAATGGTTGATTCAGCACATGGATGTTGCATTTGAGTGAATGGTTGTGCACTCATATAGAAATAATATATATCATCAGAATTCTATTGCATACATGTTGGACTCATGGCACTGACATAATTCGCATTAAGGAGGTCAACTGAATCAGTAGACCGCCTAATCTTTGCATTAGATAAGGAACATATACACACAATTTTGCATATGTTCATACAACATTAGAAGTTTTCTAAGGACAATGGATGCTTGTGGATGATGGTTGAGTAGATGGATGATTGGATGGTAGGACACACTCTTCTTAACTTGAAGATTTCGGGGACGAAATCCTTTTAAGTGGGGGAGAATGTAACACCCCGTGTATTCTATAACTGTGGAATTAACAAATTAAAGTATAATTAATTTGAAATCAAAGGACTAAGGGAAACGGGATACGCCATTGCGTTCGTCTCGGAAAAATACGCGAAATAGAGTCCGAGTTTTCGAAAAACGGAGTCCGTATGAAGTAGATATGGCCTTCGGAATTTCTGAATTAAATTTAAAATTCAAACAGAATAAAACAGTTTAAAATTAAAAATCGGGCCCAATTGGCCAGAGCGGGAAAAGTCCCGCCTAATGGGCCCAAGTCGACTGGGCTGTCGACCTGGTCTAACCAGGTCGACAGGGCTGTCGACAGGGCTGTCGACAGGCATGTCGACCTGGTCCAGAGCCAGGTCGAACCCAGCCCAACCTGGCAGGCCTATTCTCTGTTAGTCGATTTTCTGTGGTCTGCTTTGTCATTAGGGCTAGGTGGCAGGCTCTAATTGGTCTCTCTTGCGAATGAATGGCTACGATCAATCCAAGCAACATCAATGGTCCTAATCAGTTTATAACCTCTATAAAATGACCCTAGACTCTACCTAAGTTCCTTATACAATTCTCTAGCCTCCATTGCTCTCTTCTTCTAATTAAAAATAAAAATGGCGTCTCTGCTCTGCTGGAATTAAAACTAGAAGATAATCAACATCAGCCTAAGCAACTCAATTCAAACTAGAGATTTAAGTTTCTGCAAAGATTCTACAACAAGTTAAAGTTCTTTCTTTAATCCAATCAAGGCAAGTACAGTTATTCTCCGCTATAAACGTTAATTATAATTTTGATATGCATTTAAATCTGAGTTTGAGGTTGTATTCTCTTCTGTTAGATCTGTTTTCTGTAACTGTTCTATATTCCTTTCTCCTTTTCTGTTTCTATAGCCAGGCTACCACGAGCCTGTGCCTAATCTCATAAGAGATGAACGTATGAACGCAAATTTTGAGATGAATGATGCGAAATTTGACAAGACTAAATTGAATGTATGACTTTAGGTCTGAGGCATAAAATATATTGGACATGTGACTTGGGATTGGATGCATAAATTTGACTATGAACATATAATTTATGCATGTTGTAGGCATAGTTATGTTGTAATTTAGATCTGTAATTAATTAGAAAGATGAGCATATGTTATAAACTAGTTTTAGACCTATGCATATTCTGTGATAAAAGAAGAAGAGGAACCACTGTAAGATTACATACGATTTGAGATTTTGGACAAAATGCATATAAAAGTCAAGATTTGATTTTTAGAAGATATGATTTAAAGATTTAGATTGTTGGGTATAGTTTGCATAATGATTCATGACTTAAAAAGAAGAAGATATGGAAGCTTAGGTGTAAAAGATTTGCATTAATTAGGATATCTATTATTGTGATTACACCTAAATAGGGATTTTTGGATATATGGAATGCATTGGAATTAATGGTTATATTTGGTATAATCTATATGTGAATCTACTGTAAAATGCTAGTTTAACAAAAATTGGAACATATGTTATAGGGTAAATTATGTCCATATTCTGCGCTATGTAAATGTATCCAAACATGGAAGTATATGATCATATTGTGAATCATGACAATTATTTAGGCATATGAATTTAGGCCTAATTTCATGTTTAGGCAAGGCATGTAAATAGAACCTTTAGAAATATTAAGTTTGTTAAATCTGCTAATTTGCCAAGTTGCCTAAACTGCTAGTTTTGTTATATTGCCTAGACTGCTAATTAGATTGAAATGCCTAATCTGTTAAATTTGTCGGTTGAAATGCCTAACCTGTTATATGCCAAAATCTGCTAAGTTGCTAAATCTGTTAAATCCGTTATGTCATATAAAATCTGTTATCTGCTATGTTGATATAATCATCCTGTGATTGATATAATCTGAATTGGCATATTGGGCACGCGCATAAACGGTAAATTATTAATTAATTGGCCGTAAAGATAAACATGACTAACTCGAGGTTAGAATGAGTTTGCGGCGTAAATCTGCCCGGAACCGCCCGGCACATCCAGTGGCCGCAAACAATAGGTTCTAATGTGAGAAGTTAGTCATAACATGCGTAAGACACGAGGTTAGGTCTGGCTTGTGGAAGAAGTCTGCCCGGAACCGCCCGGCATATACAGCGGCCACAAGCTACCGACGTAATGTGAGAGGTCTGTGCATTAATAATTAATTAATGCAAATCTAAGATAAGAATGACGTCTAAAACGTATTGGGGAAAATAGGGTTAAAGCAAAGGGATTAATAGATGTAGTAAAACCCGTCCATGAATCTGTAGGCCCAATACAAAGTTAGACAAATCTGAAAAATCTGTACATCTGACCTGTTAGTCTGAAAACTTGTTAACTTAATTTGTGAATTAGTAAACCTGAATTCTGTATGTCTGAGCTTGTAAACAAGTTAATCTGAAATCTGTTAGTCTGGGGACACAAGGTTAGGAGGGGAATTACTTGTGTCATCTGTTTTTTGGGACCCATATTAGTCAGTAACCCTTTCTGGTATCAAAACTTTGACCCAACAGTAGGTAGGGTCCGGGCAAGCTTACTGAACTAATTATAAGTGGTTCATTCTGATAATGGCGAGGGGTGTTGATGGTGCGTTCCAACCGGGTCATGTGCGTGCATGGATCCCGGTCTGCTTCTGAGGATGTAAGACGCCGTGACATCTGTAAATAGGTCTGTGCCAATTGGTTGTGACTTTAGGGACTGATACACCCTACTGTGGGGCGGACACAGCATATTTATGTATTAGGGAGCCGATCGCTTGGGGTAGGGTTTTAGGGTACACTTAGTTCTGTCTGTTTCTGTTGGTACCGTCTGTTTCTGTTGGGTGGTAACACCTGTCTGTTTCTGTGTGGTACCGTCTGTTCGGGTGGTAAAGGCCCATTACTAGTGTACACCTAATTCCACATTCTGTTTCCATAGGGATAAATCTGTTTCTTCTTCTGTCTGTTTCTGATCGGGTAGTAAAGGCCCATTATTAGCATTCTGTTTTCTGTTAAAGTATTCTGTACCCGTTCCTGCTTCAATTTAGACATTAGGGTGACACCTAATTCTGCTATACTAGTATTAGTGCAGAGAAGTGTAAAACAATAGTTTATATCATTCTGTTTTTCTGTTATATCTGCTACACCTGTTATAGTTATCTCACATCCAGTTTTATATTCATATCATATTATTATTATCTGTTCATATGCTGAAAGTCACTGGACTTGCCAGACTTTTTGTCTAACCCTTGTTGTTTTCGCCTCCTTTCTTCCGTTCCCCCCCCCCCCAGGTTATCCAAGGAGGGAAATAATTTAGCTTGATCCGGATTTCTCTTTGCTTGAAGTGCTTAAAGTATGGCTTGGCTCTGTATAGCTTCCGTTCCATGGGGATTATGATTTTAAACTATGCATTTTGAAGGCTTTTGTACAAGACTGGTATTTTGTACTTGAATTCTGAAATTGAAAGGATGTAACCATATTAATTTCTGTTTCCGCTGTAATAAAGTTAAAAATTTTCAAGTATTGTTTTATCTGTCTTGTAAGTTTCTGTTCTGTTTACTAAAATGCTCCACCAAAGTTAAGGCATTCCCTTTGTGAGTGACCTTAACGGAGGTGGGGTGTTACGATTTTCCTGGAATCGCAACCGTTGGGTTCGCTTTGGAAATATCTTTCCAACGGCACCAACTTTGTAAAAATCCAACGTTTGGATTGTCTGGAATGTTGAATTCAAATCTGAAGAAAAACAGCGCCAGAATCGATTATATTTATATATATATATATATATAATTATATTAAATCGAATAACGACGCTGTAGTTCGTATTTTGAAACCGTGATTTCAAACGATTATACTGGGAGATCCGACCATCGGATTTTCCCGAAACTGGAACCGCTGGATTCGTTTTGAAAAGATCTTTCTAATGATGTAAATTTTGTGAAGATCCAACGGTTAGATTTTCCGATATGTGTAAATAAAATCTGAAGAAAAACAGCGCCACGGCCGCGTTATGGCCCGAAGCGTCCTTTTGAATAAATTGGCTATTTTAAAATGAATAAAAATAGCAATAAATCGTTATAAAATATTATAAACGATATGGATGTGATTTAGAAATTAACTGAAGGTTGGCTAAGTCGAATGGTTTCCTGGGTGTTGATCTGATGTTGGTTTCGGCCTTCGGGGTTAATATTTGGGAAATCGTTCTCTTACTGATTGACGGTTAATGACTAATGAATTGAAATGATGAGTGTATGTGTTAGTGTTGCACTTGTTTATTATATACGCGAGTTGTTCAGAAAGACCGGGTTTATCCCATTCTGAATAACTGAATCGACGATAAGAAATCAAAGATGAAGACGGTGGTCGAAGACCGGAGATCTTCACCTCGTTTGGATGGTAACCGAGGTCCTGATTGGGAGGCATCCCGAAATATGGATAATGAGTGGTGATCGTCCAGACGTACGTGGTGGTCGATGGGTTTGCGAGGTATATAGTGCCTTCGGTTTCGTTCAGACCCAGAACGGACATGCAAATGGATAGTGTGTCTGACATTGGATTTTATTCTATGTTGATTGATCTCTATTAAATATACATCTGTTTGGCAGCGGAGAATTTATTCTTTTGCTTAACTCCCTTCTCTGAAATGCACGAGCTCAGAGGTTGTATATCGAGGGATATCAGTCGCATGGCATGAATTGCTAGTGTGACATGCCTAAGTGGCAAATGATCAGGGCTTCTGTTGAAAAGCAAAGTCTTGTGGTGATGATCAAAGCACCGCATGTGCGGCGTAGCTTTGTGTATGACGTGAATTCGCGAGCCTCACTCCCCGGTATGAACCAGAAACGGGTGAAGGACCTCAGGGAGGGCATGCGTTTCTTTCTAGCTAGGAGTTGTGTCGGTGTTTTTACACGGCCTGACATTTTACTTATGTGGATGATGGATAGTGAGGCGCCTCGGATATATCGGTCGATCCGGGATCGATGGAGTCATTCGTTGGCTCATTGACGCCCCATAGGGCGGAGAAATGTAGTGTTTAGGCATAATAATCCATATTGGTGGACCGGCCCTGATGATCCAAGGGCCCACCTGAGTCTGGGCCCTGAGACACGGGCTAGAGCATCTCGAATTCGGTAAGGACTATCTTTTGCCTTGGTTCATGACGGAAATCCAATTTCCAAATACGTGACTGTGCGGTTTTGATTGTATATATATATATATATATATATATATATATATATATATATATATATATGGCGACATGATATATGGTACCCATGCCGTCTAGGATTGATAGTTACGATTCAAAATTGTTTTGAAACATGTAAACACTAGTAATAATATCAAATGCTTTTGTTTTATTCGTATCAAGCATATTTTGGCGATTATAAGGTAAAACTCTATCATCCGGTTTGCGTTGCATTGTATGATAGGAACTGAGTCTTATAATGGCTTCATTTTTTATAAAAAGCATTGCGATGTTTCAAAGAATGATTTGTTTTAAAACACTGGTGATCCGATGGAGTAAACCCGTTCCACGAAAGTGGCGTGGTCCTGTGATTAACCATATTTCAATTGTGTTGAATAGATTTCTCATACCAGTCCCATGACTGACTCGTAGTTTGTTTCACTTTCAAACTCGGGTGCCCCTTTTTCTACACGAGCAGCCTTGTATTCAGGTTTAGCTGGCTCTTTTTGGATAGCTGGAGCTGAAGATGGATTCTATTATTTATCTCTTTTTATGCTGTTCAGCTCCTATTGTACATATTATGTTTGTTTCTGCTGTGGACATTTATGTATAGCTGAACTGTATTTGTACTAAGTATGATCTTGTATACTGTGTAACTCTGATTATTACGTTTATCTAGTGTATTATTTGTACATTATCTGGTGTATTTATTTATTTCTGTTCTGTTGTTATCTGTTTATGTGTTATATTCAAAGGATTACCCTTGCCACCGTCAGTACGGGGTTTGGGGTCGTCTCATTTGGTATCAGAGCTTTGGTTAAGCTTAGTTCTAGAATATAACATATTAACGAACTCGTCATAAATAGAACCAGTAGTGTTCTAGGACGAGTAATTCAGTACAAATGGGATCGGCAATATCCTAGTATGAGTACAGTAGAATCATAACAACTCGTTAGAGATGGGGTCAGAAGTGCCTCAGAACGAGTCGAGCGTAATATGTTTTTAAATAACGTATTTGTGATTATATATATAGTCTGGTTTTAGAAATATAATTTTTGAATATATAAAACGTATATATTTGAAAAGTTAAAAACAAATTGATTGTTGTTAGTGTTGTGTGATAGTAGATTTGATTAATTAAAATTATTGAAATGATAGTTAATTTAATTAATAAGGGAATAATGGTAGAATTTATTCATTATATCACACATTGAACTGATTAGAAAATATATAGAAATATATTCTTGTGCATTATATATGTTTGAACAGGTAATTGGATAGCTGTTGAGTAAAGAATTTATTTACGCGCCCGACAAATAGGTAAACCTTAATGAGTTGGATGCAAAATATTATTATATCATCTCCTGTGAATGCCATTGGATGCGGAGTGTTGGTTGTTCTGTGTGAAATAATAAATATCGCCATAGGATAGTAACAATTAATTTTGAACTACATTACATGGCATACTTCTGAAGATAGGCATACTTCATCATATACCACATAAGCATTTGGAGCTTGTGTGACGAGGTGGAAGATTTACCATACGAGCGAGAGGCTTGTATGGCGATGACTATATTTTACAGGTTGAATTGATGACTGATATGGACTATTTAAATTGTAACGATAAAATTGCGAGATTAATAAAATCCCCACACGGGTCTGGAGTTGACAATAACCACGTCTCTCTAGTTATTAGATACGGCACATGGACTATTTATTTCCCACACGGGACGAGGTGACGAGGATTTATCCTCTAGAGCATTTAAAATACACACTCCCTCAGGCTTTGACAGGGTGACGAGAATTTATTCTCTGGAGTTATTATCAATACACGCTCCCATGTAAACACCAGAATATATCACTATAAATATGTGTATGCTTATTAGGATTTATTGGGTACCTAATACGGCCCAATAAATTTCCAAACCTCTCCCCGTACAAAGGAGGTTATGGCAAAAAATTTTGAAAATTCCAGGTGTTAGCCAAATTTTTGAAGAATTTGAAAATTCTCAGAAACTGAAAAGTTGGAGAATGGAAGCCAGATCGAACGTAGAGTTGATAAATCAAACCACTTTCGACTTTGTTCCTTTACGGGGATGAAAAGTTTTAAGTGGGGGAGATTGTAACGACCCGGAAAATCTGAACCAATTTAAAATTTTTAAATTGGCTAAAATAATGGATTTTAAATATTTAAAATAAATATTTTAAAAAATAGCAATGAAAAGTGAGTTGGAATCGACGTTTGAAAACGAATATAATTAATTCTAATTATAAACAAGGCCTGAAAAGGCGCTGAAGTTTCAAAAATTGAATTCAAACTTTGACTGACTGTACCGGGTGCAAAACAAAACGGATTTGAGTGAAACCGAAAATATTTAAATCTGTTAGTGAATACCATTCTAACGAATCTGAAAAATTGAAGTTTCATAGCGGAAAGCAAAAGTTATGGCCGAATGAATTTTCAGAAAGGTCGCTATGGAATTTATATAGCCCATGAAATTGGCCATTTTGCATACGACCTCGGAACTCGACGAAACCACTTTTGTTGGATCCGGGATGTGAAGTTATTGCTAGGTTTCAAATTTCATAATTTTTGAAGCTGGTATGTGAACGTTGCAAAGGAAAACGTGTTTTGGTCAATTATAGTTAAATTGGATCAACCAGAAATGGGGCTTTTTGCAAACGGTCTCAGAATTCGGCGAAACTGGTTTTTTTGGGACCGTATCATCAAAACATAGCCAGATTTATTTTTCTGGAAATTTTCGAATCAGTTTGTGGCCCTGGCAAATTGAAATGTACGTTCAAATCGAATATTAAATGTTATATATTTTAAATTGAATGGAAACTGACTGAAACAGTCGAATGGGCCTATGAAACATATCCCATTGTGTTCGAAATGGGGGTAAAATGCTAGGGACGACAGTCGTTGGGTTTGGACTGGAGGTCATGTCAGAAAACACCTTTTAAAACCCACCGGCCAATCAGAATTTAATAAAAAAAAAAGAATACTCTTTCTCTCTCCCCGACGTCGAAGGCGGAAACCGCTTTAAACCTTCCCCCTCATTTTCCGATCAATCCACGCCGAATTAGCTCGTGCCACAGTTGAACTTTTTGAAGATCTTCTCGAGATCTACAAATCCATATAAAGTTTGGAATTTTTCGTGGCCTGTGGAGTGCGAATCGACGCCAGGAAGTTTGGACATTCAAACCGCCGTCGCCGTCAACTAGGGCCACCGAAGTGGACCCCGCTCCAGGTGCCAGTGCGCCTCTCTCCCCTCTTCCTCGCTGCGCTGGCCGATCGACAAATAGCTTCACGAATCGAAAGAAAATTCAAAACCTAGTTTTGAACAAATCAGCTGAGGTACGGCCATATTTAATTTCAACAGTTTTAACACCTTTAAACCGTTGCAAACTTTGAAAAATCATATCTTTTTCGTGTATTGACGAAATTCAGTGAAACAAGAGACAGTGGACTCGTGTGGACGTCTTCTACATTCTAGAAGAGACCACATATTTTTCTGAGCCTTCTGCTATTTTTGGTGGAGTGGAACCCAATGTGAGATTTCTAAAATATTATAAACGATATGGAAAACGACGATGTATAAATTATATAGTCGATGTATGAGTTATATAAGCGTTGTACACCTCTTGTATAAGCGTTGTATAAGTTGTACGTTCGATGTATAAGTTGTATATTTGTTGTAAAAATTATATATATGTGCTGAAATAGAAGTGAATTGCTATACATAAATATATATATACGCCCCTCGTTCACAAACCATGGACGATATTTATTGGTTGTGATTGGTGTGAAAATTGATTGATAGCAAATGGTTGATTGGAATTGTTTGTGGTTTATATTGATTGATTGTGGTTGAAAAATACCCATGTGTAGTTGAGAAATATTTGGTTGAAACCACATAGGATTAGTTTGTGGAAATGAAATAAATATACATGCCGCCTTCGTGCGAACTAGATGCATGATTCCCCATTGTCAAAAACCGCGAGGTTTTAAGGTAAAGCGAGGAGCCATACTAGGGATGGTCCCGGTTTTAACTACCCTGCCGTTATGCTGCCAAAATTTTGAATAATATTCATGTGTTTGAATTATTTTCATTTGTTGAAACTATATTTATTCGTTGAATAGAAAACCTTCATGTGTTGAATCGATATTCATTCGTTGAATTAAAATTCATGTGCTGAATGGTGTTCGTGTTTTAAATATAAAAATCACATTTTTATCATCTGTATGAACTATATAAAATAATCTCCTTTTGAAAGAAATTGTTTTATAATAAAAATCCTATTTTTATTACCGATATGAACTATATAAAATAATAGTGTTTTGAAATAAATTGTTTTACAATAAAAATCACATTTTTATTATATACATGAATTGTTAAATATAGTGAAGTGTTGAAATAGAAGACAGTTAGATAAAAATATCATTTTTATCAAAAGTATGAAATTCATATAGTTTTGAAATCGAAGAATCGATATATATATATATAGAATTAAAATATATCGAATAACGACGCTGCAGTTCGTATTTTGAAACCGTGATTTCAAAAGATTATACCGGGAGATCCGACCATCGGATTTTCCTGGAATCGCAACCGTTGGGTTCGCTTTGGAAATATCTTTCCAACGGCACCAACTTTGTAAAAATCCAACGTTTGGATTGTCTGGAATGTTTAATTCAAATCTGAAGAAAAACAACGCCAGAATCGATTATATTAATATATATATATATATAAATATAATTATATTAAATCAAATAACGACGCTGTAGTTCATATTTTGAAACCGTGATTTCAAACGATTATACCGGGAGATCCGACCGTCGGAGTTTCCCGAAACTGGAACTGCTGGATTCGTTTTGAAAAGATCTTTCTAATGATGTAAATTTTGTGAAGATCCAACGGTTAGATTTTCCGATATGTGTAAATCAAATTTGAAGAAAAACAGCGCCACGGCCGCGTTATGGCCCGAAGCGTCATTTTGAATAAATTGGCTATTTTAAAATAAATAAAAATAGCGATAAATCGTTATAAAATATTATAAATGATATGGATGTGATTAGAAATTAACTGAAGGTTGGTTAAGTCGAATGGTTTCCTGGGTGTTGATCTGATGTTGGTTTCGACCTTCGGGGTTAATATTTGGGAAATCGTTCTCTTACTGATTGACGGTTAGTGACTAATGAATTGAAATTATGAGTGTGTATGTTAGTGTTGCACTTGTTTATTATATACGCGAGTTGTTCAGAAAGACCGGGTTTATCCCATTCTGAATAACTGAATCGACGATAAGAAATCGAAGATGAAGACGGTGGTTGAAGACCGGAGATCTTCACCTCGTTTGGATGGTAACCGAGGTCCTGATTGGGAGGCATCCCGAAATATGGATAATGAGTGGTGATCGTACAGACGTACGTGGTGGTCGATGGGTTTGCGAGGTATATAGTGCCTCCGGTTTCGTTCAGACCCAGAACGGACATGCAAAAGGATAGTGTGTCTGACATTGGATTTTATTCTATGTTGATTGATCTCCATTAAATATACATCTGTTTGGCGGCGGAGAATTTATTCTTTTGCTTAACGCCCTTCTCTGAAACGCACGAGCTCAGAGGTTGTATATCGATGGATATCAGTCGCATGGCATGAATTGCTAGTGTGACATGCCTAAGTGGCAAATGATCAGGGCTTCTGTTGAAAAGCAAAGTCTTGTGGTGATGATCAAAGCACTGCCTGTGTAGCGTAGCTTTGTGTATGACGTGAATTTGCGAGCCTCACTCCCCGGTATGAACCAGAAATGGGAGAAGGACCTCAGTGAGGGCATGCGTTTCTTCCTAGCTAGGAGTTGTGTCGGTGTTTTTACATGGCCTGACATTTTACTTATGTGGATGATGGATAGCGAGGCGCCTCGGATATATCGGTCGATCCAGGACCGATGGAGTCATTCGCTGGCTCATTGACCCGCCATAGGGCGGAGAAACGTAGTGTTCAGGCATAATAATCCACATCGGTGGACCGGCCCTGACGATCCAAGGGCCCACCTGAGTCTGGGCCCTGAGACACGGGCTAGAGCGTCTCGAATTCGGTAAGTACTATCTTTTGCCTTGGTTCATGACGGAAATCCAATTTCCAAATACGTGACTGTGCGGTTTTGATTTTATATATATATGGAGACATGATATATGGTACCCATGCCATCTAGGATTGATAGTTATGATTCAAAATTGTTTTGAAACATGTAAACACTAGTAATAATATCAAATGCTTTTGTTTTATTCGTATCAAGCATATTTTGGCCATTATAAGGTAAAACTCTATCCTCCGGTTTGCGTTGCATTGTGTGATGGGAACTGAGTCTTATAATGGCTTCATTTTTTATAAAAAGCATTGCGATGTTTCAAAGAATGATTTGTTTTAAAACACTGGTGATCCGATGGAGTAAACCCGTTCCACGAAAGTGGCGTGGTCCTGTGATTAACCATATTTCTATTGTGTTGAGTAGATTTCTCATACCAGTCCCATGACTGACTTGTAGTTTGTTTCACTTTCAAACTCGGGTGCCCCTTTTTCTACACGGGCAGCCTTGTATTCAGGTTTAGCTGGCTCTTTCTGGATAGCTGGAGTTGAAGATGGATTCTATTATTTTCCTCTTTTTATGTTGTTCAGCTCCTATTGTACATATTATGTTTTTTTCTGCTGTGGACATTTATGTATAGCTGAACTGTATTTGTACTAAGTATGATCTTGTATACTGTGTAACTCTGATGATTACATTTATCCAGTGTATTATTTGTACATTATCTGGTGTATTTATTTATTTCTGTTCTGCTGTTATCAGTTTATGTGTTATATTCCAAGGATTACCCTTGCCACCGTCAGTACGAGGTTTGGGGTTGTCTCACTACATAACGCGATATCCTGCCTCGAAGCAGGATGGGTATTACTATGTTGACTAACGTCTGTGGATGCAGGAAAACAGGTTGGAGGAATCCGACTGGGTTCCTCAAAAATATATTATCTGTTTGTTTATTTATTTGCATATATACTGTCATATATGATGTGTTAGAAAACATGAAATAAATAATTTGTTGTTTGGTGTTTAAATATCACTGGGCCTAAGTGTTAATTTATAAAAATACCCTGAAAGGTGTATTTCAGATTTAAAAAGGGAAATTCTATTTTTCTAAAATAGAATTTGAATTTTTAAATAGATTTGAATATTAACTTGTTTTAAAAGAAATAAATCAAGTAGTTCTTTTATAAACGAAGATTATAAATGAAGTGAAAAGAATTATCATTGGATAATTCAGAAATAAAAACACAAGTGTGAAATTCAAAGGGGAAATCTATTTTCCAAAAGTAGAAATATCGATTTCAAAAGAAAGTTTGAAATAGAATTTGAATATAGAAATTCAAATGGAGTTTGAATATATGAAATTCAATGGGAATTGAAAAATAGAATTTGAATATATAAAATTCAAAGGGAATTCAAATATAGAATTTGAATATATATTTTCAAAATAGAAATGGATATAGAATTTGAATATAGGAATGTAAATTGAATTTGAATATAGGATTTCAAATAGAGTAAAAATTGAATTTGAATATAGGAAATTCAATTTGAATTGAAATAGAATTTGAATATAGAAGATCGTAGTATAAATAAATTTATTCCCGAGTTAGAGAAAATCGACAATTTTAGAAGACCGGAAATATTATGTTGAATTGGGAAAATGGATTTGATATATGTTAAAAATATATCAGAAGGGAGTTGAATTTATTATAATTGAAGTTAAAACGTTTATATATATAAATATAATTAAAACGAACTCGCTGCAGCGCTGAAGTTCGTAAATTGGCGATTCGAACTTCAATTGAGTATACAGAATTCAATTGAAGTCGGAATTCTTTGAAACAAGAATCGTCAGGACCAGTTAGATAATAGTTTTCTAATAGAAGAGAAAAAACTGAATTTCGTCGAATAGATTTTGAGATATGTCAAAATTAAATTTCTAAAAATGCAGTCAAAATCGTTTAAAATCCATAAGGGTTTATTTATATAAATATAGGGATTTTTAAGCAAATAAAAATCCGAATTTCCATTTTAAAAATCTAGACTGGAGATACAAAGTAAATATGAACTCCAGTGAAGTAAGTGGAATGATTTTTGAGACAAAAATCATATTTTAAATGGTTAAACAGAATTAACTAAATTGGAGAATAATTAGTAAAAGGAAATTTGAATCGAAATTGGGTTTTTGGATAACTGAAAGAGATTGAGAATTTATATTCGAATTCGAATATATAACTCGAGTTGAAAATATAATTAGATTAGTTTATAATTAAGTTGAAATATATTTGAACATGTTATATTCAAATAAAAAGGTGAAATAGGCAAAACAGTTAATTTGTAAATCAATTAACGAACTAAGTTAAAACGATTGGATTAAGTTGAAATGAATTAGACATGAGACAGGTTTGGAATAAAGTATAAAAGTGAAATAGATAGAGGGCTCGACAAAAAGGTATGTATTTAATTCATATATGAGATTTAATGCGTAGTATCGACAAGCCGCTTGGCTTTTTCTTTTTCTTTTGGATTGGTAAGGGCCATGGGAGGCTATTTGAAATATCCTGATGCTCCCGGTACAAAGAAGGTTATGGCGAATTTTTCCAGGAATTTAAGGGGTTAGAATATTTTAAAGATAATTTGATAGTTAGAAATCAACGTATCGATATATATAGAAGTCGATAAGGAAACGAACTTAAAAATAGAATAGTAAAATCAAAAAGCAAGACTTGGAATAAAATCTCGTAAGAATAGAAAGAGAAAGCATATACGTGTTTAAAAGTGAATAAGAAGTTGTATGGTATTGATTATTCGAGTAAGTAGTCATATCTGTTTTGACATTATAAATGTTATTCAGTCAAGGTCTGAGAGGTAGTTATACCCCAACTTGATTGATTTCATTATTAACAAATAAATAGTAAGATTTCAAGCTCGAAGATCAATGTTGGATAAGAGTTAGTAGAATATAGTATTTGGGTTGTCATAACGATGTTTTACACAACATCCATTTTCACCCTAATATGTGTAAACTTGGAAATAGAATAATAAATATTTCCTAAGCATAGAATTAAATGAGATCGGAAAAGAGATAAGTAATTGGAATATTTTCCGATTATAACTAGCATATATTTTCTAAGTTTAAGAAAATAAAGGAAGGCGATATTCGGAAATGTTTTCCAAATAGCGTAAAAGGCCAGTATGGGTATTGAAAATATTTGGTTAATAAATACTGATAAGGAAATGGAGAAGAGATTTAATTAATGAAATATTAATTAAAGAGCCCAATGATTTGTTTGATATGTTGAATGAACACTTGTTTTCTTCGATAGTTAAATCATCGACTATCGAAACACATGTTTTTATTCGATAGTTAAATCATAGACTATCGAAGTTTTGACCATTTTAACATTGTTAATATAGAGAGACCGGTTGGATTATTATCCAAAGAACCACTCTGTATTGGCATAAGCGTTGCGAATCATATATGCCAAAGATAATTGAAGACAGAGTAAAGTGCAAGGGCTATTCTATAAGTCTTAGATAATAGTGCCTAAGATGGATGTACTGAATAGTGCCTTCGATTCATCCTGTTCCTGGACGACTTGTATGGATGAATGTCTGATAGAGTATTTCCAGAAAGGTCACGTACATTGATTTCTTCAACCGTACCAAGAGTGGAAGTGGAGAAGGAAACTTCTTCAGCTAACACGTAATGTACTGTTGTAGACGTCAATTAGTGATTTTCTATGGATCTAACAATGTGGCATAGAGTCAAGTGAATCTGACGTGATGATAAAGCGTAGCTTCTAGCCTCACATCCGGTAAATGACAGAAATTGGGCAGGCAGCATGGCTATGTAGGTCACACCTATTAGGGTGTATAATCACCTGATCTAGAGTTTCATTTATTTCTAAGAATCTATTGTTGATGTTGTCCCATTCGGGAAACGGTTGCTAATCCCAACCGATGGTGATATACATTCGATACACTCAAGCGAAATGAGTGGTCGGTCATGTGTGGTCGGGTTGCAAGATTTGTTGAACATAGTATATTCCTCTCTAGAGGTACACCAGTGAAATGTGGTTCCATACCTTGTCATAGTTGGAAATCTATTACCCAATATGTGCTTGCGGTTTTGATTGTATACAATATATGTAAAACGTGAGATGAAAGCGTTTCTGCTAGATGATTATTATATTGTGGTTGATAGACATTATTATAATATCAAAAGGTTTTTGATATAAAGATATTTCGGATTCTCATAAGGGAAAAACCCGTTCAGTTATATGGCGTGGTCTTATGAGATATCGTTTACTTGTTCAAGCTAATTTAAATTGTTTACTCATACCAGCCCCATGACTGACCCGGAGTTTATTTGTTTTATTTTACCTAAACTCTTGGGTGCCTAAATTTGTTTGGGCAGTCAAGTAGTTCAGGATTTTACAGATCTATCTAAAGGAGCTTGGAGCAAGAGGCTTCAGCGTTAGTTATATAGAGTTTTGTTCCGTTGTGTTGTAAGTGTTGTACTCTGATAAGTGTACGTTATACAGTTGAAATTTTGTATATCAAAAGTTATGATATATAATATTTTGTTCCGCCGCGATGTGAGATTCTGTGTTGTTATTTCTGTTCTTCTTCTACCTTTTTCTTCTAAAAAAATGTTTCGTATTTTCGTGATATTTCGGTTGTACGTATGATGTATATAGTCAACTCAGGTATTTCGGATTTACGGGCCATTAAAGTTGGTATCAGAGCCAGGTTAAGCGAATGTCTAGGCTTGTATGGCATGTGCTCATTAGAGATAGGGTTAGTAGCACCCTAGAGTGAGTTGAGTGTATATATATACGAGAGAGCGTATTTGTTATTTGGTATAAAAACCGTTTTATATAGTGTTGACTAGTCTGTGGCGTTAATTATGAATTCTGATCGAATCGTGGGACGCCTCGATGTAGATAGGAGTTTATAAACACTTGAATAGAAGATTGGACACGATATTGTTTTAAATAGTTGAGTTGATTGTTAGGATTATAATCGAATTAGATTATAAAACAGAAATAGTTATATATAACCAATAGAATTTGTATAAGAATGAAATATATACAAATGAGATGAATTATAATTGAATTCAAACAAGAATTCAGAATTTAAAATCCTGGGAGTTTGGAAAATATTTTTCTAAATGGAGTTTGAAAGAAATATAGCACTGAACTCACTTCAGTGGCTGAAAAATAATTCTGATGATGATCGCAACCTCATCAGTGTTCATTTTCGAATTTCTAAGTGATGGATTGCTACCTTAGAAAAGTTTTTGATGGAAATTGGTTTTAAAAGAAAACAAGTTGTTTGAAAATTCAAATGCTTTGAATTTGAGATGGATATAAATATATGTATATATTTATATTACTTCAAAGGAGTTTTGAAATAAAACCCTGGGAATTTGAATGATTGAAATTAAATTTAACTTAAGTAAGTTAAATGGATCGAATGAATAAATTGAGTAAAATCAATGTGAGTGAAATATTAATTGGGTGTGAATAAAGGAAAAACCAAAAGAGTTAAAAAGAAAATATATTTGTAAAACAAATATAAAGGAATTATATTTGTAACACAAATACAAAGGAAGTTATGCGCAAACAAATAGAAGGAGAGATATTTGTAAAAACATTTACAAATAGAATTCAAAAGGAAATATTTGTAAAACATTTACAAATAGATTAAATGGAAATATTTATTTGTAGAAAATAAATAGAATGTTATAAATGAGATATTTATTTGTTAAATAAATAGAATTTAATCAAAGGAATATTTAGAAGATGAATAGAAAATGGAAATCTGTTTTTAACAGATAAATAAAAAAGATTAATTTATAAATAACAGTTTATAAATTAAATTAAATATTTATCATTCGATAAATGGAATATATAAGTCTGAACTTATATAGAGAAGAGATATTGGTCTTTAACACCGATAGTTTTAAATAGAAGGGGTACACAACACTTGTATAAGTGAAGTAACGTTATTAAAGAGAACATTTATAAAGTGAAGAACCGTTACTAAAAGTAAATCTTTATAAATGAATAAACGTTATCCAATAGGAGTTATTCGAATAGAATAAATCGATTAGAGTTAGAATAAATCGATTGGAGTAAGAATTAACCAGTTAGAGTTAATAAGTTAGGGTTAATCCGTAGAGTTAATTGAACATTAGTTATTCAATTAGAATTTATCGAATATTTGTTATTCAAATTAAGAGTTAACCAGATAGAGTTAATTGAACATAGTTAATCGAATTAGGATTTAATTGGATGTTAGTTATTCAGTTAAAGTTGATCGAATATAGTTATTGAGATAGAGTTAGTCAAACACAGTTACTCAGGATAATTTGCCATTTCATACGACTGCTAGCTTAATTCGCAGGGCTGCAGATAGCTTAGAGCGGTCGGATGTTTCCTGAGGGAATCAGGCGTAACCATTGTGATCGCTGCGATCTAGAGTCAAGCGAGTGGAGTTAAATCAAATATAGTTTATTCAAAAGAGAGATTATCGAATATAGTTATTCGAAGGAAGGAGTTATCGAATAGGGATTTATTCGAAAGAGAGTTACGTAAGGAAGTTTGAAATGTTGAGTATGAACATAAATAAGTTTTGAAAAGATAAATGGGTTTGTAGCACTTTTTCTACCTTAGCAATTTCGAGGACGAAATTATTTTAAGTGGGGAAGATTGTAATGACCCGGATTCTTATGGGTTAATTTTAAATATTTAATACGGATTTAAATATTGGGTGGATAATATAAATGAATATTTATATTAAGTTATTAATTTAATAATCAATTTCGATTTAATATCGAGTATATTAAATCATCGTAATGCGAAAATATAATTCAGTTCGAGATTTAAAACTGAATTAAATACAGTTCAGACTTCTGTTTGAATTCAAATAATAATATTTATTTATTGTCACAGAATTCATTGTTTTAAATTTAATTTATATCAATTTAAAATAATATCTTCACCATATGATCGAACTGGACTTCGTGACTTATCCCAGTGTGTCCGAAATAGGAGTGTTACCCTAAGAATGTCAGTTGTTCGGTTCAAAAAGGAGTTTAAAATCAATGTGACAATTTAATTTTTAGGATACAGTTTTTAACTAAATTAAATTAAAATAAATTATCAGTGTGGTGTGGACAAAAACAAAACTCGTGCTTCCTCTTCATCCACAAAACAAACAATACCGTGCCCCCTTTTCTTCCACAACAATACCAAATCGTGTCCTCTTCTATTTCCACAAATTTCTCTATAAAATACATGCCCCTCTGTTGTTTACAAATCGAATTCATTTTTGGGTGAGTACGGAGAGCGATCCAAGAACGCGGTGAGCTAGAGCAAGAGTTCTGAGAGCTGGGATATGCTCGCGCGTAGCGACTTGGGGGAAGGGGAGCGATCGAGACTGGTTGGAGTTCGCGAGGAGTAGGCGTTGGAGGAATTTTATTCACGAGCCTCCTGTAGCTCGTGGTCAGTGTTGCGATGAGGCAAGGGAAGACTTCATGGACGAGGTGCTTACAGGAGGTGCGATGGATGCTAGCTCAATCGATTTAGGTTCTGATTACTGTTTTGGGTATCGTGTACTGATCTGGAGGATTCAACAGTTGAAGTTGCGGATCCGATCTGGGTGTAGGGTTGTTCTGGAGGCTGATACCGATATTGTGGCAGTAGGAGTGGTGTTCGATCCAGAATATAAAGGGGGAAGTTGCAGTCAATGTTGAGACAGTGGGATTCGAAGGGAGATAGTCGCGTTTTGATCTCGCGTGATGAAATCTGGGCATGGCGAAGTGAAGTTCGATTCTTGTTGAGTTATGCAATTTCTTGTAGTCGCCTATGGTGGAGAAGAGCAAATTTGGCAGTAGTCGGCTATGGTCGATCACAGGGTATTTGGGAGGGATTTGGTCAGCTTGGTAGTGATTCCTATAGCTTGTAGGGGTGACAACATATTGCAATAGTTCGCAGTGGAGACTAGCTTGTCGTCTGAGGAATTTAAACATGGATTAAGGAATCAAAAAGGTCTAAAAAGTGCTAACGCAAAGCGAGTTAGCCTATAACGGGAAAAGGATTTGGATATTTGGAAGACAGATGGAATTTAGATCAAACCTCTCAGATTTATTATGTCAATTTAGGTCAGGTGAGTAAACCTCACTCGCCATTTAATTAGAATTATTTCTAGTTGTTAAAAATAATTGTCGTGCTTGTTTGAATGTTGTCTGATTGTTTTAAATATATTAGTTATCTAGGATTGGTTGACTATTATATATATATTGGGTTGAGATTGGTTGGATTCCCGCAGTCTCATTAGCGGATGCCCGCAGTTTCATAGCGGATGATTTCCCTATGCGCCCCACAAATATATATTAGTGGATGACCTTCATACCACGATATCCTGCCTCGAAGAAGGATGGGTATTACTACGTTGACTAACGTCTATGGATGCAGGAAAACAGGTTGGAGGAATCCGACTGGGTTCCTCAAAAAAATATTATTTGTTTGTTTATTTATTTGCAAATATACTGACATATATGATGTGTTAGAAAACATGAAATAAATAATTGGTTGTTTGGTGTTTAAATATCACTGGGCCTAAGTGTTAATTTATAAAAATACCCTAAAAGGGGTATTTCAGATTTAAAAAGGGAAATTCTAATTTTCTAAAATATAATTTGAATTTTTAAATAGATTTGAATATTAACTTGTTTTAAGAAATAAAACAAGTAGTTCTTTTATAAACGAAGATTATAAATGAAGTGAAAAGAATTATCATTGGCTAATTCAGAAATAAAAATACAAGTGTGAAATTGAAAGGGGAAATCTATTTTCCAAAAGTAGAAATATTAATTTCAAAAGAAATTGAAATCGAGACTTGTTAAAAGAATGAATAAAGAAAGTTTGAAATAGAATTTGAATATAGAAATTCAAATGGAGTTTGAATATATGAAATTCAATGGAATTGAAAAATAGAATTTGAATATAAAAAATTCAAAGAGAATTTGAATATAGAATTTCAAAATAGAATTGGATATAGAATTTGAATATAGGAATGTAAACTGAATTTGAATATAGAATTTCAAATAGAGTTAAAATTGAATTTGAATATAGGAGATTCAATTTGAATTGAAATAGAATTTGAATATAGAAGATCGTGGTATAAATAAATTTATTTCCGAGTTAGAGAAAATCGACAATTTTAGAAGATCGGAAATATTATGTTGAATTGGGAAAATGGATTTGATATATGTTAAAAATATATCAGAAGGGAGTTGAATTTATTATAATCAAAGTTAAAACGTTTATATATAAAAATATAATTAAAACGAACTCGCCGCAGCGTTGCAGTTCGTAAATTCGCGATTCGAACTTCAATTGAGTATACAGAATTCAATTGAAGTCGGAATTCTTTGAAACAAAGCCGTCAGGACCAGTTAGATAATAGTTTTCTAACAGAAGAGAAAAATCTGAATTTCGTCGAATAGATTTTGAGATACGTCAAAATCAAATTTCTAAAAATGCAGCGCCAAAATCGTTTAAAATCCATAAGGGTTTATTTATATAAATACAGAGATTTTTAAGCAAATAAAAATCCGAATTTCCATTTGAAAAATCTAGACTGGAGATACAAAGTAAATATGAACTCCAGTGAAGTAAGTGGAATGATTTTTGAGACAAAAATCATATTTTAAATGGTTAAATAGAATTAACTAAATTGGAGAATAATTAGTTAAAGGAAATTTGAATCGAAATTGGGTTTTTGGATAAGTGAGAGAGATTGAGAATTTATATTCGAAATCAAATATATAACTCGAGTTGAAAATATAATTAGATTAGTTTATAATTAAGTTGAAATATATTTGAACATGTTATATTCAAATAAAAAGGTGAAATAGGCAAACCAGTTAATTTGTAAATCAATTGACGAACTAAGTTTAAACGATTGGATTAAGTTGAAATGGATTAGAAATGTATGGATATACATGAGACAGGTTTGGAATAAAGTATAGAAGTGAAATAGATAGAGGGCTCGACAAAAAGGTATGTATTTAATTCATATATGAAATTTTATGCGCTGTATCGGCAAGCCGCTTGGCTTTTTCTTTTTCTTTTGATTGGTGAGGGCCACGGGAGGCTATTTGAAATATCCCGATGCTCCCGGTACAAAGGAGGTTATGGCGAATTTTTCCGGGAATTTAATGAGTTAGAATATTTTTAAGATAATTTGATAGTTAGAAATCAACGTATCGATATATATAGAAGTCGATAAGGAAACGAACTTAAAAATAGAACAGTAAAATCAAAAAGGAAGACTAGGAATAAAATCTCGTAAGAATAGAAAGAGAAATCGTATACGTGTTTAAAAGTGAATAAGTAGTTGTATGGTATTGACTATTTGAGTAAGTAGTCATATCTGTTTTGACGTTATAAATGTTATTCAGTCAAGGTCTGAGAGGTAGTTATACACCAACTTGATTGATTTCATTATTAACAAATAAATAGTAAGATTTCAGGCTCGAAGATCAATGTTGGATATGAGTTAGTTGAATATAGTATTTGGGTTGTCGTAACGATGTTTTACACAACATCCGTTTTAACCCAAATAAGTGTAAACTTGGAAATAGAATAATAAATATTTCCTAAGTATAGAAATAAACGAGATCGGAAAAGAGATAAGTTGTAACACCCCACCTCCGCTAGGGTCACTCTTTCGGGGGCACTAGCTTCTGGGGGGCGTTAGAACTGGGTAAGCATGCATAATGATATATCAAGGCAGAACAAGAACATAAATATATATATGTAAAACAGAGTAAGTGAGAATAAAACAGCGGAATATCTCAAACCATCTCAAAACAAGTCTAATACATCATAAAGTCAACTGCCAAAATAAACATGTCTAGTGCATCATAAACAGAAATACTGAAATACATAGTGTTATCCCCAAAATAAAGATGATAAACCATAGCGAGCTCAATGTCCAGACATACATGAGCTATCCAGCAAGCAAGCAAGCGATCCAAGCTAAGCACCACTGTTCCCTCCCTGAGAACCTGGGGGGGGGGGGACGGAAGAAAAGAAGCGAAAGAAAACAGGTCAGTCAAAAAGACTGGTAAGCCCTACTACGATCAGTCTATAAACTAATAAAGTTAACATCATGATGGAAACTGAGATGAACATACTGGCAATAGATAAAGGTGACATCACATAAAGAGGATTAAGCTTTGCACCACAGTGTACTAGCAAACTAACATAACAGGTATTGATCCCTCAGCCCAAACTTTGGCCCAATTGCATGAGGTGACCTTAATACAAGGTCCAGCCCAACTGTCTAGTCGATCGGCTCCCTATAAACCTAACACGTCAAGTGTTGGTGTCCATACGGCCCACATATGGTTGTAGTCAGACTGTGCTGGGTCCACCTTCTGGTGTATCAAGCCCTCGGGTGCCAACCCCAGACACCTAAGCAGTAATGCACAGTCTAAACCTACTGGTACCCGTGCCTCGAGTTTGTCCAACACTGGACTACGTGCACGTCCGTAGCCCGCCTGGACCCGCACCGCTGTACCACTCAGCCGTCGCTTTGGTCGCTTACATCAGTCCAGTAATCGTGCCCCGCCCTAGCCTAGCCTCTAGGGTTGTGAATGATACCAAACTGGGATTACTGCTGGAACAGACCACGTTGCTAGGGTTTTCTAAGAGGGTTAAGTGTGGTTTAACCCCTCACTAATCATGGATTAAATTAGTTAAGTGTAACCAACAGTTCACCACTTAACCCCATTTAATCCCTCGCATCCCCAAAATTGGTTAAGTATTAGTGGGCCATGACTTAACCCTAATCATGAGGCATTAATTTAATTGTACCTTAACCTCTCACATTAGACTTTGTTGCGGTTACTAGTTAAGCCGGGCGGGTCCGGGTAGCTTTACACCACAACTTGGTCTAACCTCAGGTCCAAGGTACACATGACCAACTTCTCACATTGGGTCCTATTGTTTGTAGCAACTAGTTAAGCCGGTCGGTTCCGGGTAGGTTTACGCTACAAACTCAACCCAACCTCGAGTTGGCCACACTCATATTTTCTAAGTGTCATGTCCACTTTATTTTCAAACCATAATTACAAGTTTAACAAATACTTGGGTAGACCTAACTTAATAGGTAAATTCCCAAGGGGTAGACCTAACTTAATAGGTAAATTCCCAATCTTATATTTTCATGTATTTTAAGTTTTACCCAAACCCCCCCAACGTCATTCTATCGCTTACATATTCGTTATAACGCATAAAGGATAGAAAGAGGGAACTTGGCACAACATACATGATGAATCTTACATAAAATATGCATAACATGTTGGACTTACATAACTTAGCATAGTGAACTTGCATAAACATGCTTAACTTGTTAAACTTGCAAATCATGGCATAGTGAACTCGCATAAACATGCATAACTTGTTAAACTTGCAAATCATGGCATAGTGAACTCGCATAAGCATGCATAACTTGTTAAACTTGCAAATCATGGCATAGTGAACTTGCATAAACATGCATAACTTGTTAAACTTGCAAATCATGGCATAGTGAACTCGCATAAGCATGCATAACTTGTTAAACTTGCAAATCATGGCATAGTGAACTTGCATAAACATGCATAACTTGTTAAACATGCATAAATCCCAACTTTCATCACATATTAACTTTAGTGTTTCTAAAATGAAGGTAAGAGGGCTTACAAATATTATGAAGACACAAATCTACTAATAAAGATTGAGAAGCCCTTTTATGCAAGCATATAAAAACCCAAAACAAAGCTCCAATTAACAAAAATCCCAAAAACTCTAGCTTAGCAAATAAAGCTTGCAACTTGATGATGTATGCAAGCTAATGATCATTCATACAACTTAGAAATGCTTGTATGAACATCAAAATCTTCATAGGAATGATTTTTGAAGAGGGTGGAGGCTAGGGTTTTTAGGTGGAGGCCATTTGAGAATTCAATTTGACATAGTTTGGTTGCTAGAGTGAATAATGAGGTTTTAGGGTAGGATTAGGGGCTTATTTATAGAAGATTAGAGTGTTTTTAGCCCTAGGATTAACCCTAGGTTAGTTTAGGTCCGTCAGATTTCAGAATTCTCTAGAACCAAGCCACAAGACCAAGCCCAAATCAAAATGGTGCGCCAGGCAGAAGTGCCTGGCCACCCCGTGTCGACAGGGCTGTCGACAGGGCAGTCGACACCCTTAGACCCCAGTCGACATGCCTGTCGACATTGGGGTCTTGGCGGGAGTTTTTCCCGCCTGACGCCAGTTAGCCCTAATCCTTGTTTTTAATTTAAAATTTAAATCTGTTTTTAACATGGAAATTTCTGAAAACTTCAATGGGCCTTAACTGGGTCATACAGACTCTGATTTTCGAAAACTCGGACTCTATTTCGCGTATTTTTCCGAGACGAACGTAATGGCATAGCCCATTTCCCTTGATTCAGATTTTTGAATTAAAATCTGCCTCGATTTATGTTATAACAGGTTATTGAAAATACGGGCTGTTACATTCTCCCCTCCTTAAAGGATTTCGTCCCCGAAATCTTCAAGTTAGGAAGAACGTATCCTACCATCCAATCATCCATCTACTCAAAGCATCATCCACGAGTAATCATTGTCCTTAAAAGATTCTAAATGCTGTATGAACATATGCAAAAGTGTGTGTATATGTACTTATCTAATGCAAAGATCAATGCAAAATATGTTAGTGAAATGTAACCATATGTATGCAAATCCCTAACATAATGTATAATATCTATATGCGTGCTCAATCATACATCCATATGCAACATCCATGTGATTGCATACAAATTTCATCCAAGAATAAGCATAAACACTCATGCACATGCAATATGAGGAGTGTGTGAGCCGATCTAGTGCATAATGTGTATCATGCATCCACGAGTAACCACTTGCAAACACTTGCAACCACTTGCAACCATCAATCATAACATGTCTCAAACACATGTTTCATCCAAAGGGTTTCTACCTAAGGTTCTCATGACAAGATCAGCACGATAACTAGATAAACATGGATAGCAAAGAGAAAGATATACTAACAAAGGAAAGAGATTGAGAGTGTACCCTCGAAAAGGAATGGATAAAGCCCACGCATCTTCTCCTCGGTTTCCCAAGTTGCGTCTTCTTCGGCTTCACCCCATTGAACCTTCACCAGCTTGACCTCTCGATTCCTTAGCTTCTTGGTCTCCGTCCCCAAGATACGAATCGGAGCTCTCCTCAAAGTTGCCTCTTTCTCTACTTCCACGTCTTCAAGAATGCTAGGTTCAACCAACTCAGCGGACTCATGTAGGCACTTTCGGAGATGCGAGACGTTAAAGACATTATGCACTCCGGACAGCTTCTCGGGCAATTGCACTTTATAGGCCATCTTCCCAATTCTCTCTATGATAGGGAAGGGTCCAACAAATCTCGGGGCTAACTTCCCAACAGCTCCAAATCGGACCACATTCCGCAAAGGAGAAACCTTTACGAAAACCATGTCCCCAACATCAAACTCCAAATCGGATCTTCGCTTATCAGCATAGGATTTCTGTCGGTCTTGGGCCGCCTTCATCCGTCTTCTAATCAACTCGACCTTCTCGGATGTATCTCTAATCATGTCGGGTCCAAGTATAAGCTTATCTGTAGTCTCCCACCAACATGTAGGTGACTTGCACGGCCTCCCATATAAAGCTTCAAATGGTGCCATCCCTATGCTCGCCTGATAACTGTTATTATATGCAAACTCAACAAGAGGAAGATGGTCTTCCCAAGCACCACCAAAATCCAGAATGCAAAGCCTCAACAAGTCCTCAAGTACCCTATTCACCCTTTCTGTTTGGCCGTCTGTTTGTGGGTGATAGGCCGTACACAGGTTCAACCTCGTGCCCATAGCTTCCTGCAAACTGTTCCAGAACTGACTAGTAAAGATGGGGTCTCGGTCACTGACTATGCTGGAAGGGACTCCATGTAGTCGTACTATCTCACGAAGATATACTGATGCTAGTCCAGATGCGGTCCTTTTGCTCTTCACCGGAATGAAATGAGCACTCTTCGTAAGCCTATCTACAATGACCCATATGCTCGTATTCCCTTTCCTTGATCTTGGAAGCCCATCAATAAAGTCCATAGAAATACTCTCCCACTTCCATAGCGGGACCTCTAGAGGATGCAATAGCCCACCGGGCTTCCTTGAACTCGGCCTTAACTTGCTGGCAAATGATACATCTAGAGACAAACTCTGCCACATCCTTCTTCATCCCAGGCCAAAAGAAAATACGCTTCATATCTTTATACATCTTATCACCGCCTGGATGTATAGTCAACTTGGAACGATGTGCTTCCTCAAGAAATTTCCTCACCAAGTCTTCCACCATCGGAACACAAAGCCTTCCGTCTCTCCTCAGCCAACCCTTATCATCTATAGAATATCGAGCAAGGTGACTAGATGTCTCCCCTCGAATCAGCTTATCCATGATCTCAATTATCTGAGGGTCTTCCTTCTGCGAAGCCCCAACTTGATCCAGAAGGGTAGGCCTGAGCTCTAGAGATGCTAAAGAACCGGTCATCGACTCAACTGTCAAAGAAAAATAAAAGGTTGCCAATAACTCTAAATTCTTCATCTCAACAAATAGAGGACTTAGTGTCAACCTTTTTCTACTCAACGCATCCGCTACAACATTCCCCTTGCCAGGGGTATAGGCTATATCAAAATCATAGGACGCCAAGAATTCCATCCATCTCTGCTGCCTCAAGTTCAGATCCTTCTGCAAAAAGAGATACTTCAAAGACTTATGATCAGTATACAGCTCAAATCTCTCTCCCAGAAGATAATGACGCCAAGCCTTGAGTGCATATACTATCGTTGCCAGCTCTAGATCATGAGTGGGATAATTCTTCTCATGCACCTTAAGTTGCCTCCCACCAAAACATATAACTCTGCCCTCTTGCATCAGAACGGCGCCCAATCCCATGCCACAAGCATCAGTGTACACGGTAAATATCTTACCACCATCGGGTAAAGCTAGAACTGGTGCTGAGGTAAGGGCTCTCTTGAGTCTTTGAAAAGCAAGCTCACAGTCCATATCCCAAGCAAAAACTAAGTTCTTCTTCGTCAACTTAGTAAGAGGAGCGGATATCTTCGCGAAGTCCTTGATGAACTTCCGGTAAAAACCCGCAAGACCCAGAAAACTTCTCACCTCGGTTGCATTCCTTGGAGTCTTCCAATCCTGAACTACAACCACCTTAGCGGGATCCACCGCTAAGCCTTGCTTGGATACGATATGCCCAAGGAATCTAACTTCCCTTCTCCAAAAGTGACACTTGGAGAACTTGGCCTTTAACTGATTTGCTCTAAGCGTATCCATCACCTCTACAAGATGCCTCGCGTGCTCTTCTTCATCCTTGGAGAAGATCAGAATATCATCCACAAAGACCACGACAAACTTGTTCAAGAACTCTCGAAACACCCTACTCATAAAGTCCACGAAATACGTGGGTGCATTCGTCAAACCGAACGGCATAACAAGCCATTCAAAGAATCCATCTGGAGTTCTGAATGCAGTCTTGTCTATACTATCTTCAGCCACTCTAAGCTGATGAAATCCAGTAGCAAGATCAAGCTGAGAGAAAACAGAAGCACCAACAAGCTGGTCAAAGAGATCATCGATCCTCGGTAACGGGTGTCTGTTCTTCTTAGTCAGCTTATTCAATTCTCTATAGTCCACACAGAGTCAAAGAGAACCATCTGCCTTAGTAGCAAACACCACAGGCGCTCCCCATTCGGATATACTTCGTCTGATGAAGTTCTTCTCAAGCAACTCCTTTACTTGCTTGCTGAGCTCTCGTCTCTCACGCGGAGCCATGTGCCGAACGGGCAAAGAAACAGGCTTAGCATTATCCACCAGATAAATGCGAAAATCAATCTCTCGTTTAGGGGGCAACCCCTTAACTTCTTCAAAAACATCTGGATAATCTCGGACCACCCTTACAGACTGAAGGGCTTCCTCTGACGAGTCGAGAGATTCAAGATAGCACAACATGACGGGGTCCTTCGGATTGCATGAAATCTCTAAGGTGTTGCCAAGGCGAGTCACAAGCCTCACAACCCTATGCTCACAATCAAGAATGGCTCCATATCGGGACAGCCAATCCATGCCCAATATCAATCCGTATCCCCTGAAACCAAGAACATATGCACTACACAAGAACTCTACACTGAGTATAGAGATCCTCAGATCCTCACATATCATAGATAGATGAGCAGAACCCCCAATGGGATTCGAAACACAAATGGGATCATCCACTAAGCTAGTACTAAGGTGCAAGCTATCAACAAGATCAGATGAAATAAAGCTATGTGATGCACCAGAATCAAACAAGGTACGAACTGGAAAATCAGAAACATAAACAAGGTTCTCAACAGAAACACTACCTCAGTCGGGAACTGGAGCGGTATTGAGAGCATGAACTTGCCCTCCTGAAGGTCCAGCCTGTCCTTCCTTCTTCGGGCATTCCTTGCTGAAGTGTCCAGTCTCACCACAGGAAAAACATCCTCCACTAAGCTTCCTTTTCTTCTTCCTACAATCCTTAGCAAAGTGTCCAGGCACACCACAGTAATTGCACTTTCCCTTGCCTTTGTTGTTGTTCCCCTTCTTGTTCTTGCTCTGATTCCCCTGACTGCTTTGACCACCTTGATTGCCTTTACCTTGAGAATCAGTCTTCTTTGCTTGAGTATCACTCGACTTGATCTCTTTCTTCCCATCTCCCTGAAGTAGAGCCATATTGACCAAACTCTCAAAAGTAGCCCCATGCGGAATATGTGACATTGCCAAACCCTGCAGCGGCTCATTCAACCCTCTAGCAAATCGAAGAGCCTTCTTCTTAGGAGTGTTCACCATATCCAAACCAAAACGGACTAGCTGATTAAACTTGTTCACATACTCCTTGACAGACATATCACCTTGCTTTAATGCAATGAACTTCTCCATCTGTAAATTCGCCTCAGCAGAAGATAGAAACTTGGCCACAAATCTAGCCCTCAAATCGGCCCAAGTCTCAACGGGCCTCGTCCCATTGGTGACTTCCCACCAATAGGCTGCTTCATCCTTCAAAAGCCACACTGTCAATAAGATTTTCCTCTCGTCATCAATCCCAAAGATAGCAAACAAGTCCTCAGTGTCTTTCAGCCAATTCCTAGCTTCAACAAAAGATTCCGTGCCTAGGAAATTCTTGCCTCCCATTGCCTTGAAGTCTTTACAAACCTTCGTAAACTCAACCTGAGGATGCTAAGGGGGAGGAGGAGGAAGAGGAGCCTCAGCAACAGGAGGAGGAGGAACATTAGCAACGGGAGGTGGAATATTAACTGCCGGAGGAGGAGGAGCAGGAACCACCGGAGGAGGGACATTAGGGGTAGGATTCTCAACTACAGGAGGAGGAGTGGGAGTAGGGTTTGCGGGGCCGGCTGCCGCCCTAGCTTCTAGAAGTCTCCTATACCAGAGTGGTACGTTTACTCCATCCGGGATGGCAAGATTCTCAGCCATACTGAAACGAAAGATAAGATAAGATTAGGTCAAGGGAACGAAGGATAACGCTAATGGCTTTTTGGGGAATAGCCTTTTAAAATACTAGACTTTTCTTTGGAAAATACTTTATACTTGTTTTGGAAATAGTTTTTCAAAAGTCTTTTAAAAACTTTTTGTCCTTTCTTGTAAACCATATGCTCTGATACCAAATTTGTAACACCCCACCTCCGCTAGGGTCACTCTTTCGGGGGCACTAGCTTCTGGGGGGCGTTAGAACTGGGTAAGCATGCATAATGATATATCAAGGCAGAACAAGAACATAAATATATATATATATGTAAAACAGAGTAAGTGAGAATAAAACGGCGGAATATCTCAAACCATCTCAAAACAAGTCTAATACATCATAAAGTCAACTGCCAAAATAAACATGTCTAGTACATCATAAACAGAAATACTGAAATACATAGTGCTATCCCCAAAATAAAGATGATAAACCATAGCGAGCTCAATGTCCAGACATACATGAGCTATCCAGCAAGCAAGCAAGCGATCCAAGCTAAGCACCACTGTTCCCTCCCTGAGAACCTGGGGGGGGGGGGAACGGAAGAAAAGAAGCGAAAGAAAACAGGTCAGTCAAAAAGACTGGTAAGCCCTACTACGATCAGTCTATAAACTAATAAAGTTAACATCATGATGGAAACTGAGATGAACATACTGGCAATAGATAAAGGTGACATCACATAAAGAGGATTAAGCTTTGCACCACAGTGTACTAGCAAACTAACATAACAGGTATTGATCCCTCAGCCCAAACTTTGGCCCAATTGCATGAGGTGACCTTAATACAAGGTCCAGCCCAACTGTCTAGTCGATCGGCTCCCTATAAACCTAACACATCAAGTGTTGGTGTCCATACGGCCCACATATGGTTGTAGTCAGACTGTGCTGGGTCCACCTTCGGGTGTATCAAGCCCTCGGGTGCCAACCCCAGACACCTAAGCAGTAATGCACAGTCTAAACCTACTGGTACCCGTGCCTCGAGTTTGTCCAACACCGGACTACGTGCACGTCCGTAGCCCGCCTGGACCCGCACCGCTGTACCACTCAGCCGTCGCTTTGGTCGCTTACATCAGTCCAGTAATCGTGCCCCGCCCTAGCCTAGCCTCTAGGGTTGTGAATGATACCAAACTGGGATTACTGCTGGAACAGACCACGTTGCTAGGGTTTTCTAAGAGGGTTAAGTGTGGTTTAACCCCTCACTAATCATGGATTAAATTAGTTAAGTGTAACCAACAGTTCACCACTTAACCCCATTTAATCCCTCGCATCCCCAAAATTGGTTAAGTATTAGTGGGCCATGACTTAACCCTAATCATGAGGCATTAATTTAATTGTACCTTAACCTCTCACATTAGACTTTGTTGCGGTTACTAGTTAAGCCGGGCGGGTCCGGGTAGCTTTACAACACAACTTGGTCTAACCTCGGGTCCAAGGTACACATGACCAACTTCTCACATTGGGTCCTATTGTTTGTAGCAACTAGTTAAGCCGGTCGGTTCCGGGTAGGTTTACGCTACAAACTCAACCCAACCTCGAGTTGGCCACACTTATGTTTTCTAAGTGTCATGTCCACTTTATTTTCAAACCATAATTACAAGTTTAACAAATACTTGGGTAGACCTAACTTAATAGGTAAATTCCCAAGGGGTAGACCTAACTTAATAGGTAAATTCCCAATCTTATATTTTCATGTATTTTAAGTTTTACCCAAACCCCCCCCCCCCCAACGTCATTCTATCGCTTACATATTCGTTATAACGCATAAAGGATAGAAAGAGGGAACTTGGCACAACATACATGATGAATCTTACATAAAATATGCATAACATGTTGGACTTGCATAACTTAGCATAGTGAACTTGCATAAACATGCATAACTTGTTAAACTTGCAAATCATGGCATAGTGAACTCGCATAAACATGCATAACTTGTTAAACTTGCAAATCATGGCATAGTGAACTCGCATAAGCATGCATAACTTGTTAAACTTGCAAATCATGGCATAGTGAACTTGCATAAACATGCATAACTTGTTAAACTTGCAAATCATGGCATAGTGAACTCGCATAAGCATGCATAACTTGTTAAACTTGCAAATCATGGCATAGTGAACTTGCATAAACATGCATAACTTGTTAAACATGCATAAATCCCAACTTTCATCACATATTAACTTTAGAGTTTCTAAAATGAAGGTAAGAGGGCTTACAAATATTATGAAGACACAAATCTACTAATAAAGATTGAGAAGCCCTTTTATGCAAGCATATAAAAACCCAAAACAAAGCTCCAATTAACAAAAATCCCAAAAACTCTAGCTTAGCAAATAAAGCTTGCAACTTGATGATGTATGCAAGCTAATGATCATTCATATAACTTAGAAATGCTTGTATGAACATCAAAATCTTCATAGGAATGATTTTTGAAGAGGGTGGAGGCTAGGGTTTTTAGGTGGAGGCCATTTGAGAATTCAATTTGACATAGTTTGGTTGCTAGAGTGAATAATGAGGTTTTAGGGTAGGATTAGGGGCTTATTTATAGAAGATTAGAGTGTTTTTAGCCCTAGGATTAACCCTAGGTTAGTTTAGGTCCGTCAGATTTCAGAATTCTCTAGAACCAAGCCACAAGACCAAGCCCAAATCAAAATGGTGCGCCAGGCAGAAGTGCCTGGCCACCCCGTGTCGACAGGGCTGTCGACAGGGCAGTCGACACCCTTAGACCCCTGTCGACATGCCTGTCGACATGGGGGTCTTGGCGGGAGTTTTTCCCGCCTGACGCCAGTTAGCCCTAATCCTTGTTTTTAATTTAAAATTTAAATCTGTTTTTAACATGGAAATTTCTGAAAACTTCAATGGGCCTTAACTGGGTCATACGGACTCCGATTTTCGAAAACTCGGACTCTATTTCGCGTATTTTTCCGAGTCGAACGTAATGGCATAGCCCGTTTCCCTTGATTCAGATTTTTGAATTAAATTCTGCCTCGATTTATGTTATAATAGGTTATTGAAAATACGGGTTGTTACATAAGTAGTTGGAATATTTTCCAATTATAACTAGCATATATTTTCTAAGTTTAAGAAAATAAAGGAAGGCGATATCCGGAAATGTTTTCCAAATAGCGTAAAAGGCCAGTATGGGTATTGAAAATATTGGTTAACAAATACTGATAAGGAAATAAAGAAGAGATTTAATTAATGAAATATTAATTAAAGAGCCCAGTGATTTGTTTGATATGTTGAATGAACACTTGTTTTCTTCGATAGTTAAATCATCGACTATCGAAACACTTGTTTTTATTCGATAGTTAAATCACAGACTATCGAAGTTTTGACCTTTTTAACGTTGTTAATAGGGAGAGACCGGTTGAATTATTGTCCAAAGAACCACTCTGTATTGGCATAAGCGTTGTGAATCATATATGCCAAAGATAATTGAAGACGGAGTAAAGTGCAAGGGCTATTCTATAAGTCTTAGATAATAGTGCCTAAGATGGATGTACTGAATAGTGCCTTTGGTTCATCCTGTTCCTGGATGACTTGTATGGATGAATGTCTGACATAGTATTTCCAAAAAGGTCATGTACATTGATTTCTTCAACCGTACCAAGAGTGGAAGCGGAGAAGGAAACTTCTTTAGCTAACACGTAATGTACTGATGTAGACGTCAATTAGTGATTTTCTATGGATCTGACAATGTGGCATTCGAAGTGAATCTGATGTGATGATAAAGCGTAGCTTCTAGCCTCACATCCGGTAAATGATAGAAATCGGCAGGCAGCATGGCTATGTAGGTCGCACCTATTAGAGTGTATAATCACCTGATCTAGAGTTTCATTTATTTCTAAAAATCTATTGTTGATGCTGTCACATTCGAGAAATGGTTGCTGATCCCAACCAATGGTGATATACATTCGATATACTCAAGCGAAATGAGTGGTCGGTCATGTGTGGTCGGGTTGCAAGATGTTCTTGTTTGACCCAGTGTATTCCTCTCTAGAGGTACACTAGCGAAAGGTGGTTCCATACCTTGTCATAGTAGGAAATTCATTACCCAATACGTGCTTGCGGTTTTGATTGTATAATATATATGTAGAACGTGAGATGCAAGCGTTTCTGCTAGATGATTATTATATTGTGGTTGATAGACATTATTATAATATCAACAGGTTTTTGATATAAAGATATTTTGGATTCTCATAAGGGAAAAACCCGTTCCGTTATACGGCGTGGTCTTATGAGATATCGTTTACTTGTTCAAGCTAATTTAAACTGTTTACTCATACCAGTCCCATGACTGACCCGGAGTTTATTTTTTTTGTTTTACCTAAACTCTTGGGTGCCTAAATTTGTACGGGCAGTCAAGTTGTTCAGGATTTTACAGATCTATCTAAAGGAGCTTGGAGCAGGAGGCTTCAGCGTTAGTTATATAGAGTTTTGTTCCGCTGTGTTGCAAGTTGTTGTACTCTGATAAGTGTATGTTATACAGTTGAAATTTTGTATTTCAACAGTTATGATATATTATATTTTGTTCTGCTACGATGTGAGATTCCATGTTGTTATTTCTGTTCTTCTTCTACCTTTTTCTTCTAAAAAAAATGTTTCGTATTTTCCTGATATTTGGGTTGGACGTATGATGTATATAGTCAACTCAGGTATTACGGATTTGCGGGCCATTACATAACTCCCAATATATAAGACGAAATCTAGAATTTTCTCTTCCGTTAGAAAAATATAGTTAAACAGAACTGAACGTTTCTTGTTTCAAAGAAATCCGACTTATTTTGAATCCTATATATCTAATTGAAGTTCAAAACGTTAAATTACGAACTGCTGCGACTTTACGAACTCATTTTAAATTATATTATAAATTATACGTTTAAATATCATTTTAATTAAAAATTTCTTATAAATTCCTATATATAATTCAAATAACAAATTTAAATATTCAGAATTCAACTGCTGAAAAATCCGGATCGTTACATTCCTTCCCCCTTAAAATAATTTCGTCCCCAAAATTGCTAAGCAGTAAAAATGCTATAACTCTAACTCCTCATAACCTGTTTAGTTGAAATTTTATATTCCATATCTTATAACCGAGTTCCTACCCAACCTTCGAATTCTCATACCAATACTCGACCATTCATAATTCTTTCCAAATGATCTGTCCACCATTTTTGGACAATCCATCATCACTTTCTTGTCTTCAATCCATATGCTCTTCTGTATATTCACACCCGTTCCAATTGATTTTAAATCCATTTATCAATTTCATTGTTCCACCTGAAATTTTATTAACCAATTCTAGTTTTCTTATTTCAGTCATAATTAAAAACGCGATTTAAAGTTGTCAAAAATTTCTTGAAAATTTTCTAACCCTTTAAATTTTTGAAAAAATTCGCCAGCATCTCATTTGCACGGCTCAATCGGTACAGCCACAACTCGCCTTTCTAGGCCTTCTCCAATCCAAAAGAAAATCAAAAAGCCAAGCGGCTTGCCCCAAAGGCTCATAAAATCATCAAACCCAAGTAATATTGCAAACATGTACCTTTTTTTGTCGGGTATGAATTCTACCCCTTGCATTTGCTTTCATTCAATATCTGCTTTGTGTATATATATCCATTTCTAGTTGGTTTCAAATCAATCTAACCTTTGGTCTTTAACTTTCTGATTAGTTCACTTCTATTCACTAATCCCAACTGAGTTCTGTTTTCAAAAATCAACCCTCTTATTTTGCTCGAGTTCAATTCCATCACAGTTTAATTCCAAACAACAACATCCAATATATATTCAACTTGTTTATACATAGGTCGAATTCATTTTAGTAATTCGAATCTCAACATTTCTCTTTATTTAATTTCATTCTGAATTATTATTAATTCAATCCAATTTTATTTAACTTAATATAAGTTAAATTTCAATTCATTTGATACATTTTACCATTTCAATCTATTCAACTTATACAAGTTAAATTTTAATTTTAGAATTCAAATTCCCAGGTTTTATTTCAAATTAGTTTGAAATCATAAATTTATATACATATATTGTAACACCCAACCTACGTTAAGGACACTCACAAAGGGAATGCCTTAACTATGGTGGAGCGTTTTAGTAGACAGAACAGAGATTTACAAGACAGATAAACAATACTTGAGAAATTATAACTTTATTACAGCGGAAAACAGAAATCAGTTTGGTTACATCTTTACCAAAAACTCAAGTACATAAATATCAGTCTTGTTCAGAAAATCATCAGAGTACAAAACTTCAAAATCATAATCCCCACAGAAGCTGCCATAAGGAGTCAAGCCATACTTTAAGCACTCTAAGTACTTCAAGTAGAAGAAATCCGGATCAAGCTAAAGTATTCCCTCCTTGGAAAACCTGGGGGGAATGGAAGAAAAAGGGGCGAAAACAAGCAAGGTCAGACATAAAGTCTAGCAAGTCCAGTGACTTTCAGCATATGAACATATAATAATAATCATGGCATGCAAATAAAATTGGATGAGAGATAACAATAACAGGAGCAACAGATAAACTTAGGTTAAAATGAGGGAACATACTAATATTTCTTTTCATTTCTCTGCACCAATACTAGTATAACAGGATTAGGTGTCACCCTAATGTCTAAGCTGAAACAGAGATGGGAACAGAATAATTTCCACAGAAGAGAATGCTAGTAATGGGCCTTTACCACCCCAACAGAAACGGATAGAAACAAAATGCTAATAATGGGCCTTTACCACCCGAACAGAAACAGATAGAAACAGAAACAGATTAATCCTTACGGAAGCAGAATGCAGAATTAGGTGTACACTAGTAAATGGGCCTTTACCACCCGAACAGACGGTACCACGCAGACAGGTGTTGCCACCCAATAGAACAGACGGTACCAACAGAAATAGACAGAACTAAGTGTACCCTAAAACCCTACCCCAAGCGATCGGCTCCCTAGTACATAAATACCCTGTGTCGGCTCCACAATAGGGTGTATCACTCCCTAAAGTGACAACCAATTGGCACAGACCTATTTACAGATGTCACGGCGTCTTACATCCTCAGAGGCAGACCGGGATCCATGCACGCACATGACCCGGTTGGAACGCACCATCAACACCCCTCGCCATTATCAGAATGAACCACTTATAATTAGTTCAGTAAGCATGCCCGGACCCTACCTACGGTTGGGTCAAAGTTTGATACCAGAAAGGGTTACTGACTAATATGGGTCCCAAACAACAGATGACACAAGTAATTTCCCTCCTAACCTTGTGTCCCCAGACTAACAGATTTCAGATTAACTTGTTTACAAGTTCAGACATACAGAGTTCAGATCAACTAGTTCACAGATCAAACAAGTTTTCAGACTAATGGATCAGATGTACGAATTTAACAGATTTACAGATTTGTCTAACTTTGTAATTGGGCCTACAGATTCACGAAACGGGTTTGTTTAATTCATTAGTCCAATTGGTTCAACCCTATCCACCCAACACGTTTTAGACATCATATTTATCCCAGATTTGCATTAATTAAATATTAATGCACAGACCTCTCACATTAGGTCGGTAGCTTGTGGCCGCTGGATATGCCGGGCGGTTCCGGGCAGACTTCTGCCCCAAGCCAGACCTAACCTCGTGTCTAAGCATATTTTACTTATGCCTACGACCTCTCACATTAGACTGACAGTTTGCGGTCACTGGTTAAGCCGGTTGGTTCCGGGCAAGCTTCTACCGCAAACAGAGTCTAACCTCGTGTCATAGCCAATTCATTCTAATACAGATTTTTCAGACATCAGACTAATTCTGTTTATTTAACAGATTAAACTTCTGTACAAGTTACAGCAGATTATTCGAGGTTCTATTAACAAGTTTTGCTCAATTTTAAGTCGATCCTACAGATTCACATACTTCATATTTCAGCATTTCAGATCCAACAGATTACGTCATTCAACAGATTAAACTGATAACAGATCTTGCAGATTAGGCTATTTAGCAGATTTAGCAGATAAGGCAATTTAACATAATTAGCAGATTAGGCAATTCAATCTAATTAGCAGTTTAGGCAATATAACAGAACTAGCGGATTAGGCAATATAACAAATTTAGCAGATAACAGATTTAGCAGATTATATAGATCATACCTTGCCTAATCATAAATTTAGCCTAAACTCACTTGCCAAATCATGGTCATAATTCCTAATACCACATATGCTCCTAATTTTAGTTAAACATTACACAGTGCAAAATATTCTCCATAAATCACGATAAACAATATGAATTATGCCAAATTATAGCCTATGATGCCAGATATCCAAAAACCCTTATTTAGGCGCATTCACATTAATAGTTATCCTATTTTTGTATAGGTCTCTACGCCTAAGTCACATATTCCTTTTTCAAGTCATGAATTTTTACATAAAAGAATATGTCCCAAAAATCAAGATTTTTAAACTATAACATGTAATATGTCCTCAACATGCATTATCATTCATGCATAACATGTTGTAAATTATCTTTAAACTCTAACATCAGACCTTGATTTAAAACATGCATTATGCCTCCCAAGTTTCAAGTTGTCCTATATTTCACCTTTCTCCCAAATCACAGATTATCATACCTAGTATGAGCAGATCTAGATCTAACATATGTTTATTTCTCCAATTAGCTACAGATCTAGATTACAACATGTACTATGCGTCTAAATTAGTTTTATGCTTATGGTTAAATCTATGCCCGAATCCCAAGTCATAAGTCCAATATATTTATGCCTCAATCTCAAGTCATATGTTATTATATGCCTCAGATTTTATGTCATGTCCTCGAATCAGTCATGTCCAATTATGCATCATTCATTATTTGTCCCAAACATTTTAGCGTTCATGCGTTAATCCCTTATGAGATTTGGCTCAGGCTCGTGGTAGCCTGCTATAGAATAGAAAGAAGAAAGAGATACAGAATAAAATAGATCTAAACAGAACATGTAACGACCCGCATTCTACGCATCATAGGATCGTAAATATTTATTTCTTTCACATATGAAGTCGTATGGTCATGTAACTTTGGGAGACGACTATTGGGGTCATTTCCCATGTTCATGATTTTTGTCGATTTTTAAATGACCATTTTACCCCTAGTTGGTACTGTTTTGGCCATAACTTTTGACTGGAAAGGAAATTTGACCTGAAACCATTTCCATTGGCTCCGGATGATGGTTTACAATTCCGTAGAGCGGTCACATTAGCCAAACGGACTCACCGTTTGGGAGATATGGCTGAAACAAGTTTCAAATAGTGAAAAACAGCTTAATTGGGCTTAACCGGATGACTAACAGCTAAGCCCAATGGGGGATTTCGGGATTAGGGTTATGAGGAAGCTGAAATCAGTTAGAGAACGATCTTATGTTCATTTTTCAGCCGCCACTTTCATTCTTGAACCCTAACAATGGTCGCCAACATCTAGAAACATCCCCAAATCACTTTCTAATCAAGGATTAAGCCTAGTAACATCAAATCAAGGAGAAATAGCACCAAATCAGTATTAGAGCTGCTGTTAGACATCAGTATTCACCCAAATCAGCGAGGTTTCAGTTCTGAAAATTTTATTTGTGGCCAAGGTGAGTGATTAGCATTGTTTTGACACTAATTACGGTTAATTAAGGGTAATTAGTGAAGATTAGCGAATTTATACACTAATAAATTCTGGAAAAATATCTATAAATTCAAAAATAATATTTTATGCCTCTGTAGAAATTTGGTTTGATTTGGTTAAGTTTTGTTAACCCTATGATTAGTTTTGCTTAAACATGCTTAAGAGAAATATGGGATTTTGGGTATGTTTGATCCATTTTACATGCTATAGTTATTGCTTTGATGTTTGTGGTTGATGTTACATGTTGCTATGTCTGAATGACATGATTCGTGATTGTCTAGAAGTGTTAGATTGGTCGAAAATGCCATCGAATGGCGTAAACAGTCGTTGGAATGAGTTGCAGGAATTTGGCCGATCCGGACCGGATCGGAGGGAGGAGCCCGAACCGACCAAGAGACCTCCCCACGAACCGATGTTCTGGAGCCAGGTAGCCTCGCGAGTTGAACTGAAGGAGCATATCCGAACCGAACCGACCTGGTGCTATGGAGCTAGAATCCTGAGCCGACCCGATGGAGAAGCTTGAGAGACCCGATCCGATTGCTTGGGAAGAAGGACCGAACCAGAGGAGTTTTCCATGAAGCCAGGAGGTGTGGACTCTGATCCGAACCGCTGGAGGAAGATCACCCCGATCCGACCCGAAGCAGAGAGGAAGGTTGAGCTGGAGATTCCTAATCGATCCGATTGCTTAGGGAGGAGTATTCCGATCCGAACCGATGAGCTGATGACCACGACCTGAAGTAAAGTAAAGTGAAGAAATGAAGACCGGTCCGGAGAAGAAGGTGATTACCAGAACCCGAGATGCAAAGGAAGTACAAATGAGGAGCTTTGACTCAGGATCCAGTTGGGAACCAATGGGTGAGCTTCATGATTGGGCTTTGCTGCGGGACGTGTGCAAAGGGGTTGTCGATGTATGTAGCTTTGAATCACTATGTGTAGGGAGTACGTGAACGGATTCAGGGCCACAGTGGCCTAGGTACGACTAAAGGGGCTATAGACCAATGAAGTGGGGTCATTTGTAAAGATTTGGTCATGACTCCATGTGGTAAGCTTGGTAGTAGCAGTAGTTGTACAAGTTGAACTCCGTCACTACTTCGATGGGTCTAGTGATTGATAGTGGTGGACATCGTATGCTTTACGCACTGAGTGAGAGATGTGAGGATGGTTGCTATGGTTGATTTGTTTGCCATCATTATGACATGCACACCCCACCCATGTATTCTTTACACTATTTGTTATGGCACCTTAGAGTATTGTACGGTATGTGGTGCTAACTCTTTGGTTGCAGGTCCAGGTTCAGGTATGGCTTAGTATACCTGTTATTGTTCTGTTTAGATGCTTATCGCTCATACCAGACTTTTTGTCTGACCCAGAGTTTTAAGTCTCTTCTTATTACTCTGGGTGCTCACACGAGCAGACTAGAGACAGGTTAGCTGGTGATGCACGGGTAGATGATCCAGAGACGAGCAGGAGGCTTCCACATACGATATATATAGTATTCTCCCGGTGTTGTTGAAGACCACTGCTTGGGCATTAGTAGTGCACCTTCTACTTTAGCTTTCTTTTTTTTTAGAGACAGTAAATTTGGAAAGTTGTAATAAGCTGTATTTGGATTTCCGCTGCTCTGATGTTGATGTTGGTTTTAGTTATCAGCTTATGCACTGTCTCACCTGTTTTATGTCAAGTATGTTATTATTATATTTTACTCCATGCGCTGTGAGATATTCTACAGGTTCTCGATTAGTTCATTCCCTTCTTCCCTCTTCTTCTGCCGACCGTCCCATGCTAGTCGGGCATGTGTACAGCGCACTTTAGGAGGAAATGCCGGCTGGTGCGGGGCGGGTCGTCACACTTGGTATCAGAGCTCTAGGTTGCGTAGTTAACCTAGGGAAAGACGCTAGGGAGAGGTAGTACGTATATGAGAGCGCGTATTTGTGATTACTTTGGTTTTCAAAAGCTATATATATACTATTAGTAGTATAAGAATGAAGTCGTACTGCACTAGCACCACTATGGGGTCGTTAATCGTTTCCCTTTTCAGATTGACGATGAGCCGATATGCTAGAGGTGCTGGTAGGGGATCCAATAATGGGAATGATGCTGACATGAGGACGATGTTTATTGACCTCATGAGAGAGATGCTTAGAGATGTGCAGAGAACAGCTCCAAATGGTGGTAATGGTGGTGGTCCAATAGTGCAGAGGCCAAGGGCCGACTTCGCCAAGCTGAATAAGGATTATACTAGTCTTGGTGGGAAGCCATTCCATGGAACGGAGTCGGCTACGGATGTTCAGGATTGGTTGGATAGTTGCGAACGTATCTTCGAGGATCTGGGTATCGAGGATGCGATGAAGAGAAAGCTAGCGTCCCGTCAGCTGCAACGGCGGGCAATGAATTGGTGGAATGCTATGAAGGCAGCTACTCCCGAAGATCAGATTACTTGGGAGCAATTTAAGGTTCGCTTTAGCGAGAAGTTCATTCCAGCTGCTCAGAAGTCAGTGTTGTTTAAGAAATTCTTAGAGCTCAATCAGGATGGCAGAGCTGTCTCGGAGTATATTGCTGAATTTGACACTTTGTCGAAGTATGGGTTATCTCTTATTGATACTGCCGAGAAGAAGAATGAGAAATTCATAATTTGTTTGGATTAGTACTTGGGAGAAAGGCTTATTAACCACATCAATGAGACGTTTGAATTGATTGTGGGGAAATCATTGAGATCAGAAAGTCTCTACCCTAAGCCGAAGACTGAGGTTGCATCTACAGAGGAGCCAAAGCCACAAGCAAGTGGTGGAGGCAAGGGTGGTTCCCAGAATAAGAGGAAGCAGAATCAGACTAAGGATGGTCAGAAGAAAAAGAATAAGCAAGAGGTTGAGTGCTTCAGCTGTGGTAAGAAGGGCCATTATGCTAGTAATTGTCGGGCCAAGCCAGCGGTTAGGAAGTGCTTCAACTGTGGCCAAATGGGACATCACAAGGACAAATGTCCGCAACCCCCTAAAGAAAAGCAAATGGTGAAAGCATATGCCCTTAATGCTATTCCTTCTTCGTCAAATGCCCCAACTGCGGTGGAGAAGGGAAAGAATGTCGTCATTCAAGGTATGCTTTCTGTTTATGATGTTCCTGCTAGAGTTTTGTTTGATAACGGAGCTTCCAGTTCTTTCATATCTAGTGACCTGGTAGATAGGTTGGGATTGGAGCCCGAGATTGTCGATAGACCTTTAGTAGTGACGAACCCGATTGGTGGTTCGACTAGCCTTAGCATGATTTGTCGTAGTGTGGTCTTATCGAGTCACGGATGCATGTTTGTTTGTGATTGCTTTGTTTTGGGCTTTACTGGGTTTGGCATTATTTTGGGAGTAGATTGGCTCCAAAGATACGGGGTGGTGGTAGACTGTGAGGGCTTTTTGGTGACAGCTAGAGCGGATGATGGGCGGAGGATAGTGTTTGGTGGTCTACCCAGTGAGGGGGTATTGGCTAGTTTTCTAAACTCCCTCGACATTCCGCATAGTGAGTTGTCAGGTTTGCCCGTAATTAGCCAGTATCCGGACGTTTTTGAAGAAGTGACCGGGCTTCCACCACATCGAGAGATTGAGTTCCGTATTGATTTGGTGAAAGATGCCAGACCTATAGTGATGCCACTTCGTCGTATGGCACCAAGGGAGCAGCGAGAGCTCGGGGTGCAAGTCAGCGATCTTTTGAAGAAGGGTTTATCAGAAGGAGTGTTTCTGAATAGGGAGCACCAGTTGTGTTTACTACCAAGGCGGATGGTTCCCTTCGTTTGTGTGTAGACTACCGCAAGTTGAATAAAGTGATGAGGAAGAACAAGTATCCTCTACCACGGATAGATGATTTGTTCGATCAGTTGGGTGGCGCAAGAGTATTTTCTCAGTTGGATCTCGCGACAGGTTTTCATCAGCTTAAAGTGGAAGCTGAGAGTATAGCTAAAACGACATTTTGGACGTCGTCCGGATTTTATGAGTGATTGGTCATGCCATTCGGGCTGACCAATGCCCCAGCATATTTTGTGGATCTTATGAATAGGATATTCAGAGATCAGTTTAATAAGTTTTCCCTTGTGTTCGTTGATCATATTTTGGTCTATTCGAGGACAGAGGAAGAACACAAGGAACATTTAAGAATAGTGATGGAGGTGTTGAGAAAACACCAACTGAAAGCAAAGTTTTCTAAGTGTCACTTCTGGAGGAGGGAAGTGAGATTCTTGGGCCATGTTGTTTCAGAGAATGGTATCGCCGTGGATCCTACGAAGATGGCTACGGTACAAGATTGGTCTACGCCCAAAAATGCAACAGACATAAGAAGTTTCTTGGGATTAGCTGGATATTATCGTAAGTTTGTCCAAGACTTCTCCAAGATAGCAGCACCGTTGACCCAGTTGACCAAGAAGAATCAAGCTTTTGTCTGGGATGAAAGGTGCGAGAATGCATTCAAGAGTCTAAAGGACAAGTTGACGTGTGCACCAGTGTTAGTCATTCCTAAGGGGAATGAAGAGATGAGGGTATATACGGATGCTTGTGGTACCGGACTAGGTGTTGTATTGATGCAAGGCGGTAGGGCTGTAGCTTATGCAAGTCGGCAATTGAAACCGCACGAGAGAAGATACCCCACCCATGATTTGGAATTGGAAGCGATCGTGTTCGCATTGAAGATGTGGAGACACTATCTCTTGGGAGAAAGATTTGAAATGTTTACAGATCATAAGCCGTTGAAGTATCTTTTCTCTCAGAAGGATCTAAATCTCCGGCAACAAAGGTGGTTAGAATTCTTAGCTTCCTATGATTTCGACATCACATATACACCAGGAAAGGGCAATGCGGTGGCTGATGCGTTGAGTAGGAGACATGCCAGTTTAGAGGCTATGTTTCTAGAATGGAAGCAACTGGAGTCCATCGCTGGGTATGATTTCAGACCAAAGTGCGAATTGGGTCCAGAAATGTTAGCAAGTTTGACGATCAGACCCACTTTGATTGAGCGGATCAGCTCTAGTCAGAGGGACGATCCTAACCTATTGGAAATCATCTCCAAGTTAGAGATGGGTATCGATGAGGAGATGAACAAGTATGGGCTTGATCGAGATGGATGGCTTAGAAAGAATGGAAAGCTTGTTGTACCCAATGTCAATGGATTGAGAGATGAAGTGCTTAGAGAATGTCATCACTCAAAACTGACTATACACCCCGGTGGTAATAAGATGTATCGAGACATGAGACAGACTTACTACTGGGAAGGGATGAAAAGAGACGTTGGAAAGTTTATATCCAAATGCATGAATTGCCAGCTAGTTAAAGCCGAGCAAAAGAAGCCTAGTGGGTTGTTGCAACCATTAGAAATTCCCGAATGGAAATGGGAGCAAGTCTCGATGGATTTCATCGATGGTTTACCAAGGACTAGATCGGGACATGATGGCATTTGGGTAATTGTGGATCGGTTGACTAAGAGTGCAAGATTTATACCAGTCAAATCGACCAGAACGGCAGCTAAGTTAGCAGAATTTTATATGAAGTGGGTAGTGAGATTTCTTGGAGTACCTAAAAGCATTGTGAGTGACCGAGACCCGTTGTTCACAAGTGGGTTTTGGAAGAGCTTACAAGAGGCTATAGGGTCAGAATTACATCTCAGTACCGCATATCATCCTCAAACCGACGGTTAGACGGAGAGGGTGAATCGTATTTTGGAAGATCTCTTGAGAGCAAGTATATTGGATTTTGGTGGATAATGGGATGACCATTTGCATCTAGTAGAATTTGCATATAATAATAGCTCCCAATCCAGTATCGGTATGGCTCCATATGAAGCTTTGTACGGAAGACCGTGCAACTCACCATCATGTTGGATAGAGACTGGAGAGAAGTTTATGCTTGGACCAGATGTGGTGAGGGAAACTTCAGATAAGATCAAGATCATTCAACAACGAATGAAGGCTGCCCAAGATAGGCAGAAGAGTTATGCTGATAAGAGGAGAAGAGACTTAAAATCCTCCGTTGGCAATTTGGTGTTTGTCAAGATTTCTCCGTTGAAGAGCGTGATACGATTTGGCAGGAGAGGCAAGTTGGCACCAAGATTTGTTGGCCCATTCCCTGTTCTTGAACTAGTCGGGAATTTGGCGTATAGAGCTGACTTACCATAGAAATGGCGGGAGTTCACAACGTATTTCATGTTTCCCAACTGAGGAAGTTCGTTCACGGCCCAGATATGACTATTTCACCTGATCAGTTAGAGAACTTCGAAGTAGAACCCGAGGCGGTTGGGAACCGCAAGTCGATCCGTATTGTCGAGCACGATATGAAGCAACTTCGAAGGAAGGTGGTGAAGCTAGTCAAGGTTCAGTGGGGCGAGAACGAGAATGACTGTACTTGGGAGACCGAGGAGAGTATTAGAAAGATGTATCCAGAACTCTTCGCCTGGTAAGATTTTAACTTCGATTTAGTTTTCCGCATGCTAGGATAGGCTTGTTTGCTTGTTTTCCATGTTTGATTGTTGTATGTGGCTGTTAGGCATGCGGGATCCTTTGTATGTTTTGGGTTAAGGAATTTCGGGGACGAAATTTATTAAGGGGGGGGGGGGAGAGTGTAACGACCCGCATTCTACGCATCATAGGATCGTAGAATATTTATTTCTTTCACATATTAAGTCGTATGGTCATGTAACTTTGGGAGACGACTATTGGGGTCATTTCCCATGTTCATGATTTTTGTCGATTTTTAAATGACCATTTTACCCCTAGTTGGTACTGTTTTAGCCATAACATTTGATTGGAAAGGAATTTTGACATGAACCCACTTCCATTGGCTCCGAATGATGGTTTACAATTCCGTAGAGTGGTCATATTAGCCAAACGGACTCACCGTTTGGGAGATATGGCTGAAACAAGTTTCAGATAGTGAAAAAAACAACTTAATTGGGCTTAACCGGGCGACTGACAGCTAAGCCCAATCGGGGATTTCGGGATTAGGGTTATGAGGAGGCTGAAATCAGTTAGAGAACGATCTTATTTTCATTTTTCAGCCGCCACTTTCATTCTTGAACCATAACAATGGCCGCCAACATCTAGAAACATCCCCAAATCACTTTCTAATCAAGGATTAAGCCTAGTAACATCAAATCAAGGAGAAATAGCACCAAATCAGTATTAGAGCTGCTGTTAGACATTAGTATTCACCCAAATCAGCGAGGTTTCAGTTTTGAAATTTTTATTTGTGGCCAAGGTGAGTGATTAGCATTGTTTTGACACTAATTACGGTTAATTAAGGGTAATTAGTGAAGATTAGCGAATTTATACACTAATAAATTCTGGAAAAATATCTATAAATTCGAAAATAATATTTTACGTCACTGTTAGAAATTTGGTTTGATTTGGTTAAGTTTTGTTAACCCTATGATTAGTTTTGCTTAAACATGCTTAAGGAAAATATGGGATTTTGGGTATGTTTGATCCATTTTACATGCTATAGTTATTGCTTTGATGTTTGTGGTTGATGTTACATGTTGCTATGACTGTACGACATGATTCGTGATTGTCTAGAAGTGTTAGATTGGTCGAAAACGCCGTCGAATGGCGTAAACAGTCGCTGGAATGAGTTGTAGGAATTTGGCCGATCCGGACCGGATCGGAGAGAGGAGCCGGAACCGAACCGACCAGGAGACCTCCCCATGAACCGATGTTCTGGAGCCAGGTAGTCTCGCGAGTTGAACTGAAGGAGCATATCCGAACTGAACCGACCTGGTGCTATGGAGCTAGAATCCCGAGCCGACCCGATGGAGAAGCATGAGAGACCTAACCCGATCCGATTGCTTGGGAAGAAGGACCGAACCAGAGGAGTTTTCCATGAAGCCAGGAGTTGTGGACTCTGATCCGAACCGCTGGAGGAAGATCACCCCGATCCGACCCGAAGCAGAGAGGAAGGTTGAGCTGGATATTCTGAACCGATCCGATTGCTTAGGGAGGAGTATTCCGATCCGAACCGATGAGTTGATGGCCACGACCTGAAGTAAAGTAAAGTGAAGAAATGAAGACCGGTCCGGAGAAGAAGGTGATTACCAGAACTCGAGATGCAAAGGAAGTCCAAATGAGGAGCTTTGACTCAGGATCCAGTTGGGAACCAATGAGTGAGCTTCATGATTGGGCTTTGCTGCGGGACATGTGCAAAGGGGTTGTCGATGTCTGTAGCTTTGAATCACTATGTGTAGGGAGTACGTGAACGGATTCAAGGCCACAGTGGCCTAGGTACGACTAAAGGGGCTATAGACCAATGAAGTGGGGTCATTTGTAAATATTTGGTCATGACTCCATGTGGTAAGCTTGGTAGTAGCAGTAGTTGTACAATTTGAACTCCGTCACTACTTCAATGGGTCTAGTGATTGACAGTGGTGGACATCGTATGCTTTACGCACTGAGTGAGAGATGTGAGGATGGTTGCTATGGTTGATTTGTTTGCCATCATTATGACATGCACACCCCACCCCGTATTCTTTACACTATTTGTTATGGCACCTTAGAGTATTGTACGGTATGTGGTGCTAACTCTTTGGTTACAGGTCCAGGTTCAGGTATGGCTTAGTATACCTATTATTGTTATGTTTAGATGCTTATCGCTCATACCAGACTTTTTGTCTGACCCATAGTTTTATGTCTCTTCTTATTACTCTGGGTGCTCACACGAGCAGACTAGAGACAGGTTAGCTGGTGATGCACGGGTAGATGATCCGGAGACGAGTAGGAGGCTTCCACGTACGATATATATAGTATTCTCCCTGTGTTGTTGAAGACCACTGCTTGGGCATTAGTAGTGCACCTTCTACTTTAGCTTTCTTTTGTTTTAGAGACAGTAAATTGGGAAAGTTGTAATAAGCTGTATTTGGATTTCCGCTGCTCTGATGTTGATGTTGGTTTTAGTTATCAGCTTATGCACTGTCTCACCTGTTTTATGTCAAGTATGTTATTATATTTTACTCCATGCGCTGTGAGACATTCTACTAGTTCTCAATTAGTTCATTCCCTTCTTCCCTCTTCTTCTGACGACCGTCCCGTGCTAGTCGGGCATGTGTACAGCGCACTTTAGGAGGAAATGTCGGCTGGTGCGGGGCGGCCCGTCACAGAACAGAACAGACATAACCTCAAATTCAGATTTACAGTTCATGTCACAATCATAATTAACGTATATAGAGGAAAATAACTGTAATTGCCTTTCGTGGTTTTAAGAAAGGGTAATAAACTGTTGTTGATGCAGAAATGCTTAATTATTCCTCTTTAATTGTTGTCGTGGCTCTAAACATGGATTTGAAATTTGATTTAGCTTCCAAGTTTTGATCTCAGCAGGGTAGCGACGCCATTTTTATTTTTAATTAGAACAGAAGCAGAATATAGACAGAATGAAATTGTGTGGAGAGAAAGTGAGATCTGGAGGTCTTTAAATAGGATTAGGCGGACGAATCTAGACAAAAACGAGACCGGATACAACAGAATGAACCAGGTTAAAAAAACTGGGTTTCGGGAGCAGGTCGACCCCCAGGTCGACATATGGTCGACCTGGTTCCCCCAGGTCGACGCTATGGCCGACCTGGCCCCTGGGAGGTTGACACTATGGTCGACTCGTAGGTCGACCTGGTCCATGGGCGGGAATTATCCCGCCCAGCCTGTTTTGGGATTTTGAATTCGAATTTGAATTCGAATTTTCGAGCTGTTTTCGATTCTGAAATTCTCTGAAACTTCGGAGGGCCATATCTCCCTCATAGGACTCCGTTTCTCGAAAACTCGGACTCGTTTCCAAGAAGAATTTTGAGACGAACGCAATGGCGCAACCCGTTTCCCTTGATTCTTATTTTATAATTATTCTCTAATTTGTTACTTATACGATTATAGAAAATACGGGGTGATACATATATTTATAATCAACTCAATTCAAAACATTTGAATTTCTAAAACATCTTGTCCTTTTCAAACAAAAAATTTCATTCCCAAATTACTATGGTAGCAATCTGTCACTCAGAAACTTGAAAATGAATACCGATAATGTCGCGATCCATTATCAGAATTATTTTCTCACCAATGAAGTGATTTCAGTGCTTAATCACTTTTAAAATCCATTTAAACTATTCTTATTCAAAAATACCTTCAGGTAATGATATATTACTTTATAATACTTCAGGAAATACCTCTAAACACCCAGGATTTAAATTCCAGTTCTGGTTTGAACTTAATCTTGGTTTACCTCACTTGTATACATTATCCGTATACAAATTATATAACCATTTCAATATTTCGTAATTCCATTTGATTGTAATAACAACCAACACATTCATGTATAATAGTTCAGAAATTATTCCTTTTATATCCAAATAGTTTTGGGTAAAATTATTTCATTTACCTATTTTTAAAACAATACTGCGTCGAATTGCTTTGTTCGAGAGTTTAGAAACACCTATTGATACAGTTGTACATCCTATATCGACTAGAATTCATAAACCACTCAACAAACCAGTCAACATAATATAAAACAATTTTATATCAAATCTACAAATATGCGCTCATATATATACACTCAAACTCAATCTAGGGTATTACTAACCCCATCTCTATTGAGACGCGCCACAGAGCCAAGGTTACTACTCAACCTTCAGCACTGATACCAACTGTAATGGTCCGGATTTCCGTACCCTTTGGGTCGACTAATAACAACACACGTCCAACCCAAATGACAAAGTAATACGAAACATTATTAGAAAGAAGTTAGAGGATGAGAAATAGAAAGAAAGAAATATTACAATAGAAGAAAACGAAGATCACAAAATCACAGCGGAACGAATAAATATACTAGATGGATAACTTTGAAATATAATTCAGTAATTTTATATACATACCTTCTTCAGAGCATAACAGCTATTTCTGGAATAGTTATAAACTCATGTTTCCAGATACGAACACAATACACAGCGGAAAAATATGATAGTCTATAGCTAACTGGTGAAGCCTCCTGCATAAACCTCCTCCAGGTAAATCTGTAAAACCTCGACTACTTGACTGCCCATTCAATTTTGGGCACCCAAGAGTTTAGGGAAAACAAAACAAAATAAACTCTGGGTCAGTCATGGGACTAGTGTGAGTAAACTCCAACCATTTGTCTAACTTTCAAAATTCTTTCAAAAGAAATGATAATCGTAAGACCGATCCACACATAAACACGGATGGTTTTTACCTTACGATAACCAAAAATATTTTTGATATCAAATCCGGTTATGTTATAATAATGTCTACAACAAGTAAATAGAATCTAGCGGAACGCTTGCATCTCACGCTCCATATATAATATAAAATCAAAAAAACCGCAGGGCGCTTATTGGAGATTGGATTTCCAACATGACAAAGTATGAAACCACCTTCCGATAGTGTATCTCTAGAGGCGAATACACTGGGTTCAACAAGAACGTCTTGCAACCCGGCTCACACATGACCGACCACTCATTTCACTTGATTCTAATCACGGATGAATAAATTATACTCATCACAATATTATACATGAATTAAATTATATTATAATTAATTAAGTTGTTAATTACCTTGTTAAATATACTTAATCCACGTTTACCCCTCCATAACCTTCTTTACCTTGAACAAAAACTACCCCGCTCCAGGTAGTTTGCAACTTCATGTCCGATACTGCTTAATCCAAATATTAACCCATCCTTATAATTTAATCCCTTCCCATTTTTAATGCCACTGTATTCAACTTTCTTCCACCTGAATCCCGTCCATATAGCTCACAAACGAGCTTCCCACCCTCCTATACAAAACACGTTGTTACTCCTCTACATGGCCACGGTTTCTTCCTCAAATATAAGTCGACTCCTACTGCTCTTTAAACAGCCGTGGCACTATCAATCCCCTACCACCATCGTTCCTTCATGAAAACCAGAAACAGCCACACCCTTAGTTCCCTCCGAGGATCACCATACTTGACTGAACCGCCACCAGCTGACCCTAAAACCCTCCACGCGCCCTACAGCATCCTCCAACCTCGACGGCTTCCTGAAATATAACACACAGAAGTGCGAAACTTTCTGTATCGAAACTCACCAACCACCACTAATATCTGAGCCGCCTCACGATAATCACGACGCAACAGTCGACCTGTCCCCCGGTCCAAGGTGGCCCTCGCCAATCCCTACATTTTCCGTTCAGAACTCATTGCCCACCATTGCCAGTGGAAGGGGAAGCGAAGTGGATTTAGTTTGGAAGAGGGGGTCGTTCGATGTTGGATAAAGGCTGGTTTAGGAAAATAGAACGATGGCTGAGGTGTTACTTATATAAAGTTTAGTTACTTGGCAAGCACATACATAGGGCAATAGGGTAGGTTTGATTTTTCACTGTATGTTTTACTTTGTCGGCAAGGTGTTTGACGTGGTCGGCATGCTTCTGTATCTCATTAAATTTTGATGTAGACTCAAAAGAAAAGGACAGTGTCGGTGTTATAGGTTCACAGGAAATACATTTCATGAAAGAAATCATAGCTACTAACCGTGAATACTGGGATAGTTAATAACCATTGATCCTTTTAATATTATAATACCGTTATTATGTTGAACGGCTTCATTAGTTAGATGCACGAAGATGTAACAATTTCAACCCGAACTGGTCGAGAAGCACAAATGTAATTGATATTATAATATGTGTATGTTTTATCGCCTGGTTGCTGTTATATATGTTGAGAGAGGGATATATATGTGTGTGTGTGTGTTTTAACTTGTAATATTTGCATACCTCGTTATGTAAAACTCCATTCATGTACGGACCTTCACAGTCAAAAATAAAAGTACAGTCGTATTGAGCGATGTGTCATGATTCCGAAAATATAATAATATCGGTTGGTTAACTCATATTGTGAAACCCTAAAATACTGATATAGGGTGTAAACACTCCAAATAAAAAGTAGCTCATTTAATAAATTAAAAATTACTGTAAAATTCTAAAAAATTAAATTATAAGTACGTCTCAAAGATCTTGTCCAAATTCGAATCCAATATTTAATTATATTAAATAAACCGTTATGGCTTATACACGACTCCACATCGACTTTCTGAAAATTTGATTTGGACATAACTCCCAATATATAAGACGAAATCTCGAATTTTCTCTTCCGTTAGAAAAATATAGTTAAACAGAACTGAACATTTCTTGTTTCGAAGAAATTCGACTTATTTTGAGTCCCGTATGTCTAATTGAAGTTCAAAACTTTAAATTACGAACTGCTGCGACTTTACGAGCTCATTTTAAATTATATTATAAATTATACATTTAAATATCGTTTTAATTTAAAATTTATTATAAATTCCTATATATAATTCAAATAACAAATTTAAATATTCAAAATTTAACGGATGGAAAATCCGGGTCGTTACATTGACTGCCCGTACAAATTTGGGTACTCAAGAGTTCAGGGGAAAAAACAAAATAAACTCTGGGTCAGTCATGGGATTGGTCTGATTAAACTCTGACCATTTGTTTAACTTTAAAAATCCTTTCGAAAGAAATGATAATCGTAAGACCGATCCACACATAAACACGGATGGCTTTTACCTTACGATAACCCAAAATATTTTTGATATCAAATCCGGTGATATTATAATAATGCCTACATCAAATAAATAGACTCTAGTGGAATGCTTGCATCTCACGCTCCATATATAATATAAAGCCAAAAATCCACAGGGCGCTTATTGGAGATTGAATTTCCAACATGACAAGGTATGGAACCACCTTCTGATAGTGTATCTCTAGAGGGGAATACACTGGGTTCAACAAGAACGTCTTGCAACCCAGCCCACACATGGATGACCACTCATTTTACTTGAGTGTGCCGAGCATATTATAACCAACGGTTGTGATCAGCAACCATTGCCGAAAGCATACAGCATCGAATAGAATAAGAAGCAAATGAAATTTCTCTAGATCAGGTGATAATACCCCTAATGGGAATGACCCACATGGCCATGTTACCTGCCCGATTTTTTCCATTTCCCGGTTGATGAGGCTTGAGGTCACGATTGTCTTTCAGTACATCTTGCCATCGTTTACCTTGAATTCCACATTTTCAGACCATCCATATATGTTGTCCTGGAACTGGAAAAACCAAAGGCACTGTTCCATTAATCCATCTTTGGCAATTTCTACCTAGAATTAATAGAGCAACCCTTGCACTCTACTCCGCCTTCAATTAACTTCAGAATGAGTTGATTCGTAACGCTTATGCCAATATAGTGGTTTTCAAATATTAAATCTGATCCCGGTCTCTCCGTATTGACAACGGAGGTATAAAATAAACAAAAACTTTGATAATCGGTGATTTAACAATCAAAGGAACATCCATACAATCAATGGTCCTATTTCTAAAAAGAAATTTCTACCAATCAATCATCAAACAACACTGGCCCGTTTTAAATCAATTTCTTATTTAATTATCGTTCCAAACTTCCCCTCTTTCATATCTTTCCCAAAACTCGATTGTCTCTCACGGTTCATGGGAAACATTTTCAATATCATAATTTCTTTATTCGAGAAAATATCTCTTATTCCAGTTAGAAAACATTTCTATATATTCACGAATCCTTATTTTCTGTATTCAGGAAATATATCTTATTAATATCGGAAAATATTTCCATATTCCATTTCTTAATTCCTCGTTGACCAATTCATTTCTTTTTCTACGCATAGAAAATATTTCTCATTTTATTTGGGTAAACATTTCAAATATCTTTAAATTAACGCGATGTTATAAAACATCGTTATTATAACTCAAATCACTAATCATTTATTAACTAACCATATTGCTAACCAATCTTCATTATCGAACCTTAACCATTCCTCCATCAATCATGAAGTCAATCAAGTTAGGGTATAATTACCTCTCAGACCTTAATTGAACAACATTCTTAACTTTGAAATAGTCAAAGCTCACAACTTCAAACAAAACATTGCTTATGCGACTCTCAAATTCAGTCTAAGAATACACTTCTTTTACGGAAAAACATTGATTACAACGGTAGCATTATGATCACGATTTTCAAATATTTGATTTACAAAACATTTATTTTATCAGCAGCATTATAATCATTGTTTAATTTACAAAACATTTATTATAGCGGTAGCATTAATCGTTGTTTAGATTTACAAAACATTTATTATAGCGGTAGCATTATAATCGTTGTTTCCAAATATTTGGTATATAAAAATATAACTTGTACTTATTAATTCAATTAATAAGTAAATAATTAAGTAAATAAATTTGAATCAAACCGGAAAGTAAAAATAATTACTTCCCTAAATTCGATATAATCGAATTCCAATAAATATCTCTCATTCGAATAATCTATATTCGATTTATATTCCTAACTTTAGAATTTATCTACCATTTCAGGTCAATATAAATTCCAAATTTACTTTTGAATTTTTCCTTTCCAAATCATTACCAAATTCCTTTATAACCATTCTAGTCTATAAAACGTTATCACATTTTATTTTTAATTCCGAATTTTGAAATAAAACTCATTGTTTTCTTTTAAAAAGACTACCCATTTCCCTTTTCATTCAATTTCCAATCTGGTTTCATATTTCAAATCCAAATTCCCTTTAGAGATATTTTATTTACAAAATATTTCCTTTAAACCATTATTCACTTTAATCGTGAATATAATTCTTTTATATACAATCAAATCAATTTGATTTCGTACCTATAAATAATACCTTAAACCCAAATTCTATTTATAATTTCTATTCAGATTTTTTTCCATACCATTCCCATCTGTATTGCAGTCATCCAAAATATCATTTATAATTTCCTTACAAATTTACTAAGTTCAAATCTCAATTTGAATATTGGTTTAAAACCCAATTTCCATTTTTTCATATAAATTCGAATTTGAATTTAAATTTCAATTTATTTTAAAATAAGTATTTTACTGAATTTATAAACATTGGTTATGAATTAATCTTCTAAATTTATCAGTTAAAAATAGATTTCTATCTAAAACCTCCTTATAACAATTCTACATTCGATTACAACATATCGATTTTAAATTAAGTATTAATTATACAATGATAATATACAAAAATCGTTTATACATTTAATTACTTGTTTTATTCATTTAAAACAAGTTTTTATTCTCATATCTATTCGAAATTCAATTCCCATTTTTGAAATAATTTCCTTTTTATAAATCTTAAAATTCCTTTTTTTTATTCGAAAATATTTTACGGTAGGGGCAGGTTAATTCAACACAGTACGATCAATCACGGTCTATATCTATATATATCCCAACATATGTCACAACAAATAATAAACAGTAATATAAATGTTAAGGATTCCAGTTGGATTCCTCCAACCTGTTTCCCTGCATCCACATATGTTAATCAACATCAATAATATCAATTTCACATTAATATGAAATATCATGGTAAACATAATTAATAATCGATCAACAATTAACTGTATGAACCATTCAACCAATTTTATAAACCATGCAACCAAACAACCATCACACAGTATTGAATTTCTATAAATAAATTTAAAACTCATTTATATAAAAATATAAACGAGTCAGAGTTAGTGAGTTTACTCACCTCGGTTCGCAGTTGATAATTCTGCTTCACTTTCATTTTAAAATCAAACAACGTTTGATTTTTCTACCAAATTCCAGTAGCTCTGCCCTTTAGCCACATCAGTACCACAACGAAGATATCATCGTTATGATTTCAATGGATTCAGTTTCGCTGAATTCTGTCCATGAATGAATCTGTTATCTATGTTACAAGTTTTTAACTATATTAAAACAAGTTTTAATTATAAATTTATTATTAATTACCTTTTTATGTCCTTGATCCGCGATTAACTTTAATCAGCTAGTAAGCATTCTCCTCCCCCGTTAATACATTTGAACCACGCCTATAACCTACAAATTCACCAGACCAACCTTCCATTCAAAAAAAAATTAAAACTAAAACACTAACAATCCTCCTCTTAAACGCGTTTTACTAATCCTTCTTCCACCGACCAAAAATCTCCCTGCCTCCAGTATATTTCTATTACCCTTTGCCAAACATTAATTCAATCCTCCTTCTTTATACCTTAGTTATATCTATTTCAAAATCACCAATATTAACAATTAGTTTATACTGAAATCCTTCGCAAACCTCTTGTTAAAACATCTCCATGCAGATATCACCATGCCTTATTCGCCTGCACCATTCAAATGTCCTTCTTGTCCTCCCTTAACCACTTCTTCCTACTAAAAATCAAAAACTGTTTACCCGGTGCATTTCTATATACTCACATTCCATGTTTTACACTAACCCAACAACCATTTACAGTACTCTTCTCCACCCCAAACATATTTGAACAACATGCCTTTATTCCTTCTTCAATTACACTTTCGGTTCGTATCAAAGAACCCACGCCTACCTTACTTTCATCTTCCAACTTTTAACTCACCGTAGCCCCCACCAGCAACCATCGGATGGTTGAACTCCACCCCTCAATGGCACCGTCCTCATCTCAACTAAACCTAGTGCGTCAACCCCATTGTACCCAGTTCGCACTTTACACCATTTCAGACATATCATGTTTCCATATCCTACCAAAATTTCACCCAAATATCAATTCTCCATGATGAACAACAGTCCATACTCCAAACCGACTCCACCACAGGACCTCCCATCGAAATCGCTTTCTAGACATCCCCAGCTTACGACACCCGAGCATCCCATCTCAATTGTGTGTCAGGCCAGCGCGGCCTGCCACAGTGCATGATGTGTATACTTCCTTTAAATTCGAGCATGATGTTAGAAGGAGGAGAAGAAACCGTGGGACTTTGGTTTCCTCAGTAGCTCACGAATTTCTTTGAATTAATGCTTGCGTTTTGGTTAAATTCTATTGTTAGAAGAAACAAAGAAACATGCAGCTATATATATAAATATATAGGATTCAACAGCTTGACACCCACGTTTATTGGATAATAAGGTAGGTTATGCAGTGGATTTGAAAGGCATGGTCAGTGTAGTTTCAGCTAAGCCGTGAAAAACCTGTAGGGTAGCAAGACTTTTGCACGTGCCTGCCTGTTTCTTATTTAATCCTTGCAGATATCTTATAGGCGTGTACATAATATTACTTACATTTGAACAATATGTCAGAGATATTAGCATATGCAAAGGAAAATATTGGGTGCAAGTTCAGACTAGTACGCAGTAAAAGAATAAAGCACGTGGAAGTAAAATGAAACAACTGAAATATTTGACAAGATGCTACCGGATTTTAGTTCATGTCTGAAATTTCCCAATTTAATTCGAACTGATAGCGTGAGATTTATATACGATTTAGATAAGACTTGCAAATATTGTTGTACAGAGACGAAATTTTTGACTGAATTTGAATCACCTCAGAGATTTAGACCAGGCAGAAAATATTTTAAAGATTTGGTAAGATTTTCTTATTAATTTAGTCAAGGGAAAAGGTTGAATCAAGCATGGATGGTATCTGGGTAAGGTGTGTAGGAATTTAAGACAAATTTCATTGGAGATTCTACAGACATTGTGATAGGATAAAGCAACGTTAACCATTTTCTTTCTCGTTGAGTAAAAACGAAAAGAGCGAAGGGTGCATATGAAGTTGGTTTCGATTTTATATTTATCTATTTATTTTCTTTTACCTATGTCAAAGTGGACTAAAGTCATCAGCTGAAATGATCAACTGTAATGTACATGGCCTTGTTGTACCTTGATAAGGCAAAGATTTTATTTGGTTCCATGATCTTCCTTATTCAATTTGTGCAATTCTTATTTTATTTTGATAAGTTTAGGCCAGTTCAATCGTTTGGAGAAAGGACAATCAAAACTCTCACTATCCATGTTTGTGTCTTGCGATGATCTGCAAAATTTCTGCTTGTTGATATTTTTGACTGCAGAACCCGAGACTGCTTATCCAAGATTTGGTAGGATTCACAATTGGTTTGAGAACAGAACAAATCATATAAAATTATATATATATATATATATTATTTTCAGTACCACGCCCTGCCCTAATGTTTGAAAAAGGTAAGTGGAAACAAATTTTATCAAAGATTCGAAGATCTCCGAGCAAGTTTTAGTTTCCAGATCGGATCTCTGAAACAATATATTATATATTACTATGCATGCACAGATATGAAAAGTTTGGGAAAATGTTTTGGTTAGATTTTATGAGAGTGACCTAAATTTATTATCACTTATAATTAACTTATGATATTTACGGCTTCTGCGAGCATATACAATGTTGAATCAAAACGAAATTAAAAATGGTGGAATAACTCAAAATTTCCGATACAGTTTGATTTAAATTATATTATAAATTATACGTTCTAATGTCGTTTAATTTCTATTTATATTTTCAAATGCAACATTAAATTTTTTAAAATCAACAGCTAAAAATCCGGGTCGTTACATTCCTTCCCCCTTAAAAGAATTTCATCCCCAAAATTACCAAGGTAGGAAAAATGTCATAAACCCAATTAATTACGTTAAAAATCATTTGCTTTACTCCTTAATTCCAGTTTCAACTAAACCAATTTATTTCAATTAAAATATTAATTTATTCTTATTGACGAAAATTTTCAAAATTCCCGAAAATTTCCTAACACCTTAACTTCCGAAAAATTTCGGCAGCACTTCCCCTATATAACTTAATCAGTATAATAGCAACTAGCCTATCTTAGCATCTCCAGTCCAACAGAAAATTGAAAAGCCAAGCGACTTGCCCCATAGGCTCATAAAACCATCAAACCCAAGTAATATTGTAAACATGTACCTTTTTGTCGGGCATAATTCTATCTCTTGCATTTGCTTCCATTCGATATCTGCCCAGCATGCATATTTCCATTTCCAGTTGGTTTCAGATCAATCCAACTTCCAGTTTTTTAACATTCTAATCAACTTCTGATTAGTTCACTTCCATGCTATTAATTCAAATCTGATTTCTATTTAAGTCAAATCACTTATTATACTTGAATCCAAATTTATCACAATTCAATTTCAATTAAAAACATCCAATATATATTCAACTTGCTTATCCACAAGTCGGATTCATATTAATAATTCTAATCTCAACATTTTTCTTTATTTAATTTCATTCGGAATTATTTCTAATCCATTCCACTTTTGTTAACTTAATTTTCAATTCATTTGATACATTTTTACCATTTCAATCTATTCAACTTATACAATTTAAAATTTAATTTCAGAATTCAAATTTCTGGGTTTTATTTCAAATTAGTTTGAAATCATATATATTTATATACACATTTATAATCAACTCAATTCAAAACATTTGAATTTCTAAAACAATTCTATTTTTCTCAAACAATTTCCATTAATAAATCTATTATGGTAGTAATCCGTCACTTAGTAACTCGAAAATGAAAACCGATAATGTCGCGATCCATTATTAAAATTAATTTCTTGCCACTGAAGTGATTTCAGTGCTTAATCACTTTTAAAATCTATTGAAAATGATTTCTATTCAAAAATCACTTCAAAATGACATTATATTACTTTTAAAAACACTTCAGAGAATAACTCAAAACATCCGGGATTTAAGTTCCAAATTTTGGTCTGAATCCAATTGTAATCCAGCTTATTTTTATATTCCATGCTTAAACAGATTCGATTTGGTTTTATATAACCATTTCAATTTTTTATAATTTCATTTGATTGTAATGACAATCCACACATTCATAGATACTATAATAATTCAAAAATTATTTCTTTTATATCAAAATAACTTTTAGGCAAAATTATTTCATCTACACATTTTAAAACAATATTGTATCGAATTACTTCGTTCGAGAGTTTAGAAACACCTATCGATACACTTGTACATCCTGTATCGACTAGAATTCATAAACCACTCAACGAACCAACCAACACAATATAAAACAATTTTATATCAAATCTACAAATACGCTTTCATATAAATACACTCAAACTCAATCTAGGGAATTACTAACCCTATCTATATTGAGTTACGCCACGGAGCCAAGGTTACTACTCAACCTTTAGCTCTGATACCAAATGTAATGGCCCGAATTTCCATACTTTTTGAGCTGACTAACTACACCACACATCCAAACCAAATTGCACATAAATACGTATCATTAATAGAAAGAAGTTAGAAGATGAGAAATAGAAAGAAACAAAAATTAGAATAGAAGAAAACGAAGAATACACTCTCATAGCGGAACAAATAAAATATACTAAATAACATAGCTTTTGGAATACAAAAGAGTAACTGTATATACATACCATCATCAGAGCACAACAGATATTTCTGGAACAATTATAACACTTGTTTCTAGATATAACATAGTACACAGCGGAAATATGATAGTCTGTAGCTAACTGATGAAGCCTCTAGCTTCATGCTCCTCCATGTGAATCTGTAAAATCCCAACTGCTTGACTGCCCATACAAATTTGGGTACCCAAGAGTTTAGGGAAAGAAACAAAATAAACTCTGGGTCAGTCATGGGACTGGCGTGAGTAAACTCCGACCATTTGTTTAACCTTAAAAATCCTTTCAAAAGAAATGATAATCATAAGACCAATCCACACATAAACACGGATGGTTTTTACCTTACAATAACCCAAAATATTTTTGATATCAAATCCAGTGATATTATAATAATGTCTATATCAAATAAATAGAATCTAGCGGAACGCTTGCATCTCATGCTCCATATATAATATAAAACCCAAAAACCGCAGGGCGCTTATTGGAGATTGGATTTCCAACATGACAAGGTATGGAACCACCTTCCGATAGTGTATCTCTAGAATGGAATACACTGGGTTCAACAAGAATGTCTTGCAAACCGGCCCACACATGGCTGGCCACTCATTTAACTTGAGTGTGCTGAGCATATTATCACCAACGGTTATGATCAGCAACCATTACCGAAAGCATACAGCAGCGAATAGAATAAGAAGCAAATGAAATTTATCTAGATTAGGTGATAATACCCCTAAGGGGAATGACCCACAATGGCCATGTTGTCTGGCCAGTTTTTTTTCATTTACCAGTTGATGAGGCTTGAGGTCACGATTATCTTTCAATACATCTTGCCATCATCTACCTTGAATTCCACATTTTCAGATCCATCCATATACTTTGTCTTGGAACTAGAAAAACTGAAGGCGGTATTCCATCAATCCACCTTGGGCAGTTTCTACTTAGGATTAACAGAACAACCCTTGCACTTTGCTCCGTCTTTAATTAACTTCAGCATGAGTTGATTCGTAACGCTTTTGCCAATACATAGTGGTTTTCAGATATTAAATCTGATCCCAGTCTCTCCGTATTGACGATGGAGGTATAAAATAAACAAAAAATTTGATAGTCGGTGATTTAACTATCAAAGGAACATCCATACAATCAACTTTCCTATTTGTAAAAGGAAATTTCAACCAATCAATCATCAAACAACACTGACCCCTTTTAAATCAATTTCTTATTTAATTATCGTTCCAAACTTCCCCTCTTTCATATCTTTCCCAAAACTCGATTGTATCTCACGGTTCATGGGAAACATTTTCATTATCATATTTTCTTTTTTTGAGAAAATATCTCTTATTCCAGTTAGAAAACATTTCTATATATTCACGAATCCTTATTTTCTATATTCAGGAAATATATCTTATTAGTATCAGGAAATATTTCCATATTCCATTTCTTAATTCCTCGTTGACCTATTCATTTCATTTTCTACGCGTAGAAAATATTCCTCATTTTATTTGGGGAAACATTTCAAATTCCTTTAAATTAACGTGATGTTATAAATCATCGTTATTATAACTCAAATCACTAATCATTTATTAACTAACCATATTGCTAACCAATCTTCACTATCGAACCTTAACCATTCCTCCATCAATCATGATGTCAATCAAGTTGGGTATAATTACCTCTCAGACCTTAATTGAACAACATTCTCAACTTTAAAATAGTCAAAGCTCAAAACTTCAAACAAAACATTGCTTATGCGACTCTCGGATTCAATCTAAGAATACATTTCTTTTATGTAAAAAACATTGATTATAACGATAGCGTTATGATCGCAGTAAATATTTCATTTATAAAACATTTATTTTTGCAGTAGCATTATAATCGCTGTTTAATTTACAAAACATTTATTATAGCAGTAGCATTATAATCGTTGTTTAGATTTACAAAACATTTATTATAGCGGTAGCGTTATAATCGTTGTTTCCAAATATTTGGTAGATAAAATATAACTTGTACTAATTAATTCAATTGGTAAGTAAATAACTAGATAATTAAATTTGATTCAAACCGAAAAGTAAAAAATAACTACTTCCCTAAATTCGATATAATTGAATTCCAACAAATAACTCTCATTCGAATAATCTATATTCGATTTATAAACCTAACTTCGGAATTTATCTACATTTCAGGTTAATATAAATTCCAAATTTACTTTTGAATTTATCCTTTCCAAATCATTACCAGATTCCTTTATAACCATTCCAGTCTATAAAATGTTATCACACTTTATTTTATATTCCGAATTTTGAAATAAAACTCATCATTTTCATTTAAAAAGATTACCTATTTCCCTTTTCATTCAATTTCCAATCTGGTTTCATATTTCAAATCTAAATTCCCTTCAGAGATATTTTGTTTGCAAAATATTTCCTTTAAAAAATTATTCACTTTAATCGTGAATATATTTCTTTTATATACAATCAAATCAGTTTGATTTCGTACCTATAAATTATGTCTGAAACCCAAATTCTATTTATAACTTCTATTCAGAATTTTTTCCACACCAATCCCATCTACATTTCAGTCATCTAAAATATCGTTTATAATTTCTTTATACATTTACTAAGTTCAAATATCAATTCGAATATTGGATTAAAACCCAATTTCCACTTTTTCATATAAATTCGAATTTGAATTTATATTTCAGTTTATTTTAAAATAAATATTTTTCTGAATTTATAAACATCGGTTATGAATTAATCTTCTCAATTTATCTGTTTAAAAATAGATTTCTATCTAAAACCTCTTTATAACGATTCTGCGTTCGATTACAACATATCAAATTTAAATCAAGTATTAATTGTACAATGATAATATATAAATATCGTTTATACATTTAATTACTCGTTTTATTCATTTAAAACAAGGTTTATTCTAATATCTATTCGAAATTCAATTCCCATTTTTGAAATAATTTCCTTTTAATAAATCTTAAAATTCCTTTTTTATTCGAAAATATTTTACGGTAGGGGCGGGGTAATTCAACACAATACGATCAATCACGGTATATATCTATATATATCACAACATATGTCACAACAAATAATGAACAATAATATAAATGTTCCTCAAACCTATTTCCATGCATCCACAGATGTTAATCAACATCAATAATATTAATTTCACATCAATATGAAATATCACGGTAAACAGAATTAATACTCGATCAATGATTAAGTTACCAACCATTTCAACCAATTTTATCAACCATGCAACCAAAGAACCATCACTCAGTATAGAATTTCTATAAATAAATTTAAAACTCGTTTATATAAAAATACAAACGAATCAGAGTTAGTGAGTTTACTCACCTCGGCTCGCAGTTGATGATTCTGCTTCACTTTCGTTTTAAAATCAAACAATGTTTGATTTTTCTACGAAATTCCAGTAGCTCCGCCCTTTAGCCACATCAGTGCCACAACAAAGATATCGTCATTACGATTTCAATGGATTCAGTTTCCCAGAATTATGTCCATGAATGAATTCGTTATCTATGTTGCAAGTTTTTAACTATATTAAAACAAGTTTTAATTATAAATTTATTATTAATTACCTTCTTATGTCCTTGATCCGTGATTAACTTTAATCAGCTACTAAGCATTCTCCTCCCCCGTTAATACCTATGAACCATGCCTGTAACCTCCAAATTCACCAGACCAACCTTAAAACTAAAACACTAATAATCCTCCTCTTAATCACGTTTTACTAATCCTTCTTCCACCGACCAAAAATCTCCCTTCCTCCTGTATATTTCCATCACCCTTTGCCGAACATCAATTCAATCCTCCTTCATTATACCTTAATTATATTTATTTCATAATCACCATTATTAACAATTAGTTTAGACTGAAATCCTTTGCAAACCTCTCGTTACAACATCTCCATGCAGATATCACCACGGCTTATTCGCTCGCACCATTCAAACGTCCTTCTAGTCCTCCCTTAACCATTTCTTCCTTCTAAAAATCACAAACTGTTTACCTGGTGCATTTCTATATACTCACAGCCTCACGTTCCATGTTTTACACTAACCCAATAACCCTTTACATTATTCTTCTCCATCCCAAACATATTTGAACAACATGCCTTTATTCCTTCTTCAATTACACTTCCAGTTCGTTTCAAAGAACCCACACCAACCTTACTTTCATCTTCCAACTTTTAACTCACCGCAGCCCCCACTAGCGACCATCGGATGGTCAAACTCCACCACCTAACGGCACTGTCCTCATCTCAGCTAAACCCAGTGTGTCAACCCCAATATACCCAGTTCGCACTTTACACCATTTCAGACATTTTGTGTTTCCATATCCCACCAAAAATTCAACCAAATATAAACTCTCCATGATGAACAACAATCCATACTCCAAACCGACTCCACCACAGGACCTCCCATCGAAATCGCTTTCTGGCCATCCCCAGCTTACGGCATTCGAGCATCCCATCTCGATCATGTGTCAAGCCAGCGCGGCCTGCTATAGTGCACGATGTTTATACTTCCTTTAAATTCGAGCATGATGTTAGAAGGAGGAGAAGGAACTGTGAGACTTTGGTTTGCTCAGTAGCTTACGAATTTCTTTGAATTAATGCTCGCATTTTGGTTAAATTCTGTAGTTGGAGGAAACAAAGAAACAGGAAGCTATATATATATATAGGATTCAATAGCTTGGCACCCACGTTTATAGAATAATAGGGTAGCCAGTGGATTTGAAAGGCATGGTCAGTGTAGTTTCGTCTTAGCCGTGAAAAACCTGTAGGGTAGCAAGACTTTAGCATGTGCCTGCCTCTTTCTTATTTAATCCTTGCAGATATCCTATAGGCATGTACATAGGATTACTTTCGTTTGAACAGTATGTCAGAGATATTAGCATGTGCGAAGGAAAATATTGGGTGCAAGTTCAGACTAGTACGCAGTAAAAGAATAAGGCACGTGGAAGTAAAAAAGAAACAACCGAAATATTTAACAAGATGCTACCGGATTATAGTTCACGTCTGAGATTTCCCAATTTAATTCGAACTAATGGTGTGAGATTTATTTACGATTTAGATAAGATTTGCAAATATGGTTGTACAGAACCAAATTTTTTGACTGAGTTTGATTCACCTCAAAGATTTAGACCAGGCAAAAAAAAAATTGGTAAGATTTTCTTATTAATTTAGTCAAGGGAAAAGGTTGAATCCGGCATGGTTGATATCTGGGTAAGGTGTGTAGGAATTTTAGACAAATTTCATTCGAGATTCTACGGACATTGTGGTAGGATAAGGCAACGTTAACCATTTTCTTTCTCATTGAATAAAAACGAAAAGAGCAAAGGGTGGATATGAAGTTGGTTTCGATTTTATATTTATCTATATATTTTCTTTAACCTGTGTCAAAGTGGACTAAAGTCATCAGCTGAAATGATTGACTGTAGTGTGCATGGCCTTGTTGTACCTTAATAAGGCTAAAATTTTATTTGGTACCATGATCTTCCTTATTCAATGTGTACAATTCTTATTTTATTTTGATAAGTTCATGACTAGTTCAATCGTTTTGAGAAAGGACAGTTAAAACTCTCACTATCCATATTTGTATCCTGCTATGATTGGCAAAATTTCTGCTAGTTGATATTTTTGACTACAGAACCCGAGACTACTTATCCAAGATTTGGTAGGATTCACAACTGGTTTGAGAATAGAACAAATCAGATAAAATTATATATATATATATATTATTATTTTCAGTACCACGCCCTGCCCTAATGTTTGAAAAAGGTAAGTGGAAACTAATTTTATCAAAGATTCGAAGATCTACAAGCAAGTTTTAGTTTCCAGATCGGATCTCCGAAACAATATATTATATATTAATGTGCATGCACAGATATGAAAAGTTTAAGAAGAAATTTTGGTTAGATTTTTTGAGAGCGACCTTAATTTATTATCACGTATAATTAACATACGATATTTACGGCTTCTATGAGCATATACAATGTCGAATTAAAACGAAATTAAAAATGGTGGAATAACTCAATATTCCTGACACGATTCGTTTTAAATTATTTTATAAATTATACGTTCTAATGTCGTTTAATTTCTATTTATATTTTCCAATACAACATTTAAATGTTTTAAAATCAACGGCTAAAAATCCGGATCTTTACAGATCGACCGTAGAGTATGGTCATATGTTTCGTTCCAGCTAAAAGTGATGTCATGGTATGGAGCCCAAGCATTTTACTTGTGCGAATGATGGAATCAAGGCGCCTTGAATGATGGTCAATAACGACCAGGATGACTGTCAAATACGACCGGAGAACATTATGTTCTGGAGTAACCCAACTCACCGGGAATTGGTGAGCCAGCTTTGTCGTTCCAAGGATCACATACGTGTGATTCACGGACATCTTGCTAGAGATGATACGAACAGATAAGGAAGATCCTTTGCCTTAGTTCATGATGGAATCAAACTTCCAATATGTGCTTTGTGTTTTCAGTTGTAAACCTACATGGCGACATTATGGGATAGGGCATTATGCTGTCTAAGATTGATACATTTATTTTTGAAAATGATTTCCATACTTAGACACTAATGATAATATCAAATGATCTTCTCATATTAAGCATGCTTGCCTGACGGGGGCGAACAAACGGTATATGTACATTCCCTTTGGCAACCGAAGATGTGTGATATTTGCAAATGTTTTGGGCATACGCCAATGAATTGCAATAATAAGAAAGTGGAAATAAGTCAGGCTGTAGACAAAATAAGTAACAAGAAAAGCAATGCAGCGTAACAACGCGGAAAATCAGAACCAATATAAAAAATATTGGGAATTTTAATGAATTTTGAATATATAAAATGATTTATTTTAAACAATAATGGCGAGAAATTTATTTTGAATAAAATTAAAACATATAATTTATTTAAACCAAAGTTAGAATATAAATATTTATTTTAATTATAAAAGGAATTGGAAATGGCATGGTAGCTTGAAAATTCGATTTCAAATTTAAAATGAATGTACAGGATTCAATATAAACCGGATTTTAGCAAAACCAAAAATATTAGAATCTATTTGAAAATATCTTTCCAACGAATCTGAAAAAATCCAAATTTCATAGTGGAAATAAAAAGTTATGCGCAGTTGAAAATTCAGAATAATCGCTATGGAAATATAACCCTTAAAAATGGCGATTTTGCAAACGACCTCCGTTTTCGACGAGGCCACTTTTGTTGGATCCTGAATGTTAAATTATTGCTGGATTCCAATTTTCATAATTTTTGGAATCAATATGTGAGCGTGGCGAAGTAAAACGTGTTTTGACATTTTCAATCAATTTGGATCGACCAGAAAATGACCATTTGTCAAACGGTCTCCAAATTCGACGAAATTAGTTTTGTTTGGACCATATTGTCAAATCATAGCCGGATTTATTTTTCTAGAATTTTTGGGGTCCGTATGTGGCCTCGATAAATTGAAATGTGCGTTAAAATTCAATATACAGATTTATATTTTGATTGTGACATAAAATAATGGTAACAACCGAATTGGGTTATGAAACATATCCTATTGTGTTCAGAATGGGGGTATTACACAAGGGACGACAGTCGGTGGGCTCGATTCGGAGTTTGAATAAAAAATCAACCTTTGGTGGAATAAAAAAAATATAAATTAATTTATGAAAAAAAAACTTTTTCCTTATACCCCCTCCCTTTCCCCTTTCCCCTTTCTCCCTTCAGAAATAGATTAAAACAAAATGAAAAAGAAAGAAGAAATTGGATCGCGATCAGCCCCTCCCCACTTCGAGGCGTCGTCGCCGCCTTAAGAGGCTGCCGCCCTCCGACCACCGGCGCCACCCGGCCTCTTCTCTCCTCCTCCCCCTTCTTCTCCAATCCTACCCCCCAAACCTCTACAGCCCCAATTCGACCCCCACCGCGAATAACCCACTGCCGTGACCACCTCGGATCCGCCAGCCCTTCCTGAGCCACCGTGAAATCCCCCATCTTCAACGAACTCAGTGCACAGCGAAAACCCCCTCCTCCCATTGTTAACGTGAGTTTTTAAGGCATTTAACTTTAATTTTAGTCCTTAAAAATATATGAAACATAGTTATAGGAATGTAATTTTCGTATAATGAATTTTGTTTATTTCAAAAGCTATGTTTTTATTATATATAAAACTTTAATTTTTATTTTATATAAAGCTTTGATTTTGTTTATAAAAAGTTATGGTTTTCATTTATATAAAAATGTGATTTTTATTTTGATTTTTAAAACTAGAAAGAAATGATTTTTAAAACTAGAAAGACAAGATTTTTATATGAAGAAACAAGAGATATTTATTTGTTTAAAGATCTGATTTTTATTTGTTTAAAGATAAGATTTGGTAAATAGGAAAGATATGATTTTTAATGATATAAAAATATAATTTATATATATATAATGACCATATGAAAATATGAGTTTTATAGAAAAGGTTAAGAATCAAAATATGATTTTTAAAATGTGATTCTCTTTATATAAAAATTCGATTTTTGTATATAAAGTAACGCTATCAAAATTTGATTTTTATATATGAAGTAGCGAAATAAAAATATATGATTTTTATATAATAGAGATTATTAAAATATATGATTTTTATATATGAAGTGCCATTATAAAAATGTGATTTTTAAAATAAGCATCATATTAAAAATGCGATTTTTACTATGAACAGCGGGAAAAGACCGCATTGGAATTTTGGGCTAACCCGAACCTTTCAGAATTAAAGAATGGAGGAGTGGATCCCAAAGGTGAGAACTCCTCACTATAATTTTCTCTATATAGTTATTTATTTTATAACTGCATATATGAATTGCTCCCTGTAGTCCATAAACCATGGATGACTTGTTTGATTGTTTGGTTTGATTGATTTATTTGTTTGAATTGGTTTGGGATGAGGATTGAATTGAATTGATTGAGTTGTTATGTGTGTACTGCGCGAGCCAATATCAGGAGAGGGGTAATGCTGAACAATACCCGATTTCGATATCGCGCAGTTATAATGCCGAAATTTTCTGAAATAAAAGGTGTTAGTTAAAAATAACATTTTTATTGAATGAATGAACTGTTAATAAAAGTAAAGGGTTGAAATAAATATTTTAACGTTAAAAATATAATTTTTAACGTATAAAAAGATGGGATAGAATTCTCCTGAATTGAAAATGAATATTCATTTACAAATCAGGCGATTTGTTTATGTACACCGTTTTTATTGATATTGATTAGGACGATAAATTTTACATGTCGCCCAAACACACAAATAAAACATGTGTTTGATTGTTTGAAACCCCCTATGGGTATTGGGATGATATATGACATACACTAGTCCCAATAATTAGTTGTATGTCGATCGATGGGTTGACAGGCCGTTGTAAGCATTAAATATTTATATTTAATGCTTAAGCAGTGTAGAATGCACTTTGGATGTTGGCTGACTGTATACATGTATGTATGAAATCCATATAATAAACATTATATGGTAATTGACTATGTCTGATTCCAGTTCAGAAAGAAGGCATATTTTAAAATAACGATTATTTTAAAATAATGAATATTTTAAAATAATATTCAATAAAGGATCAAAATCTGATTTTGATGTCTGATTAGGGATGGACACGAATATATTTGAATATATGAAGTCGTGTCGATTAGATTAACGCCATTTTGACGTGAACGCTATTTAAATCGATTTTATTCATTTCTATAATGAATATCGAAAAGGAAATGATTTCAAAATATAATGTTTTGAAAATACTGTCATTTATATATCGATGGTATGGAATATTCAATTTTGATTTGAAACCGAATATGAAGTTGAAATCATTTTGAAAATGAATTTAAAACGATTTATAAAATACGTTTTAAATGGAAATCGACGAAATAACTATAATATATATATTATATATATAAAATGGCCAGAATAGAACGCGCCGCACCGTAGAAGTTCGCGAATTTCGACCATTGACTTCGAACGGACATTACGGGAGATCCGACCGTCGGATTCTCCTAAATCCGAAACCGTTGGGTTCGTATCGAATAGAGATTTCCAACAAATACAAGAGATTTGAAATCTAACAGTTGGATTTGGAATTATGTCCAAATAAAATTTGTAAAAGGACGTTGTAAGTGCAGTTCGATGACCGTTTATGGAAATCGACTGTACGGGCCTTGATAAAATTATTAAAAATATTAGTAATTTGTGTAAAATCATAATAAATGATTTGGAAAGAATTTGGATGAAAATTTCCATATTTGAAAAGATAAAAATATATTTTTATCGAAATGAACTAGTTATGAACTAGAATTATAATCCAATATTTTTAAATAAATAAATTGGATTTGAAACGGTTTTAAAAATAACCAGAATTTCCAATATATGAACTGAAATGGATTTGAATCAAAATTATCTTCGTTATATTTCGGTATTGGATTCCGTGATTATAAGGACATTGTGGAGGAATTTGGAAGATATATATATCGTTATTCCAATACAATAGTTGTTGATTTCAGAATTTGATATTGAATATAAGCCGATATATTTTCTATTTTCTATTCAGAGCCTTGTATTTAATATCAAATGGATTTTTGGGTTTGTCGTGAATGGTGTCTTCGCTAACACTATTCTTAAACTCAGTTGAGAAAAGATTAAATCTTTTATTAAGATTTAATGAAGTTTACCAATTAATTAATATTTAATTGGAATTGAACTGAATTGGATTTTTGGGTTTATCGTGAACGGTATTTTAAATAACACTCGTTCTTTAACCCGATTAACAATGGAAAGTGATTTTGGGTTTGTCATGAATGGTGTCTTATATAACACAGTTCTTGAACCCCGTTTGAATAGAATAAATCTTTTAATCAAGATTTGAAGAAGAATTACCAATTAATTAACATTTAATTGGAACCGAAAATGGAATGTGAATTGGATTTATTGTAAATTGTGTTTTTAACGACATTCATTCTTTAACCCTATTTACAGTGAAATGGGATTTGGAATTTATAAATCTTTTTAAAAGTTTCCCAATTTAATATATTAAATTGGAATTGAATGGAATTCGATTGATAATAATCAAAGTGAACTTCTATGGAGGAAGACTGTTAATACATATGGAATTTAAAAGGCTTTGCCATTATTCCATTTATATTATTAGTCGGATACGGAAATTGATATCGATTGTATATTGATTTGTTTTTCCGTGAAGGTTCCATAATTAATGGAATGTGATTTGGGTTTATCGTGAACTGTGTTTTAAATGACATTAGTTCTTTAACCCAGTTAAAGGCAGGATTACATGTCTGTCATTGTGTTTCGAACTATATGGTTGATCTCTGCTAAATATATATTTGTTTGGTGGCGGAGAATTTATTCTCTTGCTTAACACCCTTCTCTAAGACGTACGAGCTTAGAGGTTATGTATCGTCAGAAATCAATAGTACGGTGTAGACTGTCGATGCGACATGTTTGTGTTTCCAAAGTTAAATAATCATTAATATTGATTTTTGGGAAGATTAAAACTAAGTGGAGTTTTAATGAATCTTTAACTAGATTGAAAAAGGGAATGTGATAATTTAAATTATCAAATTTGGGAAATGATCGAGAGTGGAGTATCACTAGTTTTGCTCCTAGCGATAGTTAAATTTTTAATTTGATTTGAACGGGAAATGGTATTTAATTTTACCGATAGGACCGTGGTGTTAGTTATGGAGTATTATTAGTTTTTCTCCATGGGATGAATAGGTTGGGATTGGAAAATTAACCAAATGATTACTTCGGTAAGGTGCGTTAATCCCGACTAGTTTGGAAAACCGTAACATGGTCTGAATTGACATCCAAAGGAAGATTAAAGAATAAATTTAAAGAATTTATCTTTGATAAAATTAACAGGATCCTTTCCCAAAGTATATGAATATTTGAATAAAAGAATATTCATAATTGGAATGAGGCATATGTTGTGCTTTTATAGCACTTGTTTATTATATACGCGAGTTATTCGGAAAGGCCGGGTTTATACCCACTCTGAATAACTGACTCGACGATAAGTCGGCGACGAAGACGGTGGTTGAGGACCGGAGGTCTTCACATCATTTGGATGATTACTGATGTCTTGATTGGGCTGTACACCCAAGACGAGGTAATAAGTGGTGATCGTCCAGACGTATTTGGAGATCGACGGATATGCAAGGGCCTGTGTCCTGTATTGAACATATGGGATGAGGAATAAGGTGACTCCGGTTTCGTTCAGACCCAGAATGAACTTGTAAAAGGATTGTTTGTATGACATTGGATTTTATTCTGTGTTGATTGATTTCTATTAAATATATACATGTTTGGCGGTGGAGACTTTATTCTCTTGTTTAACGCCCTTCTCTGAGACGTACGAGCTCAGAGGTTATATATCGATAGATATCAGTCGCATGGCATGAATTGCCTGTGTGGCATGCAGGGATGCAGGGATCAAGGCTTCTGTTGAAAAGAAGAGTCTTGTGGTTGATGATCAAAGCATAGTTTTAATATAGCGCCGCTTTGTGTATAACATTAATTCGCGAGCCTCACACCTTGGTATGAGTTAAAAACTGGATAAGGACCATTGGGAGAACACGACGTTTCTTTCTAGCTATAGGTGGTGTCATCGTTTTGCACGCCCTGACATTGTTATATTTTTACCTATGTGGTTGTTGGAATGCGAAGCGCCTCGGATATATTGGTCTCTACGGAGCCGATGGATAGGTCCGATAGGACCGTGAAACGTATGTTCAGGAATAACTAATCCTCAAACGTAAGGTCGGATCGTCTCAGCCGATCCCAGGGGTTACCCATAGTGTGTAGTCCTAAGACATTTGCTAGAGTGTGTCGAAGCAGAAAGGAGTATATCACTTGCCTAGACTCATGACGGAAATCCAATTTCCAATACGTGATATTTCGGTTTTATTTGTAGAGCCTAGTATTGGCGACATGATAGATGGTACCCATGCCACCTATGATTGATACATTTATATTTGAAGTTGCTTTTTATACACTTTACACTATAATAGTATCAAAATAATTTGTTTTCAATGTACCAAGCATGTTTGGCTATTATAAGGGAAAACCCTATCCTCCGGCTCGCGTTGCATTATGTGATGGGACCTAGGTCTTATATTAGCTTCATTTTCCAAAAAGCATTGACACTGTTTGTTTTATGCACTGGTATTCTTGGGAGGGAACTCATTCCGTGTTATACGGCATAGTCCCTTGATTTACTTTGTTTTTAAAGTAAAGTTTTAAATAACTGTTTTAGTTCTCACACCAGTCACATGACTGACCTGGAGTTTATTGTTTTAACCTAAACTCTGGGTGCCCTTATTTTCCATTCGAGCAGCCAGTAGTAGGGTTTTGTAGATATTATATTCACAAGATCCTAATTTACAGTTGAAGCGATATTCGGAAAGCTCTGTATCCGTGTATTACTTTCAGTTGTGTTTTGTATTATTTTTCTGCTGCTATGTAATGTATTTTAATCTCTGATATTTATCAAATGTATATTATTTATTCATACTCTGTTATATTCTTGAATTCTGATGGAATTGTGGTAATAAGCAATGAAATGTTCTTTTGTTTGTGTTCTGATCCGTCTTGTCCTCAAAGCAATCCGGTCTTTCCTTCACGGGGAAGTTCGGGTCGTCACACGTGGTATCAGAGCTTTGGTTTACAGAGCTCGAGAACAAGGCACATTAGAACCAAATGAAAGAATTCATCAGAGACTGGATTACTAATATCCAATGAGAATGACTAGTTAGAGATAAGGTCAGTAGTGTCCTAGAACGAGTGTAAAGAGTAGTGTTTTGAAAATAAAAATGAAAACAATTTTTTGTTTTGAAAATTTAAACCATTTCAAATGTATTTGAATATTTATTTGTATTGAATTTGGACAATTCATGTAACGACCCGGATTTTCGGTGACTTTGGTTATCGACATAAGCACGATGTCGATAACCAAAACATCGAAAAATCCTGGTAATTAGTGAAAGAAATTAGAGGGTAAGGAAAGATAAGATAGAAACTTAGAATAGAAGAAGAAGAAGAAGAAGAAGAAGAACACAACATCAGAGTAACACGAATCTCACAGCGGAACGAATAACATATAATAGATAACATATCCTTGAAATAAATCATTATATGTATACAAAACATTATCAGAGTACAATACTTACAACGCAGCGGAAATAAACTATAGCTTTATGATCCTGAAGCCGCCTGCTCCAGCTCTTCAAGTATATATGTAAATCCCGACTACTTAACTGCCCGTACAAATTTAGGCACCCAAGCGTTTAGGGAAAACAACAAAGTAAACTCCGGGTCAGTCATGGGACTGGTGTGAGTAAAACAGTTAAAAACAGTTGAACAAGTAAACGATCTCTCATAAGACCACGCCGCATAACGGAACGGGTTTTTCCCTTTTGAGAATCCAAAATATCTTTATATCAAAAACCTTTTGATATTATAATAATGTCTATCAACCATAATATATATATAATCATCTAGCAGAAACGCTTTCATCTCACGTTCTACATATATAGTATACAATCAAAACCGCAAGCACGTATTGGGTAATGGATTTCCAACTATGACAAGGTATGGAATCACCTTCCGCTTGTGTACCTCTAGAGAGGAATACACTGGGTTCAACAAGAACATCTTGCAACCCGGCCACACATGACCGACCACTCATTTCGCTTGAGTGTATCGAATGTATATCACCAACAGTTGGGATCAGCAACCGTTTCCCGAATGGGACAACATCAACAATAGATTTTTAGAAGTAAATGAAACTCTAGATCAGGTGATTATACACCCTACTTCGGTGCGACCGACTTAGCCATGCTGCCTGCCCGATTTCTGTCATTTACCGTATGTGAGGCTAGAAGCTACGCTTTATCATCATACCAGATTCACTTTGAATGCCACATCATCTAATCCATCCAATCACCGATTGACGTCCTCAACAATACATTATGTGTTAGCTAAAAGAAGTTTCCTTCTTCGCTTCCACTCTTGGTACGGTTGGAGAAATCAATATATGTGATCGTCTGGAAATATTCTGTCAGACATCCGTCCATACAAGTCATCCAGGAACAGAATGAACCGAAGGCACTATTCTGTAAACAGGATAGCCCTTGCCTAACTCCGTCTTCAATTTCCTTTGGCATATATGACTCGCAACGCTTATGCCAATACAGAGTGGTTCTTTGGATAATAATCCAACCGGTCTCTCCATATTAACAACGTTAAAATGGTCAAAACTTCGATAGTCTGTGATTTAACTATCGTATAAAACAAGTGTGCAAACAACGATATTATTTCCAAATGGAAATTTATATCGATCAAACATCATTCAACATTTCTTATTTTCTAAATTTAGAAAATATACGTTATTAACAATGGAAAACATTTCCATTTCTCGTTTTCTTTATTAGAAAACATTTCTGGTTCCTTCTTTGGAAAACATTTCCAAAGCTTCTTCATTTGGACTTAGACAGATGTTTAAACAAACCATCGCGATGCCAACTCAAATCATTTCCTTTACTGCCGAACCTTAACTATTCCTTAGTTAAAAACGAAGCCAATCAAGTTGGGGTAGAACTACCTCTCAGACCTTAACTGAACAAAATTTCTAACTTTGAAATAGGCAAAGTTCACTTTATATTCCTTTTACTATCTTCCTTACTAAATCCTCCTTCGAATAGATCTCTATTTGATTTACTCTATTCACTTAACCCCTTTCGAATAAACTATATTCGTTTTACTAACTTTATTCGAATAACTATATTCGATTTAACTCATTTGCTTCTATTCTAATCGATTAAACTAACATCGATTATCTCCTTTCAACTTTATTCTCTAATCGATTAACTAACATCGATTAACTTCTTTTACTTTAACACTAATCGATTAACTAACATCGATTAACTTCTTTTTAACTTTATTCTCTAATCGATTAACTAACATCGATTAACTTCTTTTTAACTTTATTCTCTAATCGATTAACTAACATCGATTAACTTCTTTTTAACTTTATTCTCTAATCGATTAACTAACATCGATTAACTTCTTTCAACTTTATTCTCTAATCGATTAACTAACATCGATTAACTTCTTTTTAACTTTAACACTAATCGATTAACTAACATCGATTAACTTCTTTTTAACTTTATTCTCTAATCGATTAACTAACGTCGATTAACTTCTTTTTAACTTTATTCTCTAATCAATTAACTAACATCGATTAACTTCTTTTTAACTTTATTCTCTAATCGATTAACTAGCATCGATTAACTTCTTTCAACTTTATTCTCTAATCGATTAATTTCCTATTTATAACTTCTATTTATTTTCTAAATAAATATTTCTTTTCTATTTCTATTTCTTTTCTAAATAATTATCCCTTTTATAAAACCGTGTTCGTTTTATAAATATTTCCTTTTATAAAATCCTGTGATTTTATAAAATTCCTTTATTTCAATATACATTGAAATAAATTCTTTTTACATCCCAGGGTCTTTTTATGATATTTAAAATGTCGAATAAAAATGATCAACATCATTCCAACACCCATAATCCATAACAGATTATACAACACATCATATATCACAATATATGAAAAACAGTAAAATAAATGTTGAGGAATCCAGTTGGATTCCTCCAACCTGTTTCCCTGCATCACAGATGTTAAACAATATAGATAACATCACTTTCAGTTCTATATGATATATTCTGTTAAACAGAATCAATATAGAAAATTTAACTAACTGACTAGCAGTTCAATCAAACAGTCAACATACAGTCAATCAACCAATATCTAACAGTTCTAAAAGTACAACTTGAAATTATAAACTGTTCAGAGTTAGTGAGATTTACTCACATTGGTTGTTAACCGTTGAATAGCGATTGACGTTCGGTTGATTCAATCGAGTGATTTAATCTGCCCTAATTCCTAACGATCACCAAACCGCTCCAGACCAATTCCAATATGTAGCCTGTGTCCATATGGTTCCAATATGACTGTCCGCTCGTAATTCATTTACTTATTTTCTCGGCCCACTGCTTTTCTAACCCTTTTCTTTTCTCTTACGGGCCTCACTTCTTTATCCGTTTGGCCCACCAACATCCTTCAGATCCGATCCGTACGTGAATAGTATCTCCTCTTCCAGTGGAAAAACGCAAGTCACTGCTCCGGCCATTTGTATCCTTTGAACTTCATTTGTTCATGCAGGCTCACGTTTTAACCCCAGACAAATGCAGTCCATCCCCTTACACAAATACCTAATATAAACCAACAATCCTCCCTTCCAGTTTAACATACCGAGCGCCCTGCTTTTCCATTTTAAGACCCCAACGCGAGCACCTTTATGTACAACACGTCCACATTTTAAATCTTTGGCCTTTCCAAATCAACTAGTCCAGACCCGCTAGCTTCTTCATCATCAACCCTTACCCACGTTAAAACGTGCCTCACCACTATAATGCAAAAACAAATGCCACGTCCCTATATACTACCAGATCCGCACCCTTTAGCATCCATTCTTCACCGAAACAAACGCAGTCCTATTCCTCCATGATCCCACGTTATCACCAGCACTCCCTTCCACTTCAGCTCGTCCCGCTCATCTTCGACACGAGACCATTACTCTCCACAACGCATGCACTGTTGCTTTTCTCGTTTCGGTCCTCCAGTATACGCGCCATGAAAACCATCCCACCCCTTCACGTTTTCTTGTTTTGTTTTATTTTATATCTCAGATTTTTGATTTCCTTTGAAGCCAATAACCCACGGCTATGAAGTCTCGACGGAAAGAAGCAAATCAAGACTTGCGTGCTTATTTATAGATGAGGGGACTCAATCTCGAGGTATACGTAGGTATAATACGTGCAGATTTTTACTTCTTTGATATGTTGCGGTTGGAAAACATATACGTCTGCATGAATTTGTCCCACCGTTTAAAAGGGACGTGGAGGGTTCTCCTTTCACACGTTACTTCACCGAATTTTTGTGTCCACACTATCCTAGTAGTACGTAAAGATATGTAATAAGTATATTTAAAGGTTGTTGTGGCATGGATATGCATTATTTCAAAGTGAAGTTTTTACGAACTGCTATAGACAGAAATAAACATACCGTTGTGATGAGCAAGGTGTCACGATCCCAAAAATGTAATAATACCGGTAGGTTAACTTATTCTGTGAAACCCCAAAATATTGATTACAGGGTGCAAAATACTTCAAATCAAAAGTTTCTTATTTAATTAATTAAAAATTACAGTAAAATTCTAAAAATTAATTTATCGCTATTTCCCAAAAGAACCTTGTCTGAATTCACACCCGATATCTAGTTATTTTGAAATAACCGTTATGGCCGATAAACGATTCTATAGCGACTATTCTGAAATTTGATTTGGACATATCTCAAAATCTATACGACGAAATCCTGATTTTTCTCTTCCACTAGAAAGATATACTCCACCAGCTCCACACGTTTCTTGTTTCACAGAAATCCGGCTTAAAACGAATCCTGTACATTCAGTTGAAGTTCGAATCGCCAAATAGCGAACTGCAGCGCCATTTCAAGCTCGTTTATAATTATATTATAATTATACGTTCAAACTATCGTTCAAATAATATATTCGTTATTCTACTTCAATTCCAAGCTGAATTAAACATCACAGCTGATCCAGTTCACACCATATCGCCATTTCAGCCAATTCTGATTATTTCAGAATTAAATATATTATTAAATATATTATTTTAAATTAAATATTCACCATTGTTTAATTCCACGACCATTTAATTCACTATATCACCATTGGTATAATTAAATAAACAAATCATAATACCCCTGCCAGTGCGGGTCATTACAATCTTCCCCACTTAAAATAATTTCGTCCTCGAAATTGCTAAAAAGTAGAGGACGACCCTATCGACTGGTTAGAACATATTTGTTCACTTCTTAACTTCAGTTTCAACTGAACCAATTTAATTTCAATTAAATTATTAATTAATTCTTATCAACGAAAATTTTCAAAAATCCTGAAATTTTTCTAATGCCTTAACTCTTCGAAAAATTTCGCCAGCACCTCCTTTGTACTGGTCAATATCTCAAACTCCAACTCGCCTCTCTGGGCCATCTCCAACCCAAAAGAAAATCAAACAGCCAAGCGGCTTGCCAATTCGGCTCATAAATCTTATATCCAATAGAAATATAAACTTGTACCTTTTGTCGGTATATCATTATATCCTTTCCACCTGTTATCAATTCAGCGGATACAAGGGTCATCCCAATCAAATTCTGATCTGCTTTTATCCACAACACAACCATTCGCTTGTATCCTAAGTCGAATTTTATTTCAATTTCGAGTTCCATTCTCGATTTCAAACTCTTAACTTCCCAATCTAATTTTCATTTCAAATTCTTATTTCGACAATCCAATTTTATCCAAGAATAAATTTTTCCTGATATCGTTCTATTTCCATTCAGTTTTCACTTAACTGTTTCAATTCAATTTCAGCTTACTTCCGCAAACTTCTATTTAAATTTGTTCTTAATTCAAACGGTCTCTTCCTGGGAATTTTAAACAGTTTACTTTTTCAAAAATCAAATTTTCCTTTTGAACATGTCACTGAGCCCTTTATTAATATTCCATTAGTTAAATCGCTTCTCTATTTATTTATCAATATTTGTTAACCAAATATTTTCAATAACCATATTGGCTTTTTATGTTATTTGGAAAACATTTCCGAACATCGCCTTCCTTTATTTTCTAAATCAATAACCTTTATAATCCTATTTATAATTGGAAATTATCCCAATTACTTATCTCTTTTCCGATCTCGTTTTACTTACTTAGGAAATGTTTTTTTTTTCCAAGTTTACACTTATTTGGGTTAAAACAGATGTTGTGTAAAACATCGTTACGACAACCCAAATACTATATTCAACTAACTCTTATTCAACATTGATCTTCGAGCCTGAAATCTTACTATTTATTTGTTAATAATGAAATCAATCAAGTTGGGGTATAACTACCTCTCAGACCTTGATTGAATAACATTTATAACGTCAAAACAGATATGACTACTTACTCGAATAATCAATACCATACAACTACTTATTCACTTTTTAACACATATACGCTTCCTCTTTCTATTCTCACTAGATTTTATTCTTAGTCTTCCTTTTTGATTTTAATATTTTATTTCTAAGTTCGTTTCCTTATCGACTTCTATATATATCGATACGTTGATTTCTAACTATCAAATTATCTTAAAAATATTCTAACTCCTTAAAAAAAATTTTTTTTGCCATAACCTCCTTTGAACTAGGAGCATCGGGATATTTCAAATAGCCCCCCATGGCCCTTACCAATCCAAAAGAAAAAGAAAAAGCCAAGCGGCTAGCCGATACCGCGCATAAAATCTCATATATGAATTAAATACATACCTTTTTGTCAAGCATTCTATTTATATACCTTCATACCTTTTCCATACCTATCTCATGTATATCCATACATTTCTAATTCATTTCAACTTAATCCAATCGTTTAACTTATTTCGTTAAGTGATTTTCAAATTACTGGTTTGCCCATTTCACCTTCATATTTGAGTATAACATGTTCAAATATATTTTAACTTACTTATAAACTAATCAAATTCCACCTTTTCAAACTTAGGTTTCATATTCGATTTCAAATATAAATTTACCAGTCCCCTTTACTTATCTAAAGTTCAACTTCAATTCAAGATCCATTTACTAATGGCTAATTAACTGGTTTAACTATTTCACCTTTTTATTTGAATATACATGTTCAAATATAAGTTTAACTTGTTTATCAACTAATTGATTTCCATTTCAATTTTATTTGAATTTCCTATATTCAAATTCCATTTCGATTCTCTTATTCAAATTCCATATTTGAATTCCATTTGAATTTCTATATTCAAACTCTATTTCAATTTCATTGAATTTCATATATTCAAACTCCCTTTGAATTTCTATATTCAATTTCTATTTCACTTTCAATATTCAAATCCTATATTTTCAAACTCCATTGAATTATATATTCCAATTCCCATTTCAACACTATTTGAAATCTATATTCGAATTCCTATTTCAAATTCTATTTTCAAATTCCATTTCAATCTATTTGAATTCTATATTCAAATTTCATTATTACTCTATATGAATTCTATATTCAATTTTCCATTATTTAAATCTTCTTTATTCAAATCTCATTTGAATTTCTATATTCAAATCCCCTTTGAATTTTCTATATTCAAATCCCCTTTGAATTTTCTATATTCAAATCCCCTTTGAATTTTCTTATTTAAATTCTATGTCTGGACTTCCTTTATTTAAATTCCTTTTCAAACTTTCTTTATTCATTCTTTACATAAGTCTCGATTTCAATTCCTTTTGTAATCGATATTTCTACCTTTGGAAAATAGATTTCCCTTTCAATTTCACACTTGTATTTTTATTTCTGAATTATCCAATGATAATTCTCTTCACTTCATTTATAAACTTCGTTTATAAAAGAACTATTTATAAACTTCGTTTATAAAGGAACTTCTCATTTTATTTTATTTTAAACAAGTTAATATTTCAAATCTATTTAAAAATTCAAATTCTATATTTTAAATCCCATTTTGAAATTCAACACAACTTGTCTTTCCCAAAACAAATTCAAAACAGTATCTCTGGTAGTAATTCGTCACTTACAACTCGAAAATGAATACTGATGATGCAGCTGTCATCATCAGAATCTATTTTCCAGCGATCGAAGTGAGTTCAATACTATAAAACCATTTCTAAACATTTTCACTTTGAAATTCATTTCAAAATATAATTCACACTGCTTGTAAAACAATTTAAAATCTCCCAGGATCTTAAATTTTCCTTATTTTTAATCCAAATACATTTACAAACACTTATCCAATTCTCCAGAGTCTTAACTTCAATTCTGGTTTAAATTTCAGATTTAACTCATTTGATTTCACGTATTTCACTTATATGAATTCTGATTGGTTATTCACATAACCATTTAATCTATAATCTTACTCGATTATAATAACAACCAATATATATCATAATATAATTTTGGTATATATATCTTCTCTAAATCAAGATATACCTTGGGTAAACTTATTTTAATTTACCCTCTTTTCAAAACATATCGTGACGACCCATCGTATTCGAGTGTTTAGCAACTCCTACCGATATAGTGGATCAAACTGATCGACCAGAATCCATAAACAACTAAACCAATGAATCATCACAATATAAAACAATTTTTATATCAATATACAAATACGTTCACTCGTATATATACACTCAATCTCAGTCTAGGGTATTACTAACCCTATCTCTACCGAGTCACGCCACAGAGCCAAGTAATTCTTAACTTAAGCTCTGATACCAACTGTAACGACCTGAATTTTCGACGACTTTGGTTATCGACATAAGCACGATGTCGATAACCAAAACATCGAAAAATCCTGGTAATTAGTGAAAGAAATTAGAGGGTGAGGAAAGATAAGATAGAAACTTAGAATAGAAGAAGAAGAAGAAGAACACAACATCAGAGTAACACGAATCTCACAGCGGAACGAATAACATATAATAGATAACATATCCTTGAAATAAATCATTATATGTATACAAAACATTATCAGAGTACAATACTTACAACACAGCGGAAATAAACTATAGCTTTATGATCCTGAAACCTCCTGCTCCAGCTCTTCAAGTATATCTGTAAATCCCGACTACTTGACTGCCCGTACAAATTTAGGCACCCAAGAGTTTAGGGAAAACAACAAAGTAAACTCTGGGTCAGTCATGGGACTGGTGTGAGTAAAACAGTTAAAAACAGTTGAACAAGTAAACGATCTCTCATAAGACCACGCCGCATAACGGAACGGGTTTTTCCCTTTTGAGAATCCAAAATATCTTTATATCAAAAACCTTTTGATATTATAATAATGTCTATCAACCATAATATATATAATCATCTAGCAGAAACGCTTTCATCTCACGTTCTACATATATAGTATACAATCAAAACCGCAAGCACGTATTGGGTAATGGATTTCCAACTATGACAAGGTATGGAATCACCTTCCGCTTGTGTACCTCTAGAGAGGAATACACTGGGTTCAACAAGAACATCTTGCAACCCGGCCACACATGACCGACCACTCATTTCGCTTGAGTGTATCGAATGTATATCACCAACAGTTGGGATCAGCAACCGTTTCCCGAATGGGACAACATCAACAATAGATTTTTAGAAGTAAATGAAACTCTAGATCAGGTGATTATACACCCTACTTCGGTGCGACCGACTTAGCCATGCTGCCTGCCCGATTTCTGTCATTTACCGTATGTGAGGCTAGAAGCTACGCTTTATCATCATACCAGATTCACTTTGAATGCCACATCATCTAATCCATCCAATCACCGATTGACGTCCTCAACAATACATTATGTGTTAGCTAAAAGAAGTTTCCTTCTTCGCTTCCACTCTTGGTACGGTTGGAGAAATCAATATATGTGATCGTCTGGAAATATTCTGTCAGACATCCGTCCATACAAGTCATCCAGGAACAGAATGAACCGAAGGCACTATTCTGTAAACAGGATAGCCCTTGCCTAACTCCGTCTTCAATTTCCTTTGGCATATATGACTCGCAACGCTTATGCCAATACAGAGTGGTTCTTTGGATAATAATCCAACCGGTCTCTCCATATTAACAACGTTAAAATGGTCAAAACTTCGATAGTCTGTGATTTAACTATCGTATAAAACAAGTGTGCAAACAACGATATTATTTCCAGATGGAAATTTATATCGATCAAACATCATTCAACATTTCTTATTTTCTAAATTTAAAAAATATACGTTATTAACAATGAAAACATTTCCATTTCTCGTTTTCTTTATTAGAAAACATTTCTGGTTTCTTCTTTGGAAAACATTTCCAAAGCTTCTTCATTTGGACTTAGACAGATGTTTAAACAAACCATCGCGATGCCAACTCAAATCATTTCCTTTACTGCCGAACCTTAACTATTCCTTAGTTAAAAACGAAGCCAATCAAGTTGGGGTAGAACTACCTCTCAGACCTTAACTGAACAACATTTCTAACTTTGAAATAGGCAAAGTTCACTTTATATTCCTTTTACTATCTTCCTTACTAAATCCTCCTTCGAATAGATCTCTATTTGATTTACTCTATTCACTTAACCCCTTTCGAATAAACTATATTCGTTTTACTAACTTTATTCGAATAACTATATTCGATTTAACTCATTTGCTTCTATTCTAATCGATAAACTAACATCGATTATCTCCTTTCAACTTTATTCTCTAATCGATTAACTAACATCGATTAACTTCTTTTACTTTAACACTAATCGATTAACTAACATCGATTAACTTCTTTTTAACTTTATTCTCTAATCGATTAACTAACATCGATTAACTTCTTTTTAACTTTATTCTCTAATCGATTAACTAACATCGATTAACTTCTTTTTAACTTTATTCTCTAATCGATTAACTAACATCGATTAACTTCTTTCAACTTTATTCTCTAATCGATTAACTAACATCGATTAACTTCTTTTTAACTTTAACACACATCGATTAACTAACATCGATTAACTTCTTTTTAACTTTATTCTCTAATCGATTAACTAACATCGATTAACTTCTTTTTAACTTTATTCTCTAATCGATTAACTAACATCGATTAACTTCTTTTTAACTTTATTCTCTAATCGATTAACTAGCATCGATTAACTTCTTTCAACTTTATTCTCTAATCGATTAACTAACATCGATTAACTTCTTTTTAACTTTAACACTAATCGATTAATTAACATCGATTAGCTCCTTTTTAACTTTAACACTAATCGATTAACTAACATCGATTAGCTCCTTTTGATAAACTACGTTTTCCGTTACAACTATTTCCTTTTTATAACGTTTACTTACCGTTACAAATATTTCCTATTTATAACTTCTATTTACCGTTACAAATATTTCCTATTTATAACTTCTATTTATTTTCTAAATAAATATTTCTTTTCTATTTCTATTTATTTTCTAAATAAATATCCCTTTTATAAAACCGTGTTCGTTTTATAAATATTTCCTTTTATAAAATCCTGTGATTTTATAAAATTCCTTTATTTCAATATACATTGAAATAAATTCTTTTTACATCCCAGGGTCTTTTTATGATATTTAAAATATCGAATAAAAATGATCAACATCATTCCAACACCCATAATCCATAACAGATTATACAACACATCATATATCACAATATATGAAAAACAGTAAAATAAATGTTGAGGAATCCAGTTGGATTCCTCCAACCTGTTTCCCTGCATCACAGATGTTAAACAATATAGATAACATCACTTTCAGTTCTATATGATATATTCTGTTAAACAGAATCAATATAGAAAATTTAACTAACTGACTAGCAGTTCAATCAAACAGTCAACATACAGTCAATCAACCAACATCTAACAGTTCTAAAAGTACAACATGAAATTATAAACTGTTCAGAGTTAGTGAGATTTACTCACATTGGTTGTTAACCGTTTAATAGCGATTGACGTTCGGTTGATTCAATCGAGTGATTTAATCTGCCCTAATTCCTAACGATCACCAAACCGCTCCAGACCAATTCCAATAGGTAGCCTGTGTCCATGTGGTTCCAATATGACTGTCCGCTCGTAATTCATTTACTTATTTTCTCGGCCCACTGCTTTTCTAACCCTTTTCTTTTCTCTCACGGGCCTCACTTCTTTATCCGTTTGGCCCACCAACATCCTTCAGATCCGACCCGTACGTGAATAGTATCTCCTCTTCCAGTGGAAAAACGCAAGTCACTGCTCCGGCCATTTGTATCCTTTGAACTTCATTTGTTCATGCAGGCTCACGTTTTAACCCCAGACAAATGCAGTCCATCCCCTTACACAAATACCTAATATAAACCAACAATCCTCCCTTCCAGTTTAACATACCGAATGCCCTGCTTTTCCATTTTAAGACCCCAACGCGAGCACCTTTATGTACAACACGTCCACATTTTAAATCTTTGGCCTTTCCAAATCAACTAGTCCAGACCCGCTAGCTTCTTCATCATCAACCCTTACCCACGTTAAAACGTGCCTCACCACTATAATGCAAAAACAAATGCCACGTCCCTATATACTACCAGATCCGCACCCTTTAGCATCCATTCTTCACCGAAACAAACGCAGTCCTATTCCTCCATGATCCCACGTTATCACCAGCACTCCCTTCCACTTCAGCTCGTCCCGCTCATCTTCGACACGAGACCATTACTCCCCACAACGCATGCACTGTTGCTTTTCTCGTTTCGGTCCTCCAGTATACGCGCCATGAAAACCATCCCACCCCTTCACGTTTTCTTGTTTTGTTTTATTTTATATCTCAGATTTTTGATTTCCTTTGAAGCCAATAACCCACGGCTATGAAGTCTCGACGGAAAGAAGCAAATCAAGACTTGCGTGCTTATTTATAGATGAGGGGACTCAATCTCGAGGTATACGTAGGTATAATACGTGCAGATTTTTACTTCTTTGATATGTTGCGGTTGGAAAACATATACGTCTGCATGAATTTGTCCCACCGTTTAAAAGGGACGTGGAGGGTTCTCCTTTCACACGTTACTTCACCGAATTTTTGTGTCCACACTATCCTAGTAGTACGTAAAGATATGTAATAAGTATATTTAAAGGTTGTTGTGGCATGGATATGCATTATTTCAAAGTGAAGTTTTTACGAACTGCTATAGACAGAAATAAACATACTGTTGTGATGAGCAAGGTGTCACGATCCCAAAAATGTAATAATACCGGTAGGTTAACTTATTCTGTGAAACCCCAAAATATTGATTACAGGGTGCAAAATACTTCAAATCAAAAGTTGCTTATTTAATTAATTAAAAATTATAGTAAAATTCTAAAAATTAAATTATCGCTATTTCCCAAAAGAACCTTGTCTGAATTCACACCCGATATCTAGTTATTTTGAAATAACCGTTATGGCCGATAAACGATTCTATAGCGACTATTCTGAAATTTGATTTGGACATATCTCAAAATCTATACGACGAAATCCTGATTTTTCTCTTCCACTAGAAAGATATACTCCACCAGCTCCACACGTTTCTTGTTTCACAGAAATCCGGCTTAAAACGAATCATGTACATTCAGTTGAAGTTCGAATCGCCAAATAGCGAACTACAGCGCCATTTCAAGCTCGTTTATAATTATATTATAATTATACGTTCAAACTATCGTTCAAATAATATATTCGTTATTCTACTTCAATTCCAAGCTGGATTAAACATCACAGCTGATCCAGTTCACACCATATCGCCATTTCAGCCAATTCTGATTATTTCAGAATTAAATATATTATTAAATATATTATTTTAAATTAAATATTCACCATTGTTTAATTCCACGACCATTTAATTCACTATATCACCATTGGTATAATTAAATAAACAAATCATAATACCCCTGCCAGTGCGGGTCATTACAATTCAATATATAAAGATTTTGCATATACGCCTTGCAAACATATATTCGGAGTTTTAATATGCTGGATAGATATAGAATCACACTCTAGTCGTCCGGAGATGATTCTGACGATTGAAGCTTCATCCTCAGAATTTATGTTCAAGTTTCGAAAGTGGGATATCCATATATTTCCAATTGACTGGTGTGAGAACCAAGACTAGATAGGATTTATTGTTTGTGAATTGGCATCAAAAATATGATTTTTGACTATGTAGTAAAGTTATGTGTTTGAAACGTTAATCAACTAATTGATTGATGATTGATGATTGTGTTGTATGATGATTTGTTTGATTAATTAAAATTTGGAACCATTAGCCAAATCGAATCAAAATATTGGACTGAATTGAAAATTAATTGTAATTGCATGCATATACATGTATATACATTGAACAGGTCATAGCAAGGAGGCTAGAGAAGAGGAATAAAATTGTATGCCCGACAAATAGGTACATTTTTTACTAATTTATTGGGTTTGGATGATTTTATGAGACGATTGGCTAGTCGCTTGGCCTTTTCTTCTTCTTTTTGAGATGATGGGGCCTGTGTGGCAGTTTGGGGATTTTCTCGGTGCTCCCCATACAAAGGAGGTTATGGCGAAATTTTTCGAAAATTTAGGGTGTTAGCCAAATTTTTGAAGAATTGGAAAATTCTTAGAAACTGAAAAGTTGAAGAATGAAAGCCAAACTGAAAGTTGAGTTGGATAGTTAAACAACTTTCAGCTCCATTCCATTTCGAGGACGAAAAGATTTTAAGTGGGGGAAATTGTAACAAACCGGAAAATTAGAACCAATTTAAAATTTTTATTTTGGGAATTTTAATGAATTTTGAATATTTAAAATAATTTATTTCAAATAATAACGATGAGAAATTAATTTTGAATAGAATAAGAATGTATAATTAATTTAAATCGAAGTTAGAATATGAATATTTATTTTAATTATAAAAGGAATTGGAAATGGCACGGTAGTTGGAAAATTCGAGTTCAAATTTCAAATGAATGTACAGGATTCAAAATAAACTGGATTTTAGCAAAACCAAAAATATTAGAATCTATTTGAAAATGTCTTTCCAACGAATTTGAAAAATCCAAATTTCATAGCGGGAATAAAAAGTTATGTCCAGTTGAAAATTCAGAATAGTCGCTATGGAAATATAGCCCTTAAAAATGGCAATTTTGCAAACGACCTCCGTTTTCGACAAGACCACTTTTGTTGGATCTTTATTGCTGGATTCCAATTTTCATAATTTTTGAAATCAATATGTGAGCGTGGCGAAGTAAAATGTGTTTTGACAGTTTCAGTCAATTTGGATCGACCAGAAAATGACCATTTTTCAAACGGTCTGCAAATTCAACGAAATTAGTTTTGTAAGGACCGTATTTATTTTACTGGAATTTTTGGGGTCCGTATATGGCCCCGGTAAATTGAAATGTGCGTTAAAATTCAATATATAGATTTATATTTTGATTTTGACAGAAGCTAATGGTAACAACCGAATTGGGTTACAAAACATATCCCATTGTGTTCAGAATGGGGTATTACGCTACAGACAATAGTCGGTGGGTTCGATTCGAAGTTCGAATAAAAAAGTCAACCTTTGGTGGAATAAAAAATATATAAATTAATTTATAAAAAAAACTTTTTCCTTATACCCCCTCCCTTTCCCCTTTCTCCCTTCAGAAACATATTAAAACAAAATGAAAAAGAAAGAAGAAATTGGATCGCGATCAACCCCCCTTTTCGAGGCGTCGCCGCCGCCCTCCGACCATCGGCGCCACCTTGGCCTCTTCTCCTCCTCATCCCCCTTCTTCTCCAATCCTACCCCCTAACCCTCTACAGCCCCAATCCGACCCCCATCGCGAATAACCCACCGCCGTAACCACCTCGTATCCGCCACCCCCGCCTGAGCCGCCGCAAATTCCCCCATCTCCGACGAACTCAGTGCATAGCGAAAACCCCCTCCTCCCATTGTTAACGTGAGTTTTTAAAGCATTTAACTTTAATTTTAGTCCTTAAAAATATATGAAACATAGTTATAGGAATGTAATATTCGTATAAATGATTTTTGTTTATTTAAAAAGCTATGTTTTTATTCTATATAAAACTTTAATTTTTATTTTATATAAAGCGTTGAATTTGTTTATAAAAAGTTATGGTTTTCATTTATATAAAAATGTGATTTTTATTTTGATTTTTAAAACTAGAAAGAAATGATTTTTAGAACTAGAAAGACAAGATTTTTATATGAAGAAAGAAGAGATCTTTATTTGTTTAAGATCTGATTTTTATTTGTTTAAAGATAAGATTTGGTAAATAGGAAAGATATGATTTTTAACGATATAAAAATATAATTTTTATATATATAATGACCATATGAAAATATGAGTTTTACAGAAAAGGTTAAGAATCAAAATATGATTTTTAAAATGTGATTCTCTTTATATAAAAATGTGATTTTTATATATGAAGTAACGCTATAAAAATTTGATTTTTATATACGAAGTGGCGAAATAAAAATATATGATTTTTATATAATAGAGATTATAAAAATATAAAAAGTTTATATATGAAGTGCCAATATAAAAATGTGATTTTTAAAATAAGCATCATATTAAAAATGCGATTTTTACTATGAACAGCAGGAAAATATCGCATTGGAATTTTGGGCAAATCCCGACCGTTCAGAATTAAAGAATGGAGGAGTGGATCCCAAAGGTGAGAACTCCTCATTATAATTTTCTCTGAACAGATATTTATTTTATAACTGCATATATGAACTGCTCCCCGTCATCCACAAACCATGGACGACTTGTTTGATTGTATGGTTTGATTGATTTATTTGTTTGAATTGGTTTGGGATGAGGATTGAACTGAATTGATTGAGTTATTATGTGTGTATGGCGCGAGCCAATATCAGGAGAGGGGTAATGCTAGGCATTACCCGATTTCGATATCGCGCAGTTATAATGCCGAAATTTTCTGAAATAAAATGTGTTAGTTAAAAATAACATTTTTATTGAATGAATGAACTGTTAAAAATAGTAAAGGATTGAAATAAATATTTTAACGTTAAAAATATAATTTTTAAAGTATAAAAAGACGGGATAGAATTCTCCTGAATTGAAAATGAATATTCATTACAAATCAGGCCATTTGTTTATGTACCCCCATTTTATTGTTATTGATTGGGACGATAAATTTTACACGTCGCCAAACTGCACAAATAAAACTTGTGTTTGATTGTTTGAAACCCCACATGGGTATTGGGATGATATATGATATACACTAGTCCCAATAATTAGTTGTAGTCGATAGATGGGTTGACAGGCTGTTGTAAGCATTAAATATTTATATTTAATTCTTATGCAGTGTAGAATGCACTCTGGATGATGGTTGACTGTGTTTGATTATTGTTGTATACATGTATGTATGAAATCCATATAATCAACATTGTATGGTAAATGACTGTGTTTGATTTCAGTTCAGAAAGAAGTAATATTTTAAAATAATGATTATTTTAAAATAACGAATATTCTAAAAAAATATTAAGTAAAAGATCAAAATCTGCTTTTGATGTCCGATTTAGGATGGACATGAATATATTTAAAGATATAAAGCCGTGTCGATTAGATTAACGCCATTATGACGTGAACGATATTTATATCGATTTTATTCATTTCTATAATGAATATCGAAAAGGAAATGATTTCTAAATATAATGTTTTGAAAATACTGTCATTTATATATCCATGATATGGAATATTCAATTTTGATTTGTAATCGAATGTGAAGTTGAAATTGTTTTGAAAACGAATTTAAAACGATTTATAAAATACGTTTTAAATGGAAATCGACGAAATACATATAATACATATGTTATATATATAATATATATATTTAATGGCCTGAATAGAACGCGTCGCGCCATGGTAGTTCGCGAATTTCGACCATTGACTTCGAACGGACATTACGGGAGATCTGACCGTCGGATTCTCCTAAAACTGGAACCGTTGGGATCGTATCGAAAAGGGCTTTCCAACAAATACAAGAGATTCAAAACCTAACGGTTGGATTTGGTACTATGTCCAAATCAAATTTGGAAAAGGTCGTTGTAAGTGCAGTTCGATGACCGTTTATGGAAATCGACTGTACGTGCCTTGATAAAATAATTAAAAATATTAATAATTTGTGTAACATCATAATAAATGATTTGGAAAGAGTTGGGATGAAAATTTCCATATTTAAAAAGATAAAAATATATTTTTATCGAAATGAACTGGTTATGAACTAGAATTATAATCCAATATTTTTAAATAAATAAATTGGATTTGAAATGGTTTTAAAAATAACCAGAATTTCCAATATATGAATTGGAATGGATTTGAATGGAAATTATCTTTGAAATATTTCGGTATTGGATTCCATGATTATATGGACATTGTGGAGGAATTTGGAAGATATATATATCGTTATTCCAATACGATATTTGTTGATTTCAGAATTTGATATTGAATATAAGCCGATATATTTTCTATTCAAAGCCTTGTATTTAATATCAAATGGATTTTTGGGTTTGTCGTGAACGGTGTCTTCACTAACACTATTCTTAAACCTAGTTGAGAAAAGATTAAATCTTTTATTATGATTTAATGAAGTTTACCAATTAATTAATATTTAATTGGATTGGATTTTTGGTTTTATCATGAACGGTGTTTTAAATAACACTTGTTCTTTAACCCGATTAACAAGGGAATGTGATTTTGGGTTTGTCATGAATGGTGTCTTAAATAATACTGTTCTTGAACCCCGTTTGAATAGAATAAATCTTTTAATCAAGATTTGAAGAAGAATTACCAGTTAATTAACATTTAATTGGAACTGAAAATGGAATGTGAATTGGGTTTATTGTGAACTGTGTTTTTAACGACATTTGTTCTTTAACCCGATTTACAGTGAAATAGGATTTGGAATTTATAAATCTTTTTATTAAGATTTAACGGGAATTTTCCAAAGTAAAGTTTCCCAATTTAATATATTAAATTGGAATTGAATGGAATTTTATTGATAATAAACAAAGTGAACTTCTGTGGAGGAAGGCTGTTATTACATATGGAATTTAAAAGGCTTTGCCGTTATTCCATTTATATTATTTGTCGGATACGGAAATTGATATCGATTATATATTGATTTGTTTTTCCGTGAAGATTCCATAATTAATGGAATGTGATTTGGGTTTATCGTGAACTGTATTTTAAATGACATTAGTTCTTTAACCCAGTTAAAGGCAGGATTACATGTCTGACATTGTATTTCGAACTGTATGGTTGATCTCTGTTAAATATATATTTGTTTGGTGGCAGATAATTTATTCTCTTGCTTAACACCCTTCTCTGAGATGTACGAGCTTAGATGTTATGTATCGGCAGAAATCAATAGTATGATGTAGACTATCGATGCGACATGTTTGTGTCTCCATAGTTAAATAATCATTAATGTTGATTTTTGGTAAGATTAAAACTAAGTGGAGTTTTAGTGAATCTTTAAATAGATTGAAAAGGGAATGTGATAATTTAAATTATCAATTTTGGGAAATGATCGAGAGTGGAGTATCACCAGTTTTTCTCCTAGCGATAGTTAAATCTTTAATTAGATTTAAACGGGAAATGGTAATTAATTTTATCGATAAGACCGTGGTGTTAGTTATGGAGTATTACCAGTTTTTCTCCATGGGATGAATAGGTTGGGATTGGGAAATTAAACAAATGATTACTTCGGTAAGGTGTGCTAATCCCGACTAGTTTGGAAAACCATAACATGGTTTGAATTGACATCCAAAGGAAGATTAAAGAATTTATCTTTGATAAAATTAATGGGAACCTTTCCCTAAGTATATGAATATATGAATAAAAGAATATTCAGAATTGGAATGAGGCGTATGTTGTGTTTTTATAGCACTTGTTTATTATATACATGAGTTATTCAGAAAGGCTGGGTTTATACCCACTCTGAATAACTGATTCGACGATAAGTCGACGACGAAGACGGTGGTTGAAGACCAGAGGTCTTCACATCGTTTGGATGATTACTGATGTCTTGATTGGGCTGTACACCCAAGACAAGGTAATAAGTGGTGATCGTCCAGACGTACTTGGAGATCGACGGATACGCGAGGGCCTCTCTTGTAACACCCCACCTCCGCTAGGGTCACTCACAAAGGGAATGCACTAGTTTTGGAGGAGCATTATAGAGGTAAACAAACACAGAAATATTACATGAAAGAACATGGACAAAACAGCGGAAGAATCAAAAGATAAATTTCATTACTTTCAAAAAGAGTCAAAACCTTTTACATCAAATATCCAAGGTCATTATTTTCCATTACAACAAATTATGTCTTGCATAAATAAAGAAGCATAGACTTAAAACACCAAAAGTAGCTTAATTCCCCAAAGGTAGCAGAAATGCAGCCATAGCATAGCTCAAGGTCAAAACCGTACATGAGCTTAATCGAAAGCAAGCGAAAATCCAAGCTAAGTGCTAGAGTTTCCTCCCTGAGAACCTGAGGGGGGGAAACGGAAGAAAAAGAGGCGAAAGAAAACGGGTCAGTCATAAAGACTGGTAAGTCCTAGTGACTTTCAGCATAAAAACAAGTAAAGGTAACATGACATGTATAAACTGAAAGTAAACATAAGGATGTTGTCAAGATTGGCAAGATGGACTAAGATAACATGATAAATCAAATATAGCACCACATATTCAAGGTTCTCTGCATCAATTGTACTAGAATCCCAAACCCATATCTTATATTAATCATGAAATGATCCCTTGGCCTAATATCATGAAATGACCCATTAGTAGGTCCAATGGAATGATCTACTAATCGATCGGCTCACTACAAGTTCTAGTTCATTGTGTGTCTGTGTCATACAGCCCTATCACGAATGTAGTCACCTGTGCTAGGTCCACCATAGGGTGTATCAAGCCCTAGGGTGCCAACCACCGACACGAATCAAGAATGCACAGATAAACCTACTGATGCCCAATGCCTGCTTTTTCAACTTCGGACCACGTGCACGACCATAGCCCGCCTGAACCTACACTTGCGCACCAACACAGCCATTGTTATGGTTGCTTACAATTAGCCCAGTAATCGTGCCCCACCCTGCCTAGTTCCAGGGTACCGTGATACATCTAGTGGGTTACTGCTGAAATGGACCGCGTAATTAGGGTTTCCATCCAATAGGTTAAGTGTTGTCATTTAAATTCGTGACTTAACCCCTATCAGTCTAGAATGTCAAGTTGGTTAAGTGTTGTCATTCAAGTTCATGACTTAACCCTATGAATCATGTGTCAAGTTGGTTAAGTATTGTCTTTCATGTTCATGACTTAACCCTATCATGTGGCATTAATTCATTAATGCACCCCAACCTCTCACATCAGACCTATTGTTGTGGTCACTGGATATGCCGGGCGGTTCCAGGTAAAATTACACCACAACTCAGTCTGACCTCGGAATTTTCAGGTGCGATATGACCAACTACCCACATTGGATCCTATTGTTTGCAGTAACTGGATTTGTCGGGCGGTTCTGGGCAGAATTACACTGCAAACTCAACCCAACCTCGAGTTGGCCATTTTCAAATTCATTCTAGTGTCATGTCCATGTTCAAGATTCATGTCAAGTTCGTGTCAAGTTTCAAGGCAAGTTTCATGCCCACATCTAGATTCAAGTTACAACAATGTTCATGTTTCAAGATTCATGTCAAGTTTCATGGTGAGTTTCATACCGAGTTTCCTGCAATTACCAATTTTTCCCAATGTTACCCCGTCTAAATATTAGGCTAACAATCTTAGCCTAGTTTTCCGTCCGCATGATTTTTGGCATATAATATTAGGCTAAAAACTTAGCCTAATTTAACGCACACAAAATTGGCATAAAGCAATTCATTAACATAAACATGACATAGGTGTAAACTTGGCATTCTTGGCATAGTCAATATGAACACCATAGGTGTGTACTTGGAAAACAATCAACATGAATATCATAGGTGTGATCTTGCAACGTAGACTAAATTAACATATATATAAGTGAATTCGCAACATAGACTAAATCAACTTACATATATGTGAACTTGCAAATCAATCACGACCATATGAATAAGTGTGAACTTGAAATATGACATAGGTTTAACATATACACATAAACATGTAGCTCTAACATTTAGTCACATATGTGATATGATTTTACAACCTAAAACTTGCATAACATGATAAACTACACAACTTGTCATAATATGTTATACTTCAAGTTCATATACATATGAATAGACTTATTCATTAATTCGCAATTCAATGTGATAATAAAATAGAACCACAGACATAGATCAATATCATTCAATTCCACATATAACATAATAAACATTATTCTATTATCAATCTATTTTCAAGGCATGACATAACTGAATAAATTGCTTAAAACATCGCGGGCATATAGATCTGATAACATTATTGATCATGAAAATGTTTGAATAGTAATCTAGTTTCAAGAACATGGATAGATCTAATTTAAATAGAAAAATCCCCAAAATCAAGATCCAAGGACAAATAAAAAAAAGGTCTGAATAGAAAATCAAGCTTAGATCCGATTTCATATTTATAATCCTAGGCAATAACCTCATGGTCATGAATCTTAGGTGATTAGTCACAATTGTCCTTGTCATAGTCATAGGCAATAGTCTTATGTTCAAAGTCATAGGCATAGGCATAGTCTTATGTTCACCGTCATAGTCATAGTCTTATGTTCACAGTCATAGGCATAGTCTTATGTTCATCGTCATAGTCATAGGCATAGGTATAGCCTTATGTTCACCGTCATAATCTTAGGCCATTAACAATAGTTTCAACGTCATAGGCAATATTCCCAATAGTCAAGATCCAAGAAGAAAACAAGAATAGATATGAATCATACATAAATCACTTCCAATTTATACCATGCTCATATTAGATTTATAGTTTTTATCTCAAAGTAACTAGAACTTACAGATCGTGGTCTAAGAAATTTAGATGCAGAAGTCAAGTCTAGAAATTTGTCATAGAACGTTGTCGTGTCGCTGATCTATTCTCTTGAATTGTTGTAGAAGCGTTGACCTTTGATTTGAATCGAGTTTGAATTCTTAAGCTTTAATTTGGAGGCGGCGGCCATGGTTCAAGAGGTAAATTAGCAGCATAGCAGTGTAAGAATGATTTGTATGAATTAGGCTAGGTCTTAGGATGTATTTATAGGGGTAGCAACTATTTTAGGCCCTAAGATTAATCCTAGAATCAATCCGGACCATCAAAACACGTCTTAGGCTTCAAAAATGGGTTTTGGGTCAAAACATGCCGACCAGGTCGACCTGTAGGAGGGAGGTCGACCATATGGTTGACCTGGAGGGTAGGTCGACCACATGGTTGACCTGGCCCCCAGGTCGACCTGCCTGGTGCTGTGCTGCCTAAAATTTGTTGAATCTTCTACAGGCCATAACTTCTTCATCCGGACTCCGATTTTTGAAAACTCGGACTCTATTTCATGAAGAATTCCGAGACGAATGCAATGGCGCAACCCGTTTCCCTTGATTCTTATTTTAAAAATTAATTCTTCCTTGATTTATGGTTCTAACATGTTATTAAAATTCGGATTGTTACATCTCTCCTGTATTGGACATATGGGATGAGGAATAAGGTGCCTTCGGTTTTGTTTAGACCCAGAACAAACTTGTAAATGGATTGTTTGTCTGGCATTGGATTTTATTCTATGTTTATTAATTTCTATTAAATATATATCTGTTTGGCGACAGAGAATTTATTCTCTTGCTTAACGCCCTTCACTGAGACGTACGAGCTCAGAGGTTATATATCGTTAAATATCAGTCGCATGGCATGAATTGCCTGTGTGGCATGTAGGGATGCAGTGATCAAGGCTTCTGTTGAAAAGCTGAGTCTTGTGGTTGATGATCAAAGCATAGTTTTAATATAGCGCCTCTTTGTGTATAGCGTTAATTCGTGAGCCTCATACCTCGATATGAGTTAAAAACAGGATAAGGACCATTGGGAGAATACGACATTTCTTTCTAGCTATGAGTAGTGTCAGTGTAACAACCCATGTTTTTATAATGTGTAATAACTATAAATCAAGGCAGAATTAATTTTTAAAATAAGAATCAAGGGAAACGGGTTATGCCATTGCGTTCGTCTCGAAATTCTACTTGGAAACGAGTCCGAGTATTCGAAAATCGGAGTCTGTATCACCTAGTTATGACCTTTCGAAGTTTTCAGAAGTTTTCAAGTTCAAAACAGCTCAATTCGAAATTCAAACCTCAGAATGGACTAGGTGGGAAATTTCCCGCCCAGGACCAGGTCGACCTGGGGGTCGACTATGTAGTCGACCTACCCAGGACCAGGTCAACCATAGTGTCGGCCTGGTGGTCGACCTAGTGGCCGAGTCCACTTTTGAAGCTGGATTCACTCTGATGTTCCTGGCCTCGTTTCTGTCCACATTCGTTGACCTGACCCTATATATACAGCCCCTAACACTAGTCTCTCTACACAAAATTCTTTCTGACCTTATGCTTCTCTGATTCTGGTTGAAAAGTTAGAGAAAGAGACTACTTCTTCTATGTCAAAACTACGTTGCTGATTTGGGGATTTCTGTTAGGACTTGACTAAGCATATAAAGATTCAACATCGACTCTCTTTTTCTATTTCTCGAACCACGATCTGTAAGCCCTAGTTATTTTTAGATTTAAACTGTAAATGTAATATGAATGTGTTGTAAATTGAAATTGGACCTATGTATGATGACTGTTTTACATCCATTCTTGTTCATCTTGAATCTTGACTTTTGGTATTTTACTATGACATTGATTTGGGGCCTATTCATGTTGTAAATCAAAAAGAAAAACCCCTCATATTATCAAGTTGAATCTGCTATTAGTCACATGTTTATGACTATCGCCTTATGTCAATCGTTACCATGACTATACTATCACCTTATGTCAATCGTTACCATGACTATACTATCACCTTATGACAACTGTTATCTTGACTAGAACCTTATTTTGCTAGATTTGGAATCTTTATGTTTGAGGCCAATATTCCATATGCCAGTAATGTTATAATCATTTATCTCAAGTCATACCATGCTATGCTAGTAATCACTTTTGCCACCTTATACCCGTTCCTTTTTATGTTATTCCTAATTAGATTTATTTGTATCGATTCGAGCTTACGTGCGATGGGAATACGATTTGGGTAGACTAGGTAAAATGTGAATTGGCTTTGAACTTGAACATGAATGTTATTATAACTTGAACCTGGATATGGACATGAACTTGACACGATTTGACATGAAACATGACCTGAAAACTTGACATGAATCTAGACATGAAAACTTGAACGTGGACATGACAATTAGATAAACTTGAAAATGGCCAACTCGAGGTTAGGTTGAGTTTGCAGTGTAAATCTGCCCGGAACCGCCCGACAAATCCAGTAGCTACAAACAATAGGATCCAATGTGGGTAGTTGGTCATATCGCACGTAAAACCCGAGGTTAGACTATGTTGTGGTGTAAATCTGCCTGGAACTGCCCGGCAAATCCAGTGACCACAACAGTTAGTCTAATGTGAGAGGTTGAGGCGCATTAATGAATTAATGCCATATGATAAGGTTAAATCATGGACCACTTGAATATACTTAACCAACTTGTCGCGATGATTTGATAGGGTTAAGTCATGAACCGCTTGAACACACTTAACCAACTTGATACATGATTTGGATAGGGTTAAGTCATGAATTTGAATGACAACACTTAACCCATTAGAAACACTAGTTACGCGGTCCTTTTCAGCAGTAACCCACTTAGATGTATCACGATACCCTAGGACTAGGCGGGGTGGGGCACGATTATTGGGATGATTGTAAGCGACCAGAACGACGGCTGAGTAGGTGCGCCATTGTAGGTTCAGGCGGGCTATGGTTGTGCACGTAGTCCGAAGTTGAAAAAGAAGGCATTGGGCACCTATAGGTTTACACTGTGCGTGCTTGATTCGTGTCGATGGTTGGCACCATAGTACTTGATACACCCTATGGTGGACCTAGCATAGGTAACTACATTTCAGGATTGGGCCGTATGACACAGACACATGACGAGCTAGAACTTGTAGGGAGCCGATCGATTAGTAGATCGTACCGTAGGACCCAGTAATGGGTCACTTCATGAAACTGGGCCAAGGGATCATTTCATGATTAATACTTGACATGGGTTAGAACACTAGTACAGATGGTGCAGCGTATCTTGAATATGCGATACTAGACTTGACTTATCTTGTTTATCATATCATTCCTGTTATCATCCTTATGTTTAATTCCAATTTTCGCATATCATGTTACCTTTACTAGTTTTTATAATGAAAGTCACTAGGGCTTACCAGTCTTTATGACTGACCCTTTTTCTTTCATCTCTTTTTCTTTTGTCCCCCCCCCCCCCCAAGGTTCTTAGGGAGGAATCACTAGCTCTTAGCTTGGATTTAGCTTGCTTTCTGACAGCTCATGTACGGTTTGGTCTTGAGCTATGCTATGGCTGCTTCTGCTATTTATGGGGAATAATTTACTTTTGTTATCCTAAGTTTATGCTTCTTTATTTGGAACTTGATGTAATGGAATAATTTGTACCTTGGATATATGAGGTTTTGACTTGTTTGTCGAAAGTAATAAAAATTTGGTTTTTAATTTCTACCGCTGCTTTATTTATGTTCTGCCTTGTGATATCTCTGTGTATGTTTACCTAGATAATACTCCACCAAAACTAGTGCATTTCCTTTGTGAGTGACCCTAGCGGAGGTGGGGTGTTACATTTGGTATCAGAGCAGAAGGTTACCAGGCTAGGCAAAAAAGTTTTAAAAACCTTCTGAAACTATTTTCAAAACAACTTATAAAGAAGAATTTTTTCAAAGAAAAGTTTTATGTTTAAAAAGGCTATTCCCCAAAAAGCCATTAGCACTTTCCTTTGTTTCCTCGTTTGAATCTTTTTCTTTTCATTTTTCAGCATGGCTGATCTTAACCTGCCTGAGGGAATACCCGTGCCTGGATGGGTCCGAAGTTACTTAGAAGCCAGGGCCAACGGCGCGGGCCCGGCAGACATCCCTCCTCCTCCCCCAGTGGTCGCGGTTCCTCCTCCTCCTGGTACCGCCTTTGCCAAAACATGCAAAGACTTTAAAGCAATGGGCGACAAGAACTTCATTGGAACTGAAACCTTTATTGAGGCACGAAACTGGCTAAAGGAGACTGAAGACTTGTTCATTTTCTTTGATATGGAGGACCATAGGAAAGTTCAGTTGGCAGCATGGTTGTTGAAAGAGGAAGATGCATTTTGGTGGGAAGTCACCAATGCCACCAGGCCAGTTGAGACTTGGGCAGACTTTAGAGAGAGGTTGGGCTTAAATTCTTATCATTAGCAGAAGAGAACCTTCAGATGGAGAGGTTCCTAGCACTCAAGCAAGGGGACATGTCCGTTAGGGAGTTGTAACAACCCGTGTTTTATAACGTGTAAAAACCATAAATCAAGGCAGAATTAATTTTTAAAATAAGAATCAAGGGAAACGGTTTGCACCATTGCGTTCGTCTCGAAATTCTGCTTGAAACGAGTCCGAGTTTTCGAAAATCGGAGTCCGTATGACCAAGTTATGACCATTCTAAGTTTTCAGAAGTTTTCAAGTTCAAAAATTGTTCAATTCGAATTCAAAATTAGAATTTCAAACCTCCAAATGGACTGGGCGGGAAATTTACTGCCCAGGACCAGGTCGACCTGGGGGTCGACTATGTAGTCGACTTACCCAGGACTAGGTCGACCATAGTGTCGACCTAGGGGTCGACCTGGTGCCCGAGCCCATTTCTGAAGCTGGATTCACTCTGATGTATTTGGCCTCGTTTCTGTCCACATTCTTTGACCTGACCCTATAAATACAACCCCTAACACCAGTCTCTCTACACAAAATTCTTTCTGGCCTTATGCTGCTCTGATTCTGATTGAAAAGTTTGAGAGAAGGACTGCTTCTTCTACGTTGAGACTGCGTTAAGGAAATTGATGATTTGGGGACTTCTATTAGGACTTGACTAAGCATATTCAACATCAACTCTCTTTTTCTAATTCTCGAACCACGATCTGTAAGCCTCAGTAATTTTCAGATTTAAACTGTAAATGTAATATGAATATGATGTAAACTGAAATTTGACCTATGTATGATGACTGTTTACATTCATTCTCGTTCATCTTGGATCTTGACTCTTGGATATTACTATGACATTGATTTGGGGCCTATTCATGTTGTAAATCAAAAAGAGAAACCCCTCTGATTATTATGTTGAATCTGTTATTAGTCACATGTTTATGACTATCACCTTATGACATTCGTTACCATGACTATACTATCACCTTATGACAGTCGTTACCATGACTGTACTATCACCTTATGACAGCTGTTATTTTGACTAGTATCTTATTTTGCTAGAATTGGAATCTTTATGTTTGAGGCCAATATTCCATATGCCAGTAATGTTTTAATCTTTTATTTCAAGTCATACTATGCTATGCTAGTAATCACTTTTTCCACCTTATACTCGTTCCTTTTTATGTTATTCCCTATTAGATTTATTTGTATCGATTCGAACTTACGTGCAATGGGAATACGATTTGGGTAGACTAGGTAAAACATAAATTAGCTTTAAACTTGAACATGAACGTTATTATGACTTGAACCTGAATATGGACATGAACTTGACACGATTTGACATGAAACATGACCAGAAAACTTGACATGAATCTAGACATGAAAACTTGAACGTGGGCATGACAATTAGATAAACTTGAAAATGGCCAACTCGAGGTCGGGTTGAGTTTGCAGTGTAAATCTGCCCGGAACCGCCCGGCAAATCCAGTGGCTATAAACAATAGGATCCAATAAGGGTAGTTGGTCATATTGCACGCAAAAACCCGAGGTTAGACTATGTGGTGGTGTAAATCTGCCCGGAACCACCCGGAAAATCCAGTAACCACAACAGATAGTCTAATGTGAGAGGTTGGCATGCATTAATGAATTAATGCCACATGATAGGTTTAAGTCATGAACCGCTTGAATATACTTAACCAACTTGACACGATGATTTGATAGGGTTAAGTCATGAACTGCTTGAACACACTTAACCAACTTGATACATGATCTGGATAGGGTTAAGTCACGAATTTGAATGACAACACTTAACCCATTAGAAACCCTAGTTACGTGGTCCTTTTCAGCAGTAACCCACTTAGATGTATCACGATACCCTAGGACTAGGCAGGGTGGGGCACGATTACTGGGCTGATGGAAAGCGACCAGAACGATGGCTGAGTAGGTGCGCAATTGTAGGTTCAGGCGGGCTATGGTCGTGCACGTAGCCCGGAGTTGAAAAAGCAGGCATTGGGCACCCGTAGATTTACACTGTGCGTGCTTGATTCGTGTCGGTGGTTGGCACCATAGGACTTGATACACCCTATGGTGGACCTAGCACAGGTAACTACATTTCAGGATAGGGCCGTATGACACAGACACATGACGAGCTAGGACTTGTAGGGAGCTGATCTCATAGTAGATCGTACTGTAGGACCCCGTAATGGGTCACTTCATGATACTGGGCCAAGGGATCATTTCATGATTAATACTTGACATGGGTTAGAACACTAGTACAGTTGGTGCAGCGAACCATGAACATGCGATGCCAGACTTGACTTATCTTGTTATCTTAATTATTCTACTAGTTCTGTTATCATCCTTATGTTTAACTCTAGTTTTCACATATCATGTTACCTTTACTAGTTTTCATACTGAAAGTTACTAGGGCTTACCAGTCTTTATGGCTGACCATTTTTCTTTCGCCCCTTTTTCTTTCATTTCCCCCCCAGGTTCTCAGGGAGGAAACACTAGCTCTTAGCTTAGATTTAGCTTACTTTCTGACAGCTCATGTACGGTTTGGTCTTGGGCTATGCTATGGCCGCTTCTGCTATTTATGGGGAATAATTTACTTTTGTTTTAAGTTTATGCTTCTTTATTATGAACTGGATGTAATGGAATAATTTGTATCTTGGATATATGAGTTTTTGACTCTTTTCTGGAAAATAATAAGAAGTTGGTTTTTAATTTCTACCGCTGCTTTATTTATGTTCTGCCTTGTGATATCTCTGTGCATGTTTACCTAGATAATACTCCACCAAAACTAGTGCATTCCCTTTGTGAGTGACCCTAGTGGAGGTGGGGTGTTATAGGAGTACATGAATAAGTTTAATCAGCTTGCTCGGTTCGGTTTGGATTTGGTCAACACGGCCCAGAAAAAGGCTGTACGCTTTGCTCGAGGATTGAACAAGCCACTACACAGCTTGGCCATAACTCATATACCCATGGGGGTGACCTTTGAAAGCTTGGTGGATATGGCTCTACTTCATGAGGAAGACAAGAATAGCAAGAAGGAGGTTAAGCCTAATGAGACTCAGAATAAGAAAGCTGACTTCAAGAAGGGGAACAACAAGAATAACAAGAGCAACAACAAACCACATGAGACAAGGAAGTGCAAATTTTGTGGTATTACAGGACATCTAGCTAAAGACTATAGAAAGAAGAAGAGGAAGTTGGGTGAATGCTGTCATTGTGGAGATACCGGACACATCAGCAAGGATTGCCCTAAGAAGCAAGGGCAGGGGCAAGGGCAGACCCAGCGAGCAGGACCTTTTGGAGGGCAGATGCATGCTCTCAACACCACTCTAGCTCTTGACCGAGGTAGTAATATTTCCGTAGAAAGCCTTGTTTACATTTCTGACTTTCCTATTCGAACCTTATTTGACTCTGGCACATTGCATACTTTTATTTCTTCTGATATTGTTGAAAATCTGCACCTAAGTACTAGTCTGGTTGAGGATCCCGTTACAGTTTCAAATCCAATTGGGGGCTCCGCCCATTTATCTATGATGTGTATGGATTTGAGGATCTCTATCTTAAGCGCAAAATTCACGTGTAATGCTTATGTTCTCGGATTTATGGGATACGGTTTGATCCTAGGAATGGATTGGCTATTTGATTATGGAGCCATTCTTGATTGTGAACAAATGGTAGTGAGGCTCATGACTCGCCTTGGTAATACCCTTGAAATTTCTTATAACCCTACCGGTTCGGTCATGTTGTGTTATCTTGAATCTCCTGACTCGTCCGTCAATAATTTGCAATCTGTAAGAGTGGTCCGAGAATATCCAGATGTCTTTGATGAAGTGAGGGGGTTAACTCCTAAACGCGAGACAGACTTCCGAATTTATCTTGTTGATAATGCCAAGCCAGTTTCATTGACCATTAGGCACATGGCCCCGCGAGAAAGAAGAGAGCTCAGTAAACAAATTAACGAGTTGCTTGAGAAAAATTTCATAAGACGAAGCATTCCTGAATGGGGTGCCCCAGTGGTATTTGCTACTAAGGCGGATGGATCGCTTCGTCTGTGTGTGGATTATCGTGAATTAAACAAGCTGACAAAGAAGAATAGGAACTCACTACCAAGAATCGACGATTTGTTTGACCAGCTTGTGGGAGCATCTGTTTTCTCTCAACTCGATCTAGCAACAAGATTCCATCAGCTTAGAGTGGCTGAGGATAGCATTGACAAAATTGCGTTTAGGACTCCAGATGGGTTCTTCGAATGGCTCGTCATGTCGTTTGGGTTAACGAATGCACCCGCGTACTTTGTAGATTTGATGAGTAGGGTGTTTTGGGAGTTCCTTAACAATTTTGTGGTACTTTTCATGGGTGATATTTTGATCTTCTCAAAACATGAAGAAGAGCATGCTGGACATCTCAAGGAAGTCATGGAAACGCTTAGAACACACCAGTTAAAGGCTAAGTTCTCTAAATGTCATTTTTGGAGGAAGGAAGTTCGGTTCCTTGGACATGTAGTTTCTAAGCAAGGCATAGTCGTGGACCCCGCAAAGGTAGTTGCGGTACAGGACTGGAAAATTCCTAAGAATGCAACGGAGGTGAGGAGCTTTCTCAGTTTGGCGGGCTACTACAGGAAGTTCATTAAGGACTTCGCTAAGATTTCAACCCCTCTTACTAAGTTAACAAAGAAGAACCTAGCTTTTGCATGGGACATAGAGTGTGACGCTGCTTTTCAGAGACTTAAGAGAGCCCTCACCACAGCTCCAGTTTTGGCATTACCCGATGGAGGTAAGATATTTACCGTGTACACAGATGCGTGCGGCACGGGATTAGGCGTTGTCCTAGTGCAAGAAGGAAGAGTAATATGCTACGGGGGCAGACAACTTAAAGTTCATGAGAAAAACTATCCCATGCATGACTTGGAGTTGGCCGCGATTGTTTTTGCACTTAAAGCTTGGCGCCATTATCTTCTAGGGGAAAGGTTTGGGCGGTATACCGACCACAAATCGCTCAAGTACCTCTTCTCACAGAAAGATTTGAATCTAAGACAACAGCGGTGGATGGAATTCTTGGCATCATATGACTTCGATATAGCTTATACCCCTAGCAAGGGTAATGTTGTGGCGGACGCGCTAAGTAGAAAAAGGTTGACTTTGAGCCCCTTGTTCGTTGAAAGGAAAAACCTTGAGTTTATAGAAACCTTTGATTTTACACCTGCTGTTGAGTCATTGACTGCTATGTTAGCATCTCTTGAGTTAAGACCTACACTTCTAGATCAAGTAGGGACTTCACAGGAGGAAGACCCACAGATAGTCGAAATCATGAACAAGCTGATTAGTGGTGAGACGTCAAGTAGCCTCAGTAGGTATGCCATAGATGACAAGGGATGGCTAAGGCGCGATGGAAGGCTATGTGTCCCACAAGTGGAAGACCAAGGAAGGAAGTTCTCGAAGAAGCGCATCACTCGAAGATGACCATACATCCTGGAGGGGATAAGATGTACAGAGATATGAAACGCATGTTCTTTTGGGCTGGAATGAAAAAGGACGTGGCAGAGTTCGTTTCGAAGTGCATGGTGTGCCAGCAAGTAAAGGTCGATTCGAAGAAGCCCGGTGGGCTATTATATCCTTTGGAGGTTCCGCAATGGAAATGGGAGACTATCTCGATGGATTTCGTGGATGGACTGCCTAGGTCAAGGAAGGGAAATACTAGCATATGAGTCATAGTTGATAGACTCACGAAAAGTGCTCACTTCATTCCGGTGAAAAGCAAGAAGACCGCATCATGGCTAGCGTCTATTTACCTTCGAGAGATAGTACGGTTGAATGGGGTTCCTTCTAGTATAGTTAGTGATCGTGACCCGATTTTCACTAGCCAGTTTTGGAATAGTCTACAAGAAGCAATGGGTACACGACTGAGCTTAAGCATGGCCTATCACCCACAGTCGGATGGACAAACTGAAAGGGTAAATAGGGTACTAGAAGATCTCCTGAGGCTATGCATTCTTGACTTTGGTGGTACTTGGGAAGACCATCTTCCTCTCGCGGAGTTTGCATATAATAACAGTTACCAAGCTAGCATCGGAATGGCACCGTTCGAAGCCCTGTATGGAAGACCATGCAAGTCGCCAACTTGTTGGTGGGAGACGACAGACAGACTTATACTTGGGCCCGACATGATAAGGGACACTTCTGAGAAGATTGAGTTGATATGAAGACGGATGAAAATAGCCCAAGATAGACAGAAATCTTATGCGGACCAGAGAAGGACAGACCTAGAATTCGAAGTCGGGGACATGGTCTTTATAAAAGTTTCTCCGTTACGCAATGTAGTTCGTTTTTGAGCAGTTGAAAAGCTAGCACCAAGGTTCATCGGACCGTTCCCCATCAATAAGAGGATTGGACGGATGGCCTATAAGGTAGACTTACCCGAGAAGTTATCTGGAGTACACAATGTCTTTCACGTCTCGCATCTCCGGAAGTGCTTGCATGGGTCAGCTGAAGTGGTTGAGCCAAGCATCCTTGAAGACGTAGAAGTGGAAAAAGAAACAACATTGAGGCGAGCTCCGATTCGTATCTTAGAAACGGAGATTAAGAAGCTAAGGAATCGAGAAGTCAAGCTAGTTAATATGCAGTAGTGTGAAGCCCAAGAAGACGCAACTTGGCAAACCGAAGAGAAGATACGCGCGCTTTACCCATTTCTTTTTGAGGGTACATTCTCGATCTCTTTTTCCTATAAACTTGAAAACCTTTTCGTATCATGCTTCTAATATCTATGTTTGTCTTGTTATCTTCTCAATCTTATCCTGAGAACCTTAGGTAAAACCATATGGATGTAAACATGTGACTGAAACATGTTATGGTTTATGTTTGCATGTGGTTGCTAGTGGATGTAAGACACACATTAGGCACTAGATCGGCTCAGTCACATTTTCATATTGCATATGCATGAGTGCTTATAGTTGTACATGGATGGAACTTGTTATGCTATCACTTGGATGTTGCATATGAATGAATGTTATTGCACTCATGTAAAGATTATAAACTATGTTAGGAATTTGCATACATGTTGGATTCATGACACTAACATATTTTGCATTGAGGAGGTTTACTGAATCAGTAACCGCCTGATCTTTTGCATCAGATAAGTACATATACACACACTTTCTGCATATGTTCATACAGCACTAGAAATCTTTTAAGGATAATGGTTGCCTGTGGATGATGGTTTGAATAGATGGATGATGGATGGTAGGACACATCCTCCCAAACTTAGAGATTTCGGGGACGAAATCCTTTAAGGGGGGAGAATGTAACAACCCATGTTTTTAAAACATGTACTAACCATAAATCAAGGCAAAATTAATTTTTAAAATAGGACTCAAGGGAAATGGGTTAAGCCATTGCGTTCGTCCCGAAATTCTGCTTGGAAACGAGTCCGAGTTTTCGAAAATCGGAGTCCGTATGACCAAGTTATGACCTTTTGAATTTTTCAAGTTCAAAACAGCTCAATTCGAATTCAAAATTCGAAATTCAAACCTCAAAATGGACTGGGCGGGAAATTTCCTGCCCAGGACCAGGTCGACATGGGGGTCGACTATGTAGTCGACCTACCCAGGACCAGGTTGACCAGAGTGTCGACCTGGGGGTCGACCTGGTGGCCGAGTCCACTTTTGAAGCTGGATTCGCTCTGATGTTCCTGGCCTCGTTTCTGTCCACATTCGTTGACCTGACCCTATATATACAGCCCCTAACACTAGCCTCTCTACACAAAATTCTTTCTGACCTTATGCTGTTCAGATTCTGGTTGAAAAGTTAGAGAAAGAGACTACGCCATCTATGTTGAAACTAAGTTGCTGATTTGGGGATTTCTATTAGGACTTGACTAAGCATATAAAGATTAAACATCGACTCTCTTTTTCTATTTCTCGAACCACGCTCTGTAAGCCCCAGTTATTTTTAGATTTAAACTATAAATGTAATATGAATGTGTTGTGAATTGAAATTGGACCTATGTATGATGACTGTTGTACATCCATTCTTGTTCATCTTGAATCTTGACTTTTGGTATTTTACCATGACATTGATTTGGGGCCTATTCATGTTGTAAATCAAAAAGAAAAACCCCTCATATTATCATGTTGAATCTGCTATTAGTCACATGTTTATGACTATCGCCTTATGTCAATCGTTACCATGACTATACTATCAACTTATGTCAATCGTTACCATGACTATACTATCACCTTATGACAACTGTTATCTTGACTAGTACCTTATTTTGCTAGATTTGGAATCTTTATGTTTGAGGCCAATATTCCATATGCCAGTAATTTTATAATCATTTATCTCAAGTCATACCATGCTATGCTAGTAATCACTTTTGCCACCTTATACCCATTCCTTTTTATGTTATTACCTAATTAGATTTATTTGTATCGGTTCGAGCTTACGTGCGATGGGAATACGATTTGGGTAGACTAGGTAAAACGTGAATTGGCTTTGAACTTGAACATGAACGTTATTATAACTTGAACCTGGATATGGACATGAACTTGACACGATTTGACATGAAACAAGACCTGAAAACTTGACATGAATCTAGATATGAAAACTTGAACGTGGGCATGACAATTAGATAAACTTGAAAATGGCCAACTCGAGGTTGGGTTGAGTTTGCAGTGTAAATCTGCCCGGAACCGCCCGGCAAATCCATTGGCTACAAACAATAGGATCCAATGTGGGTAGTTGGTCATACCGCACGTAAAACCCGAGGTTAGACTATGCTGTGGTGTAAATCAGCCCGGAACCGCCCAGCAAATCCAGTGACCAAAACAGTTAGTTTAATGTGAGAGGTTGAGGTGCATTAATGAATTAATGCCATATGATAGGGTTAAGTCATGGACCACTTGAATATACTTAACCAACTTGACACGATGATTTGATAGGGTTAAGTCATGAACCGCTTGAACACACTTAACCAACTTGATACATGATTTGGATAGGGTTAAGTCACGAATTTGAATGACAACACTTAACCCATTAGAAACCCTAGTTTCGCGGTCCTTTCCAGCAGTAACCCACTTAGATGTATCACGATACCCTGGGACTAGGCAGGGTGGGGCACGATTACTGGGCTGATTGTAAGCGACCAGAACGACGGCTGAGTAGGTGCGCCATTGTAGGTTCAGGCGGGCTATGGTCGTGCACGTAGTCCGGAGTTGAAAAAACAGGCATTGGGCACCTGTAGGTTTACACTGTGCGTGCTTGATTCGTGTCGGTGGTTGGCACCATAGGACTTGATACACCCTATGGTGGACCTAGCACAGGTAACTACATTTCAGGATAGGGTCGTATGACACAGACACATGATGAGCTAGAACTTGTAGGGAGCCGATCGATTAGTAGATCGTACAGTAGGACCCCGTAATGGGTCACTTCATGAAACTGGGCCAAGGGATCATTTCATGATTAATACTTGACATGGGTTAGAACACTAGTACAGATGGTGCAGCGAATCTTTAATATGCCATACTAGACTTGACTTATCCTGTTTATCATATCAGTCCTGTTATCATCCTTATGTTTAATTCCAATTTTGGCATATCATGTTACCTTTACTAGTTTTTATACTAAAAGTCACTAGGGCTTACCAGTCTTTATGGCTGACCCTTTTTCTTTCGCCTCCTTTTCTTTCCCACCCCCCCCCCCCCCCCAGGTTCTCAGGGAGGAAACACTAGCTCTTAGCTTGGATTTAGCTTGCTTTCTGACAGCTCATGTACGGTTTGGTCTTGAGCTATGCTATGGCTGCTTCTGCTATTTATGGGGAATAATTTACTTTTGTTATCCCAAGTTTATGCTTCTTTATTTGGAACTTGATGTAATGGAATAATTTGTACCTTGGATATATGAGGTTTTGACTTGTTTGTTGAAAGTAATAAAAATTTGGTTTTTAATTTCTACCGCTGCTTTATTTATGTTCTGCCTTGTGATATCTCTGTGTATGTTTACCTAGATAATACTCCACCAAAACTAGTGCATTCCCTTTGTGAGTGACCCTAGCGGAGGTGGGGTGTTACCGTCAGCGTTTTGTACGCCCTAACATTGTTATATTTTTACCTATGTGGTTGTTGGAATGCGAGGCGCCTCGGATATATCAATCACTATGGAGCTGATGGATAGCTCCGATAGGACCGGGAAACGTGTGTTCAGGAATAACTATTCCTTAAATATAAGGGAGGACCGGCCTAACCGATTCCAGGGGTTACCCAGAGTGTGTAGTCCTGAGACATTTGCTGAGTGTCTCAAAGCGGAAAGGAGTATATCCCTTGCCTAGACTCATGACGGAAATCCAATTTCCGATATGTGATATTTCGGTTTTATTTTTAGAGCCTAGTATTGGCGACATGCTAGATGGTACCCATGCCGCCTATGATTGATACATTTATATTTGAAGTTGTTTTCATACAGTTTACACTATAATAGTATCAAAATGATTTGTTTTAAACGTACCAAGCATGTTTGGCTATTATAAGGGAAAACACTATCCTCTGGCTTGCGTTGCATTGTGTGATGGGACCTCGGTCTTATAATAGCTTCATTTTCCAAAAAGCATTGCGTTGTTTGTTTTATGCACTAGTATTCTTAGGGAGAACCCGTATCGTGTTATACGGCATGGTCCCTTGATTTACTTTGTTTTTAAAGTAAAGTTTAAAATAACTGTTTTAGTTCTCACAAAAGTCACATGACTGACCTGGAGTTTATTGTTTTAACCTAAACTCTGGGTGCCCTTATTTTCCTCATGGGCAGCCAGTAGTTGGGTTTTGCAGATACTATACTCACAGGATCCTAATTTACAGCTGAAGCGATATTCGGAAAGCTCTGTATCCGTGTATTACTTTCACTTGTGTTTTGTATTATTTTTCCGCTGCTATGTAATGTATTTTAATCTCTGATATTTATCAAATGTATATTATTTATTCATACTCTATTATATTCTTGTATTCTGATGGAATTGTTGTAATAAGCAATGAAATGTTCTTCTGTTTATGTTTTGATTCGTCTTGTCCTCAAAGCAATCCGGGCTTTCCTTTACGGGGAAGTTCGGGTCGTTACACTTCAACCTTTAGAAAGGAGGTGAATAAAGCTGGTGAGTCCACTGTGAAAATGGGAGGAATTATGGAAAGAAAGTGCTCAATGTGAGAAGGAATGAAGAATGGAGGAGAGTGACAATTAGGAAGAAAGGCATCCTTAGTGCTCCTTTCAGATGAAATAGCCTTAGTAAGGAAGCTATGCAAGAAACTGATCTAGCTGGTCATCAAGTTTTGTCGAATAAGTTTGGGGTGCTAGATATTATTGGTGAAGGAAGTGAAAATACAAATGGGAATCCTAATTGCGGCAGTGAAATTGAACTAGAGGATGGAGAGATTAGAGATGGTGAAACAAAGGGACCAGAAGTCGTAGTGAAGCAATCTGATGGTGATAGAGTACCACGTGCAGTTGTTGCTACTAAAATAGATGATCTTACTGCGAATGATACACATAATGAAGACGGTGAAATAAGTGGAAATAAAAGAGGTGAGTAAACAAAGCAATATGACCTTGCTGTTGTAACTGATAAACGTGAAGCAAAATTCAGGCTAATTAGTACTGCTAATGAGGATGAAAATGTGAATGAGGGTAATGTTAAAGAGGATGAAATGTTAACGAGAGCATTACACATGTCCAGCAATGTGACAAGATCACAGTCCAGAGTGAATTTAATGAGGCTACAAATGTAGCACTAAATCGATCTATAACTGATGACATGCTATATATATATAAGCACTGAAGCGATCTATAACTGATGACATGCCATATATATATATATAGTAAGCTACAAGATGAGTTAGTTGGTAAAGTCCTGAACTCCAAACAGTATCATGTAACGAAGAAGACGGTGAAAGATTTCAAGGAATTCAAACTGAGGAACAGTCTAGAACTGATGGATAAGGCAAGCCTAGTAGGGGTTACGGATTTAGTTAAGTAAATGGTTATAAGTGTTAACAACAGAGGTACATCATCTCCAAATGTCAACAGCAATAGCCCGTATGGGCATCTACCCGCTCCTCCTGGATACAAAGAACGACCTCTGGATATTGTTACTGAACTGGAGCTTACCAGCTCAATTGAAAAGGAAGGCACTAAAACTCCGATAACAAGGAGCAGGAAGAAAGATATGCTAAAGAATCAACAAGAAAATGGTTGACTGTCACTGGGGAAGTGTAACTTTAAGGTGATTGGTAACGTCATATTATATTGTCAGAGGCAATGTTAAATTAGATAAGAAGTTAGTGATATTGTAAAGTTGTTCTTTTTGCTCCCGTGTGTGGAAGCAATTAGTTGATATACCAATTGTATATGACCTGTATTCACATATACCTTTTTCTTTTTTGATAAAAAAGTGTTACGGAACACTATAAAAACCGGTCGGCCTTGACAAAAAAACAATTTAGTAAATATGTCGACAATTTGATTTTCAGTTGAGAATTGTTCTAAATTAACAATTTCCTTTTCTATGTTATCACAAAGAAAGTGGTGATGAATATCAATATGTTTAGTTCGTGAATGATTTATAGGATTTTTGGATAAATTTATTGCACTTGTGTTATCACAATATATTGTTGATTTAGTTAAATTTACCCCCAAAAACTCTGAGTGTTTGTTGCATATAGATTACCTGAGCACAAGCTAAAGCAGCAGATTTGTATTCTGCTTCACATGTAGAGAGTGATACACAATTATGTTTCTTACTAAACCAAGATACAAGTGACTTTCCAATAAAATGGCAGGTACCACTTGTACTTTCTCTATCCGTCCAAGATCCACCAAAATCAATATCACTGTAAGATACTAATTTGAATTGAAATTCCTTCGGATAGAAAAGACCGAAGTCCTTAGTATTATTAAGATATCTTAGAATTCATTTCACTGCTCTTAAATGTGATTCATTAGGATCTTCTTGGAATTATGCACATAAACTTACACTCATCATTATATCAAGATGGCTTGCAGTTAAATAAAGTAAAGAACCGATCATACTTTTATATAGTTTTTGATCAACACTTTTTCCTTTCTCATCCCGATCAAGATGAGCTGTAGAACTCATAGGAGTTGGTTTTCTGGAAGTGTTGTCTAAACCAAAATGTTTAATTAGATTATTACAATATTTTTCTTGATTAATAAAAATACCATTTGAAAACTATTTAATTTGTAATCCGAGAAAGTATGATAACTCTCCCATATGTGAAATTTCCATTCATTTGTCATAATAGTAGAAAACTCTTTACATAATTTTTCATTAGTTAAAACAAAAATGATATCTTCTACATAAATTTGTACAATTAAGAAATCTTTATTTGTATTTTTAATAAATAACGTTTGATCTGCTGAGTTTATTAAGTAACTTTTGAGTCTTTCATACCAAGCACGAGGTGCTTGTTTTAGACCATATAAAGCTCTTTTAAGTTTGTAAACATAATCTAGATATTTTTCATGTATAAATAACGGTTGTTGTACATATACATTTTATTTAATAAACCCACTTAAGAAAGCACTTTTAACATCCATTTGATAAAGTTTAAAGTTATGAAAACATGTGTATGCTAAAAGAATGTGTATAGCTTCAAATCTTACTACAGGAGCGAATGTTTCTTCATAATCAATACCTTCCTCTTGATTATAGCCTTATGCTACCAATCTAGCTTTGTTTCTTGTAATATTTCCAAGTTCATCAGCTTTATTCTTATAAACCCATTTGGTACCGATGACTGATTGATCATTTGGTCGAGGTACTAACTCCCAGACATCTTCTCGTTCAAATTGATTGAATTCCTCTTGCATAGCTATTATTCAATAATCATCCGTAGAGGCTTCTTTTGAGTTTTTGGGTTCAATAGTTGAAAGAAATGTTACATGACCCATTTGATTTAGTTGAATCCTTATTCGAACGTGTGAATTGATTTCTCCAATAATGTTTTGTGTAGGATGATCTCGTAGAATTCTGGGGGGTGATCTAATTTTTTCTATGGGATTATTTTCCATATTTTCAAGACTTGTGCTTTCAATAATTTCGTCATCATCTTTGATGATTATGTTTTTATCGAAATTTTCATCAAAAGACACGTGTAAAGTTTCTTCTATGATATTAATACGTTTATTGAAAATACGATAGGCCTTACTACATTCTGAATATCTGATAAAAATCCCATGATTGGCTTTTGGATCAAAATTTCCAAGTTGATCTTTAGTGTTAAGAATAAAATATTTAGACCTGAAAACCGAAAAGTAAGAAATATTAGGTTTTCTTCCATTAAAAAGTTCATTAGAGGTATTTTTAGTTAAAGGACGTATGGAAATTTGATTTAATGCATAACCAGCAGTTGCTACAGCTTCTTCCCAAAAATGTTTTTGTAAAGTGCTTCCATTTAATAGAGTACTAGTACATTCTTGTAAAGTTCTATTCTTTCTTTCTATAATTTCATTTTGTTGTGGAGTTCTAGGAAAGGAAAAACTATGATTTATCCCTTTCTTTTTACAAAAAAATCCAAATAATTCATTTTCGATTCACCACCATGATCAATGCGAATGTTCTTAACTTTTAGATTTTTAATATTTTGAATTCTTTGGAAAAAAATCTTTAAAATATTTAAAAGTATCACTTTTATTTTTCATAAAAATTGTCCATGTGTATCTTGAAAAGTCATCAATTATTACAAATACATATCGATTATGATTTAGAGATTGAACCTGAGTTGGTCCGCATAAATCCATATGTAATAACTCTAATGGTTGCAAAGTTGAGATGACTTTTTTAGATTTAAATGGTGATTTTGTCACTAATTCGTTTTTTGAAAAATTCTGAATAGTTTTAAAATTTATATGACAAAATCGTTTGTGCCATAACCAAGAATCATTATCTTTGGCTATTAAAAACATTTCTTTAGTATTATTAACTTTCATATTCAATACATAAATATTTCTATCTCTATTTCCTTTAAAAATAAGATTTTGATCTTTGTCAAAAACGCTACATTTATTTTCAGAAAATGTTATTTTAAAACCTTTGTCACATAATTGACTAATACTTAGTAAATTATGGTTTAAGTTTTTAACTAAGGAAACATTAGTAATAAGAGATATATTTGAAATACGGTAGTTGCACACATCTTCTTTACCAATGATAAAGCCTTCTGAATTATCTCTGAAGGTAACATAGCCACCATTAAAGTACGAAATATTTGTGAGCATATCTTTGTCTCCTGTCATGTGTTTTGAGCAACCACTATCTAAAATACATTTTCTTTTCTTGGGTGGAACTTCAAATTCTTGAGCCATGAATCATACATTTGCTTGTTCGTTTCCGCAGTCACTGTCTGATGAATCTGAATCTGAGTCGTCCCATGTGACAGAAAAGGCCTTCTTTTTGAATTTTTCCTTCTTATGCTTGTTGTTGAGGTTCTTCTGATTTTCTTTTAGTTCCAGACAGTCTTTTACCATATCACCTTTCTTGTGAAAATTAAAGCATTCTAAATTTGAGGATGGAGGTTTGCTTGAAGCATTCTTTTTTAAATTTCCTTTCCTATAATTTAGAACTTTCTTAAATTTTTTAGCGATAAAAGCTAATTCCTCATCTTCTGATTCTGATTCTTCTTTCTCGGCATGAAAAGCTACATTCTTTTTCTCTTGAGCTAATTCCATTTTTGCTTGAAGATTTACTTCATAAGACATGAGATTGCCTATGAGTTCTTCTGGTTTCATAGTTGATAAATCATTAGCTTCCTCAATGGCTAATACTTTCCTTTTCCAATCATCAGTCAAAGAATTTAGTACTTTTGATACAATATCAAAGTCACTATATTTTTCTCCCAGTCCTATTAAGGCATGTAGAATATCATGAAATCATGAATACCTATCATTGATGGTTTCATTTTGTCTCATTTTAAAGTTCTGGAACTGGTTTTTGAGCATTGAAATCTTCATTTGTTTGACTTTTCTTGTACCTTCATGGATAGTTTTAAGTGTTTCCCATATTTGATATGCTGAAGTATAGATGCTAACACGATTGAACTCATTCCTATCCTAAGCACAGTATAGCATATTCATAGCTTTTGCATTTGCTTCATCTTTCTGAGTTGTTGTCCATGCAGAATATTTCATTGTATGTGATGTGAATTCTTTTTTAGTAGCATTCCATGCACTATATACAGTTGCTTGCATATATATTCTCATTCTTGAAGCCCAATAATTGTAATTTAGTCCATTGAACAATGGTGGTCTTTGAGTAGATTGTCCTACAGCAAATGTAGTTGAGCTACTACTTGGGTTATTCTCTATTTTATCAAAGTATCAAATAACGGTGTTACGGTTATAGGATGACCTTTGTAACAACCCGAATTTTAATATCATGTTGAAACAAGAAATCAAAGTATAATTAATTTTTAAAATTAGAATCAAGGGAAACGGGTTGCGCCAATGCGTTCGTCTCGGAATTCTATATGGAATCGAGCCCAAGTTTTCGAAAATCGGAGTCCGGATGAAGAAGTTATGGCCTGTAGAAGATTCAGCAAATTTCAGCCAGCAAAGAACCAAGCAGGTCGACCTGGGGGACAGGACGACCAGGTGGTCGACCTACCCCATACAGGTCAACCATGTGGTCGACCTCCCCCTTATAGGTCGACCTGGTCAGCCTGTTTTGGGCCAGAACCCATTTTTGAAGCCCGGGACATGTTTTGATGGTCCGGATTGATTCTAGGGTTGATCTAAAGGCCCTAAATAGTTCCTACACCTATAAATACACCCTAAGACCTAACCTAATTCATAAAAAATCATTCTTACACCAAAATGCTGCTGAGATCCCTCTTGATCATGGCCGCCACCTATAATAAATTTCCTAAGCTTTCATACACAATCCAATTCAAAGACTAAGGCTTCTACAATGATTCAAGACAATAAATCAACAACACCGCAACATTTACAACAAATTCAGTTCTTAATTCCTTGTCCATGATCTGTAATTTCTAGTTATATTCAGATTAAAATAATTAAATTTAATATGGACATGTGATGAAGTGAAATTGGACTTTTGATTCAAGTCTATTCTTGGATCTTGAATTTGGGAACTTTTCTATCTTTATTCTCATGACAAGTATATGGTCTATTCAGCTTGTTGTAAATTAATTTTCTTGGTTCATGTTGACATTATTATCAAGATCTATTCTTTATGCCTGAGATGATGTTTTTATGCTGTTTTCTCTCTGATCTTGTTTTTATTGCAACTTCTACCTTCCCCTATTTATTTTCTTTTGATGAACCTAGGTCAATTTCGGACCTAGGCCTAAACTACGATATACGTGCGATGGTATATGGGGGAAATATTGGAATATTGCCTAGTGGAATATATGTGTTTGATGGAATCGAAGGCATAATATGAAAATTGGATGTTTGGGGATAATTTACCATTAACATGAAACGGGTAATTTTGGGTATTGTCATTATAATGGTTATTGCGCGATTGGGATTGATATATGTAATTTGATATGGATCTTGATATATGTAATTTGGCTAGAACTTGTTATGGGTAAATTGGTGTAAACATGGTATACATGTAATTTTTGGGTATAAAACTTGATCTATGTAAATTAAGCATAGCTTTGTAAACATGTAAATCATGAATCTTGACATATGTAAAACAACATGAAACTTGGTATATGTGTAAATTGGCATAAAATTGGCATACACATAAAATGGCATGAATTGAACATATGTAAATTTGGTATGAATTGGGCATATGTAAAACTGACATGTAATCTAGAACTTAGGCATATGTTAATTATGTAAAATTTGGAGTTGAAACGTATATGATAATTTATGACTTAGTAGAGGTTTAATATGAACGCGCCTAAGTTGGGTTTTGTGTAATTGGCATGTATTGTAAATAAAAGGCTATAACTTGGCATAACTTTATAGTGAATTATGATAATACTTTGGGAATACGTTTTGGGGTAAAAACGTGAATTATGAACTTGGTAATTGAAATATAACTAGAAATATGAACGTGGTTGAAATATGAACATGAATATGAATATGAACACAAACGTGAACATGGATAACTCGAGGTTGGGTTGAGTTTGCAGTGTAATTCTGCCCGGAACCGCCCGGCATATCCAGTGACTGCAAATAATAAGATCCAATGTGAGAAGTTAGTCATATCATGCTTAAACCAGAGGTTAGACTGAGTTGTAGTGTAATTCTGCCCGGAACCGCCCGGCATATCCATTGACCGCAACAACAGGTCTAATGTGAGTGGTTGATGCATTAATAATTAATTAATACCAATAAACAGACACGCTAAGAATGGAGTGGTTGATGGTACACTGAAACTAGGCAGAGTGGGGCATGATTACTGGGCTGATTGTAAGCGGTCAAAGCGACGGCGAGTGGTGCGGCAGTGTAGGTTCTAACGGAGTGCGAGCGTGCACGCACTTCAGAGCAGAAAAAGCAGGCACTGGGCACCAGTAGTATACAATATGCATTCTAGAATTGCGTTGGGCCGGCACCATGGGACTTGATACACCCCCGGGTGGGACCAGCATAGGTATCTACAATCATTGGGGGCCGTATGACACACGCAGGTAGCATAATCCCTAGTTGGACCTAGGTCGCATAAATCCTGAATTCGAGAAGCGTTCAATAGGTAGCATAAACCCTAGTTGGACCTAAGTCGCGTAAACCCTGGTTGAATCTAGGAAGCGCCCGATAGAAAACCCTAGATTAGATCTAGGTGATAAATAATATATGTACACCTGAAAGCAACCACAATTTCGGGGATTGGGGTCACGTTATCATATGATCATTTTATATAGATCACTAATTGGGACACTAGTCAGGTGGTGCAGAGCAAATAGATATCACTGAAATATTTTTATGATGAAGCTTAGAAATCTTGCGATGTTATACTTGATAGAAACCTTGCGATGTGATACTTGGTAGGAACCTTGTGATGCTACTCTTAATAGGAATTATTGGATGTTATACTTGATTCATCGTGCCTATAACTTATCTTGTCATCAAACTTATGTTTATTTTCAGTTTATTCATGCCATGTTGTCTTTACCTGTTTTTATGCTGAAAGTCTCTAGGACTTACTCAGTCTTTATGACTGACCCGTTTTGTTTCGCCTCTTTTCCTTCCGTTTCCCCCCGAGGTTCACAGGGTGTGAATACAGCTTAGTTCGGATCTTACTAAGCTCCAAGGATCTTTCAAGTATGGTTGGGATTTCTCTTGGCTATGGCTTGCTTTGCTTTATTAGGGAATATCACAATTTATGTTTATGCTTCTTTGTTTTTGAGCAAGACAGATATTTTAGCTATGTAATTGGGTATTGGAAGTTGATGGGCTTTTATTGTAAACAATTATATTTAATAAATGATTTGAAGTACTTCTAGTTTACTTTCCGCTGTTTTATATATGTCTGTCTTGTAATATTTCTGTCCCAGTACCCATAATGCTCCATTGAAGTTAAGGCATTCCCTTTGTGAGTGACCTTAACGGATGTGGGGTGTTACAGCCTTGCTCTGGTACCAATTGAAAGAGTCTAAGCAGCGGTAGGATCGTATAGTTTGGAGTATAAGCATGGTGAGGTGTATATAGTAGAGTAATAGTAGTAAATAAAATCACACAGTCAATTTTATACTGGTTCGGACCACTATCCTACGTCCAGTCCCAGACCCCCTTCTGGTATTTCACTAACATAATAACCCTCACTTCATGGGTTCGATTCCTACTTTGTGGGGTCTAACCCACTTGTTATATAGTATACTATATACTATTTAAAACTTGTAATAAAGTATTATACTTTAAGAAAAGATATTTTAAAAAATCATTTTGAAAATAATGTTTACTTAATTATTTTGAAAAACTTGAAAGAGTCTAAGCAGCGGTAGGATCGTATAGTATGGAGTATAAGCAAGGTGAGGTGTATATAGTAGAGTAATAACAGTATGTAAAATCACACAGTTGATTTTATACTGGTTCCGACCACTATCCTACATCCAGTCCCAGACTCCCTTCTGGTACTTGACTAACACAATAACTCTCACTTCACTCGGAGGAATAAGTTCACAATTACCTGAACAGCCGAATGGGATTTTTTTGCCTCAACTGCTGAAGAGGACTTCGACAATACAAATATTTGATGACTGCTTGTGTTCTTGATAACAGGTTATGTCAATTTGATGTACAACCTTCCTATAATCTTTCCTTGACGGTAATCGTGCAATTTGTGAAAGAGTACGGAAGCTTTGAGTAAGATTTGAAATCTTAGAATATGGAAATAGAGTGTTTTAGAGATTGTGAATGCTTTTAGAAAGATAGAAAAAATTCAAGTAAATTTCGATGATTGAATCACTTAAACAAGCCTCTATTTATAATATAGAAAAGATTACAACTTATTATGAAGAGACTCGATCAAGAGTTATGAATTGGAAAGTTGTGACTCTTCATTTTAAGTTGCAACCCTCCATATTCAGATGTCTGAATTAAAATTTCAGATGTCTGTTTTCAAGTTTAATTTCAAACAGCAAAGAAATAGGCTATTTCGGGGGTAATTCAGACATTTGAAATATTCATGTCAGACGTTCGGATATTATATGAAATTGAAATTCATTTTAGCAAACAGACGTCTGGTATAAATATTTCAGACATCTTTTTCCTATTACAGACCTATGTCTTTGTTCTTGTCATTTGAAAATCAAAATATATAAAACGTGTGCATGTATCATCAAGGAAGATTTTAACAAATTAATCTAAGACTCACAGACTCTTAACATATATAATCTTTAATCTGAGTTCTTTGAATCTGTAGTCAAATATCTTCCTGCAGAATAGAGTCAGTTGATATATATGTGTATATATATATATTTTGAAAATTGATAGTCTTTATTACGTTACCAATTTAAAAATTCATATATATGCCTCGTCAAAACCTTGCAATCCCCCTACTGGGTACCTTGCAAGAAAAAAGAGTACATATATGTGAATTATTAACAAGACATACAATCATTACACCAAGGAGTACAAAGTGGGTAACAAGAATTCAAAATAGAAACTTTAACCGCTGCTCTTTCTCCTTCACACTAGACTCTCCAGATTGTCATCTAGTATCAATTAGTTCAACACCCCATTTCGCCAAAAACTCTTCGTTCCAAGAAGTCCTCTTCGTAGTGCTACCATTGTTACGCACAAGGTAGGAGACATCTTTAACAATTTGTTGGCTTCTAGTATACGCATCAACTTTCTTTCCAGTAAATATTCTCGAGTTACGTTCATTCCAAATTGAATAGACTGTACAAGTAATCGAACCAAAAGCTATATCTTGCGTTTGATCTTTTTCCTTGAAAGCTGACAAAAGGAGTGAAATTTCGTCGGTAAGAGAACCTTGAATTGTAGGATGAAGACCCAGCAGAAGTTTTAAGTAGCACCAAATATGGGATGAGTAGTCGCAAGTGAAAAATAGATGATATATATTTTCGTCGAACATGTCACAGAGAGGACATAAGGTATTCAATAAAATGCCATAACTATGTAAACGAGATTTAGTACTGAGCCGATCTAGGACCACCAATAAGTGATGAAAGACATCCGTCGATCGTTTTTCGAGTGCCAAATAACTTTATAAATAGGGTTGTATAGGCCATGCTATCGAATTTGTTCCCATGCTTTAGACAAAGAAAAAAGACCACCCTCGCACCATTCATAATAATCATTGGGCTTCGCTGATTGTATTTGGATTTGGTTAATCCATCCGCCAGTTCACGAGTAGCTAGGTGAGACAGTGGTATTAAAAGGTCAACATGCACAATAGACGCTACTGTGTCAGAGCTATGACCGATTATATGTAGCCTTTGAAACCCCAAAATATCGACCAAGCATTTGCAGTTTAGCCAAGGATCGAACCATAAAGATGAGGAAGAACCATCTACAATCACTCTATTAAATAGCTGTCGTCCATGAGTTCGAAGCCGCAAAATAGATTTCTATGTGCTTGATGAGTATTATCTATGCTTATCGACCAGAAATGCTTCCTGCTGCAGTATTTACTATTCATCTACTTTGTCCAGACATTGTCACGTGTCAGAAAATTCCACAACAGTTTAATCGCAGTTGCATGTTTTAAATCCAGAAGTATTTAAGACCTATGCCACCTTCAGTTGATATATATGTGTGTGTGTGTGTGTGTGTGTGTGTGTGTGTGTGTTTGTGTGTACATGTATAGTTGTCATAATCAAAACGCTATATAGAAGGATCCAACAAAACTATTTTGAAAATCATTTGAAAAATCATTTTTAATAATAAATCAAGTGTTATCATAATTTTAGTATTTATTCAAAGACTCTATATCATTTGGACTATCTTAAAATCTTGAAGTTTTCAATACTCATGAGTCCTCATTCTCTACTTATTGAATCCTTGAACAAACATCATCATTTTGAATCTTCACTCAATACTATACAGTCATTATCATCAATGTTTGTCTATACCATGCAACGAACACAATATGTGTCTAGATAAACGTTAATATTTATATTTTGCATTATTCCTGAGGTTGTTGTCATCAAAACTATTATATGTGGTACTAATAATCTCCCTTTTTTGATGTCAACCTTGTTTTCATAAAATATATCTTATCTCCCACTGAATTCTAAGACTCCCCCTTGATATATATGCCCGTTGATCATGTTTTATATTTCCTCAACCTTTGGCATCAACAAAAACTAATAATGCTCATCCATACTCTAACTGTAATGCTAATTCTGAAAGTAAGTCTGATGATACTGTCTAAACCTGATTCAAATACTAATTCTAAAAACTAGCACTAAAAGTAATTCCAATTATAATATTAAAAACTATCTTTTATAAGCTATAAAAAACTAAATCCTCTTATTAAACCATCGTTTGCATATCTTTACATACACGCATTTGCCTTATACCGGCTTTTGTACTTCATAATATATATATACATATATCTTTGGGCCAAGTATGGGTCGTCTCTATTTTCAGTAAGTTATCATTTCTTCGGCTATATATACATCATAATATTAGTCATTATTTTTGTATCAATATTATTACAACTCTTTTCAATTGAATAAAATCAAATCTTTCTTCTTCAATTTTGGTATCAGAGCATAATTGCCAATGGCATCTTCACGATCTAACTGCGCCATTACCCATGAAGAATTGTTTTTGTTTCTTTCTCCTCGGTTATCTTTTCATCATCAGAGGTTTTGTCTTCTTGGACATCCGATTATTGATCAATTCAGATCATTATTGGAGGCATGCCATGCCTAGCTAGGAATCCCTAGCTAGCTACATTATCTCTATTCTCACCTTGATCAGGGGTGAAGTTGATAGCGGCTGCAACACTAATATTGTTGTGCCTGACATCATTTGTGGTTGAAATATCAGAAGTTGCCTTGCCTGCATTACCCTCCACCACTTCTCTTGTTGTCTTGAATCCCCCATTGATTTTTAAATAGGTTGTAGTCTCTCCATGTACTACCACTCCCTATCCTTTCAAGATTTGTATTCTTGAATTATTTATGACCATATTTCTGCAATTTATACCTTTCTTGATCACTCATGGCTCAAGATAATGAAGAAACATCAGCCTTATCTGAAAGCACCAACAATGGAGGATCAACTAACATTTCCAACTTGATCAAGCCAAAAAGCTAGATTATAACCACCTCATTGGTTGAGTATATTACATATTATGGAAATATCAAATTGAAGTTGTTTTAAGAGGATATGGACTGCAAGAGTTCATCAATGGAACTGTAACTATTCCTCCTGTCATGATCACTGATCAAGATGGCAACACAGTGCCAAATCCTGACTATATCAGGTTCCAGAAACAAGATATCCTCTTACCATCTTGGTTGTTATCTTCCATCGGTTCAAACTTATTATCACAAATAGTTGGATGCAACACATCTCATGAAATATAGTCAAATGTGGAACAAATCTTTAGTTCGCAATCTACTGCATGAATTGTGAAATACAGAAGAGATCTGCAAAATTCCAAAAAAGATGACACGAGCATGAAAGAATGTCCGAGTAAAAAAAACTTTGTGACAAATTGAATGTTGTAGGACACAAAATCAGTGATAGTGAAGAAATGTTATTCATTGCTGATAGACTAGATGAGGAATACGAATCCCTAGTCACCATTATTTCCACACAACAAGCATTACCTTACTTGCAATTTGTTCGATTTTCTCTTCTTGCCTATGAAGGTAGAATTGATCAAAGAAAAGCAACGCAAGGAGAATATTCTAAAAATTATGTTGCAGCAAATAATAAACCACCTCAAAAGAATAACAACAATTCAAACAGACAGGACAAACAAAATCAAATAGGGTATCAACCTCAAAGAGGTCATGGAAGAGGCAGGTGGAATAACAACAAAAGTGTGAAATGTCAAATATGTGAGAAGTTTGGTCACATGGCTAGTAACTATTACTTCATATTAAACACATAATTTAGTGTTCCAGGGTTCAATCAAAATAACTCAGGACAAAAAGGCTCACATGAAAACTTAGCTACGGTTGGTAGTCGAAGCTGGAGAAATAATGATAGTAACAGAAATCAGAATACAAGCATTGATGATGCAAGCAAGTCAGATGACATTGATTTTGAAAAATGGTACCCAGATTCAAGTGCAACTCATCATACCACTAATAACCTTCATAATTTAAATGTTGGAAGCAAAAGCTACGCAGGTATGAAATCTTTACATATGGGCAATGGTGGAACTACAAGTATCACTCACATTGGTAAGGGCATTATATCTAGGAAGAGACAACTTAAAGTACTTAGAGTTCCAGCTATTAACAAAAACCTATTAAGTGTCTCAAAGTTTTCCAATGACAATAATGGGCACTTTGAAGGTGGGTAGAGAAATTCGCTATAACAATGTAGATGCTAGTAGTAATAAGGATAAAAATGTAATTGAATCTTGGCATTTTAGGCTAGGCCACCCCAACTTTGTGACTGTAAAAACTATTTTGAATATTAATGACATTTCTTTCAATAACATACATGTCAAACACAATTACACACACTGTCAGCTTGTCAAAAGTCATAAACCTCCATTCGGTAATTCAGAAACCACATATCACCTGCCATTGGAGCTTGTAGCTTCTGACCTATGGGGCCCAGCACCACTGAACTTATATCAGGAAGACATGTATTATCTTTCCTTTGTTGATGCATATTCTAGATACACTTGGATATACATGCTCAAAGCCAAGTCAAAGACATGTAATGCTGTTTTTCAATTCATAACTTACATTGAAAAATGTACCAACTGTAATGTAAAAATTATACAAACAGATGGTGGGACTGAGTTTAAGTCACTAACCAATCATTTAGACAAAAGAGGCATACACCATAGGTTAACTTGTCCCCACACATATGAGCAGAATGAATTGGTTGAGAGAAAACATAAATACATAGTTGAAACTGGACTAACATTGTTATCTCAGGGGTCATTATCAATGAAATATTGGAATGATGCATTCTAAACTTTTGTGTTTCTTATTAATAAGTTTCCTACAAAAGTGTTAAATGAAAAAACCCCACACAAGATGCTTTTTAATGAAAGACTATATTACAAATTTTTGAAAGTTTATGGATGTCTATGTTTCCCACGTTTGAGAGCTTATAATAAACACAAACTAAGCATGAGATCAAGTCTATGTACTTTCATTGGCTATTCCCAAAACTAGAAGGGCTATAAATGTTTAGAAAAAAATGGTAGGGTGTTAGTCTCTATTTTATTTGATGAAAATGTTTTTCCTCTAGCAGGAAAGCAAGAAGTCAAGGAAAGTAACATGCAAAGCCCAGTGATAAATGCATCAATCATGCCTTTACTCACTGAACAATCAACAGAAAACGAAAGTGAAGAGCAACAAGGCCAAAATAATTCAAATGTGCAAATCTATTCAAATGAACAAGACACTACTTCTACAAGTGATCCGGGCATTGGTTCAGAAAACATGCATAGTAATCAATCCAATCAAGACACAAATGAAAGCAGAAATGTGAAAAGCAACATCAATACAGGATCATCAAACAACAATGCTACTATTTAACATCAAACACCACAGTTTCACACTAGACATTACATGACTACCAGATCTAAATGTGGCATTTTAAAACCCATTATATTACGTCACAGTGAATGAAACTGAACTGGTATATTTTACCCAAGCAATCAAATTAGACAAATGGAAAAAGGCTGTGGACATTGAGTATAAGGCCCTTATGAAAAATTGAACTTAGAGTCTTGTTACACCTCCTACTTATAAGAATGTTATAGGTTACAGATGGATCTATAAAATAAAAAAGAGCTAGAAGGTTCTGTAGACAAGTACAAAGCCAGACTTGTTGCCAAGGGCTATGCACAATAGTTTGGTTTTGATTTTAACAAAACTTTCTCACCTGTGGTGAAGCCCACAAATGTTAGAATTATCTTGACCATTTCTCTATGTAAGGGTTGGAACATAAAGCAGCTAGATGTCAATAATGCTTTTTAAATGGAGAAATAACTGATGAAGTGTACATGTATCAACCTGAAGGCTATGAATCTAATGGCAATCATATACAAGTATGTAAACTACACAAGATAATATATGGTTCGAAACAGGCTTCAAGGGCATGGTATGAAAAACTCAATCTAACTCTGTCTAAAATTAGTTTCATATAAACAAAGTCTGATAATTCACTATACATGAGAAAAGACAATCAGTGAATCATCTTCATTCTTGTATATGTGGATGATATATCAATAACAGTCAAGAGGTTAATAAGGTTATACACATGCTTGATCAAAGTTTCTATTAAAGATATGGGGGAATTAAGTTATTTTCTTGGTATACAGATTAATAGGAAAAATGACATAGAGTTATGTTTATCTCAATAAAGCTACATTTCAAAAATATTGCAAAGAGCTAACTTGCATCAAGCCAAGCACTTATCAACACTGATGGCCAGTAATCTACAACTATCTAAATTTAAAGGAGAAGTTATCGATAATGCAAAGCAATACAGGAGAATAATTAGATCACTACAATATGCTACTATTACACATCCAGACATATGTTATAGTGTTAACAGACTTTGTCAATATATGAAGAATCCTTTGTCTGAATATTGGACGGTAGTTAAAACTATATTAAGATATTTACAAGGTACGATACACTATGGAATCAGCCTAAAAACATGTAAGGAGTTAAACTTACAAGGATTCGGTGATGCAGATTAGGCGAATGATATAGACGACAGAAGATATGTGTCTGGTTATTGTGTTTTCCTAGGTACCAACATCATCTCATGGTGCACGAAGAAGCAATCAACCACCTCAAGATTCATCATCGAAGCTGAGTATCGTGCTTTCGCAAGCAAAGCTACTGAGATCTCTTGGATTGAATCATTAATGGAAGAATTAAGGTTTGCCTCTAAGAGAAAACCAGTTGTCTGGTGTGACAACTAGAGAATGGTTTCTCTCTCTCTTAACCCTATTCAACATCCTCAAATGAAACATATGTGAATCAACCTCCATTTCGTTCGAGAAAGAGCGCAAGAAGGTAAGCTGATGGTTTTCCACATCCCTGCCTATTATCAACGTGCAGACATGCTCACAAAAGCTCTCTCGAGTAAGAATTTTATCAGATTAATAGAAGAATTCAAAGTTAACGATGGTGGCGGAATGGGAGAAGCAGTGAAAACCTAGCTTGGTTTGAGGGCAGATATTAAAGCATCGTTTGCATATCTTTATATACCTGCATTTTCCTTATACAGGCTTTTGTATTTCATATATATCTTTGGGCCTAGTATGTATTGGACCGTCTCTATTTTCAGTAAGTTTTCATTTCCTTAGCTATATATACATCATAATATTAGTCGTTATCTTTGTATCAATATTATTACAACTCTTTACAATTGAATAAAATCAAATCTTTCTCCTTCTTCAAATTTCTCTTATTGGCTAAGATTATAAGAAAACATAAATTGTTAATAATGATCAAACTTAATATACTAATTCATACCAATCTAAAGTTATTTATCTACGTATGTTATATATACAACCGTTTATAAGGAAAATTCATCTATTTAATGTGATTCTTAACGATAGAAGATTTGTGCATAGGTCACAAGGCTAAAGCAGACAGAAGTTCCCTTTTTGTTTAATAAGATTTCTGCTTCGATCATTACATACTTCTCCCACACATCGGATACCATCGTCTTATTTGTCCTCCTCAATGTGCTCCTCATCTTCTTCCTCTTCCTCTTTTTCTTCCTGTTCTTCATCGTCCTCTTTGATGTCCTAATTATGAATGTGCCTGACTATATCGCTGATCCATCTTCTATAATGATTGGATTTGCAAAATTATTCATCGGATGTTTATGTAATTTTTGAAGGATTTTTTTATTTTTCTTGTTCAATGGCCGTTCGAATTTGCTTAACTTGCATTTCAGTCATCAATTCAAGAGATTTTTTTCAAATCTTCTTCCATTTCGTTGATTCTAGCCATGGTAGTGTGTTGAAATGGGTTTGGGTAAGAGATGAGAAGGAAAATGTTGAATTTTGTTAATGTTTGATAAGAACATTGATTTTTGTCTTTAGATGTTTAAAACAGAGAGAAGACAGAAAAATGAAGAAATTCAAAATGGTTTGTTTGTATAAGCATCAAATAATTTTTAGATGGAATTTAACAAAATAAATTTAATATTATATACTATGTATGTCGACATACATTTGTTAATTTTGGAAACTTTATGTATTTTAGATAAAGAACAAACACCTAATTCCCTTTTTGATTTAATAAAAGATGTTTGATTTAATAATTTTGTTATTATATCAACTATTTGATTTTCCATTAATAGATTGGTCGCATTCATATTATCATAGTAGATTGATGATTTTGTATAACTTAAAACAAAATCTTTTAATGTTTGTTGCATAAGTATTACATTTGAACAAGCTAAAGTTGCGAAGATATGTTCTGCTTTTCTGGTAGATAGAGAAACAATGTTTCGCTTTTTACTAAACCAGGAAATTAGTGAGCTTCCTATTAAGTGACAAGTTCCACTTGTACCTTTTTGGTCTGATTTACATCCAACATACTTAACATCACTATATGAGACTAATTCAAACGAATCACTTTTTTTTATAAAAGAGTGTAACATCCCAGATTTTTTGGTCATTTAAATTGGAATATTTAAATCTCTTTTATATATTATATTAGAAATACAATGGATTTTATATCGTATTTATTTAATAAAATGGAGTTCGAATATATATATATATGTATATATATATGTATAAATTAATTAAAATGAGCTCGAAACATCACGGTAGTTCGTCATTTACGATTTAAACTTTAATTGAATATACAGGATCTAATATAAGTCAAAATCATATGAAATAAGAAAACATGTGAATCGATTTGATTATATTTTTCTAATGGAAGAGAATAATGGAGATTTCATACTAAAGATTGCAAGTTATGTCCAATTCAAATTTTAAGATAGTCGATAGCAAATTCATTAATAAAATATAACATGTATTTAATAATTTTATTAAAGGATTTTATATATATTTTAATACCGTTTAATTTGAAATTGTAGATATTGTGTTTAAAATATATATTAGCTTATTATGAAGTTGTATAAGATTTTATTTGGGAAGATACGATAATAATAAATTATTATGATTATTGTTTTGGATTTAATTATATTTTACTGATGTTATATAGGCCTTAAAAATGTTTATTTTTCAAACGACTTCCGTTTTCGACGAAACAAACTTTATTAGAATGTGTATAATTAATTATTGCTAAATTTCCAGTTTGGAGCCAATCAGAGTTGTTTTATCAGTGGGCGATATCCAAAGGTGAACCGATAAATTAAAATAATGCCACTGTGCAAATGAAGTCCGTTTTCAACGAAATAAGTTACATTGGGATCGAAACGGCGAGACGAAGTGATGTATTTATTTTCATTGAATTTGGAGTTGGTGTTTAGCGGTACATATAATTAACAATAACGTAAAATAGCGGTACCCTAAAAGAATTAACCGTAAAAATTATTGGTTGTTTTCAAAGAAAAAAAAAATCTTTAGTCATTTCTAAAATTGAAACCTAACCGACCAAACATTATTGTAGAGACAACACTTCATTGAGCGGACAACCGCACACAACTACCCTATGAGCTGTATACTCACGTAGACATCATAAAAGGAAACTCATGTATATTACGCATATTAAAATATCAATAAAATTAAAAGGCAAGTATCACGAACAGGGACTCCATGTTGTTTCCTATCCTACTATAAAATTTACGCAGCAACCCATCCTTTCTTTTCTATCAAATTATGCCTCATGAAAACTCATGCAGCTGCCTAAGGATGCCCGCAAACCTAAGAATAAAGAATAAAAAGAAAAAGAAAAACCTTCATGCTAAAGGAATTGGTACACCGTAAGTCTACAAAACATGTCCAGCCATTGTTAAATCACACACCACACATGCTAAGTCTTCCATCGCAGCTACTCTGGAAAGAAGGTACCCTATGTCATATCTTTTCAGTCGCCTATGTCGGGTTATCACCTCTTAGCTGAAGATAATACGTAGACCTAAATATATCAAAACGCAGCTACCCTATCCCTAATGGAAATATGTTGTTCCTATCTTTAATTCGCTTGCCCATATAAATACGCCATGCCTGCCTTTGTTTTCCTTGCAAACATTTTTCCAGAACCGAATTTCACTTCCTTTCTATTTCAAATCTATGCCTCTTCTTCTCACAATAAAATCAAACTCCACAAACAAAAGATAGCCAAGCGGATTCTCTTTTACTAGGCATTCTGGTTTTCTACAGTTGAACGATGCAAGGTGGGGATCAAAAATTTGGTCAGCAAGCAAGGGGGGTCATCGGAGTTCCAATGGTTGGAGGATGAAGGGATGTTGGGTGAAGTCGCGGCATGGGAAAGCTCGTAGATGTGGGGAAGAAGCTGGGTTCAAATGGCATGACGGTTGCAAGCTTCCTGTAGCGGGTATATTGGTGTAAAATAAAGAACAGTGGGGGAAAAGATTTTTTGGCAGCAGGTATATTTAATGTGGGAGGAGAATTTGAGAGTTGGGTACGCAATGAGCATGCATCAGAACGCGAGAAGGTTGGGAAGATATAAATGGTGGTGCACTGTGCAAGGCCGAGGTGGCGTGGTGGCTTCCCGCGTGTGCAAGGAGTTGCAGTTGCGGGGGCATGGAGCAGTGGAAGGGTTCGAGATGTGGAGTTGTGTGGGTAGCTGGCATTGGAGGAGAAGTGTGTGATGGTCGGTGCTGAACGATGTGGATTCAACGCTGGTCTCAGCATGAAGTACATTGAAGTATCCATGGGAAGAATCATATGCGTAAGATGGGGCGCAATTATGGAGTAGCGGTGGTGAAGTAATATGATGGAGCAGGTTCGAAACATACAAGTAAGTGGGGGGTTCATGAAGACGTGAAGTGATCAGGCACAACATTGGGTTAGTGAATCGCCATTTCCGGTATATGAAGAGGAGAGGAGTTGCAAGGGGACTTGAACGTGACTGAATATGGAAGAAGTGGTGGAATAGGCAATTTTCTTTTGAATGGAAGTGAGGAAACAGTGGAACAATGGACAACAATGAGCGTTGGCAGGTGGGCAAGGCCACGGTGGAGAGATGGAAGCAAGCTGTTGTACAAGATGAAAGAAAGTAAATGCACAGTGGATTGGGTATGTCTTATAATGTGTCCTGTTGAAAACTTATTTGGGCCTAATCTATTTTTGAAAACCTGGTTATAAATATTCAAACGTGCCTATATATTATATTATACCTAATATTATAATTTAATATGCAAGCAATGTGGCCTGGGAATTTATGAAAGCAAATTTGGACATAACGTCATCAACATGCTGACCCTATATTGTCTATATAGTTAAACCGTACCTAACCCATTTTTAACCATTCTTAAATTGTACCTAATCCATGTTTTATATAAATATAAATATATATATATATACACACATATAAACGTAATTAGGTCGGCCTGTAACTATTATAAGACATTTAGGTTATATCAAATTTTAAGTAGAGGTTAATTAATATAATTAAAATGTATAACTTAATTTGTAGATAACTTAGTGCATATATTTACAGAATTAACGGAACAAATTTGTGTTATGGTCATGGTGGCGAGCACTTCATTCTGGGACTAGTCTAGATGAATCTGAAAACAAGTGAAATTTCTAGTTAAATTAAACACAAGTTTAATTTAACTGGAACTGAACCGTTTCAGTGATAAATCAAGGTGAGTTTAACTCACTCAGTTTATCCCACTTATATTTTATATAAGTTGGAATTTTATTTTGTTTGCAACATATATTTGAGTATTTTTAATATCCATTAATTAAATTAAACACTGGTTTAATTTAATCAAATTAAATTGTTATTTTAGTGATTAAATTCGAACAAGGTAACTTACCTTGTTGGTTACGTTTATAATAATATAAACTTATTGAATAAATAATTGGATGTTTGAATGGACGTTATAAATTGGTTGTTGACTATTATCAGTTAAACTGTTTATTTCTGTTTACCGTGGGGAATGAATATATTGTCATATTGAATTTGAATTAACCCATTTTGATGCAAGGAAGGACAGGTTGGAGGAATCCAACCAGATTCCTCAAATATGTTGTTTATATTCATATTATATTATATGAACTATTTAACTAGTATGATTGAATGATTGATTTATTGTTGATCGTTGAATTAAAAATTCAACATTTGTTTGCTATTAACCAATGGATGATATTTGAGTAATTGGCAACGGTTGGCATAAAAACATGAATTACTTTATGAACGTTGATTTCAGTTAGGTAAATCGATAGAAATAAGGTTGTAAGAATTTATTTTATAACCAGAGACATATTTTGAAATCTATTCTATATAGATTATTTGAATAAAGGTTTATTACAATAAATAATGATTTTTTATCTAGTAACTATAAACCGAGCATATAAAGCGAATTCTTATGTTAATGAGTTTTATAAGCAATAAGCAGAAATAACCAAATGGTTAAGGATTAAATTAATTGTTTCAAATAACAATTAATTGCGATTATTTAATTTAATTAGATTAAATTAAATGAAATTATTTAAAGTGATTAAAAGAAAGGACTAATGGAATTGGTTAACGGGTTTACCTTGTTTTGAGTTTGACCAATTCAACTGTTTTAAACTAAGATAGATTATGAAATTAATTATTGAATCATTAATTATTTTAAAATCGATTATTATTTTAAAGGAAGATTAACTATTAATGTTGAAGTAAACAAACTGAGTTTTAAAGATGATGGAATTGATTATTATTATTATAGTCAAAGTGATAAATTTTGAAATAAAATAGTTTAATGGAATTTTATGAAGTTGTCAAACCTTATGTGTAGATAGATGAAGTTATAAATGAATTTTAAGCATTATATTGGATGAAATTCTATAAAATCCAAATTGGGCAATTATAAAGGCAAGTTATAAATCGATTAAGGATTTTAAGAGTCGAAACTAGTTTAAAATGGGATTTGTAATCTGAAGGAAGTTCAAGGGAATTTTAAAAGCCTACATATGGGGAAATAAAGATGTTTAAATTAAGAAAGTGTGATTTTGAAATTGAGAAAGTGTTTTCAAAAGAGAATTGATGGGGTTAAAAAACCATGTTTAAAATCATATAGTAAATAGAAGTGTCAGGAAAATTATTGGAATGAAATTTCATTGGTAAACTTCTATCTATTTCGAAGATAAGAATGTTGTCGACTCAAGATCTGAGAGGTAAATAAAATATCCCAACTTGTAACGACTTCATAATTATCCCAGGATGACACTAGTTTAGAAACGAGAGTAGAGGGAGTTAATATTTCCGTGAAAGATATTATAAACTATAAATTGAAGAATTATAAGTTGAATAAACTGATTTGGAAAAAAAAATTGAAAAGCGGTATTCTAAATGTTGGAAGATTCAGAAATATAATGGACAACAGTTTAACTAAAGAGGCCAAGTGACGTTGTTACTGAACCAATGAATCCTTTTTATTTTCTATGGGTGATGGTTGTTTATTTTGATAGTTAAGTCACCGACTATCAAAATCTGGTCAAATCGATTATTGGTATGGAAAGAACAGGATCGAATTTATATTTGAAAACCATTCCGACCAGCAAATGCGTAAACACTGAAAACAGAAGATGTTGATCAAGAAGAAGCAATTGAAGACCATGGATATTCATAAGCGGAAGGAGTACTTGTCGAATTTTCTATGGATTGCAACCAGAGGTATTTTGACCTGATTCGATCGTGAGTGGGATTTTGCGGATTGCAAGGACTACTCGCTACTGATCCTTTGGATGCGGTAGGAGCGTGCCTTTGGTTCATCCTATTCCTAGATGACTTATATGGACGAGTGTCTAATAGAGTATTTCCAGGTGGTCACGTACGTTGATTTCTTCAAACGTGCCCACTATATTTTTGAGGACGTCAATTAGTGATTTGATGAATCTGATGATGTGGCATTCATAGTTGATGTGCTGATAAATAAATGTAGCCTCAAGCCTCTATAACCGGGAAATGACAGAAATCAGGCAGGCAGCATGGCTAAGTGGGTCGCTCCCAATTAGGGTGTATAATCACCTATCTAGAGAAATTCCATTTCATTTTTTATTCTATTTCGATTCGGTCCCTTTTCAGGAAACGGTGGGTCGCACCCAACCATTGGTGATATACATTCGATACACTCAAGCGAAATGATTGGCCGGTCATGTGTGGTCGGGTTGCAAGATGTTCTTGATGGACCCAATGTATTCCCTTCTAGAGATACACTATCGGAAGGTGGTTCCATACCTTGTCATAGTCGAAATCCAATCTGCAATAAGCGCCCGCAGTTTTTGATTGTATATTATATATGTGGAGCGTGAGATGCAAGCATTCCGCTAGATTGTTATTTATTTGTATTTAGACACTATTATAATATCACTGGATTTTCTATACCAAAAATGTTTTGGGTTATTGTAAGGTAAAAACCTTCCGTGTTTTGGACTGGTCTTACGATTATCCTTTTCTTTTGAAACGAAATGTTTTGACTTAAAAATCAAGTTAGATGAAACGTATACTTTAGCGAGTTTTCTCACTCTGGTTCACCAGACTGATCCAACGTTTTTAATGCTCGGGTTAGCCAGGTTTTTTTTCAAGTTCACGTTAAAATGCTATGGATTTCAGAGACGAACTGGAGGAGTTCAAACGTGTGATATTTATTATTTATCCTGCTGTGTGATGTACATGAGGACAGGTTGTAACTGTCCAGATGTATTGATGTACTATGATGATTGTAAGTATTCTTAAAGTTTTCAATAAATATTTATTTCTATATTATATTTTATTCCGCTGCGATGTAAGACTCAGTGTGGTGTTAGTTCTTCTTCTTATTCTTCTATTCTAATATCTCTTTCTTTCTTTTCTCATCCTTTAATTTTCTTTCTATTAAACATTCATATTTTCGTGCATTTTGGGTTGGACGTGTGTAATATTAGTCAACTCGAAGAGTACAGATTTACGGGCCTTTACAAAAAGTTCATAATTTAATGTATTATTAACATATCTTAAAATTCGTCTTACAGTTTTTAAACAAGTTTCCTTAGATCAAGACTGATATCTTGCATAGAGACATCTAATATGCATTATATCAGGTCTTCTTATAGTTAAATAGAGCAACGATCCAACCAATCCTATGTATAATTTTTGATATACATCTTTTGAGTTATCGTCTTTATTTAATTTTTTATTTGTAGCCATACGGGTTGGTTTACCACTTGTATTTAACATTTCAAATTTTTTTTACTAAATCTTTAGCACATTTTACTTGACTTATAAATATTTCATTATCCAAAAATGTTATATTTGTAAGCTTAAGAAGTAATTTAGTTCACCCATATGACTTATTTCAATTTCTTTAGTCATTATTTTGATAATTCTTTATTTAATTTATCATTTATAATCAAAAAATGATATCATCTACATATATTTGTATCAATTGAATACCCTTTTTAGCTGAATTATCTCTTTTATAAATAGTGTATTATTTGTTATACCTATTTCAAAGTTAGATTGTAATAAATAATATTTAAGTCTACCATTCTAAGCTCTAGGAGTCTATTTTAAGCAATGAAAATTTTTCTTTAATTTATATGCACAGTTGGGCAAATTTTCATCTTTAAAAAGTGGGGTTTGTTTTGCATATAAATCTTCTTTTATAAAATCATTTAAAAATGCATTTTTAACATCTATTTGATATAATTTTAAATTATTATAATTTTTGAACACAAGTAAAATTCTTATAGCCTCTAATCCTACTACAGATGCAAAGATTTTGTCAAAGTCTATATCCTTCTCTTGACAATAACCTTGCATTACTAATCATGCTTTATTTCTTACAACATCTCCTTGTTTACTCGTTTTATTTCTATATATTCATTTGGTTCCAATTATATATTTATTCTTTTATGTTGGGACTAATTCTCGAATATTATTTCTAGTAAAGTGATTGAATTCATGTTCTATAGCAGGAATCCATGATTCATTAATTGATGCTTCCTTTGGACTTTTAGGTTCAATATTTGAGATAAAAGTAACATTACTGATTTTATTCAGTTAATTACTTCTGCTAACTACCTATTATATATTTCCTAATATATTTTCTATAGGATAATGTTTTAGAATTATTGCTCTTTTATTATATTACAATGTGATACTTCTGAATTATAATTATTTTCATTGTTACTAAATTCATTATATAAAGGTTCATTTATGACATTTTCTTCCTCATCAATATTTTTATTTTTCACATTAAATTTGTCATCTAATGCAACAAGCAATATTTATTCGATGATAGTAGTCCTAATGTTATAGACTATATAAGCTTTACTTCTATTTGAATATCTGGTAATTTTTTAATCAAATTTGCATCAAACTTATCTAAGTTATCTTTAGCATTTAAAATAAAGCACTTATTATCGAAAACTTGAGAATAAGGTACTATAGATTATTTATCATAAATTAATTCATATAAGGTTATATTTGTTAATGGTCTGATTAAGATACTATTTAATATATAATATGCAGTAGCAACAGCTTCAACTTGGAAATTTCTAAGTAAATCACTATCATTTAACGTAGCTCTAGCATGCTCTCAAATAGTTTTATTTTTACATTCTACTATCTATTTTGTTGTGATGTTCTTGAAAATGAAAATTTATGAGTTATATCTTTCTTATTATATAGATTTTTGAAATTTTCATTTTCGAACTCTTCACCGTGATCACTTCCTATAATCTTAAGTTCAATAGAGAGTTGATTATGAATTCTTTTAGAAAACCTAGAGAGATCAACTACTATTACAAATACTTATTTACTGATTTGTAGGTTATGTTTGTGAGGGACTGAAAATACCTATAAGAAGATTAAGGAATTAAAATCGTATCTTTTTGTTTCAAATGAATTGTTCTAACTGACATGCATCAGGTAAATTATCTACTAAAAAATTATTTTAGAAAGTATTCTAACAAGTTTGTATTTAAAAATTTAGATGAAAGTCTGAAATTTAAATAAGTAAAATTTTTGTACCAAATCTAAGGGTCGCTTGTATCGGCCAAAAGACAGGGTATCGTTTGATATTTTCATTTTTAGGATATAAATATTTTGTTTTTGTAATTCATTCAAAGATAATATTTGAATTATCATCTTCAAAATAACATTTATCTTTTTCAAATTTAATTTTGTAACATTTATCGCGAAACTGACTAATACTCAACAAATTATATTATAAGTTCCTATATAGCAGAACATCAAAAATATTAGAAGTTTTAGAGTTACCGGCATCGTCGATGCCAATCATGAATCCCCTAGAATTGTCTCCAAAATTGACTAATCCACCTTCTATGTACGCTATGTCATTCAGAATCTATGGTTTCCAATCATATGTCATGAGCATCCACCATCTAGTATTGTTTCTCTTTATTTGTAATGTTTGGCCAACATATGTTAGTTCATCAAAAGCCATGTAACTTTTCTGTTCTTGCAGTCCATACCTTTTTAAAATATAAAGTGACTTGTCATAATATAAGAAAACTTCACGAAATAACATTATAATGACTTTACAACATGTCAATTCAAAAATAATGATAGTAAAATTATCAAGAATTGCAATATTAAATTTGTTTTTAAAATCAGATTATAGATACTTTGAAAAACTTTGCTTTGATACCAAATGTGAGAACTTAGAATATGGATCTTAAAACTAATATTGCACTAGAATGAGGAGGAGAATAGTCTTTACCTAATTATATGGATCCTTTTAAACTTTTAAAAGATATAAACTTAAAATGATGTTATTAACAATTACAGAAACAATCACAAAATTAGAATATAAATAAAAATAAATGTAATAAAGTAAAAGGAAAAAACACACCAAGATTTTTATACCGATTCAGAGTTACCCTACATTTAGTCCCACACAGATCCTGTATGGATTTTTTTTTCCTACTAAATGCACATACAATCTCGATTTCAAGATTACGGATACATCCTGTAGAGATATCTGAGTAGAGTCGCTTAGTTTCACGGTCCACTAAGCACACCAATTGATTTTCGAGCAACAATCACACTAAAATGGATTTTCGAGACTACCATCATTCCCTTATAATCGTTAGTTTCTGGTTTGGAAGAGTTTACAGGCTTAGATCTTTCGACGTTTTATTACAATTGCTCCCATAACTCTGAATTGCATTTTGATCTTGAGAGATTCATGAACGAGTAGTTGATAATCAAATTAGAGATAAATCATATTTGATTTTGGTTGAAACTCGGCAGATCATGGTTAATATTTTCTTAGAAAATAAGAGAGAAGAAAGGGAGAACTTTAAAATAAAGAAGATAATGATCAAAATACATTTAGAACACTAGTATTTATAGGGAACTAGCAGACATATCTACTCAGGAAAAGTTGCGAATTAAAGAAATTTAATTTTTAGAAAAATTGGTAGTATGTCTACATACTTCTATAGGATACATCGACATATCCATTTACTTTTTGAAATTTATTTGTTTAAATCATTTTAAATATATTGCTTTATAATATAACCGGTGCATAACCCTTGCATTGCACACGATGATTTTATTAAATATCGTATTTATTGTATTAATATTAAAATGAGAACTATATTATGCAATATATGATAAATTTGATGAGATATATGAACTATAAATTAATACAATTGTTATTGTTTGTGTGTGATAAATGTTTAATAGTTACAATCATAATATGTACGTGTGTGTATTCGAAAAACAAAATAATTTTATCACTTCTGTTATATGAATATATTATACATGTTGAAACTAACGTACATTATTAATTTATATAAATTAGTAAATATTATTTAATGGAATATTTTTAAATAAGCTACATCCAAAATTACAAAATTGGTTTAAATATATAGACTTATAGCAAGAAGAATCGAGAAGAAATTTATGAAAAATAGATATAAAATTATTATTGAGTAACTAACATTAAAAAAGAATTATGATGTGATGTGTGATAAGCTCTTGCTATAACAAATCATAATTGATCAACGAATTAGTTGTAATGTACATAATTTATGTTAGGTAATTTATACATTGTTGAATGAAAACATACCATTTTTCTTCATATATATATGTGAAAACGAACTAAATATTCACTAATTTTATTTAAATAATTTGAATTTAAGTTTTCTTTAGTAGTTTAAACATTTGGAATGAAATATAAAATATCACGAAAAAATTGAGGGATTTAGTAAATAACTGCGAAATGTTAAAACTTTTGTACCTGAATCTGGATTTTTTTTTTTTGGTATATAATAAATTTACTAAGGTAAATGAACTATATATTAAATTTATTATTATTGTTTGTATATACTATTTATATTGTGTGAGTTATTTAAATTTAAATTTGACTAGAACTAATTTTATCGTCTTTGTTAATATGACATGGTATACATTCAAAAAGTCGTATTTACCATTAATTTGATGAAGTAACATCTATTTGTTAACGTATTTTATTTATTAAATTCAGGATGACATAATTAATTTAAATATAGTAACTTAAATGCATAATGTTAAGTAATGCTATGAGGCGTTTCGTAAATAATTAAATTAAATTTGAAATGTAGAACATTTTACATTTATGTTAAAATACAATATAGGGTAAATATATTGATATAAATGAATTGAACTTTTAATGTGTGATCATTATTTATGTATATAATTTATGTTATGTGATTGATGTATTCAAATATTTGCATGATTTTTTTAATATGAATACGATTTATATTGATGTGATTTATTAGGCGAACAAATGAATTATAGTTCGCTAAAATTAAATAGCTTTACTATTATACAATTAATTATATTATCCAACCCTAAATGTAAAATATTGGAAATGAATTAATATGAGCTTTGTTAATGGTTTAATAAATTTTAATGTGTAGATATTTGAAGTCATAACAAAAAAATATTTTTTTCATTCTTTGGTGTCCGTAAGAAATATTGTTAAACTAAATTTATTTGAATAATTCAAATTTTGGGGTATATAATTAATTTAAATATGTGGACTAAATGTAAAATAATAGGAGCTAACTGCTAAGTTATATGTACATAATTATATAAATTTTAGGATGTTCATACCAAAATGTAAAATGACAGGAAATGTAAAGTGATGTGAGAGAATTAATAAGTGTGAAGTTATAAACTAATTTGAAAATAAAATATCCAGAAAGAATAAAGGAAAATACACAAAACCCCTAGAATTAATGAGAGGGCTTCAAATTCTTCTGCTTTACTATTATTTAATATATTGTAACTTCGTAAAATCATTTAAACATATTTTACACATATTTAAGTCATATAAAACTTAATAAAACATTTCAAAATAATTCTTTAAATATTCAATGACATTAAATATGATGCATATATAATATATAAAACTATTTGATACAAATTATAAGAAATTTCCAAAGTTATAAACATATACAAATTTATAAAACCAAAGTATAAACAATACAAAGGTTTAAAATAAAAAATGTTTTGAAAATTTTCATTTTGGAAACAAGATGTATTTCAAAACCATTTTGAAAATAATCTGAAAAATCATTTTGAATAAAAGATCAAGTTCTGTTAAAGTTTAAACATTTCTTCTACGACTTTGTACTAATATGGATCATCTTGAAATCTCAAACTCTTCAGTACTCATAAGCTTTCATTTTCTAACTCTTGAACTTTTATATCAGCATCACCATTTTGATTTTTCACTTGATAATGTACAATCTTCATTATTAATACTTGTCTATATCCTGCACTATACACAGTATGTGTATATATAAACATGAGTGTAACACCCCACCTCCGCTAGGGTCACTCACAAAGGGAATGAACTAGTTTTGGTGGAGCATTATCTAGGTAAAAATACACAGAGATATCACAAGACAGAACATAAATAAAGCAGCGGTAGAAATTAAAAACCAAATCTTATTACTTTCAAGAAAAGAGTCAAAATCTCAAATATCAGAAGTACAAGTTGCCATTATTCCATTACATCAAGTTCTAAATAAAGAAGCATAAACTTAAAACAACAAAAGTAAATTATTCCCCAAAAATAGCAGACATGCAGCCATAGCATAGCTTAAGACCAAACCGTACATGAGCTGACGGAAAGCAAGCAGAATCCAAGCTAAGTGCTAGAGTTTCCTCCCTGAGAACCTGGGGGGAAGAAAGAAAAAGAGGCGAAAGAAAACGGGTCAGTCATAAAGACTGGTAAGTCCAAGTGACTTTCAGCATAAAAACAGGTAAAGGTAACATGACATGTATAAACTGAAAGTAAACATAAGTACGATGTCAAGATGGATAAGATAGACTAAGATAACACGATGAATCAAGTATAGGTCAAGTATAGCATCGCATGTTCAAGGTTCGCTGCACCAACTGTACTAGTAGCCCAACCCATGTCAAGTATTAGTCATGAAATGATCCCTGGGCCCAAAATCGTGAATGACCCATTACTAGGTCCAACGGAACGATCCACTAATCGATCGGCTCCCTACAAGTTCTAGCTCGTTGTGTTTCTGTGTCATACGGCCCTATCACGAATGTAGTCACCTGTGCTAGGTCCACCATAGGGTGTATCAAGCCCTATGGTGCCAACCACCGACACGAATCAAGCATGCACAGATAAACCTACTAATGCCCAAAGCCTGCTTTTTCAACTCCGGACCACGTGCACGACCCTAGCCCGCCTGAACCTACACTGGCGCACCCATATAGCCGTCGTTCTAGTCGCTTACAATCAGCCCAGTAATCGTGCCCCACCCTGCCTAGTTCCAGGGTACCATGATACATCTAGTGGGTTACTACTGAAATGGACCGCGTAACTAGGGTTTCCGTCTAGTAGGTTAAGTGTTGTCATTTAAATTCGAGACTTAACCCCATCAGTCTAGTATATCAAGTTGGCTAAATGTTGTCATTTAAGTTCGTGACTTAGCCCTACCATTCACGTGTTAAGTTGGTTAGGTGTTGTCGTTCAAGTTCATGACCTAACGCTACCAATCATATTTCAAGTTGGTTAAGTGTTGTCTTTCATGTTCATGACTTAACCCTATCATGTGGCATTTAATTCATTAATGTACCCCAACCTCTCACATCAGACCTGTTGTTGTGGTCACTAGATATGCCGGGCGGTTCCGGGCAGATTTACACCACAACTCAGTCTGACCTCGGGTTTCAAGCGCGATATGACCAACTACCCACATTGGATCCTATTGTTTGTAGTAACTAGATTTGTCGGGCAGTTCCGGGCAGGTTTACACTGCAAACTCAACCCAACCTCGAGTTGGCCATTTTCAGGTTCATTCTAGTGTCATGACCATGTTCAAGTTTCATGTCAAGTTCGTGTCAAGTTTCATGTTTCAACTTATGCCTATTATCAAGTTCATGATTCATGTTTATAACCAGTTCATGTTTTGCCTATTCTACCCAAATCGTATTCCCATCGCATGTAAACGTTAATCGACCTAAATTACAAGCAAATCTAAATCTAGAGATAAAGGGAATAACATCAAAATTATGATAGGCAGAAGGGACAAGCATAAAGCGATAAAAGAGATTACAAGACTGGCATGATATAACCAGAGATAATCGGTTACAACATCACTGGCATATAGAAATTAACAGGGTTTCAAATCTAGCAAAATAAGGCGATAGTCCTGATAAAAACTTGACATAAAAGAATAGGCATGCACAAGCAAGCCAAATACAAGGATAATGGGTCAATGGTTTTTTGTGTACATAATAACGAATAAACTAAGCAAGTTACACCCTAGGTATGGGATCCAACTAAATGCCAATTCGGTGTTCAACATGGTTTTCAACTATAGTGTTATGAGCAATCAACTATAATAGTCAATTAACCACAATAGTTATACAATAGTCGTGGATAATTATCCAAAAGAGTTCTAGGCAACTACCCTAATAGTCATAGGCAATTAACTGTAATAGTTTCAAAGTCATGGTCATAGTCTTATGTTCATAATCATAGGCAGTAATTCATAGTCACGAGTCATAGGTGATTAGCCACAATTTTCCTTGTCATAGTCATAGGCAATGGTCTTATGTCCTCAGTCATAGGCATAGTCTTAAGTTCTCAGTCATAGTCCTTGGCCATTAACAATGGTTTCAATGTCATAGGCATGATAACGTTTGATTTTTAATGCGAATAGGCCCAAACTGATTTCAAAGCAATATTCCCAAATGTCAAGATCCAAGAAGAATAAGAATAGATATGAATCATACGTATCAAAACCCAATTTATAACATGCACATATCAAGTTTATAGTTTTCATCTAAAAGTAACTGGAACTTACAGTTTGTGGATCGAGAATTAGAAAGCAGAATTTGATTGTTGAATCAATATTTGATTGATCGTGTTCTAATTGAAATCCCCAAATTTGCAAATCTCTAAGCGTAGTCTTGATGGAGAAGAAGCAGTCCTTTTTCTTCCTTTTTATCTTATTATTTTGATTATCTCAGAAGCAACATAAGGACAGAATGAAATGGTGTGCAGAGAATGAGGCTAGAGGTGAGTTTATATTGGATTAGGCAGATGAATCTGGACAGAAAACGAGTCTAAATACATCAGGATGCATATGGTTCAAGAAGTGGGTTCGGGAGGCAGGTCGACTCCCCAGTCGACATTGTCATGGGGAGGTCGACACCCCAGTCGACCTGGTTGGGGGGGGTCGACTCCCCAGTCGACTTGGGTATATGGGCGGGAATTTTCCCGCCAGCCTTCTCTGGGTTTGAATTTCGAATTTCTAGCTTTATTTTCGAGCTGTTTTATTTTATTTAAATTCCTGAAACTTCTGAGGGTCATAACTTGGTCATAGGAACTCCGATTTTCGAAAACTCAGATTCGATTTCATGCAGAATTCCGAGACGAATGCAATGGCGCAACCCGTTTCCCCTGATTCTTATTTTAAAATTTAATTCTTCCTTGATTTATGACTTCAACATGTTATAAAAATACGGGTTGTTACATTCTCCCCTCCTTAAAGGATTTCGTCCCCGAAATCTCTAAGTTAGGAAGAATATATCCTACCATCCAATCATCCATCTACTCGACCATCATTCATGAGCAATCATTGTCCTTAAAAGATTACTAATGCTATATGAGCATATGCAGAAAGGGTAACACCCCGTATTTTCTGTGAACTTAAGAATTACAAATCTGAGTATAATTAAAATATAAAATCAGAATCAAGGGAAACGGGCTGTGCCACTGCGTTCGTCTCGGAAAAATACGCGAAATAGAGTCCGAAATTTCGTAAATCGGAGTCCATATGACCAAGTTATGGCCTTCCAAAGTTCAGAAAAAAATTAAACAGCACAGACCAGGTCGACTGGGGAGTCGACCCTAGAGTCGACCTGCCCCCAGGGGGTCGACCCTAGAGTCGACATGCCCCCAGGGGGTCGACCCTAGAGTCGACCTGGGGGTCGACCCTAGAGTCGACCTGGGGGTCGACCTGCCTCCCGAATCTGCTTTTCTGCCTGGGTGCGTTCTGATGTATCTGGTCTCGTTTTCTGTCTAGATTCGTCTGCCTAAACCTATTTAAACAGCCCCAAACCCAGCCTTCTCTGCACACAATTCTATTCTGCTTCTACTCTGCCTCTGTTCTAAATTAAAAATAAAAATGGCGTTGCTACTCTGCTGGAATCAAAACTAGAAGACAATCAACATCAACCTAAATTCAATTAGAGATTAGAGCTTCTGCAACGGTTCTACAACAACTAGAGTTCTTTCTTTAATCCAATTAAGGCAAGTGCAGTTACTTTCCGGTATAAACGTTAATTTTGATTGTGACATGAACTCTAAATCTGAATCTGAGGTTATATCTGTTCTGTTCTGATCTGATCTGTTTTATTCTGTACCTCTTTCCTCTTTCTGTTCTATAGCCAGGCTACCATGAGCCCGAGCCAATCTCATAAGAGATCAACATACGCTAAAATGTTTGGGACAATCAAATGAATGTGCATAAATTGGGCATGACCGATATGTGATTGATTTGAGGAAAGAACATAGGTTGGACTTGGAACTTAGAACATAAATCTAAGGCATAATTGGACTGATCTGTGACTGATTTGAGTATATAAACTAGATCTAGATCTGTGCATATATGACTGTTTGGGATTATCATATGATAATATATAACTTGCAAATCTGGAATATTAAGATCTGAACTAAAACACATATCATATGTTAGATCTAGATCCTTGGGCATATTTTATAACGGATTATAACTTAGGTGTGAAGATCCATATTAAGATTTGATAACTATCAAGTGTGAATAACACCTAAGTAGGAGATTTTTGAATATATGACATGCATTGAAATAGATGGCTATAGTTGGTATAATTTATATGTGAATCTTTTGTACTAGGCAAGTGGAACTAAATTGGGACATGTAAATTATGACCATAATCTGTGACATGCAAATTCAATGCAAACGTAGGGTATATGATCCTAGTGTGAATCATGACCACTATTTAGGCATGCAAATTTAGGCCAAATTTATAATTAGGCAAGATATGTGAAACTTTAAGGAATGATGAAAATCAGTTATAATTGCCTAATTTGCTAGTTCTGCTATATTTGCCTAATCTGATAGTTTTATTATATCGCCTAATCTGCTAGTTCTGTTATATTGCTTAATCTGCTAGTTCTGCTCTACTGCCTAGTTTACTAGATCTATTCATCTGCTGGATCTGTCATCCGCTAAGTCTGTTGAAAATGCCTAAATCTGTTAAATTTATTTATTTAAATGCCTAACCTGTTATATGCCAAAATCTGCTAAGTTGCTAAATCTGTTAAATCCGTTAAGTCATATAATCTGGAAAATCTGTTATCTACTAAAATCTGTTATCTGCTGTGCTGATATAATCATCCTGTTATTGATATAATATGAATTGGCATATATATTGGGCGTGCGCATAAACGGTAAATTATTAATTAATTGGCCGCAAAGATAAACGTGACTAACTCGAGGTTAGAATGAGTTTGCGGCGTAATTCTGCCCGGAACCGCCCGGCACATCCAGTGGCCACAAACAATAGGTTCTAATGTGAGAAGTTAGTCATAACCTGCTTAACACACGAGGTTAGGTCTGGCTTGTGGCACAAGTCTGCCCGGAACCGCCCGGCCCATCCAGCGGCCACAAGCTAGCGACCTAATGTGAGAGGTCTGGGCATTAATAATTAATTAATGCAAATCTAAGATAAGAATGACGTCTAAAACGTATTGGGGGAAATAGGGTTAAACCAACTGGATTAATAGGTGCAGTAAACCCGTCCAGGAATCTGTAGGCCCAATACAAAGTTAGACAAATCTGAAAAATTTGTACATCTGATCTGTTAGTCTGAAAACTTGTTAACTTAATCTGTGAACTAGTAAATCTGAATTCTGTATGTCTGAACTTGTAAACAAGTTAATCTGAAATCTGTTAGTCTGGGGACACAAGGTTAGGAGGGGAATCACTTGTGTCATCTGTTGTTTGGGACTCATATTAGTCAGTAACCCTTTCTGGTATCAAAACTTTGGCCCAACAGTAAGTAGGGTCCGGGCACGCTTACTGAACTAATTATAAGCGGTTCATTCTGATAATGGCGAGGGGTGTTGATGGTGCGTTCCAGCCGGGTCATGTGCGTGCATGGATCCCGGTCTGCCTCTGAGGATGTAAGACGCCATGACATCTGTAAATAGGTCTGTGCCAATTGGTTGTCACTTTAGGGAGTGATACACCCTACTGTGGGGCTGACACAGGATATTTATGTATTAGGGAGCCGATCGCTTGGGGTAGGGTTTTAGGGTACACTTAGTTCTTTCTGTTTCTGTTGGTACCGTCTGTTTCTGTTGGGTGGTAACACCTGTCTGTTTCTGCGTGGTACCGTCTGTTCGGGTGGTAAAGGCCCATTACTAGTGTACACCTAATTCTACATTCTATTTCCGTAGGGATTAATCTGTTTTTGCTTCTGTCTGTTTCTGATCGGGTAGTAAAGGCCCATTATTAGCATTCTGTTTCTGTTAAATTATTCAGTACCCGTTCCTGTTTCAGTTTAGACATTAGGGTGACACCTAATTCTGTTATACTAGTATTAGTGCAGAGAAGTGTAAAGCAATAGTTTATGTCATTCTGTTCTTCTGTTATATCTGCTACACCTGTTACAGTTATCTCTCATCCAGTTTTATGTTCATGTCATATTATTATTATTTGTTCATATGCTGAAAGTCACTGGACTTGCCAGACTTTTTGTCTGACCCTTGTTGTTTCGCCTCCTTTCTTCCGTTTCCCCCCCAGGTTATCCAAGGAGGGAATACTTTAGCTTGATCGGGATTTCTCTTTGCTTGAAGTGCTTAAAGTATGGCTTGGCTCTGCATAGCTTCCGTTCTATAGGGATTATGATTTTAAACCATGCATTTTGAAGGCTTTTGTACAAGACTGATATTTTGTACTTGAATTCTGAGATTTGAAAGGATGTAACCATATTGATTTCTGTTTCCGCTGTAATAAAGTTAAAAATTTTCAAGTACTGTTTTATCTGTCTTGTAAGTTTCTGTTCTGTTTACTAAAATGCTCCACCAAAGTTAAGGCATTCCCTTTGTGAGTGACCTTAACGGAGGTGGGGTGTTACACTTGGTATCAGAGCTGAAGGTTACCAGATTTTATAAAAAGTTTTGAAAACTATTTTCAAAAAGGTTTTCAAAGGAAGTAGTTTCAAAGATAAAGCTTATTTTGAAAAACATAATCCCCCAAGAGCCATATATCTTTCTTTCAGTCCTTTTTGTATTGAACCTTTCCTTTTTCGTTTCAGCATGTCTGAAGCATCTGAGATACCAGAGGGTGTTCATGTACCCGGTTGGTTTCGTCAATATCTTGAGGCTAGGACCGCCGCTGCAGGTCCAGCAAATGATCCCCCTCCCCCACCCCCTCCTCGTACAATTGCTTTCTCAAAGATCTGTAGAGATTTTAGGGCCATGGGTGGGAAGGATTTCAAAGGAACTGAATCATTCGTAGAAGCGAGGAATTGGCTCAAAGAAACTGAGGATCTATTCGTTATCTTCGAGGTGGACGATAGGCAGAAGGTACAGTTGGCGGTATGGCTGCTCAAAGACGAAGCTTCCTACTGGTGGGAAGTCACTAACGCCGAAAGGCTGGTTGAGACATGGATGGATTTCAGAACGAGGTTTGAGACAAAATTTCTCTCGCAAGCTGAACGGAGTTTACAACTGGAGAAGTTCTTATCTCTTAAGCAAGGAAGTATGACGGTCAAGGAATACGTCAACCAGTTCAACCAACTAGCTAGGTTCGGATTGGATTTAGTCAACACTCAGCATAAAAAGGCTCTCCGCTTTATTAAAGGATTGAACGAGCCACTGCACAACCTAGCCATGACCCATGTACCCATGGGAGCGACTTACGAGAAATTGGTGGACATGGCACTACTGCACGAGGAAGACAAGGGCCCGAAAGAGACAAAGAAGGAAGAACCACAGAATAAGAAAGCGGGGCCGAAAAAGGAAACACAAAAGAAGGATGAAAAGACTGAAGATAAGAAGGGGAAAAAGTGCTTTACTTGTGGGAGCTCGACTCATCTGAACAAGGATTGCAGAAAAAGGAAAGGCACTTGCTTCAACTGTGGAGAGATGGGACACAGGAGGGCAGGCAAACACTCTCGAGGCTAGTGGCTAGGATATAATAGGAAAATTTCTATAGTAGGTTTAATTTCTTTATCTGATTATGGAGTTTAGACTTTTTCTGATTCTAGTATTTTGATTTTGTAATCGATACTCTGCACTTTAATACTAGTATTATTCTGAATTCCGCTGTAGACTCAGACCCATAAAGGGTATGACTCATCTGTTTTAAGTTAAGGTTTGAGGGATATCTGTGTTAGGCGTCAAATATGACGCATATATTCTGAGTTTTTGTGGGATATGATTTTATCATGCTTAGCTTCCGAAGAATCATTAGGGAACCTGATCTGTACCAGTAGTCTGTAAATATCTGAATACTTCTGATAAGATTTCCAGTTTTGACATTGTCTAAAGAGGGCAACCCTCTGAGTGTCAATCTGATGTTGATTTCGGTCTTCGGGGTTGACACTTAGGGGAATTATTTTCTCAACCAATGTCTGATAGGAATCAAGTTTTTGTTTTATCTGTACTCGCTTCCATGACTCGACTGTATCCTATCGATTGAGTGTTCAACTTATAGATAGGAATCCTAATGGGTGTAAACATGTGTTTGAGACATGTTATGTTTGATGGTTGCAAGTGGATGCAAGTGGTTGCTCGTGGACGCATATACACACACTAGGCACTAGATCGGCACGAAAACACTCTCATACTGCATATGGATGTGTGAGCATTTTAAATTTTTATGGATGCAAAATGGTTGAATCAGCACATGGATGTTGCATATGAGTGGATGGTTGTGCACTCATATAGAAATGATATGTATCAAATAGGAAAATTGCATACATATTGGACTCATGGCACTGACATAACTCGCATTATGGAGGTCAACTGAATCAGTAGACCGCCTGATCTTTGCATTAGATAAGGAACATATACACACACTTTTGCAAATGTTCATACAGCACTAGAAATTTCTAAGGACAATGGATGCTTGTGGATGATGACTGAGTAGATGAGTGATTGGATGGTAGGACACATTCTTCTTAACTTGAAGATTTCGGGGACGAAATCCTTTAAGGTGGGGAGAATGTAACACCCCGTATTTTCTGTGAACTTAAGAATTACAAATCTGAGTATAATTAAAATATAAAATCAGAATCAAGGGAAACGGGCTGTGCCACTGCGTTCGTCTCGGAAAAATACGCGAAATAGAGTCCGAAATTTCGTAAATCGGAGTCCATATGACCAAGTTATGGCCTTCCAAAGTTCAGAAAAAAATTAAACAGCACAGACCAGGTCGACTGGGGAGTCGACCCTAGAGTCGACCTGCCCCCAGGGGGTCGACCCTAGAGTCGACATGCCCCCAGGGGGTCGACCCTAGAGTCGACCTGGGGGTCGACCCTAGAGTCGACCTGGGGGTCGACCTGCCTCCCGAATCTGCTTTTCTGCCTGGGTGCGTTCTGATGTATCTGGTCTCGTTTTCTGTCTAGATTCGTCTGCCTAAACCTATTTAAACAGCCCCAAACCCAGCCTTCTCTGCACACAATTCTATTCTGCTTCTACTCTGCCTCTGTTCTAAATTAAAAATAAAAATGGCGTTGCTACTCTGCTGGAATCAAAACTAGAAGACAATCAACATCAACCTAAATTCAATTAGAGATTAGAGCTTCTGCAACGGTTCTACAACAACTAGAGTTCTTTCTTTAATCCAATTAAGGCAAGTGCAGTTACTTTCCGGTATAAACGTTAATTTTGATTGTGACATGAACTCTAAATCTGAATCTGAGGTTATATCTGTTCTGTTCTGATCTGATCTGTTTTATTCTGTACCTCTTTCCTCTTTCTGTTCTATAGCCAGGCTACCATGAGCCTGAGCCAATCTCATAAGAGATCAACATACGCTAAAATGTTTGGGACAATCAAATGAATGTGCATAAATTGGGCATGACCGATATGTGATTGATTTGAGGAAAGAACATAGGTTGGACTTGGAACTTAGAACATAAATCTAAGGCATAATTGGACTGATCTGTGACTGATTTGAGTATATAAACTAGATCTAGATCTGTGCATATATGACTGTTTGGGATTATCATATGATAATATATAACTTGCAAATCTGGAATATTAAGATCTGAACTAAAACACATATCATATGTTAGATCTAGATCCTTGGGCATATTTTATAACGGATTATAACTTAGGTGTGAAGATCCATATTAAGATTTGATAACTATCAAGTGTGAATAACACCTAAGTAGGAGATTTTTGAATATATGACATGCATTGAAATAGATGGCTATAGTTGGTATAATTTATATGTGAATCTTTTGTACTAGGCAAGTGGAACTAAATTGGGACATGTAAATTATGACCATAATCCGTGACATGCAAATTCAATGCAAACGTAGGGTATATGATCCTAGTGTGAATCATGACCACTATTTAGGCATGCAAATTTAGGCCAAATTTATAATTAGGCAAGATATGTGAAACTTTAAGGAATGATGAAAATCAGTTATAATTGCCTAATTTGCTAGTTCTGCTATATTTGCCTAATCTGATAGTTTTATTATATCGCCTAATCTGCTAGTTCTGTTATATTGCTTAATCTGCTAGTTCTGCTCTACTGCCTAGTTTACTAGATCTATTCATCTGCTGGATCTGTCATCCGCTAAGTCTGTTGAAAATGCCTAAATCTGTTAAATTTATTTATTTAAATGCCTAACCTGTTATATGCCAAAATCTGCTAAGTTGCTAAATCTGTTAAATCCGTTAAGTCATATAATCTGGAAAATCTGTTATCTACTAAAATCTGTTATCTGCTGTGCTGATATAATCATCCTGTTATTGATATAATATGAATTGGCATATATATTGGGCGTGCGCATAAACGGTAAATTATTAATTAATTGGCCGCAAAGATAAACGTGACTAACTCGAGGTTAGAATGAGTTTGCGGCGTAATTCTGCCCGGAACCGCCCGGCACATCCAGTGGCCACAAACAATAGGTTCTAATGTGAGAAGTTTGTCATAACCTGCTTAACACACGAGGTTAGGTCTGGCTTGTGGCACAAGTCTGCCCGGAACCGCCCGGCCCATCCAGTGGCCACAAGCTAGCGACCTAATGTGAGAGGTCTGGGCATTAATAATTAATTGATGCAAATCTAAGATAAGAATGACGTCTAAAACGTATTGGGGGGAAATAGGGTTAAACCAACTGGATTAATAGGTGCAGTAAACCCGTCCAGGAATCTGTAGGCCCAATACAAAGTTAGACAAATCTGAAAAATCTGTACATCTGATCTGTTAGTCTGAAAACTTGTTAACTTAATCTGTGAACTAGTAAATCTGAATTCTGTATGTCTGAACTTGTAAACAAGTTAATCTAAAATCTGTTAGTCTGGGGACACAAGGTTAGGAGGGGAATTACTTGTGTCATCTGTTGTTTGGGACCCATATTAGTCAGTAACACTTTCTGGTATCAAAACTTTGACCCAACAGTAAGTAGGGTCCGGGCACGCTTACTGAACTAATTATAAGCGGTTCATTCTGATAATGGCGAGGGGTGTTGATGGTGTGTTCCAACCGGGTCATGTGCGTGCATGGATCCCGGTCTGCCTCTGAGGATGTAAGACGCCGTGACATCTGTAAATAGGTCTGTTGTGAAAACCCGTAACTTCCCCGTAAAGGAAAGCCTAGTTCGAGAACAAGCCACAACAGAACGCAGACGGAAGAACATTTCATTGTATATTACAACAATGCATCAGATTACAAGAATATACAGAGTATAAATGAATAAATATTACATAGAAATATCAGAGATTTAAATTACATTTAAATACATAGCAGCGGAAAATAATACAATACACAACTAGAAGAGATATACGGATACAAAGCTTTCCGGATATCGTTCCAGCTGTAAACCAGGATCCTGTGAATATAAATCTGCAAAACCAAAACTACTAGCTGCCCGTGTCAAAATAGGGGCACCCAGAGTTTAGGTTAAAACAATAAACTCCAGGTCAGTCATAGGACTGGTGTGAGAACTAAAACAGTTATAAATCTTTATTTTAAAGTTAGGTAAATCAAGGGACCACGCCGTAAAACACGGAACAGGTTTCCTCCCAAGAATACCAGTGCATAAAACAAACAGCGCAATGCTAAATAAAGAAAGATGAAGCTGTTATAAGACCCAGGTCCTATCACACAATGCAACGCAAGCCGGGGGATAGGGTTTTCCCTTATAACAGCCAAAGAATGCTTGATACGTTTTAAAACAAATCATTTGATACTATTATAAGTGCATAGTGTATAAAACAACTTCAAATCATAAGTATCAATCATAGGCGGCATGAATGCCCCATACCACTATGTCGCCACATATAGGTTTACAATCAAAACCGCAATGTCGTATTGGAAGTTGGGTTATCATTTATGGTATGAACCGAGGCTAGGGGCAAGATCCTCACCGATTTTAGACAATCTAGCCTATGTCTAGGAACAGCCGCAACTGCCCCTTGGATCGTCAGGGCCGGTCCACCGATGTGGATTATTATGCCTGAACACTGCGTTTCCCCGCCCTTTGGGGCGTAAGCCTGGCCCGTCACTCGACCAGAAGCATCGGCCGAAACCGATATCACGAGGCGCCTCGCTTTTCAGCAAGTAATAATAAGCAACATCCACATGAGTCAAACTCGTCAGCCAGTTCAAGCACTGACGCCACTCCTAACTAGAAAGAAACGCATGTCCTCCCTGATGTCCGTCTCCTGTTTTTGGTTTATACCGGGTGTGATACTCGCGAATCAACGTTACACAAAGCTACGCCACATAAGGCCGTGCTTCGATCATTAACCACAAGACTTTGCTTTTCAACAGAAGCCTTGATCATTTGCCACTTAAGCATGCCACACAGGCAAATCACTCCATGCGATTGATATCCATCAATATATAACCCCTGAGCTCGTACGTCTCAGAGAAGGGCGTTAAGCAAGAGAATAAATTCTCCGCTGCCAAACAGATATATATTTAATAGAGATCAATCACACGGACTAAAATCCAATGTCAGACACACAGTCCATTTACAAGTCCGTTCTGGGGCTGAACGAAACCGGAGGCACCTAGTACCCCGCATATCCATCGATCTCCAAGCACGTCTGGACGATCACCAACTGTTTCCATCTTCTTGGGTGTACAGCCCAATCAAGATCATCAGTAATCACCCAAACGACGTGAAGACTTCTGGTCTTCGACCACCGTCTTCATCTTCGACTTATCGTCGTATCAGTTATTCAGAATGGGATAAACCCGGTCTTTCCAAATAACTCGCGTATATTTTAAATAAGTGCTACACAAACACAACATACGCCTCATTCCAATTCATCGGTCACTAACCGTAAATTAATCAAGAGAATAATTTCCCAAATATTAACCCCGAAGGCCGAAACCAACATCAGATCAATATCCAGAAAACCATTCTGCTTGGCTAACCGACAGTTAGTTTCTAAATTTCACATTCATAGGGAAAGGTTCCCATTAATTTTATCCAAGATAAATTCCTTGAATTTATTCTTTATTCTATTTTTGAATCTCAATTCAAACTAGTCGGGATTAGCGAACCTTACCGAAGTAATCATTTATTTTAATTTCCCAATCCCAACCTATTCATCCCATGAAGTAAAACTGGTAATACTTCATATCTAACACCACAGTGTTATCGGTAAATTCAATTACCATTTCACGTTCAAATCTAATTAAAGATTTAACTATCGCCTGGAGCAAAACTGGTGATACTCCATTTTCGGTCATTTCAATCTAATTAAAGATTCATTAAAACTCCACTTAGTTTTAATCGTTAACTGGGTTAAAGAATCCGTGTCATTTAAAACACGGTTCACGATAAACCCAAAGCCACATTCCATTAATTATCGGGTTAAAGAACGAGTGTTATTTAAAACACTGTTCACGATAAACCCAAAAATCAATATCAATATCAATTCAATTCCAATTAAATATTATTTAATTGGTACACTTCATTAAATCTAAAAGATTTAATCTTTTCTCAACTGGGTTCAAGAACAGTGTTAATGAAGACACCATTCACGACAAACCCAAATCACATTTGATATTAAACACAAGGCTCTGAATATAAAATATATCGGCTTATATTCAATATCAAATTCTACGACCAACAAATATCGTATTGGAAATAACGATATATATATATATATATATATATATATATCTTTCAAATTTCCATAACAATATCTGTATAATCACGAAATCCAACATCGAAATATTCCGAAGACAATTTCGATTCAAATCCATTCCAATGCAATCATTGGAAATTCTGGTTATTTTCAAAACCATTTCAAATTCAATTTATTTATTTAAAAATAAATGGAATTATAATTCTAGTTCAAAACTAGTTCATTTCGATAAAAATCTATTTTTATCTTTTCAAATATGGAGTTTTCATCCCAATCCTTTCTAAATCATTTCTTATGATTTTACACAAATTATTACTATTTTTAATAATTTTAACAAGGCCCGTACAGTCGATTTCCATCAACGACCATCGAACTGCACTTACAACGACCTTTTTCAAATTTGATTTGGACGTAACTCCAAATCCAACCGTTAGATTTCAAATTTCTAATATTCGTTAGAAAGCTCTTTCCGATACGAACCCAACGGTTCCGGTTTTAGGAGAATCCGACGGTCGGATCTCCCGTACTGTCCGTTTGAAATAAATGGTCGAAATTCACGAACTGCCGCGGCACGGCGCGTTCTATTCAGGCCATTATATTATATATATAATATATATAATATATATTTCGTCGATTTCTATTTAAAACGAATTTTATAAATAGTTTTGAATACGTTTCAAAAACCATTTCAACTTCCATTTTAATTCAAATCAAAATTGAATTCTTCTTTATAAATTCGTTTTAAAGTTCTTTTCTATTCAATTCAAATTTCAATTCAATTTGAATTCATTTCAATTTGTTTCCAATTCAATTCGAATTCGTTTTCAATTCAATTCGAATTGGTTTTATATTCAATTCAAATTCGTTATCTATTCAATTAAATTCGAAATCGTTTCGTTTGCTATTCAATTGAAATCAAATTCATTTTCCATTCAATTCGAATTCATTATATATTCAATTCATTTCGAAATCGTTATATATTCAATTCATTTCGATTTCATTTCAAAATATGCGTTTTCGAAATCACTTTTCAATATGCATTTTAAAATGAATAAAATCGATATAAATATCGTTCACGTCAAAATGGCGTCAATCTAACCAACACGGCTTCATATATTTCTATTTTCAAATATTCTATTCAACAAATGAATATTTATTTTTGTCAACACACGACTAATCTCAACGAATGAGTACTGTCCACGTGTGACAATTTTTGCTAAATTATTTCGTTCAACACATGACTAATCTCAACGGAAGAGTACAGTCAACACATGAACCTTTATTTTATATTGATAAAGATGCAAATTTTATTATTAAAATATTTCGTTCAACACATGAGTAATCTCAACGAATGAGTACAGTCAACACATGAACTTTTATGTTATAATATTCTTTATTTTCTAAATTGGAATGAGGCCCAATCAATCACCATATAAAATTAATTATATGGATTTTCATACAACACATGTATATAATAGCATTTAAAAATAATCAACCATCAACCAAAGTGTACTACACTGTATAAGCATCAAATATAGATATCTAACGCTTATAACAGCCTGTCAATCAATCGATCGACATATTTAATCAATCAGGATGAGTGAACTTCAAATTTCATCCCAACACCCGTGTGGGGTTTCAAATCAACAAACACAGATTTTAGTTGTGCAGTTGGGTGATGTGTAAAATTTATCGTCCCAATCAATGTCATTCAAATAGGTGTACATAAACAAACCGTCCGGTTTGTAAATGAATATTTTATTTTATTCACTTCACGTTAAAAATTATATTTTTAACGATAAAACATTTTATTTTAACATATGAATTTCTATTCAGTTCATTCTTTAAATAAAATGATATTTTTATTTTTCTAACATATTTTAGAAAATTTCGGCGGCATAACGGCACGATACTAGAAACGGGACGAGGCCTAGCCTTATCCCCGGTCTAGTGAAGGCCCACGCCATTCACACATCAATCAAATCCATTCATTTCACCAAACAATTCAATTTCAAATCAAATCATCTAACTAATCTATGCAACCAAACAAACAAGTCCATGGTCTGTGGACGATTGTGTCGGGTGCTACTAAGCACCGCCTGCATCCTAGTATATATATAACTAGAGAAAAGAAAGTGAAAGGTGAGAAATTCTCACCGCTAGCTATCCTAACTCCACGGCACTTTCATTTGCAGAAACCATCGTCGCTCTCGCCTTTTTGTCACATTCGTTGCCCGTATTCACTACATATGTAAAAATCGAATTTTTACTTTACTATTCAATATATAAAAATCGAATTTTTACTATGCTATCTAATATATAAAAATCGAATTTTTACTATGCTATTCAATATAGAAAAATCGAATTTTTACTTCGCTATTCAATATAGAAAAATCGAATTTTTACTATGATGTCATATAGATAAAAATTCCATTTCAAAAATATAGATTTCGCCTTTATAAAAAATATAGATTTCGCCTTTATAAAAAATATAGATTTCGCCTTTTCAAAAATATCATTATAAAAATCACATTTTTATTTTTCTACACATATAAAGATGATACTTCTAATTCTCTACATAAACAAAAATCATATTTCTACCACCTCTATATAGTAAAGATTATATTTTCAATACTTTAAAAATATAAAAATCATATTTTTATTACTTCTATATAGTAAAGATTATATTTTTAATACTTTAAAAATATAAAAATCATATTTTTATTACTTCTATATAGTAAAGATTATATTTTTAATACTTTAAAAATATAAAAATCATATTTTTATTACTTTAAAAATATAAAAATCATATTTTTATTATCCTCCTTATATAAAAATTATATCTTTATTCTTTCCATATAATAAAAATTATATTTTTATTTCGCTAATCTTTTTTTTTAAAGGCCTAACCCTTTTATTTTAAAATAAAATCAGGTTTGCATAACCATATATAAAAGAAATAAATAAATAAAATTAAAACAAATAATAAAAACTTACTTTTCCATTCGGGGGGGGGGGGGGGTTCACTGCCTGAGGTGGTCGGAGGTGCTGGTCGGGCTTGAGGTGGCGCCGGAGTGGTTGGAAAGGGGAGCAAGCGGTGGTGGAGGCGGTTTGGCTGTGGAGCTCGTTGATGTGATGGCTCCGGCAGATTTAGGTTTCGGGTTTGGGGTTGATTTGGGCGCAGCGGTCTTCGACGGAGGGAGGGGAAGGAGAATGGAGGGAGGCGCTGAGGGTGGGGACTCGGCCGGAAGTGGCGCGCGAGCTGGTGGGACCTGCGACGACGAGGAGCGGCGGCTAGGGGTTGGCATCGTGGGTTTATTCGATTTAGGGGAGGCTACTGAATAATGAACGGGAATTGTAACCAGGAGGGGGGGGTTTATGTAAAAGGGATTTTAAATATATTTATTTATTTTATTTTCTATTTAATTTCAAAAAGGTTGACTTTTACTTCAAACTCCGATTCGAATCAAACGACTGTCGTCCCTAGCTAATTACCCCCATTCCGAACACAATGGGATATGTCCCGTAGGTTGATTCGATCGTTTGAATCAGTTTCCGTTGAATTTACATTTAAATCACTATATTGAATTTTAAACGTACATTTCAAATTACCGGGGTCGCATACGAACTCTATAAATTGCAGAAAAATATTTTCTAGCTTCCTATTGACGATACGGTCCTAACAAAACTAATTTCGTCAAATTCTGGGGCCGTTTGAAAAATGACCATTTTCCAGTCGGTTAAAATCAACTGAAACTGGTCAAACGCGTTTTCCTTTGCCACTCTCACATATTGAATCGAAAAATTATGAAATTTGAAACCTAACAATAATTTAACATCACGGATCCAACAAAAGTGGTTTCGTCGAAATCCGAGGTCGTTTGCAAAATGTCCATTTTTAAGGGCCTGAATTCCATAGCGACTATTCAGAATTTTCAACTGGACATATCTTTCGATTCCCGCTATGAAATTTCAATTTTTCGGGTTCGTTGGAAAGATATTATCAATTAGATCCTAATCTTTTTGGTTTCACTAAAATCCGGTTTATTTTGCACCCGGTACGTTCAATTGAAGTTTGAAATCGAATTATCGAACTACTGCGCCATTTTCAATTCTATTTATAATTATATATAATTATTTATTTTCTAACGACGACGTATATAATATTTACGTTCTAAATATATTCAAAATAAATTTCTCGTCGATATTATTTAAAATAATTCATTTTAAATAATCAAAATTCGCCAAAATTGCCAAAATAAAAATTTTAAACTGGCCCAGATTTTCGGGTTGTTACAATCTCCCCCACTTAAAACTTTTCGTCCCCGAAAAGGAACAAAGTCGAAAGTTGTTTGATTAATCAACTCTACGTTCGATCTGGTTTTCATTCTCCCACCTTTTAGTTTCTGAGAATTTTCAAATTCTTCAAAAATTTGGCTAACACCCTAAATTTTCGAAAAATTTCGCCATAACCTCCCCTGCACCGGGAGCATCGGGGAATTTCAAATAGCTTCCCCGGTCCTTCTAATCTCAAAAAGAAAAAGAAAAAGCCAATAGGCTCATAAAATCATCATCACCCAAACAAAACAGTAAATTATGTAGTAAACATGTACCTATTTGTCAGGCAAACAAATTTTATTCTCTGCTCTAGCCTCCTTGCTATGACCTGTTCAATGTAAGTATATGTATATGCAAGCAAACGCAACTAATTTTCAATATAATTCAATATTTGGTTCAATTAGGCTAAATGGTTAAAAATTATCAACCAAATATACAAACAACACAAACATCAATCAATTAGTGAATTAGAGTCTCAAATTCATAATTTTGATACATATACAAAAATCATGTTTTTGATGCCAAATCACAACAATAGGCCTTATCTAATTTTTGGTTCTCACACCAGTCTAATGGAAATATATAGATATCACACCTTCGTCACTCGAATATAAGTGCTAGTAACGCTGCAGCATTATCAGAACCATCCCCGGGCAACTAGAGCGTGATCCTATATCTATCCAATATATTAAAACTTTGAATATACGTTTGCAAGGCGTATATGCAAATTCTTTATATACCGAATTGTCCAAAATCAATATAAATAAATAATCAAATACGAATAATTGATTTAAATTTTCAAAACAAAATTTGTTTTCATTTTAAAAATATACTCTTCACACTCGTTCTAGGATACTACTAATCCTATCTCTAACGAGTCATTCCCATTGGATATTACTAATCCAATATCTGATGAATTCTTTCGTTTGGTTCTAATGTGTCTTGTTCTCGAGCTTTGTAAACCAAAGCTCTGATACCAACTGTGAAAACCCGTAACTTCCCCGTAAAGGAAAGCCGCGGATAGTTCGAGAACAAGCCACAACAGAACGTAGACGGAAGAACATTTCATTGTATATTACAACAATGCATCAGATTACAAGAATATACAGAGTATAAATGAATAAATATTACACAGAAATATCAGAGATTTAAATTACATTTAAATACATAGCAGCGGAAAATAATACAATACACAACTAGAAGAGATATACGGATACAAAGCTTTCCGGATATCGTTTCAGCTGTAAACCAGGATCCTGTGAATATAAATCTGCAAAACCAAAACTACTAGCTGCCCGTGTCAAAATAGGGGCACCTAGAGTTTAGGTTAAAACAATAAACTCCAGGTCAGTCATGGGACTGGTGTGAGAACTAAAACAGTTATAAATCTTTATTTTAAAATTAGGTAAATCAAGGGACCACGCCGTAAAACACGGAACGGGTTTCCTCCCAAGAATACCAGTGCATAAAACAAATAGCGCAATGCTAAATAAAGAAAGATGAAGCTGTTATAGACCCAGGTCCTATCACACAATGCAACGCAAGCCGAGGGATAGGGTTTTCCCTTATAACAGCCAAAGAATGCTTGATACATTTTAAAACAAATCATTTGATACTATTATAAGTGCATAGTGTATAAAACAACTTCAAATCATAAGTATCAATCATAGGCGGCATGAATGCCCCATACCACAATGTCGCCACATATAGGTTTACAATCAAAACCGCAATGTCGTATTGGAAGTTGGGTTATCATTTATGGTATGAACCGAGGCTAGGGGCAAGATCCTCACCGATTTTAGACAATCTAGCCCATGTCTAGGAACAGCCGCAACTGCCCCTTGGATCGTCAGGGCCGGTCCACCGATGTGGATTATTATGCCTGAACACTGCGTTTCCCCGCCCTTTGGGGCGTAAGCCTGGCCCGTCACCCGACCAGAAGCATCGGCCGAAACCGATATCACGAGGCGCCTCGCTTTTCAGCAAGTAATAATAAGCAACATCCACATGAGTCAAACTCGTCAGCCAGTTCAAGCACTGACGCCACTCCTAACTAGAAAGAAACGCATGTCCTCCCTGATGTCCGTCTCCTGTTTTTGGTTTATACCGGGTGTGATACTCGCGAATCAACGTTACACAAAGCTACGCCACATAAGGCCGTGCTTCGATCATTAACCACAAGACTTTGCTTTTCAACAGAAGCCTTGATCATTTGCCACTTAAGCATGCCACACAGGCAAATCACTCCATGCGATTGATATCCATCAATATATAACCCCTGAGCTCGTACGTCTCAGAGAAGGGCGTTAAGCAAGAGAATAAATTCTCCGCCGCCAAACAGATATATATTTAATAGAGATCAATCACACGGACTAAAATCCAATGTCAGACACACAGTCCATTTACAAGTCCGTTCTGGGGCTGAACGAAACCGGAGGCACCTAGTACCCCGCATATCCATCGATCTCCAAGCACGTCTGGACGATCACCAACTGTTTCCATCTTCTTGGGTGTACAGCCCAATCAAGATCATCAGTAATCACCCAAACGACGTGAAGACTTCTGGTCTTCGACCACCGTCTTCATCTTCGACTTATCGTCGTATCAGTTATTCAGAATGGGATAAACCCGGTCTTTCCAAATAACTCGCGTATATTTTAAATAAGTGCTACACAAACACAACATACGCCTCATTCCAATTCATCGGTCACTAACCGTAAATTAATCAAGAGAATAATTTCCCAAATATTAACCCCGAAGGCCGAAACCAACATCAGATCAATATCCAGAAAACCATTCTGCTTGGCTAACCGACAGTTAGTTTCTAAATTTCACATTCATAGGGAAAGGTTCCCATTAATTTTATCCAAGATAAATTCCTTGAATTTATTCTTTATTCTATTTTTGAATCTCAATTCAAACTAGTCGGGATTAGCGAACCTTACCGAAGTAATCATTTATTTTAATTTCCCAATCCCAACCTATTCATCCCATGAAGTTAAACTGGTAATACTTCATATCTAACACCACAGTGTTTTCGGTAAATTCAATTACCATTTCACGTTCAAATCTAATTAAAGATTTAACTATCGCCTGGAGCAAAACTGGTGATACTCCATTTTCGGTCATTTCAATCTAATTAAAGATTCATTAAAACTCCACTTAGTTTTAATCGTTAACTGGGTTAAAGAATCCGTGTCATTTAAAACACGGTTCATGATAAACCCAAAGTCACATTCCATTAATTATCGGGTTAAAGAACGAGTGTTATTTAAAACACTGTTCACGATAAACCCAAAAATCAATATCAATTCAATTCCAATTAAATAGTATTTAATTGGTACACTTCATTAAATCTAAATAAAAGATTTAATCTTTTCTCAACTGGGTTCAAGAACAGTGTTAATGAAGACACCATTCACGACAAACCCAAATCACATTTGATATTAAACACAAGGCTCTGAATAGAAAATATATCGGCTTATATTCAATATCAAATTCTACGACCAACAATTATCGTATTGGAAATAACGATATATATATATATATATATATATATATCTTTCAAACTTCCATAACAATATCTGTATAATCACGAAATCCAACATCGAAATATTCCGAAGACAATTTCGATTCAAATCCATTCCAATGCAATCATTGGAAATTCTGGTTATTTTCAAAACCATTTCAAATTCAATTTATTTATTTAAAAATAAATGGAATTATAATTCTAGTTCAAAACTAGTTCATTTCGATAAAAATCTATTTTTATCTTTTCAAATATGGAGTTTTCATCCCAATCCTTTCTAAATCATTTCTTACGATTTTACACAAATTATTACTATTTTTAATAATTTTAACAAGGCCCGTACAGTCGATTTCCATCAACGACCATCGAACTGCACTTACAACGACCTTTTTCAAATTTGATTTGGACGTAACTCCAAATCCAACAGTTAGATTTCAAATTTCTAATATTCGTTAGAAAGCTCTTTTCGATACGAACCCAACGGTTCCGGTTTTAGGAGAATCCGACGGTCGGATCTCCCGTACTGTCCGTTTGAAATAAATGGTCGAAATTCACGAACTGCCGCGGCGCGGCGCGTTCTATTCAGGCCATTATATTATATATATAATATATATTTCGTCGATTTCTATTTAAAACGAATTTTATAAATAGTTTTGAATACGTTTCAAAAACCATTTCAACTTCCATTTTAATTCAAATCAAAATTGAATTCTTCTTTATAAATTCGTTTTAAAATTCTTTTCTATTCAATTCAAATTTCAATTCAATTTGATTTCATTTCAATTCAATTTGAATTCATTTCAATTTGTTTCCAATTCAATTCGAATTCGTTTTCAATTCAATTCGAATTGGTTTTATATTCAATTCAAATTCGTTATCTATTCAATTGAATTCGAAATCGTTTCGTTTGCTATTCAATTGAAATCAAATTCATTTTCCATTCAATTCGAATTCATTATATATTCAATTCATTTCGAAATCGTTATATATTCAATTCATTTCGATTTCATTTCAAAATATGCGTTTTCGAAATCACTTTTCAATATGCATTTTAAAATGAATAAAATCGATATAAATATCGTTCACGTCAAAATGGCGTCAATCTAACCAACACGGCTTCATATATTTCTATTTTCAAATATTCTATTCAACAAATGAATATTTATTTTTGTCAACACACGACTAATCTCAACGAATGAGTACTGTCCACGTGTGACAATTTTTGCTAAATTATTTCGTTCAACACATGACTAATCTCAACGGATGAGTACAGTCAACACATGAACCTTTATTTTATATTGATAAAGATGCAAATTTTATTATTAAAATATTTCGTTCAACACATGACTAATCTCAACGAATGAGTACAGTCAACACATGAACTTTTATGTTATAATACTCTTTATGTTCTAAATTGGAATGAGGCCCAATCAATCACCATATAAAATTAATTATATGGATTTTCATACAACACATGTATATAATAGCATTTAAAAATAATCAACCATCAACCAAAGTGTACTACACTGTATAAGCATCAAATATAGATATCTAACGCTTATAACAGCCTGTCAATCAATCGATCGACATATTTAATCAATCAGGATGAGTGAACTTCAAATTTCATCCCAACACCCGTGTGGGGTTTCAAATCAACAAACACAGATTTTAGTTGTGCAGTTGGGTGATGTGTAAAATTTATCGTCCCAATCAATGTCATTCAAATAGGTGTACATAAACAAACCGTCCGGTTTGTAAATGAATATTTTATTTTATTCACTTCACGTTAAAAATTATATTTTTAACGATAAAACATTTTATTTTAACATATGAATTTCTATTCAGTTCATTCTTTAAATAAAATGATATTTTTATTTTTCTAACATATTTTAGAAAATTTCGGCGGCATAACGGCACGATACTAGAAACGGGACGAGGCCTAGCCTTATCCCCGGTCTAGTGAAGGCCCACGCCATTCACACATCAATCAAATCCATTCATTTCACCAAACAATTCAATTTCAAATCAAATCATCTAACTAATCTATGCAACCAAACAAACAAGTCCATGGTCTGTGGACGATTGTGTCGGGTGCTACTAAGCACCAACTACATCCTAGTATATATATATATATATATATATATATATAACTAGAGAAAAGAAAGTGAAAGGTGAGAAATTCTCACCGCTAGCTATCCTAACTCCACGGCACTTTCATTTGCAGAAACCTTCGTCGCTCTCGCCTTTTTGTCATCTTCGTTGCCCGTATTCACTACATATGTAAAAATCGAATTTTTACTTTGCTATTCAATATATAAAAATCGAATTTTTACTATGCTATCTAATATATAAAAATCGAATTTTTACTATGCTATTCAATATATAAAAATCGAATTTTTACTATGCTATCTAATATATAAAAATCGAATTTTTACTATGCTATTCAATATAGAAAAATCGAATTTTTACTTCGCTATTCAATATAAAAAAATCGAATTTTTACTATGATGTCATATAGATAAAAATTCAATTTCAAAAATATAGATTTCGCCTTTATAAAAAATATAGATTTCGCCTTTTCAAAAATATCATTATAAAAAATCACATTTTTATTTTTCTACACATATAAAGATGATACTTCTAATTCTCTACATAAACAAAAATCATATTTCTACCACTTCTATATAGTAAAGATTATATTTTCAATACTTTAAATATATAAAAATCATATTTTTATTACTTCTATATAGTAAAGATTATATTTTTAATGCTTTAAAAATATAAAAATCATATTTTTATTACTTCTATATAGTAAAGATTATATTTTTAATACTTTAAAAATATAAAAATCATATTTTTATTACTTTAAAAATATAAAAATAATATTTTTATTATCCTCCTTATATAAAAATTATATCTTTATTCTTTCCATATAATAAAAATTATATTTTTATTTCGCTAATCCTTTTTTTTATTATTATTTTAAAGGCCTAACCCTTTTATTTTAAAATAAAATCAGGTTTGCATAACCATATATAAAAGAAAGAAATAAATAAAATTAAAACAAATAATAAAAACTTACTTTTCCATTCGGGGGGGGGGGGGGTTTCACTGCCTGAGGTGGTCGGAGGTGCTGGTCGGGCTTGAGGTGGCGCTGGAGTGGTTGGAAAGGGGAGCAAGCGGTGGTGGGGGCGGTTTGGCTGTGGAGCTCGTTGATGTGGTGGCTCCGGCAGATTTAGGTTTCGGGTTTGGGGTTGATTTGGGCGCAGCGGTCTTCGACGGAGGGAGGGGAAGGAGAATGGAGGGAGGCGCTGAGGGTGGGGACTCGGCCGGAAGTGGCGCGCGAGCTGGTGGGACCTGCGATGACGAGGAGCGGCGGCTAGGGGTTGGCATCGTGGGTTTATTCGATTTAGGGGAGGCTACTGAATAATGAACGGGAATTGTAACCAGGAGGGGGGGGTTTATGTAAAAGGGATTTTAAATATATTTATTTATTTTATTTTCTATTTAATTTCAAAAAGGTTGACTTTTACTTCAAACTCCGATTCGAATCAAACGACTGTCGTCCCTAGCTAATTACCCCCATTCTGAACACAATGGGATATGTCCCGTAGGTTGATTCGATCGTTTGAATCAGTTTCCGTTGAATTTACATTTAAATCACTATATTGAATTTTAAACGTACATTTCAAATTACCGGGGTCGCATACGAACTCTATAAATTGCAGAAAAATATTTTCTAGCTTCCTATTGACGATACGGTCCTAACAAAACTAATTTCGTCAAATTCTGGGGCCGTTTGAAAAATGACCATTTTCCAGTTGGTTAAAATCAACTGAAACTGGTCAAACGTGTTTTCCTTTGCCACTCTCACATATTGAATCGAAAAATTATGAAATTTGAAACCTAACAATAATTTAACATCACGGATCCAACAAAAGTGGTTTCGTCGAAATCCGAGGTCGTTTGCAAAATGTCCATTTTTAAGGGCCTGAATTCCAAAGCGACTATTCAGAATTTTCAACTGGACATATCTTTCGATTCCCGCTATGAAATTTCAATTTTTCGGGTTCGTTGGAAAGATATTATCAATTAGATCCTAATGTTTTTGGTTTCACTAAAATCCGGTTTATTTTGCACCCGGTACGTTCAATTGAAGTTTGAAATCGAATTATCGAACTACCGCGCCATTTTCAATTCTATTTATAATTATATATAATTATTTATTTTCTAACGACGAAGTATATAATATTTACGTTCTAAATATATTCAAAATAAATTTCTCGTCGATATTATTTAAAATAATTCATTTTAAATAATCAAAATTCGCCAAAATTGCCAAAATAAAAATTTTAAACTGGCCCAGATTTTCGGGTTGTTACATCTGTGCCAATTGGTTCTCACTTTAGGGAGTGATACACCCTACTGTGGGGCTGACACAGGATATTTATGTATTAGGGAGCCGATCGCTTAGGGTAGGGTTTTAGGTTACACTTAGTTCTGTCTGTTTCTGTTCGTACCGTCTGTTTCTATTGGGTGGTAACACCTGTCTGTTTCTGCGTGGTACCGTCTGTTCGGGTGGTAAAGGCCCATTACTAGTGTACACCTAATTCTACATTCTGTTTCCGTATGGATTAATCTGTTTCTGCTTCTGTCTGTTTCTGATCGGGTAGTAAAGGCCCATTATTAGCATTCTGTTTCTGTTAAATTATTCTGTACCCGTTCCTGTTTCAGTTTAGACATTAGGGTGACACCTAATTCTGTTATACTAGTATTAGTGCAGAGAAGTGTAAAGCAATAGTTTATGTCATTCTGTTCTTCTGTTATATCTGCTACACCTGTTACAGTTATCTCTCATCCAGTTTTATGTTCATGTCATATTATTATTATCTGTTCATATGCTGAAAGTCACTGGACTTGCCAGACTTTTTGTCTGACCCTTGTTGTTTCGCCTCCTTTCTTCCGTTCCCCCCAGGTTATCCAAGGAGGGAATACTTTAGCTTGATCTGGATTTCTCTTTGCTTGAAGTGCTTAAAGTATGGCTTGGCTCTGCATAGCTTCCGTTCTATGGGGATTATGATTTTAAACCATGCATTTTGAAGGCTTTTGTACAAGACTGATATTTTGTACTTGAATTCTGAGATTTGAAAGGATGTAACCATATTGATTTCTGTTTCCGCTGTAATAAAGTTAAAAAATTTCAAGTACTGTTTTATCTGTCTTGTAAGTTTCTGTTATGTTTACTAAAATGCTCCACCAAAGTTAAGGCATTCCCTTTGTGAGTGACCTTAACGGAGGTGGGGTGTTACAGAAAGTGTGTGTATATGTACCTTATCTAATGCAAATGATTAGGCCTGTTTGATATTCTTAATGCAAAATATGTTTAGTGTCATGAATCCAACATGTAGGCAAATAATCCTAGTCACATAAGCACTATATGTGTGCACAAACATTCATCCATATGCAACATCCACATAATAACACTTTCAATTTCATCCATAAACAAGTATAAACACTCATGCATATGCAATATGAAATCGTGTCTGAGCCGATCTAGTGCCTAATGTGTGTTATGCAACCACGAGCAACCACTTGCGACCACTTGCAACCATTTGCAAACATCAACCATAACATGTTTAAAATACATGTTTCCATCCATATGGTTCTACCTAAGGTTCTCAAGATAGGATCGAGAAGATAAGCAAGATAAAACAAAGCATCAAGGAGGAGAAGTTAAAGATGTACCCCCAGAAGGTCCTGCTTGCGGGGCTTGCCCTTTATTCTTAGGGCAGTTCTTGCTGATATGTCCAGTTTCACCACACTGAAAGCATGCTCCCATCTTCATCTTCTTCTTTCTACAATCCTGGACTATATGCCCTTCAATACCGCAGAAGTGGCACTTTCTTTTCTCACGTGTCTTGTTGTCATTATTGTTGTTGTTCTTGCCTCCTTTCTCGGAGTCTTTCTTCATGTTTTGAGAATCATTCGCCTTGACCTCCTTCTTGCCATTCTCGTCTTCTTCATGAAGTAGGGCCATATCCACCAAGCTCTCAAAGGTCACCCACATGGGTACATGAGTCATAGCAAGGTTGTGTAGTGGCTCATTCAAACCTCTGACGAAGCGAAGAGCCTTCTTGTGTTGGGTGTTCACTAAATCCATCCCAAATCTGGCCAGCTGATTAAACTGATTGACATACTCCCTGATCGTCATGCTTCCTTGCTTAAGAGTTAGGAGCTTCTCCATTTGCAGGCTTCTTTCAGCTTGGGAGAGAAATTTCATCTCAAATCTCATCCGGAAGTCTTCCCAATCCCAAGTTTCCACTGGCCTCTCAGCATGGGTAATCTCCCACCAATATGAAGCTTCATCTTTAAGCAACCACACCGCTAGCTGTATCTTTTGCCTATCGTCAACTTCGAAGATGATGAACAAATCTTCGGTCTCCTTCAGCCAGTTCCTCGCTTCCACAAAGGATTCAGTCCCATAGAAGTCCTTTCCACCATAGCCTTGAAGTCTTTACACGTCTTTGCGAAAGCATTTGAGGAGGAGGAGGAGGAATCGCTGCAGCTGGAGGAGGAATATCTGCTGGGCCTGCACCGTTGGCCCTAGCCTCTTAGTACTTCTGAACCAGCCAGGTATTGCCACGCGCTCTAGAAAGTTAAGATTCCCAGACATGCTGAAAAACGAAAAGATGGAGATTCAAACGAGGAAACAAAGGAAAGTGCTAATGGCTTTTGGGGAATAGCCTTTTCAAAATAAACTTTTCTTGAAAAATGCTTCTTTATAAACGGTTTTGAAAATAGTTTCAGAAGGTTTTTAAAAGCTTTTGCCCAGTCTGGTAACCTTCTGCTCTGATACCAAATGTAACACCCCACATCCGCTAGGGTCACTCACAAAGGGAATGCACTAGTTTTGTTGGAGCATTATCTAGGTAAACATACACAGAGATATCACAAGACAGAACATAAATAAAGCAGCGGTAGAAATTAAAAACCAAATCTTATTACTTTCAAGAAAAGAGTCAAAACCTCATATATCCAAAGTACAAGTTGCCATTATTCCATTACATCAAGTTCTAAATAAAGAAGCATAAACTTAAAATAACAAAAGTAATTTATTCCCCAAAAATAGCAGACGTGCAGCCATAGCATAGCTCAAGACCAAACCGTACATGAGCTAACGGAAAGCAAGCAAAATCCAAGCTAAGTGCTAGAGTTTTCTCCCTGAGAACCTTGGGGGGGGGACGAAAGAAAAAGAGGCGAAAGAAAACGGGTCAGTCATAAAGACTGGTAAGTCCAAGTGACTTTCAGCATAAAAACAGGTAAAGGTAACATGACATGTATAAACTGAAAGTGAACATAAGTACGATGTCAAGATGGATAAGATAGACTAAGATAACATGATGAATCAAGTATAGGTCAAGTATAGCATCGCATGTTCAAGGTTCGCTGCACCAACTGTACTAGTAGCCCAACCCATGTCAAGTATTAATCATGAAATGATCCCTGAGCCCAAAATCGTGAATGACCCATTATTAGGTCCAACGGAACGATCCACTAATCGATCGGCTCCCTACAAGTTCTAGCTCGTTGTGTTTCTGTGTCATACAACCCTATCACGAATGTAGTCACCTGTGCTAGGTCCACCATAGGGTGTATCAAGCCCTATGGTGCCAACCACCGACACGAATCAAGCATGCACAGATAAACCTACTGATGCCCAATGCCTGTTTTTTCAACTCCGAACCACGTGCACGACCATAGCCCGCCTGAACCTACACTGGCGCACCCACACAGCCGTCGTTCTGGTCGCTTACAATCAGCCCAGTAATCATGCCCCACCCTGCCTAGTTCCAGGGTACCATGATACATCTAGTGGGTTACTGCTGAAATGGACCGCGTAACCTGGGTTTCCGTCTAGTAGGTTAAGTGTTGTCATTTAAATTCGAGACTTGACCCCATCAGTCTAGTATATCAAGTTGGCTAAGTGTTGTCATTTAAGTTCATGACTTAGCCCTACCATTCACGTGTTAAGTTGGTTAGGTGTTGTCGTTCAAGTTCATGACCTAACCCTACCAATCATATTTCAAGTTGGTTAAGTGTTGTCTTTCATGTTCATGACTTAACCCTATCATGTGGCATTTAATTCATTAATGCACCCCAACCTCTCACATCAGACCTGTTGTTGTGGTCACTGGATATGCAGGGCAGTTCCTGGCAGATTTACACCACAACTCAGTCTGACCTCGGGTTTCAAGCGCGATATGACCAACTACCCACATTGGATCCTATTGTTTGCAGTAACTGGATTTGCCAGGCGGTTCCGGGCAGATTTACACTGCAAACTCAACCCAACCTCGAGTTGGCCATTTTTAGGTTCATTTTAGTGTCATGACCATGTTCAAGTTTCATGTCAAGTTCGTGTCAAGTTTCATGTTTCAACTTATGCCTATTATCAAGTTCATGATTCATGTTTATAACCAGTTCATGTTTTGCCTAATCTACCCAAATCGTATTCCCATCGCATGTAAACGTTAATCGACCTAAATTACAAGCAAATCTAAATCTAGAGATAAAGGGAATAACATCAAAATTATGATAGGTAGAAGGGACAAGCATAAAGCGATAAAAGAGATTACAAGACTGGCATGATATAACTTGAGATAATCGGTTGCAACATCACTGGCATATAGAAATTAACAGGGTTTCAAATCTAGCAAAATAAGGCGATAGTTCTGATAAAAACTTGACATAAAAGAATAGGCATGCACAAGCAAGCCAAATACAAGGATAATGGGTCAATGGTTTTTGGTGTACATAATAACGAATAAACTAAGCAAATCACACCCTAGGAATGGGATACAACTAAATGCCAATTCGGTGTTCAACATGGTTTTCAACTATAGTGTTATGAGCAATCAACTATAATAGTCAATTAACCACAATAGTTATACAATAGTCATGGATAATTATCCAAAAGAGTTCTAGGCAACTACCCTAATAGTCATAGGCAATTAACTGTAATAGTTTCAAAGTCATGGTCGTAGTCTTATGTTCATAATCATAGGCAGTAATTCATAGTCACGAGTCATAGGTGATTAGCCATAATTGTCCTCGTCATAGTCATAGGCAATGGTCTTATGTCCTCAGTCATAGGCATAGGCATAGTCTTATGTTCTCAGTCATAGTCCTTGGCCATTAACAATGGTTTCAATGTCATAGGCATGATAACGTTTGATTTTTAATGCTAATAGGCCCAAACTGATTTCAAAGTAATATTCCTAAATGTCAAGATCCAAGAAGAATAAGAATAGATATGAATCATACGTATATCAAATCCCAATTTATAACATGCCCATATCAAGTTTATAGTTTTCATCTAAAAGTAACTGGAACTTACAGTGCGTGGATCGAGAATTAGAAAGCAGAATTTGATTGTTGAATCTCTATTTGAATGATCGTGTTCTAATTGAAATCCCCAAATTTGCAAATATCTAAGCGTAGTCTTGATGAAGAAGAAGCAGTCCTTTTTCTTCCTTTTTATCTTATTATTTTGATTATCTCAGAAGCAGCATAAGGACAGAATGAAATGGTGTGGAGAGAATGAGGCTAGGGGTGAGTTTATATAGGATTAGGCAGGCGAATCTGGACAGAAAACGAGTCTAAATACATCAGGATGTATCTGGTTCAAGAAGTGGGTTCGGGAGGCAGGTCGACCCCCAGGTCGACTCCCCAGTCGACCTGGTCATGGGGAGGTTGACACCCCAGTCGACCTGGTTAGGGAGGGGGGGTCGACTCCCCAGTCGACCTGGGTATATGGGCGGGAATTTTCCCGCCAGCCTTCTCTGGGTTTGAATTTCGAATTTCTGGCTTTATTTTCGAGATGTTTTATTTTATTTAAATTCCTGAAACTTCTGAGGGTCATAACTTGGTCCTACGAACTCCGATTTTCGAAAACTCGGACTCAATTTCATGCAGAATTCCGAGACGAATGCAATGGCGCAACCCGTTTCCCCTGATTCTTATTTTAAAATTTAATTCTGCCTTGATTTATGACTTTAACATGTTATAAAAATACGGGTTGTTACATTTATTTATAGGTTATATTATTCTTGATGTTATTGTCATCAAAACCATTATGCATGGTACTGACAGGAACTTTGTGATTATGTCACAAATTTATGCTTTCAAGCCAATTATATATAAGACACTTTTGGTCCTTGATATTTTAATTACCCTAGGGTAAAATACTAGGCGTGGCCATAAACCGCATGGTAATACGGAAATTGCCCAGACTGAACTGCAAAAAAAGGTGCGGAAAACTAAATCAAATTCTCTTACTAAAGCAAATATTCCAAAGTCGAACCGATCCACAACGATACGGTTCGGTTGCGGTTTGAATTGTTGACCCAACCATATTAAACCAAACCAAATATTTGTACTAGTAATCTTATGATAAACACGTAACTAATTCCTATGTAATTTTTTATTTTAACGATGTTTATTTTATTTTCAGCGCATGTTGTGGTTATATTAATAATAACCCTTATCACAAAGTTTTTTTTTATAGTTTTAGTATAATAGTTTCCATATAATTTCTTGTATAATGTTATTTATAATCTTGTTTTGAGTTATCTTACTTAATGTTTATGCATTAATTAACGTTGATGTCTGGTTAATGTACGAAAACACTTTCACTTTTCATTAAACCTAAAATTGACATATTTATACAGTTAGAAACCAATCTTCCAGTTCAAAACAATACTGTAACTTTTTAGTGACGCAATGTCATACAATTGTAAATTGATCGTTAATGAAAATAATTATTTATTTCATATTTAATGCGGGTTCAAACCAGATTGAACCAAAATCAGATCGTATTACAAAGGAACCGAATCGAAACAAGTTTGCTAATTTAAAATTTTTTCTTACTTTCATTAGATCTCGTATTTTTAACTTTAAATCTACCTGCCCTTCCACTACCAATGCTCTTTCTGCATCTATTGCTTCCAGCTAGTTTCATTCTTTGTTATATGTTGTTCTCTCTATTGATTTATATGTAAATTTGTTGATGTTTGTGAAATCCGGTTTAGCGTTTTTCTCTGCTTCTATCTGTGTAATTAGTTGTCGTTATTATGTCAATTGTTTTTTTGTCTCTCGTTCTTCTTGTGCTGTTTTGCTCTTGTTCTTTCTTTGTCGTTTATTATTCATTTTCTATGAGGTTCTCTTTTTTTTTTTTTTTTTTTTTTTTTTTTTTTTTGCAGCAACAGATTTAGAGCAGTTGTTTTTCTTCTTTGGGCTCTAGTCTTTAGGTCTCTGTATATGTTATTGTTGTATTTTTCTTCTCATTGGAATCCAGTTTTTAGGTCTCTGTATATGTTATTGTTGTATTTTTCTTCTCATTGGAATCCAGTTTTTAGGCTTGGGGGTTTTCTTTTGCTTTATAATTGTAAGCGGTGGTGGGTATTGCTACCTGTTGAGCTTGTTGACAGCTCTTTTTTTCTAGTGTGGAATAAAGTTATATGAATGCTTTCCTCCTTGTGAGGATCACTCATTTCTCTCTAAAAAAAAGAATCGAAGCCGAACCGTTTTGAATGTTTAGTATAATGTTTTGTATTTTTAATCAACCGTTTGATACGCTGCAGAAGCTGTTTGGATCACTGTTATTACGGTGCTCGACTGATCGACACTAGTCGTGACTAGTCGATTAGTCGACATTGGAACATCGACTGGAAGAGTCAACTTGTCATTAGTCGAGCTCGAACCCTAAATCACGAAGTCGAAATCGAACCCTAAATCACGAAGCCGAAGTTGAAACCATGGACTTGAACCCTAACTCACAAAGTCGAACCCGTTCTAAAATTTGAAATTTGACTTCAGTTTACGAAGTCGAACATGAAGTCAAAATTTTAAGAAGAGAATTAAAATGAAGAAGAATTAGCACGAAATCGAACCCTAGTCGTTCATTATAAACTGCAATTATCTATTAATACACTGCAAAGATGTATATATTTATTTATATGCTGCAATTATGTATCAATACATACGTATACATTTATTTATTTATCGACTAGTCTATGACTCAACTAGTTGGACCTCTATCGAGTAGACTCGATTTGCCGTCATAACAAACATTGTTAGGATACCAAACCGCACCAGACCGAACCGTGTTAAACCCAAAATACACCCACAGCAAAAATGATCACGTATGCTTTTGGATGGTATAATTCATTTGCCCTGTTTAGGTCGTTTGGTTCTCGTAAATTTTTATCGTTTTACAAACAGTGAGCAGGGCATTATGGTCTTTTGTTTTACATTTTAGCACGGAATTTCATTTTCCAAAAAGCCCGGCAATTGAGGGTTTTAGAAGCGATATTTTGGGCTTTTCTTTCCTTTTGTTGCTTCTTCTTCTTCCTACGACCTTTTAATAGTCATTAAATAATTGAATATTATTTCTTGTTATTCCATTCTCCTCTTCAATCAATTTTCTCAGCATAGACCTTATCTCTAGAGCTGAAGCTACTGATTAGAAGTAGGCCTTCATCGATTTGATTGAAAACAGGTGAAACTCATCTATACTTTTCCTACTTTTCAAACTATGGCAGTTTGGTTTCCCAGAGATGGTTGTTTTTTTTTTCTATTTCGGTACTATTATATATATTTTTGTGCTAATCTGGACGTCAAAGTTAGAATTTTAATTTAACTACTTGGTAGATTTGATTGCAGAGTATCATAAATTCAGAGTTGAATGACCATCTCAGAGTTATGTGCATAGCTTCTTGGTGTTTTTGGATTTTTTGCAGATTGAACATCATCTGGGTTCAAGTAGAAATGATACTGCTAGTATATAATCAAACTGAAAATCTTTAAAATTACAGTTTTACACTTTTTATTAAGGGTGTTGTTACCAATAATCCAAACTGGATAGGAGGGAGACAACCAAAAAACTAAAATTCAGGGTATTCCTGTTGAAGGTAATTCTTCACGCTAAATTCGACACATTCCATCCCATTGAATTTTAAATCTAAGTTCAGTACATCCCTGCCAAATTTCAGACTTAATTTCGGCAGACCCCCACTAAATTTCAACCCAAATACTCATTTATATCCAAATTTGAAGTGTCTAACAATGCTCTTCTTTTGATAAATGATCCAAAGACGTTGAAAATCATGTTTCGTTGTACCCAATGCAAATTGCTGAGGAAGATAAAACAAACTGATCTTGCAAATGACTGAATGAGTACTTCCAATAGTTAAGTTACAGGAATACAACTATAATTATGCTTACATGTGCACATACACATATGAAGGATCAAATTCCCCTGTTCTTGGATTCCTCGAAATTGCCCCATCATTTTTTTTCCTGAATTTATAGGTCTTATATTTAGCTAATTTTTTGTAGTTATGATATTATTATCATGTAAATCACAACTATTCTAACTCCTTCAAAATTATAGTTAAAGTGAGTCATCAATAATGTTTGTTTCGATCTTTGATTTAAATAAGTTATGAAGGAGATAAGATTTTTGATATAATCCAAAATTTCGTGCTGATCTATCTAATAATAACATTATATCAAAAAATATTGGCTCTAATAGCTATAAATAAAAATATGATGAGGTAACATGTGTAGAATCAGAATATAACTCATGTACTTAAATATACGTATCGATATAGAAGGTTTTCTAAACTGGATTCAAAACGTAGATAGTAAAGTTCTAATTTAAACTTTTTTACCAAATGATTAGAAATTTTTTAAGGCTTGTACACACTTAAAGATTAATTTTGATGTTTGAACTACTACGTCTGAACCTGAAACTTAATTTTCTTTTTTTGTTCCAATTTTATTTTATTAAAAAAAATGTTAAAATGTGAATGCTTGATGCAAATAAGTATATTGAATATAACAAGATAAATTAAATGGGTTTTCCAGGCTGTGGTTTTAACTGAGAATCAGAATGTAAACCAAAACGTAAAGAGATAAATCCGATCTAAAATGAGTTCTGAATCATAATTTTTTAATTTTTTTGATAACTTTAATATATGTGTACAAACATGCACATGTATATAGCAAGGATATGTTGCACCCCTCCTTCTTTGCACTTTCATCCAAAATTTCACATTTTTAGTGCTACGCTATTTGAAATTAAATGAAATTTTAGGGTGGTTCGATCTACAGTATAAACACCATGCTCCAAAAAAAGGGAGTCATTTTGAAACTTTCATCATGTTCATAATGTTAACTCGGTATCAACCTCAACAACAATTATTTTAAGCTTCATTTTGAAATATCATTTAGAACTTGTTGAGACCAAATTGAAAAATTGTGAAGATGATATCGAGTCATGTAAGAACTTACGCACAAAATTCTGTTTGGTTTCTACTTGGGCAGCACTAGAAATTATATCTGTGTAGATTGAAGTGTAGCAGAATCCTTCCACGTATGTATGCATATATGTTACACATCAACAATTATTCATAGTTACGTAATTCAGAATGAAAAACAAATTTTGTGACAAAGTTCTTATAACCTAAGTACCCAATGCAAAAGAAAAAAGGTTCATTTGGACCATCCTAACATCTAAAAACATGTTTTTTGATTTGGCAGTTAAACTCAACAGTTGTAATAAATTGAAAATTTTGAGTACATCCTTTTTTTATTTGCTCTCAAATTTGGTGAAGATAATCATGAACGGTACAAACCCATATTTGCAAACGTAATTCATCTCAAATTGTATGACTATAAAACATTAATGCATTAGGGTGTCTTACCCTATTGTGTTGGTTTAATGTTAATACCTGAAGTTGAGGGAGAGAGGTCACTAGTTCAAGTAAAGTTAATGGTGGCATATACAACACTTTGTGATTTATCGTGAGTATTATATACTCTCTTGGTCTCAACAAGTAAAAGTTTGGTTCTCTAACTTCAGTTACACTCCACATATGCAGCATGCTATACACATGAAAAAATTCTCGATGTTTAATGTGATATTCACAAAAATTTAGTACCATTTCGGAATTTCTACTATGTTAAAAATGTTAAGTTAATGTCAGCAATGAAAATGTTTATTTTTAACCAGTCTATTGAAGTATCATATTAGATATGTTAGGAATATCCGAACAGACCAACTTTTTGTGAAGACGAGGAGTGGTAGAAGAGATGAAGAGTTTCTTCCAAGTTTTTTTTCTTTTTCATGTATTTCCCCATTTTTGGAGTGGGAAGCTTTAAAAATTTAAGATTTTGCATGAGCTGCAGTGTAAGTGATTTGCCAGACATAATCGTATGCACTATTCTTTATTTTAATCATTGTTTGGGAAGGTTATGATGTTCAACCGAACCATGCACCTACTGGAATTCAAATCAAGAGAAGAATCAAAGGAAAAGTTTGCAAAAAGGTGGGAAATATTTTCCATAAACAAAACTATCTGGATGGAAATATATATTAAAATTTGGCCAAACTTCAGGAGTGAATATCTCATTCACGAGGATTCCTTCTCCTGTATACACCTCGGACCCCTTCTCCTGTTATTCATGATGTTTTAGATTTAGATGTAGAAGTTTAAACATAAAAATTAACTTCAAATTGTGCAAAACTTTAAAATGTACCTTTTTTGAGTCCACAATTTACGATTTAAATCTCGTTTTGATTCATAGTTTGAGTTTTACGATTTATGATTTGAATCTCATTTTGAAAACCTTGTTGCAGAAGTTGCAGTAACCTTGAACTGACATTTTGTAGGTATTTTGCTTTGCTAAATATACTTTCTTATGCTTGACTTGCAGACAATTGTAAAATACAATGTTGCAAATCATTCCGTAATAGACAGCTGCAATTATTGAGATAATGGCAACAGAGAGTCCTTTAAGGTTAATCAATAGTGGTGGATCAGGAAACTGGCCAAGCAGAGATACCGTTTCATATACTTCATCCACAACTAACATTGCTGCACAGGAGTTGGGTTTACTTTTACAAGAGCAGAATAATCACATGAATAGAAAGTTCAGTGCTCCTAATAGAAGTGGAAGTGCACCTCCTAGCGTAGAAGGTTCTAGTTTGGCTATTGGAGAGCTTAGAAGGCAGCGTAACTCAAACTTAAAAGGTATTGTTGAAAACTTAAACAATGCAATTGAAAATTGTGAGACGGAAGAGCAACTTCGATCGGATCCTGCCTATATTGCTTACTACCATTCAAATGTAAACCTGAACCCTAGGCTACCTCAGCCTATTGTATCAAGAGAGAACAGAAGACTTGTTCATCACATTGGTTCATTTGGTGAAAGTTGGAAAATGCCTTCATTTGATGGTGACAGCAAAAAAACTGTCCTTTCTCCTCATAAAGAGGATACAGAAGATGACCAATCCCTTGGAACTGAATCTCATTCCGCATTTTTATCTGGAAAATATGCTTCTTCTTTGCAAGCCTGCCAGAAGAGCTTTTTAGATCTAATTCAGGTACATCATTTTAAATGTCAAATATATAGTATGATTATTGCATGGCCTTTTTTTTTGGTGATTAGTGCGCTTCAATTTTGTCTATTTGTTGCCCTCAGGTTACAATTGCAGTACTATTTTGTTGTTATCATTTTAATTTTTGTGTGCAAATGATGATTGGCTATTCTGGGTTTTATAGGAGGATCCCCCTCGGACCCCTTCTCCTGTATACACCATCCCATCTCATGACTGTCATCAATCTAGTCTTGGTTCTAAAGAGCCAGAGAAATTTGAAACTTCTGTTTCACTTCAAAGCCCACCACCATCTACTCAGAAAGGGGTAAAAAATAATTTTAATAACAATGTTGAGAAAGATACAATACCTACTGCTGTTACCCGTGATTTTGTAAATGAAACGAAGACTTTAGGAATATCAGAAGATCAACACGATAAAATTCAACAATATGCAAACCGGCGTCCTATACAAAGCACACCACATTCACCAGGCTCCTCTAATCGGAACTGCCAATTGATGCCAAGTTCTTACAATATAACGGATCACTTTTCTTCAATGCAACTTAAACAACCTTCTTTTGAAGTACATCCTGCAACATTAATGCCTGATGGAGTTACGTCTGCAATGTATGCAACGGCTGATACATATGGTTCGTCTTACTACTCAAATATGCAACCAACTAACGTGTTCCCTTCACAAGCTCAGTTTGCTTTGGGTGGATACTCGTTGAATACATCGCTTTTGCCTCCTTATGTAACAGGATATTCTCCATATAATGCCCTTCCTATGTCTCTTGAAATTCCTACTAGTCCAAATTTTGGAGCTATCAGACCTGGCACTCTTCCGGTTGATATTAATAACCAATACAAATATTATGGAGAGCCTGGAGTAGTGACTCAGCCTTCATTTCAAGATCCTATGTATATGTCTTACTTGCCACACTCTCCTTTATTTTCATATCCTAGCATGGGTAATAATCCATTTGAAAGTCCGCCTAGTACTTTTGATCAAACAGCACCTGATCATAGGGCCCAGGCTACAAGAACTAGATCCTTTAATATTCCTAGTAGTAGCAAAGGTAGAACCGGTAGCCCACAATATGCTGCCAGTCCTCGGAATATTTCTGTTATGATGCAATATCCTACCACACCATTAGGAAGTCCGGTATTCCATGGGTCACCTATGGCTAGTTCAAGTTTCAGCGGAAGACGAAATGAAAGCATGTCATTTCCCATCAATTCACCAAGAGCAGCTGGTGGTGCTTATTCCACTTGGCAAGGTCAAAGAGGACGAGATAGATTTAATGATAAAAAACCTCCTACTATTCTTGAAGAGCTTAAATCGAACAAATCACATAAATGTGAACTAACTGATATCATAGGCCGGGTAGTTGATTTCAGGTAAGATGACCATATTTTTATTGACCATAATTAAATCACATAATTACCTATTTATTTATTTATTTATTTATTTTTTGACATTCTCATCAGTGCTGATCAATATGGTAGTAGATTCATTCAGCAGAAGCTAGAAACTTGTACTGCTGAAGAAAAGGGGTCTGTATTTCAGGAAATTCTTCCACATGCTTCAACATTGATGACTGATGTATTTGGGAACTATGTGATCCAAAAGGTTTCTCAAACAAGCAGTTCTTTTGTTATCAATTATTTGAACCTCTATATTAAATTTGCTACCTCACTTAATGATGTCAGAGCATTAGAAGCCCATCCTTTTACATCCCGCCTCCCCTCCTTCAAAACCCCACCCCCACCCCCACCCCAACAGCCTAGCCCATTGTTATACAAATTCACGTGGAGTCACTACAAAATAATTGAACTTTTTCTAGCGCACCGGTACACTTCTGAGAAGAATTAAGTTGTACCTGTCCGCTTCAACTCATGATACCTATAATCTCCGAGTAGTATTTTATGCAAGTATATGTGCAAGGCAGAGTTCGAACTTGAATCTATCACCAGATCTAGCCATCTCTTTCCATTGCGTCACACCTGCAGACATCTTTTTGAAATTTATTGTAACATCCCTCATTTCGAAGTCCAAATCTAGTATACATACATGATACATTTGATTGTCTCAAAGCAGTGTTATATTTAACATATATCAAAGAATGCAATCTTTTGTGTTCAAATCTACTCCTTTTCTTAGAATGAACCTAAAACAAACAAAATAAATTTGGATATTTTGATATGAAATCGAAATGCACTTGAAGTAAACTGTTTTGAACAAAATTTACCCACTGAAATGTACTTCACTTTTCTTTTACATTTTGTTGCACTACAGGTTAGACCAAGCACCCGAATAACAAAATTCATTAACTCCGGTGTATCAATCCCATAACGCTCCCACCGATACAGTAGTAGGTTGATAAAGCATGAAAAGTCGTATATTTTCATAATTTATTATTAAGTGGAATAATGCCAAGTGAATTGCTAACCTGGACTTCTCATATTTTGTACTTTGAATTGCCATTTGACTTCCAAAAAGACCAATTTGACGATCATATGAATTTAATTGAAAAGCCGCTTTAAGACGTTCTTCACTATCACCAAGCAACTATTCATACAAGCAAACAAACATTTTCTTCTTTCATTGACATTTGAAGAAGTGTGTCCTCATCACAAAACTGTGAATTCAAACAGTATCGCGCTGCATATAATGGTTGGTGTAATTGTGCTTTCCATATCTATATGACTTCAAATCAGCTTATATTTTTTCTCATTATTTCCAACACTTTTAGCAGTCTTTTATTTGCTTAGTTCATCAACTCTTATGTGTAACCCATTGCAGGTCTAACTCCTCCGTTAACCTCTCTCGACACGCAAACAAGAGGAAGAAAATAAAGTAATGATATCTTTTTTCATATACACACTTTGACGAGTAAGATAAGTTGTAAACCTCGTAATCGCGGAATGAATAAGCTCTATACTTTTGTAAACTTCCTTATTAAAGCAAGAACTCATGAATGTCCATATATGAATTTTTATGCAAACTTTGCTTTTTGAATCGTTTGATTAAACACGATCTATTTGCAAATATTCTCAAACATTAAATCAATACAATGAGCAGCACATGGAACCCATCGTAATTTTTGTCTTCCCTCCATTAGAATATTACCAACTCTTTTATAATTAGATGCATTGTCGGTAAAAAATTAAATTACGTTATCCTCTCCATTTTCATTAATAACATCATTAAAATATGTTACTAATAAATCTGCATTTTTTATCATATTCAACGCATCAATAAATATTAAAAATCACGTATCGTTCGGGATATTGGTGGATACCCAGTGCCAAAGGCTTTCGTACTCAAGCGCGAGGACTTCCCAGGTCAGTCTCCCGTCCTGGTACTATTCACGGCTTCCCGGGCTCTAGGGGTGGTCGATTAGTGCGCGCAACCTTTCCCTACTTTTATCATCGGTCCAACCATCAGACATAATAGTATCTCCATATTTATTGCAATCTCTTTTGTATGCGTCGACAGCGTTTTCAGTATCAACAGCGTTTTCTTAACGAATCCAAGTTCTTAACTTATGACTAGAAGGTGGTTTAAATCTAACACTAAACTTTGCAATATTTTTCATCGCTTCTTTATAATATAGCTTGTTTGCCGCATTAAATGGACTAATTGTAAAACCATAGGCCAATTTTTTTGCAAATTTCTTTTCTTTTTTCTTTCGTGTAACGATCATTTAGAGTGCTTTCTTTTGCTTCTACACTTACTAACTTGTCCATTGCTTCCTTATTTTTATTATTATTATTTTTTTGAAAATATAATAATATATAGACAAAAGGGGAGAATCTAGCCCTTCTCCAAAGGCTCACAAAAACGATTTCTAAACCGCAGAAATCGTGCACACACACAAAAATAACAATAGCACCGAACAACAACGCTACAAAACAAGGATGGGAGAACATAAACAAAAACAAGCAACTCCAAGCAAAGCCTCTGTCCCGACAGATGAAGCCACAGCTAACGGAGTAGCGATGAAGAGGTCCAACGCTCCACTGAGAAAAATGAGGTGCCAGAGCTGTGAACAAGCCTCCAAAGTGGTCGATAGTCCAATGCAGGGAGAACCGTACTGACGTCCTCGATACTTTGGAAACTCATGAGTCAAGCTCTCCCTCCACACCAAGGTGTGAGTCGAAGTAAAGAAAAAAGCTACTGCTCAACCAATAATTCTCAACAGAAAAAGCTCTCGAAACCGATCTTGAAACTAAAAAAGGAACAAAAACCAAAGCAAAGCACAAAACCAAGAAATTAGCCAATACCGGACCTATGATTGGCCGCCAAAGGTATAATATCGAAGGAAACAACTAGCCTCCTAGAGCGGGCACCCAACAAGCCCCGGAAAGGACGACCTCGGAATGTAAGGAGCACATCGTTCCTCACTTTCCGGATAATAGGAGGGTCCATAGTCACTTCGTCAAAAACTGCCTTATTCCTGGAGCACTAATGTGCCAGCAGATCAGACAGAGAATTAGACGAAAGAGGCTAGAATGGAAAGATTTACTTGAGTTGCCAGCCCATCAGAAACTCAGTAAACCTTCCAAAGTGGTGGCATTACCTTGGCAACCCATCAGATTCCCGTAGTAATTCCATACAGCCCTGGCACAAGTACTAGAGATCAGCAGATGAAAAGAGGACTCGATGCTTCCAGCGCTGCAGCACCTACATCTGGACACGAGAGGGATCGCGATTCGCTGAAGGTTCTCATCTATAAGTAAACCCTCTTGCAAGGTTTTCTACATAAATAGAGAAACCTTCGGCGGAATGCGAACATTCCAAATGAGGCTGAAAACTAGGAGTTGTGGGTCTGACGTACGGACAAATTACCATGCCGCCTTAAGGGAGAAGGGACTGCCGTCCCAGATGATACCATTTCCATGGGCATCCGTTGAAGCATTCACGGATTGCATATGTTTCCATGTCTCACTAGCGTAGGACGTGATACCGGTGAAATTCGTGCTAGCAAGTGTACAATACTTGGCATGGAGGAACGTCGCTCAAAGTGAGTTGTTCGCTCCAAACCGCGCCCATAGCTTGCAAGCAAAGGCCAAACAAATGTCCTTAGGGTTGCGAAGGCTAAGACCTACCTCACATTTGGGACGACAAATGGTGTTCCAAGAAATCCAGTGGTGGCGCGAAACGTTGTCCTTGTTTTCCCAGAAAAAGGACGAAGTTAGGGACCGGAAAGAGCGGAAGAAGGAAGCAGTCGGAGTCATAGCTGCAAAGATATGAGATCCTGTGGAATCAAGGACAAATTTAATGAGAACCAATCTGCCAGCTTGAGAGATAAGGGAAGCATTCTACTTAATAATTTTACCCCTAACTTTGTCAGTTAGGGGTCGAAAATGACGTTCAGTTTCCTACCACGATAAAGCACAATACCAAGATAAGGAAGAGGGAGAGAGGCAGCCTTAAAGCCAGTACTCGACTCAATTCCATTGCTTCCTTAAGTCTAACAATATTACCACTTACATTACCACTCTCAAGGTCAAGCTTAACGATATGAGAGTCATTTTCAACAATTTTACTTCTACCAACCTCATGAAACCTATCAATTTTTGCTTGCTTGACAACTTTAATTTTTTTCCAAAATTGTAACGGATTCTTCCTTTACATTTTATGGCACTTTTGTACGAGGAATGATTCCGACGTGAGTGCAAGCTAAATGTTGTTTGAATCGAGCAATTCCTTCAATGCATCTATGATCATAAAACACGCAAAGAAAGTATTTCGGATTTGGTGAATCCGGTAATTTATCCATTTCGAAGCTATATCTCTTTTGCTCATTATTATGAAACTTTGCAGTTACTGAAAAAAAAAATTGTGTAAAAGCCTAGAAGGAGCAGTCAAATAGACTTATGTGAGCAACATAGATACACGTAAATTGAAAATAATAAGCTGAAGTAAATAAATGTATGTAAATTGAATAAACATATACACGTAAATTGAGCGGAATCAAAATGGATTTCACTTTGAGGAATCGATTTCGATTCCTGAACTGAAATCGATTCCTAAAAGTGGATTGAAATCGATTTCCGAACTGGAATCGGTTTGATTCCCTACAGGAACGGAAATCAATTCCGAGTTTGGATTCAATTTTAAAATTTTAAATAAAAAAATATGTATTCTTTTTCCTACAGTGGAGTTTGAATGGTTTAGTAGAAAGAGGGGTAGTAGTAATCAGCCAGGATGTGGATATTTTTACCCAAAACGTACGTACCAAAATGTTTATTAACATTTTTTTAAAACCGTTTTTATGCTTTTTGCGCCTCAAAGGGTTGAAACTTAAGTTTTTATGGAAAAATGCCTCATTGGATGCGTCTCGGTGTTTTTTTGGAAACATGGTTGTCAGACGCGCGTGCTAAAAGCGTGGAAGCGTCCGTTCTTACGCGATTTTGTCAGGTGGCCGTGCTAACACGTCGTCAAACTCGCTGGAGAAGGCGGAGCGGTCGGCGCGCCGCTAAACCTCGTGAAAACATGGTCACAGCGAGTTTCAGCGAACGACAGTTGTGATGTTCTGATGCTCGATCCGTTTCAAAGTTCCCAACCCGATTCAGTTTCTACGATCTGATTCGAAAAGAAACCCTAATTCTAATTGATCTGATTCGAAAAGAAACCCTAATTCTAATTGATGAAAGTTCATCGATATTTTAGATTTAACGTTAGACGGTGAGGATTTGGAATTTGACACTCAAAATGAAGGAGGGGAAGATGTTGGAGCTGCCGCAGAAGGTTGTGCAGCAGCTGCTCCAGAAGATGATTTGGGGATTTCTAACTTTGACGATGAAATTGAAGTTGAAGATTTCATGGTAGATTCCTAACATTATTGATGAAATTGATGGATTTATGCTGGAAAGACATATGTTATGCTTATTTTACTAGAATTTTAATATTAATTTTCTTTTTGTGGGAGCTTACAATTCGTGTTACGATCCCACAATTTTCGATTTTTGCATACCCCAACGCTCTTCAGTGAGAACTAGAGTTTGACAGCATTGTTTGGAAACGCCTTGCATTGCGTCTCACTCACATTTTTAGAACACTGGTGCCACCAAGGCCTTACACCTACGTTTTTGTTTTCGAATGTCACCAAGGTCTTACTCCCATGCCTTTGGTTTTTTGACTACCACCTTAAGCCTTACGCCATCCACCGAACATCACTTGCCTATCTAACTAGACATATATTAGGCTTTTCTCTTCGCTATTTGTTAAGCTATGTTGCTGCACCATCATAATTGTTCTAAGTAATAGTTCAGCCAATTTGAATTTTAGCATGATTTAGCATGATTTCTCTTTCTAAAGTTAATCAGTTTCGGTTTCAGTCTTTTACCGAAAGCTAAACTGCCTTGTCATTACCATCCTTGGTTTTGATTGGTGAAACCTATCTTAATTTTGTTTTGAGTGACTAACGGTGTTCAAATCTTTAAATTTTTGAAAGCTCCTCATTTAATCAGAATTCAACTTCAGCTTTTCAAAACCTCTACCTAAAGATCATCCTAACCCGCTTTCCCCTTTCCAACCATCTTCCTTTGGCTAATGCCGTCCATTTATTAACCTTAGCTGCATGCTCGGCATCATTTAGCTTTCTTACCTAATTTCGAATTTCTAGTTTAACTTTTACCTTCGGCCTGGCCGCTGTAAAGGCACCGACTCTCGATACACGTTGAGAACTGTTTTCTTGCATACCAGACGCTATCTTTACACATGATTGGTTTGGCTTAATCTTTCCTTACCGTTTTGATGTACTTTTCTGGCACGTTCGGCGTAGAATATAGATCTGGTCTACTGACCAATTATTAAATGTTCTATTTAATTAAATTACCTTCCGATTTTAATTATTTAACCTACAGCACCCCTTAAATTTCTTTTGGTTTAGTGCGTGTTCTCTTGAAAGTTACTTATTTTATTCCCATAAAATCATATAAAATAATTACATGTATTTACTTTAAAATTCTTTTCCAAACTCTCTAATTTTAGTTAATCAAATTATTTACTTGTAAGAAAATTTTATAAATCAAAACTCGGTTAGTGTTTCAAAATATTATCAAATTTTTCGATCAAATAGATTACAAGAAGTATATGTAACAGTTGTTATTAATTCGAGCGTGAGCAGTTTAGAATATTAGACGAGGTTAAAAATATTTTACTCACGTAGATTCTTAATTGAATCATGTTTCTCTGTCGTCTTCTCTTATATTTTCTTTTGGTCTGCAAGCACCATTAAAGTGCTTTAGAACTGTTACTTTTAATTTTGAGTATAGAATGAAATAAAGAGGGAAGTAATCAAATTTATTTCATGATTGGGCTGCCGGTCCAGTGCTCCTCTTCCCATTTAATTCGTCTTAGTTTATCCTTCATTAACTGTAATATAGATGAGTAAATCTACATCCAAAAAAATTTCGTTTTTCATTACTTTATTTAACCAGTTAAATATTTATTTTCATATTTAATTTCTTTATTAGTCATCTATTGATTTATGGATTGTTACATTTACTTACACACACACACACACACACATATACATACATACATACATACATATATATATATATATATGTATGTATATGTATGTATGTATATGTATAGACACACATACCACATCCCTGTGGTAAGACGTTTAGACTTAGATTCTGAAGTCATATGTTCGAATTTTGTGTAGCATGATTTGATTGAATGTTGGACCTATTTAAACTTATATATATATATATATATATATATATATATATATATATATGCACATACAACCTAAGACATGTAGTATCAGTAGGTTATCACCTTTTATAAAGTATGAAATTTAAATTCAAAAAAAAAAAAAAAAAAAAAGGCAAACAAAACGGGTATCACATGTTGTATTCCAGTTCAAAACAAATTCCAAACAACTTAACAATTTTAAAATGTAAATAAGCCATCATGATTATTGACAATGTTGCACGGTCTTTACGGTTTTTGTAATATACCATGCAAGTGATAACAAGCGTATGAGCATGTGCAAAACTGCGATCTCTACATGAATTTATGAAATTATTCTTTTCCTTCGAAATTATTCTGAACTTCTTGAGTTAGTTTCAATATTAGGTCGATCAGCGGATACAAACAAAATCGGTATTCTTGTATCATATTTGTATTCGAAAATTGAATCATCCAAGGATGATACTGGCAAATAAAAAACAACTGAGGATGTTTTAGGATTAAAAAAATGACAATACAGATTAAAATTAAAGGGAGAAAAAAAAAACATATTCAAAATATAATGTACTTGAGATTTTGAAATGTACATAATCACCTATAGCATTCAACAACGGATATAAATGCTTTAAACTAAAAATAGTTTATTTTATCAAAATTACTCAAGGCTTTGTTTATGGGCAATCATAAAATATTCAAAACTGAACAAGGCCCAACTACTTTACCTTCAGCTGCATATACACCAAAATGTGTTCAGCAATCTAGCACAGAAGATTGTGAGTAAAGGCTTCATTTATATACAGGAACGAGTATAAAGGGTCTCCTTACTCACACGATGTGGGACAAATCCGTATAACTTCTTTTGACTTAACAGATAAGTATGCCTTTTTTCTATATCATATGGGCAGTCCGCAATTCATTCACGTGACAACCCAGTGTCTCAGTAGCATGGGGACATCTTTACTTCAGATGACACATGTTGGCTTATGGATGGGCACATAGTTGCTTTGTGGATCACATTTTTCACCTTATTAATAGTGCCGCTAGATTATTATGGATGGCCAAATTTAACTGAAGGTCAGTGAAGTGAATTGTTGATTTTGCACACCTGGTCTAGACCACCAACCAATGATTTTATAGATAATTTGTATGGCTGGGTAATCTTTTGGGAAATCATTCTACTTAAAAAAGTTGTACAAAAATGTACTCTATAAAATCTATGTAACTATATTTTTTGTGATTTTTTTGAATTATTTTATAGTATATGTCTCTAAGGATATTTTCATGTATTTTAACCAAATTTCTTCTTAAATAACTAAAAGTTACTTGACTTCACGCCGAAGGGATTTTTACCGGATACACTACATGTACCATCATATCGACATCCGTATTTTAAAAGTTATTCTGATGTTGGATATCTTCATCTGTTTTTCAGGTATTATATGTTCATCATATCTATGTACTGTGCTGATGCGGACGAATTTCAGATTTTTTTTGTTTTGTTTTGTTTTGTTTTGTTTTTGGGTGCTCGTTGACTAGCTTAAGTATAATCGTCAATAACTAACGATGAAATGAATTAGGTTATTAGAATTAGATAACTGGATTGGAAGAACTGCCATTCCTTGGACTACTAACTCCTCTCGAACTAGTTCCACCATTCGTAAATGGATAGATCTGAGCTGAAATGGGAATTAAAGCATAATTTTTTTGATAATAATGGTGGGGGTGGGAAAAGCAATTCAAACAGATTCAACCTTTGTTTTCTCTGCAGTAATCTACATGCTTCAACTATATTTTAAAATCAAAGTGCCTAACTGTCATGCTGTGATAAAATTTTCTGCTGCAGTTTTTTGAATATGGGAATCATGAGCAAAGAAAAGAACTTGCTAATAAGCTTGCAGGTCAGATTTTACCCTTGAGCCTCCAGATGTACGGCTGCCGTGTGATTCAGAAGGTGCTATTTCTTGCTTTCTCTTCTTCGTGGACATGCTATCTTTCGTTTTAATAATGATACTGCAAACTTCACAAATATAAATACTGTCATTCGCTATATTAATGACGATAGATCAGTGCTTGACGATGGTGTAACCACAGATCTAAACACGGTTTGCATAACAATTATGATAGGGACAATTAATCTTTGATTCACTATTCATACCATATGTATTTATTGAAACTTGTCAACTGTGAAGTTTTTTCTAACTTCTAGACTTTATCAACAATGCTTTTCTTCCTTTCACTATTGTACCACTTGTCATCTTTTAATTTAGAAAGAGAATGAATAAAAGTTTATTCATATTATAGCAGCTTCTATGTGGCGAGGAGAGGCCTTCACGTCAAATTATATTCATGGGTCTTTACAGTTTCCTTGTGTTGATCTGATTGCGTTGGTCGTAATGTTGTTAACTTAGTAGTTAGTACAAGTAAAAATTATAGAAATACGTTGAATAATATCTAAACATAATTCTATGTTTGTTTTCTTAATATTCAGGCCCTTGAGGTAATTGATCTTGATCAGAAAACACGTCTTGTTCGTGAACTCGATGGACATGTTATGCGTTGTGTGCGTGACCAGAATGGGAATCATGTCATACAAAAGTGCATTGAGTGTGTACCAACGGATAAAATTGATTTTATTGTTTCTGCATTTCGCCATAATGTTGCATCTCTTTCAATGCATCCATATGGTTGCCGAGTAATTCAGGTAGTACACGTTCATCATGAATGTAGTTACCGTGTTTTTTTTGTGCGTACTTAATATAGTGGATTTTGTAGAGAGTTCTGGAGCATTGTACTGATGAAAAGCAAAGTCAGTGTATCGTGGATGAAATTTTACAATCTGCTTGCGCTCTGGCACAAGACCAGTATGGGAATTATGTTACTCAGGTTTGTTCCACCGAAATATTCTTCTCATATCGTTTATGTTATTCTTTTACCGTATTCTACATTTCTCCATTTTTTATGACGTTACTGAGAATAAAGAGCTGTATGCAGATGGTAGTTATTTTTATGATATCCAAGAATATATCTGTATGACAACTCGTACTGCGTAATTCTTGAAGTTACAACGGTTCAAAATACTTACTGAATTTCGTCTACTTGCAATCTGGTCCCGGTTATAATTGGAACAAAATTAAAACTCCTGATTTGTTTTCCAGTATTTGAAAAAATAGTAAAAAGTTGCAGAAAATAAAAAATACAATAAACACGAAGAAGTAAAAAAGAAAACAAATTCGACAGGACAGTGGATAAATGGACGAGGAATCAAATATTTTGTAAAAAAATAAAGTTGTTATACGTTTGTCAATTTACACCAAAATCATTAGAAAAATTGGAATTTTCCAATCTGATTGAAAATTTGAAAATCTCAAATGAACAAAACATGATCTAAACCGTGTTTTTTTTTTTTTCCATCAAAGCATGTTATTGGTATTTAACGTGAAGAATATACTACAGATTTATGATAGTGTTGGGTGTTTATAAGCATATGTAAAATTTAAACTGGGAAAGGTATCCGAATTCAAAAGCTGAAATAAAAGCGGAACCTCTCAAATTTTTGGATTGGAACCAGAAATTTTAAAATTACCAGTGACCAAAATGGAAAATGAACCTTTGAACCTTGTTTCCTTGTACAATTATAGAATTATATTGAACTAAATCTGCTTGGCAAGATTTTTGTTTAGAAGTCGAATGAAAAAACAGAATTCAATCATCCAACTGCAGTTTGAATCTGCTTATTTGTTGTTTCTACTGTGATTGGATATACTACATTTTAATTTTCTATTTGTTACTCAGCATTAACCTATGTTTACACGCTTGTTTACAAGTCAAAAGATACGCTCTTATTGTATGTGCGCGCGTATATGTAGAGATGATTGTGCGTGTATGCGTGTGTTGCAAGAGTGGGGTTGTATGCATTGTAACTTGGAAGAGTACAAAGCTTTTGCTTGTGTACATTGTAAGAAAATTTCATCTAAGCATGAACATTTGGATTTGGCAAGGTGAAGAAATAAGGATATATATGCAAGGAAAGTTATCATATGAATTGCCAACTCCAGTGGAGTTGAAACTATGCTCTGGGATATTCAGGGGATGAAATAAACGATAATCAATCTAGATATATAAGATAATTAAATCTAAGTCTTTAAATATGGTTGAACAATTTGAGCCTTCGTATTATGTAAAAGTAAAACACTTGATTGGTTGATATTATCAAATTTCTTATTGTATTTTATCATCAGCATCTTCCTCCACTCATTGTTTCTTTCTTTCTTCTCTTTCTTTTAATTGATTGAAATGAAACATATATTTTGTTAGAATTTGTCAGTACTGGAAATTAATATTAACAATGGTTTCATCAAAGATCTCAGTATTTTTGGGTATAAAACTAGACTAGCTTGGGCCCCGGTGCCTCCATTTCGGTCACATAGGCACAGGATCGTTCTTCCCATGCTTGTTACATAGTTCAACTTTAATGCTTCCGTTAATAAATGATGATTTACTTTTACCTTTATCCTATAAACTATTGCAAAAATTATTTTGGAAGAACCTAGGTACCACGAGATACCGATGGTTGCTAATAGCCTAATGATTTTACTTATCCTCATCAAGCTGAGACACAGATATTGCAACATTTATGTGAAGTGCCTAGAATTTTTCAGTCTGGTTTATTATGTTTTATGTAATGTCATTCAAGCTCACAATTTAGAACACAGGTAACATACATCAAATCACATGTTTCATAAATGGTTAGATGTAGTGGAACTGAAAAAGATATGGTTGTCATATATAACTTTACTATCCGCCATATACTGTATTCGAAATCAGGATATCCTTATGCATGCTACCAACTGGTTGACTGATTATGCTGTGTATGCGCTTTTTTTCTTCCTTTCCAGCTATTGCAGGTAGAAATGATTTTGTTATGATTACTTATTAATGCAATTATCATTTCAGCATGTGCTGGAGAGGGGGAAACCATATGAGAGGAGCCAAATAATTAGAAAAATAGCAGGGCAAGTTGTACAGATGAGTCAGCATAAGTTTGCATCTAATGTCATCGAGAAGTGTCTAGAGCATGGTAGTTCTTCTGAGCGCGACCTTCTGATTGACGAAATAGTTGGACAAACTGAAGGAAATGATAATTTGTTGGTAAGCGATTAATGCATGGTTATAGTTTTAGTTCACATGATAAATTTATATATTCATCTAATTTAGCTTTCGAAATTTATCTATCTAGGTTATGATGAAAGATCAGTTTGCCAATTATGTTGTCCAAAAGACTCTAGAAATATGCAGCGACAGACAGAGGGAAATTCTGCTTGGTCGCATGAGGGTTCACCTGCAAGCGCTAAGGAAGTATACTTATGGGAAACACATTGTAGCTCGTGTTGAACAATTATGCGGTGAAGGTACCAATATTTTTGTTACTGTTATTGACTTGAATTGCGGAAAATTTAACACTAAATTATGTTAATTTTTGTGCAGAATCATGTACGTCTGAATGATTTTCTGACAATCTTGAATCTTCCCATTCTGCTTACTGTAGGGTAGTGTGTCTATTTCTGAATGAGGCAGTTTTCGTGCTCAAAGTTTTCCTTTGGGAGGAGTTGATAACAAACGGCTGCCTATTTGAACATATATGATTTCAGGAATATATATAAGTATATATATAGTAGGTAGGGTGTTTTGGGTTAGGTGTTGTTTTGGGTTTAGGTGTATTGTATTGTGTTTGTATTTGCATGTATGTATGAATAAAAAAGATGATATCACGTTGTACCTCCAGTTATCAAGAATATGTGCTTCCCAAGAATGTCTATTTCAGTCATTTTATCATCTGTGTCATTACGATGTCTCCTCGAACTGCTAAGTGCATAGAAGAGCTAATGTGTCGAGTTCGTTGCACTGTATTTTGATGAACTGAAGTTTGTTGCGGTGGATGTTGGAACGATGGAAGATTGGTTGGTGAATTCAAATTTGGAATGTGTTGTACTTGATTTTTGGATCATCGAGGGGGTTTTGAAATCCCTCAAAGTCCAATGGACTGCTAAAAGGGGACGTGTCGGAGTTGGAGTGAAGTGTTATTGGGTATGACGTTTGTCAAGAGTGCATCAGTCACTTAAAATAATTGTTATTACATATTCAATTATCAAGTGGTGTTCTTTTACATTTCAGAAAACTCCAGCCAAATTCCTATGAGTAAAAAAAAGAAGCAATAAACCATTTCAAATCTATAAATTTATATTCATGAAAAATACATTTGCACGACCACTCCGTCGGTCTTCGCTACCTGAAGCAGTTCGCTTATTAGGATTCCACAGGGCAGTACTTTTGTTATTCAAGCTTTTCAATTTGATACGCTCTTCTAAGGATTTCGTATTTGTGTCAAAGTTCGGTATTATTTGCCAATTCTGGAAAATCATTTTGTCCCTACGTGTTGATTTCCTCTGCACTTGGTTAAATTTTTCGGTAATGGCTCTGTGCATCTCTTTTTTGTTCGCATTTGGCATAAGTAGATACTACTATTTTCAGTAGAATTCAAAACATTGTTGAGATCAATGGTGGTTTTGATGGTTTGACATTCCGATTTGAAAATCTAATCAAAAAAATATCTAAACTAAAGGATAAAAATACAGTTTATAATCTAAACACATACCTGATTCTGGCATTGGATCATCACAAAGAAAATCTAAAAACTTTGTTAAGAGGAGGGGAGATGGAAGAAGTAAGGAGGAATGAGTTAGATATCGTCTAAGGGAAAATTTTAGCCGTTAGTGTCCCACATGATTCAAACATGAAAGGAAAAAAAATCTGTAAGGACAAATTAATTAAATATTTTATTCATAAGGACAACACTAATATATTTTATCCAAAGGGACAAATAATAGCCCAGCCCAAATAATACATCGTTATTTCATTTTTCTTCTTGTATAGCGTAACCCTCAATTTCGTCCGCCGTAATTCAGAAATGACCACAGAAACGCGATCGACGAATTCTCCTCCTACGGATTCCCCTAAATCAAACCGAAACCCTAGCAGCAAGACTGACAGCGAGTTAATGGAAAGAGTCGTGGAAAGGAATTTTGAAACCCTAGCCGATGCCGCCGAATTACCACGAAGTGGAGTCGAAAACCTAGTTATTGACGCCCAGAAGCAAATCGACAGTACTGCAATTGATAAACACGCAGTTGACAGAGGAAATGATAACGTTGATTATCAATTTGTGGATGAAAGAGAAGATAGTGGAAAAAATCAAACCGCGAATGTACAAACTGTTGAAAGAAATGAGGTTGAGAACCAGAGTGAAACAATACAGAAGATTACTGATGAAGGTCTGTTGGGGAAAAAAAATGATAATGTCAACGCTGAAAATGTAGAGCAAGCGAATTTAGCCAAAAGAAATGATAATGTTAATCGAAAAAATGATGGAAAAAAAAAAACAGTCAGGAAAAGCACTAAATGTATAAGAAGAGAGACGCAATCGAAAAGGTTCAATGATCCTAAATATGTTGCAGAAAAGTTGAAGAAAGAAATGAATGACAAAAAAAAAGGTAAGTTCTATTCATTATAATAAATTTTTGTATGTTTTGTTTAAATTTTGTAACAATATTTCTTTATTTGTGCAGGTTAAAGAAGGAAGAAAATCGAAAATTCTTGAAGAAAAGGATGGTGGAGTCAATGAAGAAAATTCTGTAAGTAAAAAATGCTAACTTCAATTATATATAAATGATAACTTCATAGGTATTAAAATGATATCTTGAGTATAGATATTTATAAAAAATGATACTGTATATGTGTTAAAAATGATACCTTGAGTATGAGAATACTATTTAACTTGATTTTTTTGGTGTAGGTAAAAATGATAGTGTACATTGATAAAATGATAATGCAAAGTGAGATTGTAAATTTGTTAATTAGTATAATTAGCACTTACATTGTTATTTAGATTAATTATGGTTTGTAATGAATGAAATTCAATTGTGTCAGTGATAAATAATTTTGTTCTCTACAGTTATTTTAGTTTTTTTTTTATAACAAGGATGATGATTTTGAAAACCCAAGGCCTCGAGAAATCAAGTCTGGTACAATTCCAGTGGAAAGTAAAGAAGAGGTAGTGGTTGGTGAGAAAACCAGTTGTGCTACAGCTTTCAGATGTGGGTTGCAATCGTCTTACAAGACGATCTGTTTGTTGAGAGATAAGAAAGCACTTACATCAAAGCAAATTGAGTTTTTGAAACAAACACCATTCTATGATTTCTTTTCTGTTTTTTACGAGAAAAACATTTCACTAACAGAGTGCAAGAAAAAAACAAAAAATTTGGATGCTGTATATTCGTGCTACTCAGTGGAGAAAGAATGTTTTGTGTTTGGTGAAAGTGAAATGGAAATATGTCCAGAAGATATAAGTCTTCTATTTTACATGCCTTTGGAAGGTACTGATATAGACGATACACCAAAAATGACTAGTAAAACGACACCGGTAGATTGCAAGGAATTCGTGTCGAGAAACTTTGGGAAATCAACTATCATTGTAAGAAGTTTAATTGAAAAAAGAATTAAAGAAGAAATAGGGAAGAAGAAGAAGGTGTTTGAAGAGGACTTGCCGCTGCTTATGATAATGCTAATATTGCTTACATTTTTCTTTCCGAATAACCAACAAAAGTTTAGGTGGGGTTTCATTCCATACATTGTAGATGCAAAGAAAATGAGATCAGTGTCATGGCCTAAAACCATTCATTCAAGTTTTAAAAAGTTGGTAAAAAGTTCCATAAAAAATCCGCGTGATATGGCTGGTTGCTCAATGATTCCTTTGATAAATATTTTGATTAAAGTATTTCTTCTGTAAACACGACCAACTATTGATGAATTTATTGTTAACATTGTATTTTATATTTATGCAGTATGTGATGTGTGAGAAGTTAAATCTAATTGCCCAGAGGAAGAAGTTTGAGAATAAAATCCCTCGTTTTGCTAGGTAGGATTTGAGGAAGTTGAGTAAAATCGTGATGAAGGAATTTTTAGACACTTTCAAAGCTGGACAGGTAAAAATATAATTTTGATGTATTCGTCGGGTTCGTTTTTGTGTAGGTACCGTGTATTGGAATTTTTTTGGTATCTTATTTGTAATTAGTTAGGGTTTTTTTTTTGTACTAATCTTAATTTCATAGTCCATGGGTATTTTTTTTCATTCACTGCAAATATCATTTTTATGTTGAATTGTTAACTTCAGATTTAGGTTATCATTTTTGGTGTCTTGTAGATATCATTTTTTCTAAACTGTGGTTATCATTTTTTGTTTTTTGTTTCGTACACAACATTTGTCCACAAACACAAATAATTAGCCAAAAATTTTGTTGTCAGTTCAGTATTTCATTAATCAGTTTACTGACTACACTCTTTGACGATATTATTCAACTGTTCATTTTTTTAATTTAATCTGCTGAGTATTTAACTTATGAAATACCCATAGATATCATTTTTTAAACAATTCAATTATCATTTAATTTGTACAAATGCTTATTCAATTTTATATTATCATTTTGCATGTATTACAGTTATCATTTGTTGATGTCTTAGCCACTGTACAGTTTTTAGTTATCTTTTTCCAGCTAATGTAGTTATCATTTTATAAATTTTGATAGTTGACATAAATTGTAAAAACATACAAAATAGTGAAAAAGGAAAAAAAAAAAATATGTTATACATCCATTCTTTTTAAATCCAATTCTAAATTGTGGCTAGTATGCAAATTAATTCATATTATGTGTCTTCTTGTGCAGGTAATGGAAATGGGAAAAATTGTACTACATGAAACACTGCTGTTAGAGTGTAAGGAAAGTTTGGCAAATAGAACTGCATTAAAAGGAAAAGTTGCACAAAACAAAAAAAGAAAGCGTGGTCAGCAAGTCCAAGTAGTGGAAACAGTTGGTTTGGACATGGAAAATAGAGTTATGAACTATCGCATCACAGAGTTGGAGAAAGAAAACAAAGAATTTAAAAAGAAGTGGATGCAGGAAAGAAACTTGAGAAGAAAAGCAGAAGAAGAGTTATGTAGACTTAAAGAGCAAATGAAACAACAGAAAGCTGAAATGCAACATAATAAAACGGAGGATAGAGTTGGTTTACAAACGACAATGGTTGATGCGCATACAGATGATAATTTGGACTGTAATGAAGTGAGAACAACTGAGGTGAATAATATGAATCTAGATCAGGATAAATTGAACGATTGCATGACGAATGTTGAGGATAGGAGTTATGCAGAAGAAAGCCTACCAGCTGGTTTAGGGAATGAAAAAACGCCAGTCACAGTTAAAGATTCTGTCGGTAACAGTGAGATTGGAAATAAGAGTGTACAGTCAATTGACGACATTGAACCTCCGAGTTTTAGTTTTAATTTGACTGCTGAGATTGCAAAGATGAAAGTCAGAAAAGGGAATTCTCAAAAGTCAAGGAAAAAATAAATTAAAAAATCATCTTCCAAGCCAAAAAGTGCAAAACCACCTTCATACATACTGAGATTGAGAGCAAGAAGAAGAACACAAAAAAGAAAATAGGAGTATGAATATTATGTAAAAGCGTGGAAGAAAGCACGGGTAACACAAAAGAAGGAGACTGAAGTTTCATGTGAAGGGAAAAATGATGAGTTACAACTCTCATTGATTCCATTTGATGATGAAAAATGTAGGGAAAAAACGATAAATGAAGATAACGTGGAGCACGAAAAAAATGTTGAACTGGTAGAGCCAATAAATGTTGAAGAACCGTCATGGAAAGCCTTGGACTTATTAAAATGCAAAAAAGTGACAAAACATCTAGATGATGAGGAAGGTAGAATTGTACGGAAATTTTATTCAATGTCAATAGCAGAAGACAAGTGAGTATTATATTTCCATCTGTGCTTATAAAACATAGAAATTATTTTGTTAACTGTTTGACTTGTAAATATTGGACAGTCCAGTAGCTTGGCAAGATGATGACATGGCAAGGGGAGGATGTGTTGTGACGAAGGACATGCTGACAGAATTGTTGAGAGGGTCGTTAACAGATGGGCAGGTAAACATAAGTACAAAAATAATTTATTGATAGCCATCTTACTGAAATAGTTCATGGGTATCATTTTTCCTTCAATGAAGATATCATTTTTTATGTTGAATTATTTACTGCACATTTTGGTTATCATTTTTATTGTATAGTAGTTATCATTTATACAGTTCATTTAACTTTACAGTTTCTAGATATCATTTTTTATAAAATGTGGTTATCATTATCTGTTATTTGATTATTACATAATATTTGTCCACAAACACAAATACTTACAAAAAAATATTGTTGTCAGTTCAGTATGTCATCATCCAATTTACTGACTACACTCTTTGATGATATTATTTGTTAATGACTACTCATTATTGATTTGAATTTTTAACTCCAGGTTTATATTATCATTTTCTGTTTATTTTAGATATCATTTTAGTAATTCATATCACTTAACAGTTTATGGATATCTTTTTTTCTAAACTGTCGTTATCATTTTATGTTTTTTGTTAATAACACAACATTTCTCCACAAACACAAATTATTAGCAAGATAAAGCAATGACGTAAATCGTTTATTAGTTATTGTAGCATGTTTATTGACTTTATGTTTTTTTTTTTTTTGGGATATTCAGATAATCGACTGGTGCACCAATAAATGTGATCTAGTTGATTACAATTACGCAATGTCTACAATGATGACAGTAAGTTGAATCACAGTTTTAAAAAATTAATATTACAGTATTCAGGTCTTCAGTACTCATTAAGATAAAGTTTACACTGAGCAGAAAGGTATATTGGAAGGCAGGAGTTCAATTATTAATTGTTTGGTTACTCGTTTCTTGAAAGAAGCAGCTTTACAGAAGTATACAGAAAATTTTTACTTCCCATTACATTTTGACAACCATTGGTCCCTGTTGACATTAGCATATGCAAACATGCAATGGGTTCACTACGATTCGAAGAGACCAAGAAGATCGAACAAGTATAATAATCTTCATTTGAACGAAGCGTATGAAGTGGTAAGAATTTTCCGTTATATTTTTCGTGAGTAAACTAGTACTAAAAAATGTTTATTACAGCGAAAAAAAGTGGAAGAAATTCTGCAACAAATTTGGGTAGAAAATAAAATTGTGGATAAGAAAATTGTTGACGGAGAGATTTTTGAAGAACCATGTGCACAGCAGCACTCTGACAGGTTAAGTTTTCTTCATGTTGTTTTTCTGATGTTTCTGTCTTTTTAATTTATTTTTTGCGTTGTTGAATACAAAAGAAGTACTAGTTTGTCCCAATAATTGATTGAAACTGACGTAGAAGTGTTTGTGATGCACAACAATGATAACTGGAATTTTTTTCTATTTTCTAATCAGCATTAGTTTTCATTTATACAGAGTGGACTGCGGGATATTTGTCATCATAAATATAATTTCAGACAACAGAGCTGAAATTCCACTAAAGGTGTCGAAAGAGAATATGGACAAGATAAGAGCACTGATTGTACGTGAAGTCATTTCGAATCATGGATGCTGCTGGAATCTAGTTCGATTCGTCACTGGATTGACCAAAAAGAGCAGTAAAAAATCAATGAAAAAATGAGTGAAACAGTGCTGTGTGTTGTAGTTGGTTGGAAAACAGTTTATTTTCTGTTACGTTGAAATTTATGCAGTTGTTAATGTTTAAAATTTCAGTAATGAATGGATGTTTGTGTGAAATACTAGTACTGAATAAATGATTGATGATGAATCTGTGTACTAGCAAAATTAAGGATTTGGATTGGAAAAGTCTAAATTTGAAAAATAATATCATTTTTACTGTTATCAGTATGTTGTATGTGTGCACAAGGGATGTTAACTATCAAAATGTAAAAAATGATAATTACATAAGCCGGGAAAAGATAACTTAAAACTGTACAGTGGAGGAGATATCAAAAAATGATAACTAAACTGCATAAAAAATGAAATCCAGAAACTGTTAATTGATTTGATTTATAAAAATGATATCTAAAATATACGAAAAATGATAACCTTAATCTGAAGTTTTAAATTCAATGAAAAAATGATATCTGCAGTGTAGGAAAAAAGATACTCATATACTCTGAAAGGAAGATAAGTTAAAAATGACCCCTAAAATATTATAAAAATGATACCAGGATATTTTTTATACATGGTAACTACACAAAACTGAACCCTAAAAGACATTGAAAAGATAATCACCTAATTAAACATAAAAGAAAAACATAAATAAATGTATACAAACTTGTAAAAACAAATACTAAACATGCAGATCGAATGTCAATGATCATAACAACCAAAAAAAAACATCAAGCCAACAACACAGCAATGTTATAATAAAATGTTAACAAAATAAAATAATAATTTTATTTATTATTTAAAGAGCATAATCAACTAAATTGCCAACGCATACAAGTTTACTCGACAAGTATATATGGAGATACAAATGATACATAGAAGAAATATAATGAATTTTATTCTTTAATTTTTGGACGCTTGACAATTCCGCTTATTATGACCATATGCATTGCACACTCTACATCTGTTTAGCTTGTTTCGGAAATATGCAAATCCTCCTTTTCTTTTTGATGAAGGTCTACCAGCACCACGTTTATCCTTTGGTGGCTTAATTATTGCTTCAGTACTTGAATCAACATCCCGTTTGTCATATGTAGGTATAGGATTAATTGTATGACTATATGAAGATCGGTAAGCTTCAACCGTGAAATAGTGCTAAATGAAATCGTACACATTTAATTTCATTTTAGTAATGCATTTTATCGCATGAGCACATGGAAATCCCATGACATTCCACTGGTTACAGCTACAAGTCCTGTCTTGTAGATCAACACGATGAGAGATTGGTGATCTAACTTCGAAAAGGTGTTCAGAAGCCCGTAATACATCCCAACCAAAACCGTCTTGAACTAGCACTTGTAATCGATTTTCCATTGTTGGACACAAAATAGTAGTCCATAAACGGGATTCTTCCCGACGTTTAGCCATTTGTTCCATGATTTTTATTCGTATCCCGTCCAAACAAGATGTAATTGGTAAGGCCCGTTCTTCTAAAATCCAGCTGTTGAAACTTTCAGCCACATTGGAGCTGTACTCACTGTATCTTTTACCACGGAAAAAAAAATCAGCCCACTTATCAAAAGGTTTGTCTTTCAAAAAATTAACCGCTGCAGCACCACCAACTTGTAAAAACTTTGAATGAGCAACTTGAAACTCATGAACATTAGATACTCGAGAACATGTGTAGAACAATTCCACAATCGAAATGTGTGCATTTTTGGACTTAACAGCAGACAGAAAATTTTGTTCCATGTGAAGGTAGCAATAACTATGGTATGAAGTGGGATAAACATCTTGAACACCCGAAATCAGACCTTGATGTCGATCGGACATAAAAACCAAATTACGATCTTCGTTAAGCATTTTCTTCAAATGATTTAAAAACCAACTCCAATTATCCGCATTTTCAATTGAAACTACGGCCATAGCTAGAGGGAAGAAACCTGTAAAAAAAATTTGAATATAAATCATAAAGAATTCTTCATTATATGAAATTTTTTTAGTTTCAGACATAAAAAAAATGTTAATTAAATACTGTAAAATACAAACTGATACCTGCAAATAACAAAAAATGATGCTTAAAAAGTGTTTGATATAAACTGATCCCTAAATACGTAGTAAAATGATACCTACAAACTGTGCATTGAAACATAACAGAAAATGATAACTAGATGGAAATAAAAATGATAACTTAAAATCTGCTTTAAAAATGTTTGATAAAAAATGATCCCTAGATACGTAGTAAAATGATACTTACAAACTGCAGATTGGAAACAGAGAAGAAAATGATACCGTAGTTTAAAAAAAATGATAACTTAAATCAGTACAGCTAAACAATGATAGTGTAAGAAACAAAATACTGATAAATAATAAAATGTACTAACTAAAACTGATCCAATAGGGGCCAAATGGTATCGTAAAATAATACCTTGATTGCCGTTCTTAGCTGTAGCACCCATCAACACTCCTGGTCTCCCTTTCAAATGGGTACCATCTAAAAAAATCATAGGCCTACAATGTTTGAATCCAAGAATACAAGCACCAAAAGCAACAAACACTCGTTCAAACTGATTTGTAGAAGAGTCTACATCCATTGCAACATAAGAACCTGGGTTGTGGGTCTGTAGTGCACCTAAATACCAACACAAATCATTGTACGACATTGCATCATCGCCATACAATTCCTTTAAAGCCAATTGCTTTCCTTTATAAGCATAAGGGTAAGACAAAGTAAGATTAAACTCTCTTCGAAAATCATACATAATGTCTTTCGGTTTCTTATTCGGACGATCTCTAATTTCATTAATGATCAATGATTTAACAAATTCACTAAATAGAGCAGGTTTATTCGAATTTGTTAAACCACCTCCGCAAGAATGGTCAGCAATCAAATTTCTAATGAAAAACCTACGTAGTTGGCCAACATCAGAAGAGGCATGCACTTTAAAAAGACAACCAAAAGACGATGATGAGAAAATAGCAGTGATCCTAGTAGCACTATTCTTCAGAAATTGTAATTCATGACCTGATTTAATTTGATAGGCCATCTAGAATAGTCTGAACTCAGTAGCGCCTTCAAAACAAAAACCGGTAAAATCAGAAAATTTCAATGTTGATCCATTTTTCATAAAATCTTTTAAGTAACTCTTCCTATGGACAACAATGTTCGCACCCAAATATGGAACAGAAGACGAAGGAATCGAAACATTAGTAGAAAGTGCTGAGGAACTGTAAAGACCCGTAACTTCCCCGTAAAGGAAAGTGTCGGATAGTTCGAGAACAAGCCACAACAGAACGCATACAGAAGAACATTTCATTGTATATTACATCAATGCATCAGATTACAAGAATATACAGAGTATAATGAATATTACACAGAAATATCAGAGATTTAAATTACATTTAAATACATCGCAGCGGAAAATAATACAATACACAACTAGAAGGAGATATACGGATACAAAGCTTTCCGGATATCGTTCCAGCTGTAAACAAGGATCCTGTGAATATAAATCTGCAAAACCAAAACTACTAGCTGCCCGTGTCAAAATAGGGGCACCCAGAGTTTAGGTTAAAACAATAAACTCCAGGTCAGTCATGTGACTGGTGTGAGAACTAAAACAGTTATTATTCTTCGTTTTAAAAGTTGGGTAAATCAAGGGACCACGCCGTATAACACGGAACGGGTTTCCTCCCAAGAATACCAGTGCATAAAACAAACAGCGCAATGCTAAATAAAGAAAAAATGAAGCTGTTATAAGACCCAGTTCCCATCACACAATGCAACGCAGCCGAGGATAGGGTTTTCCCTTATAACAGCCAAAGAATGCTTGATACGGTTAAAACAAATCGTTTGATACTATTATAAGTGCATAGTGTATAAAACAACTTCAAATCATAAGTATCAATCATAGGCGGCATGAATGCCCCATACCACTATGTCGCCATATATAGGTCATACAATCAAAATCGCAAAATCACGTATTTGGAAATTGGATTTCCGTCTATGAACCGAGGCAAAAGATAGTCCTCAACCGATTCGAGACGCTCTAGCCCGTGTCTCAGGCAAGTACTCAGTCAAGCCTTGGATCCTCAGGGCTAGTCCACCGATGTGGATTAAACTTAAACCCTGAACATGCGTCTCCCCACCCTATGGGGTGTAAGTCTGGTCCGTCTGCCGACCAGAATGCATCGGCCGAAACCGATATAACCGAGGCGCCTCGCAACAGCAACAACCACATAAGTCAAACTCGTCAGGGCGTGTAAAACCACTGACGCCACTTCTAGCTAGAAAGAAACGCATGCCCTCCCTGACGTCCTCTCCCGTTTTTGGTTCACAACCGGGGTGCGAGGCTCGCGAATTCACGTTACACAAAGCTGTGCCACACAGGCTGTGCTTTGATCATCACCACAAGACTTTGCTTTTCAACAGAAGCCTCGATCAATTGCCACTTAGGCATGCCACACAGGCAATTCACTCCATGCGTTTGATATCCATCAATATATAACCCCTGAGCTCGTACGTCTCAGAGAAGGGCGTTAAGCAAGAGAATAAATTCTCCGCCGCCAAACAGATATATTTAATAGAGATCAATCACACGGACTAAAATCCAATGTCAGACACACAGTCCATTTACAAGTCCGTTCTGGGTCTGAACGAAACCGGAGGCACCTAGTACCTCGCATATCCATCGATCTCCAGGTACGTCTGGACGATCACTAACTGTTTCCATCTTCTTGGGTGTACAGCCCAATCAAGATCATCAGTAAGCACCCAAACGACGTGAAGACTTCTGGTCTTCGACCACCGTCTTCATCTTCGACACCACGTCGAATCAGTTATTCAGAATGGGATAAACCCGGTCTTTCTGAATAACTCGCGTATATATTATAAAAGTGTTACACAAACACAACATACGCCTCATTCCAATTCAAAATATTCCTTTATTCAAATATTCCTATACTTTGGGAAAAGTTCCCATTAATTTTATCCAAGATAAATTCTTTAAATTTATTCTTTAATCACCTTTGAATATCAATTCAAACTAGTCGGGATTAGCGAACCACACCGAAGTAATCATTTATTTTATTTCCCAATCCCAACCTATTCATCCCATGAAGTAAAACTGGTAGTACTTCATATATAACACCACAGTGTTATCGGTAACTCAATTACCATTTCACGTTCAAATCTAATTAAAGATTTAACTATCGCTTGGAGTAAAACTGGTGATACTCCATTCTCGATCTTTTCAATCTATTTAAAGATTCATTAAAACTCCACTTAGTTTTAATCTTTGACTGGGTTAAAGAATCAGTGTCATTTAAAACGCAGTTCACGATAAACCCAAAGTCACATTCATTAATTATCGGGTTAAAGAACGAGTGTTGTTTAAAACACTGTTCACGACAAACCCAAAAATCAATATCCATTCAATTCCAATTAAATATTATTTAATTGGTACACTTCATTAAATCTAAATAAAAAGATTTAATCTTTTCTCAACTGGGTTCAAGAACAGTGTTAGTGAAGACACCATTCACGACAAACCCAAATCACATTCGATATTCAATACAAGGCTCTGAATAGAAAATATATCGGCTTATATTCAATATCGAATTCTACGACTAACAAATGTCGTATTGGAAATAACGATATAAATATATATCTTTCAAATTTCCATAACCACACCTGTATAATCACGAATTCCAACATCGAAATATTCCGAAGACAATTTCGATTCAAATCCACTCCAATGCAATCATTGGAAATTTTGGTTATTTTCAAAACCATTTCAAATTCAATTTATTTATTTAAAAATAAATAGAATTATAATTCTAGTTCAAAACTAGTTCATTTCGATAAAAATCTATTTTTATTTTTTCAAATATGGAGTTTTTCATCCCAATTCTTCTCAAATCATTTCTTATGATTTTACACAAATTATTACTATTTTTAATAATTTTATCAAGGCCCGTACAATCGATTTCCAACAACGGCAATCGAACTGCACTTACAGCGACCTTTTTCAAATTTGATTTGGACGTATCTCCAAATCCAACCGTTAGATTTCAAATTTCTAACATTCGTTAGAAATCTCTTTTCGATACGAACCCAACGGTTCCGGTTTTAGGAGAATCCGACGGTCGGATCTCCCGTAATGTCCGTTTGAAATAAATGGTCGAAATTCACGAACTACCGCGGCGCGGCGCATTCTATTCAGGCCATTATATTATATATATAATATATATATCGTCGATTTCCATTTAAAACGAATTATATAAATAGTTTTAAATTCGTTTCAAAAGCAATTTCAACTTCCATTTCATTTCAAATCGAAATTGAATTCTTCTTTATAAATTCGTTTCAAAATTCATTTCTATTCAATTCAAATTTCAATTCAATTTGAATTCATTTCAATTCGCTTTCAATTCAATTTGAATTCGTTTTCAATTCATTTCGAAATCGTTTTCAATTCAATTTATTTCGAAATCGTTCTCAATTCATTTCATTTCGAAATCGTTTTCAATTCAATTCATTTTGAAATCGTTTTCAATTCAATTCATTTCGAAATCGTTTTCAATTCAATTCATTTCGAAATCGTTTTCAATTCAATTCATTTCGAAATCGTTTTCAATTCAATTCATTTCGAAATCGTTTTCAATTCAATTCATTTCGAAATCGTTTTCAATTCAATTCATTTCGAAATCGTTTTCAATTCAATTCATTTCGAAATCGTTTTCAATTCAATTCATTTCGAAATCGTCGATTTCCATTTCACTTTTCAATATTCATTTTTAAAATGAATAAAGTCGATATAAATATCGTTCACGTCAAAATGGCGTCAATCTAATCAACACGGCTTCATAAATTTCTATTTTCAAATTTTCTTTATTTTTCAAATTGGAATGAGGCCCAATCAATTACCATATAAAATTAATTATATGGATTTCCATACAACACATGTATGTAATAGCATTGAAAAATAATCAACCATCAACCAAAGTGCACTACACTGTATAAGCATCAAATATAGATATTCAACGCTTATAACAGCCTGTCAATCAATCGATCGACATATTTAATCAATCAGGATGAGTGAAATTCATATTTCATCCCAACACCCGTGTGAGGTTTCAAATCAACAAACACACATTTTTGTTTGTGCAGTTGGGCGATGTGTAAAATTTATCAACCCAATCAATATCCGTCAAATCAGTGTAAATAAACAAATCGGCCGATTTGTTTATAAATATTTATTTATTCACTTTCACGCTAAAAATTATATTTTTAACGTCAAAAATATTTATTTCAACACTTGAATTTGTATTCAGTTCACTTACACAATAAAAATGATATTTTTATTTTTCTAACATATTTTAGAAAATTTCGGCGGCATAACGACACGATGCTAGAAACGGGACGAGGCCTAGCCTTATCCCCGGTCTAGTGAAGGCCCACGCCATTCACACATCAATCATATCAATTTCAATTTCACCAAAACAATCAAATCCAAATAAAATAATCTAACCAACTACACAACCAATCAAACAAGTCCATGGTCTGTGGACGGGTGTCGGGTGCTTCTAATAAGCACCGTCTGCATCCTAGTATATATATATATAACTAGAAAAGTAGAATTTGAGTGAGAAGTTCTCACAGAAAGCTATCCAAGCTCCACGACACTCCTATTGTAGAGATCTTCGTCGTTATCCCATCTTCGTCATCTTCGTTGCCCGTAGTCACTATATATATAAAAATCACACATTTTTATATTTTGATGTCTTTAAAATAAAAGCCACATTTTCATTTCGCTATTCAATATATATAAATCATATTTTTATATCGCCATTTTCAATATAAAGATTATATTTTCATTTTCGCCTCTTACAATATAAAGATTATATTTTTATTTTCTTTCAAGGAAAATCTATTTTTGAAATCAAAGAAAATCTACTTTACATTGTTATTCATATATAAAAGGTCAAATCTTTACCTAGCCACTACCGTAATAAAAAAAATATATTTTTTTATTCTCTAGTATATAAAAATCATATTTTTATATATTCATTATCGTTATAAAAATCATATTTTTACATCTTCTATATAGTAAAGATTATATTTTTTAATACTTTAAAAATATAAAAATCATATTTTTATTACTTTAAAAATATAAAAATCATATTTTTACTACTTTAAAAATATAAAAATCATATTTTTACTACTTTAAAAACATAAAAGATTACATTTTTATAATTTTACCACATAAATAAAATTCAGTTTATATAATGAATAAATTCAGTTAATATATTAAATAAAATCAGAAAAACTTACGGGGGGGGGGGGGGGGGCTTCTCCGTTCGTCAGTGGCTGAGGGAGGGAGGGGGGGGGGGGCTCGTGGCGGAGGCGCCGGAGGTGGGGGTTCAGAGGGCGGCGTCGGCGAATGGGAGGGGTGGGGGTTTTGCGGCTGTCGATTAGGGCAGGGGGGTCGGAGCTTCGAGGTGGCGGAGGAGGAGAAGGGGAGGGCGGCGAGCTGAGGGAGGGGGTCGCGGGGTCCATCGGGGAGGGGCGGCGGCGGCTTCCCTCCCCCCGTCGCTCCCTTTTTTTTTATATTTTTTTTCTTTTTTTTTCCTTGGATCGAACGAATGGTAGAATGGGGGGGGGGGCAGAACGAGATAAAAGGGGGGGGGGGGAAAGAGTTTTTTTTATTATTTTTATTATTTTTATTTAATTTAAAAAGTTGACTTTTACAAACGAACTCGAAACGAGGCCCACCGCCTGTCGTCCATAGCGTTTTACCCCCATTCCGAACACAATGGGATATGTACCGCAAGTTGATTTGATCGTTTCGATCAGTTTCCTTTGAATTTACATTTAAATCACTATATTGAATTTTAAACGTACATTTCAAATTACCGGGCCCACATACGGACTCTAAAAATTCCCGAAAAATATTTTCTAACTTCGTATTGACGATACGGTCCTAACAAAACTAGTTTCGTCGAATTCCGAGACCGTTAGAAAAATGGCCATTTTCCAGTCGATTAAAATCAACTGAAATGGTCAAAACACGTTTTCCTTTGCCACGCTCACATATTGATTCGAAAAATTATGAAATTTGAAATCTAGCAATAACTTTACATCGCGGACCCAACAAAACTGGTTTCGTCGAAATCCGAGATCGTTTGCAAAATGGCTATTTTTAAGGGCCTGAATTCCATAGCAACTATTCAGAATTTTCAACTGGACATATCTTATCATTTCTAAGATGAAATCTCAGTTTGTTAACTTCATTACAAAGATATAGTTATATAGATTCAAATATTTCTTGTTTCGTTCAATTCTGACTTATATTGAATTCTGTATATTCATTTGAAATTAGAAATCGAATTTTCGAACTACCGCGCCATTTTCAATTCCTTTTATAATTATATATAATTATTATATATTCTAACGACGACGTATATAATATATACGCCAATTTATATTCGAAATAAATTTCTCGACAATATTATTTAAAATAATTCATTTTAAATATCAAATTTCGCTAAAATTGCCAAAATAAAAATTTTAAACTGGCCCAGATTTTCGGGTTATTACAATCTCCCCCACTTAAAACTTTTCGTCCCCGAAAAGGAACAAAGTCGAAAGTGGTTTGATTATTCAGCTCTACGTTCGATTTGGCTTCCATTCTCCAACTTTTCAGTTTCTGAGAATTTCCAAAATTTCAAAAATTTGGCTAACTCCCTAAATTTTCGAAAAATTTCGCCATAACCTCCCCTGCACCGGGAGCATCGGGGAATTTCAAATAGCTTCCCCGGTCCTTCAGATCTCAAAAAGAAAAAGAAAAAGCCAAGCGGCTAGTCAATAGGCTCACAAAATCATCATCACCCAAACAAAACAGGAAATTATGTAGTAAACATGTACCTATTTGTCGGGCAAACAAATTTTATTCTTCGGCTCTAGCCTCCTTGCTATGACCTGTTCAATGTAAGTATATGTATATGCAAGCAAATGCGACCAATTCTCAATACAATTCAATATTTGGTTTAATTAGGCATAATGGTTAAAAATTAGCAAACAAATAAACAAACAACACAAACATCAATCAATTAGTGGATTAACGTTACAAATTCATAATTTTGATACATATACAAAAATCAGATTTTTGATGCCAAATCACAACAATAAGCCCTATCTAATTTTGGTTCTCACACCAGTCAATAGGAAGTATATAGATATTACACGTTCGTCACTCGAATATAAATTCTAATGATGGAGCTCCATCGTCAAAATCATCTCCGGGCGATTAGAGTGTAATTCTATATCTATCCAGTATATTAAAACTTTGAATATACGTTTACAAGGCGTATATGCAAATTCTTTATATACTGAATTGTCCAAAATCAATATAAATAAATAATCAAATACGAATAGTTGATTTAAATTTTCAAAACAAAAATTTGTTTTCATTTTAAAAATATACTCTTCACACTCGTTCTAGGATACTACGGATCCCATCTCTAACGAGACATTCTAATTGGATATTACTAATCCAATATCTGATGAATTCTTTCGTATGGTTCTAATGTGCCCTGTTCTCGAGCTCTGTAAACCAAAGCTCTGATACCACGTGTAAAGACCCGTAACTTCCCCGTAAAGGAAAGTGTCGGATAGTTCGAGAACAAGCCACAACAGAACGCATACAGAAGAACATTTCATTGTATATTACATCAATGCATCAGATTACAAGAATATACAGAGTATAAATGAATATTACACAGAAATATCAGAGATTTAAATTACATTTAAATACATCGCAGCGGAAAATAATACAATACACAACTAGAAGGAGATATACGGATACAAAGCTTTCCGGATATCGTTCCAGCTGTAAACAAGGATCCTGTGAATATAAATCTGCAAAACCAAAACTACTAGCTGCCCGTGTCAAAATAGGGGCACCCAGAGTTTAGGTTAAAACAATAAACTCCAGGTCAGTCATGTGACTGGTGTGAGAACTAAAACAGTTATTATTCTTCGTTTTAAAAGTTGGGTAAATCAAGGGACCACGCCGTATAACACGGAACGGGTTTCCTCCCAAGAATACCAGTGCATAAAACAAACAGCGCAATGCTAAATAAAGAAAAAATGAAGCTGTTATAAGACCCAGTTCCCATCACACAATGCAACGCAGCCGAGGATAGGGTTTTCCCTTATAACAGCCAAAGAATGCTTGATACGGTTAAAACAAATCGTTTGATACTATTATAAGTGCATAGTGTATAAAACAACTTCAAATCATAAGTATCAATCATAGGCGGCATGAATGCCCCATACCACTATGTCGCCATATATAGGTTATACAATCAAAATCGCAAAATCACGTATTTGGAAATTGGATTTCCGTCTATGAACCGAGGCAAAAGATAGTCCTCAACCGATTCGAGACGCTCTAGCCCGTGTCTCAGGCAAGTACTCAGTCAAGCCTTGGATCCTCAGGGCCAGTCCACCGATGTGGATTAAACTTAAACCCTGAACATGCGTCTCCCCACCCTATGGGGTGTAAGTCTGGTCCGTCTGCCGACCAGAATGCATCGGCCGAAACCGATATAACCGAGGCGCCTCGCAACAGCAACAACCACATAAGTCAAACTCGTCAGGGCGTGTAAAACCACTGACGCCACTTCTAGCTAGAAAGAAACGCATGCCCTCTCTGACGTCCTCTCCCGTTTTTGGTTCACAACCGGGGTGCGAGGCTCGCGAATTCACGTTACACAAAGCTGTGCCACACAGGCTGTGCTTTGATCATCACCACAAGACTTTGCTTTTCAACAGAAGCCTCGATCAATTGCCACTTAGGCATGCCACACAGGCAATTCACTCCATGCGTTTGATATCCATCAATATATAACCCCTGAGCTCGTACGTCTCAGAGAAGGGCGTTAAGCAAGAGAATAAATTCTCCGCCGCCAAACAGATATATATTTAATAGAGATCAATCACACGGACTAAAATCCAATGTCAGACACACAGTCCATTTACAAGTCCGTTCTGGGTCTGAACGAAACCGGAGGCACCTAGTACCTCGCATATCCATCGATCTCCAGGTACGTCTGGACGATCACTAACTGTTTCCATCTTCTTGGGTGTACAGCCCAATCAAGATCATCAGTAAGCACCCAAACGACGTGAAGACTTCTGGTCTTCGACCACCGTCTTCATCTTCGACACCACGTCGAATCAGTTATTCAGAATGGGATAAACCCGGTCTTTCTGAATAACTCGCGTATATATTATAAAAGTGTTACACAAACACAACATACGCCTCATTCCAATTCAGAATATTCCTTTATTCAAATATTCCTATACTTTGGGAAAAGTTCCCATTAATTTTATCCAAGATAAATTCTTTAAATTTATTCTTTAATCACCTTTGAATATCAATTCAAACTAGTCGGGATTAGCGAACCACACCGAAGTAATCATTTATTTTATTTCCCAATCCCAACCTATTCATCCCATGAAGTAAAACTGGTAGTACTTCATATATAACACCACAGTGTTATCGGTAACTCAATTACCATTTCACGTTCAAATCTAATTAAAGATTTAACTATCGCTTGGAGTAAAACTGGTGATACTCCATTCTCGATCTTTTCAATCTATTTAAAGATTCATTAAAACTCCACTTAGTTTTAATCTTTGACTGGGTTAAAGAATCAGTGTCATTTAAAACGCAGTTCACGATAAACCCAAAGTCACATTCATTAATTATCGGGTTAAAGAACGAGTGTTGTTTAAAACACTGTTCACGACAAACCCAAAAATCAATATCCATTCAATTCCAATTAAATATTATTTAATTGGTACACTTCATTAAATCTAAATAAAAAGATTTAATCTTTTCTCAACTGGGTTCAAGAACAGTGTTAGTGAAGACACCATTCACGACAAACCCAAATCACATTCGATATTCAATACAAGGCTCTGAATAGAAAATATATCGGCTTATATTCAATATCGAATTCTACGACTAACAAATGTCGTATTGGAAATAACGATATAAATATATATCTTTCAAATTTCCATAACCACACCTGTATAATCACGAATTCCAACATCGAAATATTCCGAAGACAATTTCGATTCAAATCCACTCCAATGCAATCATTGGAAATTTTGGTTATTTTCAAAACCATTTCAAATTCAATTTATTTATTTAAAAATAAATAGAATTATAATTCTAGTTCAAAACTAGTTCATTTCGATAAAAATCTATTTTTATTTTTTCAAATATGGAGTTTTTCATCCCAATTCTTCTCAAATCATTTCTTATGATTTTACACAAATTATTACTATTTTTAATAATTTTATCAAGGCCCGTACAGTCGATTTCCAACAACGGCAATCGAACTGCACTTACAGCGACCTTTTTCAAATTTTATTTGGACGTATCTCCAAATCCAACCGTTAGATTTCGAATTTCTAACATTCGTTAGAAAGCTCTTTTCGATACGAACCCAACGGTTCCGGTTTTAGGAGAATCCGACGGTCGGATCTCCCGTAATGTCCGTTTGAAATAAATGGTCGAAATTCACGAACTGCCGCGGCGCGGCGCGTTCTATTCAGGCCATTATATTATATATATAATATATATATCGTCGATTTCCATTTAAAACGAATTATATAAATAGTTTTAAATTCGTTTCAAAAGCAATTTCAACTTCCATTTCAATTCAAATCGAAATTGAATTCTTCTTTATAAATTCGTTTCAAAATTCATTTCTATTCAATTCAAATTTCAATTCAATTTGAATTCATTTCAATTCGCTTTCAATTCAATTTGAATTCGTTTTCAATTCATTTCGAAATCGTTTTCAATTCAATTTATTTCGAAATCGTTCTCAATTCATTTCATTTCAATTCATTTCGAAATCGTTTTCAATTCAATTCATTTCGAAATCGTTTTCAATTCAATTCATTTCGAAATCATTTTCAATTCAATTCATTTCGAAATCGTTTTCAATTCAATTCATTTCGAAATCGTTTTCAATTCAATTCATTTCGAAATCGTTTTCAATTCAATTCATTTCGAAATCGTTTTCAATTCAATTCATTTCGAAATCGTTTTCAATTCAATTCATTTCGAAATCGTCGATTTCCATTTCACTTTTCAATATTCATTTTTAAAATGAATAAAGTCGATATAAATATCGTTCACGTCAAAATGGCGTCAATCTAATCAACACGGCTTCATAAATTTCTATTTTCAAATTTTCTTTATTTTTCAAATTGGAATGAGGCCCAATCAATTACCATATAAAATTAATTATATGGATTTCCATACAACACATGTATGTAATAGCATTGAAAAATAATCAACCATCAACCAAAGTGCACTACACTGTATAAGCATCAAATATAGATATTCAACGCTTATAACAGCCTGTCAATCAATCGATCGACATATTTAATCAATCAGGATGAGTGAAATTCATATTTCATCCCAACACCCGTGTGGGGTTTCAAATCAACAAACACACATTTTTGTTTGTGCAGTTGGGCGATGTGTAAAATTTATCAACCCAATCAATATCCGTCAAATCAGTGTAAATAAACAAATCGGCCGATTTGTTTATAAATATTTATTTATTCACTTTCACGCTAAAAATTATATTTTTAACGTCAAAAATATTTATTTCAACACTTGAATTTGTATTCAGTTCACTTACACAATAAAAATGATATTTTTATTTTTCTAACATATTTTAGAAAATTTCGGCGGCATAACGACACGATAGTAGAAACGGGACGAGGCCGAGCCTTATCCCCGGTCTAGTGAAGGCCCACGCCATTCACACATCAATCATATCAATTTCAATTTCACCAAAACAATCAAATCCAAATCAAATAATCTAACCAACTACACAACCAATCAAACAAGTCCATGGTCTGTGGACGGGTGTCGGGTGCTTCTAATAAGCACCGTCTGCATCCTAGTATATATATATAACTAGAAAAGTAGAATTTGAGTGAGAAGTTCTCACAGAAAGCTATCCAAGCTCCACGACACTCCTATTGTAGAGATCTTCGTCGTTATCCCATCTTCGTCATCTTCGTTGCCCGTAGTCACTATATATATAAAAATCACACATTTTTATATTTTGATGTCTTTAAAATAAAAGCCACATTTTCATTTCGCTATTCAATATATATAAATCATATTTTTATATCGCCATTTTCAATATAAAGATTATATTTTCATTTTCTCCTCTTACAATATAAAGATTATAATTTTATTTTCTTTCAAGGAAAATCTATTTTTGAAATCAAAGAAAATCTACTTTACATTGTTATTCATATATAAAAGGTCAAATCTTTACTTAGCCACTACCGTAATAAAAAAAATATATTTTTTTATTCTCTAGTATATAAAAATCATATTTTTATATATTCATTATCGTTATAAAAATCATATTTTTACATCTTCTATATAGTAAAGATTATATTTTTAATACTTTAAAAATATAAAAATCATATTTTTATTACTTTAAAAATATAAAAATCATATTTTTACTACTTTAAAAATATAAAAATCATATTTTTACTACTTTAAAAACATAAAAGATTACATTTTTATAATTTTACCACATAAATAAAATTCAGTTTATATAATGAATAAATTCAGTTAATATATTAAATAAAATCAGAAAAACTTACAGGGGGGGGGGGCTTCTCCGTTCGTCAGTGGCTGAGGGAGGAGGGGGGGGGGGACTCGTGGCGGAGGCGCCGGAGGTGGGGGTTCAGAGGGCGGCGTCGGCGAATGGGAGGGGCGGGGGTTTTGCGGCTGTCGATTAGGGCAGGGGGGTCGGAGCTTCGAGGTGGCGGAGGAGGAGAAGGGGAGGGCGGCGAGCTGAGGGAGGGGGTCGCGGGGTCCATCGGGGAGGGGCGGCGGCGGCTTCCCTCCCCCCGTCGCTCCCGTTTTTTTTTTATATTTTTTTTTTCTTTTTTTTTCCTTGGATCGAACGAATGGTAGAGGGGGGGGGGGGGGGGGGCAGAACGAGATAAAAGGGGGGGGGGGAAAGAGTTTTATTTATTTTTTTATTATTTTTATTATTTTTATTATTTTTATTTAATTTAAAAAGTTGACTTTTACAAACGAACTCGAAACGAGGCCCACCGCCTGTCGTCCATAGCGTTTTACCCCCATTCCGAACACAATGGGATATGTACCGCAAGTTGATTTGATCGTTTCGATCAGTTTCCTTTGAATTTACATTTAAATCACTATATTGAATTTTAAACGTACATTTCAAATTACCGGGCCCACATACGGACTCTAAAAATTCCCGAAAAATATTTTCTAACTTCGTATTGACGATACGGTCCTAACAAAACTAGTTTCGTCGAATTCCGAGACCGTTAGAAAAATGGCCATTTTCCAGTCGATTAAAATCAACTGAAATGGTCAAAACACGTTTTCCTTTGCCACGCTCACATATTGATTCAAAAAATTATGAAATTTGAAATCAAGCAATAACTTTACATCGCGGACCCAACAAAACTGGTTTCGTCGAAATCCGAGGTCGTTTGCAAAATGGCTATTTTTAAGGGCCTGAATTCCATAGCGACTATTCAGAATTTTCAACTGGACATATCTTATCATTTCTAAGATGAAATCTCAGTTTGTTAACTTCGTTACAAAGATATAGTTATACAGATTCAAATATTTCTTGTTTCGTTCAATTCTGACTTATATTGAATTCTGTATATTCATTTGAAATTAGAAATCGAATTTTCGAACTACCGCGCCATTTTCAATTCCTTTTATAATTATATATAATTATTATATATTCTAACGACGACGTATATAATATATACGTCGATTTATATTCGAAATAAATTTCTCGACAATATTATTTAAAATAATTCATTTTAAATATCAAATTTCGCTAAAATTGCCAAAATAAAAATTTTAAACTGGCCCAGATTTTCGGGTTATTACAATCTCCCCCACTTAAAACTTTTCGTCCCCGAAAAGGAACAAAGTCGAAAGTGGTTTGATTATTCAGCTCTACGTTCGATTTGGCTTCCATTCTCCAACTTTTCAGTTTCTGAGAATTTCCAAAATTTCAAAAATTTGGCTAACTCCCTAAATTTTCGAAAAATTTCGCCATAACCTCCCCTGCACCAGGAGCATCGGGGAATTTCAAATAGCTTCCCCGGTCCTTCAGATCTCAAAAAGAAAAAGAAAAAGCCAAGCGGCTAGCCAATAGGCTCACAAAATCATCATCACCCAAACAAAACAGGAAATTATGTAGTAAACATGTACCTATTTGTCGGGCAAACAAATTTTATTCTTCGGCTCTAGCCTCCTTGCTATGACCTGTTCAATGTAAGTATATGTATATGCAAGCAAATGCGACCAATTCTCAATACAATTCAATATTCGGTTCAATTAGGCATAATGGTTAAAAATTAGCAAACAAATAAACAAACAACACAAACATCAATCAATTAGTGGATTAACGTTTCAAATTCATAATTTTGATACATATACAAAAATCAGATTTTTGATGCCAAATCACAACAATAAGCCCTATCTAATTTTGGTTCTCACACCAG